>JACXIX010000090.1:1422718-2870676 GCA_014737535.1 Bombus cullumanus
ATATATATATATATATATATATATATATATATATATATATATATATATATATATATATATAACATATATATATATATATATATATATATATATATACATATATGTTATTAATTTTTGCCTGCCGGCTACAAAATGAGATTGATTTACATAGACTTTTCCATTTAACCTTAATATACACTATAACATACACATGCAAACGATGTTGTTTAAATATTGATTATTTAAAACTTTGTTGAAAAAAATTAGAATAAAAATAGGAATAGTAAAGAGAGTAACACTTCGGTGTTCAATATTTCACGATACTGGGTTTTTATGTGTCAATAGTTTCAAAGAAGGAACATATATCAAACAGGTATTCGTACGCGCGGCGCTGATACAGAGAGTCTAGCGATTCATTGAGATGAAGCAAAATGAGCTTCATGGAATAATAAATTTTTAGAGGTTCAGTTTGTTACTGTCGGTCAGTTTCATTTCGACAGGATGGAGCAAAATGAGCTTCATAGAATAATAGATTTTTAGAGGTTCAGTTTGTTACTGTCGTCGGTTTCATTTCGACAGAAACGATAAATTTTTTGAAACGGGGTATCGATAGCTAATAATTGTATCGATTGAAAACCTATTCTTGTCGTATAGCATCGTAATCGTAAGCCCATTACTGTCTTTTACTCCCTCGTACTTCGTATTTTTATTCTAACTTGTTTGTAGAGTTTCAAATAACCTGCCTTTAAATGTACAACATTTGTCACTTGGTTATATCTACAGAATATATGTGTACAATATTTGGTTGTTAAACTTTGCGTCACTCTGTATATCTAACATCCCCATAGCGAGGGGCATTAGAAATATCCTCTCTGAAATTCGTCGCCTTTGACCATTTTTCGGTAAAGCGCGATTACACGAGACAAGTTGTACAGTTAGATTGTTATTATTTGGATTGTTAAAAGAACGCGGAACAGATCCGTTCGTCTGTTGTTCGTCTCGAGGAAATTACAGCTACGATGAAACAGTTCTCCGCCTGTGTTCGTCCGCCACGGAAGCATTTAAATAACGAACAGGGATTTCGTGACTTATTACAATTATTATTTACCTACTATGACGAAGAAACTCGAAGATGGAGACGGTTCCAAGGATACGGCAGCAGATGATGACTATCCTCCTGGTTAATATTATTTCAGACTGTCCTTTTTATCGCTTCCTCGCTGATGTGTTTTCTGAGATATTGCTTAGGATTGGGGCGGTGCCATTTTTATTTGCAATTTACGGGGAAATTCCTCGAATAGTGGCTGTATTACTTCACATTATTAATAAGAATGTTCTCCTTGGGCCGACAATCGAATATAAATGTTACATCGTCGATCAAAAAATCCAAAGACCATTTCTGAAGATATACGGTACTTTCTATGATAATATCAAAGATTTGAACTAAACCCGGTCCTTACCGTCGGATGATAGAGCGCTAACTCCTTGGCCAGGTAGCTTAGTCCGTATGAATATCTCGAACAGAAAAGCTATGCTTTAGCATAAGCCCTTGAAAATCCGGAAAATATGAAAACCCAAATTAATAGAGCTTACGAGGAATTCACAGCGAACGTGCCGTGACTTTATGGACACGTTGGAGTATGGCTCGTGCTCATCGCAAGTTATCTTTGAAGTTTTACAGATTTCGATTAGTCCCATTCCAATCACATTCACTCGCAACCCTCGTAGTTCGTTTCCGCTTAATTAATTAATACTATCGAACTTCGCGTGTAATTCGACAGCTCGTTCGAATTCGTACCGCAAAATATTCTTGAAACTCGGCCAGTTGGACGGCTTAATAATGGGAATATCGATTTCTCATAAGGAAAAGTTTATTGTACCATGCTTGGCCGAATATAATTTCCCCTAGCATTGGTAATTTAAATATTCCCGAAAAACAACTGATAAAATTCGCGAATAATTCGCAAATTTCGATGAACTTTGGTATTCACAGAATACACGCGAGTTGTGATTTCTTCTCGACTGTTTCTTTTCTTTTTTTGCTTTTTTCTTCATCATTCCTTTCTTTAATTAACGCACGTGCTTTTAATGTATGCGTGCACGTTGATATAAATCAGAGACGCGACTCGCATTCCTGTAACGTAATTTGCGAAATTAAAAATTCTTGCCGTTCGTTGTTCTCGTCCAAATCGCGACACGCTGCGACGGCGAAGTAGAACGTTTTTCAATGGAGATTGTTCGATTGCTTTCGATTAAATATTCGCGATTATTCCTTTAAATATCGAAAACTAACGTTTGATACGACAAATTATTTGATTATTTCGTAATCCAAGAAGAGAATACAACAAATTGTTGCTGCAGACATAAACGCTTGTGACATTCGAAATCCACTCTGATATTTTACGATTGTTCTCGCGGAGCTGTACAATTTACCAAAAGAAATACCTCGTCATGATAGAAGCACAAAGTATTATTTCCATTACTTCGCTCTTTCATTTCCAGGGATTACTGTCTCGTGGGCAAATGTTGAAAATATCGATTAAAAAATTACCGTGTGCGCCACTCATTGCCCACCGTACGATTACCAAATAAATTAGCAGAAATAAAATCAGTGGAAAGAAGTTGGCGAAGAATTTCAGTTCGTTAATTAATTCAAACTTTTTTAATTTAACCTCGAAAATGAATCTCGTCAATTATTGGCGATTCAAACAAGGCGCAGAATAGAAATTTACCGAGTCGAAAAGCAATAACGATTCGGCCAATGAATGTAATTCATCAAAATTTTCTCCTGATTGTCCACCGTATATATTTTATTTCACTTTCCCAAACGCTGTTCCTTCCCTTTTCGCCGTGAATTTCAAACAAACAGCCGATCAAAGCAGCGATCATCAAAAATGTTCGCCGCATTAAAAGCAGAACGAATTTAGTGGCTGGCGAGATAGGAAGATTTCGCGCGAAAACATCGGTTCGTCCCCGAAGAAATATTTGATATTTCTTTTACGTAAGCGCGCGCGCGCACACACGCAGATTTTCGCGGAAATAATTCCTGACGGAATGGAAGTGAATTTTCACGGTGTTCACTTTGTTGCTTTCAGTTTGCTTCGAGTTGTTTTCCTCCACTTTTTTTTTCTGTATACGTGAGACGTGTTTATCAGGTGGAAAGGAGAGAAAAGTGGAAACGAGAGAAATTTGCAATCTCTCATAAGTTGACAGCCACGCGAGGAGAAGAGACGTCATCGTTCAAAGCTTTATTCGTTGAGATTACGCAATGGAAACAAAGTTTCCTTATAATCTCGCTTTTATGAAACGAACGTCGAGATTTATGAAGCGCTCGCGTTTTTTAATGGAATTGCGGGGAATTTTTGTAGTTTGTTAACGTTTTGAGAAACGTTCTTCTATCAAATTTATGGAGTGATCGCGTGTTCGATGGAGAATCGTTTATGGTTTGTTAACGTTTAACGAATTTATGAATTTGCCATTAATTTTGAAATAAGGCTTCCGATTAATAACGAAGAAGCAGAGAGGATAATTATTTACGCACGATAAATAGTATACGTAATTAATCATAACAAAAGATTACTTTAAATACACACGTTTCTTTGGATAGATTAGTATAATTACGAAAGTATCTCTCTTTGAACTATTTTATTGCAATACGTCTCGATATCGAAATATCAACATTTAATTATTCATAACCAGACCGTGAATATTTATACACTCGTGGAAAATATATAGAACGCATTTAGTGTTGGAAAATATATAAAATATTCGAAATAAAATTCTCGTTATTACATTTCGCAGGCGAAACAAATTTTTGCAAAAATGTAAATTTACATAAAATAGAAATTTCCATCCGCAGTCTGTTTATAATATTTATTCTTCGACTATTCGTTTTTTTCGTTTCACTAGATTCGACATCACACCGGAAGATATCTACGCCATCGCTTTTTTAATTTCTACAATTCTACATTTTCTCTCTCTCTACTATCAGCATAACGAAATTGTCAATTTTCTTTGCCATTGAAGCTAACTGAAAATCTAGCAAAAATAATTCTACGCTACTATTTAGCCTCTTAGTGGACATTATTAAACATTAAACATTAAACATTAAGTGGATATTATTAAAGAAAATTTTTTATTCTCGAGCATTTCTCTCTTACGTTTGGAACAATGGCAACCATCGTCTCACATTATCCGAAGTGCGGATCTTTTCCAGGCCCATATTGTCCGGTTTTCGCGGAGGAAAAGGAAGTAGACGACCGCCGGGGGAAGCTTTTAATCGTCCGAAAAAAAGGGTAATCGAGGATTAAAATTCAGAAAATCCGCAATTATAAAAATGCTCGAAATTAGAAAGGGCTTAGCCTTTCTTTTTGGTCGCTCAATATATATTCCACATCCTAAAGATTATATTAATAATATAATTACAAATAACGATGCTGTGAGATGTGTGTGGACGAGTCAACTATATATAAAAGGTGGAAGGAAGTTGAGACAGAGGTGAAATATTCTCCAAGTCGTTGAAACTGGTTTATAAAAGTTCCAACGATTGAAATAATGGGAAACTTCTTGCAAGTATGAGAAAGTTAATTTCACTCGAGTCCCTATGATTACTTCAGAAAATCTATAAAACTGTTACAACTCTCCAGTGAAAATCATAAAACTGTCTTGAAAAAATAACCCTATTAGGCCTTCGAGTGTTTTATAGGGCAAAAATCGCGCTAGGCTAAACGCTTTTTCATTTGCACCGCGTGGCACATTTGTACCGCGAACATGATAAAGTCAGTTTACAATTCAACCACTACAGAGGCTATTAAGCCCGTTCTCAAGGAACATTCTGCTTCCGTAATGACACGCCCTTAATTATAATCTCGTGTAAATAACCAGTTTTTCCGTGATTTTCATTTTCCACGTAGCCGTCTTGTCCGATAGTCGGCCATTATTCTCTGAAATTACGACAATTCCTCAGCCGCATTATCTTTTCCCATCGATTTCTCATCATGTCCGTGCATTTAATTCGCCATGAAAAAGGGGGACTCATTAATTTCGCGGAGTTTTCGGTTTGTCGTTCGTCCCGTAGATCGATCGGTCAGCCGCTATCAAACAAAACGTTCCATAATATTAACCGGTTCTGCTACACGAGCTGACGTTCGATGAAATTTACTACGTCAGAAACGATGTGGAATAGTTTGTTTAACTGACGATTTTTCTCGGTCGACGAAGAATACAGAATTTATATTTCCACGGAAAGCAATGTAATGGATTCAGATTCGTTCTACTCTGCCCTGTTGCCGAATAAAAAGACTAAAATGGAAGTAAAATCCAGAATATATTCTCCTAGGTTTTCCGTGCTTCAGCTTCCATTTTGACAGCGGCAATTTGCTACTTCGGTTTAGCGCTTCCGTTAATTCCCCTTGATTGTAACGGCAAACATTTCGCTTACGTGTTTCCGTGCTCTTGCTCGGAATTCTTTACCGGATTAAAGCCCGTAATTTCGACTTATCTTTTCACCTGGATCAAGCGACGTTCCATTCGTCTATTTTCGCTAGTACGTTAAGTCTCAACTGGTGCTACGTTCGCCGTCGAAATAACAATCGGAAAGTAATTTGAAGTATCAGTAAGATAAAATTAGAAGAGAAACAATAAGATAGGAGGATAAAAAAAAAGGAACGAATATAGGAAAGAAAACCGGTTATAGATCTTTAAATTTCTTTTTCTTATTTTGTTCGATCTAGCCAGAAGAACATAAGATAAGTGCATCGTGGATGGCAGAATCGGTTGCTTCAGCTTAAAATTAAAAGCAAATTGTTCTAAATTCGCTATCTTCTTACTTTCTTTTTTAATAATTTCGCTTTCAAAGCTACCGATATCACTCTTTAAAATAATTTTTCTCAATATCTAATAACTTTAAATCCAAAGTCAGTTTGATGGTGAAAAAGAAGAACTCGCGTGATTCTCTACTGCAGAGTTGAACGAAGAAGAAACGACCGTATCAAAGTTCTCCAGTTTAACTACAGCTGAACAGTCTTTCTGGTTTGTTACCGATATCATTCTTCTTACGAAGGTATTACAGCAGCGAAATCAATACCCCGACGGACCTATAACCAGAACGTTACAAGCAACTAATTTTGAGAAACTACTCTTGAAAGTTTGAATAAAACAATCGTATACGATCGCCCGAACACGATCGAGTTACGAAACGACTGGCTCCTTTATAGATTTCGAATTCAGTATTCCCTTTAGAGATTTGCCGGCGCACCAGCAATTTCCTCTCCCCCGAGTGAGGGAAACACTAGGAAAATTCCGGGGAATTCGTGTCCTTCTCTGAAACGTACCGATAACTTCACTGTTCCAGTTTCTATTGCAAGATTTGTCCAGTGTGCCGAAAGAAAAAGATTTTATTACATCGGAATGTAAAAAGTTGAGAAGCCGGCGGACGACTCTTTTCATTTTCATGTACAATTATCGCGAGTTTTGCCTCCGACAAATTATATTTGACTCGTTGCTAAACAAATTTTTCGAATCGAATAAACCTGCTTTGACGTCTTAAAAGTTGGATAAAGAAAAAAGAAGAAGGAAATTCCTCCCTTGCAAGTTTATTAAGAAGCTAATGAATTCATTGTGATTTATGATCAGCAATCGACTTCTGTGATCGTAAACAATTTAAAAAGGAATTCGTATCATTTCGATCTGAATACCGTTCTCCAGATGTTTACAAATAAATGATACCTCTGTGTCGATACGCATGTAAAATTCAGCAATTAGCAGCATGTGAAACATTAATATCGGTATCGTACTTTTACGACATTAAATATCGATATGTGAAATTAATTGGTATTAAAATAGCTTCCTTTTTTGCGAAAGCGTTGGTGGAATCCTTGTTCCTTCCGCGGGACTATTCATTAATTCATAGCTCACGGACGTTGAACGTGAATGGATAATTGCTTAAATAAGATTCGTGGGAATGATATATGTACATCGGGAATAACATTTAGCGAATTTAAATGGAGATCGATCGAATAAAAGGGCGCCAGCGATATTCATAGTATTTCGTTGTTATTCGATTTTCAGCGTCAGGTTAACGCGAATCGAATCAATTTTACCGTGCTTAATAATAAGCGAATCAACAATCATGGATTGACAGTACGAGATAATTCGAAATAAGAGAGAGGATAAACATTTTCAAGATATTAATTGTTATAACATCAATTATATCTTCAATAATTTTATCAAATTTCGTGCACTTGTATAATATTTCAGTTTCGTAATAAATCTTCTTCCTTTCGATCGTACCAATCGACAAAGATCAGAAAATCAAGAAACGTGGATTTATCGTGCTTTTCCTACGTTGGTGATCTTCGTTTGTAGCTGTATCACTTTTAAAGCACGTTTGCTACATCTTACGTACCATCAACTCCATTTAATAAGAGGAATATTTAATCATTTTTTCCTTTCGTGACGATTGTCAAGGAATTCATGTGACAACACCGGCGTTTAAACGAGAATTAGTATCTTAATTTTAAGATTTTACCGAAAGTGATTTAAAGGTGACAGATTTTGTTCGTTCGCTTCACCAAGCGAATTTCTCTTACGTTTCAAACGTCCTCCGACCAACACGTTAAATTCACCTAATTTCTGCAATCATCGTTCGAGGGATTCTTGCTTAACTTTCTTCTCTTTCTTTCTTCATAATCTCTAACAAATTCCTGCAATTCGTCCTGTAGGACAATCGGCATAATTGTCAATGGTAATTCCATCGGATCAGCACTGTTACAAGAATGTATTCATATTTCTTCTTGCGTCACCAGGTTCTGTTTCTCTTTCAATTTCCTAACGGCACTGTCAGCGTACAGTGTATTGGCTAGCGCGTATGGGTAGTTTATCGTTCCTGTTTCGTAACTGTCTGATATTCGCTGAATTTTCTCCTTTACAATGGGGATTTGAAGATCTTCGCGTAATTCCATTTCGTATGTGCCAATGTGTGTCCGATGATACTTTACCTTCTACCTGTATCCTTTCGTGTATGTGCCGTGTCCGTGTCAGTTTTGAGTCTGGATGGAGTCCCAGGAGTTTTTACCCAGGAGTTCTGTTTGTGCTATTTCATTCGCTTAACTTAGCAAACAAAATTTCTTTTCAGTATTTCTACGGTCGTCCACTTCAATGATTCGGTGTCATCCTCGTTTAGAAACGTTGCGGGGTTCTCGTCGCAACGAGAGAAGAGCGCATGCACGTACAAACAATTTCGCGGGATCATGAGCGAAGGTTGTTCGTGTAATGAGCGTGTTTTATTATTTAATCCCGCTGAAACTCTTGCAGATTATGGCACTTACGGCGACTCCTATCCACTACCATCAGGCCCTGCCCTGTTTCCACCGCCGGTGACATCTCCGCGCTAATTAGCATCCACGTTCGCTGGTTTCACCTGTCTGCGAGTACTCGCGTCAAAACCAACCACTTCATTCGCCTGTTTTTTGCACTTTCAATTTAGTTTTCGCCAGCGTGTTCCACCGACTCGGCTTTATCGTGGATTACGTGACTCTTTCTTAGAATTTATGAAACTGAAAATGAATCTAGCGTTCCTTGCTTCGATTTTTTTGCCTCTCTTTTCACATTTCTCTTACCTTTCTTTATAGTTTACGGCTGCAGTTACAGTGGAACGTGTTCTGACAAAGTGTTGTTCCGACGAATGAAACGTCTGCAGACCGAGATGCACTTACTTATAAGAACCTATGTATGTACATATGTATGTATTTGATTGCTCGAGTGTATATGTATATCGAATTCGTCAGAACATGCGTCTACCACAACCGTATCCCAATATATTTCATATAAGCTCGTTATTTCGCCGCATCTGTCCTCGTTCCTTCGTCAAAGTACTTCGTCAGCAGTTTACGATTTAATATCTCCTGTCTCCAGTTATTGAACAGTGATTTATTTTTTATTTAGGGAAATCGAAGTATCTGCGACAAGTGAAACAACGTTGCATAATTTAATTTAGGGTTTGAATATGCCTATTCAACACCCGTTATAAGTCGATTACGAATCTTTCGCTTGTTTAACTATTTTTTCTCTGCCATAAAATGCCTGCAGTCTTCTAATATCCCATTTTGAGTATATTTAGACGAAACTCTCGTCATTTCGATTACACGAACATTTCGCTTTACGTGTAAATTTCGTTATGCAGAATTTTCTGATTATTCGAATTAATGAAGTATGAATTCTTTCGCAATTTTTATTTTTCCCGGAGATCGTATTAATGAGTTATACAACAACAGCAGGCAGCATATTTGGACAAGGACAAGAGAGAGAGAGAGAGAGAGAGAGAGAGAAGCGTATAATACATCGCGAGTAGGGAAATTTTATTAATTTCATACAAATGAAATCCAGCATTAAATGAATTCTTTCGACAGATACGCATTTATAATATTCATTAAATAAAATTCGGAGATTCGTCGGGTTTGGAACATACACGAATCGACACGAAATATTCGTTATATTTCTTTTAATAGAAACACATATTTTTAATTAACTTTTAATAAATGCTTTCAATACGCATCTCGATGATGAATGAGCTATCCAAGTTTTAATTGAATTCCTACATCATTTTCTGTGTCATTTCAAGTTGCAATATCATTCTAAGGCCCGAGATATTTACGTCTTCGAACGACAAAAAGCAATATTTATGTATTCTTACGAAAATCGGATATATCATCGAGATCAGAAACCAAACGCAAACGTCGTACGTATTTTCGACCAGCACGCCAAATGGAAACCTCTCGATCCTCTCGTGTTTCAAGCAGTCATATCCAACAAATATTCGATTAAAGCACCGACAACTCTGGAATAAACGCCGTGGCAGGTGCTTTAATTCTCGTTACAGCGAATCGAATTTGTAACGAGAGGCGGATCAACGAAACTCAAGTAATTCACTACGGACTTCTATTACCAAACCACAACGTTTCTTTTCCTTGTGTCGATGGAACGTTTGCAAACTCGCCGGCCTAAAACCCCTCGCGTTACTACGAATTGAATTATCAATTAAAATCTTTCATTCGGCTGCAATGAAAATAAATTGAAAATGTGTCAAAGATATACGAACTTAACTAATTCCTGATTGAATAGGAACGAATAAACAATAGGACATTCACTTAGTGCATTCTCGGTGAATTTTCATATTTAATTTTATCGAAAACGGAATTTCAAAGGGAAAATATCTTATTCCATATTTTCTACTTATTTTCACCTGTAGGTTAATTTCCTTCGTACTGTCCGTTCCTATTCTTTGTTCGAAGAAACTGCTTTTTTCCTATAATTTTGCCGTTATATCGTCGGTAGAAAATTATGCTTTTATAATTCCTTGAAAGCTATAGAATAACGTCATATAGATATTTCTGGTGCCTGGACTACACGAAAATGAGCCACTTCCTGTCATCTTCCTCTACCAGTATAATAACTTCAGACGCTTTTGTGAGTCGCTGAACACTCGTTGTCCTGTCTATCGAGGTCAGTTTGCTTTCGGAGCTTAGACTGCGTTTAATTTCTCGTCACAATAACCTCGAGCCAGTGCATAATACACGCGAAGCACGCACTTTGCTCCCCTTTGATTTCGGATTAATAATGTCCCGTACATTCGGCCATCACTGTTAACGACGACATTCTGTATCGCATTGCTTTGTTACAAGTTAATTAGCGACCAGTTTCATCGTGAACGATGCGCAATGAACTGGCAAGGAAAAAGAGTGGCGATCCCATTTTTGTTTAACGACAACGCGAGATATGCAGCAATTACACCGTGAACGCGGACTTACGTAGTTTCGCTTCGATAGTTACGTGACGATAAATTCTTCTTTGCTTCCAATGAATTAATATTAATTAAATCTAACGCGTTAATTAAATCCACGCACGATTGCGTTGGTAAGACTCGTCGTGTATTAGGTTGTCCGAAAAGTTTCTTTCGTTTCATAAGGTGATAATGAATGAACAACAATTTCTGTTTTATATTATTATTTATTGAATTAGGTACGATCCATTTCGTTCTGTTTCTATTATTACGTTCGTGCATAATTCCCTTATAAACCGTATAAAAGTCTTAATTCGCTGTGCGAATTTCTGAATATAAGCGACTTTTTCACGCGGAACAATAACATTCTCTGCGGTGTCCGGTAGTTTAGGGCTGAAATCAAGTTGTTTCACGAGCGAATTGTATCCCGCCAATTTTACACTCGCAATGCAGGCACCGGTGTGCCGAATCACCGCGTACTCCACGTTAGTTCGCGCTGAGTTTTCGCGAAATCTCGCCGAGACTACGCGTCGTATATACATCGTGTATACGTGTACGTACTCCAATAAAATTTCACTCTTCACAAGGTATATCGTTCCTTGTACGTGTCTATTGTCTGTATTTTCGTTCGTCCCGGCCGAAAAATACCATCAGCTCTTATTTCGGAAAATTAATACACATACACACGTAGGTATGTATGGTACATACATATCTATATTATATACACGTTTACAGGAATTTTAGAAAGAAAAACATATAATACATATGTAGGAAAACAGGAAAAAAAAGCGAAACGAATCAACGTTCATGTATGGCTTTTGCGGATCTGGTTAGGAGTGGCCCAGATTTCGTAAAACCAATCCTCGTTCCAGCGCAGTCGCTTGTGCTGTACGCAGCGTTGCGGAATAAGATATAAAAAGAAAAGAGCGTGTATAAACGGAGCGTGCTGTGGCATTTAATTATCGTCTCGGAGCATGGGTAAATTCCGGTGAAAGGGCACAGTGATAACGGTCTCAGCTGATCTTTCGAGAAACGCCTATGCGATAAGAGGTAATATTTATTCGATTCATTGTATGCCCCGTTATCCGATTAGAATCTCTCTTGTACGCCTTATTGCGCGATGAAACAACGTCTCGTCGTTTCAGCAACGGCGAAACTACGTGAAACTGCGATCGCTTCTTTATTACGTACGACCTTTGCTTACGAGTTTTTCTAACGAAAATTACTTTTTTTTTTTTTCATTACGAGAAGGATTTTGTCTGATTAAATGTATCTCTTTTGATATTCAGTAAGATATAAAAAATCAGGCACTTTATACGGATCAAAATATCGACAAAACGAAAGAAAATACTTGCAAAGCATCGCCAAACGCTGTACAGCGATATGTCGCAATTTTGCTGAAACGGCCACGCCGTTATTTTCCACAATTCGCCGTTATCTCCATGGAGGGTAGCGACAGGCCAACGAGGACCAAAATTTCGTTGCACTACGCATTGCTAACTTTTAGTTGCCACCGACTCGTCCGCTATTTATCTCCGGCAACTTTTAATTCTCCACTTTTCCGGACATCTCCTCCGCCGCGTGCATAAATTCAATCCACCCGGTTAATTAGTCGTCGTTGCGGATGTGAATTTGCAGACGATTACAAAACGAATTTCGACGCGTAATTAATCATTGAGAAGTAAGTAAGGGCGGTAAAGCGGGGACGATAATGATTAAGGGTTCCACGACCCAGAGCTAGAGCTTAATTAAATTATCGTTGTTTTAATTTAATCAGTCGGGCGTGGCTGACGTCCCCAGCTAATCCACTGTGAAAAGTTGACGAACGATCCTTTTCGATCGTCGGTTACTGCGTTGTTAAACAACGTTACGGTGAATGGCGAGGAACAGACTATGACATTGGACTTCTCATCGGTCTAACGTTAATCATCGATGTTTGAAAGCGTCGAATATCAATGAGGATAATTTGATAATACCACGATGAAAAATTGATTTCGCCTGAGTGAAGTTCAAATAGCGAAATATTCCAATTATTTGATTCCAATAAAACGATCTATTTTTCTATTCACAATCTCTATATTTTTATATATCTTGTTCTTTCGATTAGATGAGTTTAAAGTTTCAAATGTCGAAACTTTAAACTCACTTGTACGCCTATACGTGTACAGTTTGAGCGATAGCGTAGGCTGGAAATCTCCAAACGTCGAACATCGCTCAAATGTAATAGAAAATTTCAAATCTGGCGATCGCAGCGTGACTTTCACGTCGGCTCGACGTTCGCAGTTATTAAGTTTGAAGTAGAAAAACTGAATGGTCGGCTAACTAATAGGATTCCATCGATCTCTCAGGAGCTATTACAAAGAACGAGCAGCGATTAAGTCCCACGGGGGGAAGAAGATAGCGGCTTTGAGAGAGTCGATGCACGAAGGATCGAAGCTTCGCAGAAAGAAAAAAGGAAGGGAGGAAAGAAAGGGTAGTCGCGAGGAAGAAGGTAGCGAGCGGGGCTCGAACAAAAACTACAGAGGAGAGGAAAGAATTCTTCGGATAGCTGGTCGTCACGGCAAAGTGGAGAGATCCTCTTGTGAATCTAGCGAGTAGTAAGCTCGCGATGATCGTATCCAACGTTATGAAAAAAGAGTAGGGAGGCAAAAAAGAAGAAATATAAGAAAAAAATATGAATAGAGAAGGGTGTTGGAGAAGGGTGGATCTTAAGGATCGCGCTTGAATCCTATGGAGTATAGAGAGAGGCAGAGAAAGTGTGAGAAAGAGAGAAAGAGAGAGAGAGAGAGAGGAAAAGAAGTTTTCCCTCGAGAAAAGGCTGCCGTTACGTTTATTCGTTATTGGATACGGCACCACGGTCGATTTTATCATGCTTCGGCACGATACTAACGTTAAATCCGTCAGCTCTAGAACCCCTTGCAGAATGTGTGACGGTCATTAAGGTTGGCGCGAAACGCGCATTCCGTAATATATATAGATATATATATGCGACAGCACGCAAGTCGATAAGATACTCGTCTGTAAGTTACCGGATCTGGCTTTGCTTGTCTATTTTTATTTATGAAGCAGATCGTCGATATCGTTGCGAAACACGCCCCGTGAGAAATGGACGATACTAGATCACCGTAGGAGAAATTTTGTTTCGGGTAAAGTGAGAAATGGCATGGATTAGGTAAATTGTGGAAATTCGACAGCGACAATTACCACATTCGTCTATTTATTCGGAGAATTAAAATTTAATTTAGCAAAAGATGTATTCTCCGATCAACGATAAATCATTAATGAACGCAATACACGAAATCAAATACTATATCTAATCACTGCCGATACGCGCCGAATTACATTCACGTTTAATACCCCGGCGAATAGAGGATCAGAGTTGGCGAAGTTTACCGGAGCTCCGTGTTTCGCCCTTGGCGCGAGCGTGAAATGGACGCTTGAAATTCACCGTGTCACCACAATTTTCCCCGTTGAAAATCAAATTCCGGTTTTGAGGCGGCGGAACGTGCTCGCGACCACAGGCAATGCCAACCATCGAGCCAAGGAAGGTTTCCTGCTCGACGTTGATAAACGACCCTTCTTTGTGACTTCGTTCGTTACGAACAGTCGAATTTTTATGAGCAAAGCGTACCTTTAATTCTAAATAAACGTTATGAAAACACAAATTTAGTAACCAATGAAGTCTCGAGAAAATTAAAAAGATAAAGTTAATATTACGAGTATACGCGTAAGGAAGAACGGAATTGAGCGCGTGTTACGCGTGTCTGACTTAACATGTGCTCGCACTACTTTCCTTACTAGACACGATATTTACCGATAACTGTTAAATAGTTGATACCAAGGAAAGAACGTATGGACACTTTCTTAATCGTTTTTCACACGGAATACGACGACTAAACTTTTCCGCCGTAAAGTATAATCTGACCCGAACGATTTCGACAAAAAGTTTGCCACGTGTCACCAACGAGAATTCGTGTAACTTTGCGATTTTAAATGGAGGTCGTAGAGGCAGAAAGATTGATCGTGGTGTACAGGATTCGTGGACGTGTATCAAAATAATGCGAATTTCGAGGCCGATATTCCCGTGAACTTTTTCAATTTCAAGTTTCGAGCAGCGGTCCAAGTTCTTCTGGTCGCCGTCGACAACACGTGAGAAAGGCGATAAATGGTCACTGGCTTTTCGAAATGAAACTTTACGCAGCTTCAACCCCGAGACTTTGTTGATCTTGAATGCGTAAAGTTCCACGCGTTCCATTGAAAGAAAATCCAAGAACATGTTCAACGTGAGTCAGATTCCTATCGAATTTTGAAACCCTATCGAACACTTTGAACGAACAGCGTTACGAAATTAAGATGAACGAAACGTCGCGCGAAAGGTAATGATATCGCCATTGGGCTTTAGCTTTGGAAATTTGCTCGTTTGAACGAAATATACAAAACTGTGAAACCATCGCTTCAAACGTTATTCGTAATAACTCGGGCTCGTATAATTGAATCATTAGGCGAACAAAGATCTTTCATCTTTCATCTTTCTCTTTGAATTCGTTATACGATCTCGTTCGGACATTTTATAAACGCGCGTATTTATTAACCAAATGACGAGTGTCTATCGACGCGAGAATACGTCCGATTCGACGGCGCGTTGTGTGTGATTTAATCATAAAGACTCGTTGTACCAACAACGGCAATACGTTTCATTGTTGCCTGTTTACGCGCGATCATTAGACACGGGTCAACAAGCGTCGTTCAATGTTTTAATTAAACGCTTCTCCGAAAATTGGACCGGAATACGATTTTCGGGCCGATCATTACGCGTTCCTCGTATTTTCACAGAAGAGCGCAACGCATTATGATACTTGACCATCGAATCATTTTATTCAAAATTCGACACAAGTACATATTTAGGATCGTGATGCAAAAATAGATCTTTGCTTCTACTTTTTTCTACGTTGCCGTCTGCTTAAATTGCTCGTGTAATAAGTACATTGTTACGTAACTGATAGAAGCTAAAATATTTTATTATTATCGTAAGATTCCGTAAGACGAACAACTTTTTTTTTTTATAGAAATTCAACTTCTCGCGATATCGATGTTTCGATCGTGTGACGCTTTAATCTTGTTCAATGAGATTTACCTTACATCTGATTGTTTTCGAATATTATCATTTATCACCTGAGCATATATAATTATAATTCTTTGATAAAATAGCTCCTTTACTGAAACAACGGAATCTTCGATAGAGCTGAAAATGTAAATCGGAAACTGTAATTGTTTGAATTAACGAAAAAGCTGAACTCTCTCCGTTAGCAAATACAAAGGAGAACGAAAGACCGGTTCGATGTTAAATCAGAGGCCGAATTCCCGTTCCAATAGCCGATTGGCCGTGGAATGAACACGATCCAGATATCCGAGGTATTTACGATCGTGAATTTAGGATTTTGTTGAGTTAAGCGTATCAGTTTTGCCGGAACAAATCGGCTTTTGCGAATGAATGTGCAATAATGCCATCCAACTGACGCGTCCAACCAAATTTGTATACGCTATAATTTATTGTCACTTTATTATTCCGTGTCTAATCCTTCTCTCGACACGGTTTATTTTCCTGTATAATTTGAAATGTCATAATTTATAGACTTAAGCGATTTATTAAATGTTATTTGCATTTATCGCTACGAACTGTTTGAAACGTTAAGAGTAAACTGATCTATTCTTTTTCCATGGTCGCAAATTATCGCAGCTATAAGATTGTTTGAAAATGTATTTTAACATTTGTTAAAAATTTGTACGAAACAATCTATAGAACAAAGTGCGTAATGCGAAGGAAGATATAAAGCTTTATCCACGTATCTCATAAAAGATCCTTTAAATCGTCGAGAATTCCTGAAAATCTATAAAATTGCTATGGAAATTTATGAATTCTATGAATTACGAGTTTTAACGTTAAATTAGCCGCGAGAACTGCGATAGATAAATTATTTCATATACCATCATTTAGGATGATAAATTTACATACATCGAAAATATGTCTAATTTCTTTTTAACGTGATTGAATATTAAACGAAGTTAAACACAGAATTACTCTTACGATCGAAACGTGTACAGCGGATAATGCATTGATTTGCATAAATTTCCATTCCATCGTTTCTTCAAATTTTGATAAAATAAAGCATTTCTATATACTCTTTTTATTTAGCATAATTTAGATAACGTTTCTCTTTCACCTTTCCAACCGCGCATTTAATCTTCTCAAAAACAATCCAGTTTCCAGCGACCCGCTGTGTCAATGTTTATGTTGCATAAAACATGCAATGCGAAATCGTTGTCGTATTTCCTGCTCGCAAATATCTGTCATAACGACGGGGGTTACGTGGTTTCAACTTTAAAGAAAAAGGTCCTGCATCTCGTTAAAACGAATTTTACGCAAATCATTTTTCAACAGCTTTCAAGCATACAGATTCGTGTCGCATTTCAAATGCGTGGAATATCGTTACCTCGTTTTTCAAGGAGCAGCCGTGTTCGTGACAGTGTCAATACGTCAATCACATTCCGTCTAATAAATAAAATATCTGTGCTGTTTCGTTTTTCCATACATAGGTTTTACAGATCGATACAAGACTGTCCATGGTTTTCAGTACTTTGCGCGCAATTTAAAATACCGAGATTAAAATTGAAAAATGTATAATAGCTCGATATCGACTTTCAAAACTAGTTTGAAACCTTATTACGTTACATCGTGCAAGTTTCAGTATAGCCTGTGGGACTTCATTTAATTAATTTTCTTCCTTACCCGTCTGTAAATATATGTTACTCGGTTTCTTGATTACTTGAAAACACTTTACGCTATCAAAATTTGTTTTCATTCCCTGAGACATAGTCTTTAACAGGGATTTCTCATTTATAGTTATACTAATATTGTGATAATGCCGGGTGTGACGAGTGGAACTGAATTAAATGAAACTAATTGAGTGCCAGGATACGGATCGAAGAATCAGACAGTTTAATAATACTAATATTTAAGCCACGTGATTATGATTCGCGATTCATTCCTCTCGTTCTTATTCTGTGCACGGCTAGCCGACGGTTTTGGAAGAAGATGATAAATTTATCGCGTCGAGACCTGTTCAATGATTGACGCTTTTGCGCAATGAATTCCTCGGAACGGGAAAAATAGAAGAGGCAAGTGTCTCTGGTCTTTGTTTCGTCTAGGGGTGTTCGGTTAAGTCAAGTGTTCGTAATGTTCTTTTTTAAGCAATGGTTGTAAAAGTGACCTTGGTCAAACAGCGGCTCGACATGGCACGACATACGGTTCTCAGACTCAAGGAAGACGAAAGACCAGAATCTAATGAAACTTTGAGATTTTATTTCGCTCGGTTCGTTATAAAATTCTAAGAAAATTCTAAGAAGGTTTTCGAATAATCTAGAAAGTGATTATTTCAAGAAAATAATTACCAACAGGAGTAAATGTTAACAAATTCGCAAAGCTTTATAAAAAATTAAGGGAACAATCAACGTAATGGCGATCAATTTGTTTTTTAATCTTTAACTAAACGTAAAAGATTTTAGAAAATTAAAGTACTTATCTAATTACAAAATGGACAATGGATCGAGCGATGGTTGGTCGCGTGGTATCTTTAACATTGTTACGTAGAATTATATTGAAATTAATTATATTCGTAATTATGAAATTGTGAAATATAATGTATAACTTATCGAGCTTTTCTCGTATGGTGATAATAAATAGAACTGTAACACGAAGACCTAATCGGTGGTGTAGGTGGTAAAATGATTTCTGTTTCACGTCAGTATGACTTTTCGTTCCCGAGATTTAACGTTTAGCTTCTTCGGTATGACGCTCGGCCGTGCGGACACATTCGACGGCTGTCGACTATAGTGGACTCTCGCACTTTCAAATCTCTCAATTACAACTCTCTCATCGCTCGTAATGGTCAACGACGGACGTTAATTCAGCATCCTTTTTGTTACTACCACGAAGCACGACGCATTTCCAGGGGAAGAATAGAGGTCACGCTTTTTCAATGGCCACTCAACGATCTGTGAATTTTAAATGCCTGCACTTTGAAGTCACACATCTGCACAGTTAATTGAGATATCGACTTGAAACAAAATGCATTTTAAAGGGCATGCTTTCGTCTGCGTTTCTGACTTCGTCGAACGAACTTTTATTCCCTCTATTAATTTTATTTAATTTTTATTCGCACAATTGCCACTTTTTTTACGAGTATTTTCTCACATTGTAATTACGTATTTAGAACATTCTTTGGAATATTTATTTATTTATTTGGTATTTAGAATTTACAAAAGGAATTGTAACGTGCATTAGAAGACCTTTATACATTAAGGAAATAGCCAAGTAACTTTTGATTTCGCCACTTGGAATAAATCTCTACCGAATATTTCTCTTGCTGTCGCTATTTTAAATATTTTCGTTATATATCATCCGCGTTCCGTAAGTATCGAGAGATAGATAAGAAAAATAGCTGCTTAGGAATTGAATGTCGAACGTCATTTATGTTAAAACGGATTTGGGCAAATAAATCAACGTTTGGTAAATCGGGTGGAATGTCGTCATGACGGCGATCGTCGCAATGAAACCGTCAAAGGAAAAGACACGTTTACCGATAAATCATGCCACGTTCACGAGCCAAGAATAACGATTGCATTGGCGTCGTGGAATATTAATGATCCAGATTTGTATCGATTTCATCGTGAACTATCGCCACGGACCTACTTACAGAGTAATTCTTCACGTAATTTTACAACGGAACGTCCCTTTCGGTGAATTAGCGGTCTACGTAATGAACAGAAAAATGTTTCGTGAAGGCAGAAGAATTAGCGTTTGAAAATTTGCATTGCAAATAGAAAGAAGGAATAAAAGTCAGCATGTGTCGCAAATTAAATTATCTTCTTATTATTATTGTAAACATGTTCAATTTTATGATATTAGAGAGAGTAAAAAATTACAAAAAATTGTTTTATCGACATTACGTAAATCACTTGCCTCTTTTGAACGATATATATTTGTACAGTTGCAAGTGACTGAAGATTTTTCCAAACTACAGCGTTACAGATAAAAATGAAGAAAATTTCATATAGTTTCGCCGAAACGCGAATTACGCTATATTTTTCTGTTTGTCGGGCTGTGAAAGGATATTATTTACTGTATCCAATTTTTATTTGTAATTGAACTTTGCTCGGACCAACGAAATTCCCCTCCTATCACGTCTATTGAAAAATGCCAGCTTTATTACCGAAACGATAAGTCGAAAGGATTGAAAATTGAAGAATCTTTTTCTCTAATCGTGTACTTGTGTGAGATTGACAAATCTAGAGAAAATGCAGTACGCGTGTAATATATTTTTCAAATTCTCGTTCAAGAATCTACAATTTTATTCGTCGTTGTTCCACAGTTTACAGATTAATAATCCAATTAATAACAAAAATATAATAACAATATAATTTTCTGTCGTTGCAAAAATTTACGTTAAGAAAGTGTTGCATCTTGTTAAATTTCAGCATCGATTCGCTTGGCGCAGTAGCTTCACGGATAATTAACAGCGCTATTTTCACGAAAAGGTATAATTGCGAAACCGAATAATTAGAGCTGGCTAATTATAATTCTCCGGGATGCTTGTCTCGCTACGCAAAGCACAGTTCTCCAAGACTAAAATCCTTAATTATCTTCTTTAATACATCTGCCAGAGCGAAGGAAGCAACATAAGCCGGATGTAGAAGTACGTGGTCGCTTCCTTGTACTCTCTACACTTCCGACCGCTTTTTCCAGTAATTTATAGGAAATTTTCCGGCGAAAAGCTAAGGCGTGTCAGTTTAGCAAGTTCACGCGGTATATTTTGCTGCAATTTCCTTCTATAAATCGTCGTAGTTCCGTGGCTCAATCTCGACTATCTCGAAATTCCAGAGATCTCCCTGTAGCACAAGTGTGTCATGCAAAAATAACTGCAATTTCTTCCCTTGGTTAACTGCAGAGCAAGATGAACACGCGATCCTCGCTAGAAAATTAACAGATTAGTTTCTAAGCAGATGGTAGTGCCTTGTTCTTTTTTTACTTTGCATCTCTTTTACGAAATTCAACTTTTAACATAATTTCCTGCATATATTAATTTTCAGGCAATATTCTCCTGATTCAAATATCATTCGCTCGATGCTAAAATATTCTTTGGAACAACGTATCTTAAACTTTCGTAGTCGAATTATCGGGGAATTTGAATCGTAGTACGCGAGACTTTTATATAAGGAGCGAACGCTGTGCAAAATTTATATTCCTAACGTTTCGAGAAATATCGTACTTTGGCGACGATATCGTTAAATCTCTGATTAAGATAATAAGAAACGCGTAAAAGGCGGGCAACATTTGCAACGAATTTACAAATTTATAAACGTTTCTACCTCTCGTATTTTTATTCTACTTTTGAACAAATTTACACGCAGCAGAGTCACAATACGCCTATCTTTTTGTACAGCGTGAACAACAAAGCGCTAAAAATTCCTCCGCATTCTATGTTAACGTAGCATGCGCTTTGATGTATCACGTTGTTTCTTCAATAAACGTTATTCATCTTGCGTCGTTGATATTCATCGATCCTCTCGTCTCATTCGCATAGAGAAAAATATCGACTTCGCGCATTATGTGGGTCATTTCAGACTTCGCTATAATTCGATCGAGATAATAATGTCTCCTTAAAATTTTAAAAAATTTTAAAATTAAATATTGAAATACAATTGTCAGACCACAACGAGTGGTACTAGGTCTGGATCAACGGTATTTTGTTGAAATCGTTCAAAGAATCGAGATAATCTCGGTCTACGGTAAAATATTTTAAGTTAATGTACAAATACGAATATACACAGTACAAAATTAATACTAAAAATCTAAATTTCGTTCAAAAAGATAACACAGTTGTTACGTTTCCTACGTTCAACGTTCCAGGAATCATATTAGGTCACAGTAGGGAAACAGATTGACACGCTGAACGAAGTTAATTCGTAGCCACATTCCTTCGCTGTTAGTTGATAGCTTTCGAGATTACGAGATTCCATGATGCAGCTATACAAAGCTATCGATCGTTTGATCGTTTTATTGACAAGCGCGTTCGCATAAATCATTGGGGAATTCAAAAGCGTCGATAATCAACAGTGAAGGCTTTAATTTCTTCCTGTTGCTTTGAGATACGCATTGCCAAGATTTGTTTAATCACCGTGGAATTTCGCTCGTACCATCGCATTTAGAACTTGTATCGTTGATAGCTTATATTAGACTCGCGTACTGTAAAGGCTTCTTCATGTAATGCGGAAATTATGGGCTCGTTTGAATAAGGATCGCTAATTGCTTTGATGTGTACTCACGATTTCGGAGGAAAACGAGACAGATGAACTCGGTGCTGATGGAAGCAAACAGATATCCAAATAAAATAGTAATTACACATGTAAGATTATTTCGTAAATGTTGCTCAAATGTAATTTACAGTTTCAAATAATTTCTCGAACCTTCAATATAAAATTCTTTGTGATATATTAATATTTATATAAATACCTTCTATGTGATATAAAATATTATTTTTTTTTTAAATATCATTTTTGTATAACGTAAAACTATAACAAATCTCTGTATACGACAAACAAAATTCAGAAACGCGACTCTAAATTTTGATTTGGACAATAATTTAACGCTGTATATTGTCGTAAGAATGTGTGAATTATTTTGTCGCATAATTCGAAGAGCTACTAAAACAAAAGACGTGCTACGCCGCGAATATTCTTCAACGTTAAAGACGTAACATTTTCTTCACCTCTGTATCAAACTTCCATGCACAACATCGCTAAATATCGAACTTCTCATCAGAGAATCTTCGAATATCGAACTTCAATCAGAATTAACCGACACTCGCTAAGCAGGAACATGATAACAGATCGCAAATCGACCGTTCTATGTCGGCCACTTACACGACTAAACGTTCTCTATTTACATTGAAAGGCAGGTTTGCGCGATTTTCCTCGCGCACGCTTCCATGCCGGCAATCTCAGTTTCACGTGGCACAGACAACGCGTCGAGCAAGTTTGAAAGCGTCTTAACTACTCTGGAAAGACGCGTGGTCTTCCATCTGTTGGTTCACTTCATTATCATACACATATCCAGGTTTAAGCTGGTCCTGCGAATGTCAACCAACGCAAGCAACGGAGTATATAACACTTGCCCGTTAATAGTAATTTCGCGAGCTTACCGGATGACGAAAATGCTTAGCAAAGTGCTGTATGCACTCTGACACGAATGGAATGCAGCTGATGTATTATATATATATACATACTTACTACTTGCTGATCGAACGAACCTATGCATATATTACTACGAATTCTAACGTTACTGTCTCTGACGAGAAGGAAGTACGACGTTGTTCCCAAACTAGTCAAATAACAAACGATTTCGAGGATCTAATTCGTTGATAATTTTAGATAAGTTGCGTCTTCGTAGACAGCTGGGCTTTGGCGAGCTAAACAAAAAGAAGAATTACTACATTGTTCTCAAACTATCAAATAACAGTCAAATAACAAACGATTTTGAGAATCTAATTCGTTGATAATTTTAGATAAATTCCATTTTCGTAGACAGCTGGGCTTTGGCGAGCTAAACAAAGATGAGAATTGTCAAGGAATATAAATTCTCTGTTTGCAACTTTGTCGCATTCTATTACGACAAAATAACAGATTGATGAATTTTTTTATCTATTAAATTTGTTGTTAAGTTTTATATACTCATAAAAAGTGTATGAGATATCTAGGTCTACATAGATATATTCATGTATTATATATTCAACTATCTATCGGTGTCGTATAGTTTAGAATATGAAATTATCATTAACGAGCTATCAAATTATCATAGCCTACATATTTACAGCGTTTTAATTTGAATATGAAAGATTCATGCGAAGCTTCCACGAACATTTTTCCATTTGTCATTGACTTCATATTACACCCTACCTGTAATACTAGATTTTATGAGCGTCGTATCTCATTCGGTATTTCTCATAATAAATCGATTCACTTTTAGGTAGTTTATCCTGTAAAAGGTATATATGTGTATTCTATCCAGTTTGCTTTACATATGTATATTCGCACAGTTCATTCAAGAGCAAAATGCATGAACGATGTACCGAATAAAAAAGTACACCGTATAAACCAGACCGCAATTACACGTGAATTGTGATTGATGGAGACACTGGAAAGCTTTGCAATGTAAATATCAAGGCATTTTTATTTGATCGATCGGTATACCGGATAGAGTGTACGATTTACTTTGGTTTATTCGTTAGATTTCATCGACTCAACGTTCGTTCATCCGGTGCTGTCCCTTTAAGAAGCTTACATCACTCGCGTTAATTTAATTTGCGTTGATGACGTACGTAAATTAGGTACTTACATTTAGTTGTTAGAATATTTAATAGACGAAACAAATTTCCAAGCTGCTTAATTTCCGATTACATAATTCTATTCACAAATATATGAATTTCCACAAACATCCACGCTTTACTAATAAAATAACGGAAAAAATAAATCAAACGTACAAACTCAAAGCGAGCTATTTTCCTCTTAATGTAAATTTTTGGGACGAAGTATAAGTCACGAGGTTTTCGATTTGAAACTTGGCTCTTTACAGTGCTTCTTCCGTGAATAACGATCAGCTTCAGAATTAAAAGCACTTGCTCGGCTTATCATTTTTTATACTCTGACAAGTAGGGTCCAGAGGAGTTGGTCGAACTAGTTTGCATGTTGACAACCCTATAACCAGGATGGATGGCCAAGAAGCTTCTAAATAGCGTGCAAGTACGATAACTTTAAGTCTGCAGCGTATACTTCGATGTTGAAACCGAACCAGAAATAACATGAAATTTTGTATGCAATGATTAGCGACGAAGGAAGATCATATCGAAGGAAATCTTTCCGTAAACAAAGTAAATATATTTGCTTCTTAAATTGATACAGTCGAATCAATAAATAACAATAAATTTTGTTGTTAAATCATGAACGGTTATTAACAGTGTTCGGTTAAATTAAATTCTAGCGTTTTGTTTAAAATTCCCTCTCCCTTGATACGCATTCGAACAAGTTGTAGCGAATCTGTGACGGAAACTTTCAACTAAATTGAAAGCTGTTGGCGATAACTTTGGAAAAAGCACTTCGAAGATTGCAGGGTTTCTCAGATTCTTGAAAATTCTCCTGTAAGTGGGGAAAAACATAATGTTTATTAGCAAAACAAAACTTTACGATAAGAAAGAAAAGCAGAGAGCTGAAAATATGTACTCGCCGAGTTTGTATGTCAAAATGGAAATATCGTGAATTTAAGAATTTCAGATTGTGCTTTCTGCTTCTTCAAACAATACGCTGAAGCTAGATTTTAGCAATTATCATTATTCCCCCCAAATCATTAAGCAAATAATACGTTCGTTATCCGAATGTTTCATCGTCAAATGAGAAGATTTATTTTCACAATATCATTTAACCATTTAACATTTTAATACTTCGCGTCTTATCGATCAAATTCATAGCACTGGCAGAGTAAGAAGAACCTATAGAACTTTTTCCGACTTTCTAGGAGCTTCATCCGGCACTGAAAAGCGTCGTGACGTTGGACCCTTCAAAGTCTGTCCTTTTCACGAATACATTAGTTGGACGTAATGTCTGCCTTTCGCGGACGAAAAGTGGATGTGACAGTTTTGTCTTCTTCCTAAAACTTACCAGTCGCTTAGTAATTCTCTTTTCTTGTTCTTTGTGCCTGCCAAGATTCACGAAGAGGCGAAGACGAGGAAACTTTCGGCGAAGACATAAATTTCTCATCGTTGTTAGACAATAACGCGAACTGGACGATCTAACAAAGATACGCGGCAGCGGTTTGCGGTTTTCCGGTTAATTCACGGGAAATTTCGAGGCAACGGAGCAGCGAAGTCGCCTCGGTTTCCACGGGTTTCCCATTCTGGCTCTTTCCAATTTCCTGCGGGTTACGGGATAGAAACAAAAGTTGCTGCGCGCGTTTCCTCGCCGAGCTGAAACATGGCTTGTACGGTTTCCGGTCTGCTAAGAGACCAGTTTGACACTTTCAACTTGCCGACAGATCGATAAGTGTTGTCGGCGCCGAACAATTTGGTAGTTTGACGAAAGCTGCGAAGCGGTCTTCCAGAGTTTATCGACTACGTTTTGTCTATTTCCGAGGTACGAGTTGCCAAAATATTCGTACCCTTAGTCGTTCATTTTCCAACAATTCGCCAGAATATCGTCGCGAGTTCTAGCTTTGTCATTAATCGTTATTCTTTATTTACAATCATATTCGTCAAGTTACATATTCAGTAAGAACTATACGCGGAGTTCACCGCGTTTGTTCTTTGCTCTTCTTTCAGCGTCTGCTCAAATCAAGTATTTGTTATTAGCCTATTTTTGCGTCCTTTAATATTCGAAATTCGATAGTTCGTTATAAACGTTCATAAAATATGTGTGTCGAGTAACTTTTTTCTACCAATTAGCAGAGTAAATTGTTTTTTCTTTTTTTCTTGAAAGAGAACGAGATGTCAACAATTAAATTCGACAGTTCTGCTCACTGAGAATTAAATAACACACAGGTCGTAAACTTTGTTTTCGTATTATCTCAATAGTATTAGATACACGTAGTTCTTTCGTCATAGTCGAAGAACACTTTGACGAAGGATAACATTTTGACGTAAACTTGAATGGCCTTATATTACCAATTTGCTTCCAGATCGATAAGTTTCGCTGAAACCTGGCAACTTGATACGTCTATGATATGCAGAAACTAGTTGGCGAGTTCGCAAAGCACGCCTCATTCCAATACTTGTTAGCTAGCCCTTCGCTAATTGCTGCGGATAGTTTGATATCGAGCTGAAGGAGCATTAAATTTTATAAGAACGTGGATAGGTAAATTCATTTGATGCGAATGGATAGGTTTTCTTGATCTTTCGATAATATAAAAAAAAAATGTTAAAGAATAAAAAGAGTCGAGACACTCGGTATTTTGCCACAATTATTATGAATATTCTAGTACAACTCCTTAACCTGATTTTAAAGCTTTTACGGCTTTTAATTTTCGCCTGGCCTGGAATATATTAAGAAAAAGCGTTCAACTTTCGTTTCTCGCATACAGAGAAGATTGCTTTTAATTTTTGGAGAATCTACCTTCTAAAGTTCCTCGCCGTCGGATTTTTAACTCGCAACATTACAGAGATCTTTCTAAACCACCTAGCACTCTCTCTATAAATTTCATATGCAACAAAAGATCGTGAATGGCAGTATATTTGCAAATTGTCGGTACATACGTTTGCGATAAGAATTGTCGAAACTTTTTACCGGAAGAAAAATTCAAAAGCTTGCCAATCGCAGTAGCATCGTTGCGCGTATCTTTTTAAATATTCTAACTGTTTAAACTTTTTGTTAATTACTAGACCGAGACCGTTCACGCTGCTATAAATTTGCAGAGAACGAATTTAATGGAATCGAACGTATAATAAAAATTATAAATATGATTTACGTTCATGGATGGTACAATTTCTAGTAGAAGCATGGACCGCGGCAATTAGATCGTTCGCTAAATTTCTCTAAATTCAATTTCTATGCAGGGCCATAGTAACTAAGCTGTGCAACATGAATTTCGACAATGAGAACAAGCTGTCGTGTCGCATCAGCATTGGTCGGACAATTTCCACGATCAAGATCCCTCCATTCTTCCCAGACTATCCCAAAACGTTCAACATGTTTCCCCTTCAACTCGCGTTACTGCATTCTCTGCGCTTTCACGGAAACTACATTTTTCATCGCCGCGTAATCTCGTTATCCCAGGTTCAAGGGGCTGGGCCAAGAAATGCTTAATAACACGCCTGTAGAAATCATCATTTTCAACGACGGCCCAACTTCTGACACTCGGCAAACTGAAAGAATCTTTATCTCAAGCTGATTCGATCAACGGGTAGGAAAGCTTGTCGAATATACGACGAGAAGATTGGAAATATGCCTGTGATGTATTAACGTCATTAAACCTGATGGCCAAGCAAGCGGCAATGCTTCACGGTCCTTTTTTCCTTTACTTTATTATCGACGGTTCCTTGTGTTTATCGTGGTTTCATAATTCGTTTAGGGGTAAGTTGATTTATGTCCTTCTTTCCTAAGGTTTTTGTTGACCAGAATCCCCTTGCACGATACATTTAGCAAGCGACGATGTCACATCTATATGTCGGAAATTGCAGATTATATGTATAGTTCAATGGCAATCCATTGCAAATGTCGACGTGAATTATAAAAAGTTTAGCGTGGAAGTTTGGTATTCCAATAAAGGAATGGTTTGTTCTTAATCGTGAAAAGTTCTCGAGAAAAACTGTATCCGATCGACTGCATAATTGAGTCTGAAATGATTCTTCTGGTAGATAAACACCGAAGGACTGCCATATTATTAACTGGAAATACAAATATGCGGATCGTAGCGGAGGAATTTATAAAGCATCTTATGTGGAATCACAGTTATTTCGAAAATTCGAATAAATATTATCATATCGGTATTGAGAAATGTGAAACTGGATGAAGAAATTGAAAGAGCGTCTTGTCGTTGATGCAATGAAACTGTTTCCAGTTGCTTTAACCACTTCCATATACGGGGAACTTCCGACAAATGGTAAAAAAGAACCTCTCGATAATTGCGTGGTCATCGTCCTCGACACGGTGTGGAGGAAGCTTAAGCGTATTTAACGATTCTGAAATATTTCGGAAAAACTTCCCAAACATTTCCAAGTGTTAAAGTATCGAATTAATAATCTCTGACTAAATCACTAAACGACGTCGTTCCTGTTCAATAATTTCTGACAGAGGAAAGTCACGAACTTTCGATAATTCGCGAATCAACGCTTAAGTAAAAAGTCTCGTTACACTTTCTTCTTCTCTGTTACTTCGTTGTTACAGGACGCGCAATACAAATTTTATCGATTACTTTGTCCGATTGTAACGGAAGCAAATGGTCGTCCAGTACAGCGCGTCGAGAATGTACTCTGATCTTTAAATTTACACTCTATCGATACGATGTAATTCGTCGTAGCCAGGTAAATTTGTATCGCCGAGATGGTTATCCTCTAGGAGGAACGCTCTACTTACATATTCTTTCAAGTTGTCGAGCAATATCGTTAAAAGCATCGTTTAAGAAAGTTCTCAGTTGGATCGTGGAGTTGCCTGGAAATTGCAGGAGCGAATTTTAATACGGCTTCCCCTTTTCGTAAACTGGCTTCGCGCTCTAAATCGCGTAGAAAATTTTAATATCTTGGCGAAGAATGAGGGACGTGTATAAAAAAGCGGCGATAAAGTTTCGATCGGCCGTCGTTGGACGCTCGAACGAGCTGGAAGTTTAAAGAGTTGGGTACAACGTGTGCCAAAAAACCGTACGTATCGGCGAGTTCCACGTTTTATTCGACATTAATGGCCGATCGATAATCCTGTTTGACGCGGAGGCAACGGCAATGGCAATTTACCTTACTTAGTTAACACCGGTTTGCTTACCGCAGAACAAAGAGGTCAATTCCTGAATACTGATAATAAATAGCCGTAATTAACGAGACGTCTGATCCGTAATGGACTTTGTAACAAATTATTATATTTTATTCGTATTACCAAGCAACGTATTTTTAAATCAACTGTCAATTGATTCGTCGCAATTGTAAGTGGACAAAGTTGTTAGAAAATGGTGAATGGTTAACTTCTCCTTCTTTTTGTTTCGCTTCATTACGCACTATTCTTGCGTAATTATCTTTCAACTTCCATATCTCTGCAGAATTTCACTGCGATATTTAATATAAAAATTAGCAAACCTATCAATTTTTTATTTCGCGTAATTACTGAAAACGTGCGGACACCTTTGACGAAATTAACGTTATTAACAACGCGCATAAGTATTGATTCGTACCGCCAGTATATGATTATTAGTATAAATTAGTGAGAAAGTAATGATGGAAAACGATGCTTATTATGTTCTTATGGAATCAACGAATAATAAACTTTAATTCTTTGTATAAAGGTTAACACGTGCTTGTGCGTTAACACGTGTACCTTTAATTTCAGCTTGGTTTAAATTTCAAAGAAAATTGTTAATACTTTTTAATACGCTTCGAGGAGATATAAATGTGAAAAAGCCAGTCGTTTCAAAAGTTGTGAATTAAATGGTTTTGCTTACGCTTTGTACCACTTAATTGAATTTACGTGTTATCATAGGAAATATCATGCTTCAGGTAAATTTTAAACAATTCAACGTGACATCACGGATGTTGATTTTACACAAACAGTACGGAATATTGAAATTTTTCAAACGATTACTAAATTGTTTTATTGTACATTGAACTGTGCCGCGTACGTTGTATTGGTCTTGTTGAATACGCTGGGAAAAATTTTTGGTTCCACTCTTTTACCGAATAAGTGAAAAAATTGGATTCGCGAACGTAACAAATTTTTTTTTTAGTTTACGTTAAAATCTAGGATTTCCAGCAGGAAGAGGAAATTTCACCATTTCGACTGTAAAATCGGCTATAAATTTGAAATATAAACAATAAAAAAATATTTAACATCTCTAAAAATTTATTCAACTGTTCGACACAAAACGTATTTTTAAGGGTATTGAAATAAAATCGAAAATGCCTGTTTTTTTTACAATAAAATTCTATGTCATTGTTACTAACAACAAGCTGAATCGATTGTTCCCAATATGAATAATATAAAAGCTAAAGAGATTAATTGAAAAACCGAATCAGATTACATATAATCTACGATAAATTTAATCCAAACTATGAAATTAGGTTACTACAGATTTAGATCTAAACAAATAATATTTATGGTTTTTCCAAGATTTCTTTAAAATCTCGGCAACTGCTGCATCTTCTGTTAGTCAGTGGTATTTTTTCGTATACAGTGATCAATATCGCAATTTTTTCTTTCGGCTCGTAACATGGAGCAGGAGAGAACAAATATTTCTATACAATTTTCACTGGCAATTTGCTTACGACGTTTAGGAAAATTATCATTCGAACGATATTTCTCAAGTTCATCACAAAAATATAAATGGAGTCATCCTTTATTTATATCCTGAATAAGGAATAAATCGATCCTCGCGAATTCTTTCGCCAAATCAGCTATTCAGAGCAATATTTCGTGTTATTATACTTTCTGTTTGCTACATCGGACCTTGTTACGACCCTTTCGCTTCGGAAATAATTAATTCTTGATCGATATAGTCGACGATCGATCTGCAGAAACCCATCGAAAATGGAGAAATCGAAATCATTTTCCAAACAAGGCTGATAGATAGATAGGTAAGACTTAATCAGCAATTTTTCGTGCTACTGAAATTTCCCGTTTTCTTCGTCTTTCTTACGTACGAGCAAAACTAACGACCCATTAGAAGAGAACGCGTGATTTACGAGAGGCCTGCGTTGTCAAGATAATTAACCGATCGAAGAATAAATCTGAAAATCAATTTGAAAGAACGTGACTGATGCGAATTTGTGATCGGTTATTTATTTATTCGTTCAGACGAAGAAAGTGATTTTGTTTTCCACAAGATTTAAGTTATATCGGTTTATATTGTTTTTGACTAAGTTTTGTAAATATTTTACAAAATCGTGTCAAACGTTTTCATCGAATTTGTAATGCTCGAAAGCACGATATTTCAAAGTACTTTTCATTGCTTAAAATTATTCGATTTACAGCAAAGTATCGTATAAAGTAGTGCTAGTTTTCCCAAAACAAGCTAATGTCGGCCGCAAATAATAGTTTACTATTACTCTTACGTTACATGGCCAGATCTCGTTCCCAGTTTCCAAGTTGCTCTGCTAACAATCCAGGATCCTCGTAAAGTACGAGTACGCAGTTCACAGCAGCTGATTTTAATGACCCCGTTCAAGTGACAAACTCCGGCTCGTCTCTCGAACGATTATCTAGCGAATCGCGAACAGGCGTGGTTCGCGGATCGTCAGATTTTGTCACGCGTATCCTGCAAACATTGACCAATGAACGAATCTCACTTAATATTTCAAAAAGCTTCATGAAAATACCTAAAATCCTTCAGTGACATAGATGTCATTATTGACGCCATCTGGTTCTTCGACACTGCCAGTCTTTTGTAAATAGGGTGTTTTTATTTAAAAATACATTGCTGTATCCTGTGTAATTGTTATACTTTTTTTTTCTTTTTAACTAAAAATGATTATTCGTAACGGATTGCGAAACTCGTGTAATTTTTTTCTCTTTTTTACCACGAAGAAAATTATCTATCTATTTATGTCGGAATAAAGACTCCTTATGAATTTGAAAGACGTATCGTAATGAGTTATGATGAAATTAGTATACGCCGGTAGTTTACAGTGAATCGTGAATAGGCGTGGTCGAGAAACATTTTCTGTCGAGAATTTGATATATCGCCGCTGTTTCCTCTAAGTTTCGTTATATTCTTTCGAAGTTTTTTTTTTTAGAAACCATTTCTTTCGCTGCAACTTTTTAACTCCTCGCCCAAGCAACCAAGTTTAAAGTGTATTATTTATTAGAATTTTCTATTGTATCTAACGTTACCAGCGAGCAACTAACTCAAGAAGTAAAATAATAAAAAGTGATTAACATGTTCACCTAATTAATATTGGAATATTTTCTGCTATCAGAAAATTGTTTGTCTACAATTTTCTTCTCGTTTACGGAACCTCATGAAACCTTGTTACTTACGAGAAAGCATCTTAAATTCGACGAATGTCAATAATGCACAGTATTTACCACTTATTAGATCTTCGCAACAAATATCTCGTAACTTCTATATTTTTAATATACTTTTCCAAATTGGTTTCAAGTTTTACCAACATAATTACAACCGTCTCGTTGTAGTGTTAATAAACACGTACGTACGTCTACATAATATACTCATAAAAGTTTTCCACGATAAATGTTTAAACACCTTCGCGAACTACTATCGCGAAGTTCTCACCATCCGAACATGAAACCGCATGCCAACTCACCCTAACAAATTACAATAAAGAGCCATTAAGCGGGTCGCTAATAACGATAACGTTAAACACGCTCGATGGAGGATTGAGAATGAAGAAGGAGCGTGTGGTCCCTTTAAGCCGGTATATTTCTTGCGGCTAAATCCTGTCACCCTAACTGTATATCAGCTGCTAGCGTCATAACGTTCCATACTTTACGATGAACAATTCGTCCCCGACGCTTTATCGTCGAGTTTCGGCGTTTACCAGCATCACACGCCGCTTAAATTAATTAAGTTTACGACATGCTACGAAGTCCCTGAACGGCGACTGTAGAAATTTCCTGGCAGAACGGTGAATCTCCCTTTGTACAACGTCACGAGGGAAGCAAAGAAAACGTTGTTTATGAGAATCGTGTCCGGATTACGAAATTTCTTCCCGTTGGTACATTTATCAGCGATAACGAATGGTCGACAGTCGCACGAGCTACGATTCCCACTGGAACGATTTCTCATTAAAATCTTGATGTTCCTTATTAACGCGTTCATCGCCGTAATAAGAATCGGTCACGTTGTTTGTTCTCCCTTTCGCGCATAAATGTAATATCCTACCGATGATGATATCTACCCGATAAATGTTCCGGTGTAGATTTTAAGAAGGTTACAGCTCTTCCTTCGGTCGTCATATTTCTTAAGAAACTATGGTTTTGCTACCGTTTGGTTCAGTTAAACTACGCGCGTGTTCGTGCATTTGCAGAAAAACGTTGCGAAATGTAAAAATCTTGGGTTGAATTATCCTGACGTTCGAGCCGATGTTTCTCTTCAAATAGCAAATTATCTCTTCAAATATGTAAGAAGATCGTTCATAACTGTTTTCGTTTATTAAAATAGGACCTAGTTTGGAAAAAAGATACAACGTACTACTTTCTGCCTACAGAACAGGTATCTTTTATTTTATGTCTTATTATTGAAATTCATTGGCGTGCAGAAGCAGAAGTTTTTAAAAGTTGCTCTCGCCAGAGATATATTTTTTTCGCTCGCTACAACAATTTATCATTCTGTCGTAGGTACTCGTGATTAAACGCACTCGGGATATACAGAATCAAAAAGATAATGTTCTACGTTGTACAAATGGCGTTCAACTGTGACTTATTTTCCAAATAATCGAGTAATTTTTGCCGTAAAACTCACAAACCCCAGTCGACTCTAGAACTCTTCCTTTTCTGAGTTTTAAAGCGTTGTACACTCAATTCCATTAGTATTATCGTTAATATACGTCGTATCTCGATACATATATATATAAACACGAAGCACAAATTACTTGAAACAAACTTCGGAATTTAAATTTCTGATTCGATTATATAAATATCAAATAGTAAATTACGTATCGACCGGCGTCTAAATCGCGGCAGCAGTCAACAACTTCAGCAGGCAGTCACTTTAAACCCAAGAGTATGCGGCTTAAACTAATATAAAGCAAACTTTAATTACCGCTAAGTTGAGTAAACATGTTAAAGATGAAAGGTTTGATATTCGTGAGAAATTAATTTTCCGATGACGAAAACCGGGAGGTACCTATTTCTCGTCTTATATCGTATCCATAACTTGTTATTACATTTCTCTATATTAAACGTTCCCCGCACAATACGAAACAAATGGAGTAATTTACGTTTCTCTTTTTCTTTCGCGTTCTTTTAGATTTATTTCGTTCCAGATAGAAATAATTAAAATAGCAAATAATGAGAAATTACAGGATTTAAGAAAATCTTGTAATAGATTCGTCTGACTATAAATGAAAATTGAAAATATCTGCCTGTTGAGTTTTCGCATTGGCTATCATCTTTCTATATTTTCTTCCTTTCCTCTCCGCGTTATCCCGCTATTTATCTGTTTTCTTTTGTCTTGTAAATTAACATTGGACGTTTAACATTAACGAACATCGCGTCTCGAAGACACAAAGGATCTTGCTCATTTGTTCCGGTACATTTTCTGACGTAGCCGGAGTTGTTCTCCTTTGATGAAAAGAGTCCGTCTACTTCTTTTTTTCCTTCTCGGCGAAACGCAAAATGAAAGCGACCAACAGACGAGCGGATAGAAAAATTTATTCCACCGGCGAGGAGAGTAATGCCATGGTTTTCGTTTCTGTTGAAGTTAAAATTTGTAGCTCCATAGATATTCATAAGCTGCGCCACGACCAACGAAATTGGCCGGCTAACTGTAAATTATCGCCAGTCTCTCGATAACAAATTTCCATGTTGTTCCCAACACGCATACATTTTCCTCCGATCGCGTTTTTCAAGAGATCTGACATTTGTGTTTAGTTTCAGTTATTTCGTGTTCACCGTGTCACACGGCCGTGCCCACCTGTTTCCAACTGACTTTTCAGTTTTTTTTTCTCAGTGACATTATTTGTTCTATTATTAAATGGAAAGTTTATCGCATTCGTCATGATTAATGTTGGCGAAGATGGAATTCACTAAAAATTATTCCAACAATCTTCTCTCCGTTACTTTTTTCTGTTAGGTAAAATACCGTTGATAATCGAAAGGATGATCGAAAGCCATCAAACGTTTCTAAATTATCGCACATCGTACAGAATCAGAGTGCGAAGAATTATTCTGCGCAATTACACAGATTGAAGCTTCGTTTAAAGCGATACGTACCATAGCGTCATTCGATGCGTTTCCCCTCGTAACGATAATTCATCTTTTCAGGACGCATTTTATTTTGTCAGGTAACCACAATACGAGCGGAAAAATTCTGTCTGGAACATTTCTCAGTGAGCTACTGCTCATAGTCCCGTTAATTGTAGATCAATTAATCAACGACAATGGCAATCCAGACGGTGAGACCGGTTACTGAAAGCCGGCAACGATTCGACTTAATTGGCTGAATTTTGCGTTTTGTCGAGCTGGCGACAAAGCCTGGCTGAATTCGCGCCAACCGGTAAATTGCTAATTTAAATTCTTGCTTATTTTCTTCGGGTTTGAATCGAGCCTTCGCGCTTTTCTTTTCGCGTCGAGCTTTTCTTCTCGCCTATGCGTCTCTTTTTTGTTCGTATTTCCTTTACGAATCACGGCGATGACTCTTTAATCGTGATCGTTCTTCCAACCGTGATATTTCTTCTTAATTTTTCTTCTTTCCATCGTCGAGGCGAACTACGATCGTTCGTTATTTCGTCACACGTTTTTGAAGCCGGCGTTGGGTTGCGAACGAAAGCAGCGATTCAATCGAGGAATCGACTCGTTGCAGGAACAATCGTCGTTCGATTTCAGTTCTGTCTAGTTGACACGCTTGCGTCTGACAGCGAGCATGTGGGAAGCGAACTAACTGCGAAATGAATTGTTCTGGCTCGTGGACAGGTCGTGTTTCGTGATGAACTATTCAATTTCGGGTTTCGAAGCTGAAATCTTCAGATCGCGAGGGCATCGTACCGAATCTTTTGGAAAAATCATTAAAACCACTAGGAAAACGATATTCCACCAAGACGGCGTAAACACGCGAAGTAGCCGGACGAATGATTGTAATTAAATTACGACCTTCCGACGTATATCGTTCGACGTCCTTTCTTCTAATTTCTTTAGCTCGCAGTGAAATCCAGAAATCTTTCCACAGGACGTTTCTTTATTGACAGACGTCGGTGGTAAAAATCTGACGAACATCCGGCAAAAAGCTCTCGCAATGCCTTGATTTCTTGCGCCATTCTCTTCCGTGGAAAACGGCGTAGACACCAGAGACATAAACAAATGAAGCCGGAACAAAAAAAATCCGCACCGTGGCGAGAAAGGAATTTCCGGGACGAAACGCGTTTACCTGACATTTAATTTTCCTGACGACACGCAGCCCCGTCCCTTCCTACTTCCCTCCTCTTTTTTTTTTTGCCTTCCCCACTTTTCCGACGCGCGAACTGTTTCCCCCGAATAAGAGCAAGTGGAGTGGAGCTAACTGAGGGACGTACTCAGGGATGGGCGCTTTAAAATCGCTCGTCTAAGCGATGATAAAGATCGTTAGATGAGCGCAGCCGTGTAACACGTATGAGCGCAGATTTGGAACGTGTTAGGCTGTTCGAAAAGTTTCTCTCATTTTAGAAGAAAATAATAGACGCACAATGTTTCTTGTTTTATATTAGTTCATTGTATTATGCACGAAAATAATAATAGAAATAGAACGAAATGGATCACACCTAATTCAATAAAATAATATAAAACAGAAATTGTTGTTCATCTATTATCACCTTACGAAACGAAAGAAACTTTTCGGACAACCTAATATTATAGATTCAAACTCGCGTCTGTAAAATAACGCGATCCTCTGATACATTCTCTTCTTCGACTTTCTACTTCGAATTACATGACAAATGTAACGAACAGGCTATTCCGGATATTATGGACTATTATGGAGCTGTTCGATTATACCCTCGGGAGCTCACTTGATCGAAACAGTTCAGGTGAACGAACAGAAAATTCGAGTGCCGATTCAACGAATCGGTTGGCCAATTCTTTATCTCGCTTTCCAAGAAGAAGAAGAAGAAATTTCACTGACGATTCGAGACAGGTAGAATTTTTATTTCTGTTTTTTTCTTTCGAGTCGTTCGGTGATAAAGAACGCCCGAAGGAAGTTGACAATGGGAAGAAAGGGAAGGGAAGAAAGAGAGTAAACGTTCGAGTACGTTTCTTTCTTCATTAATGCGAATGGCGGATTCTGCCGGCGGCTAACCTTTGCAATTGATTAAAATCTCGCCAGGAAAAGTACATAGTATTATCTTCAAAGGTATTTCCAGTAAATACTCGATATTATTTCTAGTTTTTCGATAACATCCGTTCGTATGATAAAGAAAAATGGTGTCTTTATTGTAGACTTGTTTCTTATGAATATGGATGAACGTTAAGAGTCAAAGATATCAAGATAGTTTAATTTAGTAGGTTGAGAAATAGGTTTGTTCGCGTTTATCTTAAAAGAGCACATCAAATATTTATACATATATATAACGTGCTCTTCTAAGATAAGTTTTAATTTTGAATCACTAATTTCTCTCTACAACTGTATAAGAATATAAATTCGTTTCTTCTGTGTTCAAAACGTTAAATATACGAAGCGGCTCGATACATAAGAAACACGAAAGGGTTACGCGTTACAAGTTTACGACAGAATAGACGAAATTTGATCTGGAAATGAAGAAACGAAGAAATGGCGAAATATAGTAGACTAACTTGTTCCGAAAGCGGCGAAAAGCAATTTAATTTTGAAGCTTTCACAGATAACATTGCAAAATAAATAGAAACTTGTGAAAAATTGTACGAATGATGAAAATTCCTAACCAATCTGCGATACGGTATTTCTGTTAAATATTCGCCGGCAAGTCAACTATTTATCTTAAACGTACTCGCAATAATTGAACGGCCTGATTTTCTGTTCCGGAGTTTAATTAAACGTCACGTTGAAAATTCTATTCGTATTTTCTGTCTTCCTGTAATAGCGAGATCGCAGAATTCGCACGGCGGAAGTTTCACTTGTTTCTATATAACGAGCAAAGCTTCGCGCGCCCTATTCATTGAAGCGCACCTCTCACAAACAGTAACAAGTTACATCCGTGTCATGATACCATTGCTAATGCTCCGATGTCAAAATCTGGAGTTAATGACTTTGTACTGAATATTTGACGCGTAACGATGTTTAACGACGGTTGAAACATCGGAAATTAGAGCAGAATTATTATACGTAGAAATCGCTAATACGTTTTAAAATCGTAAAATTATCATTATTATATTTCGTGCATATTTTTCCATTTTTAAACAATAAATATTTTAACAGTTATACGTTAAAATAATCGCGAGAGTCAAACGATAGATTTTCCCTAGAGGAACTTTTACGAATTGAATTTTAATGATCCCCGAGAGAAAATGTAATAAAATACATGACGATTCGTGTGCTTGTCATAGAAAAACAATGCCAATGTGGGATATAATATTTTAGACTGACAGCCAGAGAAGAACAGTAACGATAATTAATGAAAGAACGAGAACAGATGTGGCTATAAGACTGTTGGGAAACTGTCTTAACTGTCTTGACTGTCTCGCTCTTTTAGGAAAATGTATACTCCTCTCATTTAATTTATTAAATTGTACTACTGCTCCTGGTAAACAAGCAGGGTCTTTAAAAGAAAACAGATTTATCGTTGAGGCGGTAACATCTGACGAACGGTAATGGAAAATTAGAATGCTTCGAGAGATAAACTTCCAGTAAAATTAATTTTAATTGTCAACTTAAACTATATATCGATAACTAAGAAAAGAAAGAATAACTCCGAATAAAATTAACGCTTAATAAATTCTTACGAATATTAAATTTCAACGAAAATAAGGAAATTTTAAGGATGTTAAATACGATGAAATTTACAGTTTAATATCCATATATTATTATCAAAGAAGAAGAAATTGGAACATACATTGTAACGAAATTCGTATACTTTAAGAAGCATGCAATCTGCTATTCTTAATTGAACAATAACATCGATAAATTATAAGGTTCAATACTAGTAATAATAATAATATAGGAATTAAAAAAATTGTATCGCATTATAAAAATACAAATGATACAAAAATATATCATGAATAATTGAAACATTCTAAGATCTGTGACAGCCACCATTCACAAGCAAACGATATCGTTGCAAAGTAAACTTCATCGTCATTTACAAGCTTCTAAGTGCTCTCTAAATTATGTACCAATAATTCAATTGGTCCATGAAACGTTAATTTACGCAAAGACCATTCGATTTATCTTATCTTATAATTTCTCGCGGTCAGAAACCTTGTAGAAACGGATTCCAGGATTTTCATTGACCTTTTCGTGCACCGGAAACGTCGCGTACGCAAACAGAAAAGAAACGTTGCGCTCCAGTTTCGGTGGAGGACGTTCATAATGATCGTATAAAAGCGTCGCGACGCGTTTTGTTCGAGAGAACGTTAAATTCTCCTCGAAAGGTTTCCCCATGACTCTCGTGGATGTCTTCGACCGGTGCAACTTAAATAAATTAAAATGCAACGCTCGTTGTGCGAAACAGTCCAAACGCTTTACGTGCAAACTTCGAGTGAACGAACGTGCACGCACCCGGTGTGTTCTTCCGTCCAATAAAATTATTATGCGAGATATGCCGTCACTGAATGGCTGACGAAAGAAAAATAAGTGTCTTTATAAATTAGTTTCAAACGACTAAGTTTTTCGAAAGGAATGTTTCACGTTGTTGTAGGATTTTGTCAGTTGTAGTCAATTTTTACGATCCGTGATGCTCCGTTTAAAATGGTAATAATTCACCGAGGTATCACGTGTGCTTCTCAGAAGCCATACTGATCAATTCCATAAATTGAAATGTAGAGAAAAATAACAATTTTTCCTTCGTTTTTTAAGATGTTGAGTCTGAAAATAAGAACTTTATAGAAAACAGAGTCGATCAGTTTCGTACCTAAGAGGCTGGTACAATAAATATCAGCATCGAATAGAATGAATATATCACAAACCGATACGCGTTTTATCCTGCTGCGTGTACATATAAACAATTTAGTGTTCTCTGTTTGCCAGACACGCGGTCTAAGAGAATTCTATTAATACGCAATTTCGTGCTATCTCGAACAGTAGCAAGAGCTCCTCGAGATCTCGAAGCTCTCTAGTTGATTGAGACATCGAAAGTTGCGCCGGCCTCGGGAAGATGGAAGGTCTTCGAAGTCCTTAATAGGATGAAGGATCTTGAACGTTTTGAAACCTTCGCGAATAAAGTCCTGAGAATCATAGAGGGCTTCGAGCCAACTAATGCCCGATCCTTTGATACTCTTTCCCTAAAACTTCAGGGCCCGTTAAAAATTTCAAAAGTTTCGCAACCAAACGTGTCAAACGTTGGACTCTGTGCTGCTTCTGGATCTAATTTTCTGAAAGTACTTTATGACGTTACTCTCTTTCCACGCATTAAAAAAATTCTTCCTTTAGAATGCTTTTTATAGCCGTTTTATGCTTTCCTTCAGCTATGGAGGCGTGAGAGCTTTTAATTTAATTCAGCGAAACGAGTCGTACGATAGCTACGATGGAAACTGTAAAACTTTTTCTTTTATAGCAGATAAACGATTAAAGCGCGCCTTTTTACATACAATTACGCAAAGTGAAGGAAAGGACGTGCAAGAGTTTATCTTCTGCAATTTAACTACGAAATATCTACGTAAAGTTGCTGGATATCTTAAAACTTTCAAACACTTTCAAAGTGTCGGAACTAACCACGATTCTGAAAACAATTTACATCAAAGGTGATTATTGAAAATCATTCTGGTTCAGAAAGCAGTGAACCTTCAGTTGACACCGCTTAGGATGGCTAAAGATGAAATTCGTTTCATAATCTTTGTCGAATTTCACTGTAATTATAAGTATAATACGTAGAAGTTATAATACAGACATTAACTTTTCTAGAGATAACGAGATCTCGCGATCTTCTTGTAGTCAAATTTTACGCAAAATTATTTTCAAAAACCGATTCTTATGAGAAAAGAAAATAACAGACGTAACATTTATTTTTGTACTTTACATTTATGTTTAGAATATACTTATAATTCTTTCTACTTTTAACAGACAAGTAATTTATATTAAAACAATCACCCTACTATTTCAAGCATCAACAATTCACACAAATTTTCATTCAGAAATTTCAATGAATCGAAGAATCGGTACCAGATAGTTATCCTATCACCGTCACACCTTTAATTCCATAAATCTCAAATCTCTTTGCCAAATTATCCCACGGATGTGTCAAGCAAAGGAGCAAAAAGGAAACCACTGCAAATTAAATATATTGCTTCGCTTATCTCTCTCGTTGCTCTCGTTGTAACATTCACTTAGAAAAGAAGAAAACCGAATAACCAAAGGGAGTTTGATTTTTGCGGTAAATAAAAATTATTGGTGATACTGACGGTACAGTCGTACCGTACGGTTGCCTCTGTGGCATATTCGGTGACTGCGCGACCAACCAACGAACAGGATTCGGCGAATACAATGTTTTTCCCTTGAACAGCTGATGGGATCGATGCTCGATGTTGACTATCTCCGAAGCCTCTGTACCTCCACCAACAGATATAACCAGATTACAAGGCATCGATCTGTGAATAGAACTCGCGTTATCAAATTAAATGTATCCTGGCGCGCTCGTTCGTCGAATTGCACGTCACAGATCGGTGTATCGCAAAAAATGTAATATCATCGAAAAAAAAAAATATTTTTTGTAGCGTAGCACGAAGAATTTCATTTCTGTCTTCTGCTTTCATTTCGTTTCGTTTGTTCTCCTCCTCTTGGTTCCTTCTATTTTTTTTTTTTTTTTTTTTTTTTTTTTTTTTTTTTTTTTTTTTTTTTTTTTTTTTTGAATCTGCGTTCTTTGAAAATGGATGAACCGGAAAATGACATGTTCAGTGATCGATTTAATTGTATCGCGCTGTAATCAACGGTTTTAACGACACTTTTAATGAAACGCCGGCACAGAGAATATTTCGAGGAATCGTAAACAACGATCTGGCGTGAAGCACGAATTTCCAAGCTTTACGGTACGGGGCATCGATTTTACTTGGCACGGTATTATGCGTGACACGTGTATTTGTATTTACGTGTATCACAGGCTGAATATGTATGTATGGAACTGGGTAATTTGGATTCACGTAGCTAAATACGTCTTTGTAAATGAGATCTTAAGTTCATAGTTCTTGAATGATATCACGTCGAAGACGAAGTTGCTTGAACGTAAATTTTAAGTTTCTGTCAATTAGGAAAGTTGTATCAAACGTAATGGCGATGCAACCAGTTGCGAAAATAATAATAATACAGTTTTTTTCAATTATTGACGGTTTGTAATTTTTCATAATTCACACGATAAGCTTCAACTTGTAATTTCTTAGCATCTTAACATCTTAGCAACAGGTGTAATTCCTAAACACGATTTTATAATGTACTTTTTGTTATTGAGATTATTATACCGTGAAAAATCGCTAATTTATGCTAACTATTACTTCAGAATATTTCATTGAGATAACCTTTTTATCTAAATAATTAAGAAATTCGTAAATTTTGAAGAGCAGGGTTTCCTTCGCATTAATAAAATAATCAAAAAAGAGAATTTCCTTGTACATTAAAAGAACGAGAGTTAAAGGAAAGTTCTTGGATATAATATAATGTATTGCTAAACGAGTTACTATTGTTGCACGTTGAATGGGATCGTAAAAATGCAACTGATTCGCCGGTCGATTTCAGTCGGAAAATCATGAATTATTCGAGAAGGTACTTTGTAAATGACAAAGGCTCTAGGCGGCTAACTTGAGGTTTGAAATTGAATTGGCCATTTAAAGGTTAAGTCGAAATACATACCGTATATAACGTCAGGCAGAGTTTCATCTTTTATTCGTAAAGTCTTGGAACTGTACTTTTGCAGACATTGAAAAGCATTAAGCCGAAATGAAATGTACTTTTCCTTGAATTTTAAAGCATTCGTACCTTCAGGATGACACACGATTCTCCGACTTTTCTAACTTTTGTTACTTAATGGAAAAACTTTTTCCTAGAAAAAAAAGGGTAACTTTTTTAAATCTGCTTTACTCGATAAGAAGCTTCATGGTGCAAGGATGCTGAAATTTTATCCAAGATTAATTACATAAATTGTTTAAAGCAAAGAAAAAAGACGAACAGAAGTTTATGAGAATACTACATGTAAAGTAATTAAATCCAAAATTCTTTGAAAATTTAACAATTATATTCATCAAAATATGTATTAATAAATATTTTATTTAAAGTTACGTTTAAAAGTCAAAGATACGCTAGGTATAATTTCTAGCCAATTTTTTTTACTAAACTATTTAAAAAACAGATAAACATTTCAAATACTTCAGGTGGAAATTTATGTTAATGAGAGTATCAGTTCGTTGTATAGCGTGTCATAAACTGAGGAGTATAGCCTGCGGTGCTAACGCAACGATCGCAATTTCATGGAAAGTGATTATCTACTCTATTATAATTATTCCAAGCGTGTACGACGACAGATTAGCTACTTCCTATTTATGCCATATCACAGGTAAGCATGATTAACCCCGTCTACTAAACGATTGTATGTACAACAAAGAACTGGTAGTCGTTCACTGTGAACGAAACAGTTCTTTATCCACATAAGCCTCGCATTAGCAGTTTATCCGTTATCCGTGTCTTTTCACGATCCTACGTCGTACACGCGTATCTTATAATTAAAAAGATAATAAGAACTGTAATACCAACTGGAACTGGAAATTTTCGCGGAGATAGAAACCTGAAGATTGAAAAAGCAAAAATGACTGGTTCATAAAATAAGATTTGTACAAGTAAGAAAATAAGGAATAAGAAAGTAAATGTAAGTATTCCGATTGCAGTAACTCGTGTAGTCTTTTCATCGAAAATATCTTTACAACTTCTTACGCTTCCTCCTCTTTCTTTCAAGTAGAAAACACGAGCCAAATTCCAACACGAGTAAATAAGGCTTCTTCAATCTAAATCACTTGCAATTAAAATAACTTTTTCGGGATAATAGCAATTAGGAAAGAATCGCTAGATGCAAGGTTAAGAGTTCGTATTTCTTTTCGTTGAAAGTCAGAAAACTAGAAACGTTAGAAATGTAAAATTACGGGAATAATTTTCCACGTTGTACGGTAAGACGAACGTAATAGAAGCTCATACGCGATCAGAGAAAAGCCGTTGCCAATATTGGTCTCGAGATCGAACATCTTACCCGAAGCTTCTTAGCAGTGAAAACGGATATATCGAAACAGCTTCCCGTCCCGAAGCTTCTATTTCCCTTGGTGATGGTCGGTGTCTTCGGCAATTCCCATCGCGACGACAGTATGCGTGCCTCTGCGTGGTTATTTTCTCGATTAGAATGTGAATATCTCCATGGCCTAGTATCGAAACCAACTTTTCTCCAATTTCCTTCTATTCGCCTCGAAAGTTTCGCGAAATTTCATGTCCTATGTATCCTATTCAGGTAGCAAATTTTCGTCGTTAACGAAAACCGATTCCCCTTTGCTTCTTCACTCACTTCCCTTTTGTTCCCGATACTGTCTATTCTCTGAATATTTCCTCCTTTCCGTCAGTTCAATAAGAGAACAGAAGTCCATTGACTTTCTTTGAAAAATTCGATTCTTAATGAAAGGAAAGCTTACTGTTGGAAACTTTTATCAACAGTATTTAAATAGCGTTATTTGATTAATTATATAGCGAAAGAACAGTCTGTTCGTGAATAAATATGACGTTTCCTGTAATAAATAGAATATAACAAAGCTAGAATTTATTTACACACATATTCAGCAAGCGTTTAACAAATAGTTGGAAAGCTTTCGTTCTATTACTTCCGAGTGCTCGTTCGTTTCCGACGGAGATACTCCGGAGTAAACAAGTTTCTTCCTTTCTTCTCAACTTCATTCGCAAAAACAGAGACAGGTACCATTCCTTCAGCAATCGAATGGTTCGATAAAAATGTGCCTGGAGGAGGTCATCGATAGATGTGTTCGATAGACAAACGAGAGACTTAAACATAGGCCTTTCACTACTAAGGAGTTAACAACGACACCGAGAAAGTCCCTCTCCGAGTCCATTTTTCTGCTCTCTTTCGTTCCCCTTTTCCTTCCTTCCTTTTCACTCCATTTCTTTCATATCTCTGCCCACCTCCTCCTACTCGCTCGTCTCTTCTCTTTTGCTCTCTTATCTCCAACTTTTCTATTTCCCGCTCTTCATCGTTCTCTCCCATTTTTATCCCTTCCACAGTCACATTTTTCTCTCTGTTCGCGAATATTCCGGAGAAACGCGATCCATCGGTGTAATTCCAACGAAGTTGGGAAAAGCTGCGAGGTCAGTGCAGTGGTCATAAATCTCGTTGGTCGACTCCTTTCGCGACGTGCTATGAGGATCGTTTAAAATTCCAGATTGCTGCTGTTAAAAAGTTTGCTCGTAAGGCGGTGTCGGTAACCGGCGTCAATTCCTCTCATTCCTTTATCCCCCATCCTAGATTCAAGTTCGCTGGAGAACCGCACCCGTGGCTTTACGACAGCGCGCCGTTGACACTTTTACAGTGTCCTAATTCATTGGATCAATGCCCCGGTAATTAGGCTCCATTATGCGGCAAGATGAGTCGTCAAGTTTGTAGTTGAACTTCGGCCCCGTTCTCCGCCACGAAAGAGTCGAACGGCCGCGGAAAACGAAGTTGCGGGGCGGAGACCGAGCTTCGAACTTGCGAAAGTGGATCCCGAAGGAGATTGATGGCACACACCCGGGAAATTCAACGGCGAACCCTCGACGAATCGTCGACGATCTTTGTCGTGCGATTCCCGAGCTGAATAAATAATCGTCTCGTGAACGAGAGGGCTGTGGCCGCAATTCACCGGGTTACCAGCTGCGTTTAATCAACCCGACTTTTTCTTCCTACTTTTCGTCCGATATCTGTTATTCATGACGTGTCCTCCAAGTTGACTGGTATTACCGGAATATGATTTTAAACAGGCAGCTTCTTTTTGTCCCACGTTACGTGACACGTAATAACGATCGCGAATAGCCTTTTTGCGACATCATCTAAATGTGTTGGCGCTAGTTAACGTTATTTTCCTTCATATTTATGCATAATAATTCGTCCTGTATCTGCAGTACGACGCTTTACGTAACTAATTGTATAGTAATGGATAAATAAGTGCAGATAACGAATTTTGGAATTTTTCAATTGCTATTATCCAAATTTATTATTATCGAGATTGAAAAATAGTTTCGAATTTTTTATTATTTGGAATAAAATATCTACGATCACATAATGTCACGTTAAGCGTTGCACTCGAGATACAAAACAAATTATTGCGCATACGAACGAAGATAAATCATTACTCCGACAGGAGCTTTAAACACGTTGCAGGTAACGAATTAGTGTGAGCTTTAGCTTTCCTTGGAAGTGTCGTTCATAAATTGTGCTGTTACCGTTCTCAACACCTTAATTACGACACTAAGCTTGAAATTGTGTCTCTTAGTAGCGTTCCTCTATGCTACATCCGTTTCCATTAAATCGTAATTGTCATCAAATTTATCCGCTTCCTATCAGTGTCTCTAACGTTTTCCTTGCAATTTTCTGAAATACTTAGATAACTAAACTGCAGTTATATTCACCTTCCTATTCGCTAAAACGAAGGTACAATAATTTTAAAGGATTACGACATTAACGCAAATTCGTCGAAGAAATACGTACGTACATAGACGTTAAGTATCGCTTGAAATTATGCCATTAAGGTGCAAATACTATTTCGAACGTCAATGGACAAGTCACACTAGTTTTTAACATTTTTCACACGTCCAATTTCAGACATTTTTCGCGAATGTATTAAGAAATAATGCAACTTGGAGTGGCAAAAGTCGTTCCACAGTTAAGCCAGTTCCATCCTTTTCATAATCGTTCACTTTTAGATTCTTCAATCTATCACAATGAGAAATTACCGGCCCTCTACCTATCGTAGACTTTGGAGATCGAATACCAACGGTTATATTAACTTTCTAACAATCTGCAATATTTAACGAGGAAACAACATCGAGCAAATTATCGTAAAGCGATATTGTTTCATAGTCAAATCAAGCCTTTTCTAATCATTCGCTTTCGAAGTTCGCAATTTATTCCAAAGTCGAGTTACTTTTCCAATCTCATAAATTAGATTATAAAGCAGAACCTCGTTTTTACGACACAATTGTTCACCTCCGCTTACACCGTTCCACCAGGAAAGCAAAACGAAGCCAATCTTCGCGTATATTCTGCGATATAACTGTACCTTTGAGGGGAAAAATTCCACGAGAGATATCAGAATTTTGCGGTTCACGATGGACGAAATTTTGCGGATTCCAGAATTTGCCGATAATTCTTCGTATAAAATGTTACCTGGCGATAGGCTGCTGCTACTGCAGAGGAGCCACATTGTGTGTCAAAATGGTTGGAGGGTTCGAATTTCGTGTTCTCGACACTCGAATCATAGCAGCTTCGCCCCATGCCACAGATTCCGAGCAAATTCCTGGCATACAGGGATGTGTTGCGAATTCTAGATATCACTTTGATTCCACGATGCCTCTGATTCAGTCTCGGCTAATTTCGTATCAGTACGATGATTCGCGAGAGAAACGCTGATAAGCATGAAACAAAGCGTACATTCTTTCGCAGAACTTCGTTAAGGTTGTTGGAACAAATTTTTCTGTGATTTGAATTTCAAAAGATGTAACGCAAGGGGAAAAAGGGTGGTTAAGCAATGGGATGCAAAATCCTTTATGCAACTTTATTAGCTCTGTGCGAATACTTTATGATATTACTATAGGAGATGAGTTGCTGGATAGCGATGAAATAAAAATTCTTCTATGAATATTAAATAAGTTTTACAATTTTGTTATAAAGCCAACTATATAATATTTGTGTATAAAATATACATACATAGATACCATTCATCAATTAACGATACAATCTAAATATAAAAGAAATCTACCAACTGAAATTACATAATGACGTTAACGTCCTCGAATATTAGCGTACGAAACTTGTAAGTAACTGATCAAATATTAAAATGTAACATGCGTTATGACGTTTTCCATTCTGACATTCGCAACATCCTGTCTCTTTTATTTGACGTTTTCTCTTGCGCGTGTTATTTCAATTATAATATTGAATAAAATATTTTTGTTGGCAAAGTGACTGCACGAACCTTTGAAGGCAGCCAAATATTTTTCCCTTTTTTTTTATGTTTGAATAAAGTTTCAACGAAATTGAAATGTTACAGTTGCTACGGTCTTCTGAATGATTAGAATACACGAGTTTGAACGTAATAAATCAAGCAAAGAGTATTGAGTGGGCGGTCAAAGGACAGAAGCGAACACACAGCGGGAATGACCATTTCGCAAAAACGTTGAAATAAAGGAAAAGGAACGGTCAACAAGGTCTTGATTGAAGTTTCCAACAGAACAAAAGAATCTTTATTACGAGGTCCATTTTATTTCTGCATATTTTCTTGTAAATACGCAGGATGGAAGGAAGTAACAATATGCCACGAGCTAACAATCTAGGGCACGCGTATTTGATATGAAAAGTTTTATAATAAATGTACAGATCGCTGTGGAATATTTTCAGTAAAAGATTCGATACTTTTATCTTTGATCAAACGCGATAAAAACTATTAATAGGTGTCCTCTTGAGAGAAAACGAGATATTTTTCTAGGATCATCGTAATTTCTGAAAAGCAGATACCTGCGATAAGACACGTTCTGCTGTAGTTCGAAAGTTTTATCTAATTTACTAGAATACTTTATCGGAGTTCCACATGCTCGTGGACTTTATTATAGAAATAGAACGAGAATTTCGATGTTAGTAAGATCGAAGTGGTTCGATAAGACGCACTAACCACAAAGTCGAGGGAAAGTTCTTACACAAAGATGTGGGTCGAACATGTTTCTTTCGTATTTAATTTTTTTTCTGTAAATTCCCTAAGGTTCTAACACTATTCCGGAACAGAATCGCTATATCGTCAATATTTTGTAAGATAAAGTTGATCATAATATCGAGGAATTTAAAAAATTTGAAATGATGTATAAATTATTTTGGAAAAATTATAGAAAAAGTATATGGCTCAAAAAATTTTTATTTTTTTTCCATTAATAACATTTTTAATATCAAATATTATAGGAGAATTATTAATTTGGAAAATAAAATTTGAAAAACACTGTATAGTAATAGTATGGCATATTGTGTTAACATATGGAACATTTACTTGCCGTATCTCGTAATAGGGAACGGTATCTTTAATCTTAAATATAGTCTCTTCTATCTTACAACGCGGTATCTATTCTGTTTCAAATCTTCGATATCACGTACAAAATCCAACAAGAAATAATCGTTTTTCAAATCACATTGAAACTATCCTGTATTCCGTTGTTTCCTTACACACGGTAGTTCAGTTAATCCACAGGCGAATAGTAATAGCATCTAAATGAAGCCAACAGCGTTCAAATAGCAATTAACTCTAATGTTATATCAATCAAAATATTTCATATTAATAGATGCCCTTAATTTTTATCTTTCTTATTTGGATATTTAGAATCGCATAAACGTCTCGAGTCTTGAATTAATAAGGACTATTGTTTGAACTAACATTATTGGCAGCTGGGATAAGATATCCCTTCCCTTCGTACGCTCTTTATCCTATGCATTATCCTGGGAATTAAATCGAATCTCTAAATTCCACAAATTGTCGCAAACCCTGGAACCACCGAAAACTACCAAGCAAAAACTTGCCACTGTGGACTACAATACCACGACAAGCCATGATTAAACTACAATTCGTAAAACGATTCGTCTGCAACAATCCTCCTTCTACGAAAAAAGAAACAGGATGAAACATGGCGCGCAGTAATAACTTCACCGAGAACCCGCCTCGTTGCAGAAACAAGATCCGGTCGCGACGAGATTTTACGCAGAGACAGCACACACCGGTCCAGCTAGATTTTATCTGAAAACAGTTTTACCCATGCAAATGGCAAGGCGAATCGATCGAATCGATCGGTCACAGGTACACCCTATATATACGTGGCATGTATGAGCACACAGGTGCACGGCTCGTAAGCGAGGACGTGATATACTTGGCTCGGACGGCACGTGACACTATTTTTCCCGCGCAATTTATTACCACGGATTTATCACCGGAGATTTATTTCTACGGAAAACAGGAAGGAAATTAAGTCAGGAACCCCGTTTTCTTCTCGTTGGCTAAACTTTATGTACTCTTTTCTTTTTTTTTTTTTTCTTTCTCTTCTGCCCGCGGTTTCATCTTCGCGCGGTGGATCGCGGGGTACCGCGTGTCCCACGACACACGTGCTCCAGGGTTCATAGTTGAACAAACGGTCTTACAGAGGCTATAAATCTTTCGTTACGCTCGTCTTATCTGCAGGATTCGTCGTCTCCTTGCCACGTTGCACTGATTTACGACCGGGGATTAATATGTTACCAGAGGCCGCTTCAAGTGGTTAGCGTATCTAATTGTATTTTTTACGCCACTTGAGAGATTTAGGTCGCGAATTTGAGGAATGATACGTTTGCAAAAGGGATTTTCATGAAAGATGCCTGGGTCGTGCTTTGTACCTTGTACGATTCAATGGCTTTGGTATTCAACCAACGATAAAGGTGAATATTATTTCCAGGACTACCGTCCTAACGATCAGAAGGATGTGAAGAAAATTTTGCAAAGCTTCTGTACATACACATACGTAATAGTACATTTTGTTAAATAATACGATGATATAATAATTGTAGTAATTGAACGTTTACACTAATGGATATTATAAATTAGTAATACATCAGTATTATTAATGATAGTGCCATTAGGCACAAACTCCATTATCGTAATTAATTTATGAAAGATATCGTTAAATTGCAAACCATTATGACGTATGAATAATTACTGTACGGTCGTAGTAATAGAAAATATAGATAATTAATGTTCCTAGTACGAATACAACTAAACTTTGAACTCGTTAGCCGTAGAAATAAATTAAACGTTATGAGAAGTTATTTGAAATTATAATTAAACAAATAATTGAAATATATTAAATAAGTGATTGCTAGCGTATTGTATGTTAAATGTATAACATAGTAAGTAAGTTACTATTTTTTATAAATTACCAAACATCCGTTGAGTACATAGTTATTGGTATAAAAGCTTATGCGTATCTCTTGCATGAAGCTTAAGGGAAAATATAACGAATGCGAGTTTTCTGAGAAGCAGACTGAAGGACACAATCAACCTACATTTCTTCTTGATTCGTGTGAAAGGGACTGTTCGTTAAATACGTATCATTTCAAGTGAACTTTAAAGCAATGTGAACCAGCTCTCGGAAACTGAAACCGTGCTATTAAAAAGTCAAAACTCTTCCGTGAAAACGTGGATAAGTTGAGTTAGATACCTTGGGTATTTCTTTACGTTAGAATATTTTCAATGTTAACGATAGACGCCTCGCGGATTTATTAATCGAGATTTTAAATAACCGTAGACGGCTACGAATTGTTTTTCTTGTTATTACGTACAGGGTGGGGCGGAAATCGTAGAGATCGACAACCGGGCAGGGGGTGATTCTACGTGAAAAAGTAAGAAAAAGGTTTGGTATAGCACTCCTTCATACGAGGCTTCGTTTTCGAGAAAATCAATTTTGAAGATTTGAATCAAAAGATACTTTTGAAGAAGTAAATCATCAACAAATAACGAGTTATTGTTTATTCGTTATTTCCACTTGTTTTACGGTTTATTTGTTATATTTTACAAATATCAGGAGAAGATACAACAATAGAAATGTACTTGTCAAACCTTTTCCTATAATCTTCGTGTAGAATCTTTTAATCATCTTTTAATCGCTCGAACAAGTTAGGCGAAAGATTGTACAAAATCGCGTAGATTCGTTCATCATCAAATTATCGCAGTTAACTTAATACAATATCGGTTCTGTCGGATCATCGTGCATCCACTTTTACGCTTTGAACATCCCATATTTTTTATCTCTATTTCCGAGTACGGACGAATGGGAAACGTGAAAATGATTTGCCGGTCGGTGAAACGCGAGAAACTTCACGGGCAATCGCGTCGTCCGGAGCGACGCTAACAAGACAAGCGAAAAAAATTCGTTCGCACCTCGTCCAACTTCTCCGCTCTTCCTTTCGTTGCAGGCAATCTCCGCGCGATTGGATACTCGATTACATCATTGTTGCAAACAATTCCAATTAAGCGAAAAGCGCGGCAATCAGGTTTCGAGTTCGCTCTTTTCAGAAGTCTGTCGCGAGAGGTGGCGAGGCTGGAAAGAAAAGAGTAGGAAAGTCAAGAGGGAGGGGAAAAAAGAAAGATCGATGAGATCCATTAGTCTTCATTCAACCCTGGCCCTTCTCCTGTCGATCGAAAGTTCGCCTAAATTCTAAACCGTGTCTTAAATTTTCAATCTCGAATTTACAACTCGGATGCACGCACGTACGATTTAACACGCCTGCTTCCCCGTTGTACGATTTACATTCAACATGCGATTCAACGGCCAAGATTTTCTCCTAATGTTGGAAACGATCGGAGAAACAGAGAAGAGTCTGAACACGTCTTTGAGAACATGTATAGAATTTACGTGGAAGATCCAAGAACTGTGTTTTTGAGTTTCAGATATTTATCCCGCGTCCTTAACGATATACAATTACGTTTTTTTTTATTTTTTTGTCTGTATCTATACTTTTATATCGTATATGTGCTGTTTATTTATTTTTAAAATTAATCCTGTTCGTACGTGATACGAAAAGGTATGGAACTTGCATGAAGTTTTAAAAAATGGTATCAGAAAACTTTGAACAATTTTAATGTCTTGTATCCGGAAGAAAATAACAATAAGTTTATGATTTATGAGAACATCCGAGATCTCGCACTGTATACTTAATGTTTGATGTACATCCGTACGTCCTTCCTCTTTATTCGTTTCTAAAATACATTTCATGGAAAGCCTAATATCTCCAGTTATCTCATACAATATCAAAGGTACTGCAATGAATATCGTCGGTATTATTAGACTACAAACGTTCATAGCTGGTCGAGTGGTATGTTGTGACTGAAATTAGCCTGAACCTAGGCCACCCTAATCATTTACATTAATCGTTTCCTTGGCCATGATCCAACCTCGGTTTCGTGCGAATCGTTTCTAAACGATTGCTCAGTGCTCACCCTTTGTGCAAGCGTGCTCCGTCACCGTTCTTTATTTCCTCGACGCACACATTTCCCTCGACCTCGTATTGAATGAACGATGGCGAGAGCGAGTGGAAGCAACAGAAATCAAGTATTTTCGAAAGCAATCGAGTGATCCGAGGGAGGGCGCGGTTAAGGATAAGCTTCTCCGGACCGTTGGAGCTTGGAAAGTGGTCGGAAAGGGGTTAGAAGGCGAGTGGGATTGGGGGCTTTATCGATTTCTTACACCGTAGCCCAGTAACGCGTTTTGTACGTCCACAGCGTGGCGTCATTGGGTGTGTAGCTATTGCTGGTCACGCTACAGAGAAAACAACCCCCGACCATCCTGTACAACTCCTCGATCTATCGGCCGATAACCGATGGCCTCTCGAACTCGTTAAACTTTTGTTCTGTCGTTCCTCCGTGAATTTAATGGGCGACACGGGACGAGGCGGCGCGTTTCCACGATTTAAGTCCACCGATAAATTTGTAAACTCGCGCCATGCCAAGACGACATCCAGCTTTATTGCCATCGGCCGCGACGAGCAGCTTCGATGCTTTTATGTATGAGAGACCATTAACGTCGATGGAACTTAAAGAGAGAGAGAGAGAGAGAGAGAGAGAGAAAATTGATTCTATTGTAATCGTGGAATTTTTGTTTCATTGAATTCAATGGAAGTGAAATCATAGCGATGAGATTTAATTTGATCAGTCGATCGTTATCGATATTGAAATTTTATTTTTGCCCGTATTTGGGCATTTTTTTTATTTTTTATTTTTTTTTTTTTTTTTTTTTTGTCGTATTCCTAGCAATTGATAGTGTTGCCGTAGCATGGTAATTCTTGTAATCGTTTGAATAGTAATTTCTTTTAAAAGAATCACTGTTGGAAACAAAATCATAGCCATTGGTTTGACTGATCAATTATTCGATCAATAATAAAATTTGTATTTTTACACATACTCTTGATAGCTTTATAATTAAAACTAAATAAATTGTATTATGGCATGTTATAAAACAAATTGATATTACGAATGTAGTAAATTATTTTACAATCTTGAAATTCAATTATTACGTGAATGAAAATGAATTAAAAATATACATAAGAGCATATTCACTTGTAATATATTTGAGAATGCTCACTTCATATTTCGATGGAAGATGGAAAATTTCATTTTCTCGATTCTCTAATGTCCATCAAAATTGTGGAACAGCTGTGAAATTACAGAAAAAGAATTAATTTCACGAGAAACTGGATAGCTCGCAAACGGAAAAACATTTTTACAAAATTATTCGTAGAGAAACAAGAGAGCTAAATCGAGTGAGCTACGAACGTATACATTAGATGATTCCTGTGCTTTACAGCGTGCAAGCCCGCGCCGCGCTTCCATTTCAATTTTCACATCGGCCCCGATTTCGAAGATGTTTACAACGTCGTAACTTCCTTTCGGGAATCAATATCGCAACGATAATAGCGCACGATTGCAAATTCCAATCTTCTCCGTGGAATAACAGTGACTCTGGGTTTAGCATGGAATTTGCAAATGGGCGCCAACGGAAATCAAGCTTCGTCGAAGCGTTTATCGCGCGGAACATTTGAATAACCCATTATGATTTATGCAGAAAACTTTCCAAAAAGTAGCACGATCCCCGTAGTACGACCACGCAGCTGACTTTTCGCGGAAATGGTGAGCGGGAAAAACGGGAAATCGTCGTCCCTCGAGGTTTCGCGCAGTTCTGTTAGTTTCTGATCAAGTTTCATTTCACGAAAACAGAACGTATTTAAATGTCACTCTCGATATCCGGTCGGATCGAAGATTAAAGGCAAAGTTGCTTCTGACTCTGGGTAGTTTAAACTCCGGAGTCCAGTTAACGATACTTGTAGGAGATTTTACGCAGCTTGGTCGAGCTATAGCTGCAATTGCTTTAAATTTTGTATCGTTTAAACTGTATACCGATATATTGCACCACCTCGGACGTTTATTAAGCAGCAAAATTTTAATATTAAACGTTAAACGTGTAAAAATGCTCGTCGGATCGTTTCGAATTTTTCGATTTTCTTGAAATTTCTAACAATTAGCGAGCTTTCTGAAGACTATCGAAAATAAAAATTTATCGCAATTCATGAAAAAACAAAGCTTTTTAAGGGTCATCATAATTATCAATTGGAACTAAATAACTGCAAGTAAAATTTTCCATACAATTCACTCGATTCATCATCTTCCCTTATGGAACTCTTTTTCCAAAAAATTTCACAATTGTTTATTCCAATTGTTAAGGTGGCAAGATTTTCTGGTAATTCAGTAAATTATGACCGCACGTGTTGTAATTAATTTTCGGTTTGTTATTAGAGAAGCGACTAAATGTCGTAACGAAGAGCGCGTAAATTCTATAGAGGGATATGTCGTTGTCTCGCAGGAATAGTAATAGTTAACGATCGCATTTGTTAAATCCAGGATCGCTCAGTTTACAGATCACTGACGAGTGATTGCAACCACATTCGAATGGCGATGAGGTACAGCGTTGCAAAACAAGAGCGTTCGATCGAAGAGTAATGACAAATTTAAACCATTCGTAGACGAAGTATATGTCAGGTACCTGTTTCACGATGTTAAGAAACTAGTGATATCTCGTGTCGTTGATATATTTTACTTGAAATGTTTCTTTTAAATAAGAGAATAGCTCTTTCATTAAGATAAAAATTTTCTTATTTTAAGAAACCTCTTACCTTAAAATTCTTCTTTCCTTTATTAGTTTGCTAATAAGTGCAAAGAGGAAAATATTTGTTCGTTGGAAGTCTGAGATAAACTTTTTCATTCATTAATAGGATAAAGCTTTATGACTACGTAATTTCATTTTTTATCTTTTTCGTCTAAAAGAGTCAGCTGAAAGTTTAAAAAGTAAAATAACCAACTAAAGTATGTTCGCGATATTTACTGAACAAATAGTAAAGATGAATCCGCGGTTTCGTATAGTGTTTATCTTAAAATTCATGCTAGTGTAGTCAGCAGAGCATGAAGCAAGAGAAAAATTTCACAAAAACCGGTTTCATATTTTTTTTTTTTTTTTTTTTTTTGTCACAAAGAATTTGAATTTGAATCAACCTTTTCAAAACCCGATATGTAATCAATCGCTTGTAGAATTTAAATATAGAAATTTCGAAACAATTCCGACTAATATTACGAATCAACAATTCGACAATGAAACGAACAATATAAAAAATATTATTTCATGCAAATTAAAAAAAAAGAAAATAAATTTGAAACAAATCAAATGCTACCCTTGTCGATACTTTCAAATATATAAAACAAATTAATCGATATTGAATCGATAATTTACCAGCTTTTTAGTGAAGTGAGTGATAAAATGATAACGCACACAAAATGCTAAAGATTATTCTAAGGAAAAGATGTAACTTACGTATGCCTATTGGCAGGAACCGATCATGTTGCCAGAACTAAAAAATATTCTACACATAAATTATTTGCTAAATAAATGCAATAAAAGGTATACACATATCTTGCATATGGTTTTCTTTGCCATTCTATCTAAATCTATCACATTTCTTATTTCAATTTACTAAAATTTACATCTCTAAACGATAACTTTTAGAAAGCTTGTTTATCACCTGACATATGACATAAAGAATATTATATTTGATTTGGAGAAATTTGATTAGATACATAGAAGAGATATGATATATAGAATATTATTTGAAAATCACTGAACTACGAATAATACGATATAAATATTGAAATAGTACGTTATTGAAATCGTGCTGTGTAAAACTTGCAATATTTATACATACATATGCTACTTTTCAATGAAATTTTAACAAAGAAGTTGAGAACATCGGATAATTAAGCGAAGATTTATTTGTCCTTGTTAACATCTCGCGAATCAGTCATTTTAAATCGCAAATAAATTTCACGAGAGCTTGTACGTCTATCCAAACACTCACTGCCACGGATAGATAGTCACGTAGCACGTTGGCCATTTAGTTATCCACCGTATGGATTGCCGTACCGTTAAAAGTTAACGCGTTCCCCGCCAACGTCTGTCCCTCGTAAATTTTAAATTGCACGCGCCGTGCGAGAGGCGAATTTATTTTACCGCTGCATCCGGCATATTTACTGCGAATCACAATTCACGATCAGAAGAGTCGCGATTCCATCAGCCCTTTCTGTTGAATTGTTTGGGTCATTAAGCTCTTTTGACTTTTAATTATTAGATGCTCCAACGAAATTGTTGTCTGTCGATGTTACTATTGATTGTTCGTATATGCAGCGAATTCAAACGGCACGAGCCCGTTTCAAATTTTATTTACTCAAAGATAGGTTTCGCTGATTTTTGTAAATTTACTTAAATACGTATATGTGTTTCTAATTATTACGCTGATTATCAAAACCTACTATAAAGGACAATTTAAAGGATCATGAATCGATAGAAGAACTACTAAATTACCTACAGTGTTCTAAATGTATCCACATAGATATATTTTCGTAACGGTACTCGAATACGTGTGAATAATTAGAAATCACGAAATTTTGGTAAAAGATTTTTATATTAATTAATACAAAGCGCGTATGTAGAATTTCGCGATAAGTCTTCTGTGAAAGTTATTTATTAATATTTAGTACAAGGATCTGCAGTGGACATATTGAAAATATCATGAAACTTTAGTGTGTCACGTATACGAAAAATTCGGTCATCAATTTTTCTATGAAATATTGGAAGAATGAAATATTTTAGAAAGTCGATGCTTTTATAAAATACAGGAAAAATGGAACATCTCTCCAAAAATGTTTTTTATGAAATTTTGATTATAAAATACTAAGTTTAACACGAGGCTATAGCCTCTGTTGCATTATGAAACATACTTGCATTATTTATTTCTCTTCCTTGCTGCATAGATCATAATAATACGAATTACGACAATTTAGTAATAAGTAAAATATCTACAAAAGTTTGAAAATAGGTAGCGTATTATTTGGCTAAACGCGTGAAACAAATATCAGCAATGGTACAACAACATAAATTTTAATACATCCGTTTTAATATTACATCACTTGTGTAACACGTTCGAGAAATGTGGTTGCCATATCCATTTGATTTATAATTACTGAACGCTTAGATACACACATAAGTATTACTTATTACCATGGTTCCGTGGTGTTCGTATAGATATAATAATCTATACATAGACCACTGTGCACTGGTTTAATATTGTTTGTGGCTAGTGTTGGATACATGAGGTATCTGGTCATTACGCTCTTTTGATGTTTAATTACTAGATACCTAGGTAAATGTTACTTATTACCATACTTGTTAGGTAAATTATAATAATCTGGCTACCCACACGGCGCAGCGGCGCTCTAATATCCTTTGGATGATAGTAAATGCATTTCATAAATTCGTAAACGATTTTCCTCTCGTATTTATATGCTTAATATAAATATAAAATTGCTTCGCAATTATATTTGCTTCGCGATAACTTGAAACAGAAAATGTATTTCTACTATTAATACTTGATAAAACTTTTCTATAGGCTAAAACATATTCGGAAAGAATTTCTTAATTCATTGGATATGTATCGAATAACGTCTATGAATTATTCTAATAAATATTCCTTAAAAATACGTCTAAGAAAAAGTTTTAGAAGAGAAATTAGTTTAGAGCGTGAAAGTTACTTTTCCTCGTTCGCAATTCGATCTCAGGTTACCTCATTTCCTGGAATAGTACATACAGTTTTTACTTCAGGTCATTAAACAGATCGCGCACTGCAACTAAAGCGGAATGTACCGATGTACTACGGTAAACTGTAATTGCGCGTTTAACACTAAACCAACTGCGATACCGTTTCCCAAAGTAACGTGGAAAATAAAACGAAAAAGATGGCACCTCTAATTAAATATTAGCTGTATGAAAATTGAAATAAATTTCGACAGCGTCGCACGCGTCACTCGCAGAGAATATCATTTTTCTATTCATTTTCGCGCCATCGTTACAAAATCGACATTTGATCTTCGTTTTATAGAAGTATCTTTATTTTTAGATCATTGTCGTATTCTATTTCGAAGTTTTCGCTCTAACCAAAAAAAGAAACAGCGTGATAAAAGAAGAGCGAAGCTGTTTCCAATAATGTAATATCCGTTTACAAGTCTCCCATTGCACATTGGCATAATTCTACAACCAATTCGGCCACATTTTGAAACTACATTTTCATGAACATACGAGCACATCGATCAACAATCGCTATCTTCCTCTCGCATGAAATACTCGGTCGAATTCGACCGAGAAATCCGGATATTGCAGGCGTACCCGCATCCGTCTCCTCTTTTTTCACCACCCTCTCGATGCTCCTCTACCATCCCATCGCCTCTGGTTAGCAATAAATCGTGGAAAGCCGCGCATTAAGAATTACGGTCGAGCGAAAGTGGGTCACGAATCAATCGAGAGAAGAAAACCGTCGAATTGTTACGGCCGAGTCGGGGTGGTTTTACCCTGCTGGAAAGAGTAATCGCTGCGGAAGGGCCTCGCAGCATAATTAATTCCTCAGCCTTCCTTCAGTGCCTGTTCTTCATTCTGTGTAAACGTTATACCGTGTACCTCAATTTTTTCATCGCTCCACGACGGAAATTAATTTGATGAAACGACAACAAAGATGAAAGGCTATGAATAATATCAAAAAATCGGCGAAAGCACGAAGAATTGGGAGGGAACGTGTTTGACAATGTTCCTCTCGTCTTTTTAATGTTATTGCTGCATATCGGTGGAAATGGATTTTATATCGCTTTTTCTTCTCTTTTCTTTTTCTTTTTTTTTTCTAATTCTGATGTTACGATGCTTTTCGAGAGATTGCGTTCGTTTTTGTGAGATAAAAGGACAATGGTGGATTACATTTGATGCTTCATTTCGCTTTCTTCTTATTTCGCCTCGAGTGTAATTATATCTTTATTCCGTGTTTCTGTTACCATCTACACAATATTCGTGTAAACATTACGAGCCGATAAGTTTAAGATTAATTTCTCGTTAATATAATTTAATAAAACTCAAGTATCGTTGCTGTACAAAACTAGTGTCCAAACTATGTATACGTGCTATGTATACATAAATAGAGTGGAAATGTATTCAAGTCGTAGTTTCGTAAAACAAGTTGTGCTTCTATCTTCTTAACAAGAAACTAGTGAATTATTTTTAATTTGATCGTCGTAACCAATTCGTTTATGAGACTTCCTTTACGAAGTTCCAAAGCCAACATACCAATCGCGAACTCCTGTCCCATCCTCCGTACGCTCGCGCGATATCACAAATTCCACGAACGAAGAATCGCGCGAATCTTCATCGCAACAAAGACAGCGTTTTCTCAAAGAGATTCCAATCCCTATCAGCCTGGTTTCCGCAAAATGCGATTCTTCTTGTTGCACTGTCTTATCCATCCAATGCCATCTAATCGGCTGTGAAAATCCTCGAAAAACGATATCGGTTCGCGCGAAGTTCACTCAGTCGAGGCGAACAGTTCTTTTTCTAGCGGGATTAATTGCAAATGGAATTTAGGATTTCCAGTCACGAATGACAGCAAGACAGAAGCACGATTTCGGTATGGTGTGGCGCGCTAATTGACTTAATCAGACGGGTATTTGTCGGGGAAAGAGAATCGAGGGAAGTTAAACTCTCAAAGATAGGCGGAGGCAGATTGCCTGGAGCGATGCTGCATCCAGGGCGTTCAGCAAATTGACGCGAGAATTCATCTTAATAATCCGCCTATTAGTGGCGCGCAGATATGAGATATGTATTTCGGATACATCGTTTCGCTGATGGCAGCCAGTTACACTCTGAATTCTAGCTCGGTGAAAATCAACGCTGGAATACGCTCGAATTTGTTTCGTTCTCGAGTAACGGTGTGCTGTTAATCATGAAAATTAAACTTCCGCGACGATCGTTTTCGTAAAACATGCTATTTTTCTTTTTTTTCTTTTTTTTTTTCAAACTGTCGTGAGAACGTTGTTTCCCACGATGCATTAGGTGCCTGTATTTAGAAAAGTCTGCGAATAGTTGCGGTAGTTAATTTGTACAATTTGTACGCGTAGCAAGGAATTTTAACGAGCGTGTTTGCAGCTGTTAATGATGTCTGTTGAGAAAAGTTTGAATTTCTATACAATGACGATACGACGACAATACAGCAATCTATTACGAAAACGTTCTTTCTTAACGTCATTAATTTACTGCAACTTTTTATATACCTAATTATATTACGAAGTAAAAATTTAAGTATAAAATCGAGTAACAATTAACGAAACAAAGTTACCATTTAGTAGCATTTAATCGGACATTTTCCTCTTCCGCCTTAATTTTAGAGAGGTTAGTAAAATGAATAAAGAAAAAAAAAGAAAAATCAGCTTCACTGATCATATTCTGCGATTTCGTGATAAATCAGTACCCGTCGCTGCTTTCGTAATGAACTTCTGTCTTCGTTTAACTATTTTATCGTGAAGATCGATACCTGGTTTCTCAAATCTCCGATCCGCAACGGAAGCTAATAAATTACCGAACATGAATTTTCCATTAAATTATCTGCATAAATTAACCGTGAAATATCAAGCTCTGGGAACAAGTCGAGAACGCCACGCAATCTTGTTCGTAGCCGAATGAAAATCGACAAGTAGGAAATTTCAGTCTGATGTATGCGTTTCGTTGACCTACTATCTGCGCTAAACGTTACAGAGATGAATTACTTGTTCCGCGAAATTGAATTTTGGAATTAGTAACAAATCCAAAACGCATGTGATATTCGTGCGAATTACCGATCATTTAGCAAAATCGATTAACATTATTTTTTAATATTAGCGTGCCTGCAACGCGTTGACAAGATGTGTCTTTCGTTCTTGATAGTAGCTATAATTTTTACATTTCTGTTTGCTTAAAAATATAAAAGATTGTAGAAATCGTAATTATTACAGAAACAACAACGATCGTACAACTTGAAACACACTTCAAAGTTACTCTATAGGCCAGAAACGCATTGTTCGTGCAACATGATATTCAAATATTTACGCGAAACAAACAGAACGAATGAAATGAAATGAGAAAAATTAAGCATTAGGTGTAGAAACGAATTTTTTCCGATTTTTGCGTAAAATGAAAGTTTGATCGTTGAAAAGAACTCATCTATGCACCTACTGTACGTAAATGTCATCCGAGAGGGAGAAAGAGTCAATGTGTGCGTGCGTGAATCTATGGAAATCTGGAACGTAAAACGTAACAACTGTGGAAATGCGTGACATATTTTCTTAGTTAAAAAAAACAAAAAAAAAATTAACGACGTAACGTCTCTTAAGAAAAATAGTAGACCGCTATCCTTATTACTTGTAACGCAAACATAAAAAAACGGTACAAAAATGGAGAACTCCTGAGGCAAAGAGCACGACGAATATGCACGCAATATACATGGAAATTACTTGCGAATTTTCAAAGTAGATGTCATGTTATTCTGCATATGTATATGCGATTTTATCCAGCCAACAAAATAAACTTTCCACTCGATGCGCAGGTTGTTCGCTAGTTTTCTTTTTTTTATCGGCAAGTATGCATAAGCCTTCGTAAATGATATGACGAGTCTTAGGAAGATCTGGATGGAAACGAATTTGCATCCTGAAGAGACATATCATAAGGAAATACGAGAACAGGCTTTTGAATCTTTCAGGGGGATTACTTTGCAACCCATATTCACTGACTTTCATATCGCAGCGAGAATGCAACGAAATCTAAACGTGTCTTCCTGCCTTTTGTCTGTTTCAGTGACGAAATTCATCCGTATTGGAATAGCTGACAAGAACGACAATCCGCCTTACTTCGACAAAGGCCTCTACGAGGCTGAAGTAGACGAAAATGAGGATATACAACACACAGTTCTCACTGTCACCGCCAAAGATCACGACGAGTGTAAGCGAACATATATGCGAATACGCGATCATTTTTCACTTTGACGAACTTCTAAAGCTTGTAGCCCGTAGAAAGAAACGGATACTGAGGCGCGTAATCGTTTCGTCTGAACGCCAGGTATCAGGAATAAAGGTTTTTAAGAAAGGAAAGTAATTGAGATGTTTGCCATGTCAATATTTAATTAGTTAATTGTTTGTACTGCTGGTTTTATGAGTTTTCCAACGTTTTTGAAGGGAAGATTGTTTTTAGGGTAAAAGGGATACAATGGAAAAAATATTCTGGAAAGTTTGCCTTACTTTTCTAGTGACAAAACAACGCTGTTGCACCGTAGTAAAGATAAATACTGCTGTATGAAAACAGCTACGGTTTGTTTTCTTTCTATTTCTCCATGAAAAAATTTTAGAAAGCAACGATATTGTAAATTGCAAATTGATATTTCGCATACGAAAGTAAGATGCGATTCTGCATATTAAAATAATAATATTTCGTACGTAGAGTAAGGAGTTTTCATAAAATTATAATCCGTAAACGTTCCAATTTGTATAAAAATACTCATGTCGTGCTAGTACACGTCGTACGTCTTCCCTTTATTCCTGATAATGATTTTATACTTCGCCTCGAAGTTCTGTATCCTTAACCTGGCTAACAAGTTTCGCTAAAATCCATCTGCCTCTTCGCGACTCGGATCCAAAGGCACATAAACTGCTTACAGAACTTTAAATACCAGATGGTTGCAGCGAAGTCACGAAACATATTTAACCGATGGACCTCAATTAAGAACTTAGACGTGTGGATTTATTACCTTCTAATAGAACCTGTTTAAGGATACAGTCTTCATTTCTGTTCTTTTTACCCGTAAATGAGAATGGATGTCAGAGGGAAACTGACGTTGCCGCTACTTTATGATTGAATACGATCCCTGGGGAAATTTTCCCAGTGAAAATTTAAAGATTGAACATTTTAATAAATCTTACTGTTAGAATCGTAAGTTCGTTGTAAGACAAATGAAATATTTTATTTCGTAGTTATATTAAATTGTTCGATGATAGAATATATGTTCTTTCTTGTGTCTCTCGCGGTAAACTCGTTGTTCGTTCAGCGAGTTGCTAAGCAGAAGAATTTAAGACGTTTCCCTCTGGCGTACACCGATCGTTTAGTAAACGACACACGGACGACAGAACGGCAGGTAACGGAGCGATCGCAATCTCCTAAGGAATTTCATCTGAAAGGATCTTTCTCTGCATTTTACAGCCTCGCGTATTCGATATGAGATTACGAGCGGTAACATAGGCGGTGCATTCGCCGTGAAGAATATGACTGGCGCCATTTACGTCGCAGGTGCATTAGATTACGAAACGAGGAAAAGGGTTAGTGCATCATGGTATCACGAACGAAAAGAAAAGACACTGACAGCGGTGGAGAAAAATACGGAAGAGTAGAACAAGGAAGTTTAACGAAAAAAAACATAGGGAAATAGATAAAACAGAGATAAAGAGGAGCGAGAAATCCTTCGATACGTCCCTGTTTAATCCTTTTAACCGTGTCCCAAGCATCGCGTTTTATTACTCGCGGTCCAATAAAAACCGTGAAATAGTGCGAAAACTTCCGCGGTTATTGCACGTTTCCTATCCGCTCATTTGTCATTGCTTTAATAAGTCTTTCGTTTCGTGCGCTCCGACGTATCGAAGCTATGGCATTATCGTAAATTTTGTTGAGAAATCAGATCACTGTGCGCTTCGTTTTAATCAAATTCCCATACCGTGGCGCGGGTCGCGTCGTCAAAACATTCGTTTCGTTTTGGGCGGTTCTTTACGAATTTCGAACTTTTCACATTCGACTTTTATCGTTTTCGTTTCTCCCCTAATTTCCTTCCTTCTATTATTTTTAATCAAGTCAATCAAGGTTGTAGGAATTATTAGGAATACAGAATAATAAGGAATTACGCGAGATCGCACGTTATTCAATAGTTTAGAAATATTTGAAATAATTTTATCGCTATTCCGTTCGATTTATCGTTCTTTGTAAAATGGATTCGCCTTATTAACCAAGGTACACGATGTTCACGTTCTATCTAATATTTTACCCCAATTATAAAATATATAGGTATATTTTATGTTCTTAATATTCAATTTTACGTCGAATTTATGTTAGAAAATTAGAAAAGGGAATGGTCTCTCGCGAGGATTAAAGCACCAATTTACTTGATTAATCTTTTACTTTTTGCCTTGTTTCATTAAAGCGTAAGGTTGTTCAACTTCGTTCGTCCATTCTACGTATTGCTGCAAAAAAGACTTCCATGCTTTAAAAACGGTTTCATCAGTCCACTGTTTTTATAACTTCCATTAAAAAAAAAAAGTAATCTCGTTTTTATGAACTTTTTTTCTTGGTCCATTAAATAGACAGCAGCGCTCGATCTTTATAAACTTTTTTATCAGAACTTCCCGTACCAAGGTTCTCGCGTGCCGCTGGTCTCTGATCTATAAAATGTAACCAAGAGATAAGTTTCGCTGTCAAACATACGTTTCATCGAATTCGTCCGAAATTTTGCCGAGAATTTATTTCCTTCGTTGTTTCTACAATAAACTGCTTATTTTTTTTTTTTACGGTCCGTAAATTGTTGCTCGAAAGTACCATTTCCGTTATTCCCAGAAAGAGACCGCTGTCGGTGCAGTAACTCGGGTCAGCTGCAAACGTTGTTATCCACTTGTTCTGCTTTAATCTTACAGTACGAGCTTCGCCTGACCGCGTCTGATAACTTGAAAGAAAATTACACGACGGTCGTGATACACGTGAAGGATGTAAACGATAATCCGCCTGTCTTCGAGCGCCCGACGTACAAAACGCAGATCACAGAGGAAGACGACAGGACTTTGCCTAAACGCGTCCTCGGGGTAATTATCCCATCTATTCTAAAATTGGTGCATAATTTACCAAGCGATTTCGTACTTACTTCATAGTTGAGTCTTATACTTTGAGAGTTGGAGAACTGACATAAGCGATAAATTCTTTGATATTCGTTACTGAATATATGATAGTAATTTAAAAAGAAGCCGTGACAAATTTTTATTTTCAAAAATGGCCAACGTAATTAAATTAATCTAGCTAGTCGATAAATCCTTTATCTTTTTAAGCCGCGTATATCTCAATTGCCTTTACGTATAATTCGATCAAGTGTGATCGTCCTAAATCAGGCAAAGAAATAGAATAATGGTAAGAGAATGATCATATCCTGGAAAATTGCTGGCTGGATTATCGATGGAATTGATTCGTTAGATCGTTGAACATGAATTCGATTCTTATTTGATCCAATTACGACTAGGCTATGTCCTTTATCACGAACTTCTGGATAAAGGAAAATTATAGTATTTGGACACCGGTACGTTGCATCTACGAGCTAATATAGAATTCAGAACGTAAAATCCCGAATAAAACAAGGTATATGGGACATAAAGTATGGATTGTAGAATATGGAATACATAATACGAAATGTAAAATATGCAGCATAGAGTATAGGACATAATGCATAGAATATGACATAAAACATGAAATCTACAAATCACGATCAATGGCGTATAAATTTTTCGTCGTATATATTACCTACGTATGACGAGACGAATTAATGGGAGAACAAAAGCGAATATGACATTTTTATTAAACTTGTCATTTTAAGTATACATATTTATGTCAAATCCATCCAAAAGTATTTAAAATAATATGAGTGGAAATTATCCACTCTATTCCACGAACGAAATTTATAAATTGATTTCATACAGTTTCATATATTTCGCTGTTTTGTATATTTTGATTGACAGAATAAGAGATTTAACGCAACGGCAGGCCTCGATGGTAACGAATAGCAAATATTTTATACCCAAAGTGTTAGCTAATTCTTACCAGAGGAATTGAAGAAAAAAGGCTATAAAACTACTAGACTTAAATTTTTGTAACATTTTCAAGTTACATATTTGCACAAGTACGATATCGCTTACAGAACGACCCAGCAATTATAATACTAAATTGCTGAAACAATGTACAAAGCGATAATGAATTTTTGACACAGGTCACAGCCACTGATGGGGATAAGGATAGGCCACAGAATATCGTCTACTTTCTAACTGGTCAGGGTATCGATCCTGATAATCCAGCGAACAGCAAATTCGATATCAACCGCACCAGCGGAGAAATTTACGTTCTAAAGGTTTGTTCCATTCGCCAGATTTAATTAACACGAATCAGTACAAAGATTAGTGTACGTACAAACTTCGATTCTCGATTATTAATTCCTTTATCACTAACAAATACTTTCCGTCTTTATTAATTTTTTTATTTATCAATCATTTTTAATACTTGGATGCCAAAAAATTATCGAAACAGTGGAATGCTCGCCGTAAACTCTACGCGCCAAATTAAATATTTCTACGTAAGCTCGCAAATCCATTAAAACACCCCTCTAAGTAACTTAAAACTTCTACTTCAAATCACCTCTTGCCGATTTTATACAAAAGTTATTTAATTCGCTGGAAAGTTTACGATTTAAGTTTATTTAAAACTGATGCAACGCAGCAGCAAAAGAAAGAAAGAAATGAAATTTTCGACGATAAAATCGTGTATTTAATTCGTAATCCCGGTCGAAAGTACGTTTTGTCGTCAAGAAGTATCGCACGGGAAAAAAAGACGTGCAGAAGTTTCAGCGAAGCTTCTTTTATTAAATTTGCCTCGCATCCTAAGTTACTTAGGGCCGTAATCTCGGTGTTACTCCACAGCCACTGGACAGGGATCAACCAAATGGAAGACCGCAGTGGCGATTCACTGTATTTGCTCAAGATGAGGGCGGAGAAGGTTTGGTTGGATATGCTGACGTTCAAGTGAACCTGAAGGACATCAACGACAATGCACCTACGTTCCCACAAGGCATTTATTTCGGGAACGTGACGGAAAACGGAACGGCAGGTAAAGTTAGATTACATTTTCACTATGAAGGAAATATTGCTTTTTCCTTCACGATGTGTTAACATAGCCTTTGCAATATATGATTTATTCATGATACATTGTTGGAAATATGAGAATGGACAGACACGATTTATATTCAAATAACGTTTAATAATCTAGAACAAATGGACATCTTTAAGTGTCAATTTAAGGTTCGTGTGAAAACGATTATTGTGAATTGAGAGCTCAGTGGAATGTATCGATGAAAATACGTTGTTTCTAAAAAAAAAATGAAATAGATACGGAAAGCATAATGTGTAAGACGTGTATTTATTTAAAAAAAAAAAAGGAAGAATAGTGCATAAGTATTGTAGTATTCTAGTTTTCTACAGTTAAAGATTTTATCATTCACATTGCTTTTTTCTATACGAATGATTGGGATCAATTTTTGCCTTACTTGTTCGCAGGAATGGTTGTAATGACCATGACAGCGGTCGACTATGACGATCCGAGTGAAGGTACAAACGCAAAATTAATTTACTCTATCGAAAAGAATGTCATCGAGGAGGAAACTGGCTCGCCAATTTTTGAAATTGAATCGGAAACCGGCGTGATAAAGACGGCGGTATGCTGTTTGGACAGAGAACGCACGCCAGATTATTCTATACAAGTGGTAGCAATGGATGGAGGGGGGTTAAAGGGTAAGTTAAACATTAAAATGGAAACTCTCAAAGATCTTTGGAGATTTTAATTTATTAACACGTAAAGTATAAAGTATTTTAAAGATAGAAATATCAGATTTGTTTGATATGCATTTCAGTGTTTAAAGATATCAAGATCTTCTTGTATTTAATATTTTAAATACTTGAAAGAGGCAATAACACGTAGAATTATCTGTTTCCTGCTTTAATTACGATCTACTGAGATTTTGATGGCATTTTTCCAATATTCAGGGACGGGGACAGCATCTATACGAGTGAAAGATATAAACGATATGCCTCCGCAATTCACAAAGGAGGAATGGTTTACGGAGGTAGACGAAACGGAAGGTCCAGATTTGCCGGAAATGCCAATTCTTACGGTCACTGTACACGACGAGGATGAGACCAATAAATTCCAGTATAAGGTACTGTTCATTGCGTCACTCGAATCGTTCCTTCTCGTATCTTTCCCCGAATTTCTTGAAGAAATTATGTTAATTGATTTAAACAGAAAAGTTTTATCATAACGGTCAGAGAAAAATAATTGTAGAAATATCGTTCATCGTATTAATTTACAAACGCAGGTGATCGAAAGCAGTGGCTATGGTGCTGATAAATTCACCATGGTAAGAAATAACGATGGCACGGGTTCCTTGAAAATTGTGCAATCGTTGGACTACGAGGACCAATTGCAGAGCAACGGATTCAGATTTAGGATACAAGTAAACGATAAGGTATTTAATTAAAAAATTACACAATTTACTCCATGTTCCCATACTCATTCTCCATAAATAATGAGATCATTTTTTTAGTACATTCTTCGTCTTGTTGTAAGATAAAGTACGAGTTACGTTATTTTCTTACATCTTTGTGTTACAGTCTTTCAGAAACGTATTTCATTCTATTTGTATTTCTATATTTTCAATCAACAACCACTTTTGCTTTGTGATACTATACGGTAATATCCTGTACCTCGTAGGGCGAAGACAATGACAACGACAAGTATCACGTTGCCTACTCCTGGGTAGTCGTGAAGCTACGCGACATAAATGATAATCAACCGCAATTCGAGAAGGCGAATATCGAGACCACGGTTCCTGAAAACGCTCGCATCGGAAGCAGTCTCGAAACGTTCACAGCCACCGATCCTGATCAGGGTGGTAAAAGCAAGGTGTTCTATTCGATCGATAGAAGTTCCGATCGTAAGAGGCAATTTTCGATCAACGAAAATGGCACGGTATCGATCCAGAGGAGTCTCGACCGCGAAGAAACCCCAAGGCATCAGGTAAATCATAAAACCATATTGTTTTTCAAATATTGATCAGATAATAACTTATACTACTTATACTGCTGTACATTGTACTTAGATTCGAGACCAGCCAAATTAAAAATCATTTGTTCCAGGTGAAAATCTTGGCCATCGACGATGGAATTCCGCCTAAAACAGCAACAGCCACGTTAACAGTAATCGTACACGACATAAACGATAATCCGCCACGATTTCTGAAAGATTATAGACCCGTGCTACAGGAACACTCGCAACAGAAAAAAGTGGTAGAGATCTCAGCGACGGATGACGACGATCGATCGAAGAGCAACGGACCACCGTTTACCTTCAGGATGGATCCAAAGGCAGACGATGTGATTCGTGCCAGTTTCAAAGTTGAGAGCGATAACAGTGAGTCTGGATCCAATCCTATTACGTTGCCGCTTCAGTGGAACGTTGTTAGTTGTAGTTCGATAGTTCTCGCTAACAAACGCCGGTTTTCTGTTTCCTTGCAGAGGGAGCGAACGGGGATGGTATGGCTATTGTGTCATCGTTACTATCGTTTAACAGAGAACAACAAAAGGAGTACTTGATACCGATCGTTATCAAAGACACTGGAACTCCATCGATGTCCGGGACCAGTACTTTAACTGTTATTATCGGGGATATTAACGATAACAAAATGCAGCCTGGATCAAAGGACATTTTTGTATATAACTACGCAGTATGTATTTCATTTCTGTATTTCAATTTCATATAATTTTCTATTTATTTTGACTTTTTAGAAGTAAAGGAATTCATGCTCTTTAATATCAATTCTTATGCCAGAAACTAAGATGTGTAAATAAAATCAAAATACTATTTTCATACATGACTTATGTGTAATATAATTACATAATCACTGTACTTATTCGAAAACTCAATACTATAATACGTTAGAATGAAATAGCGCATTAATCTGGCTGAATGAATACTCAAAGAGTTAAAGATTATATTTCAAAGTTATCATTCAATATATAATTATAATTAAAGGTTCGTATAATTTGACTTGGTCGAGTTCGTTTCACAGGGACAATCACCAGACACAGAAATAGGCAGAGTTTACGTATTCGATTTGGACGATTGGGATTTACCGGATAAGAAGTTCTATTGGGAGGGTTTAGAGCACGCTCAATTCAAGCTGGACGAGGACACCGGTATGATTTATATGAAGTCAGGCACTCACGACGGTAGATATCATCTACGTTTCAAAGTCTACGATCGGAAGCACACGCAAACAGATGTCCCAGCAAACGTGACAGTGACGGTGAAAACGATTCCTTTCGAAGCTGTGTTAAATTCTGGTTCGGTTCGAATATCTGGTATAACAGACGAAGATTTCATTCGTGTTTGGGATTATAAAGTAATTATTCTATTTAATTATAGACTATCAATTCGTTCTTTTTTATATAAAAACTATATTTAAAGAATTTTTAATTTTTTTCTCTTCCAGTCGCAAACTATATCGCGTAGCAAAGCTGAGTTATTTAGAGATAAATTGGCGCATTTGTTGAATATCGATAGAGAAAATGTAGACGTGTTTAGCGTTCAATTACGTAGAATGCATCCACCGTTGACAGACGTCAGATTCGCGGCCCACGGATCGCCGTATTATAAGCCTGTAAGATTGAATGGAATCGTACTAATGCATCGTGAAGAGGTAAGTTGATATGAATTAATTCATGGCATTTCAATCTGTTATAGCGTAAATAATTAAAAATTTGCAATCCAAATCTTTTTAAGATTCCGAATCTTCCCATTGAATATTTTTGGCTTCTGATTAAATGAAATATCAGTGAAAATATCAGATTATTATAAATATAGGAATATTAGAGTACCGCAGCTTTTAGCAAAATTTTGTATCAGAGATACATCTTTTTCAAGATCCTTTTACGTACTAGGGATGAATCCTATTACGAAGGAATTATCAACAACATTCAATCCGATATTATCACATAAATTAATACTTAATGAAATCAATAACAATATTTCATAAATTGGATATTGTTTTTACCGAAGCAAGAGCTTCATGAAATGACCTGTTTTACAATTTATAGTAATAAATGAAAGATCTCAAAACCAGTCAGACTTAAATAAAGACTAAAATATATTTCACACGGTGTAATTCACGCTTAAGCAGATCAATTTGATTAAAAAATAATTTTAATTCAATTAGATCGAGAAAGAGGTCGGTATTAACATAACGATGGTCGGCATCGACGAGTGTTATTACGAGAATGAAGTATGCGAGGGTAGCTGCACAAACACCTTGGACATTAGCAGTTTACCATACATGGTCAATGCAAACAGAACCGCCCTGGTGGGTGTGCGGGTGGATGTAATCGCTGAATGTACATGCGGAGCTCGGAACTTCAGTAAAGGGGAGTCATGTAGAAACAGCCCTTGTTATAACGGAGGTCGTTGCGTGGAAGGCCGATTTGGATTATCGTAAGTCTATCGACTCGTGAAATTTAGCGTTATACCAGCATATTAATTTTATTTAATGTATCTTTTATTACGTAGATGTCAGTGTCCTGCTGGATATAACGGCCCAAGGTGTCAACAAACTGCAAGAAGTTTCCGTGGAAATGGCTGGGCTTGGTATCCTGCACTAGAAATGTGCGATAACAGTCATCTGAGCTTCGAATTCATCACTAAGAAACCTGACGGATTACTATTATACAATGGGCCTATTGTTCCCCCTGAGGCTGACGAAATTATGGTTTCTGGTAAGCAGATATAGATCATAAGATAATAATAGACTTCTTAAGGTAATAATAGCTTCCTCCCTCTATGGATATCTTTGCCAGAATTTAAGTCGAATAAATCAACGATTTTTACAGCAACGAATGAAATAACGCACGTATTTACAGATTTTATATCCGTTGAACTGGAACGTGGAATACCTCGACTGTTGATAGACTTCGGTTCTGGTACTTTAGAGTTAAAAGTGAAGCCGAAAAGAACTTTGGACGACGGAGAATGGCACAGACTCGACATCTTTTGGAACACGGAGGTCAGAATTATCTTTTCAATCATAATTTGAATATCCCTATATGTGTCAAAATGAGAAAACGAAATTAAAATTATTAAAATGATTTCCTTCTTCTAGAAGGATAAGGTTACAACTAGATTACACCCAGTTTACAACGATCGCTTATAATTAATTCCGCGGAATCCTGTTTCATTTTACAGACGGTGAAATTGATCATCGATTATTGCAAATCCGCGGATATCTCAGAACCGGAAGACGGCACGCCACCAGAATTCAACGACACCAGTTGCCAAGCTCAAGGCACCATACCACCCTTCAACGAATATCTAAACGTAAACGCACCACTTCAAATCGGTGGTTTATACGTCGAGCAGTTCGATCCAACTCATTACAAGTGGAAGCATATGCCAGTTGGTAAAGGTTTCGATGGCTGCATCAAGAACCTCTTTCACAATAGCAAGCTTTACGATCTAGCACATCCTGGATTATCAAGAAACAGCGTAGCTGGTTGCCCCCAAACCGAGGAAATCTGCAACAACCAGGAATCCACCTTCCGTTGCTGGGAACACGGTACTTGCGTAGGAAGCTTCACTGAAGCTAGATGTCAATGTAACCCAGGATGGACTGGCCCAGGATGTATGACATCCACTATACCAACGACATTCAAGCCACAAAGTTATGTGAAATACGCGTTGTCGTTCGAACCGGATAAATATTCCACTCAAGTACAACTGAGATTCCGCACCCGAGAGGTCCATGGTGAATTGTTCAGGGTCAGCGATCAGCATAATAGAGAATACGCTATTTTGGAGGTGATTATTCACGTTATCACATTCTAGAAGTGAAAATAATATTCATTTAGATAAAGAAAGGAAAATAGCTAATTAAATTAATAAAATATTCAATCATAGTTATCGCATCTTTTAATTTCCAGATCAAGGACAGCAGACTGCACTTCCGTTACAATTTGAACAGCCTGAGAACCGAGGAACGAGACATATGGCTGACTGCGATAGCTGTCGATGACGGACAGTGGCATACAGTTAGAGTATCGAGATACGGATCAGCTGCAACTTTGGAATTGGACGGTGGTGAAGGAAGAAGGTTCAACGAAACCTTCTCCTTCGAAGGACACCAGTGGCTATTGGTTGACAAACAGGAAGGAGTTTTCGCGGGCGGCAAGGCTGAGTACACTGGAGTTCGGACGTTTGAAGTGTACGCGGATTATCAGAAAGGTAAACCTTTTATCATTTTTGATAATCAAGTTGAAGAAGAATAGAAATAAAGACTGTGGAAAGTGGTATATTCAATTATATATAGACAAAAGTTCTTGAACAGAAAGGTGCAAAATTAAATAGTTAGAAAGGCATTATATGATAAAATACAAAAAAATAAGATGCAATTATAAAAAGACTTGAGTGTTCACAGGATGATGTGAGGAGGAAGTTGATATAATTTTTCGTTTGAACAGGATGTCTGGATGACATAAGACTAGAGGGCAAACATCTTCCATTACCACCTGCTATGAATGGAACACAATGGGGTCAAGCAACAATGGCCAGAAATTTGGAAAGAAACTGTCCTTCGAATAAACCCTGTGCCAACGTCATTTGTCCAGAACCATTCGAATGTATCGATCTTTGGAACGAATACGATTGCACGTAAGTATCATAAAATTTAAAGAACACTATCTTTAATTTACATATTTGTACATATACGTATGATTTGATAAATCTTATCTTGTCTATGTTGCTAGATGCGGGGAAGGAAGAATTCCATCGCCTGATAGCAAAGGATGCATGGACAAAAACGAATGCATAGATTATCCTTGTTTGAACGGTGGTAGATGTATCAATCAAGATCCGCGCTTTAGATATAGATGTATTTGTCCCGATGGTTTCTGGGGAGAAAATTGCGAGCTCGTTCAAGAGGGACAAACGTTGAAACTCAGTATGGGAGCTTTGGCAGCTATTTTAGTTTGTCTTTTGATTATTCTTGGTAAGTATCGCGTGGACAAGATGCATTACACGCGTAAAAAGCTACAGAAAGAAACATAACTTTCTAGAATGAAAAATTACACACTAACTGGAACAATTCTACTATAGTTAATCAGTATCGTTCCTTTAATATCCCTCATCCATTAAAAATGAAAAGAAAATGTATCTTCACGAAAAAATAATTGTAACATCAAAAGAATTTAAAAACTAATTACAACTAATTACAGAAAGTGATTAATGATATTCCTATTATGTTGTAGTTCTCGTCTTAGTATTTGTCGTCTATAATAGAAGAAGAGAATCTCATATTAAGTACCCTGGGCCTGATGACGATGTGAGAGAAAATATCATCAACTACGATGACGAGGGTGGCGGAGAAGATGATATGACCGCATTCGACATTACCCCGCTTCAAATTCCTATTGGTGGGCCGATTCCAGAAATGGGCGGCAAGCTACCACCATGTAAAATACCATGTAAGTAATTCTCGTTGTTATATGTACCCAAAATAACGGATAATCGGAAATTGATACCATTGCAAATATTTCACAGACACACTAGGACCAGAACCGAACGTGGGCATCTTTATAGAAGACCACAAAAAAAGGGCTGACAGTGATCCAAACGCACCACCGTTCGATGATCTACGAAATTATGCATACGAGGGTGGCGGAAGCATCGCAGGTTCATTGTCATCGTTAGCTTCCGGCAAGTACTTCTGTTTTCGTTTAATATTAAGGATGAATGAAAATTAAGATTACCGATTGCAGATTCTTTGCAAAAAGGATACTCGACTGTTGCTTGATTCACCTATAAGAGTAAGAAAAATATGTATGAATAATTATTTTCAAATCAACAGGGACAGACGACGAGCAACACGAGTACGAGTACTTAGGTGCTTGGGGACCGAGATTCGACAAGCTAGCCGACATGTACGGACCGGCGGAAGAAAGCGAAGAAGAAGACTAAGAATATCATAAAGGATCTCTACAACCTGTAAGCTCGCACGATTTGTACACCCTCGGAGAAACAGTGTTTGCGTGAGCTTGAAAGAGAAGAAGGAAGAAAAGAAAAGAGGAAAAACGAAGAAAGAGACTGTCCCCTAAAAAAAAAAAAAACGTGTGTGCTCGAACGAACTTTCTATTACGAAGACGAGAAAAAAGAAGACATACGACAGAACGGAAGAAACCGTAAAAACCAGTGTTTTTTTGCGTTGTTCGAGCAACAAAGACGTTCCGTTTTGTTGATGAAACAAGTGCACGTTTCCGGGCGCATATTTTTTGCGATGTGCACACGCGAACAAGAACGAGGCGGCCACACGGTGTGCGCGATTACGAGAAGATGAAAGAGAGAGAGAGAGAGAGAGAGAAGAATTAACATCCTCTGGTCGAAATTTTATAAAAATGAAGCTACTCGTCGATGTTGATGTCGATTTCACGAAAAGAGCTTTCTATCCACTTCCCTCAGCCGTAAAGAAAAAAAAAAAGAAGAAAAAACAAACGAACGTTATCGCAATAAGAATCTCTATCGAATCATGGTCAATCGTCACGACACACCGTGGGTGGCGCATAATTCTCGAAGGGTGTAATACCTATCTGTATAGCACGTTACGCGTATACGTAGTGAATTCGCGCGTGTCAGCCTGCACGCGAGACTTTTCTATTATAATAAAATAAATCTATATATATATATATATATTATATATGTACGATTCATTATTTTTAGTCACAGTCATAGTTACTATTTCTCGGTACAACCGTTCTCGATGTCTCGGTATTCGATCAATTAAAATTATCATCGGCGCGACAGCATCGGTTCTACTGGAATTATATTCGTGAACACGTTACTACTGCCAGCCGTGCGCGTGATAGGTCGTTTCTGTTTTACCTAATCCAGATTCGGTCCATCAAGCGGCCGTATATGATACTTTCAAGGGCATTTCTCATTTATCCGTCTTCTAAATCCCACTGAACTTGTTCATCGTATTCAGATGTTAGCTGGCGGGAATTTTTTTCGTTTCTTCCGCGAACGCGCACCGGCTAATAGGAACTCCCCGTGTAACGTACCATGAATTCGTATGAAATATTGACGTTGTTGAGTATAAGGGAAGAGAGATCTTGAGTAAAATGGTTCATTCGCGACGCCTTCCTGGTTCGCGCGATGCGAACGATCCTAATGTGGTCTATCGTACTAAAAATAGGGATTATTTAAGAGAGAGAGAGAGAGAGAGCGAGAGAACGAGAGAGAGAGCGAGAGAGAGAGAGAGAGAGAGAGAGAGACACGTTTAGTTGTTGTTCGCGAGTCGTGAACCATCCTCATCGTTGTCATCGTCGCCGTCACCGTCACCCGCATTAGTTATTGATAGTATTATTATTGACATTACGATAAATATATATATTATAAATATGGATTTATATAAATAAATAAATGAATAAATATAAATAAATAAATAAATATATATATATATATATAGAAAGAGAGTTAAAGAAGAGAGAAGCGCACGGCGGAAGACAAAGGGTACTGCAACGTGTGCGGCGAATGAAAGTCCGCATAAACAAATTGAGAATTACCGCGCGCGTATGTAATTATAATTAATATTATATAGCGGTATAAAATATAAATATGAATATAAATATATATACATATATATATATATATTATATATAAATGAAAGAATCGCATACAAACGAAAACACATTGAAAAGAAGATTAAAAAGACAAAAATTAACAAAAAAAGAAAAAGAGAGGAAAACAGAGAATGGAAGAGAAAAGAACCGAAATATTGGTACGATACGAGGGGCCGGTTGTCGAGAAAAAGCTCACGATTCAAGTCTCGACGTAGGATTAATATTTATTTTCTGTCGATCGTCGAACCGGCCAACAAGTTGCAATTACACGATAGAAAACAATGGAGTGAAAAAGTACAGCAAAAAGAGAAAAGAGAAGAAACATGAGAAAAACGAGAAAGAAAAAGGATGGTAAGGGGAGAAAAAGCGGAGGAACAAGGGAAGAGAAAAATCGGCGAGCCTGCGAAAAAGGAAATGACGCGAAAAGTCCCTTCTACGTCGCAGCATTGATGGCGAGTTCGATACCGCAAATGATCTCGTTGCTCGATCAATGCCCTTGATCGATCGTAAGCGACAAAGCGATCTTTTATGCTACGACGATAATAAGGATAGCGTCAACCTAGTGCATCTCCATGCATGTGTCTCGACTGATTTGTAAAATTCTCTACGGAAATATTAATAGTCAATTTATCGATTAGGTGAAGCCCCGTCGGATCGAGTGGTCCGGGCGTAGTGTTTAAGCACTTGTACGAATATTGTAAGTAACGTCGTGTATTTCGGTGTGCCGGTGCCGCTCGTAATGTGCCGCGATCGGTACCGAGCATCTCTGTATAATTGTCCTACCAAGATTCGTCGTCTTGCGTATCGTTTCCCGGCAATATTTGTGATATTACGTTTTCCGCGCCCGTTATCTTCGACGTCCGTTTACGTCTGTTCCTCATGAGCCTCTGAGAACATCGAGAAACACATCGAAATCTCACTTTAAGCTACGCTCGCATTGCGCGTACATTTGCCCCCATATCTCTTTTTTCATTATTTTTCTCTAGACGTTACACCACCTTATACATTGGCCCGAGATATTCGTTTTTGTAGATACGATAACTTGTAGCCCTCTTTTCTTGCGATTATTAAAATTACTTGATTTGAAGATCACGGAGGAAAACAATGATAAGTGACGTTTGCTTTTCGTACGAGTAATTTTCAAATCCAGTACCTTCTCGACTAATCACATATCTATAACCTTCTCTTTTTAACCACTAAATAACTTCAAGATCAGAAAATCAACAAAGTTGTACTTATCGTATTTTTCTCCTGTACCTTTCGTTTCTAAGTATCACGAGACTTTCTGCTGATTCTCAACTAAATTACGATAGATCGCAACAGGATTCTAGATATTGATAAAGTTTCGTTTTCAAATGCTTTCAAAAATTCAGCCTAAACGAATCTCTATATTGTTAAGATATCTTCTTATAAAATTGTTTCTAACGATAACATTCGTAATATCGAACAATCCGAATTTCTATTATCGCTTGGATTATCCGTAATCGTTCTTTCAACGATTAAACCTTCAACCATTCTATACTCTTCAAAATGTAGCCGAGTGTTTGTCAGAGATTGTTAATCCGAATTCGTTGCCTCTTTATCAAGCAAAACAGATTTTATCCTTCTCGACGTGCCGAGACCGCTACACTTCACGTTTCTCGATGTCGATAGGTTCTTTACCATTGAATTATCGTTGTTTCATTATCTCACCGTCCTCCTTCTTAGTACACCATTTCGTTTCTCCGGCCATTCCTAGCGTCGATTTTACCCCGCCAAGTAGTTTCTAAGCAGAGACAGTATTCGACGGACTGGCGTTATAGGAGGACGAACGGTTTATCGTTGAGTAACTGATAATGAGTTGAATAGCGCGCACGAGCGCGCACGTGTGTGTACAGTGGCAAAAAAGAAGAAAAAAAAGAAGAAAAGGAAAAGAAAAGAAAAACGTGATTTTTGAAAAGAGTAACTCGCGAGATTAGAACAATCCTCGATTTCTTGGAGATTGGCTTTGCAAGATGGAATTAACAAGTCCCCCGATAATACATTACTCTAGGACATCTCCCTTTATTTGATAAACAAATCCAATTAGATGTACACTTTGATAATGCAAAGCATTATCAAACTATCGGACATTTTTTAAAATAATAGATACGTTAAAGGAATAATAGGAAATATTATGTTCGTTTCAACGTATTGTCGAAAACATAACGTGTATGTACGTTCATTTATCAACATGAGGCAGTAGAAACGTGGGTATAGTAAGAACGTTCTTCATTGAAACGAAGACTTCAATTATTCTTCGTTACGTAATTACATGTAACTGTAATGGTGTAACATAATTTTAAAACGATCTAAATGTTAGTAAAGTCAACTTCCGAGACTCACTTTTACAATGCGCAAGTTTTCAGCGTCATTCGACAATTTGATACGAAGCGTCTATCTCCATTCGCTTGACCTAGGCACCTCGAGAAACTTGCGCGATACCTAAAAGGACGCGGAACCTTACGAACAGCAAATCAACGAAAAATTATGCAATTTTTTCGTTCTTATAAAAATGTCGTGTCCTTGCTCACATTACGAAGCGAAGTAAAATTTATATGTAAAATAACGCCGGATTCGTACATTCACTTCGACAATATGAAAACATCTCATATTTGCGATCGAAATGAAACAAATGGTACATCGACGGGCTAGCAAGCTGTGTTTTTTATCGTAACATCTTCGTTAAACTGAAACTCTCGATATCGTATATTCGTTAGCGTATATTTTTATATAACTTTAAAGCGGAAGCAGTTCGTAAGGTGGAAAGAAAATATTGTTCAGAGCCCGCTAACCATCTGATGTAAATATATAATATTTGCAAAACGTGTCAGATTCGTTGAAGAAATATTCGTTACGATTTCATTTGCCACTGATGGAGCGTATTTAGTTGCGAAACGTACAGAAAGACAGAGGAAGCTGTTGACGCGAGTTCGAGGAAGGATCGAGTAGAAAGAAGAAAGGAAGAAACGATCGTTGCGACGAAAACGTTCCTTATCCTCATTCCATAAGATCGTTTTCGTAGTTGGTCGAAAACAATCTCTATTTTTAAGAAATAGAAACTTTAAGTAGCTTCGTTTTTAGTAATTAACACGAAATTCCGTAGTCGGCGAATATTTATAAATCTTTCTGTTTCTAACGTATATTTAGAAACGTATTTTCTCCTCGTATTTTCTGTTTATTTATATTTATAAATAACGATTAGTAACATAGCCTGAATTTTCGAATAATAGTAGCAATAACGGATTTCTTGATACATTGTAAATGTTCGAAGCGTGTCACGAATGACGAGTAAGTGAGTCTAGTAAAAGGAAATCTGTAAATTTTGTAGGATAATTGTGAATATTTAACGTTTCTTTATGTACGCGGTATATTACCAACACTTGTGTCATTTATATTTTTAACGTCACGACGTATGTATTGGACCGATGCACCGATCATAGAAGACAACTCATTGTACGAAACGAATTTAATTTCATCGAATCAGCATATCTTTTATACGAAAAGAAAGAGAGAGAGAGAGAAAAAAGGATACTCCTGACAAGACGACAGCGTTCTCAGGATCGATTTACTTTTCAAGCAATATCGTTTGTATTATACACCAGATTTCATGTATTTCGAAAATGACAAACTTTACAGCCGTCGAATTGCTTGAACGAGCCGAAAGTCAGCGTCGATCGAACGATATTAAGTTAAGGTACCATTTGAGGCACACACGGCTCAACATTTTTTACCGAAACCGAGTTAGCACGCGAACAGGAACGTCGAAATGTATTTAAACGAGATAAACGAGAATGAAAAAAGAAAAAAATCGAAAAAGATAGAGCGAAGCGTACTTATGTTCTAGAAGATCTCAGAATGTTGAGATCGGAAAACGACGAATGTAGGTGTTGAGTTTTCCGATCGAGGCGAATAATCTGTACAAGAGGAGAAAACGTGATAAAAAGAAAAATGGCAGCCACGCGAACTCACGTTACATATCTGTAAAACATTTTTCCAAGCACTGCCTAATCGTGCACAAAGAACCGTAGCAGCTCATGCCTCGATCTCGAACTAATTGAGATTGAAACGGAACGATGCAAAGATAATATCTACAACGGCACTAGTCCGCTTTGATCGAATGCTCAGCGACGACAGAAACTTTTTCTTCCGGGTTCGGAATTCTTTCTAGCTGTCTTTGTTCGTTTGTCGTCATCAGAACGCTTTTCAACGAACGCAGTTTGTATTTGCGATGGCGGGCGAGTGAGACACGTCCGCGTATATCGAAAAAAAAACGAAACATTGCTCACGAGGATAGGAATATTCGGTTGCATATGCGTACTTGATGTATCTTTTCCTTCCTATTCGATATGAAGTCAAGAATTTGAATATCGATACCGTCTTCTCTTTTTTAGACTATCTACTTACAGTAACTTTGAAAGTAACTCTAGTCAAAGAATTAGAATATTTTTAATTGATATATCCTAACGTTTTTTTTTTTTTTTTTATTAATAGATTAATAATATTTCGATTAATACGTTAATTCGTTTATTTCAAAATTTCCTTCAGATCGGAGATATATGCTTTCGTCTATATATAACTACTTGCTCTTAATGTTATAATTAGTTTAAATACGATTTTCCTTCGATATTGTAATATTTGATATAGTCGTGAGTATTGTATCATCCTGATTTCATATTACAAAGGATTAAATTAACGTCGCATTGCATCCAACAAAAATATTTCTCCACATCGAGCAAGCAAGTACTTTTTCACATTGTCTTGGTCACCGCTCCAACCCCACTCCGACCTTCCTCCCCGAAAAGAAATCGATAATTTATAAAAAACGAAGAATCAGTGTGGCGCGACGCGAGAAACAGAGAAGAAAAGAAAAAAGAAAAAAGAAAGTATATCGAGGAAAATGTAAAAGCACAATCGAGGAGCCGACTTATTATCGTCGGTCAGCGATAATGGATAAATCATTGTAATATATACACTTCGGTGACAAAATGATTGTAACGCTGCCACTGAACACATCCCGTGTAGTACAATTACCGTATATATAGTATTCCACAGTATACTGGTACACACCGTATTATTAATTGAATTGATATTTATTAACGATTAATTATTACATTATTATCACTATATTATCTATACCATTTGTACTTTGCATTTCAGTTGGAATGAAATAAATGCCTTCTTTTTCATAAAAATAAACCAACCGTCGTGTTTCAAATGATACAAATCTGGATAAATCCCTGGATAAATTTTCTTCGGCGATTTTTTTCAATCGCGCTCTTCGACTCGATATTTTCTTTCGCCTAGTCGGAATGCGGAATGCAGAAATCAGGTAACTAACGTTACCTTGCCATCGTCCTCATAGAAGATAAATTCCATGAATTCCAAGGAAATAGCAGTGATGGAGTATGAAAAGGCACGAAGAAGAAATAGATTTATTTGACATATAGAATACTTGTACTGACAAACATTTCATTTTTTTCACATCTGAAATACATGGTTCTTCATTTCGAACAATATTTTTCCTACACTGTGCATAAGTTCGAAAAATTGATTAAATCGTCGTTTCCAAAGATAGGACGTGCGATAACGTGCAAAAATAATAAAAATAAAATAAGCCAGCGATGTACAAACATTTAATATCATACAGACATTTAACACTTACGATGTTTCAGTACGACTATTTAACTGTTAATTCCGAAAATAAATTACTATCAGCGAAAATGCGCGTTTAGAGGAAAAGTTTAGAGGATATGACTGTGAAAGATAAGTATGACGCGAAGATAAGTGAAAGGATGAAGTTAAAGGTGAAGAACTGGTTGAAATTACGTCAATAAGCGTAATATACTCGAATGATTGATTTACCGTTTAATATGTTTTATAATTCTAAAAGTATTTCTTACATTTTCCTCTCTTAGAGCGACTTCGTTCAGAACGTTAATTATTAAAATTATCTACTGCTATTAACGCCACTTTTACTATTACTTCTCTTGCTGCTTCTCCTACGAACTTTACAACGGCACGCTTTCGTATCTTCAATTAAAAATGGAAATTCTTGTTCCACTCTTGCCCGTAATTTCTCTTGAACGTGAGTTAAGAAACACATTGTCCCACAATCTCTGTAGAAAAACAGATTCAATTTTAAAGTGATATATTTAATGCAGCAATATTTTGTTCGATTTTTTGCACATTTTTGTTCATCCTCTCACGCTCGACGTTACGTACGTGTAACATTGTATTTTAACACGCTTTCTTTCTTTTCTTTTTCTTTGTTCAAAAAAACGTTAGAACAGAAAATTTCGTCGTACGAGTTACTTTTATTATTAATAATCCACGCACGACGAAAGATCGTCTCACAGTTCTAAAGCAATTCGATCCTACAAGAGGTCAAATCAATCTTTCATTTGGATATTAAACCAATTTAATTACAACGAAATATACGTAGAAACACTATGAATAAAATAAGATTTATATTCCAACTTCAATGAATCCTCTGTCTTACACGAAGTGCTAGGAAATTGTACGTTAAGAAATTTCTTTAGAGCTTTTATAATTAAGAAGGTTTATATATCTGATTAGTGAAGACTGGGATAAATTGAGGATATTATACGGACAAGACAGGGGGAACAAGACTACGAAAATAAGAAAATGTAGAAAAATAGTGGGAAAATGTACGTGAATCAGAACACAGATCAAATAAAGGAGACTTGAAAAATCAGAGAAATTCAAAAGTCAAGGCAGACCAAGCAAATGGAGCAAATGAATCGAACAAATCGATCAATTGGATATAATGAACTTAATCGGTTTAACTTGGCCGTAATTATAAATGAAAATTGTACCTAAGGACAATATAATCCACAGCATCCACAACGTGAAGCGTAAGTATAAGAAACGTAATTGAGGCAGTGTAAGTTAGAACAATGGTCCAAGATTTATTTGTTAAAAACGAAACCGCTGCATCTTCCAGTCCAAACCGTCGAAGCGTCTACTTTTTGAAAATCAAATACATTCTAGTAAATATCAATCTAATTTTATAAAGTGTACATTCGTTTCGATTATTTTCAATCTATTTAAACCATCATATTTATGACATTTCTAAGGTGTTACTCTTTTTCTAATATCGTATGGAATATTAAATCGTAATATTACATAACAGATGCAGGACGGTAACGTTGTCGACAAGAGGACGTCAATCGGTGTCCAAATACAGGCCAATGCGAATTCCAAGATAAACGCAGTGGCTAAAAACTAAAAATAAGCAAGCGAAACAAAAGTTAAGCGGGTAAATAAAATTGCTACAAAAGGTATTGTTCGAGAGAACGAATGATAAAGATTGGTTGTCACACTAACCTCGTACAGTATCAGAAAAACGATTTTTGGTGCGTGAAAGGATCGTGGAAAGAGTGTAGAATTTACGATAATAATATATACACCGATGCTGAAGAAAACCGAACTAAACGGTGGTCCTGATAGCAGCGATTCGCAATCTTCGTCTTCCATAGCATTGGCGAAACATGTTCGGAAAATCTGAAGTCCGAAAATATTTAACAAGAGCGCCCAAATAGTATGAAGCAACTTTGCCATTTTTTATTTCTGGCTCTCTTTCTCGAAATAAATATTTCAAATAGATTTATTAAAAAGTACTCGTTAAAACGTATTTCGCAAATTAATCTACAAGAGACGTATTGTACGTGTTACCTTTCGATTATTGGTGTTCGATAATCGAAAAAACAGATGGCAGCTTTGATCTTTGAACATTTGTTCCACTTAAATGAAACTGTAAATGTAACAATTGTAAAAATGTTCAACTTTTAATATGGCGATATAAATTTATCAGGAATATTTTAAATACAGAAGCGTTATACGTGTACGATTCACGAGGAATCATGAAAATTGCAGTATGGGAAAATAGACTTTATTACAAATATACAAGTACAAAGTTATACAATAGACAAATACGAAACAACGAAATTCGATAAGTTACATCTCTGGTTGCTTGTATTTACTTAGGGGATCTGTGCTGCACATAAATTTATATACAAACCAATCTGTCACTTCTGGATTTGCAAAACTGATCCTTTTCCTTTTACATTTACAGAGAGCCAATAGTCCATTAGTCCTTTCCCTAAGTACAAACGATGTATGATCATTACGATTAGATTATTCCTATCGGAAAAATTGTCGACAACTTTACAGTGTAGACTTTCGAGTACGCGATATTGGAACACGTTTTAGATTCTCCTCTTTGTATTCGAAATACATCGTGTTACATTTATATCTGCAGATTCAAATAAAATTGACTGGCGCTGATTAATTTTTCATTTCGTAAACTGAGGAGTTTCTGACTGATTCTAAGAAACTTATAGAATTGTTTCAACGTATACTAATCGTTCCTCCTAGTAAGCCAGAATAGCTATCCTACAATGACAGATAATATCCCTAATAAAATATGATAAAGATTGAGCTAATACTGTACACTGTTGAAAGTTCTTTTTCTGGAAATTTAATGCGTAAAGTTTCAATTTGAAAAACGAAAGGAAGAATCGCAGAAAAAGGAGAAAAGAACAAAATTACTGGACCGTGTACGGTACACGATAATTTTAATTACTTAAATTCTTTAAATTGTCTGGATTTCTAAATTGTAGTCGAGTTAAATACCTGTACTATATAATTATCTCGTCATTTAACAGTGAAATTTTATGTTTATATCGTTCTACGGCATAAGTGTCTTATAAAACTAAGCATTACTGGTTCACTACTTGGCCCAAGTGTCCAAAATCGCGTCCAAGGACTCGGTGGCATCCAGCATCCAAACAAACGACAATACGGACATGCAGAAAGCCATATGCGTTGCAGCACAATCTTTCGCCATATAATATGCAAATTCAGTTAAAAACGAGTAGCGACTCAATCCCAACACTGTGTTCAACCATAGCAACTGGAAAATACAGTTTATTTCTGCGATACGTGATGAACTACGTGAACTACGGGGATTACATTGAGATACGGCGAACATTTCGAACGTTGCCTAGAGTTCCATAGAATTTTAATAACAAATAACTTTTACGTTAACAAACTCACACATTTACTGGATTCTTGGGTTAAACAATAGATGACGTGCATGAGTGGAACCCAGATGGCACGTGTGGTTAAGTTCGTAGTCAATGCTGCAACCAACATCTAGACGAAAATAAATGTTTCGTGAAGTTTGTATAAAATATTTTTATATCGTTTACTATCTTTTTTATGTTATTATTATTATTTTCATTATAATCTAAGATACAAAATAATCTGACTGATCTTACGATCGAATATGTAGTTTTATCGCTATTTATAGATAAGAAGTTGAGCAGAAGTTGAGAAAATGAACAAAATCTTTAGTTTGACAAAATCATGCATAAAGTTAAATTCTAATGTGGATTCTTCTAAACATTAAAACAATTATAATGCAACGCATAGGGAGTTGCTTCTGGAGGACAATAAACTTACGCTACATTTCCACTGACCTCCTCGTATGTGAAACATGCGCTCAACGTGTGTACAAAATTGTAATTGAAACGTCGTTAGATTTGTTAAAACGTCAAATACCGATACTTACTTCGTAGATGTAAAGAAGTTGAATAGGTGGTTCTTTAAGGGTTCTAGGCCAAAGTCTATATTCCGCTAGGAGGCACAATACGGAAAATATGAAAAGCACCGACGCGTAAGACGGATCGAACGGAGTACTCTCTTCGTCGAAACACAAGCCAATTATGCAAATTTGTCGAAGATGAGTGTACATTCCTGTTACTACCACCGCTACCCAATGAGGATTGATGTATCCTAGGTATTCCTTCACCGTATCCATGTCCTGATAATAAACTTTATAGCGTTGTTACCGTGAATCGTATTAATTTCCCATAATCTTTCAGGATGTCTTGTCGTTTGAAAACCAAAGCTGAAACGTAAAGAAAAATCTTTATTCGAAGCGAAGTTCTCCAAATATGTTCGACTTACGTTGAAACTTTTTCCTTGTAAGAATCTAGAACGACGTCCTTTTCGATCAAACGCGAAAAGAAGTCTTAAGAAATATAAAAAAAAAAAACCATTGAGCGGTTGTTGGACAAAGACAAGAAGTAAGGCAATTGAAAGGAGGAGGACAGAGAGCAAAGGACGACGTACCATTAAATATTAGTCTGTAAAATCGAGGAATGCATCTGTGACGAGGAAATAACGCGCGGAATATAATTTTCTCCGTATTGTTCTTCTTCTTGACGCAGTATCTCTTTGAGAGAGCTACATATATGCGAACGATGTGTTGCATTAAACAAATAACTCTCCTTGAACCGTGGAGAGACAGCGACTGTAATTGTTCGTAAATTAATTCTCTACACCGTCAATTTAACATTCTCGTACATTTCTTCTCTCATCAACGAGGTAGGTTATGACATTTATTCTACGGAGACAACAAAATTCAACGCCTTCTCGAATTTGTCGACGTGGCAGAAAACGAGCGATGACAATTTCACGCCGATACTACTTTGCTACAGGAAAATTACCAACTTTCAGTTTAAAAGTATACCAACTTGGAACGAAAGGTTCGCGCACGTTATCATTAGAAACTTATCAATCAGACAATTTCCAAGTTTTCTGTATCTTGCAATTCTATAAATTTATGAGAATTTTTAGTGTATATATGTGGTTACATAAGTACGGATTTAGAGATGCGCTTCAGAGCACGGTCTACGTTTCAGGTTAATGCGATTTCCTTGTGTTAGAAATTTTATTACATCTACTGTCAGTTCTAGATCATAACATTTTTCTTGTTTCTTTCTTTTTATTTTTATACTGTACGTAACTAATCACAAGCACCATGATGGTACTTGTAGAATTGAATTTTAATTTTATTTTGAATTTCCAAGATTTCCGTATCTTGCAATTCTATAAATTTATGAGAATTTTTAGTGTATATATGTGGGTACATAAGTACGGATTTAGAGATGCGCTTCAGAGCACGGTCTACGTTTCAGGTTAATGCGATTTCCTTGTGTTAGAAATTTTCTTACATCTACTGTCAGTTCTAGATCATAACATTTTTCTTGTTCCTTTCTTTTTATTTTTATACTGTACGTAACTAATCACAAGCACCATGATGGTACTTGTAGAATTGAATTTTAATTTTATTTTGAATTTCCAAGATTTCCGTATCTTGCAATTCTATAAATTTATGAGAACTTTTAGTGAATGTATGTGGGTACATAAGTACGGATTTAGAGATGCGCTTCAGAGCACGGTCTACGTTTCAGGTTAATGCGATTTCCTTGTGTTAGAAATTTTCTTACGTCTACTGTCAGTTCCAGATCATAACATTTTTCTTGTTTCTTTCTTTTTATTTTTATACTGTACGTAACTAATCACAAGCACCATGATGATACTTGTAGAATTGAATTTTAATTTTATTTTGAATTTGAATTAGAATTGAAAGGACATATCGTTGTTGCAGAATTAATAACGAAACAGAGAAATAATATATTTGGAGAAAAGAAATATCCAAACATTCTTTTTACCAAGATAAGTGGAGAAAAGGAAAAAATCATTCATAGGTATTACCCTTGACTGTGGTGATTCTTAAAGAGGCTTCCTTTTCTGAATCGGCGCCGTTTTACTTGAATATCACGCACTCATACATAATGCATTACATTTGCCGATAGCTTTTCCTCTTGCCAGCGTGAGAACGAATGGCTGCGAATAATACACTATTTCTTCCGCGTCATGCCTCCCCTAACTATAATCGTTAATCACGTTAACATGATTTTAGTAACAGAAAGCGTAACGCTAAATGCATTATTGTTTAACAAAACTTGACAGACATAATTAACGTAGGACTTTCTTAAACTTAAAACGTTCGAATGGAAATTTAGCGAAAATATAAAAACGATGATGATATTGATTTTTTAAAATTCTAACGTTAAATTGAAAAGCAAAACCTTCTTTATTTATAAAACAATTTGACCAATTACTTTGATACATTCTATTTCTCGCAATCTGAATTCAGATAGATTTCAATGTTCAATCAAAATTTCGAAATTTGCTTTTTAACTTCCATCGAGCTTTAATTTCAATTTCATACGAACTTTTTTAATCTGGTTTCTAGCATAATCGCTGAACGAAAAGCATGTTATACGTTTTTTCGAATTATACGAAAGAGATATAGTAACGATTAGTAACGTCAAACAGAGACATATTAATAGCAGTAGAGTGATCAAAGCTGTTAAGAGGGGGCTGAATATGATGACTCAAAGCCCGTGGATTCTTGCGGTACAGAATAGACGAACAACTTTAGTCAAAGGAAATGGTGAACCATGAGACACCAGGAAATTGTCTTTCCAGGCTCGAGTCCTTCTCTCTGTTAATGACATTTTCTCCGCTGTAAGAATTGACCTGAGGGAATCCAAAAGGGCAGTTAGAAGAGAAAAGTGAAATAACTTTATCCTGAAATAAATGAATCCTTTCGGATAAAAGCAAATAATAATTTGATAATTGACTTTAATCGAGTCATAATTTCTAGAATTAAGGCGGAACATTAAAACCATGTATCTTCATATCCTTAAAAGAGGACACCCATCATTTTGTAAAATGCGCAATGCCACATTAACAATAAATTCATCCTGCAATAATAAAAGAGCTATGTAGACAGCAATTCGATATAAAATCCAGTATAAAGGACAATTTAAGAGATTATAAATCGATACAAAAACTGCTAAATTGCTCGAAATGCTACCAATTATGTAACAATCTATGATCGTAATTTTCTAAATTTTCTTTTCTTTTAAATAAGTATTAAGTTGTCGAAGCGACGAAAAAGATTCTGTGATAGTCATTTTCACGGAAACACCTGCTTTTTAACGAAACTCAAATTTATTTGATCTTGTCGAACGATACAAATTTTTCGAAATTAATGGCATCGATCGTCAATGCTCGTACTTCTCGCGTAACTAAACTACTAGCTGGAAATAAGTTAGTCGAACTGAGGAATAAAATGGCCTGATATAACGGAGGACATGTCCTTAGAGGCAGAAGATTATCCAAGACGATGGTAGCCATGACGACGGCACAGTGTATCGAGGAAAAGTACATTCGTTTCTTAGCTTTTCGACGACTGAATAAGAGTGGCGAATCGAACGGGGAAAATTGAAGGCACAGAAGGAAGCTCGCCCGAGTAAAAGTTGGTAAGAAGAGAAAGAAGAATTCTCTGCTGTCCTCCCTCGATCAGAACTCGGCCACTTTACCCTCTTTTCTCTTTCAACCATCCAGAAACCCCTTTGTACAAGCACCCAGCCACTACTTTCCCGCATTTATACATTATTCTACCACTCGTCAGATCATGATTTAACCTCGTGATCTATTATTCTTCGTGGGAATTAATACGTCGTCAAGGTAATGATCAAAGTGGATCGTTATAGTGAATTTCTATTACGTTATATTGCGACTGACTTGTAATAAAACTTCTTCGTTGCATGTTACATGTTATGAGACTAATGTAAGTTTCTGCTGAGAAGTAGAAACAAATTCACCCTTTGACCTATTCATTTTTGGAAACGTGGATGTTAAATAATTGAGGAAATACGAGTTATTACGCATAAATTTGTTAATTATGTATCAGAATATGTGTCATGTATCAAATATACATAAAGGTATGAAACGAAAAAAGAACATAAGATCTTCTGATCAAATATATATTTAATTACGTATACAGAATAACACAATTATCAGTATTAATGTTGTAAATAGTAATATTAAGAGATACTAAACTAATAATTAATTAATTTTGAATATATACGTTCAAAATACGTATATAAAATAAAACTTACATAAATTGTCAGGCTACTCGCGTGGCATAACAATTTCGCTAATTATTTCTTATTTTTATCCTCTCAACGTCTTAATCAACAACATGTTATTATCGATAAACTGCTATTTGCATAAAACGACATTAGCAATACACTTAGGTAGGTTTTAATACAAGGTCTCGATGTGAAAGTAGATCTGTAACGCGGTACCATAGGCCATAACCATCCAACCAGTTAGGTATGCTTCTACACTATCGAAGAATTTCTCAATGTTATTGATATTATCGTAGGATGACTCAGACTCTATCACGTATGCTTGGTATTTATTATGTGAACTGCAGTATATTGAAGTAAGTAACAATAAATGAAGATAATAAACCACAATAAAGAGCAAGTATATAATTTTTTTTTTTAATTTTGTTTATTAAAATTTACAATCAATTCTCACATTGAGAATTTTCAGTAACTTTTTCTGGCGTGGCGCAGTGACATGGCTAATTATTTATAATAAGTTAATACTTATTATAGATATGTATAATTTATAAGTGAGTAATATAAGTAATTAAATATTACTTAATGTAAATATCTAGAGCTTAGGTCTAACGGGTAAGTATATAATGAATAGGTATTTTTAAAGGCGCTGCGAAATTATTACATAAAGTGCAACGAATTGTAATGGTTAAGATAAAATAATATATAAAATATAATAATACGATAAATTAGGAACCATTATGCGATAAATTGGAGCAAAATTTAAATTTCTTAGATTTCCATTCATCTAAAATTTTTAGTGAAATTTTCGGATCATAAAACCTCCTCGATTCAACACAAATCCAAACACAAATATTGCAAAACCTTCGGGATATCCCAGGTATCGGGTGAAGAACGTAATTCACAACGCATACGTACGTGCATCAGGATCTTGGAGTGGCGCGCGCGCGCTTTATTTCGGACTTTCCGTTTCCATCTGAATGAGTCAATGCTGTTTCGTGTGAAATTCCAGGGGACATTTTTGCGCGATACGTGGAAGGGAAAAGCACTGGAAGCAGAAGTGGAAGTGAACGAGACACAATCCCGTATATGCCACTGACGTAGTCCTAAAATTAACCAGCTACCTCTGTGTTTCATTAACGACCTGGTTTGATGAAAGACGCGAGTAGACGATACTGGTAATTATCCTAATTCGGGGAAACAGTTCGTTGACAAGCAGCTACTCCATCCAATGTACACTCTGAAGCTACAGGTTTTCTCCTATTCGAACAACTTGTTGATCGTCGACACATTTTACGTCTTACATAATCTGGGTCAAGAGTAGCTCTAAAATAATTTTGTCTCGGGTTGAATCGTGAATTCGTTACGAGTTGATTTAATTTTATAATTAATTTCAAAGAAACATGCGAAGAAAATCATAACTAGATTAAAATAGGAAAATTGAAATAATTTTTATATTTGATTTGGTCGCGACAGTTTTTCTGGCATAAATCTCATTAAGAGAGAGGGAAGAATTCAACAAATTTTTGTATATATATAACACTAAAAAAAAATCGTATTTTTATGCACCTATATATATATATATATATCATTGACTTACAATTAATATTTTGATAATTATTATCTTTGGGCACTTTGATATTTGACACGACGTAATTACCTGTTGCTAGATTTATTGCGGCTATGTTCAAATATTAATTTGCAGATCTTTCATTGAAAATCATTCTTTTTTACTTGAGTGTCAAACCACGCGTTCATTATACCGCAGCTTTCACATTTTATATCACATATTCATCTATTAAATCGTCGTTTTAATTAATTCCTTTTAGGCGTGGTTCTTCGTAATCTAATTGAACAGTTTTAGTAGATAATATAAAATATAATTTCGTAAAAGTTGAAACTGCTACGGATGAATAACTGTCGCATATCGAGGAAAACTAAAAATCTCGTTGCGACACAATTTTACAAGATATCCGTTTCGACGAAACAGCGCCCACTTTGAAAGTATTAATTCGATTTTCCTGTCTGAATGGCGCCTTGATTTCGAACTTGAAATCAAGTTATAATTCGCCTCGGTACAGCTACCTTTGAGTTTCAAAACGTTATTATGCTATTAGGTCGTGCTAAGATACCTTGTCGTTCTATGTATTTCGTTCAGCTTTAGTTCTGATCTTTGATCATCTCTTCGAAAACTCGCGTGTAACGGGAAGTACATGAACTATAAATATTTTTGAAATTTGATGATACAATTTTATAGAGTTTGATATTTAAAGTAGGGATCTTTAAGTATGTATTTTCTTTTCTCTTTTTTTTTTTTTTTTTTTTTTTGAACTAACTGAAAGTAAGATATTTTTAATAAGCTATTTTTAATAAATATATTCATGAAAATTAGATAAATAAGAATTTTAAACAGTCCATGAAAGGATATGCAAATTACAAGGAAACAGTATATCCGTATCAGTGTGATAAAAATGAACAAATATCTCTGAGGAAAAAAAATTTAAAAACGTCATAATGACTATGTGTCACCGGTATATTATCGGAATTATCTTTTTATGTGGTTCGATATTACATACGTAACTTTTCCAAAACACCAAACTCCAATATAACAATAAACATACGTCGAGACAATAAGGAAATTAATGAGAGCCATCCCGTCAACTAATGGAACGTAACAACCGATAATAAAATATTCCAACTGATGAACCTTCGCTTCCTAAAATTAATCTTGCACTAAACCAATAAATATCCACAGCAACGATGATCACTTCACGAATAAAACTCATTGTCAGTCGAATAAAACTCGTCGCAGAAAATCCCGCTCTCCATCGACGAAATCCCCGGCGAATGCTTAACAAAATAATTTCAATCTTCAAGAAGTATGATTACGAACGAGATCGTCGATTAAATTGTAACAAAATACTCCAACATCCCTGAAGCAATCCAACCGGCATCATCAGTCAGTTACAATGGCCCGGTCAGAAATCACTCGACTGGCATCGAACAATTAACGAAGTTGTTAATCCTGACTTCGCGTATCGCCGCACCAACTCTAATCAAACTCGGTAGACTTGACTTATCGATCCCAGGCTTGGTGTCCGGATCGATCGAATCGCCAATTCAGGGACGAAGTACGCGGATCTACCTGCGCAGCTGGTAATCGCGATCAGTCGAAAGGAACCGACGAGTGGCGCGAGTACTTGGTGGGGTGGTACATAAAGCAACACGACGTAGACGGCAGACGGCAATTTCACCCGGACATTCGTGGACCGTGCAGCTGCTCGTACGAGTTCGCGGATCTCCCCTGACTCGACGCGAACCGAATCCACGTGGATAGTCAACTGTCAAGTGCCCGTACCGCAATCACGTCTCAGCCTGGTATATTGCTCTTTGATCTTTATTAGTATTCGTAGACTGTGAATGTTGGAAATTTATGTTCGTATGCATAGAACTGAAGAATACACGAAGATTCGTTTCAGTTTCTTCATTAGCGTTATTCGTGTTATAATGTAATTTGTTATTAATTTTGCTATGAGTAATTTATCCGGATTATCGTCATTGTCGTTATAACTCGCAACGATGTTGTAACGAGTGGATATTCTTTGTGTTTCTGTACATTTAAAGGATACAATTGCTACATAAATGGATGAACATTCGCAGCCTCGTTATTTGTTTCGAGGAGAGGAGAGGAGAGGATTTTTAGATTCGAAACGAAAGGAAAAAAGATGAATTAGAAGATTCTTACGCGGTAATTTTTTTACGTTCCATAGGACAATTAAATCTCTGGTGAAAAGTAAGAGCAGGAATTTAAATCGATATATTGGAAATAGACGTATATAATTGAAGTATTATTTGATATTTCCTTGTAAGAGAGATGAAAGCAGAAATTTAAATCAACACGTTCAACTATATCGCGACTAGTCAAGTAACTATAATATTCAGTGTAAAATATTTAACATTGAATCGTTTACTTTGATATTTATAGAGAGAAAAAAACAATATATATATATATAGATTGATTGTGCTTCGAAAAAAATTATTGCGTAACGCAACAGAATTCTTACTGAGACGAGTATTATTAATACACGATTGATCATAATTATTAGCATATAGGTAAACAGTGAAATTAAAATAGACTCGTTCGCCATCAAATGTCGAGAATGTCACGTGCAATGTTAAAGTATGTTTTAATTTACCGTGAGCAATTTGAAGAATCGTCGGTTGTTACTGAGGTAACGCGATTTTCATCGCGAGGCAATTTTTCAACAGATACGAGCACTATCTCGTCCCGAAATAAGAAACATTACGAAATGAAAACACTTTGCTAAAACTCGTAAAATTTGTTCTATATCTAGTGTCAACTTTGTGAGAGATTAGCTGATAATATTTTCGAAATTTTGCGAACATCGTTTAGAATGGACTAACGTGTTGTTTTGCAGCCAATATTTGAAAAATGTTCAAACAATGATTTGTTCTTTTAAGACACGTATTTATTACGGTCGATTTAAACGATAATTTAAACAAAATTTCGTTTAAAAAGTTCGATTTTAGCTTTCACGTCAGTGTACGCTATAGAATTATTCAATTAGTCGACTTTCGGAAGATTCGTGTGCGAAACTGGATGCGTTAAAATTTGAGAATGTTGAAAATAATAGAGAACATTTTTTAAATTTAAATAAAAATGAAGATAGCGAAAGAAGTGGAAATCAATTACTACGTCATTTGCAATCTACTGTATTCTTGGATGATTTATCAACAAACGCGCGTTACCGCAACTGTTTACGTACACGACAAGTTATTAAACTTACCATTATCTCTTCATTCTGAATGGCTATTATTTTTTTCAAATTTATTATATTTCAACTTTAGCAATGTAGTTGTTCGTTTCGTAACATTGTTTATTTCAAGGCTATTATAGTACACGTTCGTATCTTTGAAGAAATTTCACAACACTGTCATTTGCAGCATTCAAGAAGAAACAATTTCAATACAAATTTTGCTGTACATATTTTCTGACATTTATGATCTAACAACTATTGCGTCGCAGATTTACTTTGCAACTGGTAAAAAGGTTCGTTAAAATTCATAAGATTCTATTCTTCTGCAAGAAAATATAAAACAATACAGTGGAGCGTTGCACCATAGAATGTAAAAGAATTTACGCTATTTGAGATCGTTGCGTAAAGATTGACAACATCAGTGGATTTCTCCTTGTGGTAGAACGAAAAAGATTCAGGATAAAACATTTTCTGCAATTCTTTACATTTGTAATTAAATTAATGAGTCAATTAAGTGACAGATACCAGACTCTTGTATGCTTCTTGATATCCTGAGACACAAGCTGTGAAGTATCATTTTAATTATTCGTCGTTAAATAGATTATGAATGCCGATAATTGAATTTTTAAAACTTGCATAAAATCGCATTAGGGTTAACGACGCTTTAAGTTTACTCTAAAAAATATACGTGCTAAATATCGAAGAATTTCTCGTTTCAAATGGCATCTATATTGAGAACATACAAATTTCAATTCATATTTTCATATTTTCCACTTATGTGAGGTGTACGTATTAATAAACATTTATAAATTTAAATCTATCCAAAATGTCCCGTCGTTGCCAAACCATTGACTTTCACCTGAACAGCGTAGATTGAGATTGGAATTAAAATTAGAGATTGGAAGGTGGAAGAGTTGGGTAATTCTCGTTAGGCAACTTGTAAGAAGAAGTAAAAGCTTGTTTTCTGTACAAGAATATAATAACAACGACCTTGTTCGATCGCGGGAATTGAAGAAACCATAATCGGTCATGGTTGATCTAGACCAAATATTATAAACATATGAAATGTTTCAGAGTGTCGGCTGATTTACAAATCTAGGCGATAATTAAACAAAACCGATCTGTAACGTAATCGTAAAGTACACGTAAACGATCGTAAAGTACAATCGAACAAAGATACAATTTCTTGGCTTAACATGCGAAAGATGATGCGTGAACCTCTTGACGTCACAGCCGAACAGGGAAATACCCAGGGGATTCCTGTTTCCTTGTCGTTCAAGAATTCCCAACAAAATCTCGATCAGTTCCATCACTCGTATGCCGTGGATTACTAATTTCAATTACAATTCGTAGAAATTTAGACGTTGAGGAAAATTGTTGATTGCGCGTTACACTAATTTCGAAACAGGTATTAGAATGGAATGAACATTATGACATATATATATAGGTAAAATTTGCTTTATGATTATTATTGTCTGCTATTTGATTATTATTATCATAATAGCATCGTATTAAAATTGCAAAATACAGTCAGGAATGATCATTCTGAATGTTCGAAGCAAAAATACTTCCTATTAGTTGATTAAAACATTTTTTCAAATTATGCGTCTATCGCAAGATCTTTACAACTATCTTGTAGCGAAAATATGAGTAATAACATTCCATAAATATACTGATATTTCTTATTTATACTGTTAAGTAATCGTTCAATTGCATTATACGTTTTATGTATAAATATCTTCGTCTTTATTTTTTATAATTTATCTCGATGTAGATATTCGATAAATTGATTTAACGATAATATATGCAGACGCAGACAATTATCTCACTGGAGACAGATAACTGCATAATGTGTTTTTTATAGAAATTGTGAAGAATTCATAGATAATCAGGAAAAATACAGAGTAGAAGTAGTTTTCCAGGTTGATCAAACGAGTGAAGTCTCTGGGCTGTAGTATCGGGACGATGATCTCGTTTTGTCGTTACTACGTAGCCTTTTTGTCAGCCTCAGAAATCGGTATCGCGTTTAAATCATTGCGATTTTCATTATGTCGAACGTATCGTGGAGCATGAACGACTATTCCAAGTATTATTGACATAGCAAAGACAGAATCTTGCAATTTCGATATTCCACTGTCTCGAAAATTACTATATTGCGAAAACAGCTAGTGAAAAACATATTGTAGGATCGGGCCCTGTGATACAAAACAGTGTACAGCGAGCAGTAAAGGGGAAAGGAATCGAACGGAACTTGCCTCGCGAAAATGACTCATGGCCATTATTCCTTTGCGAGTCAAGTTGTCCCCGTTCACGTTGATTATTATGAACAGATCAAATCTCTTCCTCTCTTTCTTACCATGCTGCGACGAGACACGTGTCGCTGTCTTCCATTGTCTCGATTCTAAAGACCCACATTGAGAAGGCTGGTTATGCCAATTGCCACTTATCGTATCGCATGCACAGAGCTGTCAACCATCGCAACCTCGCAACTCGGAGATCTGAACCGATTTTAAAAAGCAGTTCCTGACGCAACGTGATAGTTTGCTCGTACTAACTAGCGAAATATTGAAACGTTACAGGGCACAGGAAATGGATCCCGACGCTTTCAAGGAGTTCGCCAAGGAAATGGCAGAATATATTACTAATTACCTGGAAAATATCAGGGACAGGTGATTTCTTTACTCATTTTCGTGTCCTTATTTCTTCTTCAAACCATACTTGCTTTGATTTCGCTGATTACTAACGCAACATAATCTTGTGTAACAACGTTTTTTTTTTTTTTTTTTAAGCTGCAAGTTAATCAGAATCGGTTATTCCTTTCGTAATTTTATGCTCTGCGTACAATTTTTTCTGAATTTAAATTTCTTGAATTCTAATTTATGATAATCTAGTTCATCCGAAGGATATACGAAAGATAAATATCAATTATATAGTTATATAACTACATAGTTAACTAACTATATAGTTATATAAAAACAAAATACAATATACTATTCATTTTAGTTCAACTAATCACGGTGTATTATAGTTTGCATTAGAGATAATGACACTTAATCGAGATCTATTTAAGCTTAAAAGCTTCTCCTTCGCGTTTGTAAATAAAGTAAAATTTATAGGCGAGTGCTTCCGACAGTAGAACCAGGTTACATGAAACCCCTTTTGCCTTCCGAGGCGCCGCAAAGGCCAGAAAGTTGGAAAGACGTTATGGCAGATATCGAAAAAGTGATAATGCCAGGAGTAAGTACAAGCTGCAATATGATAAACGATATTTTCTACATATATATAATGTGTCATTGTTCGCGTAACAAATGATACAAAACTATAGCGTAGAATATCGCAATAATATTAATTCCCAGATACTAGATAATTTTGGTATAAATATTTTTATTGAAAATTTGTTCGTCTAGGTTACACACTGGCATAGCCCGAAATTTCACGCGTATTTTCCTACAGCCCAATCGTATCCAGCGATCGTTGCTGACATGCTCAGCGGTGCTATCGCGTGCATCGGCTTCACTTGGGTAAGGGTCAACAATTAATCGAAAAACGTTTAAATTTTTGTCTACTTTTTCGATCGTTTTTATTTCGACGTTTCATTTAAACGAAATTCGAATGGAATAAAGGAAATTTCTGGTGTTTATTCGAATGCAATGAATCTCTGTGTTGCAGATTGCAAGTCCTGCTTGTACCGAGTTGGAGGTAATAATGTTGGACTGGCTAGGAAAAATGTTAGATCTGCCCAAGGAATTTTTAGCCTGCAGCGGTGGAAAGGGAGGTGGTGTCATTCAGGTAAATTTATGCGAAAACTTTTTTACTGAAATAACTGGCATTCCTAAGATATGAATGTTTATACAAATTCATATTGCTATGAATTTTCATGAGATGAGAAAGTGACAGCTAAACAGAAATTTATTTCACACGCTAGATATCATAATCAGTACCATATTTTAGATATTTCGTACGTTTTCAATTTTCACCTTCGAACGCATAAATATCTATCGACAATTTAACGATTTAAATCGTGAAATTAATGTATTTATTATCATATTATGAAAATTTATAAGTACCTTAAATCTTTCGAGATTCTTTTCAAAATCTGGATAATAAATTCGGTGAGCCAGGAAACTTGGATATCTTTATTTCGTATATGACACAATTTTGCGGAATATTATGCCTAAAGAATTATCAATTAACGCAAATGTTCTGTGTTAAATTCACCTGTTGCTCATCCATTGGGCTGCTTATCAAGAATCTTAAGCCTCGTCGCGTCGTCTCGACGAAATCGATCGATATTTCACGAGTAGCACAGACATAATTGACAGCTCGTAAATAGTAGTTAATGATCAACTTTGCATTATAGGGAACAGCGAGCGAAGCTACTTTAGTCGCACTTCTCGGCGCCAAGGCTAGAAAAATAAGGCAGGTCAAGGAACAACATCCTGAATGGACGGACAATCAAATTGTGGAAAAACTAGTCGCTTATAGTTCCTGTAAGTAATTCTTTCAAACCATTTGACGCTGGCAGTAGTATCGGTGCATTAATCTAACGCGTTCCAATCTCGTTTGTGAAATAATTAAACTTCGTACCGGAGTAAAATATATTTAACCTTTAAAAAAGAAGATCCTTTATTTATCTTGTTGCAAAGATTGCTTAAATTGCTCAGAATATCAATTTCGATAACAGAATCGTGCTCTTTTAATCTTAATATTCCTAATGTCTCGTCTCGCAAAGGTACGAACTTTCACGTAATTCGCATAATTTCACATAAATAAATTTTCCACCTTTCCGAAAGGTGAAGTTAATATTCCACGATTTTGTTAAATATTCGAAAAATAAATTCGAAGGAATTAGATCATCGATTAGCCGGATAAAAATTCGAGGTCGCGCACTACCGTGATTCCCTGTAAACAAGATTAACGATGACGTTGGCCGGTGCTCTTTAATATTTGACAAAGGCAGGAGAGCCAGGGATGGGATGACAAGCCGAGTACGGGGTTGCGGCACTTCATCAGCCAGCACTTTGTCACCATAGCAACGCGTAATAACCACTCGAGTTATTTCAACCCTGTGCCACCCTTCGCCACCCACGTCTAACCGCCTTCGCTGTTCTGTGCTCCTGTTACTGCGTCTCTTTGTTAGCACGTCGAATCACGTAGAAAGCACGTAGAAAGTTTCGTAAAAGGCGTTTGCTAATTTTTTCTCCGTTCTAAGTTATTCTACGCATCGATGACGTGAATAGAGAAGAAAAAGAAATATCAGGAATATCCCACGGGATTGCGATTCTTTTGTAGTAATGCTTTTTCCTTTTACATTGATATTCACTTCGATCAAAGTAGTCGTTATTGGTTATTGTACTGTCGAGATTAAAAATTGGAAAGGACTTTTGTTTTCCAAAGTTTAAAGCATATTTTGTTCGGCTAATGGATTAACGTTTGAGTGGCAATTACGGTTGGATTGTTTGTATTCAGGTGGAATAATTTTAAAAAAGCGATGGATGCATTGATTCGGTGTTGAAACAAAAGAGAAAGAGAGAGAAATGTCTCTCAGTTTAACAATAAACTTGGAAATAATAAGTAGAGAATTTACAGGATTTAGCATTCCATTCAACGATTTATCAAATTCCTCGTTTCTTTCTTTACATTTGCTTCCTTCGATGAATCACGTATAAAACTACTTGCTACGAAGTAAATAACTAGATATATTTCAGATGAAGATATTTGATATTTTATTGCAGTTATTAATTTGTTACTCAGGTCAAGCTCACAGCTCTGTAGAACGAGCTGGTCTTCTCGGAGGCGTAAAGTTCCGATTGCTGGAAGTCGATTCGAAATATAAACTTCGCGGTGAGACACTGGCAGAGGCCATTCGTAAGGATAAAGAACAAGGACTGATTCCATTCTACGTAAGTTCATTGTATTCGTATGCAAATTCGTACGCACGCAATACTAGCACAGCTATTCCAAACGCACATTATGTACATTCCGCCTAGCGATAACGAAACGATTCCCCTGTAATCATAAGATAAGATATTTTATTCCAGTTCAAACATTTATGACAAATTATTGAATGTTTAACACTTTGAAACTTCGACTAAAGGTCCCATTAACGAATAGAAAATTTATACTCGTCGAAAATAAAATCGACTTTCATTTCATTTTTATTTTACAGGCTGTCGCCACTTTGGGAACCACTTGCTCTTGTGCATTCGATCGTGTCGATGAAATGGGTGTGGTTGCAAATCGTGAGAATGTTTGGCTACACGTTGATGCAGCTTATGCTGGTATTTTAAACAATTACAAACAATTAATATATTATCTAATAAATGTCACGAGGCTAGAATTTATTACCTGAACTATTTTCTTCGTTAGGTTCAGCATTCATTTGCCCGGAATTCCGATATTTAATGAAAGGCACCGAGTTGGCAGATTCGTTCAATTTTAATCCACACAAATGGATGTTGGTGAATTTTGATTGTTCAACAATGTGGTTAAAGGATCCGACATACGTTATCAATGCTTTCAATGTGGATCCTCTGTACCTAAAGCACGATATGCAAGGTTCTGCTCCTGACTATAGGGTAAGATAGTTCGTTAACGATAATTGTAACTTGTTTTCGTTCATATAAGAGATTTTTCGTTCACGTAAGAACGAATTTATTAATATTTGAAGACAGTGAACGTTTACCTTTTATACAGCATTGGCAGATTCCATTGGGACGAAGATTCAGAGCGTTGAAACTCTGGTTCGTGTTGAGAATTTATGGCGTCGAAAATCTTCAACGATATATCAGAAACCATGTTGCCCAGGCTCATGAATTCGAAGCGCTGGTTCTTTCCGATCCACGATTCGAAATTGTCGCCGAAGTGATATTAGGACTTGTCTGTTTCCGATTAAAGGTAAGAGCAGTCTTTCAATTATACTATTTTTCTCGAGTGTCACATTTAATCTTGATACACCTATCGTAGAAAGATAATTATTACGGTTCGTGATTATGCGACGTTGTTTTTATCTACACGATACACGTCAGATTTATCGTTGTTCTTTTAATTAGAGTAATAAACGAATAGTATGCAACAAGAATGCAATTTAAACTCCAAATAAAGGAAAAACGCCATTATTTTAAAAGAATATCGTAAAAAGAAAATCGGGGATACGTATTTGGGTTTATTTTAAATATTATTGGTATCACGTAATATCGTAAAATATTTGTATCTTCTTAAAAATCATTTTTAAACGCAATTTTTCGATCAACGACAAAGGCCAGTAACAATCCCCAGATTTTCATTGCGAATCAAAAGAACCAAACGAAAGAATCTCGATTAAATATTGAAAAATAAAACATACCATGTTAGTAACGACTTGTGATATCATTCGCAGGGATCGAATGACATAAACGAGACCTTATTGAAAAAGATCAACGGCGCCGGAAACATTCATTTAGTGCCATCCAAGATAAACGACATGTACTTCCTACGGTTCGCAGTTTGCTCGCGGTACAGCGAAAGCAAAGATATTCAAAACTCTTGGAAAGAGATAAAACTGAGAGCAGACGAGGTTCTCGAGGAACAATCGGTTTCTAAGTGATGGCGGGCTCAGATAGCTCGTGGTTGTCGGTCCTTGACACCTGCAACCTGCAATCAATCCTAGCTTTTAATCGTTCTTCGTGTTAGCGATCTTGGAAGAACGAATGCATAGTCGAGAGAAACAGGGATTTGTTTAACGTATTTCGCCATATTTTGCTAAACTTTTACAAATGACGAGTCAGATAGGAATGATAACGAAGGAAATATTTCCTTCGTATCTTTAATTAATTAACACGATCGGTTACACCGCTCAGTATTCGCTTACGTTTTTATCGCTGGACGACTGTTCCATCCGCGCGCGGTTTTCTTCCTTTCGGCGATTCGATTCTTACTTCTCAATTCTCTATTTCGCCGATCCATCTGTTTGTCGCAGATCGGCACAACGACGCGACGTAAAGACAGTTACACGGCACAGTGAAAATCCCTCGTCGAGATTTAGGCTCGCAGCAGACATTTTACCACGCGACACAGTTGCAGGGCCGTTCGAACGACAGAGAAATGGAATTCTTCGGTTTTGCGAAGGAAGAACACACACGTGTGTTGCTCGAGACGGAATTTCTTCAGCAAGGGAACAAGTGTTCAATGGCTTCATAGAGTTATTGTTGCTAGGAAAGTCAGAATTTCTTGCGCTTATAGACGTAAACGTATAAAGGCATAGAAATATAAATATAAAAAAGTAAATGTGTAAAGATATAAACGAATAAAAAGATAGAAGAAGATAGAATCTGGAATATAAGATGAGCGTAGGAAGAAATTCTGAATTGATGTATACAATTTTGTAAACTCCGATTTCCCGTAAATCGCTCGTCTGCACCGAGCCTAAGTCGACTCAGATATTTTTTTCTCTTGCTTTCTCGCGACGGTACACGCTAACGTTACACGCACTGCACTCTCCAACACACACACACACACACACACACACAGGCACCCTTCAATAATATTAATAACCTCGAAATATATTAGACAAGTCCCATATAAAGAAACACGCCAAAGATCGTTATTCGACTGTCGTTTCACGTCAGTGAACGCATAATTTGCTGTAAGCGCAATATTACACGTCGCCTTGTACCAGTTTTCGAACACATACCTAAGCAATAGCGTTGTGTAGGCCCGTTAGATCGCTTTCTTCGAGCAGCAAAACACTATATACATACGTATGTACCTTTAGCAACGCGTTACGCAATTGCTGGCATCGGAGCGTCTTGCAAATATATCTGTTACATTCAGAACCTCTGCCAAGTATTTAAAAAAAGCCTAGTAAATATCTCAATGTAATTTAAAGCGTCTTAGTTCGCAAAACTTGTTTCTTGTTGCTTTTCATCGGCGATTGTATTAAGTTATACGAAGTTAAAGTTATTGTATTAAGTTAATGTGTACGTGGAGGATGATTAGTCGTTTGGTTTAGATGACGAGACTACGTGATATTGAAACAGTCAAGGCTAACCGTTCGAGACTAATTGGTAACTGATATTGATTCGTACGACTGACTCACTTGTGGAGAACACATGGTCGTCTATTTATACCGGTCGGGGCAGTACCAGAAAACTCGAATTCGTCTTCGTTCGACGGTTCCACGCAGCGACGACGTTGTTTTGCCCGAAGTTTATTTATTATTACGTTATGTGTGTCCCAACGATGTTGATACTCCGAGGCAAAATAATAATATGCTTTGAATTGTCCTGTAGCCCATGCGCCGCTACAAAGCTATATCAAGTTGAAGTTATTGTATTAAATTAAAGCGTGTAATTACTTAGGGATTATAACATTTGATAGCAAACGATCGACAGAATTTGATCGTTGACATCGAGTGCAATATAAAATAGGAATTATTCCGCGTGTTGTTGAATTTAAGTCGTGCTCACCTTATCAACGTTGTTTGATTCCTTCAAGGAAATATTATTATCACGATCGCCTTTACCTTGTTGATAAAGAAAACAGTTCAATGTTCTACGATTCAATGTTCTTCGATTTGTCCGCATCCGAAGAACGTTTTGTGAATATTACGAGGAAATTGGAAATTTTAGCTTAGGACAGGAGTTAGTTTCAAATATCTTTCTCGGTCTTTTCTATTCATAAATATCGAAAGGATGCGAAAAGTAAGATCTTTCTTTATGACATTAATATTTCCCAAGTAATTGAAATATTTTAACAAATTTTCTCATTATTTCCTGTTCGAAACGTCTACGTTGCGCGAATTAAATGTTTGGTAAATATCCTGAGCAAATAAGTCACGGAAAATTGAGTTAGATGTTCCGAGTGCATAAAATATGTAACTATACGTGGCATGCTTTAATTTATTCACAAACATACATTCATGTCCCAGCATGTACGTGACAGATAATGTCACATAATGTAATTATCGTAGATCTGTGTATTAGACGTCAGGCAAGAATATTTATGTACCGGAATATATCGATTTTAGTTGTATAAAATATACAAAAAAAAATGTATATTTTATTAAATTATTTAAAGATTGTGCTATCGAAACGAACGTGTAAATTATATTTTTATGTTTTATCCTATCGATCTGATATATATTACTCTCGCATATGATCTACTAATTATTAAATTATATGTACTATATTTATGTTGTAAATAATTTATCGATACGATAGTTATAAGTATACAGTACGTATCTATGTAACATATCTTTGTCTCTTCTACGCAATTCACCTTTATTCCCCGATAATTACTTGCCATAATCGTACTCGAACTACTTTATAATTGCACTCCAATTATTTAATAGAACGTTCAATAAGTTTATATATATCGTTCTTTATATCTGTAAAACTGGTTACAGAATTTCTAACATAAATGCAAGAAGCATTTCTCAAGAAGTATTAAATCTATATTATTCAACAATTATGCAGAATATTTATGAAACATATACAATAGGCGCAAAATGTATTTTTATCAGGTTGCGCCTATTGTATTAATTGTATTAATGTATTAATTTTTGCGCTCATGTGAGAATAGTACTAAATAATATGAAATTTAATATACTTCGAGTCGAATTGATTTAATATATTAATTAATTGATGTGTAAATACTATGATAGATACAATGGTGTACCAATATGTTTTGCGACACTTATCCCTTGAAGATAATTACGGATTAATTATCAAGCGATCACGATCATTATTTATTTATGTTTAACAATTAAGCGTTGCAGTTTATTTTAAGTATTACTATACCTCGATTGTTCGTCGTTAGATTGCGGATATTTGTATGTCCGTTCGAATATCGAGTATAATTATGGCATTCTGAACATAATTGTAGTGCTGCAACTGGGACAATAAATAGACCTAGAATTACTTTACACTGTTTGGTCTATCGAGCGAGCAAACGTTCTTAAAAAATAATGAAGAGAAGTTTTGAACACTATCATATGCACTGGTTGATACAACGCACCTAATAACATTTACTTTTGTACACCTCTAACCACAAGTGATAGATCGATGTTATAAAAGTAATAACGGTAATCAAAAACTGCCTAATTTTTGTTCATAAATATATGCTTCAAAATACATAGTAAAACCAGCAAAATGTTTGTATTTGAAAAGTAAATATGGTTAAAAGGATAAATTATAATTTTGGAAGACGAATGTATGTAAGTAAATATCACTGTTATCACCCATGAAGTATAAGAACGTTTTCTCGATGCGATAACATGAATTGTTGTTAAACGGGACCAACGGAAAGTAATAAAAGAAAATATATGTACGTACGTACCTGTTACGTCGATATGTAAAAGGTTTGTTTCAAACGTTTATTTCCGTTCTTGAGACGCGCAACTCACTGTAATAAATATATAAATGTACTATACTATACTATACATAAATGTTGAAAGTATTTATCGAGATATTGTCACGTAAAATAATAAAAAAATTAAAAAAGAAGAAATTTAAAATGAAAAATGTAAAATAGAAAAGAAGCTTTATTTTCTTTTTTTTTTTTTCTAACACAGTCTACAATTTTACTTCCGAGCTTTAGGCGTGACCTTTCAAGACTGAAGCTCTTACAATATTTTGAATTCTGATCGGATCCTTCGTCACCCCTCAATATCCCCACTATCCACCCGTTTGTTAGGCGTCACGCACGCCTTCTTCCCGAACATTCAGCGGAAGGACATTGACACTTAGCTCATTAGACGCTTCTTTATTTCCAATTTTAAAGTAAGCCGATCGTGACATCTCTGATGTGGATTGACGTTACAATATCATCGTTATAACAATGCCGATTCAATAAACTATTCATGTACGTAATTACTTTAATCAAACTCACCCTCTTCAATCTCTTCAAGTTCTTCAATTTATTTCAAGAAACAACTTTCTCGACAGTTATCCTGCATGCTTATTTTATATGTTGTCATCGATTGATATTATAATTAATTCTATCTACATTTACATAGATGAATCTTCTGTGTTTACTCTTACGATATGTTCAGTATGCTCGAGACACTATGCTCGAGAGATGCAGCAGCGAATATTATTTGCCACCGGAATAATAAGCTGACAAATATTGCCGGTAAAATACAATCATTGACAAAGATAAATATTTACCAGCAGATAAAGGGCTGTTAGAAATAATGAGAAATAATTAATGGCAAGGATCATTTAAGACTAGTATAAGAATTGTAATATTCATTAGAGCGGACTGTATCTCAAAACGTTTGATTTCACTGATCTAACAAGGTAGCAAAGGTTACAAGAATTCAGTATTTCTGTGCTTGTGACAGAACAATTGAAGTTTTACTATAAGAAAATGAACGAAACGTTAATTTTAATAATATGCTAAAACGTATATTCTGTATTAAGATTAACAGTTTGTGGTATAAGAGTACAGCAGAAGTATGCGTTAAGACAAGCAAAGATATAATTATCAAATGAAAAATGTTTAAAGGTATCTTTCAAAAAATTTAACACAACTCTCCGTTTCGTGCTTTGCATAAATAATATAAAATCATCGATGTCTTAGTTTCGTCAAATTTCAAATATAAAAGATTTTATTCGAATGAAATGCGTTGTTGATCGGTGTCATCTTGAACAGAAGACGGGCACGTTTACTATGACGAATACCATTTATGGTAACTTTTTACTTGCACGAAATTATATGCGAACTCAGCTGTTATCGGATGTTTTCGTTGGCGGACCACCGAACCGTTTCGTTAATTGAATTATCCTTTCCGCTTCGCGAATGCCGCTCAATCTGGCGCCGTGTACTGTACTGTAATGTCCTGGAATCGTAGCTTCTCCAGCGAATAAAAGAATCGGTGGTATAGGCTCGCAGGTACCTAGAAAACAGTAAACCAAGTGTTCGAAGAAAATATCGTAGATGCAAAATAAAAACAGACTTCATAGCGATGACAATCGCTGTAATTAAATTAATTTCAATGTAATGAGAGAATAATTTCGGAATCTTTAGAATGAATTGGCTTTAAAAAATATTCGCGACTAGAAATTACGTGTTCGCATACCTGGCAATGGACTAGCTAGATCACATTGATGACCAACGGTACTGTCCATCCCCATATAACTACATGAACCAGCAAAGTATTGATCCATGCACCATTTGCTTCTGAGAAGATTTGCTGGGTAGGGAAGCGTAGGATCACCGGTAAATTGTCGAAGAACTCTTGTTATCGACTCCACGACCTCTTCGTCGGAGCACAATTCCATGTCTGCCGCCTCTCGGCCACAAACCCACGCACACAAGACATGTTGGGAGGTCGATAACTCTTCCACTATTGAAATCCCTAAGATATATGAAAGTATCGATCGGTTATTTAGAAGGAAATGTAAAATAAATCTTCAGTTTATCCGATGGCTTAGAAATAATTATAAGTGGTAATTTGAATTTAAATTGAAGAAAGAGCAAGTAAGGCATACGTACGCATATATGTCGCGGTATCCTTCAAGAATGGAATTTTATAGATTATATAGAAAAGATACTTGAAAAGCAAGATGATACTGACGAAGGTACAAATAGACTTTACTAAAATTAGTAAACTCTAAATTAATACGTTGATATTATTTCGATGGGGAATACATCTCTTCTACTTTTATACCGATAAATAATATTACTTTCATGGCTGGATCGGGCAAAGTATGATGAATTCGGCAAATACGCTGAATGTTTTTAAAAGCATACAGCGATTTTATAAATTTACGAAATGTAATTGAAACTACAAAAGATAATTTGCATTTTTATTCAAGTTCGTTCAAAAGATAATAGTTGAAAATGTAAAACTTACTAATCGTATATTTTTTGCTGTTTCAAGTTTCGCTTTCGATTCATCATAATTTCACGGTGAATCGATAATATTCTCGTCAAGTTTGCAAACAACTTGTCAGTGGCACGTTGAATACGACAAGCTTAGTGTACCTTTCACCCAGTCGCATCTGTCAGCGAGTTCGTCAGCTGACCAAGCCAGTTTAATGCCTCCTTCCTTCCAAACCCAGAACGGCCTTGCATATTCCAGGAATATTTTATTTACGTATCCGTATCCTAATTTGCAAATAGCTTCGACTTTCTCCGCGGGCAATGCCGGACAGAAAAGTTTATCGTGTTGATGCTTCAAGACACCAAGGGACACTGTGACGATCACGTAATCGGCTGGAAATTCTTCGCCATCGCAACACTTCACCACTGCTCGAGGACACGAATCGCTTATGGCGCCCCATCTAATGCAACTCACTGGCTTGCAGTATCTGATATAAAAATAAATTTCATACAAACGTAAGTTTGATACCTGAAATGTATCACACTTGCGCAATAGTTTACCGATTAACAATGCTATTAGTAAATTGATAAATCGCGAGAGTTATTCTTGCAATTATTTTTTGATAATAATAATAATATTAGTTCATACTTTTGCGAGATGGTCCCGATTTTTGAGAAATATACGGCGTTTACGTTTATTGCGTGATATTTCTGAATGCCTAATAAATATAGTAAAATTTTTGGAAGTATGAACAACATATTAGTCTTGAAGAATCTATAGCTTTTTAACAACGAAGCAACTGGTAATATCGTTGCTAATAAATCGACCATAAAAGTTCATTCGTCCAACTTAAACTATAAAAACCGTTTTAAAACTATAAAGTACGTTTTATACGACTAGTTTAGTGCATTCTACGTATTCTGGCAAGAGTTGCAAATTGATATCGATCAACGAATAATTGTAAGTTTGGGTAAAATCTATAAAGAAACTAATTTGTGTACTGGAAACGTTATGGATAGATTTTGTGACAGAGATGTTTACGAATTTCACTCTTGCGTAAGACTCGCAAAGAAAATTGAGTTTCACAGTTAATAAGATGAATTTTGAAATAGACGTCCCCGCTAATAATAACGATTAATAAATTTAAGTCTAATACGATCGTACTTGGTCGAAATTCAGTGCATTTCGAGCTCTGTCAATCACATTTTCGGCAATCTGTCTTGACGCGTTTTAATATCAAAATTAGGAACGATTGATCGATAAATATTGCCAAAAATAATGTCATATTTTTTAATATGAAAATACACCAAGACGCGGAATTGTGTAATAAAACTAATGATAATTAAAATTAATAAAGTATTTTTACAAGGATTTTATCTTCAGAAACAAATAATCCATATTTTCCTCGAAATCTTTACGACGGAGTAATTTTCACAAGGAAGAAATAAACTCCTCTCGCGAAAATTACATTCATGGCAATGTTTGTTTCAACCAACTTGAGAGCACAACTCGGCAAATCTCGTAACAGAGGTGCAAGCACTCCGACGTATCCAAGGGGCACTCTCACGTTACCACCAGGTATCTCGATATAACTTCCAAACTGATCTGCAGAAACCAACGACAGATCATCTCCGCAGCGACATCTCACGCAGTTTGTCATCCCGTACATCACCCTGGCCGCGTCATATCTGAAATCGCGAGATCACCGATGGTACCGAAGCAGAACAATCAACGATATCGTGTCGTTAAAAACACAGTGATGTAACGTAACGTTGATTAATTACAGAATCTTGCGCGCCACGTTTGTATAAATACGAACGTAAACGAACGTGAAATAATCGGCAAGATGAGTATATAAGTGAAAAGAATTGCTTGCAATTGAAAGAATTGCAGCAGAACCAAGGGTACGTATGACATAAATAGTAAAATTTTATTTGTGAAATTCGACGTATTCCAATGAAATGGTGTGCCGAACGTTACTTCCATTTCTCAACGAATATTTGCTATTGTAAATAACGTTTAATAATTACTAAAAGACCACAACTACTTTTACATCGCTGCTGATAAAGTTTGCAGTTGACCTGGGCAACTGTACCGTTGCTCCTCCGGAAAATTGTGCAGCTCCTGCTGAATTCGAACGCCCATAAAATTCAGCAACGTTCCGTGGGTGCGGCCACAACCTAGAGAGAAAAGAGTTGCCGCCTGTTGCTCGATCTGCCGAAACGTATGATAAGCCGTAATGCTGACAGGAAGATCGATAGCGCGGCCATCGCTTGTACAAAAAAGACCACGACTCGGATCAGGCCTGAAGAGCGGTGGCTTCAGAAGACCTTCTTGAGCAGCTAGCGTGAATACAGGATTCGCCACGCACCCTCCTTCGATCCAGGTTGCACCCATCTCGGCCACCACGTCACCCAACCAACACGAATGAATTCGACCTCCTGGTCTACAAACAAGATTCATTACAGGTACCAAGTAATTCGTTTTTAGACGATTAATCGTTTCTTCGAAATTTTGATCTTTTATTTCTTTCAAGGACGAGTGAAGGTATTGATGAAAATTAAGTATCCAGAGGTATTTAGAAGTCAACGACTCGAGATTTATCTCGAGACGTTAATTAATTATTTGAACGAAGCTTCGATCAAAAACATTTCGAACGCGTAAAAGTATCTTTCCTACAAAATTTGGCTGTTAAATAAAAAAAGCGAAATTAATAAAGGTTTTGTGAGAAACTATGGAAATACGTGAACTCGCACGTTTCTATTCGACAAAAATTTGATTTTAGATAACAATTATAAGTGTTTAACAATACTCTCGCGAAATTATATTAATTTAATATACTTTAAATACCTATCCGTTGCCTCTAATATTGTGAAATTTTGAAGGCCACATTGCGCCAACCGATGCGCCGCTGAAAGTCCAGCCATTCCTGCGCCAACGATAACAACCGTTGGTTCTGGTTTGCATGGATCTAGCATACAGGGGTCCAACTGACACGTTTCGAATCTGGCTAGTTTTGGGCATGGTGGTATATCTTTCTCTTTTCCTCCTTTGCTCGATGCAAAGTCTCTACATATCCATGGATAATACGAATTAATTGATTTTACGTTAGTACGTTTCACTGCTTTTTAGAAGTCCGTTACTTAAATTCTTTTTGTAACAATTATTCGTAAGATATATGTCAGTTATGATTTCGTAAACAAATTGTTAGAACACCGTCATATCTTTCGATCTACCGACCATTTTTCCGCGGTGTAAAATTAACAACTGTCGTTCGATTTAATTAACGATTAAAAAATATCAATAAAAATGCAGAGAAAGAAAGACGTTCTAAATTAAATATCAGAAGATTAACGGGATGTTAGCATCCCATGTCTAATCTGACACAGACAGTAGATGGAGTTGTTAAACGTGAATTCCAACCTCGCGCAAACTTTTCTACAAAATCAAACGTATCTTCGTGGTAAATAAAATGAAGAGACTTTCTATCAATTACTCGTTGTTCTTTGCTAGAAATTATACGCGGAACACGATTAAGAAATCTAAGACACGAGTTTCACGGTTATAGTGGAGTGACATACGTAGGACTGTCTTTATCTACCTTACTAGAATTGTTCGGAATATTCGAAACGATAATTTGGCCCTCTTAAGTAGCATCTCATTGGACATAAATCGGCGAAATCACTGAATTTGTTCATGAAGACGATGAAAATTAGTCTTGATAAAAATTTAGATGTAATTAAGGTGAGTTCCTTATTGGCGAACGTTGCTATGAAGAGAGCATATCACACGCGCAAACAAACGATCCTTACCGTCATGATGTTTTACTGTCGAGAATATTCATCAAAGCCAACTATGATAAGGATTTTACTTGGTCGTTGAATTACGTTAACCAACAGATCACTGAAATCATAAGCCATAAATTACATGGCGCATACATCTGACTGGATAAATGGGATAAATCGTTGAAATGAAAAAAAAGGATGTAGCGGGTATTTAAATTTTCATATGCAAAGTTTCCATATTTTTGTGCATAGCATTGTTTATTCGTTTTTGCATTTTAATTATTTCAAGCTATTCAACTTGCTGTAGCTAGGTACGTACGTAATATTAGCGCAAATATAAATCTATTTATTTATTCATATACTTGTTTTAAAATTGTTTATAATTGCATCTGATAAAAAATTCTTGCTATTCACCTTAAATATATATTTGTAGAGATAGGTGGTTGCGTGAGTTGTTATTTAAATGACGAGATAATTCGAAGTTAAAAACGTCAAGTGTATTTCAAAATAATAAATAAATAAGTACAAACAATATTCGCGTGTGTGAATCGCTAATATCATTGCTGATAACTTTGCTATCGATTCGCACGATTGATTGATGACTCAACTCTTACGATCGCGTCTGTTTATTTATATCGGTCAAAGGAGTACCGGAAAATTCAAATTTCTCTTCGTTCGACACGTAAGTTTATTTATTGCTGCATTACGTGTGTCACAACGATGTTGATATTCCGTGGCAAAACGATGGTTTGAATTATCCTCTAGCTCATGTATCGCTACATATTTCTAAATATACGTAGGTGGCACGTGAGAAGGTTAAAGTCATCCACGGGTTTTGAAATACGACAGGAAGATTCAAATTTTTGAAATTTAATTCTCTTAAGTTGTTAAGTTTTCGTAAACTTGTAAGTTTTTTTAGTTGATCATTTCGTTATCGCAAATATAAATGTTAAGGCTCAAACGTATTTCGTATGCACTTAAAATATTTATTGTCGACGAAGATACATTTTTATAATATTAATTGAAGCTTAAATTAAATTATAAATTATATTCTATATTTTCTGTATAGGTTATTACCATAGAATATATCTGTCGTTGTGTTATATTTATATGATCTAACACTCAAATAATAATTGTTTAAAGCTGCGATATATAATTTTCAGAAGTCGAACACCAGGCTTGCACTATTCTCTCATTAATTTATTTAAACAAGAATATTTTTTGTTCTGCAGCCTGAATCTGTAAATACATACAATACTACTGTGTAATTTTACTAAAAATCAAGTTTCGTACAAAATGATTCTTTTATTTATTCTTTTATTCTTTTATTCTTGTCTCTGGTCAAACAATCTTTTTGCAATTCATTGAACATTATGCAACATTACGCAGCACAGCTCTACGATATCTTTTGCGTTTTTGACTCAATGTTCAAACTTTTTATCCTCAACGCGATATCGCCTGCCGAATTTTTTAAAGATTCATGTACCTCTCTTTCTGCAGCAGCAGTCAATGATTGTAGAATTTCTGTCGCTTGACTCGTAATTTCCTCCCATGCAAACGTGATATCTTCTTCGCGAGTAATACGGGAACCTACCGTAAATCGGACGATTAATTTTCCACGGTGCGTTGCAGCAATTACATAAAGCTTTCTCCGTTCTGTTAGGCGATCGATAAGTTCCTTTGTCAACCGATCGTCACCCTAAAATAAGAAATATTTTTTAAGTTCGTCGTAAAGTATTCTTTTTTTTTCAAACTTTTCCATTGAAAATGCATTCTTCATTCAAAATTTGTTCTTTCTTAATTTTGCTAGAAAAATGTTTAAATAGTTGCATTGTACACATATCGGACAATATCCCTCGTTCGTATTCTCTACGCGCGCACCATAACAAAGAATTCAGAAACGCAGAAAACGGCGACTTTACGTTGTAATATGCGATATTTTAAACACCGAAATTACCCATGTCGCATATCGCACATTGTTGACGATTTAAGATTATCATCAGTTTACGATACGGACAGTGTTATTGCCATTTTTTGGGAAGATGGAATTTCTCATATTGCACGTTACAAAATTTACAACTCGGACCTATTCGTCGACAAGTTAATTAGCATCTTAAGCGTCAAACGGGTCCGCTCTACACCAAACGACGTGTCACAAACTTCGACGTCACATGAGAACTCGAGAATAAAGCAACGGACGATGTCGCTAACTGGACATCCCGCTACGTACCCTCGGTCAGGTTCGCGCAAGACGCGTCACTCGGGTTGGAACTGTTTGTACAACGTATTAGTAGTTCAACGATTTCGTAAGAACGATTTTTCTATAATTAATCGAAAAATCATTTTTGCAACGGCTTACTATGAGACGTGTTAAAATTTACGTGTTCAAATTGCTAACTTTTAAGCGGAACATTTCTATTTTGACGTGGTCAGATGATATAGTAAATAACGTATGGTCGAGGTTTCAAAGAAATAGTAAGAAAATTAATCTATAATACAAGCGTGTTCATTTTTTCGTTCATACCCTCAATCTGAAACAGACTAAAGACATAGATCTCTCTGTCGTTAGTTCAAATCTACTGTCAGATTTAACATAATTTTCAAACATCTCCGCCATTTGTATCGTATGTCGTATATACTGTTCGATGCCTTCGCTTCCATATATACGAAGCAAAAACCAGATTTTTAAGGAGCGGAAACGGCGACCCAAAGGAACCTGCCAATGCTGAAAAATAATTTTACGTTATAACGGAATAAAGTAGATCGATATTCTGAAGGAAAGTACGTACTCTGTATTCTGGAACTGGTCCTTGTTTATTATGTTCTAAGTAAATCCTTTCTACGTTAAACGTCTCGATAAGTTTCCTAGAATCTTTAACCCTGAAATCATTTTCAATTCTTTCCCGTTATCCAGTCATCATTCGATTTTAATATCGCGAAATAAAAAGTATATACATACCAAAAAAGAGAACAGTCGAAATTAACTAACAACCACTTGTGCGCGTTCACAACAAAGGAATCGCTATATTCAGCACCGGACATTAAATGTCGATACTCGGCACAAATGAAAGCAGCACCTGTAAAAAAAGAAAAACAATATATTCGTTCAGTATCAGTCGTAATTCGACATGTTTGTAAATTTAAATTTTTAATTAAAAAATTTCAATATCCCTATAGTATCCTTATCTTAACAAAAATATACGAAGACAGCTACTACAAAGATGATATCTTTATAATAAGAATATAGATTTACCTGCGTAAGCTGCATCGACGTGCAACCACATATTGTATTCCTTACAAATAGGTCCCAATTCGTCAAGCTTATCGAAAGCACATGTGCCAGTGGTTCCCAAAGTTGATATCACGCAACACGGTATTAAACCTTTCTCTAAATCCTCTTTGACCGCTTTCAGCAACGTTTCACCACGTAAGGCACATTTGTCATCGGTAGGTAAAAGTCTCATAGAAATCGATGCCAATATTCCCCCTTTCTCTACGGACGAGTTCGATTGATCTGTGGAACAAATTTCAAACAAAACGTATAAACACAATGAAACTTGAAATTACGAGTGTGAGTAGATTTTAGAGAGTATAATTTCCTTATTTAAATGATATCTTTGTACGGTAACTTTCGTTTGTCGATTTATTTTACCATTTTATACATGTAATTAGCTTTTTGACTTCTAGTCAAGTAATAATATTATCGACAATACATAATTTAGACGACAGATAATATTTTAATCTATAAAAACAGGATGTAGAAGGACAATCACAGGTTAAATATATTAGGAGTATTGATATATCAGAAATTGAATAATTTATATGTTTAATATGTACAGATGTAATTATTATAAATCATGATCGTAACTATAAATCGTCTTAAATTGTAATTTATAATACTGATCGAAACAAGGAGAAAATGAGGAGGAGGAGGATTAAGATGGATTAAGAAGGATTAAGATGGAAAACAAGTTTTGCATTATATGATACATACCGGATGTATATGCAACTAATTTGTTTTTGATGGTAGCTTCGTCCAAATCTGGGTGTAGTTGTTTCATACGACGTGTTGTTTGTTCCCTTGCTGTTAACAAAGCTATCAACGTGGTCTCGCTGGCTGATCCCTAATTATTCGACACGGATAAAAATTACTGTATTAACAATAGCCCAAATTACTAACGGAGAATTCTGCACGCAGAATTTCTAATTCTTTATTTACTCTAATGCAATAAAAAAATATACGTGCTTATAATTTCAAGTTACTACTGTATACGAAAATCATGATTTATTTGAAGGATTTTAACTTATTTACTTAGAATAAATTGTATTGCGTATATTGTGATATAAATTTAAATAAATTAATTTAATAGCAAATAAATTTGGCATGGTTGTAGTACGAATGAATAATAACCTTGAGGTAGAACTAAAACAGTATACTCGTAAAGTAATGTATGAAAATTAATTTACACAATAATTTCTAAAACTTATCTCATTTTGTTAATACTGTTATACAATTATTAATTTTCTTAATAATCAATCAACAGCCGTACACATCGGCTCGTTGGTCTAGGGGTATGATTCTCGCTTAGGGTGCGAGAGGTCCCGGGTTCAAATCCCGGACGAGCCCAATTTTTTTTTTTTTAAATAATGCAACGATTATTAAAAATTGCTAAAATATCATACAACAAAATACTGAATAATTTTGTCATTTACAACCACTGCATATAACATCTGTGTTAATAAATACTAAGAATAACTCCTTCAATAATAACTTGAGAAGCAAACTGTAGGTATTTCATTCCTAACGATAATATTTTGACATTCAAATACATATTTTTGCACATTCCATTACATTTTCAACGACGATCTGCAAGAAAGTTTTTAACAACGGTCTAACCGTCAAGAGAATATTCTTACATTTGCAATCATTCAATTTTCTGTAAAAGTAGTTATGTTTTTCAATTATAAATGACCCAACTTTCGTTGGGTTCGACGAAAAATTAGTTTACAGACTCATCAATTGTTCCCCTCCACGGAAATCTTTAGTAAAAGGCGAAAGATTTATACGTGATTTGAAGGGAAACCAGAGTACCGATCCACTTGTTCTGCCGACAGTTATATTATACCAGTACCTACTTCACTAGCGAGAAGCCTCTCCCTCTGACGTCAAATTTGTGTACTAATACGCGTTCATTCGTCGAAACATTACGAACGTTATTGAATAGCATGTACCGTTGCTTGACTGATTATTTTAAAATATTTTATACGTTTATCTTTTTATATATTTTTATATATTTATTTTTATTTTACATATACATAAAATTGTATACGTATATTCTAAATTTATTTGAGTAAATCCTTATCTTATTCGATAATTCGTTCATAATACAACGTTCTGTCGTATACATAAATACTACTTCAGAAATTAAAATATTGTTCACAAATGTTTTATAAGAAATAAATATATTATTGGCACAAGAATGAAAACACGTTTAACGTTTTCCTGTATGAAGAATATTTTGAATATTCTTCTACAGTAACCTTACTTTTTTTATAATTATTTACCTGTATAACACCTCCTCCAAATCCTTCGCTACTGTAGAGAAACTGTTTTGGCAATCCTAATAATTTTCCCATCCAATTCAATGTTATTACTTCTAGTTCAGTGCACGCAGGAGAAGCTATCCACGTTAATCCTATACAGCCAATGGCGGCGCTTAGAATATCAGCTACAATCGAGGGATACGAGTTTCCCGTTGGATAGAATGCGTGGAAATTTGGTGAATTCCAATGGGTCACCTATAAAAAAAAGAAAAACAATTCATTCAATAAAAAAGTTGTATTAAATATCTGTACGATCGGATAACAGTTATCCAAGAGAAAACGATAATTCCACAAGTAGTAAATTTCAAAGTCTTTTCTGCTTATTATTTATTATTTATTTCCTAACGTCAATTCGCGATAAATAAAATTTGCAAATTTCTCCAGAAATTTGGCAGACTGTGTTTTATCTGTTGAAACGGTTATGCATGTGCTTCTTAAGATGCGTCTCCGCCAACTAATGAACACGTTGACGAACACTGCTCGCGAACATGTTACAGCTGCTGGTGGATTCTTCGCGAATATGCTTCTAACGAGTTGAACAGTTTCCGAACGCGAAGAAATAAAATTGTGTTCCTATGGATCACACTCCATGTACTTAGATTTACTGCACAAGGACCAACGGTAAAATGTAGATAGTGCAAGCGGGGCAAAATAGACAAAATTGAAATAAAACAGTACAGAGTCGAGGCATTAAGAATCGCAGTAAGAACCCGTAAAATTAGTACGAAGGTTAATAGAAATATTCTTCGTACGGACATCTATAATCCAACTTTTGTTCCGTTCTTTGATCCCAATTGATCTCGATAGGCCAACAGGCCATTTTGTAATGACATAATAAGAAATATATTTTTCTTATGCCGGTAATTGAATAGCGAGTGAAATTACAAAATTACGAAATCCTTTTCTTTAAGGGAGAGAAAAATTGCACGTAATAAAAATGTCTTACCCCTGGTAAAATATAACGCTCGACGTCTATAAGCACTTGTTGCCAATCTCCCGGTTTCTGCGGGGCTTCTTCCGGTAGCAGTTTAAAAAGATATCCTGGCTCCACATCCGCAAGGACATTTCTATCTCTTATGTTGTCCGTATAATTAGCCACGAAATCGATCATGGCCTTGCCAAAATCGAGGAACTCTTTGCTGTCCATTGTTGGCAACAATTTACGAAAATTACGATCTTCGGCTGATTATTTCTGTGTTTGTAAATAAAATAGATAAATAAATAAGATGTTAAAAAGGATGAAAAAAGGCAACGAAAGAATGTTATTTGATAATGGAAATAGCACTGATAAAAATATTCAAAACATATTCCAAAAATAATTATATAATAAAAAATGATTGTAGACAAATTTAAATTATTTTTCTTGAACCATATAAAAGATTTGAATCGCGTGTGCTGATTTGTCTTACGGCCAAACATTGATATATTTTACTTTCATCCGAACGAATAATCCTTTCTAGAAGGCAGAAACTATTTGCACTAACGGACCCGATACATTCGATGCATTCGCAACGTTACCAATGAAACGTAATGTGTACATTTTCATTTGTCAGCACATCACACACAAAACATTGTTTTCTCTCTAAATGAGAAGAGCTAATTTACATTGCAACACATTAACGGTACATTTTTTTAGTCCAAGTTAACAGGTACACTTGTTTCACAAATTGAAATTCATTAAGGAAATATTCTCCATGACGTTTTTAATAAACAGGACACATTATTACTTAAAACGATAATTAAAACAAAACACAATTATCCGCGATACTTCACAAAGGGCATCAAGCTGAAATACATAGAATTATGAAACTTGTTTGCTTTTAACATTCACAGATTTGAAACGACAATTTGTGAACAACAAAGCGCACTTCTTTGCTTACGATGCTGTGTATAACAAACTCTTTCAAACGAAACGTTTCGAAAATGATGTTTTGCTCGCGACACTCGAAACAAATACTCACATAATATTAGCACCAAATAACATACGAATCTCAAATTTCGCATCGAAATCGATCTTGACGATTGAATGGAATAACACGTGACTGAAAACTATGACACAGATATCGAATCGAGAATGGTCCACGAGTAACTGACTTTTCTTGAACCGCGCTGGATAACTTTAAATACCTACATATAGAAAACTTTCTCCTGCTTTCTCCATAATTATTCAAAAAAAAAACTTAATCAGCGTGTAACACCAAGGACACGGAAAAGATTCTATTTCAAGAGGCGTTTCGAAGAAATTCATGGAAGTATTGTAAATGGCTAATTGTAATTGTCTAACGCGGTTCTAATGTCACAAATTATAGAAATCCTCGATGTTAACGGGTGACCTGTTAACGAACGATACTTATTACGCTAAACGCGGAAATCTGATATCATTATGAGACATGCGTAAACAGTTGGATAATTGAAGCACGATTATGTTACAAATTAGATTTATACAAATTATTTAGAGAACAAGCTCAATAGTTGAGAAACTATTGATCGTTTATTATATGTAAGAAATCATTTTTTTCTTACTTATTACTTGTTAGTATACGCATACGCGTATTTGTTAGTTTTCACTGTATCTTCTGTTCCTTTATGTTATCAAACTATCGATTTACGCACAATTTCAGCTTATTACTTTAATCAAATGATTCCTATTATACAACAGTACGGGGAGAAAGTAGAGGCAAAACGATTGCAAATGGTGTTCCCGTTTACTTATTTTGCGTTTACGATAGTAATATAAGCTTTTCCACGTACATTTTCTAAGATTTACTGCCACATAGGACTAATACAGTAATCGTGTTATACAAGTGCGCGCTATTAATTTTCTGACCGCGTAATACGTGCCACGAACATCACATTATACGGACATCTACTCTATAAAAATGATATAAAAGCATAAATTTAACATAAAAATATCATTATGAAATCGTAGTAACATTGTATGTATGTGAATAAATGATTAGATATATAAATTCCTAAAATTTATATAATAATATTGAAAATATTATGACGCTTTCGATTAAAATTATTTCATTAGTAGAGGCTGCTTAAATTTGTAATTAAAATAATTAATGCGATGTACGATAATTCAGAATACACATTACGAATAGTTCTGTGGAAACGATTTTTGGTAGAAAAACTGATTGTAATGTGGTAAAGGAGTATTTAACATTTAAAAACAGCTAACGTTCTAATTTTGTTTACTGATGAAATATAAGAAATCGTCTCTAAAATACTCTTGTATCCTGTTAGTAAACAAAAAGAACCTATAAAAATTTTAAACATAGAAAGAATGTCCTTGAAATAATTCAGAACACGCGGAAGAATATAAAATCGAAGCGCCCAAGCATAACGGCCTTCGTTTCATCAAAGAAAATTATATCAAGTAGAGAAAGGTGTTAAGGATAAGAAAAAAACGAATAAATAATAATCATTCAGATCGCTATTATCACATTTTCTAATGTTATATTAGCTGTTTAAATAGTATGTATCTTCTAAGTTTGGAAAATATGTTGTATTTCGTATAATTGCTGGTATAACGTTAACGTCATTTTAAAATATTCGGCAAAGTAACTAAAACTAATTATTTTCTTACTTTTCGTATCTTCAGAAATTTTAATTCCTTAGCAATTATAATTTATTAATTTACCATAAAAAATAAGTTCACATCTCGTTATATTCCTATTTGCACAATTCGATTGATCTTCAATTTATTTGCCAAGTTGACTTTTATAGCATTCCCTACTTAAAAGACAAGGAATTTAACTATTTTTAAATGTTAAAAATTAATCAATGAGCGCAATTTATGCAAGCAATTGACTTACGTTTAAGATTCGTTACAGATCGATCGCACGAAGCAAATGTCTATGATTTACGATAGAATTACAATAACATCGTATCAACCATTATTTTCCTAATGAATTAATACACAGAACGATCGATAGATCATACGACTGACCAATAACGTTAACAAGATCAAAATTGAGTCATTGAATAAAAGTAAGTTTACTTACTTAAAAGCGAAGTTAACTTCTAATTTGAACGAAGAGAAAGCAGACCTGAAATTTTTTAGACAAGTTTCGCCTACGACGAGAATATACCCCACTGACTGTAATAATAAAGCCATCCCCATTATATAGCTTCGGCTACCTAAGACCATTTCTCATTTACCGATTATAACGGTGCTTAAGTGGCCGGTGTTTCTGTGCATACTATCAACTAAATCGATTTTGAATGCTGCGGCCAACCTTGGTAGATTACGACAATACATAAAAGGCAAAGGCGATTTTTCCATTCATTTCCTGCATATCTTAGATTCTATTTGCATCGCCTTACGTATATAATCGTATGTAATTTTTATGCGAAATAATACCAATCATGATACAATAATAATTAAAATTCAGGATATTTCCATGAGTTTTAACGGCATACAGTATGATTTCTATGGATTCTGTGATGGGGGCATCTATATATTAACATATAAATTATACATAATTTAATGATAAAATAGCTAAAATAACTTTCGGTTACTTTAAACAATAATTAAGGATAACATTGAAAGTGGCGTATAAGGTTCGTAATAAATTTGTATTCCTTGCAATATTTCTTTCTTTACATATGCATGATCCTTATGTCATTGCAAGTGGACTATAATAATGATGGACTTAGCCTTGAGGGAGTTTGACTTAGCCTTTTAAACTGTCTTACACGTGAGCAGATAATAACTAAAAATTTCTGACTGTTACATTTCTAACTAAAACTATTTACAACATATCTTCGACTACTTCAGGCTGCAGTCGTATTACGTGTTGCGCTTTTTCGCCAACATCTCGTGAATATTACAGACCTGACCAAATGGAATGGTATAAAAAATATTGATAAATTAATAATTTCATATCAACGCTTCAAACTTGGTTATATTTTATAATCCATAACAATATTTACACGTGGATGATATAATACAACGTGTGAATAATGCAATGAACGAAATCAATCTGTTAATCCTGTTTTACAAATAGTCCATTGAGATTTAGCTGCCAACTGACTGGTACTTCTTTGTCTACATGTATAATCCAGCCAAGGGAAAAGTAAATTGTTCGTTACATAATAGTCTGTATAAAATTGCTTAAAATTACTAATGTAACCACAATTAGTACATTTATAATTTAACTTTATATTTTGTTGTACATTTCACATAAGTTAAACTCTCTATTCATTGACTAAAAAAAATAACGGTTAAATGGAATATTATACCATTAAATCTATAATTATCAATCCTATGAGTAATTAAGAAAAGAATAAAAAAAGATTTACTACCTTGGGCTCGTCCGGGATTTGAACCCGGGACCTCTCGCACCCGAAGCGAGAATCATACCCCTAGACCAACGAGCCGACTTGAAAAATTTTTTTATGTTAATCATTACCAAGCTCTTGATTAAATAAATACAGGTTAATTATTAACACATTGTTAAGAACAAAAAACGTCGAGTCATCATATTTTCGGAAAGTTTCGCTTGTTTGGAAACAACGGAAAGTAAGAATCTTGTCGATGTTTTTGCCTCATATCTTATATCCCAATCATTTAGCTCATCGCGTTTGTTTCTCTAACACCTGGAAGTGTTATCACAGCGAACAACGGAAGACGGTAATTTCTTATTCTTCCGCATCCGCCGTTGACTTTTCTGTATATTAGTCGTTCAAATAGCTTGGACTTCTGTATGTTTCGGAAAATTCGAGGAAACCAATGGGAGAAGAGCACGCAGAGGTAGAAATCTGCGAGTCGATATCGGCTCGCGTCATTGTTAATCAGTTGATCGGCGAAAAATTCAGAAGAGTCAACATAGTCTACTCTGTTTGGAATTTGGAGTGACCGTCCGTTTATGATTCGGACAGCACCTTTGCCTGTTTTTGGGAAAGTCAAAACCTTTCGAAGTGGTTTCCTACCTCCCAAGTGATACGGACCTCGTTAAGAGGTTATAATCACCCCAAGTGCCCGATGGGTCAAGTCAAAGGAAACAGTTATAAGGAAAGTTAGTATATAAAGACCAGACTAAGTATCTGGATGCAATATTAACAAAATCTTACAATAGTCTTAGTGCATACAAACTCTTCGTGCATACTAAAAAGTGCAAATAAATAATCAAACGATACTTAGTCGGCATATTTAATTTGCCTCCAACCTTGAGCGTTAATTTCGTTAAAGATTCGCTATATCAACCGATATCACTTAGTTGAGAATTCACAACAGCTTCGCTTTTTAATAATCTGCAGCCCAAGTCGCGCTCGAGTCATCGCTGCTTTCGTTCCATATTCCGCGCTCGATTTATGGACGATTCCGTCACGATCTCGCATCACGATTTAATGCACGTCAAGTACGTACGTAATGCACGTCTGCACTGTTAGAGATTTTATTTTGTTGAAAATTATCAATATTCTGCATAAACTGCGATACTTTATAATTTATTTCATAATGTGCACGTGTATTATTATTAACGCGTACTCGTTCATCGTTAAAAACGTAAGGTTAAAGAAGTTTGTCAAAACAGAAGATTAAAGCTACTACTTTCCATACAATGGAACATTGTATATATTTATATCTCTACATTATCTAACATTCCATACATTGTATATATATATCTCTATGATATATAGTGTTAAATTTTTAAACTATGAAAATTACGTTTGAATTATACTTTAACAGTAAGACGAATGCAAGTTTATCTATAATTTAGACAACGTAAATGTGGCTTTTCGTCTCATGAAATCCGTGATAAGTTCCTACATTTACTAAGCCTTTACTTGCATAACACCGATAGTTAAGAAGCAATAAATAATATGACCATGAATATGTGTGGTGATTGTCATGGCCAACATGTTTAATTGTATCACTACCATGAACCAGAACTGTTTTATGCTTCTTATACAAATTCTAACTTGAACATGTTTTAACAAAAGAAAAAGTTAGCATTCCTTTATCTAGAAACATACAAAAATTAAATTTGATGTGAAATGTAACATTTTTACAGTCCATAAAAAACATTTTAATACTATTGCAATAATATTGATCTAGATCGTTCAATATATGCATTTCATGCATTATTACGCGGTTTGTAATGTGAAATAAGTAAAAACTTTATATCATACAAAAATAAATGAATGTAAATATACAGAATAAAAACATCGTAGCACATGGGGGGCGTAGCTCAGATGGTAGAGCGCTCGCTTAGCATGCGAGAGGTACCGGGATCGATACCCGGCGCCTCCATTCAACATATTTTTTTTAAATAAATTTTATAATTTTATATAATAAAATTTATAATTTTATTTCATCCTTAAATGGTACTATCATTAATTAAATACAGAATAGACGTGAGGTTATATGAAACTTCGTATCTCGCATCAGGAAATACCGACCTCGAAAATGATCAAAGCTTTTATTACGTCCACTACAATTTATAACGTTACGTTTATTGTAATTAGTTCGTTTGAACGTGCTCCGTTTATTCAAACAAGACCTTAGTTATTACCATGTTAATGCTCAATTCTGGTCTCAAATTCCTGATCATTATATTCGTTTATCTGAACGTAAACTATTATTATGGTACATTTACAGTAGGCGAACGGATGCTCGTTTGTTCTCCATTCTAGTATTAATAAAGAATGAAAGTGGAAACGTATATCTGTTCATGTCTCCACGATGTACACGTAAGAAAGTGAGAACGAATGGTTTCGAAGGATCGATGGAATGGAACGAAGGATCTCGTCTGTGGTTCTATTTGTACTAAATGTGGAGATAACTTTTTCTTGACATACAGGTATAGTTAAACTTTTTAAACTTTTTGAACTTAACAACTACAGTTTTTAAATTTTGATTTTTGAACAATAGAAGTACGTACACATGTACACACTTATATAGATGTACTCGACAAAATGTTATAAATTATAAAGGGCGAAATAAGATCGGTATTACAGGAGATGTGACGCGGTGTTCCGTAAACCACAAACGACGAGTATGGTTCGAGTTATCTGTGGAGCTATCGAGACGTGGAATCTTTTCGATAGTGTGTTGAGTGTTCTAACGAACCGTAATAGAGGGCAGAGTAGACGAGAATTGGCACTTTCTTCCTTTTTCTCTTAAAATATTGATAAAACACATAAATGTTATATTATTCTGGGTGGGTAATTTTTCAATTTTAGTAGCTATTATTTATCCTTAATTAATAAAATTAGATTACTAAATCGCGTTAGTTTCGGTACAAAATACATAGTACATATTGTTTAAAAAAATTATTAATCGATAGTTTGACAAATTTATAACTTTATAAAAATAGTACAATTGCTTAAGATTCCAATTTCTTTTAATGATAGTATTAATTTATGACCTTTTCAAATGTAATTCATATTTTATGGTAAAGACTGCATTTCTTTTATTTCTTTCGTTTGTTTACTATCATGTTATCGTACATGTTATCGTTCTTCTTAGTTAGTTACTACTTTATATATTGCTATTTCGTGCAGTTTCGCAAAAAACGTGTAGAAATAGGCGAAGCAAACTTTCCCGCGCAATATGTTTCGCGCCACAGAGTACTGAACCAACAAAGTGGAAAATTTGTTGCGCGTATGTAAATCAACGTCCATTCTTTCTATATAAAATAATACGTGTTTCTTCTGTAGGAAATTTTAGACTTTAATTTCAACAAATATGTTCTACAAAGGGAATTTATATGAAGATATTTCGATGTAATAGGATTGAATTAAACGATAATTTTAAATAAATAGAGATTTGAAACCTATCAATCGAATATCATTGACGCGGTTACTTCTGAATAACTTTCTCATCGAATGTTCAAATACCTAATATACCTAGATAATCGAATTACTTTATCTTCTACATTCATCTTGTTTATATCTTACAATTAAATCTTACTATTATACTTCAGGTACATTCGACCTAAACCAAATGGTATTGTACTTTCAATACGTGTTGTATCCAATGTACGTATATTAAATCATTTCAATATTCGTCGTATTCGAAAAATTAAAAAGCGTCTAATAGGCTAAATAATGTTAAGTACGATAGCGTATAGCAATCGCGGTATATATAATCCTTTTTATTACACAAAGATGCAGTTGTAACAAATTTTCAGCTTATTATCCATAGCTAAAGTAAGCAGATAGTATAACTAAGAAATCCAATTTAGAATTTGGATTACAAGATTCTCAATGATATTCGAATGAATTGATAATTGGAAGGTTGCAGGTGAAAGGTAATTGTTTCGTGGATTACATAAAACTGTTTAATTCGTAATAACCACACGAGAAGAATTTCTATAGTCAATCAGAATACTACAATCAACATTTACCGCGCAAGGACTAAACAGTAAAAGCATGCAAAATAATGTAGAATTATTTTAATGGGAATCAGTGTCAGGGAACTGTTTATCAGCGAAAAAGAATCACAAGAGAATCATAGATCAGAATTTGTAGGAAGAAATGAATACAAACTGAATTATAGAAGATGGAAAGAAAATTTTGTTCTATGATAAATATAAATATGATTTAGGTATTAGGTATTATATATTATATAATGTAAGTTAAGAATAATAATGAACGCTGTATAATGATATGATTATATGTATAAAATTTCAATAGTTAAAAACTTCGAAACAAATTTCCTAGAAATGCATTCTCCGCATTCTCGTAAGTATTCATTATGAAGATATATGTGTGTAGATATACATATATGGAAGAAGACATTGCTGTAGATTGCAGAAAATATATTGCTTTTCAACTTGATAATAAATCATTGTAACATACACAGGTATCTACTGCAATGATGATAAGACACAAGAAACGTACAAATGTTATCGCATCCAGTTTAATCAGCTGTTTTAAGTGGTGAATTCATGGTGAATTGAAGCGATGAAACTGATGAAACCTCTTATGAGCTAATGAGTATCGTATATCTTTCGTATTCGAAAATTATATATGAACAATTCCGCATCCAACAATTGTTATGAAGCACGTTGTAGGTTCCTAATCTATAACGAAGATTTTCTTCAGAAGAGATATTGATTTATAATGGCAAAAGGGATAATGATAAATTTTGAAGTCCATGAAGCCTTCGGCGGATCGACAGGCTTCATGATACCTTTTATAAATCGTTGATTACAAACGATCTTTCTTGCCCAAAGTATCGAAGACATCGCTTTCCCATAAAATCCGAATTGAAATTAAATATCGGACGAAGAACAATTTGACAAGCTTTCGCGAGTGTTATCGAGAATATCTGGTAGTCTACTAACCAGATATTCATTTCCGAATATCAAATTCTCCGGCTTACTTCGGGATAAGAAGAACCAAATTGTCTGAAAAATTCTCCTATCTCCGTCGAAAATATTTTATTCTCAAATAAAAAGATCGGCCACCGAATGTACATTGACCTATCTAATTTTTCATTTTATTCTAGTACGTTGAGTTTCTTCTACGGATGCGTCAGAAAAGAGAAAAAAATCTACCTTTAGACACCTACAATGTTTTTCATTTCTCTGAAATCTGATCTCGAGCGATATCTTCTTCTCCCATAGCCCGGTTCGATTTGTTAAAGCCCATCGATAGCTCGCGGAACCATCGTTGTCCAACGGACGTCCGGGATTAATGTTCGGCGGACCGACAGGCTCGCGTGTCGCGTGTTTGAACGAGCGCGTGAAAAAGCGTGACGAACGATGTATACGTGCGCGGCGTGGCTGCATCATGCGGCCGCGTCTTGCAACAGGCAACAGGCCACGCATGCAGATGAACTCGCGGGCTACGTCGATACTCTAGCAGCAGGGGTTCCGTCGATTGAAAAAGGGACAGCCGATAACAGCGCGAAGGGTAGATGAAATGGGGGTTCGTTTACCCCTGGAAGAGTCACCCTGTCCTCATCGATCCTCATCCTCCGCCTTCTCCACGGGCGTCTCCTCTTTTACTCCCTGCTACACTCCCTCTCTCGCACCATCGCTGCTACACCATCCTCGCGCGTAGCGCCTCATTCTATTTCTACTTCCATCCCTGTTCTCTCCCTACCGTACACTCGACGGTATCATCTCTGTCTCGCTGCTTCCTCGCCGCCGTGCGATACTCTCTCTCGTCCTACCGTTTCTCCGCGTGTCTCTCTGTTGCGCTTGGCCCGGCACTCCCGTTAGCGTCGCGAAGAAATTCACTTTCGCGAAAAAAAAGCCCGCGAAAAATCGATGCTAGCCGCCTATTGGCCGCGTGGCCGGTGGATCGTAGCTGCATTGGCGCTCGCGGCCTCGCAGGCGTGGCTTAAAGATGAGCTCTCGCTATGTCATCGTTTATATTGATCCTATAGTCGGGCAAGCCGGTGTGGAGAACACGAACGGTGCGTGGTGTGTGGCGTGGGCGCGCACACCGACGTCAATCCGCACACCAACACACGCTCATCCCACGCAAGCTGGCCCGTACACGCGCGGCCAAGCACACGTCCACCAGACGCGCGTTCCATTTCCGTTTCCACGCTCACCTGTCCGCGGAACGTCGCGCCACCAACTTATGCCGCGTTTCTACGTACCGAGAAAACAGTTTGAAATAGAGGGGGCCGTGCAAGAATGCTTGGCCGTGCCTGTACTCGAACATCTTTCTTTGAAAGGAACTGCAGGTGTTACATCACCGACGAACGCGATTTTCGTTTAGAAAAGGCTGCGCGCTTTGAGTTTAAAACGCACTCTCACGTATACGAACTGGCACGACTTGTACCCTTAAGAAATATTGTTTTTAAATAGAGCGACGTGCGAAGATAGACTATGAAAGATTGTGTTTATGTTATGCAAGTTTGTCGGATGCACACGCATGAATATTCATCAATTTCTCCCGTAGTCTACTTTTTGGCGAAGAAAATTCTTTTTACAGAAAGCGTATAATTTATTTTCTTCGCGCTACTAATTTCAAACACATTGACTTTCGTTATATTTCAGTCTAAATACGAAAATCTAGTTTGTGTTTCATAGATTAATTTATTTTTAGAAGTTGAAGATTTAATACAGCTATGGAAGAAGAAATGTTCCAAATTATAGAACCCTTCTTGAAAAATTTACCACGAGTTCGTCTAATTACCAATCAAATTATTATATATATATATATATATATATATATATATATATATATATATATATATCGAAGTTATTATAAATTCCAGCTTTATTGAAGCATTGTATGCATATGCTTTTATGTGCATATATGTACGTACGTAGATAGCGTGGAAATAAACCTCGGATAATACTTTCTGTCGATAGCTGAATCTTTCATTCACTGGTAAATTATCGAATCGGGAAATTCCGAGGTCTATAGTTGCGAAGAATGCATAGGGGAGTTTGTGATTAATTTATCTACTGGGAACTCTCTTCATTATGAATGGCATATACGTATGTATATTTGGGTTAATGGTGCCAGCTGGTTTGAAGCCAGAATAGTCTTCGAGGTGGGTACGTGGTAAGAAGTAAAGCTCGAATCTTCATATACATAAGTTCTTCTTCATTTTATATGACAGACAGCTTGCTTTCTCGGTTCTAATGAAACATTTGAATATTAGAAAAACGTAAAATGTTCGAAAATTCTCTATCGGCGATATTCAATGAATTTATCTTCGAAATACGTTGCATCCTTTAATTCGGAACTTTTGTCATTTAGATATTATAACGAATAAGATTATAATGTTTTCCTTTTGTCGGGAATATAAGGAAATTGAAATATTTTTCTGCAATTAAAACATCGTCTTTCCAATATTTCAATTTGGTCACTTTTAAAGTATGAACTCACAAATATTGTATCATTTTAAATATGTCCGTAAATGACACGGATCACTAGCAGACTAATGGACGTTATAGATCGTAAAGTTAAAATATAGAGTATGAAATCTATGTATATCGTTTAAATAAGCGAAGTAATGATATGGTAATGATACTAATAATATATTGTCCGTACAGCATACAGTTATGATGTACTATTATAATCCATAACATTCACATAACTGAATTGCATTAGTAATTTCACTATTAATATTCAAATAATCCTGATGTCAACATAATATAAATAAATTAATCACTGAAACAATCATTTCCTAAATACGAAATGATACAAAAAATAAAAAATGTATACGTAAGTATGTACACATAAAGATGAAAGAAAGAAAAACATTGAAGAAATACTAATGTTTACTTACATGGTTCACACAAATTATGCTTAGACGTAGCGTAATGACACTATTCACGGAAGTAGTACGATCTTATGCTCGTGATATCTCAAATGAAAATGAGCTAACGTTGTACATCTAAGGCCAAGTTGATAGCGGCGTAAGTAATAATTTTTGTCTTTGACGCAAAACTAAAAAAAAAGATAGAAGCAGCTGATAATGTACAGCTGGTTAAAATTTGGTTAAATATACGTTTACTTGTAGTTTCCCCTTCACATTGCAAGAAGAGACAAATAAAGAAATGAAAAATATGCTCAGATATACGTAAGAGAATATTAGCTAGCGATACGTAAGCCCCCACTTCTTTGTAACAGACGATAGCGATGAAGGAGCGGTTCTCTTCCTGAAAATTGGCCATAACGTTTATGCTATATGATGTGACGTAACACTTGGTTATGCGAAATGCACAAGCTGGTTAGTGTAGCATTATAAGAGGAATAGATTCCGAAGATGATGACGGACAATGTTGAAAAATCGAACGAAACACATCGGATACGATTTTCTTACTTTTTTTGTTTAATTTGTAAAATAATGGCAAAACGAGAAGACAGAAGTGAGAGTTACGATATAATACGAGTGGTGTTGCGGAAGAAGACGAAAGTAGAGATAGTGACATTGTTGTCCTACTTAAAAAAAAAAAGAGCGAATATAATTTCGTTGTTCACAAATTTCGTACGAGGCGTGTTCGAGTTGTTGATAGACGACCAAAGAAAAGTCACCGAGTGTCAGAGGAATAAATACAGTGCATAATTAATTTCGAAACTTTAAAAGATAAAGAGACGGGATGGCAAAAGCTGGGTGTGAGTTATATCGTGACCATTTTGATGGATTAATTCGCAAACCGAATGGAAAGCTGCGAAGACTAACTTCGACGTGTTGCGTTCGTTCCATTTTTTTTTTTTTTTTTTTTTTTTTGGAGGGGGAGAGGGCGAGTCTGCGAAAACCTATTACAAAACGACTCACCCAACTGTCTATTGATCTCACGCCTTTGATTATTGTTTCCTAATAATAGCAATGCTCTATTTACTGTAATCGAATAGCAGGATACCGTATCATTTGTACTCACTGTTTGAGAGTATTCCGAGAAACGCATAAATGCTGACAATCCGTTTTAATTAATAGTTTTCGAATGTGTACGAACTTTATTCACTTTTTGAGTTTTAATTAAAAAAAAAAAAGGAACGTAAAATAATAACACTCGGATAGGAATGATCATTTAAAAAATTGTCAGAAAAATCTGCACTAATTCTCCTTTTCGTAGTTTAGTATCGTTTGTTATGGGTCCGATGTATCGACGAAATCGAAAATAAATATTTATATATCTACAATTTTCAAACGCATATCTTATACTGTAAAATAAAAGTATACAAAAATATATAAAAATACAGATACGTAAACATAAACGATATGAGTTACAATCTATAATATAAAACATAATTTACATACAATTGAGAGTCATACGACATAAATATAAAGGTCGTATAGTATTTTATGTATATGAATATGCATAAATAAAAATAAATAAAGGGAAAAAATTCATTTTCTTATTTTCTTAACGAAAGAGAAGGATTACAATTTTCTATTAAATATGAGATTCATTTGACAAACGTTAAATCAAGCAAGGAACTGCCAAAGAACGTAAACAAGTTATCCGTGTCAAGTTGGTGCCTTTGAAATGCGTTGGCGTCACAAGAAGTCCCTTTTGAGCGATCCTGTGCCCTTATGGGGCCCTATACACATCGATTCCCGGCCATGTGTGCCTTAGTCACGGTGGCATATGGCTAAGTCATGAAGCCACTAGGTGGTCCTCAGTATATTACTCTACCTGTCGACATCCCTGCCTTACGGGGGGTTGAGCTCATGGCTATTTGTATGACAACAAGAGCTGGTTCTCCACTGCCCTATGATGACCTACGATTATCGTAAAGTCTATTCTTCCCATTACCTGCGATCTCGTTCATTTCTGTTCAATAATCGCTCTAAACAAATTATAAACCGTTTGCCGTAGAAGAGCATGAACTTATTTTGTCATTGGACATTTAACGAAACTATAAAGCAATTCTTTAGATAATTAAATCATTTTGAATTTGGAAAGTTAATAGAAATTAGAGATCAAAACTAAGAAAGACGTGTGTATCTTTTGAATTGTAAATGATCAATTATATCTCTCGATTTAATTTTAAGTTCAATTCTTTTAATTCCAAAGTACGTACAATTATACGCAAAAATAAAAATATTCGCAATGTGATTAAACAATCATAACGTAGCGATACCAGATGTAGTGTTTCCTCCTTAATTTTGTAATGGAACTTAATGTCGATGTGTACGTTTGTTATATTTATTTATATGTACGTATCAATTACAATTTTCCGTAGTATTATATTTATCATTAAATTCAGTATTAAATTTACTTGTTAAATTATATTATATATTATAGTGCAACAAAAGTAATATCATTAAAGCACTTCTCAACTGGGGGTATAGCTCAGTGGTAGAGCATTCGACTGCAGATCGAGAGGTCCCCGGTTCAAACCCGGGTGCCCCCTGCCTTCTATTTTTTTTCCTTGCATACATTTTAATTTTTCGCAATTAATAATTTTAACTTGATTAGAGTTTTTATTACACTTTTTATTCTATGTCTTATAAATATTAATCGCTCGCAAATATTATTAGCCAAATGAGTATAGTAAAAACGATAGAATGAAGAATAAATTATATATAACGTACTATGTATTATATACGAAATATATAGAAATAATTATAACTAAAAATAAGGTAAACTTTAACTGCTTACAATATAATCATATATACGTATGCATAAGAAGCGAAAATATAAAGCATGTCTTTGAAACGGCACCAGAGAGTAAACGTGAGGCAATGTGTTTTAATGGGATGCGTAACCATAACCACGAGAGAAGGGTCGTCGATCAATCTAGGAGACTTTTAGCCGCACTAGACGAATGTTTGGGGTGAGAACCACCTGCTCCAACGCTAAACGTTAAATCCATAAGATCCTGAAAATATTCGACGAAATCCGTGAAATGCCCGCAGTGCTCCGGATGATCAGGCCAATTGGCCAGTCGCCAAATGAAATGTATATCCGACATAAGTCTCCCCATTTGACCCGTTTGTCGTATTTACGTTCGTACGTTCTCCTATATTGCTTTACATGCTTTTCACTATTACCAGTACTATACATACGACGTACATATGTATCGATATTCATATAATTCTACGGTATATACATGGTATATAGTACGGTAATATATTATGACGTATATCTTTAAGATATAGAATAATAATAGAGGAAATTCTATACTCGAGGGATGACAATATACGGTATACAGTCGGCTTAAGACATTGTATTAATCTAACTTTGAAACAGTAATTAATAGTTGGAAAATGTTTCTGCATCTACGATAAATTTAAATATATCAAAATGTACAAACTGCGCATAATGTATAAAAATATATAATATATTCATTCCATTGAAAATAACACTTGATTCTGTAACATTTCACTTCGCCTTCTGATATTCCTTTCCATTTCTAATCATTTTGCGCGTACGACAGTTCTGTAAGCAGTAGATATCTATAGCACAGAATTTAATATAAAATGTTATCGATATTCCACTCTCGATTCAATAGCAATAATCCAAAAATCAGATTGAACACAATCGAAAATGATTTTAAAGAAGCGTGTTAAATTATACGAAGGTTAAAATCGCAGATAAAGACACACCGTTGGTATAATATAAATTTACGTGATTGTACTTCCTGAGCAGCTTAAAACGTAGATACATAAACTTCGACGTTTCTCACACAGAAAACTTATGTTATATGGTATTTTGTTGCGTACATGATTAGAAATACAAGCAATCGGTGCATAATTTTCCTGTTTCATGTTACCTATTCTTATGTGTCTGTTAATTAGAATCCAATATACGTGGTATAATTCTATTTGGTATAGAACGGATCGCATAAAATATCGTTGAAACGAGTATGAAATAAACTAGGAAGCAATACGATTTACGCAAAAATATTTCTTAACACGCTATTTTTTATTCAATGCTGGTTATACAATACGAGTTGTACAGATATCGAGAGTTTCTTAATATTACAACACAACTCGTACAATTCGATAAGTTAAATAATCAGCATGAATGGCTTCGATGAGTGGTGTTAATCTTAGATAAGTAACGTAAATCATTATCACGAACAGTTATCCTACAATCAAAATACCATCGAAACAAATACTTTTAATATAACAAAAATTTGTCAAACACGTTTCAGTATCGTAGAAAATGCAAAATTTCAAGCAGCATGTTAAAACGAGATCTAAAACTTGTATTTAGTTGCACGTGCATATCTTCGTTTCGTTTCACTCATCTTCGGAATTTTTCAATATCGATTAGAAATTTATTCACAGATCATTAAAAAACAAACGTAGTTCTTTGAAATTTTTCTGATAACGTATGACAAAAAAAAATGTATATATATAACTTGAAAGCTAGGAATACTCAGAAATAATAATATCTTATCGAGATGTGAAACTTTCGCGATATTTTCAAACCCCATTAACCTACGACTCGCTTAAAGGTGAGCCACTTTATTTCCTTTTTCGTCAATGTATCTCGGCTATCATTGCTGCGTGTACGCGATTCTGCGTAAGTCAAATGACAGATGGGACCGTGCTAATCCGCCATTATCGTCGTCAATAATCGGCCCTGTGTTGAATACAATACTATCGATTCACGAGCCTTAGGGATCCACCCCGTAACGGAGTTGGTTCACTCGTTCGTGAGCAGTCGCGTGAATCACTGTAGGTCGATCTAGCCGTTCCATATAATCTAACGAGCTATGCGTTGAAAAACAAGCATCGATTCGTGTAATTTCATGATCAGATATTGTTGGTTGTTTTTAATCGAGTTGCTTGTCATTCTCATTTCGCTTTGGGTTTTGAACAGCTATGGAACGCTTGGAAATTCTGAATAAAAATCATATTACATACGAAGAACAATTTTGGCAACTTAATATTTTCGCGTGTATTTATTTGCAAATTCGCAACCCTTATACGGTCGGATAGCAACGTGAAAGACGAATGCAAACAGTGGCTTACCACGTGCGATAGGTTCAAAGAGCAGGATCCTTGCTTCAATCACTGGAAAGGCGGTAACAAAGGGTCTTCGTCCCTAAGGGGTTTCTGCGTTTTGTCCTCGGAGGATTGTCAGTCTCACCCCAGCCAATATTCAAGGTCTAAGCGTTTAAATTATTCATAAACAGTCGAGTGATTTGTAGAATATAACTTACTATTACGTGTTGTAACGTCACCGCTATATTCGATCTCGTTTCGACCACTCAAGCTCTAACGTTTTGCCGTGCACTCTAAAAAATAGTTACAATTGTATTATACTTCTGACGAATCGATTCGAACGATCTCTCCAATCTTGTTTCATTTTTTAACCATTTTCTATGCAAAGTAAATTTGGTTCTTCAGTTTGTTGTTTAGCTTCTTCTAATAGGGGAAAATGAATAGAAATCGTTTATTTTGCGGTAACTTAAAAATTAATAACGCGGGGAGAGTTTAATAATCGCGAAATCAAAAACTACCATTCAAATCTCCAAAAATGCATCTTCGGAAATCTATCAAATTTCTGATTACCTCAATAGTACTATCGAAGAAAAATTGAAACTGTTCCTGTTATAACGACATTACTAACAAGCAGAGCTACAATCTCGAACTTTATTCTAAACAAATGTAAAATTGGAAAAGTTTATTTGCGGTAAGATTATTAAAATTAGCAAAGATTGACTTCTTAACCTCTCGATATAGGAGAAAATTAGGTTTGTGTCGAGAGAATTATAGACGACGCTAATTTAATTTTCCCTCGTTTCCTTACGGTTCGCGAAAGTCTCTTTGTACAGAGGGAATCCAAGATGGGAACCAATTCAGGATTCTGCTGACCAGAGGTAACGAAAGAGAAAAGTTTCTCGAAAGCAAAAGGAATAAAACCAAGTAAAAGTTTGTGGACCAACGTTTCTAAATTGCTGAATGTCAGCGTTGCACAAATACCAATCGTCATTAAATTTTCACGTAATTTCAATTCTTCTATTATACAAAAACGATCTTCTGATTCTTAACATCCAAATTATTTTCCTTAAAAATGTACTCTTAAAATGTACATTCCGTAATAAATGTTTAACAATGATATTAATTAAAACGTCCCTTCGTCCAACGTGAATCGATACATTGCTCTTTTCTGGTAACCCATTTTTCGCAAGGAGAACCTATATACAGGCTATATATGTGACATTCTATCAGTTAAGCCACCCCACGTTGTCTGGTGATCTAATTTAATTGACACCCTAATAGCGAGCCTGCACGACTGCTAAAGTTCCGGGTACAGTGCTCGAGCGTTCGAGGAGAAGGATGAAAATATAAGGGTGGTTAGCTGGGAGACGCATGGGGCGAAGACAATTGAATTTCATGGGGGTTTGGCCGCTTAACCAGCTAATTGGTTTGTTCATGTTACTGCAAGTACATAACTCATCCTTTATCGGACGTATTCCACGTCTGACTACATTGTATATCTTTTATTTATTTTTTTCTATAATTTCTTTTCTTTCTAATGGAATCAGAAGATAGAGAACTCTGATTTTATAACGGATAGATATAATGGAATAATATTTGCAAGAGAATATCCTTCGGTCTACGTTGTAAAGTCTTAGCTAAGTTTAAAATTGCATGTACGAAGTAAATTTTTATTGCCAATCTTGAACAACTTTCTGTCCTTTTCTTTCCTAAGGAACTTTTCCATACTCTTTGTAGATTTTTCTTCTACATTTCATAGATCAGATTATCCTACGAAACTTATCATTTATACAGAGACGAAATTTCATATTGTATTCGTCGCGTGATACGTAATATTTAAATAACTCTTTTTATTTAGCAAGTAGGTAGATACTTTAATAGAATATTCTACATATAATCGCATATTATATTGTGGAAATTTCTACATCTTTAAATTTTCCATACATGTTACAACCATTCACAGTTTACTGGATAATAAATAAAGTGTAGCAGTAGAACTTGACATTGTGTTTCGCGATAAATTATTCGAATGTCATCGTATTTCTCGCGACTAATATTTGCAAGATTTGAGCATAGATTATAAGAGTGAAGCATAGGTTATAAATATGACGAGAGAAATATAAATAGAAATTGTAAATTACGCGAATCGGGCTTCGCTATGTTTTCGCAGAGAGAAGTACATAAATGAATTCCTCGCCGCTATTCCAGCCAGGCAAGCCACTAAGAAGAGAAAACTGTGCCCCTTTACGGCACTTTCATGAAGTGAATATTTAACTTTACGTCTTGCGGGTTAAAAATGCTGACCCGCCGGCAGAGGTTTAAAAAGTTGGCGAAGTACCGAGATAAAAGATAACGGCTGATAAAACTTGCTCAAAGTTCCGCGACAGACTTTGTGGCACTCGCGTTAGGCACGTCGAAATTACATCGTATTCTTTCAATTAAAAAGTTCTCGTCGCCTTTTTATAAGCAATCATCGAGGGTTCCTCCTAAAATTTCCTGTGACAAATACACCTTTATAGAAAAGTTGTCGTTTTCATCTACGAACGAAAGAAATTTATTGCTTAAATGTAAAATTTAATAAATACATGGTTATTATACAATTACACAGCGAATGGCGTTCTACCAATTAATCAATTCTCGTCGCCCTGTTGCAACTAACAGTCGGCGGTTTCTTCTCAAATTTCTTACGATCACGTATCTTCGTAAAATCATTTCCACCATCGTATAAAATAATTTCAATCGTTACATGTAAAATATTATACATGCAGATTCTAGCTATATTGCCAATTAATTACATTGTCGATTAAACTTGTTTGAAAATAAATATTTTAGTCACTTATTATAAAATATTTATATTACGATGTTTGTCATTAATATTCATATACGTGGAAAATTAACCTTCAGAAATATTAATACTTTATGGATCTTCATAGACGGTATTTAATACAACATTGACTCGATTATTTATAGAAAACATTGTGATAATGTATCGTAGATAGATAATACAACAGAGTAGAGTAGTCGTATCTTGTACACAACGAAATACGACTATTACGAATCGTAATTAAAATTAGAATTTAATCGTTATGCATACATTGAAATACGTAATATCTTAAAATGTCCATTCTTATTAGTCATTTAACAAAATACATTTCCCCAAAAGATACTAGATAAAGATTAGATATTAAATACATTTGAATTATTTATTTAATATATTACTAAGTACAAAGGAATCTTTGCATTATCGTGTTCTGTACCTTTTCGATAGAATAAAAAATACAAAAAAAAATACTCCTAACATTGTTGTTCTCTGTTAGGAACAGGCCCCGGAGGGATTCGAACCCTCGATCTCCTGTTTACTAGACAGGCGCTTTAACCAACTAAGCCACGGCGCCGTTGAAACGTGTTGGTATTTTTACACGTTTTATACAAACGATGAACAATTTGCGAATAAATTTAAATATTTATATTAATTTAGAAATATTACTCATAAATCGTTAGAAAAGTTCTCGGATAGTAAACACGATTTAAATATAACATTCTACCATTTATTTTCCTTGCAAATTTACGAAAGTGATAGAAGTTGAAGATCTATAGCGTTCAAGCGCCAAGCAAAGTATATATCAAAATTATGAAACAAACACATTTGCTCATGCTGAAAATCTTCTACTACTTCTACTACTGATCTTCAACTACTCGATTGTTAATTGCTATTTACTTAGACAAAACTGAAATACTGTTGAAGGTACCTATATATACGCGATTCATTTTGCCTCTGAAACGAATTTCCTACGTTTCTTATTGTTAGGTTCTTTGCGTAGTTTCTTCTTCTTGGAATCCTGCGCAGGAGAAATCGATGTATCGAAGCTGGAACGTCTGTCACCTTCCTCTTTTTCGTTTATTGTCTCCTTCTCTTGCTGATGTCTCGTAGATGTCCGTCCACTTTACAAAAGAAAAAAGGACATTATTAAATAAAATAATAGGAATTTGAAAGTTTATTAAACGATATACGCAAACTCTAACTTTTATTTACTTGGACGTTACGCTGGTTAATTGGAAATCTCTTCATTTCAAGGTCTCTTCACTCTTTACTTACAGGAATTATAATATTTGCATATGCAGACGTATGTATAACAAGCGGGGACTCAATTTACGAACTATAGTTATGAATCGTCATGCTCGGTTCTGACGTATTCTATTTACCATAATATACTATAACATAATATGTAGAAAATTATAAGAAATGTACGCGTTAATTGCACAGAACGTGATACGTACGGCACATAAACACAGTTTTCTATGTAATAACTTTCACGCTTTTTATATTTTATAATTAACTTTCCAATTACATTTTCACTTACATCTGTCATCCATTTATTACGCATTAACTTATTTAATTAACTCGCTTCTCATCAAATCTAAGTCTCTTCAAAGTTAAAATCATAATTCACTTTCATCCTTTGATATATCTACGTATCTACATTGAACCGTCTAATAAAGTAATATATAAGTACGCAATCTGGTTGTACTTTCTGTTTCTTCAATTTGATTGCCCCTTTTGTGAATAACTAACACGAGGTTGTAATCAAGGTTTCTCGTATCAAAAGATTTCCTCGTGATTGGGTCGAATGAACAGATTAAACACTTAGCTCGGGGCAAAAGAATATTTTCTCTTCGACGAGTTATCTCGCTTACTTCGTTAACCGCTAATATATAAACAGTGAAACTGGATTGGTCGAATTGCGATGCATTAATTACGCATTAATTCGGCCATTCATATTGAAAACATCGCACAAGTATCTGCCTCGAGCTTTTTAATACGTTAAATATTAAGTCGGATTCCCCCCGGGAAACTGGTTTGATTTGATCCGTGCACCTTAAATTACGTACTTGTTTTGTTCTCGAATTGAAGTTCGACCTCATAGCACGACGCCTGTTTCTTTAGTTTCTAACGTTTAATAAACATCTGCAGGATTTTTGCCAGGCTTTAATAATTTCTATTTATATTTCGATAATGTATTATGAATATCTTTATCTTATTATCAGATATACAGGAAGCCACGGTTTTAAACCACTTCACCGGTTTATTCTGTGAGCGGAAACAACAATAATCATAAGTCCGCGAATGCTCTATAAAAGGGCTATAACAAAAATATGATACCTAAAGGCAATAGACGAATATTCTCGTGAAAGATGGATCGGTCAGGGAAGACACATTGTTTGGCCCGCGAGATCGCCAGATCTTACACTGTTCGACTTTTATCTATGGGGAACGATAAAGGCGATAGTGTCTCGCGGAAGAATTGATTCGAGACAAGAACCGATATAAAGGATTCATGGTGCATTCAGTGATCTGAAGCAAAATAACCATCGAACTCGGAGAGTGACAAAATCAATCTGCCAAAGATATGAAACGTGTATTCGAAACGAGGGATGGCATTTTGAAACGTAAAGACCTAACCCGAATTGATTAGTTTTCGTATCGCGTAACTTTTTTACAAAGCCTTTGCAAACCTACGTTTATATAATTTTTTTTTTCTTCTTCTTTCTGCTCGCAGCACAAACTGGTGAAGTTTGATCGTTTAGAACTGAGACATCCTGTATGTTTAATTCAATATTTTTACCATATATTTACTTTATCCGTATAAAGAAACGCGTGGAAAACGTAAATAGAGATTTCCCGTTTCCTACAGATCTGAGTTTTTAGATTTTACCATTCTAAATTTTTATAACAAGTACTTTATTCTGGATATTTTATACATTTCTGCATAGACTCGTTCCTGTATGCAGCGTGAAAAGAGAAGCTCGTAGGAGCCAAGAGATTCGAGAAATATAGCAAGGAGATAGATGTATGGATAAAGAGTAGACGAGGGAGGCAAGAAGACAGAGAGAAAGAGAGTATCGGGGGTTCCTCGTAAATTCTCGCGAATAGCTTCAAGTAAAATATAGAGGTGGCTACGTTCCGCATATGTCATTCCTGCTCTTTCTCGCTCGCTTTGCGAATACTCGCGGACGATCACGTACAGACGGATAGGTGTGCAGATGTGTTTTAATCCAGTGCTTCTCAAATTGTTTTACGACTGAAATCGCCATTGTTGTTCCGTGCGATAGTCAACGATCATTATACTATACCATTACATAGAAGAAACAGAAATGCAGTAAAAAAAAAATAGATGTGGAACGAATAAAAATACGTGTAAATATTTGACGTCTCGATGCAATGGAAAAATGCAAATATAAACTTGCCAATTTTAGAAATTTTCATCGTTATTTAGAAACTGAAGAAGGTACTGGGAAAACAGTTTCTACAGTTTGAAGAATCTTGATATTCTTACGTCGAGAATTTTGTAAATTAATATTTGGAAAATTTGATTTTTTTAGTACTAACTTAGACGAAACCCATTCGCGTGCTCGGTGCTATGTAAATCAGTACTAAGTAGTAACACTCAGCGATGGGATTTCATCAGCACGCAGTATATCGAGGTATTAATCGAAGCAATTAATAACAAGTTTACTTGCGTCTTCTCGTAATTAGAAACCAGAGAAACACAAAATGCCGAACAATAAATTTCACGCGATCTTACGAAGCTTAATTGGAGGCATTCGTCTTCCTGTTCTCTCTCAAGATTTACGAAACTTCATCCAAGGATAATACCCGTTTCTATCGATACGTCGACGGAGATGATCTTGATTTGAGGCTGTTTGAGAAACGCTGTTCTAACTTACGTAAACGACGGTGCCGTTTGGAGCAACGCGCATAGGTCTGCGGAGAAGGAAAGAAAGAGAAAGGGCGAAAGAGCGAAGAGCAAATCGTGGGGACATTTCACACGCGAGAGAACACATGCTCGAGCCAGAAACTACGAAGTACATTGGAAAGGACAGAACAAGATGTGTGCCCGATGAAAGTACATTTTCCGGTTGTGTACCAGCGCCGGCGATACGTAGGATTCGCCAAACGCGCACTGTTCATTCCTATTTTACTTTTCAAGACGGCTCAACGTCGTCGAGTTTGATATTTTCATTCCAGTATTTGTTCTGCTAATAATTATATATTACGATTATCGTACAAGTATATATTTTTATTTTTCAAAGTAGAATAAGTTTTATTATGTTACCGTGTTATTTGATTAATTCTATTAGACCATTATTGATTTATTAAAAAATCGTTTCTTGAACGATAAACATAAGTTTGATGCTTCATACATACGCGGATATACATACGTAAATGTTGTACTTAATATAGTTGACGATATTAATCAAATGTACCTATTCTACTTACTCGCGCCAGCACATCCTCCATTATGTGAAACCTCAAATGTTATTCTTCGGACGAAAATGCCCTTTTTCGCGTATACGTATGTGTCTACTGTATATACGAACCACGTATATAGGTACAATGTTTCCACACTATCACCTATGCAGTTTCAATAAGATTGGAGACGTTCGTTGCAATTGGAGGTTCCAAGAATAAAATGCTAACAACGTAGACGTAGAAAACCAATGGAGATTCCTGAACGTCAAATTATCGCACAGTGAATTTCTTATATTTTTCTCGAAGTAGACTGCGGATATTTATGCAATTTTACATTTCTATGAACACAATTGCACTTCTGTTCCTTTGAGTTTCCCATTAATTCCTCTCCCTAAAACCCTAAAACATTTGATACTGCGAAATGAAATACAAAGGCTAATTAAAAAACGCTTCATTGGAAACTGAGTGTATGCACACATGTACAAATGCTTTCCGTAGCTGTACGAACAACTCTGTTCTTCAAGTGGAAAGTATAATATTTTTAACGCGTTGACTGTCACGCTGGTCATCGATAGTCAACGTCTTTTATTAAATTTCTTGGCGCGATCGAAAGATCGACTGAAAAATTTTTAACAATGTGGACGACTTGGATAATATTGGCAGACGACACGAGGGCAAAATATTACGAATATATTTCAATCTATCGTAACCTGCAGGTGGAAATATATAAAATTCGCGTGACAGTCAAACGCGTTGATACCAGTAGCTTTATAATCAGTGGGGTGTCAAGTCCGATCGTCATTTAGGAAACTATCAGTTGAATGGACAGCGAGGAGAAGTGGCGTTTGAAACTCGGAGATGATCCAGTATCGGAGGTAGCGGAAAGAGAAACGGCGCCATGGCAAAATAAAACTTGAAAATAGAAACTGGCCGGGGCTGCGATATCAGTTTCCGCGAAACCAAATAATTTTTCCCTTCGGTTTGAGGAAAATAACGGGAAATATCGTTCTTTGAAGGCGAGGCCGATCCTCTGACGCGACGCGGCGATCCAGCGGTGCCGATGCGCGCGGGGAGTGAAAACGGCGAGAGAGAGAGAGAGAGAGAGAGAGAGAGAGAGAGGGAAAGAGAGAGCAACCATAGTAAGCTCGAAAAGCTCGAACAGCTCGAAAAGCTCGAAAAGCCCGAAAGAGAGTGTCACGTTTCCATGGAAACCTGGTGGGGCAACTCCGCCTCTGGACTTGCCGGTTCGATATCCTCTCGTCTGCTCCCTTGCTCCAACGTCAACGTGCTCCACATTTTTCCAAGCCGGCCTCGCCAAGCATTTTCCCTGTTAGTTCACCGAAGAAAAAAAGAGAAGTCATCGATGGCGGAGTGGCGATCTGAAAAACCTCTTTTTTCCAACGAGACGCTCCGATACTTTCGAGCCGTTCGAGGATCCTCGCCACCTAGCACTTTCGTGCTCATAACCCAATTTCCATTCCGCGCTACTTTCAATTGCATTAGCTAGGGAATCGAGTAAAAGGACGTAACCGATCCGTTCGACGTGGATGTTTGAAAATATATGTCGGAAGGGCTGATCGGTGATTCAGAGATCGTTAATCGTGAATGGTATAACGGAGGAAGAATTTCTCGCCGTTTCTCTTGTATGGGATTTTTAAGAAAGAAAAATTTCGTTTATTTTCAATGGAACGATTCCTTATTGAGATGACATTTTTCGACGTTGGAATGCGCGAAGACACGCGAGAAATGCATCTTTTCCAGAAACGAGGTACAGAGATATTTACAGAATTTTTTACTAAATTTCCAAAGCTTCATACGTGATAACAAGTTTTGATGTTTAATTTCCTATTAATGCTTTGCTTTATCAACGATTCTCCCACGTTAAGGATATTCTTCCTCATACCACTTTCCCTCGGAAACATTCAACCTTTCATGAGTATAATTTCTAATACATGAAACGTATCTGTCTAATTAGAACCTAATTTCCAATCTTTCTTTTCAAACAAGCGGTCCCAAATAAGAAAGGTATCGTCCAGGCAAAGGTGGAAGTTAATTTAAAATAGGGTCGACTGCGGATTAGCGCGAAGATACGTAGAAGAGTAGGTGCTCTGTTAAGATTCGTGGCCGCGAAATTTCGCGGAAATAAGTTTGAAGTGGCGCGCGCAAAACGTGGTAAAAGCTAACGTTGCCGATATCTCGGCTGGACGTGACTGCGACGTCGGCCCGAGGTCGAGGAACGTAGGTTTAATTTCGTTGAGTGCATCCAACGGGTGATCCGACGGGTCGACGCTACCCTCTGGATATGTGTCTATTCAGGAACATGTGCATGTAAGTCGCTATGCGCGCGCGCATCACCGCCAACGCTAGCGATGGGCATTCAATGCACCCTCCGCTTGCTTTTCAAGCAAATCCACCGACTTAACGTTCTCGGTGTCGTTTCAACATTGTCTACACGTAACGCGTAAAACGAGTTTACGACGATTGCGATAAACACGAAGACACGCTCAACTTTTTAGATGGTTCAGTCGCCTGTTGGGTATAGTAGCGTTTTTGTTTTTCGCTAAATTCGTTGGTTCGACGTCAACGACGAATCTTACCTCGAATCCGTAGACTTCACATCCGACTAGAGAGAACGAGACAAGAAAAATCGTAACCAACGACTACATGAAACGATTTATCGCTTTCTACAGTAGAATCGAGCACTTGCTTCCATCGCTAGTGGCGATGGTAGCGTGCATAGTGTACGACTCTTGACTGAACAACGCATAGACAAAAGGTCCGTGATTCACCTAGGTACAATAAAAATATGTCTCGCTCTCGAGCCACGACTAGAATCAAGCTCCGGCGAAGTTCCGGCTAAAACCACCCCGTACATGCCCAACACCCGAAGGATAGGTTGGACTTGAATCAGACCAACCCGTGGCCGCCATTATTGACCATCGGTCTTGATTAGCACGCTGGTATTCTGTGTTGCTTCTTTCGAATCTTCTGACATTCGTGAAATGTCGCAAAGCTTTCCCTTCCACGTTTTCGTTGCTCCTTTTCGTCTGCCATTTATTTCTTTCGCTTTCCAGCGAGAGACGTTTGGAGATTTTCTGCTCGACAGAGCGGAAGGACATCTTTTGTTCATGAAAGAACCGAACTCGTCACTTATTCAAGACCATTATCGTAGTTTACTTCATTGATGAAAATTCCTCCTCGTAAATGAGAAATAAGAAGGCTCCGCGCGAGAAGCTACGCTGCTTGAATATCATTCATGAAACTACTGAATCTTGGAAGGGGATAAAAATAACGAATAGACTTACGACGAAACTTGATTCGATTTTTCGATTTATTTTAGCTTATGAACGGAAAATTCCATTTTTGCGATTGGGTTAAGATATCCATAGACCCGGATGATCTGTCTATCGATATAGTAAAAACGAATACTCGCGGAAGTGGGAACAGTATGAAATTTAATGAATTTAGAAAAGTCGTCGAAATTTTGGATGGCAGCGTTCCTTCAAATTGGATTATACTCTTATTTAGATGAGATACTATTTCTAAATTAGATTACGTATTTTTAGAAATCGGAACTTCTGCTCGGATCGTTCTACTTCCATAAATCTACGGTATCGTGGGTATTAATCCCGCCTTAATTCGGATACTGCAGGCGCTTAAAATATTTTGTATCGTATCGAGTTTGATCGAGTTTGATCGAGTTTGATCGAGTTTGATCGAGTTTGAGGACGCTTGAAAATAAAACTAAGATGCGAGTATCAAATTTTTGTAGTCGTACGAAAAAACTACTAAACGATACGAAAATCGATACAATTGGACTTAATCGACCGATACGTAAATGTTATGATAAATATTGTACGATATTCGTATACTTTTGGTGTCCTCTGTGCGTTATGTTAGGAGCGTGGTTGGCAAACGCAAATCTTTCTAAAAAACGATGCAAACTTTTTTAAGGAAACACGCGTCCTTCTGAAAGGGGAACTTGGCGAGCATGTAAACACGCTGATCGAAAAGCAAGACTTTACAGCGTTTTCACGTTCGATTTTCCATTCGATTCGGCCGCATCTACCGCAAATCATTCCGAAATCTTGTACTAGGACGCGGCAGTGTCCCCCGCGCGGTTTCTCGCACGAGGGAGACAGGTTGCGGCGCAAGCGTGCCAACATCGATACCCCACCAGAATTTCCCCCTTTTAGGTAGCAGCTAGTGCGAGACGGTTCGGTGGCGGCCGTCGATGGTAGGGTGGAAACCTCTCCTCCGACAGGGCGATGCACGCACAGTTTTAGAGAACGTTCAGAACCACCTCCACCTTTCTATGCGTCCCTCCAAGTTCCCTCCAGGTCCCTCCAGCTCTCTGATCCTCGAGGTTGAAGCCAAGAACCCCGCGAAACCGGCTCCATAGTGCCGCGGTACCCGCTAATCAAATCGCACATTCCGAGATCTCGCGGCAGTGTACATTTTTCGGTCGATCAGGCCTAACTCAAAGACAATCGTTAACATTCGCGAAGAAATTCACTACCGCTGGTTGTCGTTTATTTTCCAATCGCACACGCAGATGTGGATGAGATTTGTAAAGCATCGGTGATCGCTCATCGAATCGGTCGACGATCAATCATAGTGGACACAGTGAGGAAAGAAAAGACGAAAGCGACGAATTAAATGCAGGACGTTACCAAAACATCGACGTGGAAGGTTGCACGGTATCGTAAGCCGCGTTCTTCATTTACCTCCGAAAGTGAACCGATCGGTGCACCTTTTACGGTCAGTGTCTCCGCAGGAGATCATAAAAGGACAACGGAGAGATTAATTCGAGCAGGACGGGCCCATCGGCGTGGAAGATCGGTCGCCGAACGGAATTCGGTGGATTCCCAAGAAAAGTCGTACGAAACTCAGAGAGCCGGGAAAGAAAGTCATTGGCAGTGGACAGAGCGGGGGATAATCATCGTTGGGTGAATGGAGCGAACGTTTGCGGACCGATGACGAACTCGAGACGAGTTTGGTGCAGCCGATACCGGGGAAAAAACAAAAACAGAGCGTGGCAGGACGAAAATCGCGATTCAACGGCCGTGGAATTCGCCGTTTCTTACCGGTCGCCGCGGCGCGACTCGTATTCGGCTTGGAATCGCCGGACGAAAAGAAGACCCGCGACGAGCAGCGCCGGCCGAATCGTCCCAAAGTATCGCTGCTACGTGATTCATTGGGTTTTTCTCTCTATTGGCATTCGGGATTTACATCGGTCCCGGCCACGATTTCCATCGACACGCGTGTAAAAACCTCACGACCGCCCGCCGCTGATCAAAGACGAACAGCCGAGATAGACGCTCGCGCCACGTCCAACAGATTAGAGGATAGAACTACTAACAAAGCCTTTCCTATCGATGATCTTCTTCATCCTATCTTCCTACCGGTCGTCGTTGTTGTAATCTTCTTCGTTGATCGTCATTGTCGTCGTCGTCGTCGTCGTCGTCGTCGTCGTCATCGTTGTCGTCATCGCCGTCAAGCTTTCGCCAACCGGTACGAAAGGAAAGGACAAGGAGACTCGTTCATCTCGACTGCACCTTGCCGAAACTCGTATTAGGACTGGAACGCGAGGAATAAGAAAGGCCATCGCCTTTAGAGGTGGAGTTGTATTATCATTTTACCGGTTGAACGTTCGATGTATTCGATGAAATATATCGATCACAAAGAAACGTAGAATCGATGCGTATAAGAAACGTATTTAAAAGAAATCGGGGAAACCTTGGGGTTTTCTGGTCCAAGCTATTGGGGATACCGTTTATCGTTTTCATATCGATGTTTTGGCGCTACACGTCTCGTGTCAATTATAATGCAATCGCGGAAGTTTTTCGATGCACTTTGTAACATAACCGACTATGAAATTATCGAGCGTGATTCATGAAAGGCCTATTGGATAGAGAATCACGGAGCAGTTAGAGATAATCGCGGTGTCACTGGAGGAGAGCGACGAGCTGCTGATATCGTTTTAAAAGAAAATCTATAACGCGAAAAGAAAAACGAGACAAGAATTAGTCTAATCGCGGACGCGATTTTATAAAGAAAAAGTGTCACGATCGGAGTAGCATAGCCAAGGTTATGGTCGAGATAAACCGAGACCAGTGAACAGCCTGATAAGACGTGGACCGTCGCTCTGGGTTTCAGATTGCGAGAGGGACGCAACGAGTACGCGGTTGGTTTCAAGTCCGCTCGGACCTCGTCTCGAGGTGCTCCCTCTTCCCGTCCTTTCGATTCTCGATTTCGATCTCGATTCACGTGATCCAATCGAACCGCAGGGAAGCGCAAAAATTCTGTCGGAGAATTTCAGTGATGCCGATCATCCGCCGCGGTGTCGTGCTCCGCCACTTTGAAGTGACAGTTTTCCACGAAACGATTTAACTATCGCGTCTCGACAACAACCACAGTTCCATCACTCTGGTATCGTCGTTTCTTTTAATCATCCAGTGTCGACAAGTCAATTCCAATAATATAATCTTCTCCTCGTCGCTACGAAGAGCTCGAAAAATAATAATTGTTACATTCACGTATGTTCGCAAAAGGATAACGCGATTGTTAAACAAATACGAACGCTCTTTTAGCTGGCGTTCATTGATCATCGAGAACGCAGCGCAAATACGCGAGACACGCGCGCACCTCGTGACTATCCCGTTTTATTAATGACAAATCAAGGTTTTTCTTCTCGCAAGAAGCGCGGTCGAGGCTATTTACAAACAAACCGTTCCACATCAGCCTTCTGGTAACTGCGCTGGTAAACATCTACCAACGGTTGGCGCTCCGATGATCTACAAAAGCGCGTAGACGTTGCTTATGCACGTGATACGCGATAGTTGAGCCGACGAGCGAACCTCGAGCGTTCTCCCCTAAACAGGCAAAGTCATCGGAAGGTGACAGAAATAAAGAGCCTCTCGACGATCGATCGCCATCGACGTCCGCTCCGCGACAACGCCAACGAGATTACAACGGAACTTTGGACGATCGAACGATCAAACGATAAAAACATTGAAAACCGATCGTTCGCTTGGAACGGTTATTAAAACCGATCAGTCGGCTTCTCGAGCAATATCCGGAAGCGACGAACGGCTTCAACGAGCGACGAAAGTGAGTGTTGATTTCGCGCGAACCATCGATCCGCGCGCAACGGCACCAGTGTCTTCGATCGAGTGCAACTGTCTGTAGGTCCAGTGAACGGACGATCGCGATATAGAATTTCGTCCCGTGTAACAGTTTGATTAGTGAAAACGTTAATCTGAAGGACTCGTTCTTCGAGATAAAGACTCTCGTGATAGTGAATCTCGCGAATGAAAACAGTCTACGAACTCGTACGATTCTCGACGAAAGAATTTGATGACGAAATTACCGCGCCCTTCTGAAAACTCCGTCACCGTGCGATCCGAGCTCGCATAATCGAATCGTCGATCTTCCCGAAGAAACGACAGTACTCGTAAAGAATCGTAAGTAACGCTTTTAACGAAGGAGTTTCGCGTCGAACGAAATCAAACGATCGCTCGCAAGACGATAACGCAAGAGTGTTATACATAGAGAAATCTGGTGTCGATCGATGCCGAAAGGAAAAGATTTAGAAGGAAGTTGAGCCGATTTCGTTAGAACGAAGAACATCCGGCGTCGGTCAGTGTTCCCGTGACAGCCACTTCCTGGTTTATACTGGAGCTGTACTTGCCGTACGCACCACTGCCGGGGGGTGGCGGAATCCTCCCGGCGGTGAGCAGCGGACCTGGTTCTGGAGGGTGTCGTCCGGTATTGTTGGGTGGCGTCGATCTGTCCATGTCGGCGGCGGTGCAACCGGTCGCGACGCTGCCGACGCTACCAAGTAGCGGTCCGCCGCCGCATAATCCGCTCCATCATACACCCGGGGGATTGGCGTTGCCGCCGTTGGGCTCGGCGCCGGTGATGATGCCGCGTCCACCGACGACCACCATGCCGTCCTTGGGCCCCTCGTTGCCACCCTCGCACCAGGACGCTGCCGATTTGGCCGAGGCTGCGCCAAACCAGGACGTCCTGTTGGCTCTCCTCGCCAGAAACAAGAACTTGGAAGGTAAGGATTCTTTAAATTTGCTATGTTTTTGCGCGACGATCGTCAGACCCATAGTCTCGAACATCGAGGCGAATTTGTTGGGTCGAGAAATATTTTATTTATGGAGGGAACACGGGGTCGGATCAAGCTGGTCACGTGGTCTTCGGACGTTTCAGAGATGTTTCGGACGGACGTTTCTTTTGTTCGTTCGAGAGTTTAGACAATAATTTTTCCGTGCTAGGTGCACCGACTGAAGTCGAGGATACTGTTGCTTACGCAGGTGCGTTACGGTTTACGTATTTGGTAGAAATGTTGCGCGAGAAATAGAGAAATTACGATGTTTGTTGATATTAATTGTTGTTATACTTAGGTTATGAAAGAACGCATAGTGTATTTTGCTGAGTATTTGGAAATGCGAGCATTTGAAGTGGATGTAGAATCAAGCTACTTACTTAAACACTTTTTGATTATCGTTTTAGATACTCTGGTTTGTTTATCGATAATACGATCGGCTGCCAATACACAAAATGGAATATCAATCAATACTTTGTTAGAATATTAACTTTGACATACGGGCTCTTCGATTCTTATACCGCGATAAGAATTATAAATGTAAAACTAATCTGTAAGAAATAAACGTTTAAGATACGTTCGCGATTTACGATTGCTTTATGTTCGAAACTGAGGGCTCAAGTTCGTAATATTTAGCACAAACAAGTTGTAATTCTTAATGTTAATCGCATTTGTACGAAAATATTTTCCTAATCGCAATAGGTATCGTTACACGCAAATCAAATCCAGCTGTCGATCTTAATCTTTTCGGAATTTCTTTTCATTTTATTTCGGTTCTCCTGGTGATTGGTAATTCGTGGACTTCATATTTCGCACGTTGCTTGTATCTGTCACGGACGGTTTTATCATTTCTTAAGAGTTCGTCGAAATTTTCGTGTTAGGTAACGGTTATCGTTGTCGGTAGGTTGCGTAGTAATGCGTAGAACTTGTCTTGAACGCTGGCCACAATTTGAAGAAGGAATATGTGATGCAATTCGTTGCAGACATTAACATTGTTGACACGAAGATTATATTATCTGTATAAAAAAATATATCTGAATATCCATGAAATATTGTAACAGAGCGTAACGCGTTAAATATTTCCAACAACTTCAAATTCGAAGGAAATCAAATTCAATTTTATCAGCGGGCAATTTAATTTTTGCAAAAGTCGGAAATGTTGGGCGATCGTTGAAAAAAAAAAATAAGTCGCAATTACCTTCATAGTTTTATAGAAACGTTCGTAGATAAGAAGTCTAGCAATGATAGTTCAGTCGCTATCGCAAGTTCTTATAATATCGGGTCAGGTTAAAATTTTTGTGCCACATTACGCGAACAGTAGCGAGTTCTCGATAAGAATGGTCGATCCGGATGATCGATAAGATTAATGTTCAGCTCAAGAGTGAATGATTATTACATTTGGGCCACCTTTCTATCGATCTGGAAATATCTCGTTTTTATTAATAGGAGACACCAACGCCGAAACATTTAATCTACGTTGGAAAACTGATATTTTGCAAAATCATCGATAGTTTCCATTCGATTAAAGAAACATACTTAATACAATTTAAAAAGGAGATATTAAATAACGGGAACACGTGTGCGATTGTATTCGAAATATAGTTTATTACGTTGCCGTACTGTCTGTGAAGAAAGATATATTTTGTATATGTACATTTTATCGTTGTAACGAAGATTAGGAGGAATTAAAAAGCAGCTTACGATTTACTATTAATCTATTTAATTAAACGATCACGGCTACAAATTCACTATTTCTGAGTTGTTGACAACATCAACCGTAGTATCTACTTACGCGATTTAACTATTTATAGCTATATTAATGAATTTAAATATTTAAAATATTATTTATCGATGTCAGGTGTTAGATAGAAGTTAACGAGAAAAACTGACGATTCCTATATACTGCTTTTTATAATTCTTTTTATCTGAGTTCTCGTAAATTTATTTTTATCGATATTATTAGCTTAATACAAAGACTTTATGAAATATTCCAATAGAAATGTCCATAAACGAAGATTAAATGTAAACTCGAAATCTGCGATCAATGGTGCGATTTATCATCGGCATACGTTTTCTGTACACCACGTATTTTGTACTTGTTACCCCGTAATTCTTAAAAACTTTACATTATTGCTGTACTGTGTACGTATATAACTATATCGTAAGAAAAATTACGAAAAACGCGATTAAAATACAATTTATTCAACAAGAATTTATTTTCAGAAAGCAACGCGATCCGTCTGTTGGAACGTGCGATTTTACAGAATGTTGCTAATTCACGATGGAATATTTCCCGTCATGTTATCGATGTGTTCTACGTGTAATCTCTAAAATTTGGACAGGCAGGGCAAATCTAGGCAGGGCAAGGTTTACAGTTTACTGTACAGTTTGCTATGCACCTTGAGAAACGTATTCTAAAGCTCTCGGTTATACGTAGAAATTTCATTTAAAATTTCAATTCAAATACTAAAACTTATTTACTTATAAGTTTCTATATTTTGATGGAAAGCGAGGAAGATTCGTCGACCAATTTTAATTATCGAAATGTAAAATGAAATAAAACGTATGTATCAAAGTAATACAAAAATAGTTATATAAATCGGTATAATTGCAAATAACGGTCTCGCGAACTTCTAACTTTTAACTAAATTAAAATAAGATAGGTATATCAAAAAGATGAGAAATACTTTCTTTCTAAAGTCTGACAGTAATTTCTGACAAGTAGATTTATCTATATGTCTTAAAATTGTAAAGACGAGCAGAGACATTAATGTTTTATGTCTCATTTGTTTTTTCATGCCTGTCTTCATGGAAGATAAACGATCCTCTGCATTAATGTATCGAAATGGCGGTAGCCTTTCGCGTTTAACAAATTACTCTGCGCAAAGGATTCACGTACTTTGCCATACTCTTTTACATTTTTCTTTTTGTTTTCATCTTTCGTTAGAAAACTAGGAAATGCAAAATATAAAATCGTTACTAATACAATATCATATTTTTCCTCCCTGTAGGAATCAGGATTATTCGGTTCTTTTAAGGGGGTATTCTAGTCTAGAGGCATGAATATCGGGCGGTTGTTGAAGCTCCGTGTAAACGAAACGAGAAATATTTTTACTATCCATTGTTTTATCATTTGTTTATCGATATTTTAAGATTACATAAAAAGTTAACCGAAAAGAAACTCAAAATTCACAAAGTTATGAGCTGGCAAAGCGGGGGTCCAAAAAAAGGGTGTGCTGGCGTGCATGGTTTCAACCCTTCTGGTCATCTGAAACAAAAAAGCCGAACGGATTCTTAATTAGTATAGATGCCGCTATAGCATGAACCTTGAAAAAGTAAGAAAAAATTTTTTTCACAAAATGACGACCGTTTGGAAGAAATTTCTTTCTCGGTTAATTTTTTATGTAATTTTAAAATATCAATAAATAAATGATACAAAGATGGATAGTAAAAATATGTCTTGTTTCGTTTGTACAGAGCTTCGAAAACCGCCCGAAATTCGTGCCTCTAGACTAGAATTCCCCCTTAAGCAACTTGGTGATTTTAATGAATTTTTCGTAATGAATGTTGCGCGACATCTTCGCGCGTACGATACTCCTTTTGATTTGCACGTATCAAATAAGTTTTTAGTTAGCGCAAAAAAAAAAGAACTGTTCTTTAGGCTCGTAGTTACTTTTTACAGTTCCTTTCGCGCATCTTTTACACTTGTTCCGCAAAGCAAGGCATCGTGTGTATTATTTATGCAGTCGATTTCGGTGAGTGAAACAGGCCGAAAAGGTCGAAAATTCTTGAATTATTAATGCACCTGTTCAAAGATTCCTTCGTTTCATCGCTACGTTTATGAATAACAATTTTCGATTCTTAATCGTGCTCAATTTGTAATTTACGTGTCTAAACGTATTTGAGCTGTGTAAGAATGCATTTTTGGCTATCTTCGCGTAATCAGTCTTCGTTCGTTCCTTTAATTTGCTTATAGGAGGCAGACTAACGAGTTGGATTTAAAAACAAAATATTTTTAACGCGACGGCTTTCGCGAATTTCTCGGAATTAATAATTTTGACGCTTCGATAGAATCGATTTAATTATTCCTGCGCCGTACCTACGGCCGACACTTGATGACCCATCTAACATCCTTAGTTGACATTTAATTAGTCGCCTATTTCACTTTTATACGCACGTAGAATTTAGGGAATTTAACACGGTGGTTATATTTGATACAGTTAAGGTATTCATAGAGGAGTATCTCGGCAACTGGTTACGGCAGTTGAGATCTGTAATTCTAAATTCTTCGTAGGAAGTAAATTTAAATCGGAATTTACCTTCTATTAGTAAGATTAAACGGACTAGACTTAATATTGGTAGCGGTAAACCAAATTAAAATATACGTAACTTGTAGTAATATTAGAAGTTGCGAAATTCCTTCGAATGTTAGTTAGATATATTATCGATTTTCTCACTTTGCAAATTTTCCGACGTTCCATAAAATGAAATTTACCATTTCTATCTAATGTCTATTTGAATTCGAACGTTAAACATCAAGCAAGAAATATAAAACGCGTAGAGATCTAACAAAAAAATAAGTAAAAATTATCATTTTTCGGCAGACATTGACCAAACAGAAGTTTGAAACGGTCGACTTGCTCAAATGCTTCTTGATAACAGAAGGTAGGTGTTGGAATAGTTGGCAGGTCCGCGTAAAGGTTTTGTTAAAAGAGCGCGGTAAGGGTGGTGGATATTTTAATAAGGTAAGTGCTGCAAGGCCGGTTGCTATGCCATTGGGGCGGTTTAATCATGTAATGTGTTCGGAGGCTCGGCCACCCCACAATCAATACGGTATTGCTTCAGCACGATAGCGAATGTGCTTAAATCTAAACCTAAATCTAAACTGAGGCCCAAACAACAGGACCTAAACTACACGCCAGTTATTCTTCTCCACGTTATATCCATCGATTAAACCTTTCCACCTAGCTAACCGTTCCTTACTATATTCTTTTTCCACCCGTTATACCAATCTTACGACACCGATAAGCGTGACACCGCGAATAATTCTCTGTATCGTTAAGAATTTTTCATCGCACGTGTCGATTAGATTCTTTATACGTACGAAAGACAAGAAAATGAAAACTTGCGTACTTTCCATTAGTATCCAATATTTCCAATAGTATTTTCTTGTTTTTCCATTGGACGAACTAAGAAAGAAAAATACCAACTTGCACATAGAATTTTTTGAACATCAAATCTCCATTCTTTTTTCTAACTAAAATGAGAGCTGATGTACAAATTGGAGAATCACAGTGGGAATAAAAATTAAATATTTGTCGAACCAATCGTTTTCAGACTCGAACACTCTAATATTTCGCCCATAATATTAACACGGTTGAGTCATTTAACACGTTTATCCCGACGTATGAAAGGAACAAACCTTGTCCATTCCTGTTACGAAATTACAATACGTAGAAAAATCTTGAAAAAGTTGGGGAAATCGGTAATCTTCGCTATATAACTGGAAACAGGCAAACATGTCGATAATAAAAGACGCGAAAGGAAACACGCGGGAGAAAACAGGCGAAACGGAGTCAAACAAAATTTTGACTAAGAAGACGAGGACAGGAGAGAGTCGCACTTTGACAAGGAGCAGAAAGCTCCAATGAGGTTGTCAAGCATCCCTCGGGTAACTGGTAACCATAGGAAACGGTGGCTCATGGCGAATAGCAGTCGGATGAAGACGAGGGTGGAAAGAAAATGGCGGCTGGTTAGAGGGCGCGTAGTATTCACGTGTAGGGGTGGAAGAGTCTGCAGGAAAATGAGGACGAAGGTTCGTATCTTTGTTGCCGAAGGACGATGTATCGGCGGCTTTGCCGCGTTCAAAGAGACCCCGTACCTTAAGATTCCTGTCGAGCTGACGCGCGTGTGCTCGCGTTCAGACGTCTTTTTCGTTTAGAGGTAGCCAAAGCCGATGATTGGAAGACTCGATCGTATTACGGCTATAGAGGAAGCTTTCCCGCTAAAGGGCTGCTGAATCCGCGCGCCGTTTTATGGGATTCGTGGAGGTTTTCCTTTTGCTTGGTCTCTTTTTTTTTCTTCGTTGATCGTTTCATTCGGATCTTTTCATTTTTCGTTTGCCCGTCGTGATGAGAGTAGTCTTGCATGAGTTAACGTTCGCGGTTCCGTTGGACGAAGTATACGAATTACAGATCGGTTCTCTTATTCGTATTTTGTTAAAGAATCTATTTCTCCGTTTCGCGAAGTTTGCAACTAACGTTCTATGCGAAGTACGTGATACAGTTGGCAATAAGGCGTGCAGGGAATTAAAAGGAGACAAATATAGGAAATTTGTATGACGCGAAAATTAATACGAGATTTCAATCTTACGACGCTTACGAAACTTATACTTTACGTTGAGACGCTATAAAGCAGCGGTCCGACGTGAAAACCCAATGCTGTCGTACTTGGCGCGATTCCCTTCAAGTTCAAGTTAATCGAAACTTCAAACGTCCATCTATGTACGACATTGAAACAAGTCGTAATAAAAATTGCAAATTTCTGAAAATACATACGCAACATCGAGTAACAAAATTATAAATCTTTCGAACGATAGAAGTAACAAAATCACGAAAGCAGAAAGAAATTTTACTGAAGAGCAAAGAATTGACACGTAATGACCGTACTACGGGGAAGAAACGTTCATGGTAGTTTCAGTACGCATCGATTAGGAGCGACAAGGCAAACAGTAAATTTTCTGACGTAATAAAAAGTTGGTCGGTCCTTTTTCTTTTCGTATAAAAGGAACAGGAGCGTTTTCCCACCTACATTTCTCTGGCAGCGAAATGCTGGCGGGCCGGCGAGAAGGGAATTGCTTTCCAAGTCGAAAGTTTTCTGCGGTGGCGGTGGTTTTTCCTATTTTTTTATGGTATCGCCGCATCTCCTCTACCCAGCCACGGCCAGAAGCCCGTGGAAAACGAACCTCCGGCGACGGCTGCTCCGGCACGGCGTTTCCTTCGTTCTATTCGTTTTCTCGCCACGAGTTCGCCCCCCGAGTGACCACTCTATGTGATACATTGGCGCGGTAACGTCGTTAAAACAGCGGTTATCGACTCGCTATAGCTAGTTCCTGTCTTTATGAAGAAAAATTATTGGCTACTGCACACCCGCTTATCGATGGCTGATCCAATGTGTCATTCTTACGAGCCTCGTTTCATCGTTTTAGGATTACGTTTCGGGAATTACGATTTTCCACATTTTGGAAATGACGATTAGACAAAACAACTAACGTATATGGAATTAAACAATCGGAGAACGTCGGATGGAACGTTTGTTTGTCGCAAGGAGGTTTGAAAAACTCCTTTAAACTCCGCTTGGAAAATGTCGTTTTCAGGTAAATTTGATAAATTTGGCACTAAGGGCCAAACGACAATCTGCTTTAATATTACAAATATCTATTTCAATTTTTCTTTTAATTTCATCAAAAAACGAAATTTGATAACGCGTATCGATGGAAAAAATATCACAAATGAAACGTTGCGTCGATCATTAACAGGTTAACGATTTAAGAAAATTTCTATATCTACTGGACAGTTATATATTTAATTATTAATTTATTTTGTTACTAATTTTATTATTAACTTCCGTTTCTAATGAATTCCCTAAATGAACATTACAAAGGTAGGTACTAATTTAAAATATATATCCAGTTACATATCCAGTGAACGATGAATCAGTTGATTCGTATAGAAACCTAAATACGTATTAGGTACGTATTAAAAATTTATTTTGTGATATTGCAATTAATTGAACTTTAAAATCGAAGGAAATATTATTCCTGTTTTTATATTTCTAAGCTTCTATTCATCGTTTAAAGAACTTCTATCGTTCCAAATATTACATAAATTCGTTAAATATTTGTTCAATCGATTTGATAAAGGTCTTACATATCGTCCGCAGATTTAAGATAAGCCTAAAAGCAAAAATGTAATAGATTATCTATTTTAGAATTCTTATATCGCGAAATTCACTATTATTCAGACGTAGGTATGCTTGGCAATAAGCATGGTGTATTATCGTACTTCTCTACTGTATTTCAAAATACGCAATTAATCTATAACTATAACGAAATCACATGTATCTTATATCTTATAGAGTTTATAAGATACAAGCGCACATGGAATCTGTGCATTCGTAAGATCGTGACGAATAGTAGACGAATAATAAATTTTAAAATTCACAAAATTTCGATCTATAAATCGAAATAAATACCTGTAGATTTTAACGCAATTAAAAGTAAAAATAACGCGATGGAAAAGTTAAGGCAATGTTGATCCTTAACGGGTTGGAGATCCGGAAGATCAAGATTTATAGATCCGTAATAGTAAGACACGTGGACTCGTAGATGCAATTTAGAAAATATACGCAAATTCGTAGATGCGCAAAGTCTTGATCTGTTTTTCTGAATGTAATTGTCAATTCAGCGTATAAATTGCAAAGGTTCGCGCGGATCGCGAATAAAACTGGATGCCGGTGTTACAGCCTCGTAACTCGCTGGCGAATAGGAGGAGGGCAACGTAAAAAGTTGGTAAAGTCGAGAGGCGGCTGGCTTTCCACCGCTAGCGATCCTGTCGCGAAAATTAATGCGACGATAAAACACCGCGAGGACACGGAGAAAGGCAAATGGCGTGTAAAGTAGCGTCTGGGAAAGGATCCGCTCCTATGTCCTTCAGGCACGCGTCAAACGCCCAGGCATCAAGTTACCGCGTCTCACCCTGTAGCTATTACGTCGCTGGTAACTTTTTTCCTTTTGTGACCGAACGAAGTCCACCCATTTCCAGTTTGACGTTTCAAATTCAAGGTTTGATCGATAGTTCTTTTTTTTCCCTCCCTTGAATCGTTTTTTCCCCCCTTTCTTCTTGTTTTAGTTTTGGTTTTCCGTTCTGTTTTTTCTTCTTTTTTTTTTTCTTCATTCTTGGAGATACTCGTGGGACCGCGACTGAAAATCTGTTCGACCAGACGATGCTGTTTATTAATACGTGAACGTGAATGTTTATTAATACGTGAATGTTAAATGTCAAGACTGTTGTTATTATGATAGACTTTAAAACACCAGCTCGATCTTCGATTATTTGTGTAAACAAGTTTACACGATCTAGGTAAGCAAAATTCATAGTAGACACATGCATGTTTTAACTTATAAAACTTGTTTAACTGATAACGCTCCGCGACGAGAGCCGACCTCCTTTTCAGAGGCAGACATCCACGCGAGTTGGCACATTTACTAACATCGAGATAACGCTGTTATACTATAGTCTATAGTAAGTATACACATGTCATTGATTCGGCCGACTGACTGAAGAGTAGGTACTCCTCCTCTGTGCGATAAGATTAAGAAACGTCTCCGTCGTTTGCTATAAATGCCGAACTTTGGCGAATTTATGTTGATGAAAAATGTTGTTACGTTGCTATTAAATATACGCCGATATAAGTGAACGTTGACAGGAATTTGCTATCGTACGGAATTAAAATCGATAGAGATGTTTGCACGCTTCGCTATACGTTTTCCAACTACCGACCAACTATACTCAACGCTCCTATATACATAGGTATTTCGTTATATAATAAAGGCGTCGCCGGATTAACCGATCTTCCATTATAAAATTATTCGATAAAACGGGCGTGTACAAAAAGAAATATGAATCCGTGAATCCGTGGTGATACGAGCCATTATACATCTAGATACGATTAAAATGTAGATAATGAGGATAGATTTAAAACAATCTAAATGGATTAAAATTAGCGTTAGATCGACAACATTTTTGCAATTATATAATAATATACCTTGGCATTGATTTTCTAGCTGTTTCATTTACAAATAGAAGATAAAACGTTATTAATTACGCAAGTATACATAGAAAATACTTTTAGGCTATTTAATATACAGATACATATTTATTATTATTATTGTTGTTGTTGTCGTTGTTGTTGTTGCATTTTAATAGCCTGCAACATTCAGTGGAACTCTCTTCCACGTTTATCGTTGTCTAACACGACCATTCAGGCTGCATATTAATCTTTTATTAATGTCTATTCGCAGTAAATATCTTCTATGTGCACTTTCCTATCAGTTTCTTTAGCTAACATAGTCGCGATATTAGCATCTCGCTACACCTTTAATGAAATTTCGGAATTTCAGAATTTCGGTACACAGTCCCACTTTCGTACAATGCATTTCCAAAAGTATCCTACGATAAGAGTATTTAAATACGTCAATAGTATGAACGTTTATTTTCCATAGCAAACTCGTACGTCAATTTACAGGAATCGGTGCAATTTTTGCTCTACCTGTAAGCAACTTAACTTGTTTATAAATAATCGGAGCAGAATATTCGCCTTCTATCATTCGCAAAGTCAAACGATACCACGGTATACTGTATACACAAGGAGAAACACCTTCTCATCGAACCAGCAACTAACCAGTTGAGCAAAGTCCGGAAATTTTCACTCAGAAGAGCATCAGAACGGCGAACAAAGCTTTCGAAGGGATTCGATCACGAGCCCAAGCAAACATCAAGCCGCAAGAGCAATAGGCAACAGCAAAATACCGTGTAATCCGAAACGTTACGCCGAAAACTCGAGGGCTCGAGGGGGTTGGTGTTTCGTGCGGTTCGCGTTTCGTTATACGTGGGAACGCATGACTCGGGGTTATTTTTCTCGTAGGCAGTGCTCGTGGCTCCTTTCGGGCTTTGCGGTTCGGTTTTTCGACGGTGAACGCCGAGCCCGTTTTTCCGGCGCCACGTGACTCCACGATGAAGTTTCGGCGAGCGTAATCACGTGCGCCCCTTCTCTGCCACGCGTTTCCCCATTGTTACGCGAGTTTACGCGATCGCAGATTAAGTAGCTCTTGATGGGAACTAAACACCGTTTAAACCGCGCACCTCCGATACTTACGACTACTTTAGGCTGCGTAAATTTGTTAATAGCGTAGCGATTAAGAAATGTGGGTTACAAAATAATTGTACAAAGAGGGATACGGCGTAAGAGTATGGTATGCTGGCGATGCTTCGAGATTAGAAATTTGATCAAGTTTTTGGTCGATCTCTTGCGACAATGTGATACACTAGTATTCGTCTGACGCTGGCAATTCAACGAAAAATGGAAGAAGATTGAAAATCTCCGAATTTCATACGATTTTGTATAAACAATAGTTACGTAACAAATATACTTCGTCCCTGAGTTTGACGATCAGATTTTTTAATTTAACGTAGTGTAGCTGTAGCTGCTTATTAAAATATACAAACATTTCGAGTGCAAAATTCAATAATTTCTATCTTGAAAGATAAACCACAATGAATATTCTTACACGTTGTATTCACATTGCATTTACAGCTCTAACATTTGAATACCAGGTACAGTCTGTAATCGTTATCGTAATTTAATAGATTTCGACTTTCAAATCTCCTTTTCTTTTCTTTCTTTTTTAAATGAAAGTTACGTATTATAGCGTAGGTGATCGATCATTGTGTTTGCATACGAAATAAGAATTTTGCATACCTTGTTTCTAGATTCTATGACGCAGATTAAGCTTTATATCTCATGTGTCTACGTATGTACGTGAGTAAACGAGAATGAAAAAAGTCAAACATCGATCGTTTTTTTTTATTTATTTATATTAAACATACACGAAAATCACATAGCAGCGTCGCTTCTAAATAATTTTACTGTAAATCCACAAACAATCAAACGAAAGGTGGATGATAAATCAGAATATTGTACAGGTAAGTCCGAGCTGAACGAACGTAGTACTTGTTTGCAGGTAAATTATTTATGATCGTACCGCGAGAAAAATGTTGTCGAGTTGAAAACACGCCTGACACAATGTCCCATAAAAACGTTATGGTGCTTGCCAGGCGAGCATTATCTCAATGTTTTTGCGAAATTTTACAATAAAACCACGAACGAGACTATAAAGAAAATGTGTCCGTCGGATTGTCAACTGTTAACAATCCAGAAGAAATGCTTCTGCTAACAGACCTTTTTATTCGTTTTCCAACTTACATGATTTTTTTTTCAACATCGAATAAATCTTTCCTTTCTTATTATTTTATTCCTTTCTGCACTTTTTATTTTATAAAGAGTACGTTATTTCTAAGTTTGGTCTATGATTTTCTTTAATAAACTTAATTAGTTTATTTTTCTCCTTTTGTTTTAGAACGGAAGATCAAAACACCAAGCTGTTTTCCGATCAAGGAAGAACGTGAGTCTTTTTTAATTTGATATTTCTTTTGACTTCTTTTTATTTCTGCCCTCCCCCACCCCGTCTTTTACGTTTCTTTAGTTTTTTATCACGTATTGTTTTTCTTCTTCATTTATATATAATTTTGTACGTTATTGCGCGTTATATAGGTAATGTAGTTTACAAAAACGATTTAATAACCAGCAATTTGTATTCCAAGCTATACAGGTTATCTTTCATATATTATATATCATAAATTACAAAATATTACATTCGATATAACATACATCTTATCTTATACTCTACACACATATTTTTCAGGAAACATTCGCACTATGTACCTAGATATTCGCATACAAATTCTTCATTTTCTAACGAGTTTCAATAAGGAACGAAGGAAAATAGATTTATTTTAAATAACGAGAATTCTTTTTACCCGCTTACATGAACCATGTCTAAAGCTGATACTAATTTCAAATATTCTAGGGGCAGTAAAACGTTATAATAATTTTATCTTTGAAACTAATCCTAATTTTAATATGTTCCTTGCTATTGCAATATATGACGAAGTATAGTAAAGTACTTAATATTCAAAATAATCCTAAAATATACAGATACAACGCAACCGAAGACAGTTCAAAGGTAACTAAAACACACTGTTCAACGATTCGCTCAAATCCGAATTTTTCATACGAATAATCTTGTTCTCCGTTTTAAATTACGCGGACATTTTCAGCACGCGTTCTATCACGACTACCCACTCCGTGACAACCTAATTTCAAACGCTCGATGATTCGATTTCACGTACCTCCGACACTTGGAACTCCGCCACTCGCCGTAAATAATAATCGTACAAAATTCCAATTTCCACGTCATCTACGAACAATTTCAACTGAATTTCGACGAAATCCAAAATCGTTTGCCATCGATATCGAAAGCAGAAGAAGATCCCTCTCAAGCACCGACCCTTACCTTTTTCAAGTGGCTATCAAAGTTCGCTCGTACAGAGGGGTACAAGTGGTACAAGCACGAAACATTAAGTACTAGAATGCCATCGACTCTATCCCATATGTCGTGAAAGATATAGTGTTAAGCACGGCAGTTGGTCGCACTCGTTGGTACAATAGAATTGTTACGTGCGATTAGGAGTTACATTTCGAGTTGTTTATCATCGAACCGGGGCCATCGTGCCAAGTTTCAAAGTCGAGTGACACAGTTCTCGTGAAAAATGCGGGTGCCTCCTCTAGTACAACGTCTACTTACAACCCTTCGTGTATCTTCAGGATCATCAATGACGATTTATTCGACGTTTTCCAGCGTTATGACGGTGAATGTTTGAAAGTAAGATCTTTATCTGCGAGCTTAACCGATGCAGGAAATAAATGTTTTAAAAGGAACGTGTTTTCTATTCAGTTGGGTTTATCAACGTGCATCGCTTGGAATTGAAATTTACGTTTCCACTAAACCATGTGCGTTCCATTACCCGAACGTTAAGTCGAACAAACGTCATTTTAATGTGTATAGAATCGGACAACAATGTCGCGGAATAAAAACGCGTAAGTCGTAACAACAAGGAAAAGGGTAACGCGTTCGAGAGAGGACGTGATCTTACGTCGCGAAAAGAAAACGCGTGTTACATACGCGTGCACAGTGCACGTTCATTGACGCACATGGTGGCAGAAACGACAGGGCACCAGTTGTTTCGGCACGCTCCTGGCACGTGCAGCTCACGTGGCGGTTCGGATGAGTGGATTGTTCATTCCAACGTTTTGTAAGCCACTTTTGTACCAACCCGAAAGAACATCGGCCTCGTTGCCAATACGCTTAGCAACACGATAATAGAAAATAATTGATAAAACAAGCAACGCGCTGTGCTCACCTGCAGATATGGAATTTACTGATTCACGAGGAATTATACTCGCGTTATATGTTTGCGCTTACACGTTTCAGATTGGTACGAATTTGGCGAAGAGAATCTTTGAATCTAATTTATCCTTATACATCTGATTATTTATCGTCCAACTTCTGCAAAGAAGAAACTACGAGACAGAAACTTTACGTGCAACGAAACTTCGATGAACGACGATCTACAAAATTTACGATCTACGAATTAGATGGGTAGCTCGTATTTTACCGCCATCCGTACGAGATATAGAGCGGTTAACTCTCGACTGGCATCGATAGTTGGTGGGTGAACAGGAAAAGTTTTTAATACAATATTTTTTTCGCTTCTTCGTTGTGTAAGGATTATGGGACAGGCAATGTGGCGTGGCGACGTTTACGCATTGAATCGATAATGCTCACCAGTGTCCACAACTCCATTAAGATAATTGTGCCGCCGCTTTATTTCTCCTTCCATTTGTTCATCTATCCGTCTGACTATCTGTGCCGTGTGCACGAACAGACGAGAACCACGAAATAGAAAGAAGGCGAACCAACAAGCCAGTCTTACAAGAGCGAGTTCGCGGACTTGAAAGTTGGAGAACCGAAAGGCTAGTTTGTATTACGCTACCGTCTGACCAGAATGGTTTCATTATACCGTCCCGACAATACGAGAATCTACAACCTGGGCTTGCTTTTTATTTTCTCAGACGTCCCCTTGATGTTTGAGTATCGTCTAGAAATAATTTGAAAGCAGAGTTTTTTTATACGGTTTCGTAATTCATAGCTCGTTTCAAGTTTGAGGAAGGAATGGCTGTTTAATTTAATTTCTCGCTTGCTTTTCGCAATCGTGCAATCTCAAAGAAATATGCAGCTGAAACGCTTTTATAAGTTTTCAACGATCAAACATTTTTCAATTAACAAATATCCGTTTCAATATTTCAGTTAACGAATCTAATGAAATTGAAGTTATTATTTCGCTACGGAAAGATTACAAATAAACGGTGTAACGCGAATTTTAATATCTTTATTTGCTCCTTGCAATAAGAATTCGTTACGAAGAATACGTAACTGTGTATTAGTTTGAGCAATAAAAAAAGTTATTACGATAAATAATATCTCTACGAATGTTTAAAAGATAAAACGAAAAATGAATATAACGGTCGAGTGTCTTTGTTACGACATAATCTCGTGAGAAAGCTTTTAAAGGAACCATTGAATATCTTGTATTTTACAGAGGATTGAAATAAGTATTTTTCATAAAAGGTAAGAGGAAGAGAATCACATCGTGGCAAACGATTACAGAGCGAACAAAGAGCCTTTTCGATTCCATCAAAAAGTCAGTTTGAAAACACAGTGGCAATGGCTCGCAATGGATGGTTAACAATTGCAGTTGTCAAACATAGAAATTAAAGAGCATTGTAGCGGAGGCAACGTAAAAACTTGCGCACAAAGCGCCTTAGCTGCTAAACAACGTTTCGAACAAACGTCCTGGCTGTCTTCATAGAGTGGTCGGCTTAAGAGCATTGAACGGGTCACGTGTCGACCCGTGTCCACCGGATGTCATGGTTTTGTTGCATTTAACGCCTCTTCTGCGGACCATTCACTCCGTGGTAAAGCCATGGGCGTTTCCTTTTTCCGCCCAAATGATCCACTGACTGGTTCAAGCCTGTACCATATGAAACGAATGTGCTTGTCTCGGCTAAGACGACAACTGAATTCTCAAACAAATTAGGATTTCCAAAGTTCCATCGAGTGAAACAACATTTTGCCAAAGATGTACGACGATCGCGATGAATGGAAAATGGAAATATTAAAAGGGAATTTCACTTCGAAGAAATCGATTGTAATCGGGCAAAGATCGGTTTAGACAAGGATATTGTTAGTGAAATTTTAAATTATTAGCAGCGATAGGTAGTTTTATAGGATTGGAAATAAGTTTGATAGTAAAATAAATAAAATTGTACAAGATAAAAATCTCTGGATTATTCTATTCGATGTGAAATCTTAAGGTTGTAAAGGTAGAATCAATCTGCGATCTACATCTTGTCACTCGTTGTTCCCAACAATGTTGAATCGTTTACATTCGCAAAATATCAAAAACCATAAAGCAAAATCCATAAAGCGAAAGCGTATTATAAAAGCATGCGACCAGTATCGCTTTCACAATCCGATTATCGAATCTATATATCTCTATCATATAATCCAATGAATTTAAATGCACGTCTTTATATCTTTGGAAAATTTTATCAAAGAGAAACAACAAATCGATATATATATGTACTTCAAGACAGAAGATAAATAATCTTTAACGAACACTTTCGCAGCATTCATAAATATATTTAAACCAATTTGCCAAATATTAGCACACGATCTTGTCCATACGAAATAGACCATAGCTGCATGAATTATTTCAAGTGTCCTCGATATTTCCAATATAGATATCAGTAGAACGACGCATTATCGAATAAGATTTTTTCATGAATTTCAAAAGAAAATGAAATTTTAAACGCGATGCGAAGGAACGAATGAAAGGCGGGGTAAGAATGTGAAAAGAAAAAAAAAAATAAAAAAAAAAGAAGAGAATGACGTTACTAGAGGGACTATTTACGGAAAAACAGATCTTCACGGACGATTACGCGGTGGAAGCATGGGAACTGGGCTACGGGACGTCCCGATTCGCCCATAAATCTACCTGCAATTTGCAATGCATGCCATGGACACCCGTGAGGCATTCCTCTGGAAACGCCGCGCCGGCATTCGTTGTCGCTCGTCGGTATTCGTCGTGTACGTAGGTGTGGCAGGGCGAGTATTGTCGCGCAAAACTGTTTCTGTCCACAATAGTCAGTGACAAAACCGCGAATCGGTGACCGTGATGAATCGCCGCTCTTCTATTATATGTTCGCAATAGCGCGTTCTGCGACTGGGTAAAGCCGTCCAAGTTACTGCTGTTTATTTTGATAAATTATTCCAATCCTTAGCCCACAGTCGAATTTATCGATTGTTAAAAGTTTTTGCAACGCCCTAACTCGTGTTCTCTTCTCTTCTTCTACAATAGCGGTATTTCTCAGCAAGAAAGTACTCGTATTTCGTCCTTTTTCCGTTTTTCTATCTTTCAATCTCCCTTGCCGCTTTTCCTCTTTCCCTCCTCTTCTTCTGATCGATGAAATGTTCGAGATTTTTGACTACATAGGTATTTATGCACGTCAAAATTAAAATCTTTGCCTTAAAAATTTGGTTGTAGGAGAATGACGATTTAAAAGGCTATCGTAAAGGTTTCAGGATTTGACAAAGGAACCGAGGAAATAAAAATTCGATCGATGTAATACCGTAATCGCGCGTTCTTAGCTTTTACTTAATCACTTCTATATCACAATTAGACGTAGGCTTCCCGCTGGCAACAGGGGGGAAATAGTAGCTATGTAAGCATACTTTTGCATTCTATTCATGCACGCACGAAGCCCCGTAAGCTTTTCATTTCTTTTTTCCTCGAACAGAATTTCTCGAGCTTCCAGTCATTGTTGCGTTAATAATAATCCGAAACGGATTACTCGACCACCCGTCGAACGATACCACTGTCGATTGATACCGCGGACGCGACGTTCTAAAGACAATTAATCGAACGAACGCTAATAACGTTACGAGATGAGAATGAAAGAAACGTACTCGTCTTTTGCTTTCTATCGTTCAATTCTTCTGGAATAATGACAATTCGTAATGCGATGTCAGTAATTGACACGGATATCAATTTGTTTTTCTCTCAACCCTTTTGCACAATATTAAATCTAAGCAGGTACGAACCTATAGGCGACCGCTGAGTCCAGATGAATTCACGATACATCGATACAGAAGACAAGTACCTAGTTACGTGTATCGTACATGCTGCTGACAAGTAAGTCGAAAGTCAACGCATCGAGCAGAAATCTGTGAAAGAAGAAAAACATATCGTCCCCTAATAGCCCTCATTGACGAGAGCACAGGAGACAAAACCGGGGGTGGACTCTCCTGTTTTCATTTCAATTTCTACCCCTTGGTGGCGGGGCCCTTCCTCGATGCCAGATGGCGAACGCTCCTCTTCTCTTCTCTCTTCGACCTCTGTCGTCTTCTTTCTCTTTCCTGTTGGTCTTTGAGCGCGTGTGGCGCACGGGGCTCGTGGGCTCGTCAAGCGATGGTAGGTGGAGAGATCGAAATGATTGAACATGTCAATGTTTGGCTTGGCTTACACCGGCGTGACTATAGCGTGGTTAACGAATCGGTTTACTTTCCTGCGGCTTAGCTCGCTTTTCCTCGCTCGATTCGTCTGAGAACACGCTTAGGATGCTCTTGCGGATTTTCCTCATTATCCGTAAACGTCATTTAGCTTTTAGCTTCAAGATAGAGGTGAACGAAAATTAGCGAAACTTTACTTTCAATATAAAAATTTCACGGAGATTAAAAATGTAAACTTAAAATTAATGAACTGTAAGATCGTATTACTTACTTGCGTTTCAGACGAAAATACACCGAACAAAAGAGAATCGTACGATTCTCGTCGTTCGATGAATTATCTCGTATCTACGTAAAATAGTGAACACGATAGTAAACGCAACAATATCGGCAGTGTCATCCGAGGAACTGGTGAAACGGAAAACAGCTGAGAAAAAACGAGGGAGATACTGGGATCTAGGAGGAAACTCGCCAAGCGGAATCGAACGTTCCTCGGAGCTTCTCCAATTCAATTATCAGCCTTGTGGCCACAGGGGCGTCGATAGGGCACGGGCACGTTCAAGTGTTTAAATTTAGACGAATGAAATAATAAGATCAAACGGTAAATATCCCCGATGAAAGGCAGCGCATGCAAACAAAACTTTTCAGACGAGGGTGTGCTTCTGAAAATACACATCGCGATTCTCCCGGGGGCTCCCCCGGTGCTTCATATCGATTGTCGACTACGCGTACCGGCGCTTTTGGTAAACAAAATTACGCGACATGCAAATTAATATCGGGCTGATTAATTAAAACAAATAAATTTTTTAATAAAATTTTTTCGCAGTCAACGATTTTTTCGGCCGGTTAATCGGCATAAATCTCGTTCAGACACGAAAAACGTACTGCACAAGGATAAGGTAAATTTATTTTTGACTTTTTAATCACCTAGCTGGCTAATGAAATCACATCCTGTCGAAAATAAGGAAACGTTTGGATATCTGTGAGTGGTAACGGACGTGGAACGCAGTATTTGCGCGATGTCTCCATTTTGCATAAAATACGAGAACGAACGAGTGTGTAGAGGTATTTGAAGTTAATACATACGTGATATCAACTATTCCGCTGTGTTGATACGCGTATAGTGACATGTTTCACATACGTGTTGCATAATTTTAAGAGATGCAGCATACGAGCATAACGTGTCCTTTTGTTCCGCGATTTTTTGAGAATATCAAATACGTCGGATGTTTTTGTTTTTCATTTGCTTTTTAATGAAAAGTGATATTTTAGTGGAGACGAAATAACGTACCACTGGGAGGATGGAATATATCATAAATGAACGTTTTTATGTATTATAAATGTTATCGTTATAAATATTAAATATTATTTTGTTATTTTCAATGTTATTATTAGATGCTGCTTAGATTTATCGTTAAAATTACTTGGATCTAAATTGGCATACGTTACAACGGCAAATCTGAGTTCTAAAAATATTTCAACAATTCACGAAGAATACTTTTATTCGTTATGCACGCGTGTAGATATTACCGTTATTAAATTTTTTTTAGATTTACGGTTTTAACGTTTTATATTTTCCTTGGAAACGATACAGAGGAAAGCGAAACAGGTGAATCTGATACGATGGAAGAAGTAGGAATCGAAGGAACTTACAAAACTAGAGCTCGGAAGATACATCCAACGTCTACCATATCTTGACATCGATAATTCTTCTACAGATAATCTTGTATCAGTAATTTTATCAACTTCTTTCCTGGTACAAACGTTTTATTCTTCAGCATACATTTTCCAAGTCTGATAAACTCGAAAAAATAGCTTCTAAAATAAATAAAATTCTGCTGTATCTTTATACCATAGGTATTTATTTCTTATTTTATCACATACAACGTCTCTATACTCTAAGAATTTTCTGATATCGTTGATCCATTGTATTCCTTTACAACAAAGTATTTTAAAACAAAAAGTGATGTTTCGAATGGATAAACATGATAGATCGACTTATTCTTTTCCATTTTTTTTTTTTTTATAATTAAAAAGAAACGTTCTTATATTATCAAAGTCGTTGCAGCGATGTTAGCGGAGGGCAAGGTTTAGATCTACGTAACTCGATAACTCGTTCTAGAAAGAAATCAAAGAACGAAAGATCGCCTCGTTAAAATAAACGAAGGCAGCCGTGGAAAGAAAATCACGCGAGAAGATTTCGGCCGTGCAGAAGCCGAGACGGAGTTGAAAGTCATCCCGTTAATTACAGGGATCGTCCTAACAAATCATCACGGGGCAACCGCAAACCCCATAATTGCAGGCCTTATGGTTTCACCCGTGGCACGAGCGCTTCCGCAGCTGACCATCGTGTACTACGAAGTCTATAACGGGAACGCAATATCCCGGAACACCCGTGGACTGTAGAAGCCATAATGTAGAGCAGCGCCCACCGTCCATGAACGGAGTGATTCACCGAAATACGCGACAGATGCACGATCTGGAAGATAGTGGATATAACATTTAACGTTCGGAAGTAGCCCGATAACTTCTGGAAGCCCACACAGGGGTTGCGCTCGTTTTTATGTTAGGCTCTTGGCCTGCTTCTTCTTCTTCTTCTTCTTCTTCTTCTTCTTCCTCCTCCTCCTCTTCTTCCTTCGACGAGGTTCCAAGATGAATAAATCGTTAGTCCAAGGGATTACGCTTATGAGAACTCAAGTAATTCTGACAAATCATTACGAAATCACAATGAAAAATTATTATCTCGTTCGAAGCATTAAACTGTAAACGGTGCGTATATTCGACGCTAGGCGTAACATCGATCCGATCGATTTGATGCGACGAAACAAGTTCAGCGAAAGATTTCACGATCTGTGCGATTTTAACTCGATCGTTCGTTTCTGTCGAAGTAAAGCTTCTCTTGATCAGCGACTGCGTTTCTCGGTATTATTCGCATCGGTTCTCAGCGCGAACAATGAGAGCCACCCCTCAAAAGGGCAATTACAGAAACAGAGAAGAATGGCGGCGCAGACGCGGAACAGGCGAGCGCGTTTAGATAGTCGCAGCTACGTCGATGCTAGAAAATCGGAGCAAAGAGGGTGTCTGGCGTACTTTGCACAAAACACGCTGCTACACGCGGTGGATCGCGATATCTGCAACCTGGAAATAAGGGAATCACACATAATCGGACGTGACAAGTGACGTTCTCGCCGGGTAGTAAGTCATCCCCTATGCTTTTCGTCGGAGCGTTACGACGCCAAGGGGAGAGGCGCACGCTCTTTCTCTCTCCCCTGTTGCTCGTATTCACGGTACACCCACGCACAATGACTGTCCCTAATAGGTACACGCAGCCCTTGATTAGAATCTAGGAGACGAGAGATGCCAGTGACTTTTGTACCTACCAGCCTACAAATGTGTGTTTGTTCGGTCGAGTTGACGTATCGGGCTTGGTATTTTCTGACAGAGACATCGACGGGTTGTTTGAAGAGAAACGATACCCGTGGTAGTACGCAGAGAAGAAACCACGAATTTCTGGCAAACGGAGGTTTTCCACTTCTATTTACGATAATCCTATGATATTACGAATTACATAATTTACATTACGCGGAATAGATAGGTAGATTCTCGGGAGAAACTCGAAATACACGTAATAGTACTCGATTACTAGCAGTAAGAAAGAATCGCGAGTTTCGAGGGAAAAGAGTCGATGGAAAATCCCTTGGAAATCGGACAATTTTAAACAGACGACGCACTCCTCCTAGTTGGGTACCGAACTGCTCGCTTTCCGCGAATTTATTAATTTTGTGTCATCGTATTTTAGGATTCTCGATTCTCAACGATATCTTCATGCCGATTAGTGTTATAACGTTCAATATTTTTGTTACGCTCGTTTCGCTGATTAACATACGATTGAAACCTGAAGGCTGTATTCAAATTCAATTGATAATTAGCGTTACGATCTGTCGCAAACATTCACGAGTTTCATTAGAGAAAGAAGTATAGCGGTGTCGCGTGATTCAATTTACGTAGTACGTAGAAGGTAAGAGGAAAACCTAAAAATTTCAACCTTCGTACCAGATACATACATATTTCAGTCGCCTGTGCAAATTACGCAGCACGTGCGAAATATGTATTGTACCACGTAGAAACTCGTACAGCAGAAGCTCGTGTAGAAAAGAAAGTCACGCGATATTCGCGCGTCCCTGTTTATTTATAAAATGCGCTAAAGAGTCGCGTTACACGTAGATCGACCATCAGTTGTACGATAAGAGCATGTACGCGTGCCACTCACGTGTAATTATAGTAATGAATCGTAATTCATGATTTATAGCGCATTTTTTTTAGTAGCCACTGTAGCGACTTATATCACGCATGATGTGCTTATGGAAATTCACGGTACGGTAGAGCTTTATCAGAGAGATGACCTAAATGTAGCCTGTACGTGTTTAAGTATATCCTTAAATTGGAGATTTTTAGAAAATAGAAATTTATAATGGCAATGTATCATGTTTGAGAATTGTATGAAAAACTGGGCATGGGAAAGTAGGACAAATATTTTATATTAAATATAATACCATATATATATTTTATAAATTTCATATCAGGCAATTGGTTGAAAAATTCCTGTTATTTGACAGGACTTTGTTAAAATCCCACTAGTGTCACGAACGCTAAACATTATGGGTCCATTAATAATTATACTCCGCGTTTTGGTAAGTTTAACGATACTCGTCGGAGCTAAAAGGGTCTGGCATTTGCTGTTTGCTTAATTATGCAGGCTTCGAAACTATTTTCGTTGAACGGTGTTACCCTTAATCTTTATGGAATTTTATGGATCAATTTCAAGGCGATAATTAACGGTGAAGATTCAACTAAAGTACACTTACCTACTCGAATTACTTTCAATAAATCTTGAAAATTAATTATTTTCCTAAACGATATATTACCTTGTCGAATATAAACGATGCTTTTTTCATAAATTTACAATTTCGGATTTTTATTACGTTCGCGAATTCAGGGAAAAATCTTGGATATTAACATCAGAGCTAGCAACTTACAGCATATCGTAACACGATAAATATGCCACACTACGCGTCTATGATTTGATGAAAATATCTTTCCCTTGCCAAAAATACGCATATTTTTAGTAACCTTTAACGAAAGATTAAACGTTCGATTAAAAATATTCTTACATTAAGCGCCAGAAAAAATACTTACGCTTTTGCAAAATATCGTTAAGCCTATTGTTCGTTACAAATAGGTAAGAAAATAGATGCACGACTCTCTTTCGAGATATTTAGCAAAATCCTTCTAAAAATCTACAAATATTAACTTGAATCATCTACTTATATACTATTTATATCTTTCCTGAAAGCTACGATTTATTTGCAAATAATCTGCAAAGTACGTCTACTCTATACTCTCAGGTACTAACGAAAAATTCTGATACTCTTCGTAGGAAGGTATTTAAAATCGTTGCAAGGATGAAAAGAAGAAAATAACTTAACGACTGCAACGTGTGTAGCGTTGGAAGGAAAACGAAAAGTTGCGGACGCGCACGCACAGTTTGGATTATAAGCGGAGCGAGGCTCGACATTAGGTCCTCATGGGACGTTATTAGCGTTGGCTATCATGCGTGGTGCAAATAGAGCGTGCTCGAAACACGAAAGCATTACGCTTGATTACTCAACCTGCCAAGCGATGAACTAGCATAATAGGCAGGCCCGTGCAGCCACATTCAGGACGTGGTTGCGCGAATCCAAGCTTGGAAAACTAGCCGACCAGATGCTCGATCGCAGAACTAAATCCTTTCTTCGTTAGTCGTGGCTTTGTTTAAGTTACAGCTTCCCAAACATAAACGATTAATTAAATGTGAAACTTTGTTTCCCGTTCTAACACATTGTCCGATCTACCTGAAACGCTTTGTGCGGCCGAAAGAATATTATCGATCGAAATCTCGCCAATGACAATTTGTTAAAATCAATTTGATAGTTCCACGAGTATAATCGATAACGATCTACCCTTGGAAAAAGCGACTATTTTCACAATCAATTTCGAATCTGTCCTGCGGCCACCGATAAGATCAAAAAATTGGCACGAGCTTCTTGATCGTGGGATTCCGTATCCCTGGGGGTTAAAGGGAATGATCTGGATTTCATCCGACTGCGGTATCCCTCGGGAAAACTTGGACGTTCCCTTAATTACTGCATTTTACCGTAGCCGGAATAATTAAGACCAACGGGGGCATCCGGCGAAACGATTATCGTTGGAAGCAGAAAAATTCTGTGATTAAAGTTTATGCATGAGACGCGAGCAAGGGGTTTAATTCGATCTTGTTTTCATAGCTTTTCACTGGAACCGAGGAAAGCGAGGATGTTTGACCCTTTCTTCGTGAAACCATTGAGAATCGTAAAGAAGGTTGTTGCGGCGTAAAAAGTGGAACCCCTGGATGGTAAAATTGAAACCTACCGCGACGGAGGAATATTTCTTTGAAAATAATTTCACCGAATCTAATTTCGATGAAAGCATTAAGCAACCTTGCCTGATAATAATTTAAATAAAAATAACCTTAATAAACTTATGTTCAGAGATATGAATTGAAACTTTCGTGGCGAAAAACCTGACAATTTTTACGTATCTGTTATCTTTTCGATGAAGAAACAAATATGTAAAATAGTAAGATTGAAAATTATTACAAGCTTACGAAAGCCAAATCGTTGAAAGTTGAATATTTGTTTTAGTAATGAAATTAAACGTATTTCTATGGTAGAGACATTAAATATTTCTTCCTGCGTTTTCAGAAATCAACGTTTTATGGAAAAATGTAGGAAAATTAAAGTTAAGCCTTCTTCTTCTATTATTTATAATCGCGTCAATTTCTTGCAACGAAAAGTTACTTATATAGAATTTAGAGCATTGTCATTTTGCAATTGTACTAATTTACGATCTTCCAAATAATCTTTTACAGCGAATTTGAATTAACTTGAAGTAAGATTACTACTTTGTTACACTTCAAACATTCTCGAAAATATAGGCAAACATCGCGTTAAACCACAAACTGAACAATCGTTACTCTTTGCTCGGTCATTCGAAATCGTTTCATTTGGCAAAGGTTGAACGAACAATGCGAAACGATCATTCAAATCACCTGCTGTCGATCCGTGTCGGCAACCTGTTCGATAGATTTATCAAGCGTTATCGATCGAAAGACATCAATGGACACAATTATCCTGTCACGTGCCGATTCAAGTGCGCGCATCCGAGGAGAGCCAGAGGGGACTTTGGAAAAAGGTAGAGATAAAGCAGGTCCTTTGGTCCTTTGAAGGATCCGACGTTGATAAATTTCACGCACGTGACACGAGTCATACCATTCGCTCGTCACGAACCTATGGACATTTATGTATTTTTGATGGAGACTTTAACGCGTCGACTATGTTTCTTCTTTGTAAATCCGAATTTTTGTCATTATCCTAACAGACAGTTCGGTTCCAGTATTTTTCGAATTTATGAAACACGTGGCTACGAAATGATTTTTAGTAAATATTTTACGAATCGATCAAATTTCAAGTGACAACACTTTTCGTGAATTGTCGATTCAAAATTTAGTTGGAAGCAGCTTGCAGAATTTTCATTCTACGATTATTCTGAGAAAATATATTGTGTATATGTACTCGCATAAATCGTCCGCAAAGTGATCCAAGTAATTTCAAAATACCTTAATTGTGCGATATTTGCAGTTTACAAACATGGCTAAGGATTAAATATTACGAATAATTCCTTTCATTCGGTTAAAATGTACGCGCCAATAAAAGAAGATTTTATCAAGTTCTGTGTAACTTCACGCGTGTCGCATACGTGACTTCGATTCGAATCAGTGGATAATGACGCAAACAAATCGAACAAATTGCTTCTATCCAATCGTCATGAAATATATATGTGTGTACACTGGTTAAATAAAATTCGCAACGGTGATCTTCATTTCGACACACGGCTTTGAATAAAAATAACGCAAAAGTCGATCGTATTTCGGATTTTAAAATGAAATTATATACTTAATTAGCTAATTTGTATAATACTCTCGCAGCGAATAATAGCCAGTATCGTATCATTTCGATCGTAACGCGATATTGAAGATAAATACGCTCGCAAGAAGCATTGGGCATGCGTGTATATCGAATTGCAAATAAGTTTTATTAAACTTATCGATGACAATATAGCACGCCGTCTTATTTTTAGTTTACGTGTTTTAAACAACTGAAATTACTTTCAGAGAATGAATTATGTATGAAAGTGTGAATAAAAGTGAAATTATAAGATAAACGCTACTTTCCTCCTCGTTTCATATGCGTTTCGTTCGGCTTAAGATTCGATCGACGCTCTTAAATTTAAACAACTGCTTGTCGCTTTGCAAGAAATAACGAAAACGCAGCTAATGTCAACGCTCGTAAACCGGGAACGTATCCTCGGAATGCACAGCCAAGGCGATCCATCCGGTAGTACGTAGATGGGCCAAGTCCCGTGCCTCTCTGATTTCCCGGGGGATTTGCCGCCGTTTCGTTTCCAGAGTTCTACACCCTCGAACGTAGCGGAGCCTCTTCCCATACGTGCTCTCTCTCTCCCATGGAAACCGTGAAACTCGCTGTTGCACAACCCTGATGATTACCGTGGCATGTGATTGCGCTACGCCGCGTAACTTTGTCGTAGAAAAATCTCATTCCTGCTATTCCATGTACTAACGTTCTGGAAAACTGGAAATCTTGGAAAACTACGATCCCAACTTGTAGGATCGCAGCGTCTCGTTCTGCGTACTGGTCAACATATGCTAAATTTTAGTTGTTAATTATCAATTAAATATGTAATGTAATAGTAATAATACTATCTATAGTAATAATAATAATATTTATTATAATTCCAGCGCCCAGTGGGACGTAGAATGGGTTTGGTTTACAAACATCACGATCATACCGTGGTCTGTAAATTTTCTTAATATTGTCGCGATAACAAATTCTTTATGGGGGGAATTATTTCCTCGTCGATCGGTTATTTTAAATTATCGATGAACCTCTCTCTGTTCAATTCCAGTCCTTCCAAACTTCCGTACAATTCCTCGATACGTTATATCCACGATGTCTTCCCAAGAACTCTGTCTGTCTTTACCATGGAATCCTTCAACGTTGGTTAACTTGTCCGATCTTCGAACGCGCCGTACCTCTTGCTGCTTAAAGCTAAACGAAAATTCAGGTCGAGCGTAGCTTAGCGTATCGATCTTCGATAATTCCCACAGTTCGCACGGGCGGTGTTTAATCCATTTACAAGAGTTGTTATCCTTCTGTCATCCGATAATCCACGTTCGATGGATTGACACACGTTCGGCGAGCGAACTCAAGACTGCCTAACTTTTTCTCACAGAGGGACCGGAATCCTGGAATCTTCTTTGGACATTTTTCATCGACGTGGCCGCACGATTTTCGAACCTCGGAACAAAATTTTATTGAAGATCCATCGTCGTTTTTTATCCCCGCTGGAAATTGTTAGAACAATCGTCGTGTTAGCTCGAAAATCCGAGAAAATTGAGACGTTAAAATTAAAACGATACGCGTACGATACAAGTACATGGAATGGAAAGTATGTGGGTGTACGAAAACAACTCTTAACTCTTAAGGGTTGAACGCGTTAATCCGGACGCTGAAACCGCCCTTATCTAAACCTATAAATCGTAGTATCAAAGTATACTATCAGAGTGGTGTCGCAGCGCGGAGGTCCATCGTGTCCACGATCGATGGAATTAAAAATTCTCATGGTATCCTGGTGCGGGGCATCGATATTTTTTTCGATCTTCACCGTGAGAAGGCAAATCGCGAAAACTCCCTACGGTGCCCATGGGTGCCATCGTATAACGTGTCAAGTGTGCAATAAGAACAGCCATGAACAACGACCGTGAACACAATAGCAGGTCGTAACACTTGCACGCTGCCCCATAAGTGGATCCACGTATTCTCGCTGTCTCTTTCTCTCGTCCTCTATTCCCAAGCTAGTATATCTCCCTCTCTCCAACAATATTTCTCTGTGAGACTGTCGTTCGTTGTCGACTTCTAGCACGGTAAGCCCTACGGGCGCCTCCTGCAATATGCTAGCGAGTACATCGGATACTCTTGGGTTTGGTGTTTGCAGTGCCGTTCCCATAACTCCCCCGTGAATTCGCTCGGCTTGTTACATCTCCAGGGACACCCTGGTGATATAATGTGAGAATCGAGAACGGAGGCTTGGTCGAAACCAACGGAAACCGACTCCGGTGAAGATTAGTCTTCGAGAGGACGCTTTAGAGATGGTCTGATAAAAGGAAGCCAGGATATTGGAAAACGGCCAACGTTGGAAATTTCTATTTACGATTAAACACGGCGTACTCGATAACGAAGGCAACGAACAGGTAGAAATTGTTACGTGGATTGTTCGCTTAGACAGCAGCAATCTAACTTTATGTTAATCTTCTTCGATCTTTGGTTAGTTACGACTGCAGGGGGAATAGATGCGAGTACATATTCGTATGTTGGTTTATTTTAAATTGCACGTTACCTAGGTATCGTTGTGTTATTGTATTTCATTACGATAAAGCTGTATTAATACCAAGCTGTACATTTCAGGGGATAATAAAACTTTGATATCAGAAAGTGAAATGTTAATTACACGCTTATCTATGGAAATAGTATGCAAGTATTTCACGAATCTGATATAGTTTACACAGTGGATGTAGTTGATCCGGTTGTTGGTTTGCCGATTCGCTAGCGTACGGTGGTGCAAATTAAAAATTGGAGTGTTTATTTACCCTTTCTGAATGAACAGCACGAGCAGCTGAAACTTCAACTACTTTGATAGCTGTTTCCAAGCAGCTGCTTTCCGGCTAGTCATTGACGTTTCATCAGTTCCGAGCAAATTACAACTTCCGTACAAGATCACCAATTTACATAAACGTCAATGTACCTTCTATTGGTTCAGGAACCCGTCAATGAAAACGTCTGGAAACATTTCGAAAGAAATATTCTGAATGTTGTGTATTACCCTATAACGCGATAAGCGACGATTATGGTATCATTCCAATGATCTTCTTGTAGTCGGCAGTACTTTTAAAAACAATAGTAAACCAACACGATTTGAATGAATGATTTATCGACAACTAATCTCTTTATGGCATAGTCAAACTGAAATTACCTGGAAATAACACAGCAATGGCATATTTTACTATTCATCGCATGTATATAGAGCTAAGTATATTTATCATTTATGTAAATAGCACTGTTCGCATTAACGTCGCAAGTCCTTCCATCCATTGAATTGTGAATTAAGAAATCCGTCGACAAACGATTTGTTAAACAACGCGATGATTGCACGAACCGCGTCAACCGTAAATGTCAGTTTTATCGTTACATATTGGCGTTTAAAAGTTAATTTATGTTACAAACTGAATTTTCATTACGAAGCTAAGGCGATGTCTATCCTAACTTCTATCGCGGAAATTTCTATCGCGAATTTAAGCAATCGCGAATTGCCTGTATTTAATGAAACTTGGCACGTGTCGATAGACAGATGGTGAAACCTTTCATTGTTCTCCCTTTCCTTACAATTAGTATCCTTCGTGCTTCCCGTCAGAAGTAGTTGAACGACGCGACGCCACGCAACGTTCCGAATGATTCCACAAGTCAATGAATTGCGCAAGTATCTTGTTACTTCGTTCGACACCGTTGGCTTCTAGGATCTCCTACTGCTCTACACATAGCGTATCTGTTACACTTCCCTTAACCCTTTTACCGCGAAAAGTCAATGGTTCGTTATCGAGTTCTAACGTACTTAAGGGCGAAGACGTGTTAAAGAGTGAAAACATTATACGATACTTTTTGGATAAGAAGATGTTTTTCGATTTTTATATAATCTGACAAATATTTCCTCGTTATGGTTGTACTAACTAACAGGAACGATGGTAATAATAGGAACAATATTAATTATACGACACCACTTATCGGAAACTATCGATCTTGATAATTGATATAATAATAACTACAATATACAAACAACTAAGCAATCGTTTTAATGGAAAATGATGAATGGCAATTTCGTTGATTGATACCTGTGTGTCAATAGCAAGAAGCGAAATGATTATACGGTCGTAAAAATGGTTGAAATTTCCCTGGCTAATTCGGAATATCAAAATAAAAACTACTTACGACGATGTGAACAGTCCGTTCGCGTTATTAGATTCAAAGGTGCAATCTTTTGAAAAGTACCTGAGTGATAAAGTTACCAAATTTTGTAACTATGTATATAACTATATATATATATACACATATTGGATTAAATGGAATAATTTAACACGAGTTCAAGAATTCAAAGATAGCTATTTAAACACGATTTCGTATCCTTAGTTACCAAAAATAGTTTTAATGCTAAACTCGTTTATAAAAAACCGAAAACGTGACTTATCATATTTCTCGCGATTGATTTTTAAATACAAAAACGGTCAAGAACTGAAATTACCGGTTTGTTGTTCCTTCGATGATCGGATCAGCGTGGCGAAAGAATTTGATCGAAAACGTGTTCCACAGGGAACTTGCTTTCGACGCAACCACCCCCTTAATACGCGGCCTCAAAGGAACAGCCTAGAATAGGTTTTCATTAGACGCCCTCCTACTAAAAATCGTAACGCGAACGAATAAAAGAAAATATAGAACAACGGCAGCTGTGCTCGCTGAAGCAAACGAAAAAAATATTAATAACGTGGTCTCTGCGTCGTCCAGCTAGCGGCCCTTTGATTTCCGGCGACTCGACCTTTCCCGGAAATAATATCTGTGTTTAAAAACCCGTAACGTTGCGCTTTGTATGAAAATCACGGTACCGGATTGTTTGTCGATCTCGGTGAAGAAAAATGGAAGCAGCCTGACGTCAAAAGACATCTGTATTTTCTTTCCGGTTCCGTTATTGCGTGACTATATTTAATTATAAAACTGCAGATGATGTAACAAAAATCCTGCTTCAAATTGCACGATATTTTCTTACTAACGTTAGGCGCTAACGTTATTGCCTAACGAGACGGGATACCCAGTGAGAAATTATTTGTTTATTAATTATTTCTCCAAGCAATAAAACCGTTTACTGCGTTCATTTCAATATCTCGGTCCGCGCAGTTTATCGGTTTCGCAAAAGTGGAAACGATCGTAGAGAATCAATTTAGAGTTCGTCTCTTCTAAACAAGCGTGTAACGAGAAGCCAGTTTTACCCAGTCGACCGATAGTAGATTAAAATCATCTTCCCTCCTCGGCCAGAGACGTATATCGTCCCCTTAACACCCCTATCCCGGTAGTTTTGCTTTAGTTCGCTTGACCCTACTTGTCCCATCAGGGTGTGCTGCCGGCACACGTCCCTCCCTACGAGACTCTTCTGTGTCTCTCTTCTATTTCTCGTCGAATTTTTATTACCCGTCTCTGTCTATCGTCTTTTGTTCCTTTGTTCCGCATTCTCGTTTGCTTTCGCGGCTGTAAACCTTCTCGCGTTTAGCTTCGTCGTTGCTCGTCGCTGCGTACCTTTTCGTTTTGTCCCTGAATTTCTTTCGGTATCCACACCATCCTCCGCGCACTCGTCCTTTCACCTTTAGACTCATCTTCTACTCGTTAAAAATACATCGATTTCGCATCATCGTACGTAAATCGTGAAATTACGTTGCGTTCTATTTTCCACAATCTTTCGTATACCAGTGTACGTTACGTTTTGCGTCATTTTTAATCGAATTTGCTTTTTCTAAGGAAACTGTTCCAAGACCTTTTACGTTAATTGTTTGCGCACTACGTAACATACCGAGATATAGCAACTGGCAAAGTACCTGCGACGATAGGTGCGCGTGACCGCGCATCCTTTTCAGTTCTCCGGATCACAGGCACTGGACAGAGGATCCAGTCGTCCATCTAGAAACGAGGTGGCGCGTATGCACGAGAGCTTTTCGTGTCGGTTGGAAAGAGGCAACCCTTACTGGGTCCCCTCGCGCGTGCGGTTAATACGGAAGAATGCGAAAGCGACCCGACTGTGACAGGGAGCGGTGCGAAGAGTCCACGCAATTTCCTTAATGTACTCGCTAAATGTTCTAACCCCCCTGATACATGTACCAGCCGGCGCGGAGCGGCGTTACGTGGCTACATACTGTATCCTATAGGACGTGTGTGCGTGTAACGCGAACACCCTTCGAGACAAGGGTGTGCGGTCACACGTGGAACGCTCGAAGCAAGTAGGCTAAGAGGGCACGAGTGGGTGACGTGATAGAAACGATTATCGATTACGGAGAATACGCGACAGCTATCGCGAGGATTACGACCTTGGTCATCCGTTTCCAATACGTTTCCAGCGAAGATACTATCTATCTTGCTTTGGCGACAAATTTTTACGCGAATATCGCGTTGATCCGCGAGTGTAGCAGCTACGGCAGATGAAATACAGCGAACTGTAAAAATGATATTGAGATATTATAGCATTCGACTGCGTAGATGGAAAAGCGACGGAAAAGTGACGGTACAGGCGTTATCTTTGAAACCTTAGCGTCAAGTTTAAGTTTGCGACGTGTGTAAATATGAAAATGTATCGTTGATGCATCAATCTGGCGTATCTTGCACGTGTCTAGATAATTACTTCGACGTTATCGAAAATACAAAATGTACGTACTCGAAAGATTTCTTTATAATTCTGCTTATTTCCTCAAAATCGTAAGTATATTTTTAGGGACAAATATAACAACAAACGTATATATTATTATTTGGTAAGCAACGATAAACAACAAAATATAAATATCATAAACCGTAAAGTAACGAGTGGCAGCAAAATAAATTAACTTAATCGAACACACATATGAGAAAATTTTATTCGTTTACCTCGATATTCCTTTACGTTTATCGTTAAAGCAACGGACATTAATCACGTGCAGTTACATTTTGATCGGTGACTGTTCCGTCATGGGTCATTCTCGATCGAGACAGATTCTAGGATAGAAAGAATACTCGGATAAAATGGTTAATGGGGTAGCTAATGTCCCCATATGCCTAAGCCAGCGCGTAGATATGCAGGACACGCAATGGGCGGTACGCATAAATAATTTAAGCATAGTACCATCATCCATCCTCGTGGAGAAGCCCATTTGGCACACTCACTTGCGTGGCGCCTGTTTCAGCCATGCGTAGCTATCTACATTCTGCGTTCGTGCGATAATTTAACGAACAATCTTCTTTGATCGCTGTGTAATCCGTTGTTCCTAACAATAAGCCACGTTCGCCTAAATTAGAAGATCGTCAATCTTGTTCGCGCGAGACTTTACGCGTATATCGGATCATTGTTCAAATATAAATAAACGGAATTAAATATTAAAGAAATAGATGCATTATAGGTTCAAAATCGAACCTACATCGTATGAAAAATTTATAACTTTAGCTACGAAACGATCGCGTAGACTCAGCAAAGTAAATTTTATGACGTAATTTGCAATTTAACTTTAAACGAGTGCACCGATACGATTTTATTACCAACAAGCGACAGACTGGATGTTCGCTCGCCATTTAAGTTCACGCTCGCATTTTAATTACATTGTTTTTGTATCATTTCTTTCGAATTATTCGTCAAAGTCTACCGATGAGACCATCGGTACGAAAAATCGCCATAAATGTAATACTTGCGTGGAGACCGAATCAATATTATTTGTCAATCTCGTAATCACCGATAAAGCCTGTTAAAGTGACTCGCGTTTTTCTCCAGAGGTTCACCCCACGTAAAGAAGGGAAGAAGAGGACCGTGGGCTTTTTATCGAGGGTTCTCCGTGGCACGATGAACCATTCGCATATTAGCCGGCCCCGCGGACACATTGTGCACATTTTATACGTGTTTGCACAATTCCCGATGATTTTTCGTCATGCGGACCAACTGTTTGCCAGGCCAGGATCGGCCAGAAGGGTAGGAAACGAATTCGACGGCTCGGTTGCCGTTTTATCGGTCGGAAGATATTGGATTTATTAATGTCGTTGGTTAGGCACGTTGGATTTATTTTATTGCCAGCCACGATCGCTCCCTTCCTCTGTCGATACTTATCTCAACGATACTTGATCTGTGCCACAATTTTTCCCTTTTCTCCTTTTCTATCGTGTACGAAGATACAAGTGTATAGGTATGTTTTTTTACAAATTGCGTAGCACAGAACAGCGAACGGAAATTCGTTGAGCATCTCCCGTTAGAGTTGGTTTCGGCTGATTCTCGCCACTTTGCTTAATCGCGTTCCCCTTGAAACAGTAAATTGTCGCGTTTGGTTTCATCGAGAAAAGAACTTACAGCGAAGGGAAATAGAATTACATCTGTAAGAAATCATAAGCTTGCTTAGTTAAATCACACACCTGCATACAACGAACAAACATCCGGATAATTCCGATTATTTACAGAAAATTATAATTGTTAATTGGAAGCAATATTTCATCTAATAAGCGTCGCTAAAGCTGCAAAATCATGCTCGAGAAATATAGCAACGGGAACAATTACGGTAATTACACAGCTTAATTACGAAATTAACTAGTAGGGTGGGGTTGAAACGAGCCACGTCATTCCCTCAAAGTATAGCACACGATTGTTTATACCAACTGCGTTTGTCGTTCGTTATTAAATAACACCTTGAGAAATAATCGAATAATAAATCAAATAATATAGACCATTCAACCAGTGAACCCTATCCGATAGCATAGAAAACGTCGCTCCTTTTACTTAGACGTTCCATCTGATCTCCACTTGGCATCTTGGCACGGCCCGTGAAAATCGTAATAGATATAAATAAATTGTCGGATCAACGTTTGAAAACGTAGCGAAAAATCAGGTTCGCATTTAAGAGGCTAAAGCTGCAAATAATCCAACAATCGGAACGAATAAAACAAAGCAATCCTTTTCCACGCGAATTTTCGACCGTGCTCCCTGCACACGCTGTATTACCCCTGCGATTACTAGGCACTAAGCACCCTGTGTCCCGGTTCGATCCGCGGCAAAGTCATAAGTCCGTGGTGCGCACGGTATGGTCGTCGATCTCCGGGGATCGCGTTACTTTTGATTATCCCTCTGGCTGGGAGAAAGGGAAAACGGACTTGAAAGGTTCAGAGAGAACGAGCACGGACCGGTGCACGCAAATGCGCGGGCGTATGTCGTTTAAGCCCATTTAACCGTACAAACGTTTGAGAGATCTCGGCCGGTGCCGAGGAGACAATGAGAGGGAGCTGTCGTCGGCCTTTGTGAGCGGCTTTTCATAGGAGGGGCAGGGTTGTGCACGAGGATTGCACGGAGCCGAATTCGAAATGACGAGGTAGCTGCTGGAGGGGTTGGTCGGTGAGTCGAGGTCGCGGGTAGAAGCGACGAAGAAGGGGTTGTGTTGGCGAAACGGTGGTTACACCGCCGCGACGGCACACCCACGCAGGCGCCCCTTCACCCAACCCTCTTTTTCTCTGCCCCTTTCTCTTCCATCGTTCTCTTCGTCCTTCCTTTTCCATCTCTTTCATCCTCGTCTCGTCCCTCTGCTTGTTTACCGCCGCGTCGACACGGTACCGATAACTACGCGCTACATCCTTGCTCTTCTCTCTCCGTTTCCGCATAAGCCTTTTCCATCCTCTTTCAACCGGCTGATTCTCTTTTGTCCCCGCTTTTTCCAGTCGTCTGCTACTCCGGTATACTCGTATTCTCTTTTCGTATCCGCGCTCTCTCGTCTCAGCCCGATTTTTCCCGTTCTTCTCTGTCCCAGCCGACGCTTCTGCACGTCCGTGACACAATGGCACATCTGGTGTTAACTTCTGCTTTTTGGTCGCGGCGCTTGTCGAGAGAAATCGTCTCGCTTGTCCTCGTCCCGCCCGGATCGCGAACATCTCCGCCGATCCTACGCTCGGTTTTTTCCTTTCCAAACGAAACTCTTCCTCCTCTTTCCTTCTTGCAGCCGCGTGCAATCGCCACCACCGTTTGTTTCGTTCGTTCTGCTCGCTGTAGCTGCGTGAATACGACGGCCAATTTTTCCGCCACACCACGCCAAACCGGTCCAACCAAGAACGACGGTTTGTTTATTATCTTCTCTCGGTGTTTGCGACTTAACCCGCTCCCGAACCAGGCATTCATCCTTTCTCGGGGGCCGAGATGCATAGCGCGACTTCGAAATGGCTGAATTTCGAAACAGAGTCTGTCAGCTTTTATTTAATCGTTCCTTTTCCGCGGCGATAGCGGCCAGCGATACCGTCTTTCAACGACATTTTGCAAACCTCTATGGAAGATCTAACGTCTGTACGTTTCAAAAGCTAATACGCGATAACGAAACTAAGCTTTGTAATTCTCAGATCTTATGGGGCTACTTATTTTTAGTTACTCGATAAGCTGTTTATTTTTATCAGGTTGCCCGAAAAGCGTCTTTCTTCTACGGACCTGTCTTTTTCAGCGATGCATCTTTACACAAACATGAAACCTAATCTCTCGAACGTTGTGATCTTCATTTTGATAGAACAAAATGGATCGTACGTAATTCGATAAAATAATATAGAACGGGAAATGTGCATCTATTATTTGCTTATAAAACGAAAGAAACATTTCGGTCGACCTGATAGATCTACCGCTTAATTTTTTAATCAGACGTCGGATTGAGAAGATCCCTGCAAACTGACGGAAAGGCTTGCGATACTGATACAAACAGCGATATTTAAACAATAAGTACATAGTTATAGCATCTACAGTATGCAATTATTAGCACGTTTCTTAATTATTTAGCAGCTAATTTATCACGTACATTTATACTTATACCTGACGATTACGTACCAAGCTTTGCTTCTAATTACTAATTCGTTATCGATTTAATACAATTTGGCAAATTTCACCTATCGTTGTGTCTGCTGCAAGTCGATCGAATCGTCGGAATATTTACGAATGGTAGGGTAAACGCGAATATTCTTTACGCTAATGTTACGTGTATACGTTTTTAACGCCTAATTGATATTCATACGCGATTCAGCAAGCGTTGAGGATCAATTGGACGAGGCGCGCGACCTCCGGTACTGTCGTTGAAGCGAGAAGCTCGTCCGCTGAAAAACCATATGCGTAAATGGGGCAAGGGAAGCGAACCGGCCGATATAAATTCAAACGTATTTGCGCGGTAAGGGTGGCGTAATTTATTACCCGTCGATGTAATGGAAACGCCCATAGAGAAGATCTGCTCCGCGCAAATTCGATTATATGCAGTTGTATCTCGCTTGCGATTCCTCTAGCCACGCGGGGAATACAGTTAAATTAAAAAACGCAGGAACCGCGCGAACCTGCATATTTCATCGACGTCGTCTTTTTGCCAGTTGAACCCGCGTCCATGGAATATTCCGTTGGCGGGGTTCCTCCGAAGAAATACGGCGCACCATTAAACGTCATCGTTTCTCCTTCCCCTCTGGCTACTAGAGCAGCAGCAGAGCTACCGCCTACTACAAACGCGTTTTGCGATTCGCGATTTTTAGATTTTTATCTACTTCGAATGGGTGCCCGAATAGGCGATATTTCTCGCCTCGTCGTTGGATTAAAAACGAAGCACTTTGTAACGAGAAGAAATTGTAGGTGGTTGTTCGGTTCGGCTGTTGATAAATATCAGGACACCTACTCTTAGTTGCATTTGGTCGACCCTGACAAATTTCTATCTGTTTGGCATTTTACGTTGTTTGATTTGTACTTGATCCATGAGAAAGAAAAATTATGTACTTTCTTAGGACAAATTGCAGGATCTAAAACCTTTGAGATATCGAACACTGTGTCACTTATAAGTAAAACATGATTCAAAATGGAAGAACTCGGTATAAACCATGTGAAAATCTTCGGTAACTTTCAATTCCATTTTCCCTGGGAACCAACAAAAAGAATGTATCTCCAAAACCAATCACAATGCCAGCATCCTCGAAACATTCTATGATATACCTACCCAAATACCTGAATGCACTGGCGTTGGTGCCTCCGTTGGCCCAGAAAAATAAAAATAAAAAAGAAAGAAGGGCAGAGAAGGAGGAAGAAAAGGAAACGTGGCAGCGCGGAGGCTAAAGCAAGAGAAAACAGTCATCATCCCTTCGGGGGATGGAGATACCGGCAGCGCCGATAATGATTCGAATCCGACCCTCGCCTCCCGACCTTTCGCTAGTTTCTGCCAGCGACTCCGACCGATATTTACGAGATCCCTGCTCGCGAAGCAAGCGAAATGAAAAAGAGGAATATGGTCGTTCGTCGGGTCAAGCGTGCACCGCTGCCGCGGGGGTGCGTTCGCAGACTGCTCGCAACCCCCTTTTCTCCCGTCCCACCTCCCGCCGGTCGTTAGTCTTGCCACGAGCCAACACGGCAGAAGACTCGTGGACGAACGAAATCTCTCCACCCTTGGATAGGCCGCGATAAACCCTCGTGTTGATGCTTTTTACGGTGACGGACGACTCCTGGAGGCGTGTCGACATGTGCAACGGTACCGACGAAGGGTGGGTTCGCGTGATCGAAGCCCGAGGAGGACGCCCACGGAAATCACGGGGTCGCGCAATCGCAGAGACACCCCCTTATAGCGGATCTTGGCGATGGAAATGCGCGGCCCGTGTCGGATGTATCGCCACAGAATCGTATAGCTGTCGATTCCAAAAGATTCCAAAAGTGACTGCGCTTTCCAACGAATTCAATGGCGGGTCTTCGAGAGTTTCGATGATTTCTTGCGAGAGACGATCGAGTTTCCTATCGTTGTAAGGAGAAAAAATTATACGTTGACGGTAGCTCGCTGGCTTGGGATGGCTTCCCACCCGCTGACTCGAGACAGTTGCAAAAGTTTGCCGTGTAGTCTTTGACGAGCAACGATACTGGCTATGAAAACAGGATTGTAGGAAAAATCATCGACGCGTTTACGATCGATCATAATCGGATTCCGCCTATCCGAGCGACCAAAGATGCAAAATTTTCCACCTGACATGGATGGGGCCCGGAGGCAACAGATGGTTCGATACTTTGCATGCACGGCGACCGTCATGCTCATAAAATCATTTATGCGAACGCGACACCTTCTCTGGTCCAGAAACGAATAAAAATGTTCGATACGCGAACGATTTGCCAACCACATGGTACGGCTCGCTTTTTCAGCGGTAAATAACGCTTGTTAGTTACGCGCCATTGCGTTTTCTGGCTGGTTTTATGCGGATCATTACCTATCGCAAAGAGTACCAAGTATTTTATTTTATGACGATGAATGCTTTTTTCGCTCTCTTCCTGCGTGATAATTTTCCTAATAAAATCCTTCGTACAGCTTCGCCGAATAATAATATCAATAATATCCGCACGAGTCGAGCGTCTTTGTCGTTCGAAGATTAAAACATTTCCCATAAATGAAGGGTAAAAAATGTCGCTACTTCGCTCGCTTCTCAAAAACTCTTATACGCTTGCAGAAACGCATCGATCAATTGCTTCCGACGACAGACTTCCCAGCCAAACTCTAACGCGAACAGCCTCGTGCTTTTACCGAAATATTTTACACCGTTGCGGACTGATTTTGTCGATTGGGGTCGAGATATCGCAGCGTACCGCGTCAGCTATTGTTCCATACTAGGTACGATTACCCTGTAAGTATCCGTAACTCCATTATTATCACGGTCCGAGCGATAAAAGAGCAGGATCTTTATGGCATTCTAACAACGCTAGCCTTGAAAAACCCTACCAAACGAAAATACGATATTGTATGCTTCTTGGGCTGCCGATCGCCACATCGGTAACGTCGTTAACGAGCGCGAAGATGCCACGATAGGATTCGAACGGCACCGAGGAACATCCTAACGCACGGGGCACAGGAATTTCCATATGAACAAGCGAAGGGAGCGAGCCTAGGTACAAGGACAAACAGAAAGATATCAGCCATCTGACGCTACCGTGAAAGACAAAGACTCCTATCGAGAGTGTACCGTTTCATGGTGGTGAACGCGTCTATACGTCTACTTATACACGTTCACGCCAGTCTGTACCCTCGTCGAGTTATTCGGTGTAGATAGGCGCGCGCGGGCACGAGCCAGCCAGCCAGCAACGAGAAAAAGAGTACATATAGGTACACGACTGATCTCGACTAAGATTATAAAATGGCGACCCTCACCCCCTGGCTCGGCTGTTCTTAATTTCGCTCCAATCCTTTTGTCCCCTCCTACTCAGCCTGCTTTCTCCGCCGTTCCCTTCTCATCTCCTCCGCGCCCGTCTTCTTCTTCTTTTTTCCTCTGCTTCTTTTCGCTCGCTCCCTCGCCTACTCCACCTACTTCCTGCTTTGCCTTTCGCAAACGGCACAACTCCCGAGACGATGCCAAAGGAAGTCGCCGAACAGAGGCCAACGAATTCTTTTACGCGACGATTCCAACGAATAGAAACCGTGGCCATCGTTGCGTCGTAACCGTGGAAATGGATTCGCGGATACGACGCCGGATGATCGTCGCGCATAATGCCACCGTATACTTAAACGGAGGGCTGGCTCTTTGTCGTTCCCTCTACCGATTCGCTCGTGTCTCGGATCTGTCTTTGATGAATTTCAGTGTTGCACGTTGGCGAATACCGACCTTCCTCGTGTATTTAACCGCACGGCATTCGAAGATCCGCCTACGAACCAGCTTCAACCAACGAACAAGGAAGAAACGTACTCTTTGTCGTAGTAATCACGCGTCGCGCGTCCTTCAACAGTCGCATAAACTTCTGCCTATTGTCGGCTCCGTATCGCTCGAACGATTCTTACCGATTCGGTCCGTCTTCCTTTCGCGACTAAAGCCAAACCACGCTACGCGTATAATTCGTTCGAGAGCAAATTCTCTCGGTCTGTTCCGCGAGTGTCATCGCTCGATACGAAGGGACGCGCTCCTCCTCCGTATTCCTCGTCCGAAGCGATCTTCGAGAAGCGTGAAGTTTACACATGGCCAGGCAAAGATAGATTCCGTGCAGGTTTCTAGAAGCTTCACTGTCGTCCTCGCAGCGCATCATCGCGGTGTCAACGGCGCATCATCGGCACCCAAGCGAGTAGCAAGAAGTTGGAAGAGCGTCGCGTCGCTCCCTCGGAAGACGTTTCGCGGTACGATGATCGCCATATTGGAGGCGGTCGATCTTCTCGCCAATCGGCGACACAGCGTCAGAAGCGTGGGTGCGAGCCACACCCAATAGCTTTCTCCCATGCCCCACCATAAAACCACCACACCCACGAGTGTCACGTGCGCACGAGCAGCTGCAACATCGTTCGAACAGTCGTTCGCGTACTCTTACACCGATCGCGTCGATCGCTCCCTCGCTACTCTCTGTATCGCGATCTTGTTTCACCGACGTTGCTCGCATCGACGTTGCAAACGAATTTCCATTGTTCTCGTTATCTCTGACAACGATGACGGTTCGATGGACTGATAGGCAGTGCGGATAATCTATCGCCGTTACCTTGTTCTTGTTCCACCAACAACGTCGGATATCTGTGCCGATCCGAAGGAATGGCATGGCAGAAAAATGGTCCGGCCGAACCGACGTTAAACGGTTCGATAAAATCGGACGCTCTTTCTATGAATGTTTGTCGCCAAGAGCTGCTCGTTCTTTGGCGAAAGTGAAAGTGAATTAATCGGTGGACAGTCGACAAAGACGTATGCCGCTTGAGATTCAACAAGATCATCGAGTTGAAATTAATTGCACCGTGTTGTTTAGAAATGAACGCTTGGCGCGGTGTTAGGTAGAACTTACGACTTTGATATTGCTCGCTACCTACTCATTGCTAGGACTTTTGCTTCGATCGGGAACGAACGAATACAAGTTGGTGCTTGAACGAAATTAAGAGAAACGGAAGATAAAAATGCGAAGAGAAGGAATAAATGAATAAGTAAAAGCACACGGCGTAAAGAAAGGAGGAAGATAAATAATAATATAATAAAAGATAATAAAGAATGATCGCGAGACAGGTGTCCTATTTAGGTGCTGGTAACTTAAATGCGAATGAAATAAATAAATGCCTGGGTAAAACCAGGTAACGTAAGAAAGAAAAGAACATAGATGATAAAAGCTTGCGAACATAATCACAGGACAAGCGCGGAGTGAAACGCATCGCGAAGCATCCTCGTGAAGACCGAAACTTGAAACCTAATTTCGTGCCTACCTGGTCGACGTCGAACGAATGGAACAGAATATTAAATCCAATGAAAATAGAATTTCATAAACCAAAGGAACAAATCCTAATAAAACGATATTTATCGTATCGTGGAGTAATTTATCGCGATATCTGAAATATCGGGGCTCGTTAAATATCGCAATATCGACGATTGTCAAAATTCTATTAAAAATAATTGTCGAAACGTTTAGAACGATGAAGAAATAAGCTGCGTAAATTCGATCGAAAAACGCAATTATGACTATGATAAGTCTGGAAATGTTGGGCCGTGAGGCTTCACCTCTGGAAGGGATGTATCGGCGCGCTCGTCAAGATGTCTTGACACCGCCACGCGATAGCCCGGAGTCACAAAACGTCCGGCGGAACGGTAGTAGCACCGGAAACGTCGCGAATATCGCCAGCTTCGACGGCGCTCCTCACCACGAGATGCACCCTCTGGATCAACCGGCCGTGGAACTCGATTTGCCGGCCAATCTTCCTGAAATCCTCTATTGTAAGTGAGGAACGTCGCTTTTTAATCGATCGAGTTCCGTTTCGATGGCTCGCTTAGCCAGATAAATGTTTATGTATTTGCACGTAATATTGTAATAGTTAAGTGTCGAAGCCGATGTGACTAACAAGTGTACGGAGGAGCGAGGAGACGTTGCCGAGGAATTCAGATATTCGGCGTACTTACGATGGTTTCATAGGTGAACTAAGGCAGAGAACCGAGTAATTTAAAATCGCGTAATTGCTTGATCGAGAAATAAGATTCTTGTAGAAGAGAAAAATTAGCATGTAGTTGAATTTGAAAAGATTCGCCCACTGGAACTGAACTATCGATCGTTGTGGTATACGAACGAAGATCGGATGATAGAAATTACGTACATAATCGTAATTCAATGGTTGTACGGATTTAATTTGCGTAATACAGAGTTGATTTTAAGATAAGATGTATAAATTATATGACTGCAATAGCTCGTTCTTAAAATCATCGTAACAATGACTGTCACGGTATCATCTTCGCGTTAGAGAAGACCATTGTCCATACAGAAAAACGATATTGATATTATATGCGTAATTTGTATTACGGTTAAGTTAAATCGTAAATAAAGATATAGTTAAGTTGGTGATAACTTAACTTAAAGTTAAAGTATATAGTCAGTGGTACATTCTCATTTACGAAAACTTATATTATATTGTAAGGTGGTGTTGCAATTATGATATTTCAATAACCTGTTTCTTCTCCTTCTCAATATCGCTCTCGTAATATAATTCGATTAAATCTGAAACTTTAGACTTCGATCATCTTTCGACTTTAATTTATTACGATTTCAATTGCGAAGCTAACAAATAATCGCAATTTATTTAAAGAACTTATAGTTAAGATTATACTATAGAACGTATAGTTAAGATTATATCGTAGAACGTGCAGTTAAAGTTACAGAATCCAACTTGTACCTTCAAAGTTCCAGCTCCTCGCGTTTCTGACAGATACTTTTAACGACATCTTTAAGTATTAAACGATCTTCTATCGAATGTTACAGCTTCGATACCAAAATGCGGAGGCTGTCAGGAAGCGATTTTGGACAAATACGTTCTGAGAGTTCTGGAAAGGTGTTGGCATGCAAGGTGCCTCACGTGCCGGGATTGCGGTGCAAGATTGACTGATAAATGTTTCGCAAGAAACGGCCATGTCTTTTGCAAGGACGACTTCTTCAAGTAAGTACCAACAATTATTTTTATCGCGCTCTACCTGTCGCTCCCACTTTTCTACCAACAGAATTTATATTCAAGAGATTGTCAATTTCGAAATTTTCCAGACTTCTTGTATTTCTATTAGAGCACGCGATCGAAAATTATTTTATACATTCGCAACAAAACTCTGGATACAATTTATAATCGGTATCTCGTTCGTTGATAAAAATACACACATATACTGGTACTTCGATTAATTTTACGTCCAGTCTCGTATATAGACACTTGTACACGATATAAGAAAACGTTAAAAATGTATGTGTGCGTATTTGTAGCTTATAAGATGAAAATAACGTTATTTTAATATATTTTGACCTACATACATTATGTCTGTTCTCGTTGTGACAAACGCTCGATTAATAAAATGTAAGCTACGTATATTTGTTGAACTAACAAGCGGGATCATACATTACCAGCTAGCCGCTACCAACCTGTTTATATGATATATTAACAATGCTGTTAATCTACCAACCTATTTACACGTTTACGACGATCCAAAGTATAAATCGTAAAGCTAAGCTATAATAATAATAAAAATTATTTTAAATAATTTTCGTTCCATGTATTATCACTTACATAAAATTCGCCGAAATAAAATAGCAAGATACACGATACACCTGTATACATATATAGACGCTAAAAGAATTTTTCGCTATTCACCGAAGGAAACAGGGCGCTATACCTGTATACCTGTGCACGTATTCTACATTATACTCATGACAAGACTCTCGTTTATTTAACATATTTTACTATTGCGTGTTATAAGCGTGTGAACCATCGGGTGATCTACGTACGGTAGATTATTACGTAAATGTATCGACGAGTTGTAGCGCAATGTTTTTTTTTAAGATATTATCTAAACAGATAGCGAAAAGGTATAAAACGCTTATCAACTGTTACTTATCGCTTGTAAAAATTGCACCTACGGAACCGAAAGTCCGCATTATTCTCGGTGGATAATAAAAAAAAAAAAAAAAAAAAATGGATGTACCTGATAGAAAAATGAGAAACAAGTTGGATGAAACGCGCATATATATCCAGCAACTGATATCGATTGTGTGAGAAAAGAGTGCCTTTTCTCATCTACCCACACCTTCGCGAGGACGAGACGCCATCTTTCTTCTCCTGCGAGCCAAATCGAAGGAACTTACCCTCTTTCCTCTTCGTCCTACCCTTCTCGGTTGTATTCCACTTTTCCTAGGGTTCAGGAATTTTCAGGAAAACTGGTAAACTCGCTCGTGCATTCAAAGGTGCATTACGAGCAACGTTCGAGTTTGACGAAACACTTATTCGTTGTATGTAACGTCGACTGCAAGCTTTGTGATTAATCTCGAACGTGTACATTATTTTCTCCGGATGTACAGGTGTGTTTATGTCAAAGAAGCGTAAAGAGAAGTAAATTTGAAAGAAATTATAGAACTCTCTATATAGAAATATTATTAAAAGTATTATTAATTTAATTGTAGAATAATTTCTATTCAACTTTGCTCCGTTCTTTCACTTACTTTTAACTTATTCGCGAATAATTACCAACACGTGTGATATCTCGTTCCGATTTTATGCTAAGAGGAATCGTTAAGATCCCTGTTCTTCCGATGAAATAAACTTTTGTTTGCTGAGATAAAAGTACAATTGAAACGTCAACATTTTAAGAGCGTAGCAACGTTCATTCGTAGCAGACTTTGACGATCTCCTACGATACTTTCATATACGTAATTTATCGATCAAATCGACGGACTTTGTCAAAATTGTCAAAACAATTGACAAAACAAATTGTCTAACAATAAGTACAGAGGTAAATATTCCATGGATTGTTTTGTCTCCATTTCGCAGATATAAAAAAAGGATGTATTGATATATAAACTGTAGCATGACATAAATAATCAATCGTGTTCAAAACTACTCTAATTATGTTTCGTTATTTACTTGATATTGCGTGTAATTGGACAAATTCTATTGATAATTCTATTATTCGGAATAACCTCGCGTCTCTATAAACGCAGAAAAGCGTTTCACTGAACAGCAAGATTGTTCAATCTTAAATATTAACACAGCAGCTGATACAGTAGTTTCGTTAATCAACTGCTTACGTGCATCGGGCTACTCATTTAAATTACTTAAGTTAATGGCATGCAATGATAAAGGGAAAGGTCTAAACCGGATAGGTCAGGCGATCGTAGGGCCCTTGTGACATTTCATAATATCGATATCTCAGTTTATATCTCGACCGAGAACCTGAATGGACCTGTTGCTTATATATTTCAAATTCAGAATTATCTGCCTGCTCGATGTATCATCGAAGTTCGTCGATTTCCTCACAAAACACGACGCAGATCTTTTCGTAATTATACAGTGCGGCAAAGAAATGAAAATCGACGGTACCGGTACTCGCGCGAACAATTTTTTCTTTATTTCTTTCCAACTGACCAATAAAGAATTCTACAGAGCGTTTACGACGTTCACGCGATTATTCGACTTTGAAAATTTGTCTGTTTCGACCGTATTTGATTCTGTTCGAATATCATTTCGAACATCGACTTCCCACGCATTAAAAACGCTGATTTTTCGTTCTTAATTTTCATTTGGGAAACGAAACGCAACATACATCCACGCGCAGCGAAGCCAAAAGGGTAAGGATAATGGTCAAGCGCAAAAGTACCTTTTCCACTTTCCTAGGAAGAATGTTGTTATTACGTCAAGGGATGATATTTGTGCGGCCGCGTTGTTTGCGTCGCGTCATTGTCGTTGTTCCAAGCAATCCATATATTTGATCTCGTGTCATTTATTCGTGCTAACAAAGAAAGCTGGGAATCAGATTCCGATTAATAGAACGTCGAAGAACAGTCGGTCACCTTTCTCGCTAATTCTACCAGGTACGAAATCGTTCCTGACCGCGCTCTGCATTCGTATTTTTATGAAATATCTTTGTTTCGCACGTTCGCGGGGAGACGCGATCTCGAAGAAGCGCGCCAACGGGAGTCGTAAATTCCCGTTACCATTTGTTAATCGACGCCACGAATCGTTCGATCCCTTATTTCTTGTGGGATAATAAGGGTAGTTAAGATAAATGTGACACTGGTTTGAACAGGTTGACATATATTTCACCGAACCAACAACTTAGGTATAATACAAATGTGTGTTATAAACAACTACGAGTGAGTACGACCTGAGACTCTGTTCGTGTTGCCGCGTATGAGATGTACGATGTCGTCTGAATGTATTCGACTGACTGACTCGAGGGGATAGAAATGCCTGACTCGAGGTGTTGGCAACACAGATGTTGACTGTCCGGTGGCAAGCAAAGAAGTGCCTTCTCGTAGCTCTTACGGAATAATGCCTACGTTATTAAGTGACGTAGTTTCTGGGAAAACTCAGTTTTCCCATTAGGGAAATATTCGCTTTTTCCGTAATTACTGCGAACGCATAATAAACCTAAGGACTTTTTCAAGAGCCATCCATAAACCGAAGATACAGGAACAATGATTCCTTCGAGGTTAATAGGAAATATATTTGAATATCATCTAATGTGTAAACTGAACGCCTAAGCTTATGGTGGGTCCTTAGGTTTATTGGGGGTCTGAATAGAGAGGTGCAGACCCTTGGCGGCCAGGTAGTTAGAGACGTCGCACGGTCAGTCACACGCGACGTAACAATCTTCGAACGGTTATACTTAATATTCGGTGTTTTTCAAGGCGGTGCAACCTTGAACGAACGAGATGTTGCTTTAATTAATACGCGAACGTAATGTGAAAATGTTGTATGTTGTTGGTATGGCAGGCGTTTTGGGACGAAATGCGCGGGCTGCGGCCAAGGATTGGCACCGTCGCAAGTCGTGCGTAGGGCGCAAGAATTGATCTACCATCTAACTTGTTTCTCGTGCGCCCTTTGCTCTCGACAGTTGGACACTGGGGACGAGTTCTACCTCATGGAAGATAGAAAGCTCGTTTGTAAACCTGACTACGAGCAGGCGAAGGCAAAAGGTAACGTATATGTACGTTCTACTTGCTTCCATATATTTTTATTACTTTACAATCCAGTCTTTTCTTTTCTTCTACGATTTTGAGATTGCGCGAACAGAGTTACTTTCAGACGTTCAAACGACTTATATCGATTCTTTTATATCATAGAATTGGCAGACGGAGGAAGTATAGACGGTGACCAACCAAACAAAAGGCCAAGGACCACGATCACAGCGAAACAGTTGGAAACTTTAAAATTAGCGTACAATACCAGTCCTAAGCCAGCGAGACACGTGCGAGAGCAACTTTCTCAGGATACAGGACTCGACATGCGCGTGGTTCAAGTTTGGTTCCAGAACAGGTACGTATGCACATCGATGTATTTAATCAAATTCAAGTTCAATTCGCGAATGATTAAGTATTCGTTCGAGGATTGACAATTTCCGATTCTGTGCGGCAGAATATTTCTCGCGAGTATAAAGAAACGTAACAGAGTATCGTAATTACGACACAAGCAGAAAGGGAGTGATTCTACGCGAAAAAGTAGAATAAAATTTGTTCATAGATACAACGTATCGTTTTCGAGAAGATCAATTTTGAATATTCTCCTTCGGTAGTTAAAAGTTCGAAGAACTAAAGATATAAAATACATTAGAAAGGCTGCATAATAGATTTATCTGTGCATTAGTAAAGGTAAATCTTAAAAACTGCTTGTCTTATTTTGCACAAAGCCTGATAAGAAATCAACTAGTGATATTAATGGTATTTACGAAGGACAGACATAGTAGAACCGCCGATATAGTTAAGTACACACGTTCCAGAAGAACGTTGAAGATCAATTCTTTCGAAAACAAAATCCCATTTGGAAAAATTCTATTCTGTGTTTTCGACTTATCTTTTCTTCTGGCACATTCTATAGTATAAGGTATACCTGTTACGCGATTATGGCTAATTCTTTGATCGTTTAAATGTAGTTTTTTAAAGTCGTAATATCTCTTTAGAAAGATACTTAAATGAAAATAAAACTTAAATTAAAAGAAAATAACGAGGGTAGAGGGACGCGTAAACTTTCTAGCAATGTTTTAATCTGTACGTAAATTATGAAAACGGTACTTATCCATGTAGTAACTAAGTACGTACGTATCGTAGTTTGCAGCTATAATTGGAATATCGTATTAAGTTGATTTTTATCGCACTTTTAAAAACTGCCTACGATACAAGTGTTTGTAAGTTATTATTAAAATCGCTACTTGAGACCGAAGATTGTAAATTATTCGAAAAATTGAATTATTTATCGACTTTTCAAAGACAGCAACATTATTCATAATATATCTATGGCAGACATGGATCGTCAGTTATCACACTAATCTAAGATTTTTCTTCCAATTCGACTTCTTGTTATCTCTATCGAGAGCATCGTTGTGTACAACGTTGCACATAACTTAAGAAAAATTGCTTTATCGATCCTATTCGCTCGTATACCATAATCCTATGGCTTCGTGTTGAAAACGGTGAAAACTGTGACAATCTCGGTACAAAGTATTATTATCGCAATTTATGTCATCAATGACCACCGATAAAATACCGTAAAAAAATCTTAAAAATTAACACGTGTGGAATACTTTAACTCTGTAGAGTCACTCTCTTAAGGCTCTCTTCCGTGAAATTGAAGTGGGTTTTCCTGCGTCACTTATTCGCTTAGTATATGGCAAAAGAAATGTTATCGCAGTATCACTTATTTTTGTTTTGTATACATATTAATAGATATTTGCCTTGTGATATCGAGTAAATCTCGTACTACGGATCATCGTTCAGATTCAACGAAGGTACAAGTATTATAATTTAACAGAATTTACTTTGAATTTTATTTGTAATTCCAACCCTCCAAACTGAAAATGTACTGTAATTAAAAAAATATATCTCATTTACGTGTAATTTACACCGGATACGGTGTTGTAATAGTTTACCTAAGTAGTTTCTAAAAAATCCCCAAGCCAAGGTTACACGTAAAAGTTAAGCGTTCGTCGCTTTCGTGCTTGTTCAAATTCCTTTTCTCTTTTTCCAGGAGAGCAAAAGAGAAGAGACTGAAGAAAGACGCGGGTAGAACAAGATGGTCTCAGTATTTTCGAAGTATGAAAGGAACGGGTGCAGGTGGACATTCACCTAGGCACGATAAGCTTCTTGATAAGGACGAGCTTAAGGTCGACTTAGACTCCACCTTTGGTCACCATGGTACGTACTTACGATTAATCACGCTTAATGCATCATTGTGTTCAATTTCCTTATCGCTTGTACTTAAACTTTCACTTCGATCGCTTCTGAATTGATACTGTAAATTTTATACCGGTTGTATTATTTTAGATACAGGTAATACGATATAATAGAAAAATTACCTTTAGACATAGGGACACACGATGTAGATTAACGTTTGATTAAGGTTGAGATAGATTATAGTATAGATCGATTATCGATAAATTTCAATTATTTAATTACGACTGCATAATTAATCTTACTTATCGTTGAATATGAAGGTAAAAATGATAGTAGATGTTGTAGTAAAATCCTTGGCAGTTTCGTAGTGCAAAATTGCGCTGCGTTATTAGAAATAGGCATTGAAAAGCGAACCATAACGGGTTATTTGTACTTCCAATATCACGAAATGTACGCAGCTTCCTCTCTGCATGCACAAACGTTCCTTTCGATTCGCGAAACGAGAAAATGTTACGAGCAATGGTACGCTATCATCGAATACCCTCGTATATGTATATTTCAAGAGATTTCGTTATTAAAAGTCACCATTCTTCGTGCTGAAAATTTATAATAACAAAAATTTCAAAGGATGAAAGATAGGTTTCTGTATTAAGAAGAAAGGGGCCGGTGTTTACATAAATATTTTAAATAATTATGTCGCTAATTAGTACGCTCACGATCTTTTTCGCCAATAGATTTAGACGAAGAACAAGCGTAGCTAGAAAATATTATTGACTTGTCAATTATTCATAAAAAGGTCATCATATAAAAACGCAAAACCATACAGAAGCTTTCAAAAAAATTACCTATTCTCTGGCTCTGTTGCTTTCGCTTTAATATTGGTTACATCTAAGCTTTCGTGTACTCGAGCGTTTAGCAAAGGGGAAGACGATCTCGTCAATTATTCAGGAGTTCGTGGAGGCTAACTGCTAGTTCGTCGTGTCCGAGATTTCAGGAAGATTGCGGACCATGCTGAAATTTATGCCGATCGTTAACCATACACGCCGTAAAGTCATATAAACTTCAGCTATTGTTTAAATTTTAAACGGCTTCATTATCCAGTGCTTTTCTTGCGCCTGACAGATATAATACAAAGTTATTCGAATCATATACTATTAACATCGCTATTATAAAATGAAAAATGTCTTTGGTACGGTATAACATTGTAATTTTATATTAAAAACGACAAATTTCCGATGTAGAAATTTTATAAGAAAATTTGACTAGATTTAGTTTCACGTAAATGTTCGATATGATTTTATTTCTTGCTACAAACAAATTATACATAAGTACAGTGAAGGAGATAATGATGACTCCATAAATTGTTTTACAAATTTAAAATACAAGTAGCAATTTTATGCGATTAATCAATTACAGCGTTATAATCTGTTCTAATATTCGGAGAAAGCTTTTATAGAACGATAAAATAATGAAATTTGTGTTATCTTTACATTTAGATTTGAGTAACGATAGTTACGGAACAGTGGTGAACATGGGATTAGATGGTGAAGGCGCGAGTCCAGGTGGGGGTGGAAATGGGGCAGGCGGGGGCCCTCCACGTAGTTATTTGGGTGCAACAACTCCCCCTTATCTCTCAACGTCCAGATCACCGTCCTTACCACCTCAATTTCCATATCCACCGGATGCTGGCCTCTCCGTCTACACTACCCTTGGTAAGTAAACGTCTCATTTCTATATTATTTATAAGATCATTCTATATATTGTATCGTGATCCTCCAGTTCCGGTTAGGATATCTAGTTTATCTATCGTGTAAATAATCTAGATCCATAGGACACTATCTTTCTTCGATATAAAAAAAAAAAGACATATAAGTAGATACATTGCGTATATAGAAAAACAATAGGAGCGAAAATCAAGTTTCGATCTTATCACCGTTAATTTCATTTCTCCATTTACTGGTCGCGAAAAATATTCTCTACGATATGGCCTAATAGATTCACGCTTACGTTTTACTAATTTCAGTCTGTGTTAACATTAAACATACCTTCGTTGAAATTTCACCACCACCGTACATTTCCAAGCCGCGGTGTTATAAGAAAGGGGAAAATGTTAATGGAAAAATTGTACGATGCATGTTACAGGAGGCACAGGTGGCATGGTACCAGGACCGGCATCGGATTTGAGCAACGAATCGAGCGGAGGTGGTGGTGGCGGCGGAGGCGGCGGTGGAGGTGGTTACCCGGACTTTCCACCCTCGCCCGATTCATGGCTCGGCGAACCACCACCTCCACACGCTCACCACCATTCCCACTACGCCACATAACCCGGCAAACTGACGCGTTGCCAAGCACCGTTCGGAAGAACGGATCGGCGCAAGGCGTTTACCTGACGATCTTTATCCATAAGGCAAGACTCAATTAAAAGACTAAGTCTTCGATCGAATCATCAACCTGTCCACTTTCGTCGATCGTCGACGATCTTACGTTCGCGAGTCTCGATCTCGAGAGGATCTCGGTGTTCTCGGTGTATCACCAAGAGATCCATCTAATAAGAGCGGAACTCGATCAGGATATGTGTGACGATCGAGCACCGTGTCGAGCCACAGGAGTCATTCCACACCGTACACTTCACCGTCCCGGCGGGGTTCCCATCATCGGAATGATGCCATATGTCGCTGTCGTATAAAGTTACATTTAGAGCGCGTATACGATACGCATTCGATAGGTACGATTAATCTAAATATATTTATGTACAAGTTCCTCGTTTCCCGGTACTATGGAGTTTAATCGTCGAATAAAGAAAACCTAGAGGGTAGTTTAGGCGTGTCGCGAGACCGGTTGTTCACAACGAATCGATATCGTTCGAAAGAACGATATTTCGTAAGGAACTTTTTTTTTCAACATGTGTGTATGTTGGTATTTAATGAAATCGTCAAGATATTTGCAAGAATGGATATCGCGTAAAGAACTGACATTCGTTCTAGGGAATATATATACACATTCCCGTTGAACGAACTGCGATTCACAGAGATCGTGATCGTACTTGACGAAAGATATCGTTTCATTCGTGAGCATCGCGGGACACGTTTCTATGGTATACCGCGCTTACGTGACGCTAGAAGTTTCAAGTGTCGTTTATTGTACATAGTTCAGATTAGATTTTATTGTACTACGGTAAGGGAAGGAGGGAAAATGGGAGGTAGAATGAAAGCAGGAAAGATGGGAAGGATAGGCGTACAGCGATCTCTAAGGAAGCGACGCCGTCCGCAAATGAAATTCGAAATAAAAGCTAACCCTGAAGCACTAATGAATTTTTTCCATCGACGCTCGATAAATCGATTTTCTCGTAAATGCAAGATAATTACACGAGACTGGTCCGTTATTTTTCGTTAACGAAGCTGTGACGTAGCATGGAATCGTGAATGTTCGATCGAGGAAGCATGGATTGTAAAATCAGTTTCGATTGGTCAAACTATTTACATTTTTTTCATATCGAATGTCGCGCTCCTGTAATGTAAAATACATACATAAAATGTAAGTACATACGAATTTAGTGCTACAGAGTTGGCTAGCTTCGCGACCAATCAGAATCGTTCTACTTACCGCGAACCGCTCAGTCCACTTTAAGAAACGGACGAGCAAAGACGAGGTGGAAATATTGTCCACGTTAGATCGAACGTCGTCGCATGATTTACGCCGCATGAACGCCTTATTCAAATTGATTCAAGAAGTGTGATTTTCGAGCGAACGACAGCCAGGTGTGGATTATTAATTGTGTTGTGATTTATTGCAAAAAGATTTACTTGCGACTGGTGAATCGTGGAGAACTATGATAAGTCGAGAGAGGCTTGCCCTTATGGATACAACGATCGATGTATCCATAAACAAAACCAATCGTGTAGTCTACAACGTGAAGCATAACGAAGATGTTTCTTAGCGTGACAACGCAACGAATATCAACATCCATGATTGTCGCTCGAAAGTAAGTCCCTTTTTCGCGACTTATTAGATGATCGCCATTCGATTCCACCAACGTAAACGAAATCGACAAACAAACACGACGCCATTTGATCGAGTACCGAATCAAAGTTTACTTTGCATGTTTGTTTATCGTTGGTGAAACCGAGCGTCAGTAGATTACACCTTTGACGTGCTCTGCGTCACTTTTTATCGATTTACAGCATCGGAAAGGCACTGTCGCGAGATATTTCGATCAATCGATTCCATTTGAACGAACGTTCGTTTACGCGGTTAACGCTTCACAGATCAAGCTGTAAATTTACTTAAAAATTTTGTGGATATGGAAAATGAATTACATTAATACCTTTTTTAAATATTAGACTAAAGCGTACAAATGCACAATTTGCCAGGTTCTGTCTGTAAAGCGGTAACCAATGTTAAATAATCAAAGTCGTAACGATGTCAATTGTACTCTTGTCACAACGCATATATGTATATGCGCGATTATGTATAAATTGTATACATATGTATGTATACGCGAGATACATATTCGTGACGCATGCACTAGATTTATATATAGATGATCGATAATCAAAAGCAACGGATTCAATTGATCGACGTAAGTCTCCGATTGATGGCTAACTTCATTCGTATATGTAGTAATATGAGGCATATATATATACTATATTAATTACGTAACAAACGTAAAATTTTTTATGTATATTTGTTCAAGATTTACGACGACATGATTTGTAAATTTATTTTTCAAATATTCCTATATGCCTCATATTATTCGAGCGATATAGTACTTGAAACATAGCGCACATCGTCCGAGAAGGAGCGATAAAAAAAAAATATATCATTGTAGAATTGTATATACGTCGCCCCGATTATTTTACCCGCGAAAATTCAATGAACTGAAGTTGAAAGGATAGCTGAAACAGAAACATGGTATATTTCGTCGGGTAAAAGAACTGAATGTTGTACAGTTATGAAAATCGAACACACACACTCCTCACCGGGTTTCATAAAGATGAATAAAAAAGATTCGCATGACTAGCGCAATTCATAACTTCATCGACACGAGTTACTACGGATCTTTATATTATTATCTAGTCATCGAGTGATAATAAAAATTCTATCGTAATCTATATCACGTTGTACTGTGTACTTTCAAAACTCTTCATTTTTATCCGTACACGTGCTTAAGCAAAATTTATTCTTTGTACATTAATTTTACAGACATTCTATTAACGTTAGCTTTTATCAAGTTCATTGTTTTATCCTATTTTATCATATATCTCGTTATCATTTTTTTTTAAATATTTTCTAACGAATGTAAACAACGTAATTTTTAGTAAATTATTGTCTAGCTTTGAGAATTGAGGATTACGGATAAGATTTAAACATATTTTTTTTATGTAAAACATGACCCTATTTATAAAATATTTCTGTTGTCCAGAACAACGGAAAGAAAGTTATTCTAATTTTAAGTAAGTAAAATTTATTGTCTGCTTTAGTTTGCTTTTACTCATATCACATGTACATCCGACAGTAAATGGAAAATAGTCTTTTAAAATTTTTATTGGCTGCAAGAATACAACATAGGATACGAAGGGAAATATAAACGAAAGTATAAATTGGAACTGGAAGTAAGAAGTAATGTTTTTTTTTTTTTCTAACTTTAACGTCATTTTTTCCTTTCAAATATCAATGGCACTTTATTTGCGAAGATTATGTACAGATGCTGTGTAATGATTTTCTCGGTGTTCATATGTACACGCGCGCGAATTTCGGGACGTCGAGAACTCGAAGATACGGTAAAATGGACAGCTTTCGTTTCGATGATAAGGTTGTAGTAACCTTCGAAGAGAAGAAACAATCTACAAAAGAATTCGAATACACATACACGATTATATACAAAACTTACATATACAGCTTCGTTTTTTCCACGAAGATTCCTTTCTTTCTTTTTTCCTTATCGTCGTCTTTTCTCTGTATTAATTCTTACGTCTTCCTGTTTCTTTTTTTTTTTTCGTTCAACGTTTCACGAATATACGAAAATACCTTTTCTTACAAAATACAATAACCGTCGCCGCCGTTTTTCGTTCATTTGTACAAATACAATTCGTGCGTTGACGATTGTTCGAAATTTTTATACGAATGGAAAAACGTATAAAATACACAAATATAGTAAAAACGCGATTAAAAAAGTTGAGGATAATTTCAGTTCTTTAAAAACCCACAACGAACGGCGACTTTTCTCATTTGGTTTTCTACTTTCTGGCGAACGAATGATATTTTTCTGTAGTTTCTTTAATTGTCTCAATTGTCCAGTGGTTCTTCATACGTCCTTGTTTTCTTCAATATGCTCTTAGTAATTTGTAATTGTTTCGTTATCGCTTTCTCGACGTTTTTCTTGTTTTTATTCGACGCCGAAAGATGTTGGAAGGTGTCTTCCAATGCCCTTCTTGTTTTCATTAATCTTCGTTTCAGCGTTTCATTTTCTTGCTTCAAAGCTTCTACTTCATCGAGGCCTAATAAATAATAAATTTTATTTGTTGAGATATATAACGAAGAATTAGCAATGTATGATTGAAATAAAACTAATTTTAATACAAATAAAATTTCATAACAACTGTTGTAATTTATAAAAATAAGTTACCTTCTATCGGCAAAGGGCTTTCGCTATCGACTTCTCGAACCGGCCTGTTACCATTGTTATTATCTTCATCGCTCAATAGATTAGTCATGGATTCGGTGATTTTTAAAGTGTCTTGCAATGGCCTCATAGTTGTAACAGCCGCATCGCTTTCGATTCCCAGGTCTGGCGAACAGCTTGTTTTACTGCGCCCACCAATCGTTGAGTAGCTTATAGGTAGCCAGTACTGCGAATTCTAAAATAATATAATAATATTTATAATAATAATTATTATTATAATATTATTATAATAATTATTATAATAATATAATAATTGCATAATCTTCAACCAATCCCAGAAGATAATTAAAATATCAATCGTTATAAAATTTCTACTACGCTTTTAAATTGACTTAATCACATTTACTGCATATGATAGAAGAAACTTTTGAAGCATCGATTATTGAACAATAGTAGTCCATTAGAAACACGAAATCCTTACAAGTGCATTTTAAACTTTCAATAAATTCTCTGTTGAACGAATCGTTTAAAAAAACAAAATAAGAAAATAAAGGTATGCTTAATAAAAATAATCGACTAACGTTATATGATTGATATTCTTGCATGATATCTTCGCAAGTTTGTTTCAGCATAGTCTCTGTAGGTATCGAAGAAACGCCGCTAGAACTTGGCGCTGAATCGCTCGCATCGCAAACTGCTACGTGTCTTCGCAACTCTTTATTAGTCACTTCCAATTCTTGTAATCTTGCCCTCTGAGATTCATTGATTTGATTCAGATCTGATATCTGTAAATGCACACAACGGGTATTGTAAAATGGTATTACGATTGAAGATGGACGGATTCTAATTAAGTCGAGCCATAAACATTGATTATCTTACTTCTTTGTTAAACTTATCATGCAAGGTACGAACAGCTATGTCACATCTGTTCTCCGTTTTCCTTACTTCCTGCTCTAAACGTAACTTGTCGTTCGTCAGCTTTGTATTCTCCACGAGAATCTGACTATGCGAAAGAGTCAAATGGTCCAGTTCTTTCGTCAACGTTGATATGCTCGTCTTTGCAGATTCGTGTTCGTCCTCCAATTTTTTGATTCGTGTCCTCAACTGTAATTATTCAGAGAAGATAATTACTAAACGATAGCAAGCAATATCGGTAGAATATTCTAAATTCTCAAAGTTAATAGTTAAAATTGTAAAAATTGAGAAAAGAATGTTTTTAGTACCGCGTCGTTTTCCCTGTTGAGTGATATTAGCATTTCCGCGGCTTTTCTTTCGGCATTGTCTTTGTAATGTATTAGTTCAGCCTTCTGTTTATTCATTTCTGTTGCCATGCCCTCCAGATCAGCTAGTTTCTTTTCCAATTGCGCCCTACGCGTACAATTTTGTTTGCTTTCTTTCCTCAGCGTGTGGACTTCGTGTACTCGTCTGTCCAAAGCCGATTGCAATTTCTCGCAGTACTTTTGCGACTTTTCCAATTTGATTATCAATGGCGATATTTTTTCGTCGAATATCTGAAAATTAAAAAGTACTTTTAAAAACAAGATCATCTACGCTTTACTATCGTGTTAAAGACTTCTGAAATATATTTTTACAAAATTCCTGATAGGCGGGCTTAATAAAATAGGAAAGTGGAGGAATATACGAAAATTAGATACGATGCTTCGAACAATTGATTGTTTAAACCTGCTGCTGCCTTCGAATTTTTAACAAAGAGCAAGAATCAAAGAGATTTCTGATATTTTAAGAAATCCATGAATCAACATGCGTTTAATTGAATTTATTAACAAACGAGAAAACAATCTAAACGACGCAAATGAACGCGACAGGGCTAATAAAACTGTGTAGACGATACTTACACAATCGAATGAAATTTTGGCAGTGAACTCATTCCTAAGAGCACTGAGCTCCGTGTACAGTAAAGCGTTTGTTTCTTTAAGCTCTTGTATCTGATAATTAGCTTCGGAATCGTTCAGGTCATTCTGATACGACTTGTAATAAGGCACATATTCCAACGAGTCTTCGGAATCGGTGAACGTTTTAGTATACTTGGAAAATCTGGACCGGTTCAAAGACTTCTGCTGCGTCTCTTGCAATCCAATTCTAGCCATAGAAACGGTCCTATCGGGTTCAGAAAACGCCTCGGAATCTGACTGGGTGGACGCTTGATTCTTCGTAGCGCTGAGTAAATTGTCAGATCGACTTTTCTTCACCGAATTGTCCAGCGATTTTACATTCGCTTGATCGGCGTTAATGGCTAGATCATTCGTTGACATACCCTCGAGCGCATTGACGAAATCGTCAGACAGTATCTTGGAGTTCATGAAAACGTCGAACACGGCCTTCTTATGGTCGTTGCCGATGGTATCCGCGTAGTTAGCGTTTTTCAACATTTCTTTCATGAACTTTACCAAGTCTTTCAAGTGTGTACGCATGAGTTCGCAATATTTCTTGGCTCTCTCCGTTTGATTATCACCGTATCCATCGATCTCCGTGGCGATGTCCGGTTTCGAAACTAGCTTCAACCACTTTAGGTAATCGACTTCCTTCTCCAACTCATTTTTCTGGGCTACCAGCTTCTGTACATAGTCTGTCATAGTTTTTACGTCTATGGTCTCGTTCCCGTCGACGTAGTTCAGTTGGATCACCTCATTGGTAAACGTTACCTTGATACCAATGTCGTTTAGCTCTTTGATCAGAGTCGATAGCTGCGTGCTAGCGCTTTCTTGCGTCATGTCTAACTTGTTTCGGCTCCTTTCGAGACAGTGAGTGGCGGTCATATGGTTGTGCAGCTTGGCGATCTCCTTGTTCTTGCTCCACAGCTCCGTGTTCACCAGCTTCTGTAGGTTCTGTGTCTTCACTTGCAGCTCCTTCGACAACTGCTCGATCTTATGATTCTTCTCGACGATCTCTGCATCGCGAACTTGCAGATCGTGAATAAGGTCCTCCCGTTTGCTCGAATCCTCCATCTCGTTTTTAATCATTTTCTTCAGTTTGTCGAGTTCATCCATCTTGTTCTGCAGCTCTTCCTTTATCGTCTGCTTCTCGATCTCCAGAACTTCTATCTTCTGTTCCCTATCCTGAAGTCGTCCTTTCAATTCCTGAAAATAATATTAATTTGTTATTAGTTTGCAGATTTGAACGGAGATCAGAACTCCAAATTTCCATTATCGCGCGATTGTAAAAAATTCTCGTTTATTCGATGTTACAAAATTTTAATGATCAACCACGTTGTTTTATTATTAATTACGCTACGTGAGTATCGTGTGTATCGATAATTAAGCTTAGACGCGAAGAAAAGAGCAATATTAGCGGAATAAGGTGTTATACATACGCGCGATGATAAATAGAGGAAAATCAGTGTATCATTAATATTATTTTAATATTCGATCGTTTAACGAAACGTAAAACTAGACTTTCAACTAGTTATGATGTTATTTCGCATCCTAAACCATTCAACTTTGCTTGAACTCGAATAAAACCTACTAATTTGTTACAAATATCGCCAAATATTTATACGAAGTTGCGCAAAGTGATAGAAATATATTTTTAAATGAAAGGAAACGAAGAAAGTTTCGCGTTTTAAGAAATTAGATCGCAATTCAAATAATTTGGAGAAAGTCCAGTCGACGAGCTTCTTTCTATCGTATCTAATATTAACAATCCCATAATCTGTTTCTTAAATAGAAAAAGTAGAGAAAGATAGATATATCCATTCGTAAAGGAACGAGTCAGAGAAGTACAAAACTTTCAGACATTGCAATTTCTGCAAGAATTCACGAATCGAAATATCGTCCTGCGTAATTCGTACCTTTCGCTATATAAACAATTTTTACACAATACTGAACACATTCTTTTAACGTACATATAAATAAAATATCACTGTCGTACGTGAGCATATAGTTGGACAAACGCGTCTGATCTTCGAACAAATTAATCAATAATCTCTTCCCTCTTGAAATTCTTCGATCGAATGACAATTTGCCGTGTCGACGAAACATCTTAGAACTAATCAATTTTGCCAGTTAAGTTTTTCGAGCTTCTTGTCTAATTTCTCGAATCGATACAAAGGTAGATAGCTGGATTTACTTTCTAACGAAGGCACGACAACGAAGGAATGAATCTTTTCAAAGGGATACGCAATTAATGGAGTGATACCTCTGATTCAACTTGAATCTGCTTCTCCAAACGACTCTTTTCGGCCTTGATGGTCTCTATTTGGTCTCGTAGGTCGTTTATTTTGGCTTCCATTTCGTCGAATCGTTGCTGCACATATAAAGTATTGTTCTCGTCAATAAAACTCGGAAACAAATCGGTTGCAACGATCGGTAAGCTTTATTTGCAAGAACAACTGCGATTACAGAGATGGTGTGTATGGTACAAAAGTTTGCGTGCGATCAATTTGCATCGAAATCGTGGGAATTATTTAAGCGAGAAGAGAAGAGTTTCGCGGTACGCGGAGGATTCGTGTACGGAACACGTGGACGTACGGATAACGTGGAAGGAAAAGCGGAGCAACGTTACATGCTGATTTAACATTGTGCAGAGATCGTTCTTTTCTTTTTTTTTTTTTTTGTTTGGTTTGTTTGTTAAGTTTTGTTTTTTTAAAGCTTTTGTTTGGTAATAAGGGTATTTAGCTTTTCGGTTTCCTTGACCAACTGCGCGGCGAGACAAGGGTAACGATATCTGGCTCCTAAAAGCAAAAAGATACATCTAATTTGTAACTTTACAGTTAGCCTTAATTTTTACTGACTTTTCTTAGCGATTTCGACGAGCTAACAATTTGCGCCGTTAGTTCCAGCTTTGGGCACGGTACTGCGTTTCTTTTTTTTTTTTATTTTCGAAAATATAATCGAAAGTGTAGCAGTTTTATGAATATAGATCTTACGATGTAGATGGGGAAATTCTAGCGTAGTGCCAGCGATCGTAGAGCGTTTTAAGAATGAAACGAAGAATCGAAAGGGATGAAGTAAAAATGTTAACTGATAGACAGATAATTAATTCGATGTTTTTGAATTCGTGTTTTATAGTGGAAAGTATGGATAAGGGTTGAAGCTTTGAGATTAAAGATTTTATAAAAAAAAAAGAAAAGATCTACAGTTTGTTAACCTTTCCGTGGGCAAGATAAGTACCTTATTCTCTATCCTGTTTAAAGATAAGAAATAATTTTCACGAAAAATTTCTACGATTTAGTTATTTTCTCTAAAATTTATCCTTCCGCGTTTTACGGATTTGTTATATCGCATAAGATTTAATTATATCGTAATTAATTGAATACATAATTGAATCGCTGTCAATTCATTTTGAAAAAAGAAACTTCCTTTCTATGTAAAAATATATGATACTTATTATTTCATAGTAATCGGCTAGATAAACATCTTATATGTAATATAAAAATAACGTTAATTTCTCGATTATTTTCTAAAGTGATATAATCATTGCACAAAACGTTCTCGAGTTTCTGTAATAAGTTGTTACTCAAATTTCACTGTTAAAAGAAGCTAACTACAACTGACTGTAACAATTATTGCGCTTAATTCGTTAAAATCAAAAGTAAATTATCAATAAGTCATCAATTTTGTACAGATCCGTTTTCATTTAACAGAATAAAAAATCAATTACCATCATTAACGTATCATAGAACTTAGATCGTTTTAACGATAAATATAGAACACACGATCGAAAAATAGACGGAAACTTGATGGATTTGCCCAAAAGACGATACTTGTTACATCCACCTACCTCCATTCTCACCGAGGCGCACAAACAGGAGAACATTTTTATCGTCTGTCTTTCTTTTCTTTTCTTTTCTTTTCTCTTTTTCGATTTCCGTTCGATTCAATTACGTTGAATTAATCCTTGAAAGATACTCAACGCAAATGCTACAATTATTTCTAGCACTGGCGAATATCTGTGACAGAGGAAAGGGAAAGGCACGAAAGCGCCGTTTCTTCCCGAATTGTTCCCGAAACTTTTCAATGGATTTTCCGTGGGAAAATCACGAGATTCCTTTTCAATTCTCTATTTCGTAAAACAAAACGTGGATAACCAACGAACAAAAAGAATAGTAAACGGACAAACTCGCGTGTTCTTCGACTCAACTTCGATCTAGAGTCGTTCTCTTCGTTTAGACAAAAGAAAAAAAAGGTCGCACTTCTTCGAATTCGTTTTACTTTCAAAATCTAATCGAACGTTCGTCGTTTTGATCGTGTGATAAAACAAAAGAGAATAAGGATAACTGGAGCCTGAGTCTCCTCAAATCTCCGTGGATCGATTATGTCGATTTTGTCGCGTTCTTAGTCAATTACAGTCGTTTTCAATTATCGTCGTTCGTTGTGGAAAATACCACGGTGCTTGGAAAACGGTCGAGACTCGGGACGAATTTTCGTACGAAGACTGCGAGCCGGCAGCGGATCGCGCAGACTTCGCGAGCGGACTGTCTCTATTATTAGACGAAAGGCACGTCTTCGGTTTGGTATCTCGAAGACACCGCCTCGCCGGGACTTGCTCTACGAAAATTACTTTGATAATCCGATACACGATCGCGTTGCCCGCTCGCACGCCGTTTTCCCTCCATGTCCAGCTATGAGCGCTAACTTGCGCTCGTTTAACGTGGAATTCGTGTGTAGGACGTTGCTATCAGTCTGAGAGTTTCGAATTAAGCTACTGGCTGTTAACGGTCGTTGCCACCGGCGGTTGTCTTGTTTCAGATGTAATTTTCTCATTTCTGAATCGAAGAACGTCGAAATACTCGAGGAACGGGGTCAAGTACTTTGATTTAACGATTAAGTCGTCTAACGAGACAAATAGCTCGAGAGAATTAATGTGAATTAAGTCCGTGGCTTTTAAAGGTGATTGACTTTACGGTACATACCTCCACTCGAGAAATCATTTGTCTGTTTTTCACGTTCGTTATCATTGGTTTAGTTGATCGTATCTTGGAATTTGAATGACGCGAATTACAATATGTTGGAATCGTTTTAAACCACTTGGCAACTCTAATTTCGTAGCAGAAAATATTTGATGCGCACCTATAAGAAGAAAATAATAGGGGAATGAACTTGACGGTAAATTTGGACTTTGAAACTCCTTGGGCAACTGGAACCTTGGGCCGTAGCCTAATTAAACTATATTTAGATTCCATCCGTGTATCAGATTCGAAGTAGAATGGAGAAAACACCGAAGTCATTCAAAATATATGTAAACGTGTTCCGATCAATCAGTTGATATATAGAAATTCGACTAAAGTTCGCCAATTAGACAATTGATAAACGCAAAGTGAGTAATTAATTTATTTGTTGACAGCTTTGATAACAGATTGCTGATTTGTTAAAAATATTCAAATTTCTTAAGAACTTCTTGTTCAATTTCACATCTGAGGAAGTGGTTGTATTATGCGATTAGTTAATTTAGCTCGGAAAGGTATGTTAGTGCGCAAGTAATGAGTTAGTGTAATGTAATATCGTGGAACAATTAATTAGCAGGACCAGAGCGACATAAAAAAAATTGTTCAAAAATTTATTAATATTTCGTCGGTGCGATTTAAAAAAACAGTTCTTCGAACGTACATAACAGCGTAAAAATACAAATATTCCGTTTGCTCGTGTTTCCATACTAATACGCATACGTAAATTATAGACGCGATTTGATCATACATGCCATGCGTTAACACTACAAATCCGTGCAAAAAAAACGTATGCACAAAGAAAAAACCAATAATAGATCGCTTCATAATAAAAAAGATTTTAAAAAAAAGTGAAGAAAAAAGGTATGTAACTCGTAGTGAACTCGAAATGTAAAATAAATTCAATCGATTAAATTAAGAATCAAGTAAAACAAGCGTAAGAAAACGAGAAGGAATCTTCTCAACGGAGGATTCCAACTGTAAACTCGTATCATGAATGTAAAAGAAAATTCTTGAAAAAAAAATGACTAGAACACGACTCGAGTAACGCTGGATTTGTATATTTAAATCTCATATGCGTACATGTTGAATAGCGCAGAGCTACTTGTGGTGGCAATTTTCGGTGCACCGGTAAGGATATCGAAATGTAACGAACAGTGGCCCAAAGCGATAAGTGTCATGCAGTGAGAGAGATGATGACGATAAAGCAGAAAAGGAGAAGTAGAAGTAGAAGATATTAGGTGAATTCAGTATCTCTGAAAGAAAGAGAAACGTTTGATAATACTAAACCATTCCGTGATTAATTCCGTTTTCCTCGTTAAAAGCGGAATGCGTTACAATTCCAAGCGTTGTCTCCACGTTAGAGAACATTCATACAATGCCCGTTCGTCCGTTAGCCTTTCCGACTAATCATCAAGATCCAAATTCGATTCAGAATCGATTATCTTTGTATTTTACAATAACGTTAAACAGCAACGATAATATAGAACAATCTCAAGACAATGCTACCAAACCTTAAAAGCCCAAAGCCTAAATTTTTGATATGATGCTTCAAAAACGTAGAGACAAGCATGCAGAATCGAAAAATCATGATGTCGACCTGATTGCTGGCATCGCGTTCTGGATCGTCCGTCATGTCGGTGCTGAAATCTCTCAGAACGAATTGATCGTGTCCGTCCCTCGCAGCCTTCGCATTCTCGTACTCCCGCAGCCTGTTCAGTTCTATTTCTAACTCCATGATCTTCTGTTCCTTCCTCAGCTTCGTGTTTTCCAATTGTTGCTGTCTCTCCATGAAACCTTGAATCGTCTTGATCGCTTTCTCGTGTTCACCTTCTAATTTCTTCAGTTTGTAGCTCGTTGTTTCTGCGTGTTTCTGCGTGTTACATAATTTCAGTACCAACTGTTTCCTTGATTCCTCTTGAGCTTTCAGCTCCTTCTCTTTTTCTTCCAGCTCCTAAGCGAGACAAATATTCGATTTAAACGAATTAACGATATTCCTTAAAGATTGATGTTCGTAGGATCGTTAGTAGTTCGATAATTCTTAGCAAGAAAAAAAAAAAGAAGAGACGAGAAGGAAAGTTTCTGCGAACCTTGATTAAATCTCTAATGTCTCTGGTCTCTGCGTTCAGAGTTTGAACTGGCGACTTCACTCTCGTTGACCTTTCTCGATTTGGTTCCCAATCGAGACAAGCGTTTCCTCTCTTCGTCATCCCTTGCACACAGGTAATCTTTTGTCCCATTCTTGCTTGCAGAGGATCTTCGACCGAATTCATAGTCGACGGACTGCTCGGGGGTGATCTTTTGACATAACCGTTCTCGAACTGTAATATAAATTCATTGGAATTAATCAATCAAACTTAATGCATTATATGCAGAAAAATAATTTTCCTTTAACGTCTAATTTCTTAAATTCTAATTATAACTTTTATACCTAGTAATATTATTTATCAAGTAAATATCAAGTGACTTTTTTTTTTAATTTTTAATTCTAAAGAATCCTAAAGGACCACCACGCATTTCGCAATATGTTTTCTTTCTTCATAGTTAATGCTGTATCGCTGGATTTCTTCTTCGGTTGTCGGTAATTCTAAGTCTTTGCGAATGGTCGCATCTGTGGCGTACCAGGGAGCGTCAAGCGTTGATCCGAGTGCTTTGGATCGGAATCATTGTAAAATATCAATTACTGGCAAGTCCTTCGTAACTTGTATTCCACAAGTCAACGCTGGCTTCAGGATATCTTTACAGATACTTAATTTGTCGTAGAATAACAGTTGAGATTTCCTACCAATAAGCCAGCACATTTTACCTAGTTTCACATCCAATTCTTTCCTCTTGGTTTTTATATGCTTTGCCCGTGTCAGTCTTGTCTCTAAATACATTCCAAGCTATTTCACTTTATCTTTACAGATGATAAAACTTGACCGTACAACTTGACACCAGGACAGTTCCTTTTTATCGCGGTAAAAGTGGTATACACAGATTTGACTGACTTTCACTGACTCTTATTCGTCAGATATCCAGCGATATTTGCACGTCTCTAATGCCTTCCTGAAGCATTTTTCAACCTTCTTTGGGATATTGATTAAGCGCTACAACGTAACTACCGTGATATCTCTTTATATATAGGTAAACCCGCGGTGCTAGTCTCAGCACGTTACCTTGAGACGTTCCACGTAACGGGGCGGAATATAATTTCGATGGGTCATGTTCGTGGCGTACGTGCAACCGTCTATTGTTTAAATGTGATTTCAAGAATAAAAAGTACCGAGATGGATTCATTTTAACGTTGTGAAGTGGACAGGCATGTGAAACTTCTTCTCTAATACGTGTAAGATTACGTTATAGACTCTACCGATTTGTTCAACCGTTGAGTGATTGTTTCTGAAATAGAACCGATGATCGAGGGCAAGTTTTTCTTTGCTCGTTACAAGTTTCAGTTCTTCTAGAAGCCACTACGATAGACAATAGACTTATATATAAAGCGATATGATGCAGGTTTGTTGATGTAGGAATCACAATGATTTCAGCAAGCTTCCATCGATTAGAGACATGCGTCGTGCGGATGATCGCGTTAAACATGATGATTATGTAGACGATAGATGGCTTTTCGCTTAAGGTAACTCTTTAAGGATCTTATCAGTAATGAAATGACAACCAGGAGACTTCCTGGAATAGATACAAATGAAATTCAAATCTGATAATCACCTGAGAGAGCAGGGCACGATGTTTGTTATTCAGATCTGTGAAGGCCTCGTCCCTGGCTTTTATAGACGTCCTTAATTGATCGACTTGCTTCTTCCTTTTTTCTGAAACGGCATTCAGCTCCTCGTATACCCGACACCTCTCTTCCAGCTGTGCGTTCTTTTCCTTAATGATTCTTTCTTTCTCGAGCAGCTCGGTTTTACACTGCTGAACGACAGCGTCCCTTTTTAGCTGCTGTTCCTCCAGTTCTTTTACTTTCTCCCGCAGCGACTCAATATCTTGCAACCTCTCCGCGTCCAAATTTTCTCTCAATCGCGTCTCAGCCTCTAAACGTTCTCTAAACTCATCCCGTTCACCCTCGAGTTCTTGCGCCCAGGCGCGTTCCTCGTCCAAGCTGTTCGTCACCTGTTTCACCTACGTTCATTTGCGAATAAATTTACGTTAAAATCGTTCGTGCTCTACGTGAAACTACTACTTTTATCGTATGTATATTGTATAATATATACCTAGAATGGTAAATCGCCGTTCTGTTAATGATTGCTATCATATCTTTAATTTAAATCGTTCTCACTATGGATAAAAGTTAATAAATGGCGGGTATGTATGTGTATAAAAGTCTTAAGCCGCCGGTTTTATTTTTAAGGCTACGAAGCATAGGAAAGTGAAATAGTCGTTTAAATTAAACGTTAGCATCGAAAGGAAAGATCTTTAACAATTTCTTTTTAACAAACAACTGATTACTTCAAAAGTTGCGATGAATTTGAACTCTTAAGAAAGATATTTCCTTTTTATAAGAACTATATCCGCCGTATACAATTTTTACTATTTTACTATTTCAAATGTTTTAGCTACTTAATGTAACGTGATTTAGAAATTTGTATTTTCCATAGACCAGTCGAATATGAAGAGTAATAAAAGAAAAGAAGAGAAACATCGGCCCACACTTTTCACGTACGCGAAATTTTTGTTGGTCGTGCAGTTATTAATCTGTTAATAAGCAAACGTATGTACAAAAAGCTGTTGCAAGGATTCGATCGGCGAACAATGTTAACGACGCATACTCATCCACGGACAAAATCGTACTGATTAATTTTTTTCTTCTTTTTGCAGAGCGACGATAACTCGCTTATCGAGCTCGCATTCTTTTCGTGGCTGGAGGAAGTGAACAAAGATAGCGTTGAAATGGTGTAGATACGTAGAAAAAGGAAAAGAAGTAGGGCAGACGAGTATTTGCTTATCAATTGCCATGAATAACAACGTTCTTTGGGGATCAACTTTGTAAAATCCAGTCGGAAATAATTCAATTTCCCTTGAAGTATATACTCAAAAGAAATCTACTTAAAGGAGAATTTAAAGCTACAGGATAGATAAGAAATAAGTATCAGGGCTTAATTCTTTTACACAATTTCATTTAACTTAATTTAATTTAGATAATTATCGACTGTCACAATTAAAGATCAACCCTCTGTATAATACTTAGAAATTACATACTCATATGCGATACTGTATTTCACCAGTATTATACCATTTATGCCAATGTTAATCAATCTATTTACAGTAATTACCATTCCCTGAGTTTCAAATGGGAATAAAAAGATCGCAATCAATTGTGAGTATTATTCTCGTAATAAAGTTATTCTAGTTAGAGAGGATTAAGTAAAATGAATTTTAGTTTCTCTGTAAAAATCATTTCTTTTACGTGTTATCTTTTGTATTATCTTACCTCGGCTTCTAGAGATGCAACGAGTTCTTCCATTTGACATAATTTCTCCTCGTTCTCCAACGCCTTCTCTGGCGTGATGCCGAAAGCTTCCTTATAGAAGATGGATGCATCTGCTTTTTTCTCCTCATATTCTGCTAATTCTGTCGCAACAGACGGCAACATAAAATTTTCATCGTATCAAGTATAAGCAAAGTTCGTGGAAAGCAAAGGGCACAAAGAAAGGGGTTTGGTTTACCGAAGCAATGAGTAATTACGCAAATGAAGCACAACCAATCGAAACATTCCGACACTTTCTCCTACAAAGAGCTTTTTACAAGCTATATCGTAGGGAGAAACGCGCGTTGAATTATATACGATCTTGAATATTATGGAATTACATCGTTATTAGACCGTCGATATTAATGCAAATTTATATTTTTCCGAATAGTATTAAGAAGAAAACGAATCCCAACAAGCAATAAAGAGATTTATTTCGCGCTCGAAATACTACTACAACAAGGTACTTTATATCGGATATTCTGTACGTGTTTGCGGATGAGCCGATAAATTATTTGCGTATTTAAGTTATTTGTAAATGCATAAACGTCCACAACATCCACAATCTAGCAATTACATACTATTTTCATGGCAAAAAGATTCGATATTGATGAACGCGCATAGTAGCAAGTAGGTTTAGTAGCTGTTAGTAGGCCGTTTGTGTTTGATAATTGAAAATAATAAGCACAATTTATGAAGTTGTTAGTAAAAAAAAAAGAAAAAAAATTAGCTTTATAATTTAAAAATATAGTTTTCTTTTTACGTAATAAACTAATTTATGATAAAATTTAAACCTTTTTTAATTTAATCCAAGGTAACTGCAAAATCCCCAAAATACATGAATACACGAATACGTATGCATAACTGAGATAAATGTTGCTAGAAGAATTACATACATAAATTTGGTAGCAGATCAATCATAAAACCATTTGGAATCCGGGTATAAATTCTTTTTATCGATTCTTCACTGACAAAGAAAATATGCAGAATTTTGTTTAATTATGATAAAGGAGTGGTCAATTTCATTACGTACCCTTCTCCAGTCTTCTGATCTTTTCTCGTTCATTTTCAAGCGACTGCTGATACTGTGCCTGGTTCCGCGAAGAAGCTTCCTTTTGTTCTTCGATCAATTCGAACGCCTTGGCCGCCTGGCTGAGAAGTTCCTGCTTCTCCACCAACTCTTTCCTCAGTGATTCAATTTCAACCTAACGGTAGAATAAAACAATGAAATCTCGTAAATAAAATGTATCTACAAAAGTAGATAAAACATAAAAATACATATTTCTGATTTTATCTATATTCGAATTTTCAGCAACAATAAAGCGAATTATAGTCTCGAATTGAAATATTGACACGTTCAGTGGAAACCTAAATGAACGTAAAGAGAATTTAAATTCGCGGAATGTATGTGTTTCGCAGGTTCGCGGGGAGACGCGATCTCGAAGAAGCGCGCCAACGGGAGTCGTAAATTCCCGTTACGATTTGTTAATCGACGCCACGAATCGTTCGATCCCTTATTTCTTGTGGGATAATAAGGGTAGTTAAGATAAATGTGACACTGGTTTGAACAGGTTAACATATATTTTACCGAACCAACAACTTAGGTATAATACAAATGTGTGTTATAAACGACTACGAGTGAGTAGGACCTGAGACTCTGTTCGTGTTGCCGCGTATGAGATGTACGATGTCGACTGAATGTATTCGACAGACTGACTCGAGGAATAATGACTTACGGAATAATGCCTACGTTATTAAGTGACGTAATTTCTGGGAAAACCCAGTTTTCCCATTAGGGAAATATTCGCTTTTTCCGTAATTACTGCGAACGCATAATAAACCTAAGGACTTTTTCAAGAGCCATCCATAAACCGAAGATACAGGAACAATGATTCATTCGAGGTTAATAGGAAATATATTTGAATATCATCCAATGTTTAAACTGAACGCCTAAGCTTATGGTGGGTCCTTAGGTTTAATGGGGGTCTGAATAGAGAGGTGCAGACCCTTGGCGGCCAGGTAGTTAGAGACGTCGCGCGGTCAGTCTTACGCGACGTAACAGTATGCGTGGTTTTCAGATCAAACGGTTAAAATTTTAATCGAACAAGAAAAAGAAACGAGATAGATTGCGAATAAGCTACAAAGCATTGGCAACGATTTGATAGAAGATAAAATGGAATACGTAGAAACCTTTAATTCGATATTCTTTTTTATCGCATTTTCATCCGCCGATGTAATTCCCATTCGCTCCTCCAGGAAATAAATCCGCAATTTAAGGTTGAAGTTTTCCTTTTTCAGGGCTTCTAATTGATCCTCGTACTCTTTCATCGTCCTACCAATTCCTGCTCCATCTCTGCTTCCAATTACCCCCGTCGGTGACGTCTTCCCAGGCGATCTCGCATTTGTGCCTAAAACAGAAAATCAGATACGTCCTTTAGTATTCTTACCCGCGAAAAACGTTCTTCGCACACCTGTGAAATATTATAAAAAAAAAAAATTACCAACCCACATTTATTGAAACATTATGCTATTATTAATCGTAAATTCATCAACGAATTATCGTAAGGTCTACGTTTGAACCGATATCGATATATAATATTACAATAAAATCACAAAATAGTAAGGAATAAATTGTTAGAATTACTTCGATATAATAATTTTGGAATAAATTATTCATGAGTCATAATTACAATATAAATTGCTGGAAGCATTGGACACAGGAAGAGATAAAGACTCGTCGTTCGACCATGTTACAAATCGGTTCAATTCAATTTCTTGGTGGTTGATTTGCTTAATTAAAGATTGTCTACGATATTCTGTACGAGCGTAATATCAAAGATGATCGTCATTTACGATTCAATTGATCTGATAAGTCACGCACGGAACATAAAATTCAAGGTAACACGAGAAAGGAGAATGTAGAAGCGATTCTATTTCCGAAAATAATAAGAAGGGGAAAATAATGTACGTTAATCATTTTCAATTTAACATTGTCAAATGAAATAACCAAAAATCGTCGACAAATCGAAGTTATCGAAGACATTGTGGATTATCTCTCCTTGCGATTCAATTAATCCTGAAATACACACGAATCAAAGATTTTGAAGAATATGCAAATAAATCGGATGGACAAGATACAAGACGTTCGATTGGCGTGTAAACTCGCACCTGTATTAATTTTTCTTTTTTAAACTAAACGTTATTACGCTAATGAAACCGTTATCGGAATTATTTAGAATTGTCGCTTTTATTCGAAATTTCTCACAGAAGAATCAAACGATTATCGGTATAAAAATTCTTACTTTCCATAATTAATAGGGCGATCGTTAACCCAATACCGTAGGGTATTTCGTTAGCAAAGGAGCTGTCTTTAAGCCATTTCTAACGATGACAATTTTCATCAATTCCCAATGTCCGACAGGTAAGATTTTCGTCTTTTTCGTCACCTATTAACGATTCGTCGACGAATCCGGTCACAGAAACGAGAAAGACGATTGCATCGACCCGGTTACGTTATTTTTAACATCTACGTGCTGAACATTTGTACCCAAATTTTGTGTTTTCCGTTTACTTTGTGATAGTTCGTGACAACCTAACCCGTATCCCCCTCACTTACTATTGAAGCTATTCGAATTGCGGGATCATAGATAAAAGACGACCTATCGATGAAGTTACGCACGAATGCGTTGTTCCAGATTGCACTACGGAAGCGAAAGGCGTCGTGATTTAATAGTTTTCAAACACTTGGATCGAAGATACGTTTATTTAGAATTTAGACTAAAGCGGCTATACGTTTTTCCTTTTTCATTATTCGTGTTCTAAAATTTGCGTTATCTTTGTGTAAATATCGTATTTCCTCGGAGCATCGCATACAGGCAAGCTAATACTCTCGTTGTTCGAAGGTAATTGAAAGAATTGTGAGGGCTGACGTTGCAAGGCGTAAGGTATATTTTCTAATTTTAGTTTAAGTGTACGTAAAAGCAATACCTGAAACTCAAATCGATAACAAAATCCGAATTGTTTATCTTCCCTGAGGAAGTTTATTGAAATAGGAAATTGCTTAATCTTAATACGAAACAAAAGTACTTTAACCGCTGAAATTATTTTACTGTCGTATTTACTCTGTAAATTGTGAATTGTAAAGCCGAAGATGATTCACCATTTCAAATATTCAGGTTTTGTCGTTGTTTCACCGATGACGTGTACATATTGGTTTCTTCTTATGTCTATGCAGCTTTTCTTAAGCTTTTGTATCGTAAAAAATCCCCAAAGATTCTTCCGAACACTGCTGCAATTTTCTGAAATATCATCCAACAGTATTTATCGCCACACATCGCCGTAATTGTTTCGAGCAAAATTTAAACAGAACAATTACTTGAAGAAATTATTGATCGGAAACTACCCATGATGCAGATGAAGAAGAGAAGCTCAACTTCAAATACGTTAACGCGTTTGAATTCCCCTCGATTAACAAAAAGAAGAAAAATAGAAAACACGGGCTAAAGGAACGAACTCCACTTACGGACAAAGTTTCTAGTAATGCAAACTGTACCTCTCAAACACGAAACCAAAGATAAGCCCGCCGTGATTAGATCCCTTTAAAGGACACGAACGACGCACGAATCACGCACAGTACGAGCGAAGTCCGTGACTAATGCACGCTATTGCACACAGGATTGCTACAAATCGCTCGTTTTTCTCCAGGTGCGCTTGTTGCAATGATTGAACGTTGAATCGATCCTATTCTCGAATTCATTCGAGCTACGTGACTGATGCCAACTTCGCGATGCTAAACGGGCGCCGCGGTCTTGTTCTCTTTTAAATCTTCTTCACGCGTCACCAACCGCCGTTAAGCCTTTCAGCCGATCTTCGCAAACGTCGTCCACGATGCTCGTTCCACGCAGATTTTACAAGCCTTCATAGTCCTCCTTTTCCTTTGTTTCAACTCATCGCCGCGTTCATCAGCCCTGTTCTTGGCCGTGTCTCCTCCCCCTCTTTTCTTCCCTCTCGTTGCCAGTTGTCGGTAAAAATCGCAACAAAGAGTCGCGAGGTGCGATGCGCTTGTCGCGCGGTTCAACGACTTGCGAAATTTTGTATCGACCTTGCGAACGATTCCGACAAGACAGCGTTGCAACAAACAGCGTTTTCTGTTCGAGTCGAATACGCAGCTACGGTCGGTATACGAATACGATATCAAATTTCGATAATCCTCGTCGAAAATATTCGGCAAGTCTGGTAAAATTCCATCGGCGTTGATCGAAGGAGAACGGGACAATTCGAAAGCATTCCGATGGCACGTGATCTCATACGACGCCATTGGCAGCACCGAGCCGTGAAATGAAAATCATTGAAACATAAAGGAAAGGCGAATGAAAATAACGCATCTGGACGATAGGTGCTGGTAACGAAGTAACCAACCAGCGCTCAAATTCACGCTGCCATTTGTGCTTTAATACGGTCTATTAAGCTCGGTAGTTAGCGAGCTTTCTTTGTGCGACACGATTCAGCGCAAAGAGGGTCCAGCATTGTGCGCATTCTGAAAGGCCCGTTGACTTTATTTTTCTCTCAATAGGACGAAATCATTCAAGGTCGAGCGAGATGTAAACAATATCGTTTAAAATGGCAAATTTCTACGATCGCATAAAGATTATGTTCAACCATGACAATGAGCGATATCCGAGTTGTCGATAAACGAAGAAGTAACTCGATATCGGTAAATAGGTTTACGTTTCTTTGAACTAGCAGGGTAAAGGATAATAATAGAACATTTGGCAACGAACATCTAACGATTTATTTGCTAATACATATGATAGAGTATTAGCTAAACTTCAATTGCAAGCAACATTTACTTTCTGTTTAAGAATTTTAATTAAAGGTTTATGACCATATATATGTATACGTACATATATGTGTTGAACAATTCGAAGTAATCGAAACGTAAGAATACTTCTTTTTTAAGAAAAGCGTAGATAATTTTAAAAATAGCAGTCACGTTATCGACGGAGCAACGCGCTGTGTTACGTAATTCGGTATAAAGTTTTCCTTCCCTTTGGTATGTTTGCTCGTTGAAAAATGGCACGTCTATCACGAAAAAAATAACACGTCGTTTTAACGTAAAATCGTTAACCATATATCGTAACAAAACGATCTTTCCATTTTTCGCTGAAAAGGTTAACCTATTTGAAAAAATGTCAAACATGTCGGACCAATCGACCTCTAAATGATTCACGCAATCAATTCGACCTATCGTCACACTTTCTTAGAACACGATATATATTAAATTTAACTACGGAGTAACATTCGCGAGTCGTTAAATTCAATCACACGTGAAAACAACAATTAAAAAGACAGAATCACGTTAAAACACTTTAATTTATAAACCACGTAATTTAGTTTCGTCTACATACAAGAAAATCACACACACACACACACACAGAGTTATTGCAATTTTATCCCTGACGATATACATAGCAGCAGATGAGGCGTCAACACGCTAGAAATCCATAATTTAGAAAGAAAAAAAATTTAGCTCAGAGAATAATATCTCTCGTTAGAATCGTCATACGCGTCATATAAGGCGGTATAGCAATTTATCAACAGGAGCAGTTCACCGACAGTCTCGAACCATGTAATATGAATTGTGATTAGTGAAAAACTTTGCGCGTAAATGCATACGATCAGATTTATGAGAAATTTGGAACTGGACTGAACAAAACGAAGAATGCTGCTGCTATAACACGCGTGTATTTAGCGGTTGAAACGAATCCGCTCGCAAAGTTCGTAAGAATACGAAAACTCGTTATGAATATTCGCAGTCTAACGATTACGTAAAAACGATACTAAACAGATGCAAGTAACGTGCGAAGTGATTTTTACCGAACATAACGTGAACTTGGATTGGCCTGTCCTGGATGTTGTCAAGGATGGTCGATGCGTGAACGCGCGACCTACCACATCCCATGCCACGTAAAATCTTCCGTAAAACATCACATCTTACTGGCTATTCTAGAGCCGAACTAAACGCAGAAATAAAACGAACAAAGACCATTGAGCGTACTCCGATGATATTTCGTAGGTCTTTTCGCGATGGACGTAGAAACGCTAACTGAGATAAAATGGCAAAGCAGCGCCAAAGTTTACATCGCAATAACCTACAGTTAAAATTATATCCCGAGCATATATCGGATCGCGTATAGCTTATGATACATATAAGTAACCGTTTCAAGGATTCTCCGAGCCGCAGCTGCATGGAGCAACGAATCGACAGCTGTGGAAAAATTCGTTGTCAATTTACACTACGAAGCTGCCATCAAGCACGATGGAAGAGCTTCGATTAATTCGATAACAGCGAAAATGACTTTCATAATCTGTATATTTTCGAATGTTAAAGACAAACATCTTTTGGGCAAAGATATATCGTTCGGATTATCTGCGGATTTGCACGGATTTGTGGCATATCCAACGGGCAAACGATGCCGATGTCACGACCGGCATACTTCGAATCCGATGGACTGATGATGGAGATAAAAATGTGGTGGCACTCGGCGACAATGTATATCGCCGAAGTGCCTAATGAGTCATCGATATCCCAGCGGACCTTCCGCCGAATGTTCGAGAAGAAGGCGTACGTGGCAATGGTCGCGGACGCCTAACAAACGCGCGGATAGTGGCGATATTGAGGGGTGACAAAGAAAAAAAGAAACAGATCCCATCGAAAGTGAAATTGTAAGAGCTTCAGTCTTGGAAAGTCACGGTTGGAGTTCAGAACCAGATCGCAATTAGCGTAAACTAAGTGTTGAAAAATAAATTCTCTTTTTTATTTTTTCTTTTCGACTTCGATTTCCTTTTATTATTTTACGCGACACCGAGATCGTTCAGTTTTTCTATTAACTGCGACAAGCACATCTGAACATCTCTGTGTATATATTTTCGGAAAACGATCCGTTGCTCCTATGTACCGAAAAGGAATACGTAACACGTATAACCAGAATTCCAAACAGGAAGCAGATCCTATTTCATGTTCATACGTTAGATTGATCACAGGAAGCCGTCATATCTTAACGCTAACGTGCATTTCCTCCTATAGTTAGAAGCACGAGTCCTGTTTCCACTCAAGTTCAAATGCTCTCAACGCGGTTCCTGTGCAGCGTTCAACGTCACGTGCTCCTTCCTCACGTGCTCTACCCTCGTGAGCAGAGAAATTACTATCTACACATATGTTTTTAGGAAGAAGCGTAACTTAGAAAAGGAACAAGACAGTGTGTGCTATTTTAATCATTCGATAATAGCATTATTTAATTTTGGTTCTTAATATGTAGACAGTGGATGATATTTTATATATCAATTTGTACGATAAAATAGACCGATCGAATTTCGTTTCGATCAAAATACCATGTTTTAAATCGTACGTAAATATCTCTGGAAACAACGAAGGCCAATTTCAGCCACTCTATTGCATCTTATCTTTTAGCTGAACAAGGTTGAAATCTTTCGAATAATCGATAATCGCGTATTCGATAAACTCGCTTTCCTTCCACCCTCGATTTTTAAATTCAACAAAGCGTATCATTTACGCTTCGCGTGAAACGAGTATGGCAAGCAGGAGGAAAAGAATCTTCATTTATCGAAGAAAAAAAAAAAGAAAATTAGAAATTATCCATCAAGGAATTGTCGTCCGTGTTACCAATACCAAGTTGCCAATTCTATCTTTATTTTTTAATTCTCTTTCGTTAACTCGCGTCTAAACTCAATTTTCCCCGTACAAACCGTAAACGTATCTGTCAATTCTTTTGCAAAGAAAACATCAAATAAAAAAAGAAGGTTGATCGTTAGATTACCAACTACAAAAATAATCTTTGACTCTACCAAGCCCCACTTTACCATCGATCGATCAAAGGAGAAGCTAACAACACCAACCTGCGTCTATTAAGCCTACTTCTTCGAAGGCTATCCCGTTTCGAGATCACAAATTTTTCCAATCGTTCCATTTGCCCCCGGAGGGATCGATCCGAGACAGAAATTCAACAATGCCCGAGTACGTTAAAGAAATATCGGCAAAGTTGCACATCCGTTAAAACCTCTCTCCGCGAAAACCACCAGTAGCATCCGCGTCATATACCGCGTGTCATGATTCCAGGTTTCCAGGAATCGATCGGCAAATCTCAGCGATTTAGGTATCGGTACCAGTACGATATCGACTGTGAACCTCGGCTCTGTCGGCCGGACGTAGAGCTCGCGTATTTATAGATGACACATTTAGGCCAGAAGCAACGTTTCAACTATCTTTATTTTGGCAGGCCACTCTCCAGCTCTTCGGTGTGTGTCTGTTCGACCTGACTGTAATTAAAGTTACGAGAAATCGTCTTGAACGTAAGCTCGCGCAATTGTAATTTTGCCGGTTAACATCGGCCTACTAATCGTGGATCACGAAATTAGGAGCAGAAGAGGTCAAAACGGGCTTCGCGGTTATTTCGGGTCGCTCGAACTCGCCACCGGCATTGCGACACCGTGTACTTACATATTATGTTACCTTTGGTAACGCGCGTGTCGTCGCGGTTTCTGTGTTCGTGTCAACCGGAGGCTTCTGTGACCGATATCGAATTCTGTTAATCGACTTGGCCGCCTGAATCGAGCGGAAAATAGAATTGGATTGAATTCGGCCCGGTTATTAAAGCTTGATCGATAGAACAACAGAAACGTCTTACGAGACGTTTTTCTATCGGCAAGTTTACGTTGATTTTCATTTTCTAAATTTCTTTCGCCTCTGCTGTTTACTATTTGGCAGATTTCTGATCCAATGTAGAAAGTTTATTCGCAAATGGGCACATCGACGATCAAAGTTTAACGTCCCTGCCATGTGTGTTAATCTTAATACGTAAAAATAGCATCAGCGCTTGAGTTATCATTTAGTTCATAAAGACACTAGGTTTTCGCAGACACGTAGGCGTCTGGCTCGATCCCAATCGTGTCAAAGTATAAATGAAAATGACACGGAGGTGGCAGCGGTTCCGAAACGACTAATTAAACTGAAACCTAAGTATCCCGCGTTAGTCATTTAATTATTCACCGAACTGTGCGTGGCGCATAAATGAATTATGATTTCATATTATCGGCAAATTGAGCTACCTTGCATCTATCGTGATAAATTATCGCGAATTTTTGTATTGGAAAATTTATGGATCGTTAAATAGGCATATGGAGAATTTGTTCGATACCGATTTATTCGACTTCACGCGATTGTCGAAATACTTTTCAAATCGACGAAAATACCTCTCATTTTCCCTAGTTTCTAATACGAAATGGCATTCGTTTCTTGTTTTCAACGACGTTTCCTTTTTCTGCAATCAGAAATACTGATTTCTATCTGATCTATACATACGTGTGCATAAAATACAAAAGCGACTGATTCACTCGTCAACGTTCAGCCCAAACCGCTGTGCCTAAAAACGTGAAACTCGAACAACCTATTTCTGTCATGACGTGGTCGTGGGACAAGAAAGGGAATTTTGAAAATTAATTGGATTCTAAAGTGGTAAGACGGGGATGAATTTTTCTTAAAAATGTGAAATAACGAGAGGACCGAAACACATGGAAAAACCACTGAATGAGACTGGAGAAGGACTAACGGAATTAAAAGCAATAACAGAGAAGAGAAGGATAACGGGCAATAAAAGACGGGCAGGAAGGACAAGAAGGTAGCACAGTAAAGAGGCAAAAGACCAAAAGTGGCAATAGTGTGTAGTCATAAATTGCAATAGTTTTCAGTCATTAGTTTTAGCTGCGAGAGATAAGAATTTTTCTTCTTATCTGAGAATCTTCATATCTTATCGAGATATGAACTTTTCGTTAGACACAAACAAACACGTGTTTCAGTGCTTTTCGAAATTGAACCCTCACAGGGACGATGAAGGGATCACTTGTTCTTGCAAAGGATAAGCGTATCTCTATGTGTATCCACTAAAAGCTGGGTATTTAGGATTTGGCAAACAAACTTCTCATTAGAAATAAATAAACACGCGTTTGAGCGTTCCGCGAAATTCAACTTCTAAATGGTAACAAACATAAATTATCATAAAAAGAAATACCGAAGCCGTGGGCGGGCAGTTAGTTATTGAATTTCGTTATTGAATTTATCTACAACTTGACTTATCCGCTTCATTAGAGAAAACTTGATATTTTGGTACCGTAAATTCTTTGACACTGTGAAGTCTGGTGTGTTTAATTTATAATTCTATAGCGATAACACAGAGCTTAATCGGAACAATTATCTATATTATAACCCATTTCGCGCGTACTGATTGAAAACAGTCGTCCCGATTTCGATATTCTGTTTTACGTTAAGATCTCAGCAAACTCTTCGTCGCAAAATAAACGTAACGTATTTCCTACCAGTTTCGCGTATTTTCGTAAACTCCTAATTCAACAAATTTCTCACCATCAAAGTACTACGAATAACCAAAGTTAATAACAAGCTTCCTAGCTATCCAATTAAATCCAATAACACCCGCAACGTAAAGACCTGAGAAATCAGGAAGAATCAATACGCGAGCAGAAATAGTGGAAAGTTTGGCTACCATCGCGTCTAACGCTTGAAGCTTGGTGTTCGATGCGAATTTCGCATTCCGAGCATCGGGAGAAAGTTTGGACGATAGGAGAGTTCGACCATCTGGAGAAATAAACAACCGGTTCACTTGGACAATGCACCGCGATGTGCACGGTGTTTTATCTGGAAGCGAGATCGTGTCGTTCAACATGGAAATCGTTCGCAAAGGTGGCGAATAACGTGCCGCAGGACCACAGGGCAACGTGTTACAGAAATAAATACAGAGACGCGACACGTTTCTCCTACTCTGTTCTCTTTCTCTCTGTCTCTGTCTCTCTGGCCGCGGAACCCACCGAAATAAATGGGATCACCGCTTCCTGTAATTTGAGATCGCGAAAAACATTTTTCTAGGATGCATCAAACATCTTTGTTTCGGAGGGAAAGTTACGAACTACGCTGCAAACGCATTCTATTAGCTTACGATCTTTGGAACGAACTATAGCGGCTGTGAAAAGATCTTCTTTTTTATCAATTTTTACACATTTCGTTTACGCAGTGTGAAATTTTTGTAGCCACGCGAACGATTGCTATTAAACGATACGAAATACAATATACCGGGCCTGATCGGCTAGTGCGCGAACGCTAAAATAAGCACAACTACCTTAACATCGCGGCTACCAATTCGGCAAAAGCAAGCGATATCAGATTTCTTGCAATTGCTGAAAACATTCGAACAATAGGAAGGATTATACGCAGAAAATCGCAATGCCATTCATAGCGACGTTTCCTCGTTTATCTGCATAAATGGGCTTTGATACAAATTTATCGCATTTGTGCGAAGAAACCGTCACGTTCGTTATAATGCCACGAACCCATCGCCGCGAATCTATCGGTACGAATGGTTCGCTAGCACGCCGAATATTTCACGTCGGTCCGAGGCATCGTTTAAAACGCGGACTGGCCGCAGCTGTTGTAAACGAAGAACCGATGTTTCGCGCGCGAACGAAAATCAACGCGGCGTATGGAACGCGCGGCCACGTGCGATCTTTATCTATAGATCGCGGATCAAGGAAACGTATAGATCGCGGATAGGACCGGGCCAAGATGTCGGTTGGTTCTGGCACAGATTCGTTTACCAAGGGCCAAATTTATGCGTATACCACAAAGCAACCGGGCTGATATAGCTAACTTTTGGCCATTGGCCACAGGTTCCTGGTGCTAAAGACTTTCTTTTGTCATTTAAGACGATACGCGTATCCCCGTATTTCGTCGACTTTACCATTCGGTACCGGTTATGGAAGAGTTTGCAAGCGTATCGGTCGAATTTGACGCAAAGTTTCTGTCATTGTTTGGGGAATAAACAGATTTCGTTCGAATCTCGGATGAATTAAGAGGCTGCGTTCGAAACACCGGGCGTGACCACCCCTGTCGTAAACGTGAGATTACGTCTCGTCGGCGCGCGTCGCGGCGCGGCGTCTGCGTGGACGTAAAATAGCAGTAGCCGAGTGGAACAAGGTTCGTTGCCCCGTTTTCATCGCGATAGATGCAATTTGAATTCTTGCGGGCAAGATCTAATTAAAGCGAGATCGGACAAAGAGGTATTTACGATCTACGGTAATATTTATTCCAACAAAATGGTGATCCGCGCATGTCAGAAGGAATTCGATTCGAGATCAATCTTCAAACCGACGAGTATATTTTCGTACACGAATTTAGGACGAACGATCGTTCTCCATGAGACAATCAGCTGTTCATCGACTATGACCGATGTCGACAGGGGGTCAATTGCTCGAGGGAAATTGCCAATGAAGGTAGTTTCACTAGGGAAACAGGAAGGTAACTGATCGTTCCATTGTCGACTCCAATATCGGTGACCTCTCGTTCGAGCAATCACTTAATTTGCAGGGACATCTGTACGCGATACGTTCATCCGATCCGGGACTATAAGTAATAAATATAATCGGCTCTTATGCAACGATATCCTACCTTGATCAAGCACCGTAAAATTGTATCCGCTCCGTCCTGACGATTGATAGACGTTTGAAAATTTTAACGAGTCATTAATCGCTGAATCGCTGATCTTAACGCTTCATTTACGGAGACATTTGAAAATGTCTATAGCTTTATTATTAACGCGATACTTCTATAGATAAATAAGTTACATTATACAGGGTGGTTGGTAACTGGTGGTACAAGCGGAAAAGGGGGTGATTCTACGCGAAAAAAGAAGTCGAAAGTATAGAATAAAAATTTTTAATAAAAAATTGTGATGAAGTGCACGCGTACCGAGCGAAAATTCAAAGTCGATTTTCTCGAAAACAAAGCCTCAAACGAACAATTTTTATTCTATATTTTCGACTTCTTTTTTCGCGTAGAATCACCCCCTTTCCGCTTGTACCACCAGTTACCAACCACCCTGTATATAAAAATATGCGTATACGTATACGAAGAGTTTAGATGTCAGAAATAATGTTATTTTCGTATATAATTTTGTAATAATGTATTTATCAGTGGTCGTTACGAAGAAAGTCGATATATCGATTTATTAGTCGCTTCAAGATTAATCGAAATATATTCATCGTATTATACGAAACGCAGATAATGTTCCTCCACCCATGCACAGTTTATCTTACGAGCACCAAGTTTCAGTTTGTCAGTATTCTTTTATCTTTTAACAGCTATAAGACATATTCTCTTGAATCTCGATAACGTACGTTCTTCAGAATTTCTCTTCCTCGATAACGAAAAATATTTCTCGCTTCGTTTAAAGATACGATCACGTTATTTTTTTTTAAGTTTTATTAAAAACGTAAAAATTAGATAAGGAGTTTCCACGTAGTATACTTACTCGCGCCTAGTATTAACTCGTTTCTTTCTAACCGACAGTTTTATTCAACATTTAGTATCTTGACGCTGATGGTGTCAGAGTTTCGTGTCTGTAATATTCCTTCTAACCCCGTTCCGCTGCTCCAATTTTTCTAACTCAGTTTCGTACTCGTTTCAACAAACGGTAACGACACTCGATGTCTTGTAAACATTTTTATGCATAAAATTGAAATCTGATTACTATTTTACTAACAACGATTCCTCTATTTTATCTTCAATCTTAGGAAGCTTTTTTAACGAAGCTTGTACATTGTACATTGTTACATTGTATAGATATATTTACGTACTTTTGTTACACTTTGACGATATTCGCTGATAAATAATCTATCGTTATTTTAAAGAAAACAGAGAAAATACGCTTGTCTCTCTCTCTAAAAGGTAATAATTTAGGAATAATTAGATTTCTTAATGAAAATAGTAATTTCTTTTTTCTATTCCTTAACGAATCAAACGATTCAACTGGTCTTTTCGACGCTAATCAAAGGAAAATTTAATATTTAAATGTGAAATTCGAAATTGCCACTTACCATTTATTAACGGCAGAGTTTGGTTCATCGTAAAGTCCTGCAGTGGTATATTTGTGCTGTAACAAACAAGAAGAAGAATACCAATTAATCGCCAATTAATTCATATATTGTACGTGCACGCAATACAATTTAAAATTAATTCCACAGATGTATGTTGATTGATATTTTCTGACAAAAGAGCAACGCAAGAAACTGTATAATATTATTTTAAAAATCGAGAATGCAAAATGAAGAGCAGGAACCCTTTCTTTTACGGCTCCTGGAGACGATAATGAAAGTACGTCACCGAAGCTTAAAGATAGTTTATTTTTGGAATAGGGCCGAAAATGTAGCGGAGGCACGTGGTGGCTCCTGATTCCATACGAAATAGACTGTACGAACTAGACCGAATTAGATGAAACTTTTAAAAAGGATCAAGATGAAGATTGCGTTCTATTTCCAGTGCGACGATCGGTTCAAAGTAAAACGTTCGATCCTAAGGACAAGGTCTGCGCATAGATAAACTATTAATCAGACGACATAACAATCATCCGAAGAATCTCCCGCTAAAATTTCGTTAATTTTAACAAACTAGAAATTCAACTACTTGAAACGCGCGTTGCCTCTTTTTATTTTCCTTTTCCGTCATTTTCTTAATAGCTTTTGATACCGAGTATCCGCGGAAAATCATATTCGCAGTTGACAACAGAAAATGATTCCTTTTAGTTTCTATCGACGATACGAGTCCCCTTAACAATGGATCAACTAAAAGAATAGAAGAAGTTCAAGATTGAAACAGTTAATTTCAACAACTGAAATTACATTCGAGAGTGTGAAAATTCGCTGTGTGACATCCAGCGGAATTTAAGGAACGATTCGTTATAATTAAACGCGACCCAGATTTCGATTGCAATTCTCTTCGTTCTAACGAAACGGCGGGTCAGCTCGATGTAAAATTGTTTGCGTGATGTGTGACATGTCAGTGATTTATAGTTGCGGGCCACTTCAAACCGAGTTACGGTATACGAGTAGTAAGGAAATGTAGAATTTCCAGAAAGGTTTAATTTAGATTTCATCCAAACGCTATTCCTGCTGACCAGTGTTGAAATGTGAAATGAGTAATTAACGGATAATGTCTCTCCAGCGGGTTGTCACGGATCTTAACAAGTTCTAAGAGTTCCGCTATTATTCGCGCGCACCGTGCAGTCTGGAAAATCTGACCTCGCTTCCCTTCTGGGACGTCTCACGCTCAGAAATTCGTCTTAATCATCGGTCCTCATAGACAAAGTCTCATTCAACATTTATGAACCGTCTATTTAATTTCAATTTCATACACGAACCTCTCAGAATCCAAACTGATTAATTTCGCTTTTACATAAATAGAATTCGTAGATTTCACGATGACGCGCTCTAATCATTATCCAAAATATATTACATGAAAACAATTCGACAAATACGGATTAGAAAATAAAACGTTGAGAAACAAATTACACGATTTGAGATATTCAGACGTCGCGTTTGTCGATTCTATAAATTAAAGAAACAGAGAAAAGGTGACGTTTAAACAACGCGTTTTAAATTTACCTTACAATCTACCATTATTTATGTCATCTACTCACAGAAAATCAGTAGAAAACTCGTGGAAATCAGTACATAATTGGTTTCTTAAAAACCAAACTAATTAATCGCGTACTTAGACGATAAAACTGAAAAATCGGTCGGTTCGATTTCTGAGATGGTCAGGTTTAATACTACTTTGCTAAAGGCAAAAATTATTAAATTTGAAAAATGTACATTTCAATGAAATAAACTTCGTTCTTCTAAAAATAATACGCTGCGGAAAGACAACAACGTTGCACGCTACGACGCTAATGGTACAAATTAACGTACGCATTTGAAGCTGAAAATGACACACTGCACGCAGAGATCCGCAGCGTGTCATTAGCGTTGTTCATCTTTTTCCATAGTCACAAAGAGACGAGAGGCAGAGAACCAGCCATTTCTTTTAGCGAGGTCTATTTAGAAGCTTGCAGTGCACGTAATCCCGTTTACCTCGCGAACCACAGGCCTGTAACCGTGGCCATCCTCTTTTTCGGCAGCACCCCAACATCTGACTCTGATATATTAAGCACTACCCCTTAGGTCCATGTAGAACTAATCCGGATCCAGACTTCTCAGAATCTCAAGACGCCTCAGAAGTTGCTCAGCCCGGAACGAACACGAGGGGAGCGAACGGACCAAAGGGTGACACTATGCTGATATTATTATTGGCCACTTTACGAGACAGGGTTGCTTTGCGTAACGAGAATCGCAGCCGCGACATCCGCCACCAGTCGCAAAACGCGACTATTAATTGGCAGCGGAGGTGCTAAATTTGAAACAAAATGGAAAGTTCTCTCGATTCTCAGCTAATAAGTTTAGTAAGAGCTTTGGCTGTTGTTATTCCTTTGCGCTCGGCACTGACAAACGATTTAAGCAAACGCGATGAGAGGATGATGGAAAGAAAAGCGAATTAAAGACGATGAGTCACTGATGGTTGCGGATCAATTTTATTAATTGTGCCAGCGTACAATATCGTACTTAATGTTTGTTCAAGTTTAGTTTTAAAAGATCGATCGAAAGATTAAGTGGTTTAAAAATTAATATTGGAATATTTATTTTAGAGTAATTAAAGGACTGAAATATATTAACGAAATATTTATTTTGTAAATATTAGCTGAAACAAAAATTTGTTTATGTAAGTTGTAATTTTAAATTTTTGTTTAAATATTTAGAAATTAATACTCTAATAAATACTTAAAGGAGAGATTTTAATTTAAAGAATTTTATTTCCTATGTAGATTCTGAACGTTAATTCGTTATGCAGGTTTTGAGTCACGCTACGACTGCTGGAAGAATCAAAAATAATATATCATTGAAGAAAGAAGTTTAATTCTCGAATTTAAAATACTTGTTGCATCTTATTGCTACGTTTTACCTGTAAATTCTTGTCAGTATTTCGCATAATAAATTTGTATAGTCGCGCTCTAGTCAAAATAATATTCATTATAAAATAAAGTTGCTGTACTTTCACTAGGTAAAGACTGGAGTTTCGGTGTAAGAATTAATTAGTCGCGAACGCAGATTGCGAGCACATCGTTCGATCGTCGTCAATTATCTACGTCGTTCGTAAAACTACAATTGGTCGCAATAGAGATTCGTTACATAATTCATAACGCATTTCGTAACATGCAGTTATTGTCGCGTTTCATGCATAAAAATCAATCACAAACATGTCGATCTAATATAAAACAGTTTATAAATAAATGTTTCTTTACGCGATATCTCGTAAATAACAATAATTATCGCAATTGCAAATTCTAAATAGCACTCGTAAAATTTGCTTACTTTAATTTCTATACAAAAATTTATACGAATATCTCAATTAATTAACGCGTGTTAATAATTTGATAGGAAAAGAAACCATTTCGCTTTATGAACCCTCCTCGCGAATTTTCTATTAAAATAAAATTGATTTTGAAATTAACAAACCAAAGTTTAATCGATCACGCTTGTCGCTTAGAAAATGTATATTTGTACAGAATCGATAGACAATTCCTTTGCAACGATTGATCAAAAGATTCAACAACTGTTTGGTGTATGTCACCTGCGTGACAACCCAGCTTGGAAAGACGTTGATAAAGAGGAAAACGATTTTACGAAATGACCCCACACAGTTGTCGTCATCTGGCAAGATGGAGGCTGGTTGTGTAAGTAATCAATACTGGTGAGCAGATATGGTGGCATGGACCGAAAGAGAGCAGTATGTATGCAGCTTGAGCTGTAATTGCTTTTACGATAGAATTTTCTGGCGTATGGAAAATCTGCCGTTTATTATCCTGTACTCGCTTTATCCTGTCGCGTAGCAATGGATAAATTTCTTTAAAAAAAAGTGCTAAATATCCAACACAGCATTATTCGAGATAATAATAACCAACGGATCACCTTGTGTTTCCATTGAAGGTAATTCCGTAAATCGAGCTTTTAACACGTTGCCATCTCACGCGTTATGCTGTTGAACGATATTAGAACAAGCGTGTGTTCACATTGACGCGCAAAGTTCGCTCAATTACCGGATCGTTAAACGGATTAACTTGCCCAGTTAAACAATTAGCTCGGCCCTGCCGAATGAAAACATTGTTTATAGAGCGATTCAGACTAGCTGCCGTATTCTTACGGCTGACCGTGTGGGTGTCCGGTGGGCGAAAGTGTTCATTAAGGCTTTAATGAACGCATGAGACACTTGACGAGTGTACGCGTATGTAGATTGATGCAATTCAGTCCGATGTGTCGCAATATTCGCTGTGTCACGACCTATGATAGCAATGGATTTATATCGTCGGAAGAAAAAATAGAGCAGTTTTAGAAAAAATGATTCTGTTTTCTAGCAAAGAGATGATACGTAGACACGTAGTTTCTCATTGAACACACGCTGCCCATTGTGATACTAAAGTATCGTAATACCAGAGAATTTACATCGTTAAGAAGTACTAGCTTAACCGTTCGATGATGAGTTAACATCGATACACGCTTAAAAAGGATAGCAATCAAAAGGAATCCCGTAATACGACGAAAACGTGCAAGGAATTATTATTTATCTACGTTATTGCGCGAATATAATGTCTGGGCAAAGTAGTAAATATGTATAATGAAAATGACTCGTATAATCGCAAGGTGCGTTGACCTCCTACAATCTAACATTCAACGATGCTACAGTAAGCACAATTGAATACAGCTGCAACAACCGACAATCAGGCGAGTTATACTTTCTTGCTAATATTATATTTTATGATAAAGTAAAAAACATTATAGATAAATAAATAGGTTCAGAGTGAAAAGGTTAACGATAACCTTATGCTTTATATATAATTCACTGTACTATGTACAATTACGTATAATTAATTAAAATAAACGGGGTTTATTCGTCTCCAATACTTTACTTTGCACGATACAAATAGCCAGCAAAGTGCACTAATCATTACGGTTTACTTGTGACTCATTTCATAATCGAAACAATAATTCGTGCGATATCCGTACCGCAGGGACAAATATAAAACTCTTTACGGTACTTTTCCTAGCTCAGATCAACTAACAGTGGAAAAGTAAATGCCTTACGATAAACGTTGAAATAAGATGTTACAATAAAGATATTCTGTGTGGAAAATTTCAGAGAAAAAAAGCTGGTATAATAAGCTTGTTCGATAACAAAAGCACATTGCAAATGTATCCATTTAAGGAATTAGAATAATTCTAAAGTAATACACATATTTTGCCACTTAAGTGGCACGGAAATCTGTGTGTTTGTCTCTGATTTAGAATATTTGAATCGCGTGTAGTACACGACGTGTACTTTACATTCGACCATCCTGTTATTACGACCAGTTATACGTATTTTTAATACGAAAGATAGACAGACAGCAGTTAATTAAAACGAAAGTGAGATAAAGAACGACACGTTGGACGTGTAATACATTTAAAATAGATAAAATGATCTAACAAATGCAAAAAAATGCAGCCAGTCAAAGAGAAAGCGTGGTAAAAGTCGCGAAGATGTTAGATACGATGAACATGATACCACGAATAGACCATATTTTTATTGCCCTCTTAAAATATTTGAGTATCTCTTTATAACTATCTTTGGATGACTTTCATAATGTTATTTGTCGCAGTGAAAATTTTATTCAATCTCAGAAAAGATTACTGCCGAGAATCTCTTTTAAAATATGAAATAAAGATCAGGAGACACAGCAGACTATAATCGAAAAATATGTATCTCGGCGGTCGGATATTTTTGTCGGAGGCCAACGATTTTCAAGTTCAGAGAACTAAAACGATGCACCAGGGAGAAAGGAATTGCATTTAGCGGTTTCTTTGATTCTCCTGCCTCACAATGAAACATTTGACGCTGTTATTCGAAGCTGTCAAACCGAACCCCACCGACATGCATCGAGAAACTAACAGACTAAGGTTTACCCCAAAATATTCACGATAAACAATCTAATTTTAAGAAACTAAGGGGAGAAGGCGGCATCTTTCACGTATGTAGCTTCGATTTGCTTTGATACAGCAACGAATTTCCTCTGACAGGCGTATTTTTAAAATGCTCCTCCTTGTAACATATTTCTTCGTATTCCGTTAAAATTAATCGCGTAAAGATCCGAAAGAGAAAAGGGAAAATTATCATCGAGTATTGGTGGCTTATTGCCGTAAGTTAATCGAGAATTGGCTAAACGCTGTATATATATACGTTTAGAGGAGAATATAAATATGGAAAATATGTACGTAATACGCGTAATATGCAAAAGTATATAAAGAAAGATTACAATTACAATGAACACCATATTGTAACATCTATACGTATACGTATATGCATTTTCACATTGACTTTGAATTCGATGAATACAATCACGACAGCAGTGTCTCGTTATAATGTTAATGAAATTTCAATATGTTTGATGAAGCTCGTATAAATAACAATTTTTCATGACAAACGTTTAAATACTCTTTCATCGGCCATTGTATATATTTTTGCATGCTGTGCGCAATTTGTGCATTTTTGCATCTCCAAATGCATCTCGCAGATGCATAAACATCCGCAGTTTAATTATCATGCAGTTAGTAAATTAACGTGGAAAAGGATCCAGGTCAATAAGCGGTTTCTTACTTCCGAAACGGACTGTAAACGCTACCCCAGACGCTGGATCTGGTCGGCGAGGGTGAGTTGTTTTGATGTTGATTGGAATATCCGTAGCCGGCGAAAAACATATTGCGGTAATTGTTCCTCATTTGTACACGAAAAATATGACTTCCCGTACGAATAGAATGGTCCACGAACCGAATTATATACAAAATCACGCGGCAATATATATGTATATATATAAATACACACACAAAACAAACGTACGTAATAACTATGCACAACAATATAATAACAACGCGAATAATAGTTTTGTGATAATACTATGATGACTTGTACTTTCTCAATGGGCCTCTTTGGCACCTTTATTTGGCACAGAGCGTCACTGTACTAGAGTTTTCAAGCAAGCATTATCAGCGCAAACGTGATCCAACACCATCAAAAGTCCTCTATCATCGGTCTTGTTAAAAAGCCATACCGAAATCCAACGATTATTCGTGGCGTAATTCGGTGGCTTGTGACCCGATGAACATTCGAAAAAGTTGTTTTCCACAGTTTCGATTCCCGGACTAAAACTGTGTTAGCACGGTCGACCTATATGCTGCTGGATCGATCAATGCAGAGATAACTCTCGCTGAAGACGACGCGTTAGATGATTCGCACTACCGTGTCCCGATGCACTTGCTAGTCACTAAACACCTTCTCCACGAAACACCGTTTCGAATTTGTTTAACGTAAAGTCCTGTTCGATACGAACGATCTGAGACATGAAAGGATCGAAACAAAAGACGAAAAGAAGAAACACAACGATAACGCAGTCCGACATGCGTTGAGATCACAACAAAATCACCCTGTCACTGAATCAGCAGTTTATATTTTAGCACAGTCCTTTTGGAAAATGGTAATAAGAGCTTCCTCGCTGGTCGTCTGTCGTCTTCCATCGTGTCCGACGACCAAAACCACTGTCGATCAAACGTTCACAAACTTACGATTGCAAATTATTTGTTTTCTCGGCCAAACGATGATACTGAGGGGAATTTCCAAACGCTTGGCTCAGTCAGGCGTTGCCTTTGTAGATAACGATTAACGAGTGTACTTTCGACGAAATGAAGACACTGTTGGATACCGCACGTGACACACAACTATGAACCTACTCCAGCGATAGATTGAACGCAACTGAGGGCAGGCAGGCAAGCGTCGATGCGACACGAACACGACACGACTCACGTTCTGACCGAGCGGAAGCACGAACGGAGGGTTTAAGGTCGGAAGATTCGTGCGGCTGGTCGAGGAGCAAAACGGAGGCCGATGTATGGACCCGAGCCGAATGGGCTAGCGGTAGGCGGCGGCGGAGGGAGTCTACGGAAAGAGGTGGTGGAGCGGTGGAGTAGAGATAAAGAGTAGACGAAGAACGGAGAGAGAGCCGAACGAAACGACAAAAACAGATAGAAAAGCAGGGTTGTAAAGAGACGGAACACTGCGTACATCGGTCAAACACAGTGTCTCTCAATTGGGGGTCGATAAATAAAATTGGTGGTTATGTAAAATAATGGATTTTGAGGATAATCTTCAAGTTGGACGAGTCTGATGATGAAAATGCAGATAACGGAGGTCAATGAATAGCTATGAAATTAGTCTTTTTATTGTTATAAAACAATTTTAAGATGAATCGTGTATTATAAGATTGATATACATACTACATACATATATTTTATAAGAGGTACTTTCTTTTTGTGTTGCAAATACGATGACAAAGAATTAACATTTTATGGCTTCAGAAAAACAAATTAAATTTTCAAGATAAAAAATACAGTCTTAATAATATAACAGTATTTTTAGCGAATATTTGATTTATACCGCATACTGAAAATTGTTATTCTAACTCTTCCTATATATTTCTTTGCGTCTTCGTTTTTCATTCATTTCATTTTTATTTTACGTATTTATGCAGTCTATTGAAATATTTAAAAATGCAATCCGTTTAATACATATAATATAACAATCACCAATAAACTACTGTTTCAGGAAATTTCTCTGTTTATAACTTATTACTTAAAAAAGATTGTCAATTATAAAGGCTATATCAATTCTAATAAGTAGAATGCATTCGCCAAATATTTAAAAGAATTTATCGAAAGCTTAAGTACTGAATAATTTAATTAATTATTGAATTTTACAATTATTTTAAAATTCGTATTAAAATTTACCGAAGATTACAATTATACAAAATTGTTAGAAGAAACGGTTCTTTCAGATCGCGGAAATTTCATGAATTTCTGATGCATGCTAAGTATTCCTCCTTCGTTTCATCTGTCTTTTATAATTCTCCTTCCTTGACAAAAACCCATCCCATGTGCGGAACATTCGTTGAAACATAAATGCGTTTCGGAGAATTAGCGGTCGCAGAAATAAACGTTTTACAATTGCATACAAAAAACGTAATTGTGACGATATACTACTATATATACTATATAGTATATACTATTGGGTTTATGATTTGAGGAAATTATACCCTAAGATATAAGATATACATCATCAAGTCAGGTATATATTTGTAAATGGCGGTATTACTATCTTAATATTAAAGAGAAATTTTAAAGTTTCCTCTAACAAGAATTTTTCTCTTTTTACACAAATTCTACAATTTAATTAGTATTAGCAATACAATGTTGTATTTTCAATTACCTTGAAAGTAATCATTCTGCTTATACATGTTTTTGGTTACAATAAACAGGAATATAATGAAATATTATTAAATTATTAAATTATTAAATTATTAAATAATTACGTACAAATATAATTTTAACGCTTTATCTCTATATACTATATATTAACACTAATACCATAATTATCATATATAATAATGCTTTAGCACATTGCTCTTTTTATGAAACTAAAATCATTTGTAATAATGCATGTATAATAACATTGTTAATTAACTTCGAACTTCAGTATTCATTTCTAACCTTAAAATTTAGTCTGAAGAAACTTTATGCATACATGCATATCATTTTTTGGATATATTAATATTTATTCAGAGCGAATGTGAATTTTTGAGGGGGGAAAATGAGTTCAATAATTTATAATAATAAAAACAAATTATTATGATTTAAAATTATTGACTTGTTTATAAATAGGATATTTTACGGAGATTTGTCGGTAAAAATGTTTTCCACTATACTTATACCCTATTGAATGTACTGATGATTTTGTAAATATTACTATACATATTATAATGAAATATAAAATGCAAACAAATAACCAAAATTAACATAAATTTTTTCTAATCCTTTTTTTTTAAATTTTGCAGTTATTATAAACTGTTTTACTAGACCTGTATAAATTATTTCAAGTACATCAACAATATGTCAATCTCTCTTCAAGTTGTAAACAATACTATTACGGTATAGGCCCATTATAAAATAGTGACAAACGTGTGAACAAAGACCTCCAGCTTTGAAAGACAAAAATAACATATCGCAATATGCAAAGCCATAAATTTACTTACGTATCAAAATAATTTGTCGTGGCAGCCGTTTCATCCATAAAATCCCCCATTTTTTATTTAATTTGACGATGCACATTAGCAACAAACAAATAAAAAACAAGAACCTACATACACTTTCAAACCGTCAAATTTAAAAACTAATTCTGAATATTTCCACTGTAGGCGCTAAATGCACGCTCTATACTTTTCTACGTCAGTTCTACCAATATTACACATTTACGTTTAACATGAACATAAAAATAAAATGTTCCTAGTATGACGACAATTTTATGAGTCATGGCGTGAGAACAAAACGCCATATAAGAAAATAGTGACGACATTATATGTACATATAATTATCTTCGTATACGAGGAGATAAGAAGTGTTGTATTTATTTAGTGTACGTGTCTAGGTTTTTTCTAGATGTATCACGCGCGTATCCATCCGTTTTTCAGTATCGTAACATTATTCTTGTAAACTGTTGTTATTGTAAACGTTGTTCGTGGAATAGTGCACGTTGGTCATTTGCATTTCGCGCTGTACACGTTGTACTAATTTTCTAAAACAGAGGACACTAACTATACCTACATATATAATATCGAGCTTCAAAACCAGTGATTACTTAAGTAACTGAGTGACTGGACAGTAGTGGACAGTATGGCAGTCATCTGCACTTAATCCGATAGTTCGATATATGCAAAATTTCTGCGGCCTTGGGTATACAAATTATTTAAGGATGACTCGATCAAACCTAGTTGTGATGGATCAGTAAAGAATGAATTCTTGGCACGTTACATTTTTACTCTCTTTCCTTTAACATTGCTCCGGTAGACGGGCACGGAATCAGCACAATATTGACTTTGACAGGTGCTAGTTGTCATTTTTTGCTCGTCTAATTGGAGGTTATAGCATCATGTTTGCAACGCTGAAAAATAAAATACGAGAGGAAATAGGGAGTGACGTGTCAACTGTCGTTAGAAATGCCGGCAATGTGCGCGGCATTAACTCGAGGCATATGTCTCAGGTAAACATGTTGTTACCATGTGTAACTTATTATCAGTGTGGAACCGATAACGCAACTACATAGCATACTTATTTATAAACGATCTATAATTGTGATCTATATTTGTAGTAGTCATTTTAAATCATCATTAATTTTCGAGAAAGTACTGGCGATATTTTAAGTTAGATATTTATGTTTTTTTTATTAATTCCGCATATGTTTATCAGACGATTCATTAATATTTCATATGTTCGTTATCTGATTTTGATAATCACAAAATTTGCTGGAATGCTTACTGATAGTTTAGTCTATTTTAGAGACATTACTTTATAGATACTTTTGCTATTTTCATCTATAATATAATATAAAGTATTGTTATGATCATGCGTATAAATTGAATTATTACAATGAATGATACTTTTTTTCTAGACGGGATCCACAAGTAGCATCAGTGGATCTCAAATTTCATTAGATGGTTCGCGTGAGGAAAATATAGCTTCACCTTTACCACCTGTTTCTTTGGAGAAAGATACTAGTTTTGATCTTAAATTAAATGATAATATGCAACTTTCTGCTAAAGATATTAAAAAACTTGAAAATAGAGAAGATGAATGGCGGAAAAGATTGGCAAAAAAGGAGGCTGAATTGATAAAACGAATGGAAAAGAAAGAAGAGGATTGGAAAGTAAGGTTCTTGGAAAAAGAGAAAGAGTGGAAAAAAGTAGTTGAAAAACAGGAAAAAGAGAAGAATAAGATAGAAGAGGAATTAAGACATGTAGAAAGTTCAAAACGTTCATTGGAATTGGCTCTTAAAGATGCAGAAGGTACATTTGTAATTATATGATACAAATTTAAGAAACAAATTAATGTTGCTTGATTCAAATTTTAGTGGCAAATAAAATTTATATATACGTATCTAAATTTTCATAACTAATATTGTGTTTCAGAATACAAGAAAAAATTATATAGTTTTCAAGAAGATGCAGAACAACTAGAAGGTTTTCAAACTCAAGAAATGGCAAAAATAAAACACCTAGTAAGTTTTATATATCTCTTTCTTTAAAAGCTTACCTTTATCGTCTATATTTTCTGTTTAATACGCTTCAATGTTTAATACTTTATATACTTATATATTTATTTTATTTATTTTAATTCAGTTACTGGCAAAGGAACAGGAAGTAGAAGAAAAATCACATCATTTAAAAGCAGCCACTGCAGAAATTGACAGTTTAAAAAGTGAAGTCTCTCGTCTTAGAAGATACGAAGATGAATTGAACAATGTACAGGTGAGTAAATTATCTGATGATTGGTTTCATTTTAATTATCACATGAAATGTATTATAAACTTCAAAATTATGTTAACATAATTATTTAATATAGTTGTGTTAATATAAGTTGCTTTGATGATTGACATCATTTAAGTGAGTAAACATGGACTATACTTTAAATTGAGTTTAAGTATATTTATATAAATCTTTTATTTTTAAATATATTAAAAATGTTTTTCCACACAAAAATATTCTATGTTAAATATTAAGCTATATATGAACATTTACAACTACTATCTTAGATTTAATATTTTAGGTTTACATTTACTTTTTATTTACTTACAAAATTTGTCACAACTTTGCAGAGTCTAGCAGTTTGTAGCTTTTAAGGAAAAAGAAGTAATCCCATAAAAATCTTAAGTTATTCTATTTCAATTAGATGAGCATTGTATTTTACAAACTAACAGCTTTACTTTGTCACATTTAAGTATAAAGAAATGATTGGTTCGATAAAATGACAATTAAAGTTTGTTTTTGATTTATAAGATATAACAGTATTATTAATAAGATATAATCTAAATTTGTCTCTAATTGTTCTAATAAATGCAAATTATTTCTTATTGCAAATGAATTAATTTGTTATGTGTATATATATAGTGTTGTATAGATAATTTCATAACAATTTGATTTAAAAGTAAACATTAGATATTATTTTGTCATGAATTAACATTTCAATAGTAGCTTTTCATATATTGCATTTTGTGTTATAAATTCATTTATAACATTGAACATTTCTTAATGAGAAGGGATAAAGCTGCATGAGAAAGTCAATTCTTTTTGTTTGTCATAATGTTTTTTTTTTTAATGAATATTTACCTTTATAGTGCCAATTATTGATCATGTGGTCTGCTACAAAAATAATGACCATAAACATATTTTTTAAGTATAAGCACGCTTCCTTTTAAAAATTAGTTTTGTTTTTAAGCCTCCCACTACTTTTCTTTCTCCTTTTTTTATTTTATATATAGCTTTTTGTTTTGTCACGTTTTTGCCATGTTTTTCTGCACATTTTTTGTATTGACACATAGTATCAATCTATGATGAACAGGTGACATTTAGTCAAGAATCTTAATTATTTGAATATTTAGAATATTTGGAATATATTTTAAAATAAAACAAATGAGCATATGTTCCATAACTCTTATTTGTACTCTTAGAATGCGCTTTTAATACTTGATAGGAAGTATTTACTTCCATTTTATTAAACTTAGTTTGGGAAAGAGCAGGCATTTTGTTGAGTACAAACAAATTGTGAAAGAACAATATTCTTTTATTGGTTATGGAACATGAGCAATACCTAAGTGATACTGAAAGTTTTGTGAAAACGACATACGCATGAAGATTGGAAAACTTTGATAAACGAGAGCATTGGAGATCAGAGTAGGCGGTATTTTCCGCTAATTCGCTGCTGCTACCGCTGATGCTAGAGGTACGTCTTCAAAGCTTTGCTGCTATTCTGCAATAAATTATTCTGCAACATAAATAACTTCTATAGATTTTACTTACATCAATGTTGCTCTTTATGTAATTCTCTCCTTGGTGCAAAATTTTATAATATAGGAGAAATGCATGTATTAACTAATGGAAGTGGTTTAATGGTAAAGAAAAATTTTTCATCTTATTATAATAAAATTTAATTTAAAATATCTCAACTATTTCTACTGCAGTACTCATACTCCAATGTTGTTACTCTCGTAACAGCGTGGAATAATTATTTTAAATAATAAAATGTCTCTTATAAACTTAAATTTTTGTCATATCCAGTTATATAGCAATTAATGGAAAATTTGAAGAGATTTTGAACAAAAAATTTATTCAACACTATTTAGTTTTGCTTCATAAATTTTTTTCTTCATTTTATTCACTTTCAGCATTATTATCATTAACTATCAAATTCATCATTCGCTTGTTCTTGGCTTTATAAGGTTTGGATTATTTATAATATTCTATTCATCTTTATGCATTAGAGCAATGCTTTGGTAAGGTTTGCAATGAAGCTTTACAGAGCAAAATGTAATAATGATAAATATAAAAAGACATTCCTGGTAATAATATCACCATTTTCAGGATGAAATGGAGACACTACGTCATTCTACTCAGCGTGAGAGAGCTCAGCTATCCTGTCAACTGGCACAAACTGAAGAAGAAGTACGTCACCTAAAGGATAAGGTTTTTGTGTTAGAACAGAGAGTCGCATTAGAGAGTAATGATCAAGTGACAGTGGATGAAAGAATAGCTGATCTTATGAGAGAAAGAGCACTGTTAGAAAGAAAGTTAGAAGAAGCTCATCTTCATTTATCCGATATAAAGACTAGTTGGTCAGGAAAAATATCTAGCTTGGAGACACAAGTTGGAAGACTTAGTAGACAGGCTGGTGAAGAAGGTTTGGAAAGGAGACGAGTTGAAGAAGAAAGTGAAAGACTGAAGCAAAGGATTAAGCAGCTAGAAGCTGAAATAGAGGTGAACAATGTTGTCATGGCGACGAAAGACGCCAAGCTTTTGCGCATGGCAGAGGACATCGACGAGATGGCCACGGAACTAAAAGAGCTCCGGGCCAGCGTCGATGATGAGGTGGACGAATTTAAACGACAAATTGTGAGTTACCGCGATATGTAGTCGTGCATGGGCTAGATTGTTTCGAAGAGGATGTCTTGTTAGAGTTTGAAATGCAAAAAATAAAGAACATTCCCTATTTGTCAGGTGGCAATTTTCAAATGATCACAGCATTGAATAATAGATATAATTTTTTAAAGAAAGTATAACGATAGAATTTCCAACATAGATATTAGATATATATGATATAGATATATATGATATAGATATATCATAATTCCTGTTTTGTTGATATTTGAAAAAGGAAGTTGATATTTCCATCTCGAATAATTTCTTTCATTTTTAAATTAACTGTGGTCGTATAAAGTTGTGTTAATTTTCTGATTTGTTATAATTGTTTTAATAATTTTATAAATTACTAAATGTTTATGATGTTACACCATTAGTGTAAAAACACTGGACGCGTAAAAACATAAACATCTGGAACGTGTATACACGAAAGTTGTTAATTTACAATTGAAAACTACATATCGCCTATATACTTGCATGTTATATCTATGATGCTTGACGCTTAACGCACAGAACATTTATTTTACGTATATTTACTAGCACACTCTTTTGTTTATAATTTTTTTATTTACTTTTATATGCATGCAAAAATTTATAATGTACATTATATTTCATCAGTATCACGTATCAATAAACAAAAATAATTGTAGACTACTTTTTAAAACTTCCACATTTCCACTCCGCGTGTATTTATACATGAAAATTAGATAGTACCAACAATAATATTTTTATGTACGATCGCATTTCTGTATATTTTATTTGTGGAATAAAGAAAAGAACAAATAAATTATATCGTTTATTGCATTCGTTTTTGTGCTTGTTTTTAACCCATTTTTATATCCCCCTTTTTCAAGCGGCTTTTTATATATTATTATATACACAAATGTGTACACGATTTTTTTCTTACAGGGTTAATAAATCATATTATATTTTGCTACACCAACGACACAGTCCGATTATATTTACGTTGCTGTAAATATTAGGAATGCGTATCCAAGCTGATACAATTAAAGGAAAACGTATCGTATCCATTATTCGTATAGAATAGAAGATAGAATGGTTAAATAGAATCGAAAATCTTGCAGAAAGGCAGAAGATATAACAGAAAGCTTTCTTAATTAATCAAATGTACTCAAATTAAAATTTATTGCAGGTGTGAACTTCGGAATCAATGGCGCTTTCCGACATTATTTTGTTTATTACATAAAATGAATTGATAAATATTTTACATTTTTATATACTCTCTTCATATAAATTTAATATCTCTATTTTATTATATTTGCATTTATCCATTTTAAATATAATTGTTACAAAGTCGACAGGATATAACAATGTCCTATTCAATTTTTAAAATTTCTGTTCATTAAATATTTTTTGTTTTATAATGCCTTTCATCATACTGTTTTGCGAATATTGTTTAATTTAAAAATATTTTGATAAATTTTTATTAATCTGCAAATTTTAACTTTAGTTAAGATATAAGACTTATGTATCATATTCTTTTCTGAAAATATCATTATTACTCTGCATTTTTCTATGTTATTGTTACTTGTGTTATTCTTACTAATGTCACTTTTCATAAAACGTTATCACTTTGAACGTTACATTTTGTTGAATAAATTCTGTTGATAAATCCATTTTACCATAAATACCAAAGATAGTAGATAATGAAGTAGGTAATGAAAAAGTAGATAATGAAGCATATTTTAAATAAATTCAATCATTGCCAAACTACAATTACTTCGTTTGAACATTATAATATTAGATACCACTCACATTGTTTTGTTGTTTGCTTTCTTTTGTCAGGAATCATCGTCAAAGCAAATAACCCGGCTGAAACAAGATTTAGAAGAAGCAACAGCAAAACTTTCAACTGCTACTTCAGAATTAGCCCATGTTCGTCTGACTCTAGAAGGTGAACGGATGAATAATTCTTCCTTACATTTAGAAGTAGCGCGTCTACGGGAAGATTTAGAATCTGAAAGAACAGCATCAGCAACATTAAAAGTGTGCCTAGAAAAGGAAAAAAATGAAAAAGACACTGCATTATTGAGAAACGCTCAAGTCTCCCAAGACATAGAAATAGTAAAGCAAGAGAATCGACAGCAGGAAGTCGAAAATATTGAGTTACAAAATAGGATAGAAACCTTAGAGCACAATTTACTAAGTAAAAGTAAAGAAGTAGAACAAGCAATGACGACGCTAGAAGAAACTAAAAAGAAAATGTTGGAATTGGAGGAAGTAGAACAAAATAGGAAAAAGATAGAGAGAAATGAAAAACTACTTAAAAGTAGCTTAATGGACCTAGAGGAGCAATTAAATGAGAAGACTAAGGTAGACTTGAAAAATAGAACGATGAAAATATATTTCAGGGAATAATATTAATTATTGAATATATTTTTAGACAATCAAAGTCTTACAGCAGCGACTAACCGATATGAAAAAGACCCTTCAACGAGAGTTGAGAGTTCCATCTTCATCATTGGATAGTGATGTTGAACCTTCTGCAGCAATTCTCAAGCCCAGTTCGTCGAAAACGGTCACTGCCAGGCACAATAGCACAAGAGACGACGATGTTAACTTTAAATACCTGAAACACGTTCTCATAAAGTTCCTAACAAGTAGGGAATACGAGGTAAATGTAATGTACTTCCTAAAATTTCAAAACCATAATATGTAAAATGAATTGCTAAGAATAGTATGCTGAAATAATTTTGTTAAACAACAATGAAAAGAAATGCATAAGATATTTATAATTTTTCAACTATTTCCTAACTTACATTTTGTTCATTTGTTTAAGGCTCTTCATTTAACAAGAGCAGTAGCTACTCTTTTGCATTTTTCACCTGAGGAAGAACGGTTGTTGCAAGAAACTTTGGAGTGGAAAATGTCATGGTTTGGTACACGGCCTAATTTAGGTTTTGGACAAACTGCCAAAGCTATACCGCCTAGCTGATAGCTGAAACAAATTTCTCTTTCTATAGATATCATAAAAGTGGCCACCGATTCGTGGGTAAAATCAAAAAATTGGATCGCGTCGATGATTGGTCGCAAATGATTATAAATACTTGAGAAATTAGGGAGGACACAAATGGAAAAAGTTTACAAGCTAGAAATTTCATAAATTTTGTAAAATATTTAGCCTTTAAAATACGCGTATAATTTATTCGCGTGAACAAATATTGGTCATAGTTAGCTTCCAAAATGCCCACTAAAATATGTAGCATCAAATATTATTTAGGTAAAATAAGTCAAATATAGAAGAATTTTGACATTCGTTATACACTGACATTACAAAATGAATTAGTGAAAAATATGTACTACATGCAACATATAAAATATCATCTTTATCCGTACATAAATATTTGAATATACACAATCATTCTGCAATATTTAATATCCAAAAATCATAGTTAAGCTTAATTCTATATACAAAAATCTGACGCGAGATATTTTATTATTAAATTGATACTACATTTATCATTTTTTGTTCTATTCGAATTTTGAATATACGATAATTTTCCATATAAGTATTATATTGCATTGTGTATATTATCATCTATTTCATATTTAATGAATGTAAGTTGAAGCAAGTTAATATGACTTAAAAGTATGAAATAATTGCGTCATCGTTGTATGATGTAAACAAATTAGATCTTTTAAAGGAATTTAGTATCGTCTAGACATGGCTGCAGATCGGTTATAAAAATTAGGAAAAACTTGTTTTAGTTCCGTTAATATTGAAGATATTTGTAATTGCCATAATTATCATTTGTGATATGAATATTGCAATTGTGTCATGTTCATGTTTGTAAATAATAAGATGACGTTTCTATATGAATAATTAAAGCAGACGGGGTGAAATGACTCATTAATAAAATCTAATAAAATGATTTATTTAATTTTCCACCTATGTCTATATCGAATGGTTGTTACCTTCGTCTATAGTACATAATAATTTTGTGCATCTTGTGAAATTACTTTATCAATAATAAAATTTATAATTATATAAATAGAAACTACCGATATTATATTGTATCTTATTTAAGCAGACAAATATGTAAGAAAATTATTTCGGGAAATTAAAATTTTTACTTACTACCAAATTTTGTAAATTTAGGCTTTAGACTTGAATATTCTACGTCAGATTAATTGGATCAATTTACTAAATTTTCAGGACTCTATTTTAATTTTTTTTTTTCAGACTGTTATATTATTATAAAACATTCCATCTCGAACATAATGTTAAATTAGTAAAAGAAATTATCCTCAACTTTGAAGATAATACTTTAATAATATAATGTGACACTAAGGAATAAATCAGATTGTCGCACATTATATAAAGTGTAATTATTTATTTACAACAATCTATATCAATATCATGTTGACTAATAATATACAAGTCGGTAATATCTAATAAATAATGAAACTAGTAATTTAAAGTACTTTAATTTCCAAATGAAATTCAAATCAGGAAAATTTTATGACGTATATAATTTTGAAATACTAATTTTTAGATTTATCAGATATTGAATACAACTGCAATTTTTCTATATATAAAAATATAAACAGAGTCTTTGTTCACAAATTGTTAAACAATTATTAGAAAACAAATTAATTAGTTAATAAGATCACTGATAAAATTTTGTAAAATACGTAATTTAATTTTATTAATCGTCTATACAAATTTTAACGTGAATATTGTTCAGATATTTCAGAATCGAGAACATCTATACGATATTTTAAGTATCAAATCTACGAAGATTATACATACAGAAAAACAAAAATCTAATATTTCATTAAAATAAATATTATTTAAAATAATTAGTTGCACCATTACTTTGGTCGAGTATATGGACAATGTAGTGCGCTATTAAAACATATATGTATACAAATACAGACTTCTAACTACAACAAACTATGTATTACTTTTAAGTAGTTTAGAGTGGAAGTGAAATTATGTTTGATTAAATGTCAATTCTTTTTAACAAACTTATATACATCTATCATATTTTGACGGAGCTAGTAGAATAAGTTGAGCTTACATATAATATTATGCTTAATCATGGTGTATATTCACATTTTGTTTTTAATCTATCGGCATTTTGGTATAAACGCAAATGGGACGAGTGCAAATTCAATAAACATATACGTATAAATAATAAATTTGCAAACGATATACGACGTGACAAATTACATGTAAGTTAAATACTGCAGACGTAAGTAATTTATTTCTTTTTGATTGTTTTATAGTCGCAGGTAGAATTATCTAAAGACCTGAGAAATTTCTATATGCTTAAATAAGGTGTTTCTGATGAAAAATCAGCATTACGTGTTAAGAATGATTTTATTCGTTGCTATCTTCCTACCTACAATGCCAATTTGTCTTATACTACGGACCGTTTCATTTGATTAAAAATATACACAGTATTTATAAAATAAACAGGAACGTGTCACCATATTCGTCTCCCGTGGTTGATGACAAAAATGTAATTTCTTTTTCGCTTATCTCTTTTTTCTATTTTTGAGCCCTCGTAAAAATAACTCTCTCCCCTTCTTTTCATAAATTCAAAAAACATCCGCCTATAATTCTATGGTTTAACATGACTGATGTTATTACATAATATCCTATGCATTGTATCTACAAGGCGCGTGCAGAAAGTCATATTCATGTTGTAAAAAAAAGTTATATATGTACTCGTTTTACAAGTATATTCGACAATTGAGTGTCGCTCGCCAAGCGTTAATGTTACAACTAGAACTTTCTCGATCCGGAAATAATTTCTTGATAAAGTTCTGGTGTGATTTCGACGTATTCTTTGTTACCGGATAAAAAGTACATCTTGTCTTGAATTTTGCTCGGATCGAAACCTTCCTCTTGAAGGTTCATCTTCTTCAACTTAAATGTCCCTGTTATTTCCAGTTCTTTCACAATTCGCAAGAAAATTGGTCTAGCATATGCTGGCAGTGCTTTCTCTAAACCTTCTGCAAGAGCTTTGAAATCCAGAAGGCTGTCTGGGTCAACTATCGCTGCCATTCCCGCCCTTCCTTCCATTCCAGGCACCTTCGGTGATATTAAAATTAATTCACGTTTTTTTAGATTTAAAATACAAGTCAAACTTTACATTCAAAAAAGTGTGACAAGTTTTACGCAGTAATTAACTATGTCTTTTATTAAAATTATCTATGTATCAATGTTATGTTAAAAGCGGATATAATTATTTTTGTTAACAAACCTGAACTCCGTAAACGGTAGCGTCTCTTTTTCCTGCAATATTACTGATAACTCCCTCCACTTCTGCAGTGGCAACGTTTTCTCCCTTCCACCTAAACGTGTCGCCTACTCTATCCTTAAAATAGATATAACCGTATTCATCCTCTACTAAAATATCACCTAAAAAAAGAATTCCAGAAAATAGAAATTATCTTAAGAGAAAATCGTTGGTGGCAAAGACTTTTATTTAAATGAACATTTGATTGGACGAAGGTCGTTTTACGAGTACATATAAGTCCCTTATCAGTTATTAAGTACAACTCACCTGTTAGAAAGGCCTTATCACCTTTCACAAACACATCTTGTATTATTTTTCTTTTCGATTCTTCTTTATCCAGATATCCGTTGAACTCTCTTAACGCGTCTCCTTCTTTTATCAATCCTATGAACATGCCTGGCTCATCTACGTCAAAAAAAAGATAGTTGTACAGAGAAAATAAGTAGAATTTCGTATTAAGTGTATTACAAAAATAAATTTAACACGAAAAGAACTAATATTTCAGCAAAGAATTGTTTAATGTCAAAGTTAAAATTCTTACTTGTTTCTGCTCTTATACATAAGCCATTCTTCCCTCTAACAGGCTCGTATGTCTGGTTATTTACGCGGATAATTGCTAGAGGATGAAACACTCGTGGCACAATTAGTGGGACAAAACCGACGGCGCCAGTTCGACCGTCTAAATTAGCTGTAATACAACAATAACAAATTATTTAAGAGCTCTACTGTAAGAATTAAATATAAAAATTAGAATAAGGAATAAATAAGTCTATGATTTATCATTACAAATTTATTTGGATGCTATAAGTAAGTAAGTAAAAAATAAGTAAGTTTTTATATAACGTTCCTACATATATAATTAAAATATTGAATGTTACCGATATTAGCATTGCCCTCGCTGGACCCGTAGAATTCGGAAATTCGTTTAATATTGAAACGTTTGACAAATTCGCTCCAAATCTGCGGCCTCATGCCATTTCCAAACATGAGTCTCAAACGATGCGCATTATCCTCCGGTTTCGGGGCTGCGTTCAGCAAGTAACGACACATTTCACCGACGTATTGTGCTGCCTAACGAACAAAATTACAATTTGATAGGAACGAGTTGTTGCATTTAAAAATTGCACAGTGTCCAATTAATTGTTATACTACGGCGTGCACTAACTTAGTAATTAAAAACGCATTAATAATAAAGAGATATTCTCTTATAAATTATGCAATTGCTGCAAATTAATCAGTAATGAAAACACTTAATATAATTTGGGCGTTTTAGAGGTATTAACGATATCAGTAAATTAATTATTTTTCACAAAGTTTAGGAACAGAACAACGTCGAACATGTAAATTTTACGCATAGCAAAATGACTCAAATCTGTATAGCGCAATACCAACTAACTTATTCTTGTTTCTAAGCCATTCCTTCTGCTTTGGAGAGACTAATGGGATATCGTGACGAGAATGAACGAATTGAGAGTCGAATTTTGTTAAGCATTAATTTCACTGAGATCGCTATACAGTATAAAAATTTTGTAAATCACCTACGGTACAATTATATTTGATGCAATCTGTCCAATAAGCCGACACTGAAAACTTGGTCCTTAACACGGTTGGTATACCTTTCAGAATTGCGAAACCTACTCCAAGCATTCCACCAGCAGTATGGTACAAGGGATTTGGATTGTATAGGATATCACCCGATCTCAAGCCCACCAAATTAAAGGGCATTACGACCAGCAAGTATCTGTAACACATACGTTACGTTATTATCTTTATTCTTTGTATCATAAAGTACAGCGAAATAATTGATGTTGTTTCAATAATTTATAACACGAACGGTACTTTTACATCATAAACAGAGTAATCGTTCAAAAACCGTTATTGTCTGATTTGATGTAATCTTATCTGACGAGCTTGAAATTGAAACAGTTTTAAAGAATGTTAGCAGGAATAAAATATTGATAAAAAGCAGGAGTCTAAAATTGAAAGAGATTCTTAAAATATTTCTATATACTTTGTCGTTGCACGCCATGTTCAAAATTAGTATATGACGTATGATTGAATTAAATTGCTCCTTTGTTTCGTCCAAAAGAATTAACGATAAATCGAAATGAAAGTTGACATGGACAGGAGCTAGGGTATTTTATTAGCAGCATAAAACAGTCATAATGCAGGCAGACAGGAAGCAGTCTCTGGGTAAAGAGACTACATTTACATGTAATCTCATTCTCGACGAGTCGTAAGGCTTTCCTGAGAGGATTATAGATCATTTATACGTTCAGCAGGGAGATAATTCATTCTGTACACGGAACTCTGCCTAGGCATAAATGAAAGTTTAAAAACCTTTACTAAAAATTGCTCCAACAGTAGAAATCGGGTTCGTTATCCGTTTTTTTTTTTTTTTATATATTCCATAATGAACAGAATGGAAAATTACATATTTTCGATAAAATATTTCCAACGATACCGTTATCCGTAGAAAACAAATATTTTCTTTGCTAACGATAAATTAATCTACCACGCTAGAAATAATAACTGTTTGTAGTAGTAAAATGTTAAAATAAATGAAACGTTCAACGTTTAATACATGTACAATCATTTCTACCTTTAAAATTTTATTTCCTTTTCTACAACAATTTTTCTCCTTAGAGCTTCGTTCGTATTATATCGTTTATTAGATTGTAGATAATACAATTATGCGGACCTGGAATTATCGGTTCTATAATTATGTTAGAAAGTTAATTGTAATCAGGAGATTTACTCAATCGCCGTATAATACCATTAAAAGGAATACCGTTGATTTGACTTTAAGTTTCTAAAGGGTTGTCTTAATCTTGTCGTACAAGACTGACCTAGGTACGGAGCGTCGATATTTTTACATAATAAATCAACTTTTGTGTTAAAGATTATAGTAAATTCTAGGGTATAGTATCTAACAATACTGTTCAACCTTGACCACTTTTTAGTTAAAGTTCAATGCAAAAAATATCAAGCCGCGTCATACAGAATGTGTTCCACTTGCTTGATTCCTTTTAAACTATAACTATACTCTTTCAAAACTAATGATTAACACTTAACACGATTCGATATAATAATTTTATAAACAATACTAAGTAAACCAATCACCCTCTTTAATCGAACTAAAGGTAAAATGATTAAAAGCCTCGTTTCGCTACACTTGAAGAAAAGATTTAAAGAATATGTGCTCTTACCTCGAATTGAGAACTATTGCTACTTTCGGTAAACCGGTGGTACCGCTTGTGTAAAAGTATAGCAGCTTATCCCGGTAATTGGGTTCGTCTTTTACGACAGGCTCATTTGTGCTGGCTTCCGATATAAGTTTGTTCAAATCGTGCACTCCGCTCTCACAGGTTTCAGACTTGAAACATACTTTGTATCTCACGATCCCCTGGATCGAGTCCATAATGTCATCGACGGCTAAAAAGACAATTTCATTTTTATATATTTAGCCGAATTTATACTATAAATAATTTATACTACGATTTACACACTATTGTTAGAAGAATATACTGAAATGTCTCTTCAACTTTATTTCAATGATTTTAATGGCTGAACAAGCGTTTGATTTACTGTTCTCCCTTTCTCACCCTCTGATTTTTATACAACCTTTCATACTCGACTAAAATCAACACGTATAATCAGAGAAAATCACATTTTGTAATAAATTAAACGTTGAAGATAGCAAGTTATCTCCAATTACATTAACAACGTTCTTTACTTAATAACTGTTCTACATCTCGAATAACGATTTCTTTGTGATGTCTCGTTCTTTCAATCGCCTTTTCCCCCTTTCATTATCACGTCGTAATTATTGCAAGATAAATCACGTCCATGTCATATTTACCAGACGAGTATTCTTCCACGTAAATGATACTCTTCACTTTAGCGATACGAAGACAATGAATCAAAGACTGGAGACGCAAATTTGTGTTGATCAGTGCAGTAACGACACCGAGTTTCCCCAGTCCAAGCCAAATCGCGGCATATTCTGGTCTATTGGGCATCATTAAGGCCACGGCATCTCCTTTTACGTAACCAGCTTTTTGAAAAACATCTGCTATCTGGTTGCTATATTTATTAATCTGCAAGTTTGAATTTTTAAACATTATCCCTCTTATTGCCTCTTATATCTGCAGACGAAAGAGAAAAAACAACCAATCGTTACGTTTACTGTATTATTTTCAAATAATAAATAATTCATAAGAAAGAGAGAGTAAAATAAACAGAGATGTTTTTTCATTTGAATCTGTAATGACGCATGAAATACCTGTCTGACTTTCTATAATTCTGTTTAACGAATTAATCGAATTAATTTACATTCTTTTTATATACCACTACAGACGTATTCGTGTTTATGAACAAATGAAAATTATTTTGAACAGACAAAATTCGTGCAGAGATATAAACGAAAATGTGATCTTCCTGCGGTTCGATGTTCTTTAAAGAAAACCGAAAGATTTGAAAAATCGACAAATAAGAAATTAATTTCCACGATTTAAATTATTGAGCCTGTATGTTGCATATGTACATACGTCGGAATAAGTCCAAACTTGATCCTCGAAGAAGAAGCAAGGCTTATTAGGATAACGATCCACTCTCTTCTTAAATACCTTCACGACGGTCATATTGTTTCGACGTTGCCCTTTTATTTCGATTTCCGCCGTAACAGCACGATACAGGAATCTGAAAATTATGAACATAATTTTGCATGAAATTAAGAGCTTGATAAAATTATTTTTATCGAAAAAGTCGAATCATCTTCCTTCCAACTACTATATGTTTTGCATTTCCAATGAATCTAATTCAAAGCCGTCGATCAATTTTTTGTTCAACGTTTATCGCGTTTTTTCGCTACTATGATACCTCAAAGAATATTCATCTTTGTTTTTCACGTCCACACTGACGCAACGACGTTCATTCAAAAACATATTTGCATAAACAAGATAAAATTTATCTGTTTTAATTTCACGAAGCATGAATCGAACTTCGCTAATTTCTCTAAATAAACATATTTACCACAAAAATATATTAGCGAATTTTCAAGATTCCGAAACTCTACAGACCTTCTAATTAAAGTTTAATTTTGCCTACGATTTTATCCAAAAAAATTCATCTTCGTTTTTCACGTCCACACTGACGCAACGACGTTCGTTCAAAAACATATTTGCATAAACAAGACAAAATTTATCTGTTTTGATTTCACGAAGCATGAATCGAACTTTGCTAATTTCTCTAAATAAACATATTTACCACAAAAATATTTTAGCGAATTTTCAAGATTCCGAAACTCTACAGACCTTCTAATTAAAATTCAATTTTGCCTACGATTTTATCCAAAAAAAATTCATCTTCGTTTTTCACGTCCACACTGACGCAACGACGTTCATTCAAAAACATATTTGCATAAACAAGATAAAATTTATCTGTTTTACCTTCACGAAGCATGAATCGAACTTCGCTAATTTCTCTAAATAAACATATTTACCACAAAAATATATTAGCGAATTTTCAAGATTCCGAAACTCTACAGACCTTCTAATTAAAATTCAATTTTGCCTACGATTTTATCCAAAAAAATTCATCTTCATTTTTCACGTCCACACTGATGCAACGACGTTCATTCAAAAACATATTTGCATAAACAAGATAAAATTTATCTGTTTTAATTTCACGAAGCATGAATCGAACTTTGCTAATTTCTCTAAATAAACATATTTACCACAAAAATATTTTAGCGAATTTTCAAGATTCCGAAACTCTACAGACCTTCTAATTAAAGTTCAATTTTGCCTACGATTTTATCCAAAAAAAAAATCATCAAAAAGTCATCAATTGTGTTATCTTTTCCAAGTTCCTCTATTGTTACAAGTGGAATAGATAACCGATTACATGCATTATGTTTAATTATTAGATTTGATAAGCTAAAGGTAAGTATGTAAATACTAACGAAAAGGTAAAACCAAGTGTCATTAACATCAATAATGACAAAAGTTTCTAGATAATATGTACGATACGAAAAATGCTCTGTCGTTTTACGTTACGACGTATCGTGAAAAGCTGGTAACAAAGATATTACATCGTATCGTATCTTAAATAGAAAAGAGGAGAAAAGATGAAGGTAACAGTCTGACTAGGAATCAAAAGATAACAAATTAATTTTCTACTGAGAAGTAAACTTACTCGCATTGATAGAATATAGTACTAATTAATGGCATACTGCTGAACTTATAATTCACATAAATTAGCTTTTTCCACACATAAAATATTGAGCGCAATTTTAAAATTATATCCAAGTTAACAACGTTCGAAACGATTTAATAAAGAAATTGCAATGATATGTATATCTTGCGATATGTCGGTAGACTATATCTAATATACGTATGTACGCGATATGTCTAACAAAAGACGACCTACTTTTTCTTATCGTCTAATGCGTTGCATATTCTTATCTTTTAATTTCATTGCTGAATATTTAAATTTGAAGAATTTCTTGTCTATCTGTGCCTTATATTTTTTACTTTTTTTTTTTTTGAAATTCTAAAGACACTTAAATTTAAATAATCTACCTTTCTTTGTTGCCTATGCCTTACATTTCCAGTTTTCTCTGCGAAGTTTAATCGTTAAAAATTACGAGGATACGTAATCACGTCGGATTTAAAAACTCGAAATTTCATACTCGAAATACGAACGTAGAGAGTCAAGACGTTGCCTAAAGTCGCCTATACGAATCTTAATTTTTCACCAAATACTTGTAAACGAAAGAAGATGTTAGATTTATTTGTTTTAGACCTCCAGGATTGCATACTCCCTTCCGCTATCCATCTTATGTCTTAAAATTCTAATTATAAATACTCAACACACTGTATAATCCATTCTCCCTTGTTCGCCCGTATTTTCTATTTTCTATGTCTTCTTCGGATTTTAATCATATTTAAAACTGTCGGTTCATTTCCCCTTGTCCTAATATGTTTTCCCGTCATTTAAAATTGAAGATCATCCAACTTCCTCAGCTTTGATAATCGAAGATTGAAACTTTCCACTTCTCCTTCAAATTCTAATTATATCTAACATTTAATTCGTTCGTTCCTTTATTCCCCTAACGCTGTGTTCTCTATTTGTTCACCGAATTCTCATCATACAGAAAGTTATAAAATTCAAAATTGCTCGTGTCTGTCGTTTATTCGAAACAAATATTTAGGACGACGCAAGAACTGTCACTATATGCAAACATTCATCTACGATTTTATTGGACGGTAAAATTTCATCGCTGTTTACGCTACTATTTATATTGCGTTTCATATCATAAACATAACACGTTTTAATGTTAATGATCATTTATCGGTGCGCCATTGATGGAAACATCATATTTAATGTTTGAACTTTGAACGATCGTCTAAAAACAAGTAAAACTTACAACTGATTCAAATTTGTTTGTCATTGATAAGTTACTTTAAATGACATTATCGCATAGTCCAAGACACACATTGATTGAACTTTGGAATTTTTATCAGTCACAGGAAGTGCGATGCACGTACGTGCACTCCTTTCAATAATAACAAGCCTTGATGCTCAATGTTAATTATAACAAGTAATTGTATAAAATCTTGTGTACCAGTTAGTTAGTATGTGTATACGTATTTAAATAGTTCAGCTGTCTAGTGGAAAATTCATCTTTTTTCATTAGCCTGTGTACATCGTATATAGTGCTGCGAGAACATAATCACTGCTAATTCTGATCAGGAGCAACAAATAGTATTAAAATAGACATAGGATAGATCCCGCGAGATTTCTACGCTCGTATTTACTATCTAAGATCGATTCTTTGATTCGAAAAATATATATGTAATTAGCAAATAATCGGGAAACACGTTCTTTCAGCTACTCGAAGAAGGCAGAAGCTTTTGATAAAAATCTCAGTGATAATAAGATAATATCAGAAGTATCTTCCTTTTCAAGACATTTTAGATATTTTATAACGCAATTTACTTCTACTTTTTGTACTCATTGATCTCATATCGCTAGATTAAAAGCTATTAAATGGGTGATACTAAATAGGGAAATAAATTTTTCCTGCCTCTTAAGCATTGTCATACAGAAAATTGCGTTCGATCAGCTTTGTATCAACTTTTACAAATACGCTCAATTGACTAATAGTATTATGCGTCGACACAATGCAACGGTTACAGACAACTCTCGGGTACAGAAAAGTGCGAGAAACATATTTATCACGGAATGTAATAGTAGCAGAGAGAGAGAGAGAGAGAGAGATACGATCAATTTTTCTCCAATAACAATTCCATACCCTTCTCACATCTTGTTTGATCTTCAAATATTCTATCAAATCATCCTTCTCTAATCTACTCCGTTAACCTTTGTATTCCGCAATCAAAGTTCACTTAACCATCGATGGTAACGGAACTATGTTTCTTGCATTAGATAAATAATTCCGCGTTCTGCTCTCGATACTGACATTACCGATATCACTTTGTCGTACTATCAAGTGACGTGTGCATTTACTTTTGCGACATATACGTACAGAGAACCGAGTAGGTACGAGCATATTTACCAAAGTAAGCATTTCTTTCCTCTAGCGGTCTTCTTAGCCAACGAGCGTAGCCTTACGCAGGTCAGTGACCGTTCATGATTGAAGAAACGCATCTGGTATAAGCAAGTACTTTCTCGTCGCGGACGAAAGCGAAACGTTTGAAAAAACAATTAAAAAGGATATACGAAAGTACTGGTAATGACTTTGTATAGAGCGAAACAGGCGATAAGGCTGATAAGGAGCCGCGATATGAACGTTGAATTATTGGGATCAAGCGTACAGAAGATCGAGCTTCCTATATTTTTCTTTGTCATCATTCTCTTATTGCTAAACTTCTCTTTCTAACTGCATAATAAGTATAACGTATAAAGATTATAGGAAAAAATATGACAAGTAGATTTGTAAATAAATAAATGTTGCAAACAGAGAGAAAATAAAATTCGCTGACGATAACTACGAAATGTTTAGTCTAGAGTAATAAATATTACTTTTATAAATACTTCATAAACGCAGCGAATGACCCGCACATGGCAAGGCTATGAAATATAGCACAACCAAAGAGATTCACAGTATAAATTTCCAGACGTGAACTTTTTCTAGTAATAAAGCTTGTCGTACAATAGTCTCGCGAAGACCTTATGCACTTTAAACCGAGATCAATATAGATATATAAATAAATATTCATTTTCCTAAAAGCTTTAACACTTTCTCACTGTATTTTTAAGTAATATCTTACTACTACCTCCTGAATAACCTCTGACGCGGACAAAAGAGAGTTATTAACGAGTACTATATAATTTTCGCTATTTGATACGTTCAATACTATTCATCAATTATCGGCATTCAACAATTTCCAATATTTGGTGAAAAGTTTTCTCTACTTCGATCCTATCAGTTTCCGCATGTAACGCTGATAACTTTAGGAAAATTTATATTCTCGCGAATATAAAAAGAATGGGCTCTAGGTAAAGAATTATTTTACATACTGTATATACTGAATAAATCTTACAACAAGCATTATAACTTGGGTGTTTTATACGTTTTTGCATTATGTTCATTGTTGCACTTTCAAATTCTCCACGAATGCATAAAAATTGACAGTCAATCGATAATAATAGATTTAGAACTTACTTCAGGTCACGAGGTAGAACTTTGCAAATGATATATAGCTTCCGATGAAATCTGCAGATAACTGGAAGTAAAGCCAAAGCGAGCGCGACCTGGGCAATCTTGTTGAACCCAGGGAAACCGAACCTCGTCGCCACAACACCGAACATGGCAGCAATAACACCGAGAGCTAACAGCAAAAGTGTAACATCCATGATCCAGCGTCACCCAGTCTGTTCGCCGAGTTCTGGTACCCGTACCTCGGAACTGCAAAAGGTAACATGATGATCAGTTTCCTTATATGTATATCGAATATGAAAAGGCGAATTATATCGCGTACTGTTCTTCTACACGGAGTAAGAACGTTTCCACGAGAATAACGTCGCTGCTTTTGCACCAAAGAAGATTAATTTAATTTTCTATTTTACATATAGGAAAGTTAACTTCTATGTAGAACGATTACTCTCTGGCGTTTCAAAATTACGTAAGGTAACACAATCAGTAGCTTTATTTCTGACTCGCACAAAGTGTAGCGATCAATACTTAGCATTTTAAGGGTTGACAACGTAATCGTATTAATTATTCGTATATCGAGCCAAACTTTCTTAAATTTTATTAAATTCTGGCGCATTTAAATGCCACGGCCAGTCTTTTCTATTTTGAAGCCAACAAAAACACGCCACAAACGATGTTTGCATCTGAGAGTCATGCTATGAACCACGGTCAGTCTCTTTGTTGAAGAACTTATACCGAATTAATACGACAAGGTTCTTTGTTTCAAAGATGCACGAGATTGCTTGGTCGTCCTCCTTGTCTTGGAGTCGCACGTGCTACAGCTCCGACAAACGCAACCTTCCGCTATAGGGATACGCGTGTGCCACAACAACGATCATTTATACCTATGTGCAACGTGTCACGATCAATATTACATCCAGAACCGCGTAAAACGCCCCGATGAATCTTTCATGCTCGAGTGTCACATCGTCACTTTCCTCACACGCAATTATATATAACAAAAACCTACGAGTTAATGTTTTAAAAGATAAATACCACGACCATTTTAAGTTATTATTAGATATCGAAACCAGATAAGATATTACTATACTATAACTATGCAAAATTCGATGCATTTTGATGTTCCACTATCACGACCCTTTATATCCCTTTATATCACAATTACAATTACGACGATCAATATATCCTATGTTTTACTAATACCACGATCCAGCTGAGACAATATATAAAAATCTTTTGATCCAATCCCAATCCAGATCCCTCATATTTATTTTGTACAAAATACCAAGTGATTTTAACAAAATCGCTGGAACTTTATTCAAGATATCTTCTGTTAAAATGAAATTGCACGTGGTGCACGAGAATAAATAAGTGCCTTACTCGTTTCAAGGGGTACGAGAAGCACCACGGTTGATCCTGAATTGAAAATCGTACGAGACAGCGTGCAAATCAATATCCTGTGCCTCTCGGAGCGAGGCCACTCTCGACGATGCACCAACAACACTATCGGCCGGCAAAGCGACTGACTGGACTGCAGACACCGCGTTCCGACGGCGCTTCGCTATTGCGCCACCACTGAGAATAATTCCCGAGCGATAGTGTACGTACAAAGCAACGGAAAATCGAAGTTTTATTTTAACGAGATTCCTACCAACGGCGTTCCTCCAACTTCACGTTCCTGTCGCATCGCTACTAAGCATGCCCAGTCACTCTGCGAACCTGAGCAAGCGCCGTTTTGTATCGTGTATGCTTTTTGCTTTCGAGTTTGCCTATTGAGAGTTTTTTTTTCAAAAATCACGATTAAAGATAAACGAGCAAAGAAAAGTGAAATGGAAAAAAAAATTCTATTCGAAAACGTTTATTAGAAACAGTTTGCTTTTTGTGTAAAGAATGCTTGAAAATTTATATTATTACGTTTCTTGCTCCTCATTTGTATAGACTATAGACGTTAATCTACAATTCTTGTCGGTCGTCTTCATACACACAAACCTTATTTCGCCAGATACACACAGATATTTCGCCAGAAGGTGATGTAATGTAATAAACATAAGAAGCACGTGAGGTGTTTAAAACTTATGGAACAATGTAACTTAAAAATCATTTTTGCCAAAATATGTTAAATATGCTGTAGACCTTTATTCGAGATTTCAATTTAATTATAATTCTGGTAACTATTATAATACGTTGTTATGTACGATACTTTGTTAGTTTTCAACATGAAAACTTCTGCAACCATTATTATTTACTTTTACATATTTACTAATTATAAATACAATAATACTCTAGAAAAATTCGATCACATATATGTATATTTTAAAATAAAAATTCATATTGTCAATGAAAGAATTATAATTTTTAATGATCTGCTTATAATTAGATTGCAGCACCATCTATATGTTAAAGAACAATGAATAATCAGTATTCATATAGCATAGTATATTTTAATCGAAAATATATGATTTGTAATATTCGAAAAATAAACTTAAATAATATTAAAGATTATGATATATATAAAATACAAATAGGTAATACAATAGCGCATCATTTTGATTTTCAAAACAAATTTCATATTATCTCCAAATGGTTTAAATAAAACTGATTGCCAGGAAGCGAAATTCAATTGAAATTACCAAAATCTTGATTATATCTATAATTTTATAATCACATTAAAACAAAACCTATTAAATTATTAAAATTGGTATGAAGATTTGATAAATTAAAGAAGACAGATATACTTGAGGCTGGTTTGTTCATAAATAGTAAAGTTTAAAAATCTATTAAAAATGCAAATAAAATACGATCGTTATTCATTTTATTGTAAAATTAAATAATCATGCATTCGCATGTTATAAAAAGATATATGCAATCAAGTTTGATAAAATAATACGCATGTATTAACTCTCTTTGTAATTTATATAAGTCTTTTATATTGAGCGTCAATAAAATCAAAATTCATAGCAGGAATGTTATATGACAGAAAGAAAGTTTGATGTAGAACTATTCAATCACATGCTTTAATTTGTAATCTTCATACTATTGACCTGGTCACAGTAACTTTATTATTCATGTTTTATCATTTTCAATACATATTTTACTGCTAAACTTCTTTCAGAACACGTGTTATAAAACACGTGTTTCTGAAACACATTTATTATTATCTAACGAAAGAACAAATATCGTTTAAACGTATTTTAATTAGTTCTTAAACTACAACTGTTCATAAACGGGTGTAAGTTTAAATTATTTTTCATAAAAACATTTAAATCCGTGACTTACAGAATCAGTATACGATTTATAAAATAACGTGCTAGTTTGTACAATTATTAGTCATTCGATTGTATGACTATGTATTAGGTGTACAACAATTTTAATATGAATTATCTCTATCATTTTACTAGAACCGTTCGATAAAGAATTTAAGCATAAAAAGTAAATAAATGTAGTTCTACCTTATAAATAAGCACCACTGACATTTCACTGTTACTTAAGTTGGATATGTACTTGACACACGTTTATGTAAAAATGCAATAGTTCTGCAACCGCATCAGCCATTTATAATCAGCATGCTACTGAATTAAACTCTCATAAAATGTTAAACAGATGTACAATAACTAACATATCTTATTTTTATTATAGCATTACTGATTTAGAGCTAAGATAGGAAATGATGGGAAGACTTAATGAACGTCCTGAAAGTGAATTTATATTTAAAAATAAGTAGTTCTTGACGGATTTTAAAAAAATGAAGTTGGTGGCAATATGATTTTTAGCAATTTACAAAGAAATTACCTAAGTTTGCTGGATTGGATATAATTTTTACATTGATCTACAACAGTAAATATTCTAAAATAATTATAAATTCCTTCTGTTCAATTTTGTGGACTTTTCTTGTTATATGCATTTATATCTTCTAAGTTCAAAATGTCAAATTCTATGATATTTTTTCCTGCAAATTGTCCAAATACTCCATTTGATATGCTACGTTTAACAACTGCAAAATAAAGATATATACATTAATCCAATCAATGATATTAAGCAATCATTAGATAGTATTGAATATACCGACCATTTGAATTTACTTTTGTTAACATATATGTTGGTAAATCCTGACATTCACGGGCTATATATGTCCCAACAACTGATAAATCAGAGATTGGTGGAGTAACCACTTTCATTGTTTTACGCACAATTCCTGTGTCTACTTCGTAATAACCTGCAAACATTATACAAATAAAAAATATATTATTATATTACTTATTTCCAAATTCGAATTCATTTGTTTTACAAAATATACGAAAATTACCATTATACATTTTTCTGAGAAGATCATACATATTGCGCGGTGGTAAAACTGCTTCACGATCAAGTGGCATCACAAAGCAACATTGTCCATCAATATCAATTATGCCAGTTTTATTCTATAAAGAAATAAATTATACAAAGTAATATATTCTTTCTATCAGATACTTTATATAATACATGTTTTAACATGCTTACAATGTTAAAATCATGTACAAATCGACCTTGACGCCCGCCACGGAAATCTGGCACATCAATTTTCTCATAGTGCTCATTTTCCAAATCGATCTCGAATCGTTCCTTGAAGAAGCTATTCCTGTTATCTACATCTTTCGCAATATCCGTAGCTTCCTGATCTGTAGTTCTCCTTGAACCTTTTATAATCAAACCAGAGTCAATATTTTTCATAATATCCATAGCTTCTTGTTCTGTAGCTCTTCTCAAATCTTGTATAATTAAATTAGGATCTGCTACCAAGCCTTCGTGTACTGCATCTTTGGTATAAGGTATTTTGCTTGATTTGTCATAAGGAATGCTGTACCATCCAGTTTTAAATCTGTGCATTTGTGTTGTAGCATATTGTCTGTATATGTATGATGCACTTATGACTCCAATTATCATAATCATCAATGCAAGGAGAAACCATAAAAATGTTGTGGTCACACGAATGCGATAAATGCTTCTCCGAGCAACAAAATAATGACCACCCACATCGGACCTCAAATATTGTGCCTCTGCATCCCGTTTACCATTTTCCTGTTTATATAATGATATTTATTTATACTGAACCCTACTTCATGAGTTTTGATGAAAACAATGTTTGATGAAGAAAAAAATATCATTTTAATATTCACAACGATTAACTAAATGGGAACAGTAATTTTCTAGAAATGAACTCTCATCTATCTATATCAATTTTACAATCCCACCACCACTATATCGTTGCTGGTCTGCGATAATGGTGAATACGTGTAACGAAGTATTAAACGACGTCATAAAATGTATCAAATACACAGCACTATGCAAAAGCAAAGATAAAATTACATTTACACACAAATAAATTTATTAAAAATGAATAAAATTCATGGAAAACAATAAATTCGATGACATGATGAATATTTATTTATGAAGAGCAAACTAGATTTAAAATTCCTACGATTATTTTTATTAATATTTCATCGTTAACAACATTAAAATATCACTAATGTTAGATTTTGATAAATATCAAAATAGTGCTAACCGCTGAATTCTCCGCAATAAACAACGGTTGTTCCTTCTTCTCAGTAATGGCCTTTGTAATGATCGTCATCTTGATAAATGTTCTGATTTCAGTATTCTTTTAAATATCAATAGACCTCTAGCACGGAAATTTTTTCCGTGCGTTCGATCGTACAATTCTAACGAATAATCACACTTTGGCAAATATCGAACTTACAACTTAGCTAAATATCGCGCGCTATATCCACAAAATTTCAGGATGAACTACATACATACACATAACTACACACACATATAAATGCACCGAGATTGATCGGTGACAACCGCGCCCTCAATGCTCTAATAAATACTATTTGCGCATGCGTCAACTCTGTGTGAAAGGAAGTCGACCGCTTCTCAATGTTTTCTAGGTATAACAGATATTTTATGTATTTATATGTGCACATTTTGACTACCACACACACGCGCGCACGCGCGCGTCCACACACACACACAAAACGATACAACTTAAAATATTACATAATTTACACAAGGCAAGAAGTCTTAATATTATTATTATTTAATATCTTTTTTATGCATTCAATGTTTACAGTAGTTTCAATCACGATATATAGAAATTATGGATAAAATTCAGTGTACATTTCAAAATGCTAAATCAAAAGAAGAGCAGGGAAATAATTTGATTAAAAAAGAAGAAATAATTGATAAATGCGCAGAACTTGATCATGATGAATTAGTCAAGCTAACAAAGGGAGCAATTCGTAATATAATTGAAAGTGATCCGTTACTTTCTGGTCTACCGGCGGATGTTACTATCGAAGAACTCAAAGCTCAAATTGCAGTTGCACAAGGACAAGCGATAACTTTGTATTTGAATCGTGGAGAATTACCAAAACTTGGAATTGTGGTGAAACATTTTTCAAATAACTTTTTATATATTTTTTATATTTTGTATTACGTTATTATACATTTGACATTGTTTGTATATAACATTTACTATGTTTGATAATTAAAATAAAGAAAAATTAGGAAAACAATCTATAACAATTTTTGAATTATTTTAAATTGATTCTTTATGATTTTAGGTACCCCCTCACCACACTACAGTTCTAGATCTCAAGAAAGCTATAAAACGACATACAAATTTATCTCTGAAGAGAGAGAAAGTTAAAAAAAAGATAAGTTGGAAACATATTTGGAAAAAGTATCATCTATGTTTTGAGAATGTTAGATTAATAAATGACAATGAAAATATAAAGGCTTATGGAATCACAAACAAAGCTGAATTACATTATGTAAAAAGACGCAGAGAAAAAAATAAATTGACAAGACACTCTTAGTTTTTGCGTAAAATGTGTAATATGTAAATACTGCAATTTTACATTACATAGCAATTTATACTTTAAAAAGTACATTATACTATTATTATTAATTAGATTTCTCATATATATTATTTTCTAGGTAAAGATTTGTATTTTGGTTGTTGAATTTCACATTTTAGATAAGGATTGACATCTTCTAATAAGAAACAAGTTAAATCAAATGCTGCAGATCCATGAAAATTAGTTACAGTTAATTTCTTCAAGTTAGGCATTCTATATAGTGCTTCTAGTCCCCTTTCTGTTACATTTTCACATTCTGATACGTCAAGATGTTCTAAATTTGGAAATTCTGCAGACAATTTATCCAATGACCAATCATTAATTGTTGTACAACCTCTGAAGCTTAGTGTTCTTAAATCATAGAGATTAAAAATAAAATCAAGATGTTCATATTGTATAGGATATCCATTGAAATCTATTTCCTCTAAAATAAAGTTTTCATCATATTCTTTTGGGAATTTTGAAAGTTCACTCCTCTTAGTTTTATCTAGCCATTCATTGTGATTTTTGAGCCTTATTTTACCACTACACTCTATAACATATTTAGCTGCTGCCAAATTTGGACCTTCTTTGATATATTTTTCAAATTGTTGTTTTTCGATAAATTCCTTATAATTCTCTTTTTGGCGTTTCCACCAACGATGTAGACGTAATACAAGAAAATCATGCATATTAGGTGCTTCTACCTTTATAAGCATTCCTAGTGGTGGACCGTAAACGTGTTTGCCATAAGTTTCCGCTTTTGTTCCAACGATAACTTGTCGTTTACGTAAATACTTTATAAAGTGATTGATAGCTTCATAGTTATCATAAAACGAGCGTGTCACGTTAACCTGTAACGGTCTATAAACACTTTTATGCTCAAAAATTTGTTTGAATATCATGCGGTTACAATGTTGATGTAACATTTTTATTATGCAGTTTCACGTATGAATGATATCTCTTGTCTCACAAATGTTTATCTTATCTCACAACTTGTTTCATAATATGTATAATTTTATAATATTCATTTAATAAGAATGTTTTTGCAAAAATTAACAGTTGCTCACTAATGTTATTGAACATCAGCGAGTATACATGTCTAATCATATACACTGGACGTGTGCACAATAATATCGTGCTGTCGATAGTCAACATAATATATCGATTTACCGCCGTAATTTAAATTATAAAAATTTCACGAATCATAAAAAATCCTTGAACCAATGATTTCTTTTACATACATTACTTGCCATAGTTATACATACGTGTCGTAATAGAACAAGAAATACTACCATGGATGATCAGTATGTATATACATTAAATTGAAAATTATTTCAATAGCAATTATAGCATTATAATAATACTAATTGAATGGTATTGAAAATTTGTATGGATATCTGTAGTTTTGCTATTATTATTGTATATTATTTAATTATTAATGCAATAAATTTGATACTCAATTAAGGAATTATTAAAATTATTAATTAATTGAATACCGAAATAATATTACGTACTAACATGTTATATTGTTTACTATTACTGCTAATATTAATACTAGTAACACTATTAATGCTAATAAATATTTTAATAAAAGTAAGATATTTTAAATGAATCAAGTAGTTTGTGACGTGTAATTATTTTAACCTATACAATTTCTTTTGTGTACCGTACAATTTATAAAAACATGAGTTAATATTTTAAGGAAGGTGTACTTAAATTAACAAAAGAATATAAAATATTAAGTTTGATAAGATACCCTTTATATTTTATATTGAATTATTTGCTCAAATTTAAAACTATTTGAAATTGACATGTCAAACATCTGAACGAATATGCAATGTTCAACAGTCGACAGTAATCAATTTACATTCTGCGGTAGTTGTCGCTAGATATTTCTTTGGTGTTTCTGATGAAACTGCAATACGTCTTATAATATACTTGTGCCGGTATTTTTGTGTGCAAAAATATATAAGGTGGGAAAAAATATAATTAATCCAATATAATTTATAAAGCATGTCATTTTTTATTTATAATAATGTGTATTATTATTAAAAATGATCTAATATTCTAATAGTATTGGCGATGTCAATCTATTGATCGTATTTTGATTAAAGGGATAATTATTTTTGGATTAATATAAAAGTCATTGGTGTGCAATTTATTAAAAGTTTGACAAGATGATGGAAGATATGCAAGAAGAGGTTAGTATTTTTCTCTTTTTCAAATAAAATATGTGTCTATTTCTGAACTGTCAGAATATGTGAACATACAGTATAGAATCATATTGTAATGCTTTTTTATATATTTATTTATTATAAACGATGTTTATTTTAATGACAAAAATTACTGTTACCTTGATATTGATATTGATAGCTTATTTTATATGTACATTCACACTTGATTTAAATGACTAATATCTTTATATAATAGTTTAATGAATATTTTAATGTTTTAGACCCAGTTTGTGGTCGATGATGTAAGCAAAATTATTAAGGAAGCGATTGAAGTATCTATTGGGGGAAATGCTTATCAACATAACAAAGTAAATCAGTGGACCTCGAATGTTGTCGAAGGATGTTTGGGAAATCTTACAAAACTTCAAAAGCCATATAAATATATAGGTATGTATTATTATAATTCATAAGAATCAATTTAGTAATTGTAGTTAAATAATTCACCTTTTATTGAACTAAAAAAATTGTTTTAGTGACTTGTACTATAATGCAAAAAAATGGAGCAGGACTGCACACTGCGAGTTCTTGCTATTGGGATAATGCTACTGATGGTAGTTGTACAGTGCGTTGGGAAAACAAGACAATGTATTGTATCGTTTCTGTATTTGGCCTAGCAATTTAACTGACTCTAGTATTTTAAACGCTTTTCTGATAAACTAAAATCTCAACAAAGAATAAAATTTCGTTTACTAAGTTGCAAAAATTACAAGTATGGTGTAGGAAATATAAAATCTATTTTACACAATAGCTTCTTCCTTTTCGCGATATATTATGTATTTTTTATATTGCAAATACATTGCATTTAAGACACTAATTATTGTATTTATTAACTAAAATATTTTGTTTTTGTATGTATATATATGTATTTATTATAATGAGGAAGTGATATTAAAAGCATCTGTTTTAATATTTTGCAATTTTTATATAAATGGTATTTATTATTTACATTTATGTTATATACGAAAAATATTATTGTGTGTGTATTCGTACTTTACAGTACTTAATGATATATTTTACACGAAGAAGAAATACATAGTTATGTTTTAACCGTCGTACACATGTCAAAATGCAAAATATATGAATATTTTTTTAAAACGAATATAAAGTAAGTGTAAATGTTTATTTGTCGATACCGCGTATTCCAACCGAATTGGAACTTCATAACTATGTAATATTGGTTATATTTTTTAAAAGTAAAGTATAATAAATTATTAGCAGTATTAGAATAACGTAACTGATAATTATTATTTTATAGTATTCTATAGCTCCGATGTTTCGGATAGGAAATCCTTGTCAAGTAATAAACCTTCATATAAAGCGATATTTGGGTTTAATTCATTATCAAATTCGTCGTCTATGTATAAATCTTCGGTGGTATTGTCTGGAATATCCTGTAACAATATAAGCAAAGTAAATATTTGTCATTTAATGCTTTTCTATTAATTATTGTTGAAAACATAATAGCTTTTAATATCTGCTTTATTGCATTTTTATATGAATGTTTTTTATTGTTTATATTATTAATTAATAACAAACAAAATAATTAATTGCATAAATGCTTAATGCATATGTAGTATATATATAGCGTACTACAGCTTTTATTGAATAAATAGCTTACCCCTCTGCGTATAGGTAATTTCCCTAAGGCCGAGTTGTTACTAATTCTCAATTGGCTCAATGTTGCTGGTAAAGAACGCCGCCTTGATAAATTACTGTGATGACACGTTTTGCAGTTTCTATATTTCGTAGTATCGTTCATAAACGTAAAATCAAGATTTGCCATAACAGGCTTCTGTTCATTTTCCTTAATTTCTATCTTAGTTTCGACATCATTTTCCTGAACGGGTATTTCAGACTTTTGTGTAGTTTCGGAGGCTTTGGCGTTTTCATTAATACTAGTTACTTTATTGTCTAAAGATTCAGCCTTTTTTTCTTCTGATATTGTATCAATGAACGAAGCGTTGAATTCATTTGACACTTCAGCAATTGATTCGCAAACAAAATTTCTGTTACTTGTTGCGTCGTGTGAATGGCTGTAGTTTTTATTATTGGTAAGGCTAATGCCATTATTATTACTAGACTCGCTTTGTGTTTCATTGTTAATCATCGGATTATTTACATTAGACTTATCGAAGAAAAATAATTTGTCTTTTGTCGTTGACCGTTCAATAGTTCTAATTTCCTCGTCGTCGCTGTTATTTTGTAAATCGTACAGATTTTCGAAAATATCCTTCTTCGCTTGATTATTACCCAAAGTTACTTCAAAGTCCCGATAAGAGTATTTAAATGTAGGAGACGGACACGAATCGTTACTATTTGGAGTAACGGAGCGCACAATTTTTGTCGCTCGGTCCAAAGCATCTTTTAAAACTTGCAAGGGTTCGCTCTGAAGATTAGTGGCCGACGTTGAATTGTTTATATTTTCGTATACTTGGTCAGATCCTCCCAGGCTGGTTTCTGTTTTAGTGACTAATCGTTTTATCATAAAGATTAATTGTTACACTAAAGATAAGAAAATGTTATAAATTTTAGAACATTATAATATAATAATAACTTTTCGAAACTACTTAAACAGGAATAGTATTATTTCAGCCTGTGACAAGAAGATTAGAAAAATATTTTATTTTTACTAAATTAATTTATTACCTTCCGAGTTATTCTTTATGGTGTATGTAGTATTGTTGTTGATAGAAACCGATTCTGTTGATTTTCCTGTTTGATTTTTACTCGCAGCTTCAGCGCAAATAGTATCGCTATCGTCTATCTGTTCTGCGAGGTGGCGTGGCTGTAATTATAAAGTATATAATCGTAAAGACTTCTAGGATTTTCAAAAACAAAATAATATAAATTCTTACAGATTCATCGGTACGCTTTTTTCTCATTCTAGATAAGCAAATTAACTTCTCTTTTCTCCATAAAGATGTTTCGAAGATGGTTCGTGAGTTGGAATTCAATACTTGTGGTTGTATTATTGCATCCTTAATGCCCTCAGGAGTATGTAAATAGGGACTCTGTAGCATGTATTAGAATATAATGAGATTCAATGTTACTTGTTGAAGAACGATCTAGTAGAACCCAGAGTATTATAAACTAATTTTAAAGAAAATTGTACTACCTTACGTTGAAACGTTGGCTTCAAGTAAGTCGGATCATACTGATTAGAAGATTTACTGTATTTTGGTTCTAAGCTAGTTTTGTGACTAGCTGGCTTATGTGGTTCGTAATCCTTGCTTTTTACTTTAGTGAGCATTTTACTGGTCGGACCTGATTCAAAGTGATTAAAAAAACTACATAAAGTAGTGTTGTAATAATTGAAATATATTATTTATTTAAATATCTTATTTGTAACTTTACATCTTTTAAAAATTAATAAATAACAATGGGAACATACATTCGGAAGAATTATTAAACTTTTATCAGAATTTTAATTCATTCTCTTAATTTAATAAAAATACTCCCAATTTTTTGATTCGTCTTTTTAATTTTTCTTTTTTTGCAGAAAGGAATTATATATAGCTCTTTTACCATTGTATTTATCAGGCTCCAAATGATTTCGAAAGGTTTTTCAAATAATACAAATAAAAAATGTATACGTACTTATATTTGGAGATGTATGTGACGACTCGTTGCCGTAGAAGAAATGTTGCCTTTTATTTGCCAATGTTTCCTTCAGTTGTTTTAAGTTAGATCTTGCGTCTTTGTAGGATTCATCGTCTGAAGATTCTAACAATGGCGAGGAATAAGCCGATGTTGTTCTAGACTCCGTTGCTTCCTGCGGTGCTTTGACTTTTCTATAAGTATTGTTCCACGGTTGCGAAGTTTCTTGTGCATTAAATTCTTCATTCCGTATATCTGACACTTCTACGTTAGTAGTCGGATGGTTAATCTTATAATTAGCGTGTAAATTGCTCAAAATGTTCGTGCTTTTCTCTATATCGTTTCTAGTATTGCCTTTAACATCGTCAGCAAAGAAATTTATTTCTTCGATATCAGGTGTTACTTTTTGATTTGTATTTTTCTTGGATATTGACCTTTTTGAATATTGCCTCAATGAAGGGTCTGGACTTATCGCGGGATGAGCTATCTGTTTGGTCGAAACGCTTTTCGTCAGTTTCGAACCCTTATTTTTCGACATGGGAGAGTTTTTTATTGGCGAGCTATAAATATTTTCAACTTCGATGTTATTCTTCACGCATTGGTCGATATAAACTTGTTGTTCACGGTCGTATTGCGTCTAAAATTGATGATACATATTCGATACAAATTCGTGGCATCTACAAAGATCTACGAGTTTTTAAAAGTGAAAATTTCACGGAAATAAAATTCCTCTATCGTATCTATTGAAATTTAATGGACATGTAAAAATGTAGCAAATTAGATCGATATCATATAATTTTTCAAATTACCTAATAACAAATTTCATTGATACTATATTTTCGAATTAAATAAGATGTCACGAGATTTAATATTTTAATGAAGTTTAAATCTAAATTTCTCTTTTTACAGAAACGTACCTCCAATGTCTGGAGAAATCTACGCATTCTATCCATATCCAATGTCCTTTTATTAACATCTAGTTGTAGTCCAGCGTCTAGTAAATTATGCAACAGTGGTGGAAAATTATATGCATCCATAGTAACACCACGTTTGCAATGCACGTACTCTCTTTCCATGTCTGCTTTACTATATCCACTCCATGGTACACGCGCTATTTATTAATCAAAAATCACAATATTTTCTTATCAACCAATTCATAATTTTACGCATACGGATATTTATTAATGTACGATACAAGGGCTAAAGTTAGTTAGTCGTTGCAGAGAAAAGCTTTCGGAGGATTATTATTATTTTTTTTTTTTGCTTTTATACAAAAAAACGAAGGATGTACAAATCTCGGACGATATATATCTAAAAAATCGAATTTTAATATTTAGAATATGAAGGAAAAGAAAATAACGACATAGAAAGCATTAAACTGCAGGGTGTTTCTGTACGGGTAGTACAATCGGACATAGATGGATTCCTTATGAAAAAATAAAACGAAACAATACACTTGCAGCTTCGTTCTTGCTAACGTAATCGATTGCACTACAGATTGCACCAGTAGATCTTAATTAATCCGATCTGATATAAAATTACGATATACATATTAATTATAAATATAAGAGACACAAATATGGTTGCTGCTATTTCGCTTATAATTAAAAAGCAAGCGTGCATCATGCGCGCGTATGTTATCCTGCTTATTATGAATAAATATTTTGAAATAATTGAAATAGCCGTGAAACTTCGTTTATCGCGTCTAATAAACGCAGTGCCACGAAAATCACACCGTTCGTTTAAAACTATTGAAATCTCAGTGAATGTGATTTCGTTTCCTTATTCGTTCTAAACCTGTTTCATTTTTATATTGAGCTGTTGGTGGCGTTTCTGGTTGAAAAGTTAATCTCCTAATCGTTCAGATTCAGGCGAAGAAATCGTATGATTTGTATGAAATTCTTCGAATACACTAAACTCGTTTCGGATTGTTATACGAATTATAACGTGTTATAAAAAAAAGAAAAAAAAAAAAAAAATAGTGGAAGAAGAATCGACGATTCGATCCATCTGATTTGATTGGACACTTACTTGTACACATTTCCCAAATCAATAAAGCCAGTCCGTATACATCGCTCTGTTTATATGGCTTGTAACTGTGAAAAAGTTCTGGCGCTTGCCAATGAAAAATCTCGTTTCTTAAACGTTCCTCGTATTTTCTCTCTGGTTTTGGCTATAGTAAAATTAAAAAATACAATCTTGTCAAAAGAAAGTTAATAAAAATGCTTCTCAACGGCACTTGTATATATATATAAATTACGTATTCGAGAAGGTAGATAAAATATTCGTAAAAAAAAAAAAAAAAAAAACATTGGCGTACATTACATAAGATATCTTTATACGGTTGCAAAATATTTCCTGACTTTTTAAAGTCTATCGATCGTTCTTTATTCTGTATTACTAACTAAAACTTTTATATATCCGTATTACGTTTAAAGTTATATTAAGATATCTTTCATTTCGTAAAGTATCTTTACGTTATAATATGCGCGTACACATTGCAACATTAGGCGTCGCTGTAAAAAAATATCCGTGGGAACTGAGCGCGAATCGTGACGGAAGATTGTGCAAAATTCACAGAATTTATTCAAACCTTCGCGTGTATTTTAGAGTTACCTGATTCACACATACGCACACGCACATTCTAGTGTAATTCTCGTCGTAAAAATATCTGCAACGCTGATTTCAGGCATAATACCCAAAGCATATAGTACATAAATGGTAAAATCAGGTTTCCTAGCACTTTACCACAAAGAGAAGTATCCATGTATACGTATATATGAGAAAAGTGCTAGTAAGTTGCTAATTAAGTGGAGTTTTTTTAAATATCCAGAAATTCAACGATAATGTATTTTGGACATATATATATATATAGACATGCTGTTAGTTGAAAAAATGAAAAGATATATTAAATGTTTTGTTTATGGTGACACACAAACACAGATGAGAAAAACGGTATACGAATTTAGATTGAGTCATGTGTTTAAAAATAATGTACACGACAGATTCAGCTATCCGCTACCTATGATTAGCGTGAATTTCCATGTTTCATCCGCTGAACGTAATTAAGAGTGTTACGGTACAGTGACTTTATTCAAAAATGAACATTTGGTGAGAAGCGATGCCGACAATTTCCTGCTACGAAATACTGTTGGGTGCGTCAATGAAAAAACGGATATGACGTTATACTTAATGTCAGCTGTGTGTAGTTCACGAAATGATAATTAGGGGATTTCGCGTATGTCGGAAGAACCTTTTTTTTCTTCACATTTCGAATTGATCAAGATTTTGTAAGATTATTAAAGTAAAAATCGGGTACAAAAGAGCATAACAATATTAGTTAAAAGATATGAAATATCACTATACGACACATGTGTCGCATTATAAAATAAATCACATATTATATTATAATTTAATGGATACGAAATCTAATCAGCGTTTAATCCTTTCAGCGAAACAGCCGAAATCTCGCTAGTATACTTATGCAACGTGTGAATTATTATATTTTTCATCGATCCTCGATCTACCGCATCATAATCAGTTCGTTAACTTCCAATAGTGAAACCAACTTTCAACACACGACTTTTTACCTTTATTGTTCTTTGTGACTAGGTTCTTTCTTTCGTTAATAACCTGACGATTCACGCAGAAAATAATAATTGCTGCTGGCTCTGTGAAAGTCAATTCACGTTGTGCGAAGAGGTAACACACCGATAGTTGTTCGCAAATATTTTGCATGAATTAATTCCCGAGAATTTATAAAAAAAAAAGAACTGTTAAGTAGTCGCATCTTGTAAAAACCAGTCTGCGCAACAGTTCGACACGTATGGATTATTTTCAATTAATTTCGTCCGATGACAAACGAGTAATTCGCCATATCATTACCTTTCCGTGACAAACAATTTCTTCATTGTCCGCGAAAGAATGTGCAGCGCAAAGATTTATTGAAATGCTTTAATGCAACCTGGTTTAACAATTTGTTACGAACGTGCTATTTTGTTTGTATAAAGTTCACTTATGAGATGCACGTTTCGCCGATAGGTAAATTATTATCCTTTGACAATAAATACGAAACAGTTACTTTGTGTATTTGAATACCAATCGAGAAAGAGCCAAGTGATCGAAAAGAAAAATCGGAAAGAAGATTTTTTTTGAGTGCGATTACATCAACGAGCATTTTAAGCGGCTAGAGACTTCACGTTTTACATTTGTAAATCGTACGGAATAGCGATTTTGAAACAATGCTTGATTTCTGATTTTACATTGTTCTATTCTTAGATCTTAGTTCATGAGAAAAGATTGTCAAAGAATGGCAAATAATATCATAAATTTTACGATTCTATTTGAGGTGTTACGCATTAGTGATATTAAGGAGACATTTCCCGGAGGATTATTTACACGCAAGTCAGCCACTAACACTTTTAACTCACATTACAGAAATGTTAGAAACATAAGTTATATTGATATCGTTAAACGTCATTGATGAGATATTAGATTAGTACACCCAATCCTCTTATAACACGGTACTCTGAAAGTACGGTTCCGATATAACACGGAACGAATGAGCCATGTTATAAAAATATTGACTAAGTAATTAATACCAAAGTAATTAATCAACGTATGTCATACACCATGATAAAAAGATGAATATGTTCACTTACACTGTTGATATGCATGGCCAGTTCCCATCCACCTAGTTTCACGACACCATTAGAAGCCAAATAGACGCAATGCGAGCTGATGGCACTGTGCACGTATCCGCGCATGTGAGAATGTCTTAAAGCATCGGACAGTTTTTCTCCGCATTTTGCAATGCCTTGTATGCATATTCGTTCACCCTGATCGTGTATGTAATGATAAAGGGTACAATCGACGGATTCGAAAACAGAGACTAGACCATGATCGTCTGTGAAGGTACTGGCCATTAACAATAGCACGTTAGGGTGTCGAATCTCCCTAAACAGAAACATAAATATTACAAAAGTGAAAGTGAGAAGATAATGCTTATGTATCTCATTTCCACTTGTCTCGTTTGATATTATTCACGAAAATTACTCTGTTAATTATTTTTCTTTTTTTAAACTGTCAGTTGTGAAGATTGTAAAACGTATAACATGTATAATCATTGTTGAAAGAAAAAATGAAAGAAACGTATCGATAAAAGTCAAACGTATCGATCGGTACGTACGAAAGCACATCTAAATCCGCTTTCACAGCATCTTTACATTCCGGATGTGAATGCCTTTTCAATGAAACTCGTGTATTTTGCCATTCTGCAAAAATCAATTCCAGATATCGATCTTCCGTGCCCGCTATCCATCCAATTTCAAAAATCTCAGGAGCTAATACATGCGGTACACCTGGTACGATCGATTTCGGTTCTCGTAGCTTTCGTTCATTGTCGGATTTATTGTTATTATTTTTTGCCAAAAGGTCTGCCCTTTTCTTATCAGGACTACAAGGTGCTTCGATGTCTACGTCACCGGAGGGTCGTCCTGGACTTTTGAAAACTTGAAAAACATTACGACATGTTTCGCTAAAAACAGAAGTAAAAATATTATAAGTAACATTTAGAGTAATGTATTCGAAAAAAATGTTGTATTCCATAATTGTATTTATTAATAATCTATAAATTATAAATACGTTAAAATATATCTACATATTTCAACGAAAATGAGTACAATAACGCTTTACTAGAAATGATTTCATTAAAATATTCTACTATTCCGAAAATTTAATTCTTTTAATTCACGTCACAAATTAATACTACGAAATTATTACTTATTATTATATAAGTGAAATATTGTATAACAAAGTATTCAATATCTACGGACACTTTAAGAGACACTACTTTTTAATTAATAGAATCAAGTTGCTTGACTTTCTCTACAATTCTAAAATTTCATATATATTTATTGATATTTTTAACCTATATTACATCACATCACATAGCATACCGTATAATATTATATTATACAAATCACACTCATATATATGATTAATTGATATTGTAACAAATATTACAATAGTATTAACACCTTACTTACATTAGCTAAGTTGAGAACCCTTTCACAAATGTAACTGTTTCGAGACAATACGAAAAATTCATACATGACAAACGATAATGATAAAATAAAAGACAGACAATATTTCTAAAGGATAGTAACAATAACATCATGTACACCAAAGTGTAACCGATATACCACTTAAATATACAAAGTAAGTTTGAGTGATAATGATAATGCTTAGAAACTAGAAAATACTACAACCTTTCAAGAAATTAAACATGGCACGATGTCGATTAGAAGAACCACGGTGGATGCTGTCAGTTTGAATTCTCTTTACAATATACATGATAAAATAGGTTAAGACGTTTATTGCTTTCGCGCGGAAAATATAGCACTTACCTGACAGTATGTCTGCGATTATATTTCGATCCTTGATAGCTTTTCATTCTGTCTGTCATTTTTTAAATCAAAGTAATCAAATTCTGTTTTACGTTTAGTAGTTATGTATCCTTCAAACTAAATTCGTGGTGGCACTAGTGTTGTCAACGTGTATACTGGATCGAATTATCGATCGTATATCGATAAAAACATTCTAAGATGCGCTATTAGTCATCGCCGAATATCTCGTATTGTGATTGGTACGTTGCAATTTTGAATTTGAGCAGTCTTTTTATTTCGTGATGCAAGCTAGTACAACACTTTAAAAATTATACTGCATTTTTTAAAAAGTGAACGATATTGATTTGAATCAAATGACATTCGAATAAAATGAATTGTTACGTGATTATGAACTACGCAGTAGTGGTTTGGTGAAAATTTGGAAGCCCTAAGCAGTAAACAGCATCAATACGGTCTATAGTCGTCGGATAACTACAATCGCTAAACGATTTTCCACGATAGGTGTGGTGATAATGATCGCTATTTTCTCGTGTTCAGTGAGGTTTAACATATCACAACGAGCCGGAACCTGACCTAACATTGAACTTTTAAGAAGAAAAATACGAGTACTGTATACCCTTGGATATATTATACCGTACATTGCAGCAACATATGTTGGTGAGTACCTCTATTCTATCGAATGTGAAACTTTTGCAAGTGTCACATGTGTAGTCTTAGATCGTGTAATGCATGTGTCACATGTTCGTATTATTTGCGAATAAATGTACAATACCAAAAAGATACGATGTCTGACCACTATCATTCTTTTTAAATAATTCAATAAATTAAAAGTAAAGATTTTTTAGGAAGGCATCAAATGGCGGGCTGAAAATCATAATAGTGTAAGTCAATTCGGCGGTATTGTTTATAAATTGAGCTGTTTTATTTTCATTATTATAAAAACATTCAATCCTTCACCCTATACACATACACATATATATTTTTAAAATTAAGGAATCACTTTGCAATACAGAATGAAATTATAACCTAGTTAATTATCAAATTGAACGACTAATTCTTTTAACGATTGTAAAATAACTGATGTTCTTAAAATTTTGACTTACATTGTAATAATTCTGAGCCGGCCAAATATGATATAAAACTTACTTATTGAGGCCGTTCTGCTTTTGAGCTAAATTCCAGTCGTTTCGATCACTTTGTATGGTATCTCTGAAAAAATATATACACTCGTGTCATTGAATTGGCAGTGTGTATTAATGGAAAAGAATTAGAAACCGAGTTAAGCACGTCAAATTCGTTCGATAGATCAGTAATGAAAAAATCATTATCTCTAGATATAAGAAAATTTCCGTAAGAATTGAACTACGTTGTAGATGTCAAATTAGAAATATTATTAGCAAATACCGTAACATTTTTGAATACTTTTGAAATCAGAGATATTAAAATAAATTGGCAATATCATAGGCGATGTTAATTTCGCTTTAAAGACATTATTAATAATATTGAAATTAAAATTCTTTCCTCAGAGGGAAGATAAGTAATAGACCCGTCAATTTTATTCTGTTACGATTCAAAGAGCTAGAGAGGTTAGTGGAACGACTCGAATGGCAAAAAGCCGAAGCATTACGGAAAGTAAATAGTCTATATCTGTTTTTTGCCCGCGAAATTCCAGACTCCACGAACTTGTACTTTCTCTGATTCCTTTTTCATGGATCGTAGAACAACGACACTGCCGACACGATTATGTATTTCGTTTCTTACTTTGTTCTCTTTCCTGCGCTTCTTCTTTCTTTCCGGTTTACACATCGTTAGTGATGTATTCGTTAACAGAGCGAAAAACCGAATGACAGCTTAAAACGAACGTTCCGCCATCTACTAAATATAGAATTTGGGCTTTTAAATTGAATAATTTTAAATAAATAAATAAATAAAGTTTAGCAAATTTTATTACTAAAATTTGATTAGGCTATTTCGAACATTCTCACAGCTTTGTTAGCCATCGTTGGCGTTAATTAGACATATATATGTTGAGGACCACGATCCCATGTTGTATGTCAATGTTTTACTAACGCTAAGTGTGTGTTTACGTTAGATGTCTCGCAATCTCTATATACATTTTTGGCTTGGTTTCAAATTTAATCAATACAATCACGATAGCCGTGTGCCAATGGAAAATGTTTCATTTATAAAAATGTTCTCTGTTAACTGATCAAATGTTTTTACGAGCCATTGTACTTGTGACATTAAATCCAGATATAACAAATACCATAGAAATTTTTAAGACGACTCAATGGTTATTATTTAACATTATTATTATTTAAAGTTATCCGGTTATAAGATTGCGTAGCTAGGAAAGTAGACATTCTCGCAATTGACGAGATCAAGCGTAAACGGTAATTTCTTCAATTGAATTTAAGTATTAAACAGGATTTCGTTAAGAAATCTCTGCGACCAATTGCTGCAACAATTAATTAAACTCTGCGTAATGGTTACATCGAGTGGTTAAAATTGATCCTATTAGCGGTGAACTTATTCTTCTGTAAATGGTGTTGATAATTATTACGTTGCCTCTACGTTTTATTTCATTGACATCAACTCGTTACATTTTTTATAAATAATACGTATATTACACAATATCTATATACTTTGATTATTATAGACGATTTAATTGATTGATCAATTTTATGAATCGTTTAAGTTGTAATTGATCTTAAACGAAAGACTAATTGAACGACCGATAAAATCGGAAAGCGATAACCTAACGAACTTTATCGATACTAACGTCCATAAAGTTTTTTCATGGTTTCATCGATGAACGCAAGTCGAAGAATAATTAAGACTCTCTAATTTACACTCGAAGGTAACCGAAACAGTTTATCTTGTGGTTCGTACAAGGACTTACATATGGATATCGCTCTTCTTTGAAATTCAATACGAATCGTAACAACGTGCACAATTTACAGAGTAGCAATTTTTACGTCTATTTCTATGCCGGTGAAATCAGGAACGCCGGATGAAGATAGGTAAGATACAGACGTAACGATAATGCAATCTGATAAACTGTAATCTACTAACTAGCGAGAACGCTAGCAAAAGTAGTACGCTTCCGTGATTCACTTCGTTTGAATATACTCGCTTAATTAATGCTAAATACTAACGACTGTTTATTAAGAACGATATCAAATCATTGAACGTTATCATAACTCAATGATTATTTCATTTGATAATAATTTTCGTTAGAAATAGAGATATCGAGGAGTATAGATGAAAAAAAAAGACGAGCAAAATTTATAATTAGGTTGCGGGTTTTTATGCAAATTCGTATTTTTATATAACTCGAGAAATTGAACCCGAGTAAAGATTTTGGTAAAGATCGTTTCGCGCTCCAGGTATTATAAGAAAGAATTTACCTTTTCTGGATTTATACGAGATATTTACGCGATTATATCGGTAAATTTATCGTGATATTATTTACGATATATTAAATCAAAATTGTTCAAAGAAATAAAAGCGAATAAGTGTCGTAAAATAAGCGATAAATATAGCCGCATTCTTCTGCAAATTATCGAAAGATGTGTGCTCGATACATATTTTGTCTATGTGGTGCAGATTAATCATGACAGAATAAGGAAATAAAATACAAATACTGCACATCCTATGACCGCATTTCACGTATCTTCGGCTAATAAACTAGGTGACGAGTTGTGTCTATTATTTTTTCTTAAATTATAACTAGTTTCTTGACAATCTGAAATAAATATTTTGACTTGAAAATTTATATGTTATAAGACAATTATTTGTGCAATATGCTGCCTTTTGTGAAATCTTACTTTTATAGTAAACGTATTGGTACCCGATAGTTTGAAAGATCAATCTCAAAGACCATCAGCCATGTCTCATAGCATTAGAACGAAATTTTTTAGTCGTTAGAATCGTTAGCTAGTGTGCAAACGTTGGGAAATAATGTTTCGTTTTAATTAAAGTTTATCGATTATATCAAAATACTAAAACTTTGATATACATAAATTCTTATTTATACTTTTGACAAATTCGATAAATATTCATTATCAGACTGATTGCACAATCGACGATTACTAACATTAAACGTAACGTTCAAACGGATATCAAAACGAATATCAGTCGCTTCCAATCTACAATTTCTTATTAAATATCAACGTATATTATGCAATCGTTATCGCTCATTAAAAAAGAAAAAAAATGAATAAGAACTGCGGTGATATGATTTCTTAAAATAATTTAACACGATCAGCGAAGAAACAGGACGTAACGTTTTAGCTTGCGCTTTAAATTAATACTACCGATGTCTACGTACTCCTCGTCCATATGACGACATAACTATTAACAGAGAAAGCATATGGTATATTAGTATGCTTAATAAACCCTTATTGTGTGCTTGTGCAGCGAGAACTGACCTGCCGCTATTCTCAGATCCGCATCGTCACAGTTTCATTAGCAGCAATTATGTAATGTGAATATATGAAATAAGATGATTCGCGAATTTGTCGCAAGACAAACGCAAATACGAACGCTAAAATGAACTTCTAACACAGTGTAACGCGAATACCGGAATCGCTTCTGATAATAAAAATCGAAATAATAATGTTACAAATATTTCGCTATATATCTGTATAGTATATTTTACACTGGCAATCAAATTTATTATTTCGAAAATCGAGTAATCCTACTGAAAAGAGGAAATTTTATCTCTTACGGATTGATAACGAGTAAAATCGAAGAGTTTAATATCAAGTTCGAAGGTAACTTTCGCGAATAAAATATAACAGTTTATCGCAAATATATCAGTTATATCATTTTACGATAGAATTTATCATTGTTGGACATAAAACCTCAGTTTCAGTCAAACGTTGTAAAAAAATGTAATTATCATTCTAATTTCTCCAGTATTATCTTCTACTATTTCTCTCAATTTTATTTCTGTAACATTCTGTTAGCTTTAAACAAATTGACCACTTCTACGTCTGTCTATAGAACGATACAACGAATTGGTCGAAATCTTTCTTCTGTATTCTCACTTAGAATATTCGACGAATAAAGTGCATATTTATATCTTCGTTTTGCTATGATTTTGCGTAGAAAACACTTGGTACCGGTAAGCGTATGATCATTTAGTTAGGAGCATAATGGAGGTCGTTATATCGTAGCAAAGCTGCGTTGATTCTAAGGTAACGGTTTACCTGTGCTCACCTCCAAACCACACAAAAGGCCCCGTTCTTTTTCAGCGTAATTAACCCGTATCTTCGATACGCTTGAAACTTTTCGGGACATTTTCACAAAGCAGAAAGCAAACGGTATCACCGGAGAAACTCGCCCGGCTATCTATTTTTGTCTAATCGTTGTCTATTGTTTGATCGAATTATTTATTCCCTAGCATTATGTAGCATCTACCTCCTCGCATTTTATGTTTCATGACACAATCGTTTGATCGTTGTCTTTTAATTGATATCGAATCTTTCCATCGCTGTCGTATGTAAGATGTTGAAGCAAGTTTTTAGATTAGCGAATATATTTATGGAACAGAGTGCTTTATCAATTTTATTGAAACTTTGTTGTAAATACGACAGAACGATATATTCGAAATTAAAAACGTTTGCAGTGTTGTCGAAATTTTAATTTCACGAAATGAGTTTACGTTATCCCGAATCTGAATATCGTAGGATCGTTGATCTTACAGGATGTTAATTTCGTGGACCACTAACTCCATTGAATTTCAGTAGTACGGAACAGCGGTTTAACGGAATTTTCATTTTAAAAAATACTAAGGATTTGAATTTCTCAGAGTCGTATTCTCGAGTCTATTGTATGTAGATACGCATTTTTCTAGATATAATTAATATATATTTGTATCGATCCATTGGAAAATTAAGCGACGAGTTATATAAACTTTATATGAATTTTACGATAATTCTAACTTCATAACATATAATGGCAAAAGTTCCTTAAATTGACGTTGATAATAATAACGTTAATGTCGGAGATATTTTGTTTTAAACGGAAAATTCTCTTTCGAAGAGTATCGACGTTAAAGGAATTTCAACTTCACAGAACATTAGTTCCATAGGATTTTATAGAGTAATGGCCTTCACGGATATTCCAAGTGCATAGTGTTTGACTTTAAACGCGCACTATATCAGATGATATTTCAATTTCAAAGGACATCAACCACGAGGAATTTTAATATTGCTAAATGTACATAACTGTTCACAAAACATCGCGAAACAACTTATGAGATACAATACTCCTTGTGAAAAACATTTTCTCTCAAGTAAAATTTCGATTCTAAACAATAGTTAAGTAACGTTAAGAAGCAGATGATTATTTCAACCGCATAGAACTTTGTGAAACGATGTCCATCTGAAGGAATCGACTTGGTTCTACTAAATATCACAGACAACTGGTCTCAGATGAAACTTTTTTTACTAACTTTGGACAACTTCACGCACTTGCAAACATCTCAGAAACTTCGACAGCGCGGGGCAAAGTATAAGAAATCGAACACGAACTACAAATTCGATGAATAACCACGGTAACGTTCACGGTTGTGTGCACCAGTGATGTAACTAACACAGCAGATCGTCATTTCGCCGCGAACTATCCGAATGTTTTGGAGCAGGGGAACCGGTTGCAGCGACGTCTATGATAAAGCATAATTCTCTCGTTGACGAGCTGCGTTATAGGCGAAGGTTACCATGTTCGTGTCGCCTGTTTATAAATGGCACCGGCACCAAAAACTCAGAGAAAAAGTGTTAGCGTGTGACATGCGTAACGTGTCGTTGAGATCGCGAGAAATGCCATTGCGAAACGCTTGACTTTTACCTGACTTGGACAAAATGTATCTTAAGATTTCTGTTCAAAGTTTGAGACGTTTGGGACACGAGGAATGTTGAGAAAGAAAGTACGATATTAAGTTTTGAAACGAAATCAGGGACATTCTTAAAGCTAGACAACGATAATGAATGTAACAAAAAAACGGCGAATGTAACAAAAATGTACAACATCGAAGATATTTTTATATGGAGATATTTAGAAAAGGAAAGTTAGATCATGGTAGGAAAGCTAAGTTTAAAATACAACCAAAGAGTAATTACAAGATAGTAAAGGATTCGTACAATTTAAAGACAGAAAGAGCTACGTGAAAAGATATTGAATCAAAGTTAAATTTTGCTTTTTGTTATTTTTAATGTTACCATTCTATTTGAAATATAAAATAATCACTGGAAGAAGAGACGAGCGTTCTTTTTATTAACCGCGCCGGATACCGAAGGTTCCATCATATTCTCATCAAGTACGTATTGTTTTGTGATCGAATTCCAGCGTAGATTCAATAATTCACGCTCTTCTAGAAGATTATTTTTGCGCGTTGTCTCTTCTAGAAAATGATATAAAATAAATAAAAAATAGAAAATTGGATTGAGTATTTTTAGATGAATATATAATAGGTGGCTGTTTCTTGTTTCACACATGTTTTACTCTTTTTAAATGAAATTAATGTTCTTATCGGTTTTACGTTATAGCAATAAATTATGGTAAATTACGTAGATATTAATATTTCCTCTAATGGGTTTCGTAATAACCGTAGCGTTCTAATTACTCTAATACTCTCCTGTACAAGCTGTGACGCGAAAAAGAAAAAAGAAAAACCAGTAAAGCGAATTCCATATTTCCAACGCTTTTTTCCGCACATATCCTGGAAACTCGATCACTCGTGAAACGTTTGGGAATTAACGCGAAGCTATTCCGGTGGAATTTATTTTTATCGAAAGTTTCCATTGCAAGGATTCCTTGTGAAAGTACTGACATTTGTATAGTTAATTGGATCTACTTAACATTCAATTACATGATGTTAATTTCAAGCTAACGATAAATAGCTCTTTCTATTATTACTTTCATATGCAAAAATCGTTTGGTTCACAGAACCATTTCTTCTTTCATGTTTTTCCTCGGGAAAATATCTTCATAGATATGTAATAAAGATGCAAATTTATTCCATCTACTTACTCCTACTTCTCTGTGTTAGTTAAAAGTTACTTGTGCAAATTTTTAATCACATACCCATTCAACGCGAGATATAACGATCTAATATCAGGTATCAATAATTATTCAAATATCGATTATCTTCTTTAACGCTAGATTCACCAGAGTCATTACTTTTTTGAATATTATCTATAGACTTATAATTTTTTTGCATTTTTGAGATTCGAATGATCTTCATTCAAGCGACGTTCTACGCGAACGAAGCTTCGTTTTCTTCTCAATACGTACGTTCTCACTTGTCCTCCGTTTTCATTTCTTCTTTACAAACGCAGTTAAATTAAAACGTTAAATTAAATTTAATGAAACCTAACCCAAACTTAGCGTGGAATATGAGCGTTCAAAATATAAAATATTTCTTCCAAACGAAATTGAAACATCTCTTCGTTGAAGATGAAATCTTCATTCGGTGCCTTATTCATCGAGGAACTGTTCTATCGAATTAATTTCACTGACACGGCGTTACGTAAAAGCGGACCATTTTCTCCAAATATAGGTTGAGACACAGAACAATCGTAATAAGCGTCACACGTGTGATATATTTAGTAACCATAATTATCGTATTCATTGTCGTAACGCAGTGAAAGAAGTGACTGCTCGTTTGTCACTGCGCGCCGCGTCGGTTCAAACAATGTGGTCTCACTTTGTTGAACACAGTTTCCTGTGGTAGATTTGCTCGATATGACAGTAACAGTGAGAATTTGCAACAAAAACATTACCGTTGGATTTCCTACTAGCCATTCTTATCTTCCTATTCTCTTTTTTATTACCGAAATTTTTATTACCGAATCCAAGCGATACCGAAGTATTTTCAAATCAACTCAAACTTTCAAATCAAACAAGTATTTCCTACAATTTTTAAATTACATCTGTTGCACGTAGGGCGATAAAGTGTTCAAACATAAATTGTTGGCTCTTTTCAACTTTAAACCATTATCATTGGGTTGTAGGTGATTTACATGGATTTAAGATTAAATTCTTTAATTTTACAGTACTTTGTGTTTACGTGGGAAAGATCATTAGTGAGCTTTATTATTGTAAAGGTATAGAATACAAATTAAAATTAAATACTCTACAGTTGAATGACTTAACACGTTGACGCCGGCGTCTCATTTGCATTTTGTGAAATACATGTGAGACCCACCGCCGCCCCTCGGAACAGACACGAGAGACCCACCGGTGGGTCTTACCGGCGTCAACGTGTTAAATTAAATTTCATTGAAATTATTATGGTCACCTATGATGCCAACAATAGCAGTTCGGTAGTTGTCAACTTACCAAAAATATTTGACGAGAAGATATTCGACGATTCGATATTTACTTATGAACATGTTCTCTTGTAATGATTTCGTATGTTCCACCGAAACTGTCCATATCACGTTGTTTACCACCTCACGTGAAACGCGCAAAATTAATTCACCCATTCGCTCATACGGAAGGAAGAAATAGTTGCGTAATAGAATTCGGTCATTGGACAAGCGTCTAAGAAATACGTAATGACGAAACAATACGCTATTATCGAGTAGCAACTAGACGGTCTACTGCGTCATAAAATCTGTTTTCATTTTGAAGGTTGACTTTGTTTTCCTCGATTTCGTACAACGTATATTCGCCAACGAATTACGATTTCCGAACAAATATTGCTTATGACTTGCAAGACGTATTATCAATAATCATATGTTATAACATTATAACTATAGTATATAAATACACATATAAGATAATATAGTACAGTTTTATTAAAGTTTCAGAGTTTTTAATTTCTTGAATCAGAGTAATTTTGTTAAAGTACAAGACTTCTTATATGTACGTAATGGACGTAAAGGTACGTATTTCGTAAAATAATGCAGGTACTACAATTTAAATTAATATAGATAAATTAAAATAAATAAATATCGAATGGACGAGTCTTAATTAAAGGGCATGTACGTATGTATGTGTATAATAAATATTTGCGAAATGATATAATTACTGTATATGTCTGAAGAGAAAAGAAAAGTTTTATGTACGTGTTTTTGCTAGAAAATTGTTTCTTTTATAGTAAATGAGCGTCACAGGAGGTCGTAGCACCCATTGATTGTAACAAAAGTTGCACAGTAATTACCTTCGAAACTCTTTAAAACGAGTCTTTGTAAACATACAAAACTGCGTCGTGCTAACAACTGTCGCATTAACAATCCGATTGTTAACAGCTTTATGTGCTTACGTTTAACGACACTATTCTATACCTTAAATAAACGTGAATTTACATGATTTCTTCAAAAAGTTACACGTACACGAATTTACTTTTACTAAACCGAGGACCGACACATTTTTTCTATTTTTTAATTAATTCGAGAATTTTTCAAATAAAATAGACCCTCGATTAACAGAAAATTTGCACGTAATCTCTTGTAAGAATAATAATTAATAAATATTAATCTATGTCTAATATAAAAACTGAAAGAAATTACTACATTTTGATTCAAAAGTTTTTATCAAACGTTGATATTAATATTTATGAAATAAAATGTATAATTTTATTCATAAAACAATTGATAAAATAATTTTAACAACACCTTGTAGTTCATTTTTAACTATTTGGAAAAAAATTTTATAAACAAGGTTCGACTATGCGAGAAATTTCATTATGATCAGTTTGATCGGTATCTGATTTAGAAAAAGTATGTTCCTGCAACAAATGATCGTAGAATGTCTCTAGTCTACTTATTACTCCAATTGATATTCGACATAGGTCTAGTCTACTTAATATTCTAATTAATATTCGTCACTTTAATGTCGGAGCGTCTTATGAAAGTCAAAAATATGTTCGTACATGCATCATGAATGTCTCTAAAGTACTGTGCTCTAAACGTGAAGCGTATGTTACTAAATCTTTCATCACATCATTCAGGAAAAATACGACTATATATAAGCGATCGTGATGTTTATAAATCTTTTAAGCGTTTGTGTGCAATAATTCTATCTCTGGTTTATTACGATTTAAGGAACCTTATCAGGCCAACAGTTTACCACGCGATTACGTTAGAAGAAAAAGAATTAAAGATCAAACAGCTGTTGGATTAGGTTGTTCGACGATATAGACTTTTTCAAGCGACGTTGGTTGAGACATAATTTTGAGAAAGTTGTAATAAATAAGTCGCGATTTCTTCGTTCTATCTTTCGTTTCGTTGCATAATAATTTTTTTATTTGTCGACAGAGTAGGAAAAGAAATAAATTAACGCTTTAATAATTCTACGTTATACGTAAAACACATTAAAATTCAGATTAATATATATATATATATATATAAGAGTTTAAATTATAATATCGTTTAAAGAAAAATAAAGCTATGTACTAGGAAATTATTTTACTCGTGGTAATAAGGAATCTCGTTATTATTATTAGCAGTTTTCTTTATTCGAAATAACTTTTCATTGACGTTAATCAAGTTTTTCAGCTCACGAGTTTGTTAGTAGTTAATTAGTTTTTTCTGTTTTGTGGGAAATATTACTTCCTCTTCACGCTTCGAGCAAGGTGTACTAAAGTGGTTAAAATAAAATCACGCATAAAATAATCCTGATGCAATGCAATGTTTTGATCGTTAAATATTGTTAAAAAAAGAGTTACACGACTAAATTCCTATACTTGAGTAATTAATAAAATAAGATCGAATTGGAAATGTCACGAATATAAAATTACTCTGAGCGTGTAAACAATATCTTCTACCCGTATTATTATTATTATTATTATTATTATAATAAAGAAAGTGTAGAGTATATAGAATATGATTTTAATTTATTAAATCCTTGCCATTCGATTAATTAATTAATCTCATTCACTTGCAGAAACAGTGATATAATTTCCAATTTTTCGAGTTTTAAATTTCCTGAAAGTCTGTGACCTTTAATCGGTAAATACACCAACAGTTGTAATTGTATTGCGCCGAACGTTTCGAAGAATCATTTTCTTTAAACCTTATTTTTTATCTTTTCCGTTTAACTGTTTTCGATCGTGTCACCTTTATTTCAAATTTATGACAACTACGCGAAATACGATATTTAAAAGCAATGTTATTTATACACGTAACAACGTATCAGTACGCAATTTTCGCCTTGACAAGGAGCGCAAAATACTCCGCGTTATATTTTACTTAAACAATAAGTACAGTTACATTACCAGTACGACATTATAATACTGTCAATGACGATGTAATTACGACGATGTTATGGATGTACAGGTACAAAACGCTCTTCGTTATATTTCATCGTTTCTTTACGAAATAAGTAGGACTATATCATCCAGTGTAATAATCAAGAAATCATCGATAACTAAGTAATCGATGTAAATTCATGAAGAGAGCAGTTAAATATTTGCAAAGTATGAGGAAGTTTCCAACGTTAAAACATAGAGGAAACTCGATTGGCAAATAGTAACTGATGATTTCGTATGTGACTAATTGACAATAAAATAAAAAAGAAAAAGAATAATGTTACTATACACTGTCAATAAATACCGAATACGAACGTTTGACAAAAAAAAAAAAAAAAAAAAAAAAAAAAAAAAAAAAAAAAAAAACAGTACAAAGGCTACATGCTACGACATTCGATCTTTCTAAGATGTTTATCACAAGTTCATCGTAAAAGTTTATTAGAAAGTAGCCAACAAACAATGCACGTTTCTAATCTAGTAGCATTCTAATTAACATCACCGCTATAAACAATTTCAAAGGTAAAGCTGACGTAAAAATATACAATTTGCATATTCGATCACCAATAGCCTCGAAACTATGTACTACATGTTTATATACTCCACTTATCACATTATCTACAGCCTATTACACACGTGATATTCTTCATTGTTTATTACTGGATTTTAATCGTTTCATACAGATCAAAATACACAATAAGCAACACTAATTGACAAGGAAATATGAAAATGCAAAAGTATAAAAATAAAAAAAAGAAGACTTACTTTCTCATCCACTTAAAAATTCCCATCATGCCAATAGCGCACGTGGCGCATCGGCTGACCGTATGCAGATGAGGATCGGCGAAATGACAGGTGAACACCACGACGCCAGATATCACTATGAACACGATTTTGAAGCGCGACGCGTACGAATCGAGCTGATTCGCTTGCTTTTCGCAACTGACGACTGATTGACCGGCGCTTGCGCTCGTGCTCGTGCTCGTACTCGCGCTCGTGCCGTAGCGACACTCACTTCTTACACTTCTGACAACGCGACTGTCCGCCTGTTTGCCGTTCTCTGTGAATCCTAGTCGTGCAGCTACCACCCGCCGAACCCCACCACCGATATCTTGCCGCGAGTTTCCGTATCCTCGTATACCCTTGCTTTGTAGAACCAGAGAACTACGTACGTACACAGGAAATTGTATTTTATTTCTTTATACACGTAGATGGTACAGTTTCGCGATCATATTTTATTATATTCCGATCGTTCTTAGACGGAGTTTGGAAATTTTTCATGTCATGCCTATACGTAAAGTAGAAGGGTCAGTTGGAGTCATCCGATTCGGCTAAAATTTTCAAATTTTGACATCGAGAATTATATACCAGACTCTCGAATCTCAGATTTTTTATTTCTGGAATTAATGAAAGATGTGAAAGTCTGACGTAACTACTTTTATCGACGTTTCTTCTTTTTTTTTGTTATTGGAGCGCTCGAGAACGTGAAATGTTCATAAGTAGATTAATATAGGGTATACATGTACAAGTTTTTACCATTTAATAATATAATTAATTAGAACGGATACAAGAATATAATATTGCAGATCAATATGTTTCGACTGTGCAGAAATTTCTTTGCTCCATTTGCTCGCTACATTCAGAAGTTACAAGTTAGTGGGTGTTTTCGCTCAAGATCGTTGTTTCCATCGATCGTTACTTTTAATTCAAACAAAAAAATAAGCGATAGAGTATTAAAAACGATACGCTAATCAAGAGTGAACGAAGAAAGGAACTGCACTTTGCATTTTTCTAAAGTATTAACAAATTATATTTATATGAATATGAATTAAAATATACGAGTGTCGATAGCATGGAATTGGTACCTGTTGACATATTGTCATCGTTGAAATTAATGGCGCATTTATATTACGCAGATGAAAATGTAAACAACGGTCTTACATATTTAAAATATCATTACGATAATAAACTTACCTACTCCAATATAATATATTAATCATTTTCGTAATTCGACTGTTCAGCTAATAAATTAAAATGTATTTTGTGTAATTAAAGTTTAAAATTGCCCAACCGGTTGTCACAAGTTCGTGAAACAATAGTTTCGTGTCACAAGAGAATGTCACCCCACAAAGTCTCATATCTAATTAAGTTCTTCGTTGATCGTCATAATAATTGAGGCAAGTACCCGTTAAGAATATCTAGCGCTTAATTTTCAAAATTTCACGTCCAATTTTACGTATATGGGAATCTCGATATTAATACTCTGCACAGAGAGCATGCAGTGTCGTGTCAAACGAGCCAACTTCCGAAACGATACTCAATAACAAACACTGACGTAGTTATGCGCGTTCAAATTTGACAACAACCTTTTCTTTAGTAAACACACGTACAAGTGTTTTTAGTTCGTCGGTAGTTTCTGTTTAGTACTTGCTAGTTTCTGTTATTATACATATTTGTACCGGCGATCACGAAAGTAGTCGTAGAATCAGTCAAGAATAAAAAAAAAAAAATTAGTTTATTGTTTATTTTACGTTGCGTACATTTACATCGGAATAATTTGGATTTATGTTTGCAAAATAGTAGAAATTGAACCGTTGGATTGAGTTGACTGTTACGTCGTTAAACAGGATTCGATTCGTGCGTCACACGCAAAACTGTAAATACCGATTATCAGCGAAACATTTATATTCGTTGACACATTTTGGATTCTTTTAATAAAACTGTATATTTTGCATAATGTAAAGCAACGAGATGGTTATTTATTAAGACAGTCCTGTTATCGTGTAAAACGTTTACGATTTAAAAAGATCAGCTCTCAGTATACGAGTTCTTTCGCGAGTTTGGTTTTAGTCTTGGTCGTTTAGATTTAATTAATTGAATTTTATCGCGATTTATCTGTATAGCTAGACAAATATTTTCCATGTGAATAATTTGACAGCAAATGCTTGCCATAGAATTTTTAGCCGAATTGTATTTTATTTAAAATTGTACGTTAAAAGATTTGCAAAAGATTTGATTAGCTTTGTATCCTATAAGCCACGATATAGACTAAGTAATATGCAACAGGTTTCTATCTTTAAAGTTCTTCGTTATCTTGCGATATGGTAATGGTATATCGTGGATGGAATTTTCTGTCAACCATTTGACTGTTTTTACATCTTAACAAATCTAAATCTATTCTATTCATTTTTACACATTTCGTTCAATAAAGATATAAGTTCGAAGGGAACAATTTAATTCATTTGCAGAAATTTAAGATACTTATGTTTCCGAAGGATAAGAATTAAAAGATATTTTAATTTCGATTCTACGAACGAAAGACAGGAAGAGATGCAAAATGCTACTTGCGTTTATGCTTATCTAAGGGATTTCATTAATTCGACGACTTTAAACGGGTTTGAGAATTGCATTCTTAGACGATGCTTGTTGCTTCGAAACTAGGAAGCCTTTTGCGGAATCATTGTCCACGATGAAGTTCGTTTGATGTGAAGCCGTAGGGAACGAGTAATCATGTGCCTCTTTTCGCTGGCTCAATTCATGAGATGAGCAGACGGCAATCAGTGTGATGAGTGATAACAATAACAATTACTACGTGTAGTCTGTGGTAAAAAGAGAGAAACTGGGCCATTGACGGTGCACGTGGGTGGAATGGCATTTTATAACGTAGAAACGAAAGTGCAGCTTATTTGCTGTTATTTAAGCTATGAATTTTATGGTATGTATTGAATTATAAGAAATAGTAGAGAGAGAGAGAGAGAGAGAGAGAGAAAGGAAAAGAGTTTCCTGATCATCAACGAAGTTTGCAAAGATATAATATAGCAGATTAAGAAAATGAGTGATGGTTGTTTATTATAGTTATTTACATGACACATTCTATTTTATTATACACAGAAAGATAATGATTTCAATGAATTTAGTAGCTTATTTCGTATAAAATGACTCAACAGTGCGTCTAAATCTACATATAAAATACATAAAATTTTGCATTGAACAGTCTTTAATTGAAAGATATATACACTGTTTAAGAGTCGATAAATATTCATTTAGAATAGAGTAGTAGATTCAAATTAATACTTAAGAAATTCGATAAATGTTATCAGCATTAGTAAATTTTGATTATTTATGATATATCACATAAGAAAATAATAAATCACGCAAATAGAAAAACTTAATAAGATACGTAAAGACTAAATAGAAGTAGAGATTCTGAGTTATAAATATGTTTCAATCAGTGGCAAATAATTATCAAAATGGTATTGTATTAACGAAATGGAACTAGAATTTCTAAAAACGTTGAAACTTCAATGGCACTTGATATTCTTGAATGGTTCGTATCGGTATTCGCTTTTACATTCATTTTCTCTGCTTAACGTCACTTAACGGGATTTCATTTCTTGCTTTACACATGAAGTAAAAGCTTGCAAATGCTTATGTCGTTGTTGAGACTGTAAAATAAAACCAAACATAGGTAAACAGTTATTTGTTAATTGCTACAAGCACAATGACCATTGCAGAAATTAACAACCAAAGGACTTGTAACAAGAAGGACACTCCTGTGTCTTTTCACTTATTTTCTTTCAGAAAAGTAAAAGAATATTTCTTCGATACATATTAATTTCTTTAAACAAAATGTTCACCGTGTTACACAATTGTCGTGAGTGAATCTGCGTATGTATATTCATATTGCGGTACAGTTGTATCTAATTATATTATGAAGTTGTGAATCTCATAACAGTAATTGCTTTTATAAGAGTAGCTAATTCTCGCTCGACGAGTCGAATATGATTTGGCATATATTATTTTTCATAATATCGATTTCATTGTGTTGTGAATCTTCGTTTCGACTATTATCGTCAGGGAATGTGTTACTTTCTAAAAAATAGAAAAATTTCACGTCGCTTTTTGTCATAAGCCCCTCGATTATTATAAACATGCAAATTATGCTCCTACTATTTCGCAGCCTTTAAAATTGTCTTTTACGTTGTCAACAAAGTTAGCATTTAATTTTACTTAGAGTAACGTTAACAGTGACGTATGTGAGGCACTTGTTGCCAAGTACGATATGTTTAAAAATGGAGGTAACTAGTTTTCCAATCGATACCTTGAAACCTCTGTGTAGCCGATCTTTCATTATCGCTATAAATTCCTTGTAGGATAACTGGCCATCCCCGTCCTCGTCAAAAAGTGCAAAGACAGTATCGATAATATGATCGCTAAGTACACTGCCCGTACAAATTTTCACAGCACGTTGGAATTCATCTGAAAAGAGAAACGCTGTAATATACGTTTAACGATGATATATATCTAAATTTTGTTCACAATAAATATATCTTGAAACCTTTTGATATTGGGTGATCCGCCAGAGTGTACATTCGCATAGCAATTGAAAAGTCGTCGAGGCTGTTCAAAAATTGATAAAAACGACGAAATTCCTCGAATGTAATACCAATTTGAAGATGCGAGTTTACCAATATTCTATCCAGATATTTATCGTATCTGTAACAATGGAACATATACATAAATTTAGCCATTTGAAATGTAACAAAATTGAAGAAGTAATTTAAGAAAATGAATGAACCAGCGGTACAAATAGAAAAAATCCATACTAGGCATTTAATGCTATATTTTATCAGTTCTACTAAACGAAATTTGTACGAATTTCGAAAATTCACAGTTACCTTTAACTTCTCTTTTGCACGTGTAACGAGATCAAATTTTAGAAACGACGCTTTTACGAACGACCTTCTATTTATTCGAAGCAACACGTGCGAGAACAAAATCGGTAAAAGGGAAACGTACTCGTCGGTATCGAGCTGCGTATATCGTAGCAAAATTTTCGCAAAATCTATCTCGGTGACAGAATCACGGCCTTTACTGAATTCGTGAAATTCCAGCTCTAGAACTTCTTGCTGCAGGTTCTCCATGAAACATTTGAAATCTTCGTACTTCAGCTCGCTGGTTCCGTCTTTCCCAAAGAAGTGTACCATCAGAGTGGTATCGACTGCGTGTCGTCGTTGCAAGCCCTGAAAATAATATTATCATAGTCAGTAGCGTCTAATTTCCAATAGTGTCTTACACGACGAACTTTTTTATAATTTTGTTTATCTCCACGTTTTTTTTGTTTCAAGATTCGACAAATCCTTTTTAGTCATCTCTTATTCGTAAGTGGTATTCCTTTATAAAAACCTTTTAAGAGTACAATGCTTTACAATTATCACTTTTAAAAAGCCTTATGTTTTTAAAACAATATATATATATATATATTAAAAAGGAGAAAGATATCAAAAGAAAAAAATATGAAGATATATTTAGTTTGAGCGTTAGTCATTCCGAATATTATATCGTATATTACTTGGTCATCGTCGATATATTGAACTTGAATTGCTTCGGGAGTTGTTTGCCTCTCTTTCAGATGATCTAATTTTTCTTTGGTCTCGATACCGTGACGTCCTCTCCAAGCGTGGCTGAAAACTTTTTCCATCTGTAGGAATAGAAAGAAAACGATATTTAAATTTCTGTTTTTAAGATCTGTTTTATAATTCATCGTAAAGCCTTGGGAGAAGAGTGTTATATACATATGTAGGTATGTAATTTTGTTAAATCGTTCTAGCTGAAATCAATGTTATACTTACCAAAAATTTACATTGGTTTAACAATTAGGATAACATATATTTTAGCAAACATAAATGAAAGTATTCTACAAGACATTCTATCCTAGCTGCCTTTTTAACTTATTATTTTTTAGTCATTAAATTTAGCCCCAATGTAGCTGGATTTTGAGATTCAGGTGTCCAAGAAATGATGAACTATCGTAACTTTTTCAATGTTGCAGATAAAGCCGTCAAATTCTTTATTTTATTTGTAAATCGCATCGACGTTTCGACCATACAAGTAACTCGTTGTATTAATAGAAACTTGGTGATTTTATCATAACGAAGAATGTTATTAACAAATTATCCCGACTTACATTTAGAAGTTCTCTTTTGGTAATTTTTAATAGGCATATTCATAAACAGAACCTAAATTTTAAACAAAGATTAAATTCTGTAATTTTTGTGTTACGAACTCAACATTTCACAATCATCACATAATTCAGTTTATTGTTAAATTATCAAAATATATATTAAGAAGTATTTTGTTTATTAAAATTGTAATAGAAGTCCAGTAGGAAAATTCAAATTCACTCTGACAATAGTTAAACAGATAATCACGTGCATCTTGCGTAACTTAATAACTTACGTAGGAATTCGAGACAATCTGATTTTTGTCATTGCGCTCTCGGGTGTTACGAAGTTTTGGTTCGTAAACGAAATCTTCGCTCGGTGGCATTATACGTTTCAACTGACAAATACATCAAAATGAGATATTGAAATATATCTGTAATAGGCACTTGTTTCGAATAAAAAAATAAAAAGGATGAATTAAGAAGCAACGTAAAAAGACGCATACTTGAGCTTTTCGTGAACTGAGATAACGAAGCAGAATCACGAATAAAAGTGAAAATAAAAATAGCACGACAAAGAGAGATTAGGAACAAACGGCAAATACAAATACATAAAGCGTCGAAACGTAAAACGAATGAACGGAGTGGAGTTAGTTGACAATTTATTTAACTTAAATTAAAAATTATGTGATAATGGAAATAATTAGTAATTAATTCAACTTATACGTTCACAATTAACGGATAATAAAGCATAGATAGTGCAAAATTTCTTTTAGTTCGCTGATGACAAGATATGAAATTATTTCGATTAGTTTTGTCTTGCGAATTATATTATCGTTTACGTTATTTAGAAAAGAATGTTAGATATCCGTAGGAGAGCGAATTAATAATATTATCGAGCAGGTTTGTTAGATGTCAAAGACGCAGGACGCTATTCGAGTTACGATTGCAAGAGCACATAATGAGTCGCGCGATGATAAACAAGATTACGAATACCGGCTCGATTTGCTCTTTCATGAACATGTTAAAACTCACTGCACATTTTGTTTCAACGTCGAGATGCCGATGCTTCAGGTTACCGCCGAGCAACCGTCGAATCTGTGAAAATCACAAACGCATCCGTGCAAATTGGCGAATTCTACTCTTGGCCGCATACTACGACCTTCTTCGTCTTCTAGATCGTGTGATTTTTCTTCGTTTCTGAGAAGCCGCAATTTATTTTCGTAACGAGATCATTGATCGGATTGCTGCGAGTTTCTCCTCGTTGTATACTTAAATCGAACATGTTAAATCTACATATAGCATTCGATAAATTTATCTTGCTTTTTCTTATTTTCTGTTTCGTACGTTTATTCGATTTAGCGAAAAAAATATCAAATCGTAATTTCAAGAATCAGAAATTAAGGAATGAAGGAATTACAATTGAATTAGAAATTTAGAACAAATCTTTCGTTCTATAAAATTATCGTATCTGTTGCTGCCTGTGTACTTGTAATACAAAGTTAAAACGTTTCTGATCTCTATCTGTATCCATCATTTACGATTCTCAAAAATTCCGTCCACGGAATTTTCTTATTGCTTCGTTTTAAAATCTCTGCTTCAACGTAAATTCGAACGGATAATTTAGTTTAAGGCAATACGAGTACGATTTAATGTTGTAAAAGTAAAAGGAGCGAACGTCGTTCGTACATCGTGTCACGTTGGTTTAATTTATGCGCAAGTTATTGTCGAATATTTGGTGCCTGTCTGTGAATCGTGAATTACGTGTTTATCGGAAAATTGCACTGGAAATATTGCAGAGACATACTGAGAGAAACGTGTAACTTAAAAAGCTTACTTTGAACGTGCAACTGGCCTTAAATTTAGCTTGCCTTATTAAAAACTGAAATTTTATCTCTACCGAAAAATATTCAATCAAATCAAATTTGAAATATTTTTATAGGACAAGTACAAAAGCGATAAGGAGATCGTGATAATTTCTATAGCAAGAAATGCGCAACTTGGCAAAGAATTAACTTACCACGAGAAATTCCGTTTTATCCACACGTTCGTTTCCATCCGTATCGAACATATTGAACGCGATTCGGAAACCCGACGTAGGTTCTGCAATTAAGAATCTTTGTTACGTCTTATTGAAAATACAGAATAAACGAAAATTCATGAAAAATAATTAAAAATTGTACGACGATACTTACTGATTAGAATCGATAAGAGGAAGAGATACTCCGTGTAAGATATAATTCCTACGAGAACAAAGGAAAGAATTATTATTACGTGTACATACGTATCGTGAATTATTATTATTATAACATGATACTTGAAACGTAATATTTCAATAAAGGAAAGTTCCAATAGTTTACATATCGCGTTATCGCTTTGAAAACTTTATCAAATATCTATAGCTTTCATTTATGATTCCCATAGCCGATATTTATATGGTTTATTATGGTTCATTTTAACGATAAAATTTCCATAAAATAATCAATCATAGAAAATCTACTCGAAAACACACCGTACACAACTAGCATCCACTAACAATCAGTCATTAATCATTACACAAAAATCCTAATCCCCGGTCTAATTGATTTTCAGTCATTAGCTAATCTACGCGTTCGAATCTCGTTCGGTTAAAATGATTTTTCGATCGTTAAATCGTTCAAACGTATACGAGGCGAAACAAGTCGGTCTGGTCTATCGGAAAGGAGCCGGGCCCCCAAGCGCGGGACTCATACCCATTTAAGAATAAATCCATTTATGGGAAAATGATGTATCGCGCGCGGACGGCCGGGTCTCTTCGTTTTGTTTACGGCGACACGACACAACGATAAAGTGCCGTACTAATTTCCACGATAATCGCGTTAACTCGTAATCTAAGCGTAACAGGTTGCCCCCAAACCATGGTGGAGAAGAGGTAGCTGTGAACGGCATTAGATACGCCCCATAACGTTCTAGGCATTCCTCGGAACATTCCTTTTCTTGGTTTAAAGAAACGCCAAATAACTCAGGCTTTTAACGTCTCGCAGCGAGAAATACTACTTCCAAAGTTAAATTTTGATCTTCCAGTCAGACAGAACACATCATCCTCGAAGCGTGTTTTCAGCTTTGTGCCGAACGATCGTGGAATCGATTTTATGTGCCATAAGCACTCCATAAAACGTTTTCACGACTACGAAAGCCGGTGGAAAGTTTACGAAGCGGAAAATGAAGAAAGTGAGTGGAAGGAAACGGTCGACGCCGAGGCTCCTCACGCTCGACGTTCACGATCCATTTCTCTTTTTATCGTCGTTGAATTGGAAATTTCCGATTAAAAGTCCTCCACGAATGAAGCTATCCGGCGAGCAAAGTCGGCGAACATCAGAAAAACTCTAAATAAAAGCTGACGCTTACAGCGCAATGTCTTTCTCGTTGCATTGTTCTAGAAAGAGAGATTCCGTTTGGTGAAATCGATCTTTTCCTGGAAATGATCGTCGATTCTCGGAAGAAGAATTTTTCGGAGGCTATCGATGTTTGAAGAAACTTTTCGAACCGTTTATTCGATAAAATTGCTCCCTTCGTACGTATCTTCTTTTCCCAGAATTTATGCTTTCCCTGCGATTCGATAACGGTGAATTATGTAAATTTCTTATGCAGGCAAACCAAAAAAGTAAACACTCGATAAACAGTTTGCCTTTGCAACGTATCCTCCATTTAGATTAATAGATTTCTGCCAAATTTCTATTCTCCACTTTCATTTGGATAGACAACGAAAAATACTACTTTGCTATTTTTCACGTAATTTCAAACTCGTTTACGTACACTCGATAACGTTTCTCGCGTATTTGTTATCGGTATTCTCTCTTAGTTACTGTTCGCACGTATCATACGGTTAAACTTCGCCACTAGTTTCTTCGAAACTACGTTTCTACGAAGTAAATAGTGTGCCTTAAAAGTCAGACTCGTAGTTGCGTAAGCAACTTTCGCATTGTATCTTCATTCATACGGTTTCACAACTCGTTGTCTACGAGCAGAAAAAGAGTATACGTTTCTTCGCTGCTTAGCGCTACACACGCTCCGTGTATACTACTTTTGCGCCACTTCATTCATAAAATTCCACGATTCATTCCGATACGATGTACTACATACTTGGTGAGCGTTCGCGCAATAAGAGAGTGTTCCGTTTAGTCACGCGTCCAAATGGTTTCGAACAGCGAACGAACCGATATTGGTAACGCGATGTGGACGAGCGAGTTTTGTCGCGCGAGTGGTTCACAAGCGCTTTAGCATGAAATTATATGAGAAATACACGAGGCGCGAGCGGTTTCGTATAAATTTGTATACATTATATGGCTATATATATTTGCATCCAGAAGCAGTAGGACATCTCTGTATCTCGTACAAAATGTAGTACATATAAAAGGAGTAGCTCGGAAAGATGATAGAAAAGTAAGGAGTTAACGATTTACGGAAAAGTTCGAAGAAAAACTGAAAATAAACGGTCAATTATTTGTTATATCGGTAAGCCTCGATATTCAATGCGATTTACTTTTAGCATTAACGTTGTTTTAGCGTGTATTTAGCATAATTGTGCCACGTTTGAGACAGTTATTCGTGCCGTATGTTTTATATTTTATTTATTTATATTATATTTTAATGAATTCATGTGCGCGATAAATGTCTCGTAATTTCTGTACACACTTTCAGATTGCTTTCATATTTCAAATTTTTTATTAACTCGAAGTTTTACATTGACCTTTCAAATAACGACGACGGCTATAGTACCGACAAAATTCCAAAAAATGTCGTATAGCACACGTGATATGTTAATAAATGTTTTCTACAATAAGTCGACGAAACAGATTAGGTCAGGGGCCTCGTATATTAGCCTATAAAATTTCTGGGCTTACTAACACCGTGTTGGTAACACGTGAGCAACCATCGCATCGCGATGGTATGGAAGAAAAAAGAGAAAGTGGGATACACAGAGAGCGAGGGAACTCGTTTATTAGAGAGAAGTGTGAAACTGGCTCCATACGTGATTATTTGCATTTCCATTAGCGCGACAAACGTGCGGTGAACGCACAAAAAGGCAGGAAGAGGCTCGAACCAGCTGCACCAGGGACTCGTTAACGACGCGACGCAGCCCTGTTATTTCGATCGTCGCAAGTCGCAAGGGTGGCGGGATTAATTGCTGTACCGATCTCCCGGCCACGAAACCCGAGAACCTTGCAAGAGAGCAACTTCGAAATTTTTCACACGGGGCGCATCGAATCTAAATCGTTCGTGTCAAATTTTCAATTTCTTCCTGATTTTTCCACGCCAGCTGCAACTAATAACTAACCGAGTCGATTAAATGTAAAATCGCGCAATTGGTCTTTCCTCTCTAACACAATATTATCGACAATAATATCGTATTTTCCCCGTCTATCGCATAACAAATCAGTGGCATCCGGAAAAATACGATATCTCGATCTTTTTGCTGGTTTTACGTAACTTGCAGACTGACAATGAGAAGAAGTATCTTAACATGGAATAGTTGAAGAATGAGTACCTACGATCTGGTAGGTTTGAAAATATAAAAACCTTTTGTAAATAGACGATAGATCCGTGATGTCTTTTAAGAAACAAAAGGAGCATATAAATCTGAATGAATTTAATATTTACTGCAAGGTGAAACACATTCGGTCGCACATATACGAATGTTTCTATTCTCTAGAAATACTTCCATGCTTGAGAAACAGTCCCGAGGTTCGAAAGACACGTTCGTCGCCCGGTTCTGTACACAAACTAACGTCGTTAAAATTTCTTTCCCTCTAAGCGAGTGTAAAAATCAGGAGCGGTATTTTTTGACTGCTCACCTTTGTCCCGGAGGTTTCTGAACATATGTGGATTTCCATGACGTAGCGAGGGGATGCTGTTTCTCATCACATCCAGCTCCTTGTCAGTTAACACGCGTCTCTTCAGCCTTGCTGAAATATCACCGAAATTTATTTATTTATATTATTGATCAAGGCGCCGCGATTTCACCGCACTGTCGTTGTCAGTTTGCGCAAGGCTAAAGTGCATTAAAGAACCCTGACAGAAACGTACGAACGACGTATAAATTCGGATGCTTAGAATGTTTGTTCTATTCGTAGACCGTAGAGCGACATACGTAGCGAAGTAAAAGTATCGAGATGGAAGGTCGATGAATTTTTTATTTTTGGAGTTCTGCAACTTTTACGTTCGATTCTCTCAGCGTGTCTAAATTTATTGAAATCAAAGAAGAATAATTAGCTTTTATCTTGTTGAAAAGATAGTACACACATACCTGTAGTAAGTATAAAGTAGTATTTTGGTTATTTAAGAATTTCATTTCAAACAAATGTTAGATTATCACGATAGGACCGCGATTGTTAATGGTATTGATCGATAACAAGTTATTTTTCAGCAGTTCGTTTCCGATCTCGCAACTTATCGATTACAGCAAGTTATCACTTATAGCCTTCTGCGAATTTATTTAATACTCACGTCTGGGTTCAGATTCAACGACACTGTCGAGGAAATCCTGAGGCGTCATATACAGTTGCCCGTCATATTCCACCGATGCAAATTTTATAAATCTTTGTTCCCTCATCTTCAACTTTACTACCTTCTCGGCCTCCTTCTGCGTGACAGAATAAAAAAGAAAAATAAACATCGATTTACGATCTTTGGCCTCTTTGCCTCACTTGCGACTGCAAAATGTATTGTCGAATATGACACAATTTCCATTCGTGCTACCGCGACTACTTACTTGGCAAGTTGCGCGACTAGTCGCAAGTGGAAAAAAGGCCTTCGAGTTATGCGCGTCGAATTTTTGCTTTTATCCTTCCATTTCTATAATTTAATACCATCTGGCGATGTTTATAGATCTTCTGGGCGAGTATAAAATTTTATATTTATTATAATTTTCCAATGCATACGGACGCACATATATTTTCGTGTCAAATTTTTCCGCCATATCGGCGACCTTGTTCGAAAGAACCTACCTATTCATAGGTTTTAGCTCGCAAGTGTCATTAAGCTCTCTTCTTTAGCATTTAGCGTAATGGTCTTTTATTTACGATATCTTTCTATTTATGCATACACACGTGTATATAGTATTTGACAATTCATTGATTTCATAAGATTTCAATCGATTTATTTTAATCTATTAAATCATAAAATCGTTTGTAAAATCACACAATTCAATTGAACTTTGCTCATACAGTACGATAGGTACTTGAACGTTAAATATACAAATATCTACTCGAGTTCTTACTTCACTGCACCGCAGTAATGTGACGCACAGTAGCTAAAATTACATATTTCTGTAGCTGGTACGATCAGATATTATCAGTGAACTATTGAGGAATAAGAATAATTTCCATTTTTAGTTTCTTCCTATCGTATTTACCTGCGAAAGAAGCAACATTTTTGGCAGCTACTTATTTAAAAAGAATTACTATCGAATCCAGGAGTTCGCTCACTGAATCTGCCCCAAAAATCTATCGTCATTCCTGCTACTTTGCAATTGTAATTGCAAAAATACTCGGGAAAATTCGTTGATTCTAAAAGGATCGTTTACGTCCTGGTTTTGCTTTCGAAATAACCGTACGACTAGAAGATCGATCGGTATGTAATCGGAACAGAAGAATTTCTTTCTACCGCATTTCTTGTGTCACAGGGGTCTCGGAATACAGCAAGGATAATCACATTTTGCATACCGTAGCCATCAAAATAGTAACTAAGCAGTAGCAGCATACCTATGCGACCGACATCCAGCGATAACAACCCCTCCACAGGAACTAAACACCTGATATAAAAAAACCCTCCCAAGTCAGCACTCGACATTCTGTTCTGTTACGACATTCTGTTTATATAATAAATTTTGCAATAACTATCATAATTGAAGTACCAATCTCTCACCTTACGCGCGGAACGTGAAATAATCTCGAACCGACGTGACACTTGAAACGTTTAATATCGCTTAGGATGAATGCGCAAGTACTTGCGTGAAATTCATACATCTTCCGTATCCCTGCAATTTGTAATCTCGTGATTAAACCGATTGTGCAATATATATATATATAAAAGACATGGATAGAATTCAACGCTTAGGCTGTATAAGCATTTTTCATTTCAATCCGCTATCTTCGAAGCGATAGTTTACCACTTACACAGATAGGTAACTGTACAATTTAGAATATCCTTGAATCGTGTATCGTTTACTAAAAAACTGAAATTCGCAAGTTTATTGCATCACTTATTGCACATAAATCAATTGTCTACAGTATACGTACATGTAATCTATGCAATACTTCTTTGTTCAGATTAATAGCTTTGATATTGCAAACGTTACTTGGACAGCTTAAAGATTATAGACTTAACTCTATGGATACAAGGAGGCAGTTCTAATCTTAAAATATGTATGAAATACGTTGCGATCCTCGTGTCATACGACAATATTGCTTCAGAGAAAAGATCATCTACCGCCCACACCGATTCTGAATTTATTTGCATAATACACTATTATTCGATAGCCTTACAAATCGTCGAATTACATACAAAATAAAGGTATCTACGTCTAATTCCAAATTAAAATTGAACGTTTGTACGCATAACGTGTGCAACAGAAAATACGATAATTATCTAAGTATTTATTTTTAAGCGTCTAGCCGATATTCGTTTGCAAATAAAATGAATAAATTTCGACTCTAAAATATCAGAATTATTTTGATATTCGTATAAATATATCATCAGGGGCGAAATGTTTACAAATAAAATAAATCAACTTCCATCCTCATACTCTTCATAATTTCATACTCTTAAATATTCTTCTTCGAAAAACAGAAATTCCACGCTGTACAATTCCATATCGAAACAGAGCGCGATTTTACCCATAAACATCGTACTACGTTTTCTAGCTACACGTAGCAAATTCCAGTACGCCGGGGACCAGAAATGGGTCCCCGCTTCAGCACGATTCCATTGTTGCGTTCCGAGAGCCACCAGAGGTTAACAAACTATCGATACGCGGTTGGAACACGACTATGAAAGATTGTCGAATTTCTAAAAGGGCGAGGCCCTTTTGTTGGCTTGCTTCGTGGGAGCCTGTACGCCCACTTAGTGGCCGGTTACTCTCCTCCCAGCTATCTGCTTACCTACGTTCAGGCAATATGCGTATTTCGCGACGTAAGCTGCAGTTAAGCCTCAAAGGTTATGCACACAATTCTCGTGTAACGACGTGAATTTGCGATCTCACCGGTGCAGATTGAATCGTTCATTCTGTAGACGCGAAATTGCTGGAACGTGGCGACCCGGCGACGCGGCGCCCCGTTTCCAAGAGTCAAGTTTCAGGACAACTGATTATGAGTTATTGTCAGCATCCATTCAATCTCTACAACCTTTTCTTTCTTTTCCTTTTGATTGCACCGGTCGTACAAGAGTTAAACAGCCCGGTCTTTTGGACGTATAAGTTATTCGTTGCTTAGAAATTATGAGCGTAATGGTAAGAAATTGGGTGTATTATTCTTTGTAATTTACGTTGTTACGAATTCACTATGCACGTTCTACATATATCGTTATTCGTTTCTATTCAAAGAACGTTCGCTTCGTGGTCGCATCTCAAACTATACCGCGCACGATATAGTTTACCGTACGTACCGTTCTGCGAACACGTTCCTCTGCGATTTAAAAGCAGAATATCAACACGGTAACTTGGTTCGTATCGATATCATTACATCACGCGTTTGTCATTATCCGCATGAAACGGATCCTTGGCTTATTTATAGGCGAGCTGCTTGAAGGATGTTTGGCCGACGCTCTCGTTTTTCGTTGCATTTCCATAAGCGTGAATCTCGGTCTGACCGTAAATCAGCCTCTTTTTCTACGACAAATCGTTTTTACAATGGGTTCGTACTCGTGATAGTAGCTTCCCGTTACCGATCGAGATTATCTGGCGAAGTAACTCGAAGATTCATGCGTACATGCAAGCGAGTTTATTCTTCTATATTTTTTTGTTTTTTTTTTTTGTTTTTTTTGCTAAAAGGCACACCCATTAAGTGTGAATTTATAGAAATAAAAATGGCATCGTTAATTCAGCCGCCTGTTATGTCTGGTTCGTGAGTAGCGCTCGTTTTCCTACATGTATGTAAATCTGATAATCGTATTTTCAATAAAATCATTTTATTGCAATGTGCCCGGTATCCCGCTTATAATTATTCGTATAATTACGCGACCCAGGGAAAGTAACGATTATACGTTCCGTACGAAATGCGTGTATTAATTTTTACTGTTTCGCCCAACGAGATTTATAGTTATAGCCAGCGTACGTGTATAATAGTGCGGTTATCGATGGCAATTTCAGCAAATAAACAATAAAAGAAAATGCATATCTCTGTGTCCATTTAGTCGTTCCTTTTACAGTTTGTACGCGAGTGTCTGAAAGATATGCGGTTTCTATCTCTTTTTTTTCTTCTTAATAACAACCTTCGATTTCGATGCCTTTGAAATACGTTGGCTCACGGAAGTATCCGAACGTTCGTAAACACCTTTCGCGAATATATTACGTCAGCTGTACGAAACATCATCGGTTCTGTGACGAGAATCGACTGTCGCTGATTATGACGATCAAATTTGAAACAAAAGTCAAAAATGATACAGTGGTTGCAAAATGTATTTGCACACCGTTGTATCGTATCGTAACCTTTTTATGCTATTTAGTTACACGATTGAAATATTCTGAATCATTGTTACGCACAGGGGATGACTCGATTAAACGCTGGAGATAGATACACACGTGCGATCTCGTTCGTTAATTATGATTGTAAGCATGGAAAAATATTGACATATTCAACTATATAGTGATGTAAGTTTTCCACTAAAACTGCAAATATTAGTTTGGGTTGCTCTCAGCGAATCGTAAGGCGCTGTTGAGAATGCTAATATTTTCTGACGTTTAACATGTTTCCATAAACCTCTTGCTGCTTCAAGAACCATCGCGCTGTCTGTAAACCGTTAAACTTCAAAAACCATTACGCAACTGAAGTTTACTTCCTCGAGACATCTGGTATCTACCGCTACGATAACTTTTCAAGGAAATCCAACCAACAGCACAGTACCCTTTGCCATTGTTCTATAAATGGCACTAATTGATCTTTGAAATTCCTAATTAGCAACACCGCTTTGAAAAGACCAAAGTTATACAAGGAAGAATGGTAGAAAATAGTTGAAATTTTTCGCGCATCTCTGAAGTGTTAGCAAGAGATCCAAGAGTTTTCGATTAGGTTGTATCGAAATACTATGACAAGCACGGCATCATATACATGTTTGTACGCGTATTTTTGCAATTGGAAATTTAGCTAGAAACACATAGATGTTTGATTCTAGAAACAAATAACGAGACACTTTTCAGATCGGTTGGAAAAGCATTCGGAGCGTAAAAGAATCTGAAAATAGCTTTCCGGTAGAAAGTGAAGGTACGATTTAAATACGATTATATCTGCATTTTATTTTATCTCCGATATTCGCGTTTTCCTTGACGATCGGCCGAAAGGCGAAAAGTCATCGTCTTCGCGCGCACGAGTGTTTCTAAATTCGTATCTTTGAAGCGTGTTAATCCCTGGTCAAGGTCAATGATGGGACGAAGTCGTCGGGTAGAGCTCGAAAATTCTTACGAAATAACCTTTGCTCCACCGTATCCAGGGACACGATCTCACAATTCCTCGTTCAGGAATACATGAGCGACAGAGGAAGCTGAAATCATGGGGGAAAGATATTTCCGCGAGAATGAATTTACGCTACAACACACCCATAAATCGCCTCCTTTTCTTTTCCGTGGTTAATGCGCGCGGCACCGCCGATTTATGGGATACCAAACGCCGTTAGGTCTAATCTTCTCGTTAGAGAAGAGGCCGAAAAGCATCGAAGGTGCCGGTGCCCCTTTGTACAAATTGCTACCGAATGAACCAGAGACCAGGGACCACCGTAGTACCACGTCGTTTTGGAAATTGGGTCTGTTGTAACGTGGCCAGGTAAATGAAATTCTTCGTCTGTTTTTATTCGGCCCCGCCAACAACCGTTTGAAAAACGAAACATCTATCTTCTTGTCGTGTCTTGTTCGAGTCGATTCCTCGACTCGCGTTTGAATTTCACTAGATTTTATTCCGTGGGTCACCATGTGAAAGTGAGTCTGCCGATCGTGATCTTATCTGCTGGCGATTTATCGGGATCTATGGAATCGCGGTATTGTTCGATTGTAATAATAAATTTGTACACGCATATTCGTTAGTTACAACTATCTTAAAGGTTAAATTCGCGGGCCAGTGCGTAGGATAAATAGGAGATCTTGCGCTATACGGCGGAGTGAAAAGTGAGTTACGCTCGTAGCAGTAGTAAATCAAAATTTCGAGAATTTGAATGTAGTCACGTATTTTATTTCTTAGAAGCTTCGTTCCTTTAGATTCCTAATCAATTACGTTGTAACTTAATTTCCTTAAAATTAATGATTATAATTATAAACGCACAACGCTATCTTACAGGAAATAGCAGCGGATTAAGTAAAAAATGATAAGATATTAATGGATAATTGATGTTTAAATTCATGACTTTTTCGATAGACGATCTTACAACTTCCATGTACTTACGTTCTTAGATTTGCTTCAAACTGTACTAACGATGATCGTAATAGTACGATCGTGATAATCGTATTACGTGTACAGTCTCTCGTGTAATATACGAAATCTTAATATTTTCAAATTTAAGTAACGAATTCGATATTTACGAAACGATGGACCATTTTGTATTTGTCTATCGTATGTGGATGATTACGTGTCGTGTAAAAATGTTGTACAAGACGTGTATTATACTACTATAATGGTTTAATATCTAGAACTTCCGTAAAAGGAGTTAACGTAAGGAGTTCCGTAAAGGAGTTAAGTTGATGTTAACCGTAGTTGGAATAGAAACGCATTTATCGAGTATTTTGATCGACAACAAAAAGAAATAGTTTCTGCTTAAATGTACGTTTAATGCATCCGTCGAAAACCACGTGATTCTAGTATTCGAGCGTAATAAATCTAAGGCGTGATTTCAATTTAATAAAAGCACGCAAAGAATCGAATTTCTATCTTACACCGACGTACTATAGACAAGTTCGTTGGGTCATCTTGGAATCATCTCTGGTTTTTATTACAAAAATACCGGCACGTGTAAAAAACTAATCGAAGCCCGCGGAAAGAGAAAAATAACATCTCGTAAATCATCGATTACCGATCCCATTTACTCTAAACCCTGCCGCTTATCCCAGAGATGAAAGTTACGAGATTAGATCCGCCAGCGCAAAGAGAGGCAGCAAGAAATCAAACGATACCCAGTAACGAGGTACACCATCGATATTTACAGGCTTTCGCGCGCACTAATTTCCCTAGATCGTTTGGCGTAAACGTGCATGAAAGAACATTCTGATTTACAAATGTTTTTATTCGAGTTTATAATTGTTCATCTTGTCCGCCGACCTAACGAGCAACGGCGACAGCTGTCAGGAAGCAAAGGAGGAGCAAGCGCAACAAGAAGAACATCGATCGCTCGAATCTTAAGGCAATGGTTCCGCGACCACGGGGGAGCTTCAAATTAGCTATGTACACAGTGGTATCACCTATCACTGTTATTAACCCAATTTTTCATCGAGGCAACCGGTTCTTCGCGTTTTCCTGGAATCAAATATAATGTCCGTCTTGTTCGGGCGTTGAACGATGATTACGCCGACGCCGCTACCAGAACGAGACGCGGTGTTAATTTAACCTGAGATCACGCTCAGCCCGATCAATATTCCGGCCAAGTTGGTTCGTATCTTCGTAGATGCGTGATGCCGCGTTAACTAACGTCTGTTGGCACGTCCTTGCGTGTCTACCGGATCCAAGGGGTGTTAGGCTGGCATGTTAGCGGCCCAGGGTAATGACAGGCGCGGTGAACATTATGCTAAGTGCGAGGCATCCGACTGTCCTTTTTTTTTTACTCTTCCGTGGACCCTGAACGTCCTCTTTTTTCGACATGTTGCTGCCAGTGTGGTGTGATTAAGGCCCGTTTCATCTGCACCCGTAAACGATCCCCTCTTTATCCTCACCCTTGCCCCTTCTTCATCGGTTGACCTCATCTCCGCTTCACCGTTCGCCTTCCTCGGTTGTTATAGTTTTCAATAAAGGAGGAACACGCGACCAGAATCGCTATTTTGCAGCAACAATTTTGTGCGAATCGCCTAAGGCAGCATTTCCTGTAAGAGCGTCTAGAACGTAGATTACGCGTTCGTTTCTTTCGGTTAGACGCAACGCGCCTATATACCGCGTACGTTCTACAAGCTTGAAACGCGTCTTCGCTATTGGCTAAAAGTTTGAACACGCGTAAAAAGTGTTCTCAAATTTTCACGCAATTTTATTCCTTCATTTTGATATTTACCGATACTTGACCACGTAACGCGTACTCTTTCTTTTTCGCATCAGGCTTCTTCCTTCGTTCACCTTATTTGTATTATTTCAATTTACGTTATTTCAGTAATGGTGTTTCTCGTGACACCTTTTATTCAGAGTTATTGCGTCTATGTTCTTAATTGCTGTTCACAAGGCATTCGAGGTTCGATGTACTTCGTATAGATCGTAATGGCGAATTAAGATACCTTTCGAAACTAGGTTAACTCTTCCTTAACTCTAGTTAACTCTTCTAGTTTCTTTTCAGACGAAGAGACAAAGACGATAACCGGCCAACTCGTTCGAACGCGGATACGTCGCTAGTACCGGCAAAAACCGATTGACAGGTCGATGAGCGTTGGCATCGAAAAGCCTGTCGATAAAGTTCCGGCAACTAAAGTGGACAGCGGAATACTCGACGCCTCTCGAGTCTCGTATCGTTCTCTTCGCCTCGAGAATGTCACGCAACAACTAGGGTGGCCGGCAACATCTACGGTCAAACGTTGGCGCGGACGTTGAAAAGGAAAGTATACGCGACCGATCGCAAACCACGTGGATGGCAAACACCTGCCTACCATCGATGCAGCAACGTGCGCGGCTCGTCTCGGTGCATAATGCAACGGTGATTACGGATCTTACGGCGAAGCACGGTGGCATGGCGCCGAGATTGCAGCAGGAAATTGAAATCAGATAACAGACCAGCGTTCAACCAGTATCTTCTTCTCGCTGCTTATTTGCATACGCATGTTTAGATATGAAAATTTCATTGTCGAATCCTACGCCTTTATCCCGGCCATTTTACTATCTACTTTTTGCTACGAGTATCGAGTACATAGTAGTTAATGACGATAACGATTGCATATCTCTATACCTATCAATTTGATATGTTTAAACTGATTTGCTTCTCGGCGGTGACGGTGTTTTCATTTTCCGACGAATGTGATACGAATATTTACGACGCGAGGCGAGGATTTGTGCTATCGATGATTTGCTCGAGCAGCCGAAGAATCCAGAAGGATAAGATCACGATCATCATCATCATCATCAGACGTATACTTTGAGAAACATATTCGGAGGAATAAAACCTGAATGGAGATTTATATCGCGCGTTAAGCGTCGCAACGAGTATTTTATCTCGCATATTAATACATGATATATATTCTTACGTATTATAATATATTTCTAGGTTTTTCTTCGCATTCGAGTTTCTAATAATCGCTAGATTTTTATACACGTATATGCCTATTATATTATATATGTATGTAAACTCCCTAGAGAGTTCAACGGTGATAGGGACTTTCTCTGTTTCACGGACAGACCGACTGTCTTTGTTTTACGAACAGCCATTTTTGAGAGACGCTCATTTCCCAAACGGACGGACAGAGAGTAACATAGACAAGACCATAGTAGAAAGAGTTAATTGTTTAGAACATTGAAGGTTGGCGGAGAAAGATCGGTAGATCAGGACGTTGAAAATCGATTCTCGATTTTCAGGTAGACACTGCACAAAACTTGATATTTATTTAATTATCAATTGTTGTTAATTATTAATTGCTATTTACTCCTGTATTTCATTTAAGTATTTTCACGATAAACACGATTTTCAGACTTCAGAATCGATCCTCTGAATTACCACGTGATAATGTATATGGAAAATTGATATGTACAGAATGTTAGAAAGCGTGTTAATAAGCATAGCTTATTACAGAAGTACGAATTACAATTAAATAATGTTTGGCGGTAGCCTGAGTTATTTGTTTGCTTACCACTTGCTAAGTCAACTTTCTTCCTCGAAATAATTTAAAGCTATTTATTTTACTGCAGTTATTTATATAACAAACCGAGCTATTTATGTTATTACAGCTATTTATATAACGATCTAAACTACGCACGATCGAAACTACATTTCATCGGATCATTTAAAGATACTTGGGTGAAAAAGGGCCCAAGAGAAATCTTTGATCAGCATCGATGTCTCGTAAAACGGTTCGCGGTTCACTGAATCACGCCTAGTAAACTAATGAACTTAGATTTATAGGCGCGTAAAGTCGACCGGTGGTCCAAACGATTCTAATCCTAGCAAGGTTTAAGTTAGTTTAATCGATCGCAAAGACACAGTTCCAAGAGTACGCGCAGTTTCGGTTCATGTTTAAACTCTATAAATCTAACATTTATAAAATTACATGTCTCCTTACGAAATATTAATGGCTAACTACCGCTATTAATCAACATTTCTTATCCGAGAAAATTATATTTTTTTATCCGATACACAGGATAGAAAGTGGGACGTGAAATATCTTGAGATTCTTAAACGGTCTGCGATGAGATTGCCTTTATTACAGACTCGCCCGTGAGAAACCAATGCGTGTTTATATCTTTACGATCATAATTTTATGGTTTCACGCTGAAAAGCCAATATCAACATTCACCTTTTAACGAATGTGTCTTTAATGCACTCTAAAATCCGCGTTAGAAAATTACGTTCCAACAAAATTTTTACGCTCCTGTTTAAATCATTTCTATCCAATTTACTCACCCATTTTCTTCCACGTTTATTTTAATCGTTGCACCAGTTTCTCCAATCCTTTCATTTCTATCGAATTTATCCCGTTACCTTCATGTCGTAAATTTTCCAACGTTTAAACCTAAAAATATTCTTTATACGTCGTTTAATCTAAACGGAACGCTTGTTCGAACAATTTTATCATTTGGTGATACATCGAATCTGAGCAGCTTCTACACGCTAGATAAGTTAAACGTGATCGCGAAAGAAATTTATATTCAGGGACGAATTGATCCACTGGTCGTTGGGGATGTTTCGTATCAACGAGATGTGTCATAAGAGCAAAATTATCGCGCGGAACGCGTCCACGTCGTTGTTACAATTTATACGCGATATTTGAAAATGCTTCTTTTATACCTATCGTCAGTTTCATAGCACATTTATAAGGTTATAATATTCATGCGTATAAAACTCGAGGAAATTAGTTTTTAGCAATTGCCAATTGGAAAAATATACACGACTCGCTCTTAGAAGAATTTCTGCAGTTGTATAATTCCTATATCAATGCATTTCCTTTATCCTTTTTATATCGAATTCTTGGGGTTTTTTTTTTCTGTAAACGTTATCTTTTTATTCTTTCGAAAGACGTATCAAATTTCGTTCTCTCCTACATTATTATTTACGCGCATATTTATACGAGTGTCATCGGATCTGAATAGTTTCGATACTGCGTTCAATTCACTTACAAATCCTTTAAGGAACGTAGCTCGCTTATCAATATCTCTTGGCGCCTCGTGAATTAGTACCGTACCTCTATGTGAATCTTATTTTTAATTAACAGCACTTGAGATAATTTTACGGAATGGGACTGGTAATAATCAATGCAGATATACGATCGGCAAAATACGGTATGATATCAAAATTAAGAGATTACGTCACGCGAGCTCGCGAGAAAATCAGGTTCACCTTCGCGAGCAAATACTCGGGTATCCATTACAACGCGAAGGCTCATAATGGTCCATCTGATAAACGAATTCCAATTATATGACCATATCAGCACAGATCTCGCGGAATTTCTCTTTATGGGGTTTAAGCTTCTATTTATGACTATTCTTCGATGTCGCTCGTTCCACCAAGAACAAGAAGATAACGCCGTCTATAGGAGTTCAGTTCGATCTGATGTAGTTTCCAGCGAAAATACGCCACAAGTACTTGTTCTTACGCGGACTTGCTATGCGGACTTGTTTCTACGTTTACGTGCAAGTATTTGCGTTATTGTAACGCAATTTTAGCGCGCGTTTACAGATTTACTGTAACTTGACGCGGCAATCTCAGTGACAAATCTTTTCAATATCTTCAACATCGAGCAGCTGTTAACAGGTTCAAGGAGATATCAGCTTTGCTATTATTAGTTCTACCGATTCGTAGTGTGTTAAGTTACGTATTAAAACTATTTATGTAGGAAAGTAATGGAATGAATGGTGAATACAGATCGAGTTAGTTAATAATCGGTAATTATAAATACTTATCGCGATTAGTTGTATTGGGTGTATAGAAATATTAATCGTTGATCGTCGATTATCGATTGTCAGGTATTAATTGAAATTTAATTTAATTAGCCATTAACAGTGAAAGCTAATTGATACCAAGTCTGATACGACGCATAAGTATTAATTTCACTGAAGAATTTTAATAGTTAATCGGTAATCATTAATTCCAATTCGCGATTAAGCAGGTTCCTTCTTTTTTAACATTAACGATAAGAGATAATTGATAAATTCAAATATCGAAGAAACGATATTTCATATTCACCGATCTGTTATTTATATAATTTCCGATATTATTGACGTTATTATTATTGATAACTAATATAGAGTTCCAATAATCTTCCCTTTCTCGACAAGGATTAACATTAAACTTTCCAAAGAATGTTCCACGTATCTATAAATCAATTTGATCGTATGCATATCTCTCAACCCTACGCTTCATCATCTACCCTACACTTGTCTCAAACAAATAGATAACAAAAGAAAATGGATAAAAAAAAAAAAAAAAAGAAAGAAAAGACACTAGAAACGAAGGATCCATCGTTACCTCTTTTTGATCGTGTTGTATTAGCAAGAAACACCAGGCCGCATTAAAATCTTCCTTTTCGTGTTTCAAAAACTTGGTAATTGGTTTTGACTCAGTAATCGACCTCTTAACAAATTGTACCTCATCCGACCGACTCTATCTTGCTTCTCATTATTCATCCTATCTTTTAATAATCAATTCCCTGCCAGCAGCAAGAAGCATAATCGTATCGAGATAGCTGCAGGGTAGAAGGATGGGAGGGGAGACGTACATAGCGTAGCAAGGTTCGCGAATAATCGCGAGTTCCAGGTGTGTTTCGCGATACACGTTCGACAGCTTGCGAAGCTTTATCGTTCGAAAATCATGATTTACGCCCGTATTGACTCTTAATTCCGGACGAGTTCCTCGAAACCGTATAAATCCTATGTGGTAGCCGCGTATTATCGTCGAATCACCGTTGGCTAATCGAACCAGATGGAAAACGAGCATCAAATAGATCGCTAGCTGTATACGTAGCTACATAGATCGTTATTTAAGCCACAAATTGAGTTCTTAGATTCGATGTAGACGAACGATGCAACGTTGTTGCGATTGGATACTGGCGGGCAACTAGATAGCTCATAAATCTATCTAGTCGTTGGTCATAAACACACATAATGTTTTTGATGATGGGATGCGAATATTTATGCATGCTTCTATGGGAAATTTAAACGAGGATAAATGTACAGAACGTATGTAATGCGCAGAAATGTACGAAATATCCAAAGTATCTATCATACTGTTAGGTTGTTTGGGAAGTTGCAAAATTGTAAAAATAACTCGCGTAACACGCGATATATATAGAGAGAGGGGGCAGTAAGAGAGAGAGAAAGAGAAAGAGAGAGATAGAGATGTTAACGGTTTCATGACGAGCTGTCCAAGTATTATCATCATTCGGTTCGATGATACCGTTCGCGCGTTGGTTTCTCGCGTCTGCCGGAGCCATGTTCTGGATTATCACCAGATAGCATATCTATCGATCGTTGTATCGCGATGCTGGAAACAGTCACAACCAGGATCGAGGATAAACGATGCGGTCGAATCTTGGACGATTGGAGCGATAACGGCTGCCAGTCTGTGGCGTTCGCAGGACGCTTGTTCGGCTCCGTGATTTGTGAGTGTGCAACCACGGATCGAGCACAGATCTTCCCAAGATTCGCACTTGTTCTGCTAGACCGAAGGACGATCCATGTCCAGAGAGAGAACATGTGGCGGGAAATGTGTTACATGGACGCGTAAACGGGTTGTCTTCTACATCGCGAGATCTTGATCGTTTGTTCTGCCCAGGTTTTGAACTTTCGATCTATACTGGGTTACCTAGGGTTTCGAACAGCGTTAAATTAATTGGTGACTTGTATGATCGCTAGATTTGCATTTATTATCGCAAAAGTAAAACACTCTGCTACGATGAATCTAAGAGATACAAAAAATGCGTTGCTGTGCATGTTGGATAAAGATCTTGCATACATCTGTGCAATTAAACACAATAATAATAATAATATTAAATTAATTATTAAATTAATAATAAAAGATGAAATTGAAAATAGAAGATTCTAAAATGTAGGCCGTTACCACTAGACTTCTATAGACTTCTAAAAACGTGTTTGACTACTTAGTGCTATCAAGTTGTGTCGATCGCGTTTTTGCTTTTACGTGCGGAAAAGTATCGACCAGAAGTTTCTTGTAAACGCTAAGATTATATACTAATTGAACAGTAAATATGATAAAACATTGAATAGCGATATGAAAAAGTAATATTAGTGGCAATTCAGATGTCAATGTCATGTCAAGTGCTAATTCTGGCATTTTTTGACATTAAACATGCCTCTTCTTGTAGTTACAGCTGTATTTAATATGTACTCAACTTTTTTGAAATAACACTATCTGCATATACGAACCTATTTAATATCTTCCAAACTATCGAGTATTTACGTAAATCGTCGATATAACTTGTATAATCTCTTCGATTATAGTCGAAATATAAGAAAGTACGTACGTTAACGAAATTATATATGAGTCTCTAACTACCGCAATTTTTCTTTATTAGAGATACAGAAACTTCTATTTCTGATCTATAAAGATCTTTACTCGAATTTATTTATTCGTAAATAACATCTCCTGTATTCCTTTCATTAGGAATGAAACGTGTTAAAAACAATTTTATTAAAATTCTATTTATCAAAGTACGGTAAATATACATTTCTGTAAATATTTCCAAAATCATATAAAATATTCGTATGAAAAAATTTATTCGAATAAAGTTTTCTGCCTCCACCTATTTTTTGCATAATACGTACCTACATACGAACATATATTGCTATTCTAGATTTTTCAGATTTTTATATCACCGTTTTCACTAATTACTGTAAAATACTGTAGATACTGTAAAAAGCAATATGTTAAGCAAATAGATCGAACATCGCATCGTGCAAACGATATTTGTAAAGTTCGTTTCATTATAAACAGAGTCGAATTCTAACCTATAACCTGTGACGGCTATAATCTCAAATGTCAGTAACGCCTTGCGTAATATTTCTTCCGGTCAAGGATCTTATCAATCACACAATAAAATTCAATCAAAGTGAATCTATTTTATTTGATGTCAGTGTCAAAACAATCATCGAGGAGTATCTAGAAGTGATATATTGAAGTCAAGTACAAAAACATTATCTATTCCTATAAACAAATTTCTTTCCACGCTACTTTCGCTATTTAAATTGACAAGTTTTGTATTTCGAGCAACACGTGCATCGTTCAAAAAGCGTATATTAATTGTACAAAATAATAAAACGATAATGTGTATTTACAAACCTTTCGAACCTTGGCGTGTACCGCGTCAGGTCGGAAATATCTGTAACCGCAATAAAACGTAATAGAAACTGTTGCAAACAATCCGGTGCCGAGACCCCATCTTTTCACTTCACTGTTACTATGCCACGAATTGTAAGAACGTGTGACACCACAAGAATGCCGTACGAACGATGATACTCGTCGTGACAACCTCACTACGCTCGCCATGTTCTATGCAGAAGTCAAGAACGCGCGCATGCGCTGTGATCCTGTCGGCAAATTCAGTTGCGCGCATTACGAAATTGAGAATGTGTTTCCTGATGTTAAAGAATTTCTTCAATATTCTTGAATATTTCATTATTTAATAAAGCAGTTTCTTTAATACGGCTTATAATATTTAACAAAATTTGAAAGTTAACGGATTGATCAATTTTGTACCAGGATAATAAAATTCTACTATTACATCATATTGCTTTTACTTGCATAGAAAGCATTTGCAGATTTAGCATTTTGTTAAGAAATACAATAGCAAGGGCGAGTTCATCTTTAAAGTACATTTGCGCCGTTGTGCTCTAATTAGCGGAGAAACCGGAAAGAGATATCGCAATCAAATTAATTAATGACCACGAATTTAACGACGATGAATTCTGAATGCAGATGTTTATACCGTTGATAAAATTATATAAAACCGCTAATAATAATTATAGTAACAAATAATTAATCCAGATATATTTTACTACAAATTAATCAAACAATATTTGGAATAGAATTGGAAAAGCAGAAAATATACAGCTAAGATCTAATGTGATATTACTTCAACAATGACATAAAACATTTTTGGGTTTCTTGAATTCATATTTAGATATTAATACTTCCTCGTCGTTACAGGCAAGCAATGGATATTTATGCATTTATGAGAAACTTAAATTTGGCTAAAAATACAAAATTTACAAAATACGTAAGAACATATGAAATGTTCAAAGTACTCGTTACAACGTTTAGAGCGATAAGACGAATTTCTATGTCTTATTTTTTAAAATGTGTTCATGTAAATGAACCTTGTCATGTGTAAATGTATGAACTCGTATAAAAATCTACAGTCTAATTATAACATTATTAATTTCTCTAACTTTACAATACTTTTTTATACTTATTACTATCTCCAAACTTCGTTCTCTCTACGATAATCACGTTCTTATTAACTCTTGCTCTTGTAATTTTCCGAATCGAATGTACGCGTCTCTGAATCGTCGCAACAGGTCGCAATATGTACGCGTTGATTTTGCAACGTTGCTGGCTCGATGATCGCATTCTTACGAAGTACAAGAGAGTAGATAGGGGAAATAGTAGTCTAATAGTAGTCCAATAGTAGTCGCTGGACGGCATGAAATTTGTAGGACGAAAATAGAGTTAGCGTATAAAGCAAAGATAGCATTCGAAGGACGTTATGTAACGAAACGGTGCCATCTTCACCCACGATATGCTATGACGCAACGGGCAAAGAGTTACGTTGAAGCGCTAGCGAGTGCTAAAATTATGCGGGCTAATGTACTCGTACTCTTACTACCGGTTACCCTGGTATAATAGTTTATTAACCGAGGTTACTAGCTTTCTTCTTCGTGGCTGCATTATTACTTATAAATATACTCCATCGCTAGAGCGTGCGGTCGAGACAGTCTTCTGCAATCTTTTCTACTTCTCGTTTCTGAAATGACGAAGTTGTTCGCGACGAGTCGATAACGAACTTAAACTTTATTTAAGCTCTAACGATTTACACTTTGGTTTAACGACTGGTTCTATAAAAGACGAACACACTTGGCAAGAGAATAATAGCTTTAACTCCTAAACGATGAATACGTTTCTTGCTACGTACAATACATTTTCGTGGTATGAAATACACGCACGTATGCTTGGTGAAGTTGAACCTATTTCGAAGTTAAGGTGCGTTCTAAAGTTGTCTATTACGTGTTCACGTAGGTATTGTAATGTACTTTCTTCTTTAATATAAAGCTGGTTGGAAAAGCAGATTGTTATATAAAATGTAGCATAAATATTCACGTTACATTTTATAATTATCTGAAGTAACGAAATTTCATAAATTTTCTACAAGTTTATGCCTTAGATTTGAAAAATCTTCTTACGTCGTACATCGTTATCGATTATATTACGTTTACGAAATTTTCATTAAAATTACAGAAGCACGCTGAACGATTTCTACAAATAAAATTCTACCGATTAATTTCATTTATTGCTATTTTAGTAAAGTTTCGTTAAAATACATATATCTATTCTTCTCATAAAATAGCATCAACTGTTTTAACTAACATTAACACGTTGCTTACGCGTAATGAGTTTATAGCTAGATTTGAATTACCTTGTGGCCATTATCGCGGTGCTTTAATATTCTCGAACAAAATAAGGGACCGATATGAGACCGTTTACACGCGTCAGGTAAAATAATTGTGGCAATGAATGTCGATAATTAATACTCGTTTCATCAATCTTATTTACATTCTAAACGTGGTTCAATAATATATCATTCGTAGTTGAGAAGAATTTATAATAGTGTTGCAACGAGCCATTGGCCTGGACCACCCCAGGCGAAATTACAAACTCAGGCTGCTTATTTATAATTTCCAATGATTGATCGATCGTCCTTACATTTGCAGCATACCAAATATCTTGTCTTTCTTTATTTAGGAATAATCTCACGAGGGTAATTTAATTCTATTAGAAGATGAATGTGCACGAGTCGCAACGAGTGATTTCCAGTTATTATCGAACAAGAAAAATACAATTTTTACGGGACGTACTATTCGTCGTCTCGGTTTTTAGTTTTAAGTATTTCTCAACAGCAATTAGAAGGCAAATATATACGATATATTTCAATATATATAGCTCAAATACTTTGCAAAGTGTACGCAATGCATTTGCTACAAATATCTTCTAACGTCTACAAAATTTTATCAATAAAATTATGATAATGAAATTTCGAAATTTTGTCAGCCGTTGTCATAAGCAAGATACTTTTACACATCGAACTGCTTTATATTACAAAAAATACACGTAATAATTATTCCGTCATAGTTGAAAATTAATATCTACCTTATAAATAATTGTGCTTGAAAGAAGCTTTACAATTCTATACAATTTCGTACAGTTTTATTCATTAAGCGTTTAATACGAACACGACAGACGGACGAAAATATACAAACTCTTCGCGATTCGTAAAGAAAAACCAGTTTTCGAAATGACGATTACCTATACGACGATCTGCTATCGTAATCACGAAAATGTTGAAATCAAATTACCAACGAAACACCGTAAACCGAAACATCGGCTGAGGATCGCGAATCAATTACAATGGTGGCGCAAAAAGTCCATAAATGTCGATTACCAATTGAAAGCATTCCGTTTATCTGACTGTTGTCACGATCCTACTGCGACCTAACGTTCTGAAAAGAAGAAAACCTCCGGATTCCTCGAGCCATTGCACGAGCTCTTGCATTCCTGTTAGTCCATCGTCGACAAAAAAAAAAGAAAAAAGAAAGAAAGAAAAAAAGAAAAAAGAGAATAGCTTGACGCACGTTCGGCTGCGGGCTGTAACAGGCAGGAAAAAAGAAAGTTGTCATTATCTCCGTGGCTCGCGAGTGTGATGAACATTCTTCAGGGACGCAAGACGTCGATCGTGTACGAGCGAGAGCATCGCATTGCGACTGTTCGTTTAGCTGTGTTCCTGTGTCGTTGTTGCTTCTGTAGATACTTAAAACAGCTCGTCGGTGGTTGCAAACAGTAAAGAAAAATCGTGTCGTTAATCCTCGTTTACGCAGCACCGTGATTGTTCTCTCGACACTTTGCTAAGTCGAGACTGTTCTTTCAAGGAAACCGACGTGGTCGTTAAAGACGGCCAACCAGGTTGCCTCGGTTTTGCCGCTTGTCGGTCGAGAAAAATACGTTTGACTCTCTGTACCACAGCTGTGGCTGTGTATCGAAAATCTTCGAAAATATCGCGTCTAGAAGAGCAAAGACAAGGAGAGAAAGACGGACACGCGTGTTTCGAGGCGACGCGGCGACTCGAGGGAAGATCGTCTAGGAATTACGGGTTACACCTGTGGCATGACGCTTCCTCGAGCTAGTACTTCCCATCCGTGCATCCGCCAAGGCTATCGACTCTCTCATCTGCGCTTATTTGAATAATTGAAGCCGATCTGGCTAGCGAACGATCGCCAGAACAAGCGATCGAACGAGCCTACCACCGACTATGATCCGATTCATCGTGCAACCAGGAAGCCGTTTGTCCGGGTGATACTCCTTTAATAATTACAACGATGACACCAATAATCCCGATAACGCCACTCCCGATATCGTCTTAGTGCATTATAGAAAATACGATAATATTGACAGTAATGACACTGTACAGGCATTTAGTGCGCTTGTCAATAACGCGACCGGACGGTAGACGCTCTGGGCGGTTTACTTGTCGCACGGATGCAAATTAGCTACAGCTACACGAAATGTGCGGCAAAATGATTTAACGATTCACTGCGTGCTCGATTTTGACAGCGATCCGCATCTACTTTGGCGTGCTTTTTGAAAAACATTTCATCTTGTTGAACACAACGGTTCTCATTTGGATCGCCGGGGAGATAACGCGCACAACTGGTTCGCGGACTGCTGGTATTACTATAAATCGTACGGCTTCCTACGCGCCGTTATAGGTTTTAATAAGAATTCCCTCGTATTTCCTACGAGATCGTGCCAGACATTAACTTTTAATAATCGGCCAAGATTACAATGCAGATCAGAGAGGAATTTATACGATCGGCATTAACCGGACAGTTATCGGTAACCGGGAATAATTTCAGGAATCTTTTCACGATGCAATTTTATCGTTCGCTATGCTGTCTATGGCAATATCGTTGCTACCAATTGGTAACGTTAGCGTGTAACGGTGCAAAGGGATTAGCATCGACGTTAAAGAATTATGGAACGTTGAACTCGATTACCTTTTATATCTTCATCGTAACAGCATAGCGAACGATCAACGATACGCGTTCGTATCCGTCAATGAACAACGGATATGCGAACCTGTTGCAAGATCGTTGAAAGATTTCAGTTTCTTATCTTGCAGTTTTTCGTACCTTTAAATTGTAGTCTCCCTTTTTTCTTCAGTACGGTTATTACCGTCGCCGTCTACTTGCATGTTTTCGTTTATAGTTTACTTGGATCGATCGCTTGTCGCTTCTACATGATCATGCTTTTCTCTAGATCCTTTCCTTTCTCCCGTCTTCTTTCCACAAGAAGTTTTTTCCCCTTTAATGATATGTTTATGAGTTTTTTCTCGCGTTCCCTTCACCACGCAGCTCGCTCTGTAATATTCGATCGTCGTAAATCAACCGGTTAATAGGTTTCTAATTTCTGTTGCCGTGTGCCTGCCTCCGTCTCTACATCGTAGGATTATGTCGTCGCAGAAACTCAATACTTAATTCATGTCACCGAAATGATTTTAACGCGTCAAAGACAGATAAGCCGCTTTGGTCGCTTTATTCTCACCTTCGTTTCGAATTGCTCGAGGTAACAGCGTCTATTTTACAATGGAAAGCGTATTGGTTGGTCGCTAATTTATCGCGAGAACATGCCACATACACACGTGTATAAACTGTTTATTGGAAGAGGAATTTAGCGTATCTTTCTAGTTCTCTAAGGTTGCCATAACGTTCTCTTTGTTGCCATCTGTGTACCGATATTTCTACAATTACCTTTGGAAATGAAAAATACATACAAATGTACGAGAAGCGTTCTGAACTTTTAACGTACGTAAGATAAATAATTGGGACTGCTGTATAGAAGAAGTTACGAGTTTAACAGAATTAGCTTTTAAATGATCGCTAATATTTTCTAAATTACTGGCTAGTTGTGTCTAAAAAGGTGTACAGGTATACTTGACTCGACGTGTTCTATAAACATCGTACATAAATATAAACTGGCAAAACTTCTTTAAGATGCAAGGGTTCGCTTGAGCAATATTTTACTATTTTCTTTAGTTTTGTACAAAGAATGTAAAGAATACGGCAAAGGTAAACTGGAATATCACCACAGAATCGTTGATTGATAGCATTATTGCTTAGAATTAGTCTCTTCAGAGACAAGTTTTTTAAGGCTACAAAAAAGATAGCCATTTCTTATTTTTCAACTATACTTGTTTCAACTATGCGTATAGATATTAAATAAGAAAAATAGTACGGAATACGTTTTAAAATATCCGAGAAGAAGAGTCAATTAAAAGCACGATTTCGTATTTCGTTATCGTTGTACGAAACGATAAAGTTTAATGCATAAAGACTATGTCAGAACTAAATGCGTGCGTGCGTGCCAGTATTCACGCATCACGAGATTAAATAAGACAAATGTAACGAAATAAGAGAATTTCAGAGTTTATATTTCGTCGATATCTGGTTGAAAATGGGATGTTCGAAATAAACAAGGAAATCACACTATGTTCGATAATATTTTCTTTATTACTTGTAAAAATTATATGGCGACGAATCATATGGTGGGGTTCTCCACGGAAGGAACAAGAGAGAAGATAAATTTCTTAAACGCATTTTTTCTTCGTCGAACTATTCCATCGAATCGGCGTCACAAGAGGTAGCACGAGCATACCGACCAATTTCCATACTCCCGTCTCTCTTTTCGCAGCTGCTTCTTTCACTGTTCTTGGAAGGAACAGAAAGAAATTGTACATACACGAGGAAACTGGACAAGAGCGGAAAGGGATCTTCGATGTTAGCGTCGATAATGGCGGTTTAATCAAATAGTAGAACGAAACGTCGCATCGCGTCCTAACATTTACCCCGGAGGCAAGGGTTCATTCTTTTATTCTATCTTTCTTATCAATCTTTTTAGCAATCGTTCGCTCATCCTCTTTCGCCTTCTTTCCCTTTTTTTTTCGTTTCTATAGCAATCTTAGCAATTTCAGGCTATAAGAATTAGATAAGAGCGTAAAAACGGCAGTGGTAGACCAGTTACATTGTCGACCTGTTCCTAAATCAATCCTCTCCGTGTTCCTTGTCTCTTCTCGTTCTTTCATACCTATCTCTATTCATCGCGCAATTTTTGGCAAAATCAATATTCTTCCAACGATCGTGAGATCTCGAATACTGACTGTAATCCATCGCTGTACGAGTAACGATTAACGATCGCGCAGTTTTCATATAATTCGATAGAACTGCGTGTCATACAAAGAACTACTTATTTTACTCTTTTTAACCTTAAATTTGAAAGCGTCCGCGATCATCTTACACGACCAGAAAACGATATTTAAAATAAGAATTTACAAAAAAATAAGCGTCTATGATTTTCTCCCTACTCTATTTTGCCTATAACCACACCTCTTCCTTTCGTTCGTAATGAAATTTTTGCGCTTTCCTGGCCCTTTCTCTCCTGTGTATTGTCAGTTGTTTCAGTCAAAATAAACAGTTCAATCATGTAAAAAAGAAAAGGCAGTATCTATCGCATAATAAACTCGTGGCAAATTGACGTTAATCGGTTTTTACGCGGTTCTACTGCGTTCGATTGCAGTTGGAATATTCTACTGTCTTTTCTCTAGAGCAGAGTGTCATACGAGTTCCTTATCGTCGGAACAAATTTCGTTTCGCAAATTTTATCATTCGTGCGCGTGATTAACGTACAACTTGTCAACGAGATAACCGACATACATGCATAAATTTATTTATCGCGATCGAATGCATAAACGACTGAAAATATCCATGGCACCGATCCATGGAATTGATCGATACACATTCGATCGATACTTTACTGCCTTTTTAAATTCAATGAAAATGATACAAATAAATTTCTGCGTTACACTTTTTCCTCCGTTACTGCCTGTTTTCGTAATGGAGTGTACGAACGTATTGAGCGCGAAGAAAACGATCATCATATGGCATGAGTACGATTATATCGATACAGATATCGTTGTATTTCCCTTTGCTTCTCTTTATTGCGATTTTCCAGACGATTACAATGCATAATGTGTAGCACATTCGTATTGCTTGAATGGAAACGGCCACGTGACGCGGATTTTCTTAAATGACGCGCACAGAAACGAAATCGCTTTCAGAGACGTTCCCTTGTTCTTCCGTCGAATCTTCATCGCATCGCACTTTACAAATGTCGCTTTCATTTATTGTCTTTCGTTATAAACTCCTACAGTCCATGCATGCTGTATCGTTACAATGATTGTCTTTTACCTCTAGTCCCGACGAACCGCTCGTTGTCCCGTTCGTCAAGAAAAAGAATAAAACACGCATACTTTGTTACAATTGCGGTGGCTCGGAATTCGCCAAAAATATCAATATTCGCGTCTGTGCTGTTTTTCCTTTACACGGAAACTGCTCGGTTTTATCTTGCGTTCATGTATAACGTGACACGATGCAGCGAAAAATTGCGAGTTCTTCGATAGGTCTCTGTTATGAAATAAATTTCTATTTTGTTTTTTTTTTCTTTTTTTTTAATGAAGCCAATATGCTACGATTAAAAGTATTAAAAAATAAGAAAAAGATCATTGTTATCGGATAGTACGAGGTTATACGCATTTGAATGACACGCAACATTGTGTTTTCGTTTCGACCTCTATATTCTATGTTTTATGTAATAAAATTTTCTGCGTTGATCCTCAACTATTGTCATTTATCATACGAGTATAATCACTATTGTTTATATTACTCCTGGAAGAATGTTAAAAGTATGTTTAAATGATATTTCAAATTGCTTGCATAAAATTTTCTTTCTGCTTGCCAAGCAAAACGCTTATCTCTGTTTCCTCTCAAAAATTTCTCTTCGTTTCTTCCACATTAAATTTCATTTTGGAGAAACCAATTTAAAAAGGAAGCCTGCTATTTTATGTACGTTGCTTTAAGTAAAAGAATATTTAGGAGGGAGCGATATAAAGATAAAATTAAATTAGATCGGACAAAGTTAGAAAATTAAATTACAGGAAAAAAGAATTGCGATTTGAGAGAATGTAGGCCAATTGCGAGTAGCTGGAGTTTATTCGGCCAAGATAAATTCGCCCGTTCGAATTAATTGGAACGTTCCAAAGCCGAGCATGAAAGTATTTGCTCCGCTTCGTTTCCGTAATTTAAGGAAACCGAAATACAAGAGAGCTGTGCGCGTTATCATCTGGAAATGAGAATTAAAGTGACTTTGTTCGTTAAGAGTAAAGCGATCCAATTTCAGTTCCGCCGGAAGCGACTATTATCGGGCAGCTTGCGTAACTGTGGTACTACGCTTGGGAAAACTGCTTCCTAGTTGATAAGCTTCCAGCGCCTGGATCAAGAAGAAAATTTCATTTTCTAGATTGTCGCAACTTTGTGCTCGGTTATGGTACAAAATTTCTTCCGTGTAATCCTTCCTTCCTATTTCACGTGTAACGAAATAAACGAAAAACTACTTCAACAGAGAATGTCATCTCCTTTATACGCTATAAATCTTTCTTACTTTTTATTATCGTTCGGACATTTTTCTTATTTACTACATATCTTTGTCAAATGTTGTATTTCAAGCGTGTAACGTATATTAGTTACGTGTCCCCCGATATTATAGAATTCACGTGCTGTCTTTGTCGTCCAATTTTGAAAAAAATTCACAGAGATCGTGTTCTTAGAAACATAAATTGCATTTATTGCGTCCTGACAATGTATTACATTGATTTTCTAGTCTACAGTTTTATAACAAACTAACGTAGTATCGATGTAAGTACACTCGCATATTCCAAGAAATATACGTATATATTTCGTTTATTATTGTAATCGTAGTTGCCGTATATAGAACATCTTGCCAATTGTAAATATTACAAACATTATGCCGCGTCAATTGACAAATTAACGAAGTAAAGAGTACCTTTCGAATTTTATCGATTTGAAGTTTCAGACATCTTTAATCGGACACTATTATATACGCTCAATGTTTTCACCACATCATTGTCAACGATTTTCTACGATACGAACGCAAAAATATTTTCGGGAAACGAGTAGGCGGCGGAGATGGAGAAAGATCTGTCGATTATTTTTGACGAATTCGTATGCCCGAGGGATAGACACTAGACACAACATACGAAGAACACATGATCGATGCGCATGATTGATGAGTAATGATCGTAGACCTATGTACACGGAGTCAACTGTTTACAATAAATAAGTCTTTAATAAATATACTACTAGATTAATAGGTGGTTCCTACAAGATTCGTAGCGAGGTCAAGATATTTCTGGCGGACTCTTTCCTTACCGATATGTAAATATATCGCAAACTCATTTGATCGAGATTCGAGGAGACGTTGAGGGCGATAGAATCTCTTTCTGGTTGTCCTTTCTTTTTCTTTTTTTTTTTTTTCTTATCGACTATTGCTAAGTTTCAATCACTGTACCATACTTTCATAAATCGGTTCCCTATCTCTCTTTGACGGTAGAAAATATTATAACTCTGCTAGAACGATCAGTTTTAGGCAACGAACATTTTTAGAATCGTAAAATATCTAGTTGCGCGTGCCAGTTCTTCTTCTTTCTACTTTTTTTTTTCTTCTTTACTCTACTTTTATTATTAAATTTAAAAGGCAGTTCATTCACAGTGTTGGTATAAAAAAGCGAAACGAAAGTATCTTCTTTCTGTTATTGCCATTTTCTTCAGCGCGAAGCTTGATCTACACGTATAATTGCGAGGTTCGTACCTACGAATATTTAGGATTATTGCTAATTTTCAGCAATCTCGGTTCTCATTAGAACGGACAATAAATAATTTACAAAACAATCCTTCGGATCATATTCCTTGCAAGGATTAAATTACAAAATAAACGAAAAAAAAAAAAAAATGAACACAATATTGCAATCGATCCTAGTATCTCAGACACAATATAATATTCTATATTTTCAATCGATTATATTAACAAGATTCTCTTTATAATCGGAACAATAGAAGGCTAAACATTATCCGTTAGTTTCAAATTTGTCGATTACTTTTACGATACTTAGGAAGACACGCGAGTTTCGTTCACGATGCTCAATTTTAATTACTATTCTCGTTAAGTCTATCGATCGATCTTATCGTAGAATTAGACATTTTTGGCAGTTGGGTGTTGCCCATTGTTAGAATAACAAACGCTCGGTTTACCTTAACGTTAACTTTACGAGTAAATATCTCTATAAATGTTTTAATACTTCTCTTTCTCAGTAATTTAATACTTTAAATCTCTTTACACGAGTCGTACAAAATTATTCGTCCCCTTCTTTAAAAACCTTACAGAACTTGGTTCGAAAACCGCTCTTCCTCCTGGAATTACATGGATATTCGTTTACTATTATTATTGCCTCGTTCGAACACATCCATCGTTCGCGATCGGAATAATACGCTTCCCTCTGATAATTCTCATTTATCTTTTCGTTAGGTTGCTGGCAATCTAATGTCGGTTTTTCGTCGCGCTAACGAGAAATAGTTTCGAGCGACGATGTCCAGCGTTTAACTGAACGGTTAGACACGCAGTAAATACGAATCTGGGGACGCGTAAATGCAACTATTTGCGATTCTTTCTTAGCCTCCCTATTTTTTTTTAAACTCTAGACGTAGCACTATCCAAACTCTATCAACCGTTTCGATCATTGTAAAATTTGTTGGATAGAAGAAAAATAAAAAATTCAGCTCGTATTTTCTGCATCGAACTCGGTTTTTTTTTTCTACAAAGACGCCATAGAGAAGTTTCCCAAGTGGTGGACTAATCGTACAAAACGACGAATATAATCGAATGTAATTACGCAAGACAGAAACACGTAAATTAATTTATACTTGTACGCACTAAACCGACATCATTTTTTCACTAACCAAATACATTTCCCCGATTTGCTGTAACAACGACGTACTTAAAAATTTGCAGTTTTTAATTTATTAGAAAAGAAAAAAGAAACAATCGTTTGTATCTTTTATCAGATCGAATCCTGTAAGTGGAGCTGTTAAAATTTACCACGCGAGAATACTTGTATCGCTGTTTTGTTTTCACGTTTGCTCCTATTTTAATCGTATCGTGACAATCGAAATATGAAGTTCGTTAATGTAAAGAGTATTGTTGCAACATTATTGCAATTACATAGCTTCTCGTTGAGAATATTTCTTCACAATAACGACATAATATTAAATAAATCTTCATCGCGGAGTAAACGGAGTTAATTTGAAAGGTAAATGCGAATTTATCTAACCGAATCAGACTATTACGATATTTTCGTACAAGTTCGCCACCTCTCTTATTATGTCAATTTCACGCGATTCGCCAAATTACAACGACTGAATCGCGATTTTTGAGTTACGTGGCTGTTGCAGCAAACGAGCGATTTAACGCGCGATTACAGCGAGGCGACAAAAATCGAACATTTTCACGTCTCGCCGTGAAAGCGTCGATTTTTACAAACGCGTTCGCTCTAGGAAAAAGAAAAAAAAAAAAAGGAACACGAGACACGCGAATCTCTTTCGAACGACGCGAAAGGGAGAAAATGTGTCTGTCGATCTTATCTTGCGCAGGAAGGTACCGCGAAATCGAAACTATTACGAGGATCGCACGCAGTTCTGACCTAATAATCATCTTCTTAATTTCCTCGATTATATTATCTTCGAGTCTCCTCTCAGCGGTCTCTCGGTTGATCGTCCAACTAGTTTCATCTATGCTGCATCTCTCACGCGTATCGTCTCATTTCCCGTATTCCTCGTCTAATACTACCATCTCTTATTGCGAGTCATTATTTTGTCGCAGCTAATCACGGCAACGTGTCGTTGATAACGTTCAAGGTGTCTTTCCTTTACACTGTGCCTTGCAACTTCCCAGGTTGATGAGTCGAGACGAGAGAGAAACTCTTAAACGGCTTAACATACCTCGCGAGGCATCTTACGATGCGCGTATCGACTTCTGGCATTCCCGATGCAGCTTACGGTATATGTACAGTTTGACCGAACAAAGGTGACGTTTCTGCGGAGAATGTTTTCGATAGAAAGGGTAACACAGGCATTTATAAAGTACTTTTGTTCCTTTTGGCCATTATCTCGCACACTAAGCTACCATTAATTCGTCGAATTCGTTTCATGTATCATCGAACTTGCTGCTGTTATGCGCTCCACGATCTATGAAATTTCTCTGCACGTTACTCGGAGAAAAATACTCAATTACTCAATTTCAACGTACGATTTTTATAACGAATTACGTGGATAAGAGGAGACGAAGAAAAGTACTGGAATCGGGGCAAAGTATTACGCGGGACTGTAGAAGAGTGGCGCCTGGGATATCGGGTTTCTCTTGCCTCTTACCTGCGTGGATATGCACGTTAGAAACCTCAGCCTTGGTTCGTCAAGCGGTAGATCGGTATCGATACATCGGTATTCAAAGCATGCATCGATCGAAAATCAATCTATCGTTTCGGTTAATAAGCAAAAGCCTATTTTAACGCGGTTTTACGAAGCCTAGAAGTCGATGCGTGCATATTAACATGGCTCGACGTGTGTAGGCTGATTTAATTATAATCCAAGAGGAGATTCGATGGAATATACGCTGGAAGATGGCGAAAATTACAAAAATTACGAAAACATCTGACGAGAGAGAGAGAGAGAGAGAGAGAGTGAGAGAGGGAGGGGTGGAGGTGGGAGTCTCGATGCTGCGGCATGTACGAGGCGTGTCACTGTAACGAGCGTGCATTTCAGAGATTATCGTAATTAATATCTAATATTATCGTAATTAATGCGTAAACATATTAGTTGACGTGTTTCGTCGGTGGCTTTACTTATTAGAGAGAAAGCGGAAGTTGTATAGGCAGAAACAAGGTTCGGTCGAGGCAAATTAACAAATTCATTGATTTCCATGCGACCGATCGTAGAAAACGTTTACATGGAATTACGAGGAGCAGAGAAATCGACCGTGGAGTCGCCATTAAGAAAATAACCACGTACATGGCTGCCCGTTCAGCGTAATTAGATCATTGACTACACTCGCGAACGATCGCGGAACGCGGCCGCACCGTTGCTCGCGAGATCAGCTGAGAATCGTGCTTCGAGGATTAAAGCTCGAGTTTAGTGCTCGTTACACGGCCTCGACGCTATTTTATGCCACCGCATGACCACATCCCTTCTCGTACGATAATTACGTCTCTCTCTCTCTCTTTCTCTCTCTCTCTCTCTCTCTCTCTCGACCAACACGCGCCTGTTTCTTCCCATATCATCCACCAGACAGAACGTTCTACTTTTCAACTTCCTTTTATCCGACACCGCGTGCCTTTTTCTTAGCAGAAAGCAGCTCGGAATCGAGGCGAATTGGGATACGACTTAATGGGACGTTGTCTCGACAGGCACGTGTCTTTCGAAGGTTTTTTTCGTGTTCAAGGCGTGTTTCTCGAATGGAATTTGATGTTAACTGTGTAAGGTTGAGATTTTATTTTTCTTCTGATCCGAGTTAACGAAGCTTAGCGTTGATTTTTATAGATTCTATACATGAGCCGCTCGAAACACATTGATAAACTGCGTAAATCGAAGAATACAGAGAAGGGATGATACATCGTCTTTGCTAAATTTACCATCGTTCGATTCGTATTGTCTTGTTGCGACGAACGTATCGTAGTTAGGTATGTAACGAAATTAAGGAATTAATGAAAAGCGAAACTCGTCACTTCCGCAAGCTCTCTTTTACATAAATCAGGATATTTTTGATCGTCGCGTAAAAGTTAAGAAATTTGAAAATTACTCTTTCAGTCGGATTACCGTACGGAGAAGAGATACTTGGAAGCGTAAGAGATCGAAGCATTCATCCACAGAGTATCCTACTTATTCTGAAAGAAAAAAAAGTGGAACATCCTTTCATCCTCGAATTTCTTTCGATTGGAAGCCACTCGCGGGGTCGAAACACCGACAGTTTTCCGCGGGGAACATTTCATGCGCACGCAATCGTCATACATAAATGTGGAGTATGTTGTTAATCGTAAACGTAGCATGATTACTATGTACACGTAAGTTTACATTGATTGCCGCGAAACGCGGTCGAGCCTGGCCCAAGGCGATCGCGTGTACCGCCTCGCATCGCCAGTCTCTCGAGTGGGATCCCCGGAGGTTCACTGTATAACTATAGATACAGTTTCCGGCGTGTCGAACCTTTCGCTGTCGTATGCATCGTCGACTCCTTCCACCGGCTTATTCTTCTCGCACGGTCTAACGCGCCGCCGATTGTCATTTCGATCGTTGCTTCGATCGAGATGGCGAACGTTCGATATGTCGATCGTAATAGTCGCGTAATAGTCGTTCGGAAACGTCGTCGAAGACGAGTATTCGTGGTCGACGGGCAAGGATATCGTTACGATGGATTCGTGTTCCGTTCGAATTATCATTCTGAGAAATAGAATATCCGATGATCGAAACGTATATACTCGCAAGAATCTACGCATTGTCGTTTAAGGCTACGTTTTGAAGAAAAGATAGAGTCTGAAAATTTAACCCGCGTATTTGCTGAAAATCGATGCTTTGAAACTTTATTATACATTTTCAACATTTATGTTCACGCGTAGAACAGCCTCTTCTCGATTATCTAGCGATATCGATTGCTCCAACGTATTCGTTGGAAACGGCAGTCGGTCAGAACGCTCGTCCGTCGTGGCCATAGCGTAAGAATTTGGACAACGATCTCGAGGTATCCTTCGTCTGGGACAGTTGCACGGTAAGACGGGCTCGAATTTCGGAGAATATCGATCGAAAACGATCTCAGGAACGTTCACGGTCACCGCCGATTCTTTCCAGCTGCGACGCTGTAAAAAGCGACCCGATTTATCGTTTCCGTGCGATTTCCACCGAACGCTCTCTTTATTCTAGGAGGACTCACGGTACCATTCGAACCAACGGACACGTTCCTCGACGAGGAAGACGGCTTGGTCCTGCGCCTAGACGAGACTTCATCCCCTCAAGGGGCGATTGACGTACCAGGAGACGGCCAGGAGGAGGAGGACGTTACGGAGATCGATGCGAGAGTTGTCGTGGGCACCGCAGACGTGGTGTCCACTTTGCCAGGCTTGAATCTCTTCCGGACCAGAGGTACCGTAGAGTTCCTCCTCCCCGCCGCCGCTGCCGTTGCCGCTGCTGGCCCCTTCTTCCTCTTTCTCTTCCCATCTGTCAAATTGGGCTTTTTACTTTGACTCATGCTGCCAGCAGCTTTTACTTTTTTTGAGTTTGACGCTGGTGCTTTTCTCTCACCGTTGTTGCTCGCGGTGACGTTCCTACTTCCAGCGACCACTTTGCTCGCGGTGACGTTCCTGCTCGTGTCCACGTTTCTGCCCGTAGCGATGTTCCTGCCGCCGGCCGACGATATTCCTCCTCTCGTCTGGTCGACCCGTAGCTTCCGTTTCTTAGATGGAACCGAAAGCGCCTCTCTTCGACAGGCTTCCTCGCTCGCAGCACCCTCGCAGGATCTCTTCGACTCCAACGAAGTCCCGTTCGAAGCTAGGCTCTCGTTTCTGCCCGAAACTACCACACCCTTCCCGCTCTCCTCCACCATTTGACACTGTGGACCTGGCATCTCGCCTGGCCTGCACCTTCGCTTCCTCTTCTTTCTCTTTTTTCGCTTGCGACACCTGAATTTATCTCTGCCATCCTTTTCCTGTACCGGAAGAGTGGGACAGAGCGATTGCTGAATCAAATCGCCGCGATGACTGTTATGCCGATGACGAACGTTGTGTTGAGCTCCCAACAGTCGTCTTTGAAGAGCCTCCACTCGGTCCGAAGGTGCGACCTGAGTTAATACCCGCGCGTAGGCGGACAGTCTACCCAAATTGTGACCCTTGGCCTGTACCCTCCTCGGCTGGCCACGACGGTTCAATCCGAGGTACAAGGTTTTCTTTGCTGTCGACCATTTCGCCGAGCTGTAGGTGTTGTAATTGTGCTGTTCCAGTGTCTCGTTGAACACGCAGTCGTCCGTGTACTCGCGCTGAAACAGAATATAAAGGGAGGGTTAGTTGTTGCATTCACATCGAGTCTAGGGTTTTTTTTCTTCAGAAAAGTTGTCAAACGTACGAAAACCTTTCCAGCTTTTTGTAAAGTAACAGGAGGAGTGCAAACTATCGTACGGTCGAAATGTCGTGAATTTACCTCCAATCTATCTTCGAATCGCGTGTTTACCGTTTAGAATTATTTCGCTGTTCCGTTGAATAAAGTTTACGTCTGAATATAAATTGCCAATATTTTATCACGTACGTTCTTCTCTTTAGTCCAGCTTGTTGTTAGTGAACGACGGTGAACCTTACGTAGCAAGCTTTTAAATTAATACGACGTTCCAAAAATTCCAAATATCGTTGCCAAACGATATCGTATACGCTGAAATGACAAGATCACAGTAGTCGGTCTCGTAACGATGCTAATGAAGTTTGAAAACATTTCGGTCAACTCGCGTAGAACGTATGTATGATCGTAAAAGGTGTCTAGCAGCGTTCCAATACTTTTCGGACCCTGCGCGTATAATACGTTCGTTTTAATAAATGTAAAACGTTTCCAATAAACGTAGAACGATAACTTTATCGACGTATCATCTGCAATGACATCGTTATACGTCATTAAATCAAAGGTACGTTAATCTCGATACCATCGCTAGCTACGATCGTCACATACTTCTATGATATTCTCGTATCGAAAGAATTTATTCGTTCCGAGAAGCTGGCAAATATTTCGCGATCGTTATCAGTGACGTAGTCTAATTACTCGTCGTTATCACGTTCTAATTGGCGAGGTGCTGTGATTCGCGTGACATCGCTTCTGTCCCCTCCGTTTAACAGGTAACTTCGTTTCGTCGTATTGGCTACTGGCCGGCCTGCGAAACGGGGCTAACGCGGGGTGAAATATTAACGACGCTTCCCGATGGAAGGATGTAAATTAACATTACGTATAACACGGAACCAGCTCGACCGGCCACCGACGACCGCACACCGAGCATTATGTTTTCGCCGGCATTACGCCGCGCTGTGATTTCGCTGTCCGCTTTATGGTAACTCGTTTCTAGACGAGCGAAAGCGGCTGTGTTCTTCATCGGCTCTAATTACAGCGTTTACCCGGTTTGCTCCGCGGAAAAATCCGTCGACAACCGTAAAGAATGCGTACGACCGGAACGAAAAACCGACTTTACGGCGCCGAAACCGCCCACCGTTCGCGTGTCCGTTTTTAATTTAATGCTCATTTGCCACTTGCCATCGTTGGTATATCATTATCTTCGTTTTCTTTAACGATCTAACTTTTTATTTGTTTATTTTACTGATTTTCCATCCACCTTTCTTGTTCCTTTCTATACGACTAACGATTAAAATCGGTTACATCCGATACTATTTTTCAAACAGTTTCAACGATATCGAGTCACAGAGTTTCCTTGTGAATTTTTTATCAAATAACGGAACGTTAGGGGAATTGAGAAGAACCGCTAAAAATGGTTTGATAAAACAGGTTTCTCTTTTTCACTCGACAACGTCGAACTTCTATCGCTTTCACGAAGTCTGCGTTCGCTATCCGTCGAAGATCGTTTGATGAATGTTGTATCCGTTTTATCATTGGCAAAATATAGCATTTATTGCGGCAAATCTACTAATATTCTAATCTGACTATTAAAAATAGAAAACGTAAATGCGAATTTTATATTTATGTCAGGAAATATCTATCGTGGGAAATTCGAGGGTTTGTCGAAATTTACCGAAAACTAAGGAAAGCTAAGGATTGCTTCTGTGGGTTTAACGGGTCGGTATCGGAGAAGATAGAGGGCTCGCAAAATCGACAAGGCAGCCACGACTTTGTACAGTCGATTGGTTACGCGTGCCGCGCTTTAGGGGTTTCACGTTATTGAGTCGTAACGTTACAGACGTGGGCGAAGTTCAACGTTCACGACTCTAACTTTCCAAATGGAAATGTCGTCAGGAGAGTCTTTTTTTCGAAGCAGCCGCCGTTTTACGAGGGTTCGTAACACGCACAAAGTATACAAAGCCAACTGCATAGTTAAGAAGATATATTTGATTCGTAAACTAGTAAGAGGAATGAGAATTCGTCCAAGGTCTAAAGTCTAGTCTAAGGGTAAAGTTATTTGACGCAAAGAAGATCGTGGGAGACGTTATTCTTAAAGATTCCAGCGTTCTCGTTGCTATTCTCCGACAGATTATTAATTTAAACGAAACAAAAGAACGAAAGCAAATGCGAAGACAGTTTTCTCAACATGGTACTTATCGACAACGTACTGAACTAGAAAACTGCACCCTTGTAAAAAATTGAAAATGTAGATGGGCACACGAGCTAGAGGACTAATCGAGCCACGTGTGGTCTTCCCTCGGAGTACCAATATCGTAGGACACGCACATACTGTAACAATAACTAAACTCCGGGCACGAACTATGTCGCCGCTACGTGGAATCGTCTAGCAAAGGCGATTGGAAATTTACCGGTACCCCCTCGACCGGAATAAATAATCGGTCTGTGTCACGTGCGATCTCAATAGCGCCGAGCGTTTTAGCGAACATTCTTTGTACCTATTATTATTTTAAAATACACTGTACGTTTTTAACAAAGAGTTACCTCGTCATTTAACATCACACGACCAACCATCTCTTCCACAAAAATATGGCTGATTGGGTTCTTCCCCCGTACTCTTCGTATATTTATTAACTACATACGTACATATGCGTATCGATTAATCCGACATTTCGTACATCGTATGTTCATCACGCGTATTGTCATATCAATGATATAACAACGACATTACATTACATCTTTAGCGTTCTACTCTCTCGCGTGAAATTAACAACTTGCGGATAATGCCTGTAGTTTCATACGTAGCTCGTACGCGTGTGCACTGTGCGCCGAGACGAACTGCTACTATACTGCGAGGATAGTTGTGTCCAGACGCTGTTATGGCTGCAAGTGCAAAGTCGGAAACCCGATCCGGCTTTCATCTTTTCCGCATACATCGTTGGCGGGACTGACATTGATTCGTGTTTTATCTGAACCCGTTTGCGGCACCAACAACACGCGTTATTCGATCTTCGTTCGCGCTTGTTCGAAATAGGCGAAGACGGAAGAAAGGAAAAGCGTTTCCTCCATACGTGTTCTTATTATATTCCTCGAAGAAAGGTAATTTTCAGCGAGCAATCGATCGATCAATCGTATCGAGCTATATTCTTTGTTGATGGAACGAGGGCGGGGCTTACTCTCTTCCGACCAGTGTCTGCTTTCCGTGAAGCTAAAGAGCAAAATTTCCGTCATTATAAAAATGCCTCGCTATCGAGTGGAAACTTTGCGGTTCTTGCAACGATGCAAATTTGTGTGGAACAGGTTTACGCAGTGTGTAATTAGAAAAAAGGATATACGCGAGATACGTAATCTCTCGGAACGAGATGTAATTACAGCGAGTTTAGAAATATTGTGGTTCGCTTACTGACAAGCAACCAGAATCTTCGATTATCTACACTTGCCAAGTGCGTATTAAGCGATCACACCCGTTTCGTTTGTCCCATTCCACGCTAATGTTCAACCCAAGTTATACATAGCATATAGTACGTGTACGCATACAGTGCGTTAACGCGTACTAACGTTTAACGGTAAGAATTGTGTACGGGTAATCGTCTGGCACGATATTCCTTAGAAAATCCTTATATTCGATTTATTGAAAAATAATACGGGAGATAAAGAAGGTCTTATCGCGTAAATCGTTCAAGATGGGGTTAATTTTTCTAGGATATTTCGAAAATTAACATCGCGTTCCGATCTCCACCTAAACGCAGGTCATTTCCGTAAGAGATTCTTCAAAACGTAAAACACATAAAGCTACGTCGCGATAACTCATATACGATTAAAATACGAGACAATGAATTTCGTTAACGGATCCAACCGCATGATTTATGTCCGATTCGTCGCCTCGTTAATTCTTCAGTGGCGGGCTTGGGAAAAAGAACGAAAGTCCCGATGTCTGTTGCGTACCGTCGTTTATAGCAGCGATAAATGTGGAATACCACGAAACAGTAATTTCATTGAGCTACGTGTGCATCGCGTGATTACAGAAACGATCTCATTGACCCTCGAATAATGTAATTTATCTCGCCGGATATATTTGCGCATTCGTGAAGGGTGCGAACCAGAAATAAGATTGTCCAATTCTGCGAACCAGAATACGATTTATGTACTTTCCTGAAGGGGGCAAACGTATTTGCCGTTCAACAGCCCCGCCATTGATTAACATTCCTCACACTTTGCGAACCGGCGAAGGTTGCTTCGTTCGTACGATTTTACTCGTACAGGTATCGATTATGCATAATAAAGTTTATCGAGAGCCGAGGATTTCATTCGAATAGATAATCGAACATCTGCGATGACGATAATAATATCAATAATAATGATAATTGTCGATAAATGCGTATAGCAAGATGTACGTGGTAGAAAGAATAATAATAATAATAATAATAATAAAAAGCGAGAGTAAAGTTGACAATGGAACGGAATATTAATCCGCGCTGTTTCGTGTTTATATAAATTGTTGCGCTGTTACGTTGTTACGTGAAATTACCTACAAGTTTCTTACGTGCAATTTTGTATAATTTTCTTTCATTTTCAAGCTACAATTATTTTTCGTATCGTGGGAAATATTTAGTTATCTATTCTACGTTTAAATGTACTTTCGAAGTTTAAGTTATACAGTCGAGAGCTATCGCCGACCGTGAATTGAAAGCGCTTTATCGTTTAGATGTAAACCGTCTTAAACCGTCTACGTTATTGGTCTTTAGACACTGCCTTAAAGATATTGCTTATTTATATATTTTCTAGCTTACAAATTACAAAGAAAAATAGTAAACGAAGTAATTCTTTGCTCGTGCAATTCACTTTAAAAAGTCTATTTTTTATCGTATCGTGATATTCCATTATGCGTACTATTAATAGCAGACAATAAAATCACACGCGATCCGTGTCTCTTCGTCGACAATTTCATTATGTTGGATCTGGAAAGAAATGGACAAACGTCCTACTCCACTTTCCAGTGGTAGTGTATACGTGTATCTATTAATTGAACTCCAACCATAGTTAAACTTTCTTCGACTGTTCGTAGCTTCGATAAATGTAGAGCAGCACGCGATGCACTACATCGAGAAACACGTGTTGCACCATGATTATTCATCCGATGATTGCGTTCACCCTCGAATTCCAGTAGGCGAGCGAGAACGAGCGATCGTGTATCAAACTTGACGCCTAAACAAACCTTTGTGTTTTCCCTGCGAGATTTACGACTACGACGAAAAGAGGGGCCGATGCAGCCGATTTTTTCCACTGTCAACAGCTTGAATGAAGAATGCGCGGGCGAAATTATTGAAATCATCGTATCCCTTTTATTCTGGAACCGGTCAATATACACGGAGACATGTGGTCCCTGTTAACCCTGTCCGCGCCAATGAAACTTCCTTCTGACCGTGCAAGGGGTTTGCTCGCTAACTGACAGTCCACGTATTAACTTTCACGCTGCAGGCTGACATTTAGCCATTTGAAAAGTTTACTTGCAAAATTAGAATTGACGTATGTTTGTTCGGTCGAGTTTAGACGATTAAGCTTGTTTCAGTTTGTTTAAGCGTAGACTTCGCCAGAGATTCAATTGTTGGTAAAATACCCCCGTTCAGTTCAAATTGATTACATCTGAGAAAGGAATAAAATGGAAAACTGTCTAAAAATAGTCTGTCTATGAAATAGTTACAATAAAATAGCGTTTAAAATTCCTCGTACAACTTTGTTACTTTTTTTTTCTTTTACCAAGTAGCGCATCGATATCTTGGGAGTTTATTTTGTCGTTAGCTTCGCTCGTTTACGATTAGACGAGTGTTACGGCGCGGTAGTTTGTACACATCTGACGCGAGTAGAAACAACTAACTTGCGCGTATTATTGACTTCTATTCCTGAAATTCTCGATCATTATTATTGGTCGTAACTACCTATCATCCTTGTCAGTAGTTTTGACTTATCAAAGAATTTATGATTAAATGCAAATTTCAAGTTTGTAACAGTGCAATTTAATCCACGACACGTTTCCCGTGTTTGTCTAAAGTACTTTGAAACTTGAAAGAAACATCGTCTCTTGCTGTATAACTTTTATCATATCCGAAATTAAATAAAAATACACAATTAATATAGAAATATACGACATTATACGAAATTATACGTAACAGGGGATTGGACATTTGTGCACGCATGTAATTTTTCAATTGTTAGGCTTCTTCGAAATCATTAAGACTCTCGATAAGACTTTCAAGATAATGTCTCTTCTCAGCGCCAATTACAGTCGTCCATATCCCGTTTAATCTAGTAAATTATGGTAGTTGCATTGACTTCGTGTGTAATTTTTTGATCGACGATCCAGTTGTAATATATATCGATCGGCATACAGCGAGCTATTTTGCAGATATTATTGGCACGAGTGTGGAAATCTGTTCCTTTCAATACTTGCAGGTTAATAGTAGGTCTGTAATTAATGAGAAGCAAAGCTGCAATTTGTCAACTAAATTATAGTGGACGTCGAATCGGATTATAATGCCACGAGTGGCACACAATTACGATATCTACGCTCGTTACTGTCTAATTAGACGCGTGCCTCGGGCTGTATCGTATCCGATGCCAAAAATATTTCTATTTTTAATATCTCTAACGTTGTAACGTATCATCTGATCAGAACGTATGAAAAATACCGAAGAAATAAACAACGTTTCATGCGCATCGACTTACGAGTAACAAATTACTATGATCGCAATGACATTGTACGTATACCGCAATGCCATCATCCTACATTACGCGTTATCATTTAGTAAAAGGTTTCTCGTCGTACGAACAACGCTTAGTCTCGAAGCGCGAAAATCTTTTCAATATACGTACTTAACGTAATGACACGCTCAAGGCCGATGTGGTCGATCCTCCCAATACCGTTTACCACGTAAATTACGGTATAGATGATGTAATTTCATATAATTTCCCTTTCCTGCGTCAGATAGACGTTATATTTTTCTATAAATATATAAATATATATATATATGTATACGTATGTAACATAAACGTACGTTATATAAATGCGACGCGTTCAACGATGTACGTATACATAGGAAACGCGACTGGCCAGTTTCAGTCAAGTTTGGGCATCTCGACACATTCTTTTCGATAGAACGAGATCTCAACTTCTCTACGTGCAAATGATCAAAGTAATCAGGCAATCGGAGGAAACCGGGAGTAATTTCGCGGAATCCTCGCTCGCATCTTCGAGAGCCGTTCAAGGATTAGAAATTATCCGTGATTGCGAGGCGAGAAAGCGTCAGGTTTTTTGTAGCAAGTGGTAGACCAAGTCGCGTTTAAACGCGGCTAATATCCTGAATCAGGATCGGGCAAAAGATCAAGATCGATTGATTTATAATAATCATGGCGTTCGCTATGATTATATTTTTTTCTTGCACTTCGGGCGACTCATTGAATATGCGAGTTACAGCGTCAACCACCTCCGGGCTATGCTCATGACTTACGAGCTCAAAAGGGGAATATGTATCTACAGTGTATCGCATCGATTACCCTCAGTTTTATGCTCGTTTCGGACGCTTTCGGATAGTTCGGTGATTTATAAACGAAGATCACGCGAGAAAAATACGACGAGATCCTTAATCCTTTGACTTTTACGCGATTCGATGGCCAGAAAACAGTGGATAACTTTAAGAGTGGCGATTTTAATATCAACCTGAAGTTATCTATTATAATCCGAATATAATCTGAAACGGGAAATATCCCGGTAGATTCGTAGACGCGAGTCTTGCGAAAATAACTGATAAACTGAATGATATTATTAATGTTTTTCTTAATGTTCGAGAGGATGGCAAAAACGCATTTAATTTTTAAATCAAACATACAGAATTTTTTTATTACCTATGTGTGTGTATATATATAGAAGCTCGCACGTTACGATATGTTAGCAGATCGGATCTTTCTTCGTCAACCAGGAGCAAAATAAACAAATAATATGCACGCATGAGTACTTAATTAGTCATAAAACTAGATGGCCTTCTTAAAGGAAATCTGCATTATCAACGTGACCAATCAGTAACAGTAATTAAAGGATTTTTTAAAGGTAGTTACTCAAACAGCATGAGCGCGTGTTTAATTTAAATTTGCTCTATTTTTGAATCTCGATCTGAAACTAGTTGACAAATAAAACCAATTGAAACGATTATTTATCGTATACCACAGAAATAAATGGTATTAAAACAGGTATCTAAACAAAAAGTGAAAATATATCCAGTCTTCCGTGGCATTTCAGTCTCTGTTCGTTTCTAAATACGAAATAGTAACTACGAAAATGATTTCCACTCCATCGTACTTGGCGTTACAGTATTTGATTAATTAGGTTCGAGTATATTAAATTTTCTATCGTCTAGTAGTATCGTTTCTTCCTGCGATTATAAACAAAAAAAAAAGATATGTAGATACATACTGTTGTGAAGACGAAGCGTAGAAAACTGAAGCTGGTAAGGAAATCGTTCATTGGAAAATGAGGCTCTATGCAAATGTATGTTTGTACTTTCTATAAGCGTTGTATATGAAAGGAAGAAAAGGCAGAAATAAAATTGCAAAAAGTTGAAGTTAATATCGTCGAAAAAAAGGTACACGACCAACGAATTGCCTTTCGACCAAGATGCATTGTCAGTAGACTCGATTATAGATCGTTCGAAGCAATTTGAGAAGTTAAGAGACGCCGCGTCGCGCCACGTCGTGGACGAAGATTCACGTAAACGCTTAATTCTTGTGTGGAGTAGAGGCGCTTCGACAAACGCAAAAACGGCTGCTGATAACCGATCTTTTACAAGTAATTCCAGTGACTTAAAGCGAGAGAAGTGCATGTAATTCCCGTTGAGTACATACGCGTGTTGTTGGCAAGTTTAAAGCGGCCGATCACGTAACTTCATAACGAGCCTTTTCCTCTGGCACACACGAGCGAACTTCGTGGCTTAAGCGCTGGTAACTACAGAAGTCAAATCGCGCGTTTACGTACATTTATCGGTATATACGAAGTCGTTCGATTTTAAAGCAATGGTAATTACTGTTATCGATTCGGTCGTTATTTCAGAGAATGCGTCAGTATGGCGAACCATCCTAGACGGCTGGTATTAAATAGAAACTACCGTTCCTTTCCACCATTTCGAAACTTCGTTTCCCCTTCGTTTCGTTATTTTTCAGCGAAGTATTAATTACCCGCCGACATTAGCCGACACAGGCATAGCCAGTATCGCTAATCGCTAGATAATTTCCTTTAATAGGTAGATAAGTGATATCGCTTGTCCGATACTCGTACTTGTATTAGTAAATCATTATCATTGAGAAGTTTATTAAGCTTCCAACTTTTACGTAGCAGGTAGTTATACATATATGTGGATACGTGTTTAATTCGATAAATAGAATTCAATTATAGCTTTCTAAATCCTGTGGAATTGGAATAATATGTTTCTAAATTCGGTGTTAAAAAATGCAACAGTCGTTATCGTACCTAGAAGATCCGAGTAAATGATCTTAATGACGATCTCTGAAATATCACGGTGCGGCAACTCTCCTGAAACGTTTCGGTCGCAAAATAAGTCTTTACCCTCGACGACGGTATGAATCAATGTCCGCGCTAAATGTGAAAATGTCGTCAAATTAAGACGACAGAATCCAGAACGGGACGCGACTTAATCATCCGTCAGGGCGGTTACCTGTCTCCTTCCGTGACACGTGCATGAGTTGCGTGCATGCGTGCATCCATTGGGTGATGTGCCCGGTTGCGCGTGCGCACAACGAGAATGCATCGTGTTCGAAGGTTCACGCGGGGTCAAAGTCAACTGGTTCCTAGCCCATATTCAGCATGCAACGAATACCGAAGTGCAATTGCGTCACCGTTCCATTCTGCATTCGTGTGATCCCCCTCGAGCACCATAAATTACACGTCGCGTCGCGTCGCGATGTCTCGTTCACCACGCAGCCAACTGCACCACTCACGAGGCAAAACGTACTCGTCTCATGGCAAGGATTATCATTTTTCTAGCCGTTCTTGCATCTCGTTAGTCTCGTTACGTCTTATCGTTTCTCCTTGTGTTGCTTCGATGCTTCCGATCGAAGCGAACCGATTTCATTATTTTACGACGTCTCTTTTCGTCTTTTTCGGAAGATTCTTCCGTTTTTATCCTTTTTTTTTTCTGTAGGGAAGGGTAGTTCGAAAAGCAGCGAGCGAAGAAAGGCAGGAAATAATCTTTACGTTTAACTACTTATCTTTCAATTGGTTCTCTGTCGTTGTGTGAATTCGAAAGAAAAGAAAAGTTATAATTTTACTGGATCGAAGTATTTTGTCGTGTCGTTAATTTTAGTCGTTTATGTTTTACACTCAACACGTATATCTCAGATTCGAGTATCGGCACATTTACGAACGATACGTGGCATAAGCAGGCAGATTTATTTTATAAATCACGAGTAACCGATTTAATCGGTTCATTCCCTTCATGTTGTACCGGATGTATGATAAATCGATAGCATTAAAAGATTACAGATTTAGTTCACGTTTTACGTTCGTGGCATTATCCGCACCTCAAGTATTACCTACTCATCGTTACGAATTACAAATTTGAAACAACAAATCACTAGGTTAATATATAGCAGCTAATTATTCAGTTCTTGAACGTTACGCGATACAAACAACACAATGATAGCATCAAATAGAAACTTCCTCGCAGATTTAGCTCACGACTGTTACGTTTGTACCATTATCCGCACCCCAAGTGTTACTCATCGTTGCAAACTACTACGTTAATATAACCTGGCCCCGTTCATTCCTTTAGCCTTGCTAATTTTTATCCCGTTCCAACACCATTATCCGCTATCAAGAAACAGAAAACGACCTACAACCCTTTTCATTCCCATCGAAACTCCTAGTTCGTCTGCTCTCGAATAATCAAAATCTCAAGATCCGCGAAAGCAAAAGAACAAACAGATCCTTAACTCTCGAACGTATCAAGAAACCACGAACGCGTCATAAAGTCGGCTGTACGTTGTACACGTGGGCAATCTTAGCACGGCTGTTGCATTTACTCGTTCTTAATCCATTAAGAACCAAGCGAAATTATGCGTAAAATTTCCGCAAGACGCAACGCTACTACAAAAGTATCGAATAAAGAAATTTATCGTTTGGCCAGGTTAGGGAAAAGGGACAGATAGATGGGTTGCAAAAGCCGTATTTCGGTAGCGCGTTTCATCGTGCTCTTCTCGTTGCGTTACGTAATAACAACGCGAGCCAGGACGTCGCAAGTAAGCGATCAATCTCGTTATTTCAATCACGCGTACCCGTTTCCGCGAGCCGTTGCATGCACGCAGGTCGTTCGCAGGTGCGTATCGCTGTTTACGTCGAACCTATAGAAAATAATGCCCCCGTTCGAAAGAAATCGGCTAATGGAGATCGTAATTTCGCAGTGCCACCGTTGGTGACCCGCTGTTTTACACCTAAAGGAGAAGAAACTTTACGACTTTCGGTATTATTATGCCCTGTTTACGATTTATTCTTAGCAGATTTATCTTTAGTGCGGCGTGAACTGTTCGAATCGATGCTTTGTGCGTGTGTATCGTGTTGCAATTGATACGCTAGGCTTGTGTTGTACGTTGCTTTAGAATAGAACCGATATATGCAATTAGTTCTCAGACGTCATTCGTTGTAGCGTAAATTAGTCGAAGTGTACACGGAGACGCGTGTACCTATATTTAAGGAAAATACGCTTCGGAATTCTAAATAAAATCTTGTAGTTGTCATTTAACTTTTATACACTCTACATGTTCGATATATAATTTATTTCTGTAATAAATAGCGGCGGCACGAAAAACGTACTTGATATTCGTTGTAAGGAATAAAATGAAGGAGTTGAACGATGCACCGTGATATATTTGGTTCGCAACAATCGGAAAATGGTGGCGGTGCAACGTAATACTCGCGGAAACTCATCGCAAACTCGTTCGCGCAATTAACTGTATTTTACGCAGTATCAAGGAACTCGGAAACTCCGTTTTACGCGCATATGTGTCGTGAATAGGGAATTTAATGCACACTAGTACACGGCCACTTCTCCAACCGTTGAGTAAAAGCTGTTACATCGCTGTTAACGGTGTCTGGACGTTTACGATTACCGTGATTTCTGGCCGGTCGAATTTTACCGTGCATTCGATTCTCGATATCCGAACGACGATATCTTAATGCTTCCAGAGCGTTCTCTTTTATTTGGGTTGGCTTTCCTCGCTGTTCAGACTCTAGCGAGCCTAGTGTCTCGCGGCTGATAGCGACCATGCAATTTCAGTACGATTCGAGAAGAAATTCGATATTTAAACGGAATATCTATTTATCCAAGGTACTATTTGTTCAGATAACGACGAGGTAAGTTAAAGTTAACCTTTACGCCGTGATATTACGGTCGAACGCTGCTACGTTCCCCTTTACCGAAACATTCGCTTTTAATCCATTTTCTGTCAAAATGTATTCTCTTTCACCGTACGAATTGACAACGACACGCTACATACTATACTCGTATAACACTTATATATAAAAGAAATTGGAAATTGAAGAATCTTTTTATCGAATCGGTAAAGATTAAGCTTCTTTCAGATTGGCAAAGTTGAATCTGAATGATTTAAATTCAAGCAACTTGATATCAACTTTGGTAATGTTAATCTGATATTCGCTTAACTCGAAATATCGCTGCAAGGACAAGGAAATACATTTGCGGAGTACAAAGATTTTATTCTCTGTTCTCCGAACCCGACGTCGCTGCGGTGACTTGCCGCACACCGATGGTCGGACGCCGGCTTTAAAAGTAGCCGCAAAACTGTTGCTCCGTCTAAATTCTGAATGAAAGAATATATGAAAGATCGAACTTGGTTCGAAGCGCGTTTCAAGTTATACGAAATAAGAGTAATTCTCACGGTAGTAAACGTTAATAAAATGGTTTCGAGTTTCAAGTTTTTAACTGGGAAAACAGAGAAAGACGTACGAGAGTCGAGAGAGCACGTCCTTAGTCGGTCTAATGTTTTTAGCTTCGTTTCTAATCCTGGTATATTAGTCGTTTCTTAGTACGTATTAATTGGCTAAATTAAGTTTTAATTTTAAGCGCCTGTTCACTTTCCGCCACAGGTACACGCTCGAAGCCAATTTATCCGATTTCGAACAATTTGAAAGTCAAGTTACTCGGCTCGTATGAACGCGATCTTGAAGTTAGGCTTTTTCGAATTCAAATGCCCAATCCGACTAATTCGAGCGAAGTTTTAAAAGACTAGAGAAATTTTCGCCGCGCAAACGTTCCCTCTGTTATTCGTGAACTCTACGCGGGTTCGACTTGTTGTGTCTGCTCGCATTTTATTGTCTTTGTTTTACGGTAGACATTCACGTTTTGTGGAAAATGCTCGCAGTGCAGACTATACAAAGAAACGCGAACTGGATTATTTCGTTGCTTTTGTTTCGTTCCTCCTTCCCTCCTTTTCTTCTTTCTTTCTTCTTAGAACAAGGTCTCGATGAATACAAAAGTGGCTAACCAAAGTAGTATCGTAGAGTACAGCGATTCGCGAAAGTATTTTGGACATTTACCATAAAATGTATTACGTGTGTTATACGTGCAAAACATTCTGAAATTTTATTACCATTGCGACGTATAAAACGGTATCGAAACACATCGAATATACGTATGTTCGATGATTCTTTCTCTTATCGAGAGTTGAGAAACCGTTTACATATATATTGATTTCGCGATAGAATCTCGTAGCAATGGATATCATTTAAAATATAAATACAAGATGTATAGGTGCATACTTAGATGTATAACCGAAACTGACATTTCGCCTACTTTGTCTGTGTAAAACTGATAAATGTTACTCAACAATATTACAAAGATATTGGAAAAAATATTATTCAAATATACATTACGCATTCCGTATTTTAAAATTAATTACTAAATCGTAATATCACAGAAATATATAGAAGTCTCCATAACGATTGAAGAAAAGATATTCCATTAGTCCTGTTCCATTAATAATAATAATAAAATAAAGCAACTTTCATCCGATAATTTTTGTCATACTTTTAATAGATACAGAAATGATACCGTGTACAAGTATAAACAGGACATGCTGTTATTTTACATGTTATTTTAGTTAATTATCTCGTTATTTATGTATATATTTATAACCAATCGAATCTCTAATCGAATTTCTTTCTTTCAATAATTTTCTCGTCATCTTTCGTAAAACGAAGCTGTATCAGCGTATCAGCGCACGAGGTCTGTATATCTTCGAAGCAATACGATTTTTGCGCATTATCAAAAATATATTACTTCGTTTACGACGTGAGCTATCAGGAGTTTTTTGCGAACCGCAAGCTTGACGCGCGATATTAATTTAATTTCCCGCAATTACGCAAATGGCCGTTTTTCTCTTCGGGCAACATCCTATCAACTTAATTAAGAACGAACAAGGAACTTTCAATTCGTCGACGAGTCTGAAATCCACTAAGAGAAAATGAGCAGCTTCGCGATTCCAACTTTACGCGTAAAATTATACCTGTTTTATGCTCGCTATAGTCTGACGCTGCTACACGTTATCTTGCCTTCGTTAATATTCTATCAATTTTCTTTTCGTCTCAAAAAGCATCCCATCGATGCACGAAACCTTCCACATACGAAAAAACCATCAAGTTTCTCAAGCGATACCAACAACGGTTCATTTCTCCGCTACAATTTCCACAATTACCATCGAGGTTTTGTAAAAACCGAGGACGATTATTTCTCGTAAGAAGTTGCCATGCAAATGTTCGTAGTAGTACGATAAAATGTATGCGAAAGTATACTGTATATATTTAAATATTTATCGTTTTCTATCACATTCTAGATTACGATATATCAACGGTGTCCCATATCTCAACTTGCAAAGAACAAACTTCAACCGTCAGCCGAAGCTCGACTATTTCCATTCTCTTCGCGACACGGTAAAACTTCACGGACGTCGTTTTCTTTTATTCAAATTAATCACCTAAACTAGTCGCGGACCGATGAATCCAGACTAGACGTACGCTTTAGCGAAGTTGTACGTGCGCCACGTGACAGTTTCGTAAAGTCCATCGCACTATTCACCGCTTCTATTCTAGTTCTTCCGACCGGCCATTTCTGCACGCGTCTGTGACTCTAATATAATTGAATGGACGACCGTTGCCTTCGTCTATCGCCTCGGTTTTCCATCCATCATCGCCAGAGAACCGAGTCTTCCGTCCCTTTTCAAAGGTACTTCGGTGTTTAACTGGGACGAGACGACATTCCAGGTTATCGTCCCCTTTTGCGATTAACCGTGTAATGCAAAGTAATTCGCTTCTCACGCGGAATACGCGTTCCTCCAACGAACGATCTCTGCGCTTTCCATCTTCGAATCAGAAAACTCCAAATTACAGAAACGACGAATTTCTCGGAATTACGATGAGACATATATGGTTGTTCTAAATGTAGGACGTAGATACGAGAATATGTAAGATTGCGTAACGTACAGATACGGAATAAGTCTAATCGCTTCCAGTAAACGAAGTTTTTCATATATAGATATTCTATACATTTGAAAAATGTAATTGATTGCTAAATATTTGGTTTCGCGAAAGAAGAAAGTCGATTTAAACACGAGCAACGTAATTTGCCTACAGAGCGTAAAAAGAACCTTGTTTGTGAAGAATTAACATGTCTTAAGTATAACTTAATATTTCTTTGATATTTTGCCTCGTGTTACGTAACAGATACGTTCTCTTAATTCGTTGTATTTGGCTTTACGTTTGACGATAAAGATATGTAAAAGATACAACGTGTATATCGTATTTGTGTAACTCGTATCGTACCGTAGAATTTTGTTTTGCCAAGTTTGTTTGAATAAGGTGCGCGCGTGAGAGCAGTCTTATTCAAGAGAGTTTCATTCAAGAAATTATTCATAATAAATTAGTTCCTAGAAGAGAGTTAAATATTGTAACATTGGAAGCCAAGTAATTATTTTTCTTGCATATCATTGACATGTTTCGGTAAAGATAAAAAATGTCAAAGACGACTTAGGATAACGAGGACAAGAGACGCGAGAGCTTAAGATAGAGTGGAATGTAGGCTGTCATCGTTTGAAATAGAAAACGGTACGTAGTTCGTTGAAAATTTTGTGCATTTCTGCTTGTGTTTTTTTTTTTTAAACAAAGTACAGACTAATCGCGCGACGATCGAATAATCGATAAACGTATATACTCTAACTTTTACGACGTGCCTTAAATCTGCCACGCAATACTCTTAAATTGCATTATACGAAATAACCAAAAAGAAGTTTTTCAAAGGTTTGACATATGTGTGTGTGTGTGCACAATAAAACGATGACAATAAAACGATATGGAAGCGTTATGGGTGTTGTTATTACGGCAATGTGAGTTCTAATAAATCCAGATAGTCGTAAATTAGAAGATAATTAATCCGTTGTAATCCGTTACATGCTCGATAAAGTTGTACAAATATATAGGTTTGTCGCATTACGCGTTATACGAAGCTGAGCGTTCTAGTCACAGACTTTTGTTGCGTGGCAAATTCGTTCCGAAGGTTCTACACCGTGGAATGTAGAAATCTAGATTACGGATTAGATATAACAAATGTGAGAACGCTGAACCTAGTGCCGAGAGCAAAGCTACCATTATAGCTACTACATGCCACACACAAGAATACTGACTTGCCTTACAATTATTTCGTCTTGGATACAAGATACGAATATTAAAAATACGAATATTCCTCTTATTAGTTTGTTCGTTCGTTTTTAACGTTCGATCAACCTTCAATTTCCGTTCTTTTATTTCCACCGCTCTAAGCAATAAACGTTTTATCAGACGCGATTCGCTGTACCTTCGCGATACGATATCGCTGTTTAACTTGATAATTAAAACAAATGCAAAATGCAAATGCAAAATTAGACGATTAAGGCGAACGTTCGCGTTCTTCCGAGATATACAATCCCGCCACGTCAACTAATCACCAGTTCCAGCCATCGTTTTACGTAAGTAGCCGAAGAAACGCTTTTTTGACCCCGGGGTCCGACGTGTTAAGCCGGCTAAAAAATCGGACGAGTGCAACAACCGAATCGTGTAGCGACTGATTCACCACGCGCAGGGCCAGTGGGAAAGGCGTGTGGTCGATGAACGAAAGCGAAAGATTTACTGTGCCCTAATCGCTGCATGGTAATTTGTGGAACTCGAGGACTCGAGGACTCGAGGACTGGAGGAGGCGGCTGCGAACAGCTAATTGAATTAGCGAATTAATTGCGTTATTAGACGCCACGGGGGCTAACCTGTACGGGCACGCATACCAATAATCATAAATCACCGGATTGAATTTTGAATGCCGATTCTGCAGCAGGCTCTCGAGCCATGAGACCACTTCCAACGATCCACGCGCCTCGCACACTCGTTTCTCTTTTTTCCAGCTTGCTCGCTTTATATCACTGCTCGGTAATTCGGAGGTGTTAATCGTTTAATAGGTGAGGCATCGTTGGTCGTGTATTTTCGGGGACGTAGATTGATGGGATGGATTCTCTGGACGCCTTTGGAGTCTTCCTTTCTAATTCGGTGAGCTATGTGACCGCGCCGATTTTAAGCCGAACGCTTGGGGATTCGGAAATCTCTTTGTGCGCCTTCGGTTTCCACGGAGAAATGGGATTGAATAGAGTCCACTGGATATAGAAATAGACCCGTTGATGGTGACGAGTTAGTTAGTCGGAATTATCGAGAAATCAAGGAAATAAATTAGCGAATAACATGCAGCGGATAAGTTAGAACTCGACGACGATGATTCTCCACCGTCATAATACATTCAAATAATATCTAAATCATTTTGCTGAGAAATAATCGATCTAGGATGTTCTCGCACAGCCGAACGAATGTTACACAGCGAAACGAACGATTTACGAGTTGTCAACCTAAAAACACGTTGCGCTTTTCGAGGTATCGTTTTTATTTTGCAGCCCGTATTTCATTTTTCCATTCTGTACGAGCTTCTTAAATTACGATCTATAAATTACAAAGATCAACTTTCACCTACGAACCTAGTCGCGCACGATGTTTCGTATTGATATATAAAACACCCAAGCACTCGACTTGTATAACTCGCGTATTGTGTAATTAGAGAACTTCTCGGTTTCGATTTGTTCAACGAATTTTCCAATAACAGTTGGCCGTAAAATTTCTACTTTCCCTACTTTCTAAGTAGACTTGAAATAAACATATTTAATCGTAAATCAACGCGCGCCCGTAAATCTTTTTCGGAAGTGGCTATCGGCTTACCACGACAAGTTCGTTAATTCCCGGAGGAGATGTTTCAGTTCGCGCTACTTCGCGGTCAAGCATGTCGCGTAAATTACGAGATTGCACGAAGTAAGTACACCGAGACGCACGCACTGCACGCGAAATTACGCTGTTAGGCGAGTCTAAAAAGTCGAACTAGGACCGGATCGGGCATGCCGTGTATATTTTCGTGTTACCACGTCAAAGAAACAGCGCTCGTAAACTAAACGAAATACGATGTCAGTGTCTTCCACGCGAGAAGATACATTGCTCCGCGATTTTCAGTGGTTCTTAGTTTTCGCCATTCTCTCGCCATTCACTCGTCGCCCGATCGCCGCTCTATTAACGCGTAATTTACTTTCAGTATCGATCGACAATGTCTTTTTATCGTAAGACGAATATTCTTTTATTTCCTGTACTTTTAGGAATAACAAGTTTTTATTCGAAAAGGAAGTTGCAGATACAAGACGCTGTGTAAGTTTCATATAACTTTCTATAACGGTCCTAAGCTAAGATAGAGGAAATGAATTCGCATATAATAGAATAAAACCTAGAAAACGTACAACGTGCAAAGAAAACGCACGTACAAGACAGCATATAACGTATAAAATTTATACTTTAATGAGAAATCGAAACTAATATTTTAATACGTTTATTGTCTCGTATATTACAACTATTAACTTGTTTCTTTGACACCAATATTCCTTTCTTTATATAATTAAATATACTGGCGTACGTGCCCCGATATTCGTATTATTCAAAGAGATCGTCAACTATAATTACCAAACGAGGACAAACATTTTCACCCCGTATCATAAACGTCCACCCGTTACGTAAGATAATACAAGCCGCAAAAAGCCGAAATATTTGAAAGAAGAGTGGAAAGGCGTATCCACCAAGCCCACAACGATACCGTTATATCATTGCCTGAGCCCAGGAAAAGAAGGCAAAGAATCGTAAAGAGAAAGAAAATTCCCAACGAGCAGGTTGTTATAAATCTCTGGCAGAAGCATTCTTAAAATGAGACGTTACTGTCCGTAACCACGTTTCCCTATCGTTTTTCCCATGGGGAAGCCCTTACGAAAATTTGAGAACCCCAAAAAGGGTAAACGTTACTCGGGCCGAACGTCGCGTCGCCCGAAAGGATCCTCCTTCAGGATTATTTAGGAGCATTCCTCGAACGCCCACTGGTCACCCACGAGCCACGAACCGCCCGCGCCACCGAGATCAGGGGAGCCTCTAAAAGTTCGTCCTTTCGAGACGCCGCTAAACAAGACGGAACGAGACAAGAGCGACTCTCTGTTAGGGCCGTCCACTCTCGATTTTCCACACGCAAGACAGATTACTCGTGCACCACGTACGCGTGCAATTCGTTCCTTTGTGCAACCGCTCTGTTCTTATTGCGTTCGAGCTTCGAGCGTGTTTAATCCGGGTACTCTCGCGTTTGCTCAATTTCGAAATACTTAACCTCTTTTGCGACGGATTTATTAGGGCCTCTATTTAGAAGAAGACAGTTATTTTATTTCTACTGTATACGTGTCTGTGTACGTACGTATCTATATATTGCGTATAAGAAAAGAAATATTTCCTTTAACGATGTCATCGTTAAGTCGTAAAAAGAGCTTCTTCCGGCGATATCTTATCCAAAGATGCAAGAAAATCCGTTAAAATTGTAACACGAAAAAGAAAGAGAAGAAACAACTTAAACAACGTGGACAAAATATTATACTTGAAACTCGACGGAAGATCAAAAGCTTCCTCATCTTCGACTTTCGATTCTCAAGGGAGGCGACTGCTCAAAATTTTCAATCAACGTAACTTAACTTTTTTATCTCAACCAAGTCGACCATATACCGCCAACCTATTGGCAATATTTCCGCCAAAAGTATCGACCGTTCGATTTTGCGAAGAAAGTAGAGAAGGTTAAAAAGAAAGGAAAGATCTGATTTATTGCGCCCCGTGGTTACAAAGGCTAAATGAAAGGTCAATTTCCCTTACTATAAAATTATGCATAAAAAAGTTGAGATACCACCATCACCGCCCATACGGTCTTTTCATAGCAAAGTGATAAGGATTGATCACTTCCCAAAGAAAAGCATCTTAAAAAAGATACTTTTACTTCACGCCCATACTTTCTTTTTAACTTCGTTCAAATGTTCCAATTTTACGACTGTACACTGCGCTACCTCGTATATCGGTTCCGCGTTAATATTAATCTTAACTGGCGACAACAACGATTCTGTAACTCAAGATGAACGAAGAACCAAGTCGATAACCGTCAGAGAGGTGCATTTTCTTTTCCGATGTTCTCGTGCACGGTGATTCAGAAAAAACGTGGCCGGAGACAAAAAATAATCGGTTTACCAACCGAACCAGCGACGTTACTTGCGGTAGGTCTTACACGCATGGAACACCAACGATCCCGACGAACGAGAGCGAACGTTCAACGCGGAGAAACACTAATTTCCCATTAAACGCCCCATGGGAAATTCACATGTGCCTCGAATTTTTTTTTTTGAAAAAATATGTGTCACTCACGCTATGCCGATCGTTTCAACGTTTCATTGGCATTGTAATGGCGATTATATTGGTATCTAAAATTTGAGGCGAAGCTAAAAACGTGTCACACGCGTGCAAAGTGCCGTTTCTTCGAAATTTCAATTAATCGATCGTCGATTATCAACTACGTTAAAGAAGAACAAAGTACGAGCAATACGAGTGTATGCATAAAGGGATAAAAGTCTTGAATTTCATGATCGTTCAAAACTTTCGTGACGTCCAGTACCGTTGCACGTGACATAAGTTGTCTAGAGAACAAGAACGAAACTGAGAAAAGATGGTTTCGCTGTTGGCGAGGCGCACGAGTTAGACACCGGCAGATATATTTATGTGACACCATGGCCGATAAGGCCAACAGCCAATTAAACTTGAAAGCCAGCCGAACCTCGAGGAACAACCCCCCGCTGCCGTTTGACGTGACTTCAATCACCCGATCAGCTTTTCACTTGCGGCCTTTTGTTTCCCTTTCACCACGCCCCTGCGATGTTCTTGTCACGAGATGATCCTCCGGGACCCTTCCGACTCTTCTTACGAACACGATTTCTCCAGGAGGTTTCTTGATATAGAGGTATACGTTCGGGGATTGGGTTTCCATTGCTCGGTTTCACGCTATGTAAAAATATCACACGTGTCAAAATGACTGGTTTCGGATTTTTCGTTCACACACTTATCCAGAACATACAAACGTTGTTCTTTACGGAGAATTTATGCTAATTTTTATTGAGACGGAACCATGCACGATGCAAGTACACGATCATTCGCAAGTTTAACCACACGGTTCGGCCACATTTTTAGCAACAACGTACCAACGTCAATAAAATCTATGAATCAAAACAAAAGTTTGACGAACAGAGGCGATATTTACTTAACGTTTATTCAAAGCGCTATTTTGGAGACTGTGCAGGATATGCGAGATTTGACTAGAAAGTAGCCGACGAAAATACGCATTGATATGTAGAAGCGGAGGAAGAAATAAGAGTTCAGAATCTGTTTGATCAACTTTAAAAGTTATTCGTAAAACTAATATAAAATTATTGCAGGTAATTCCTAAGTATTCTTCGTTGGTATCTCGAAACGTTTCGAATCTGGTAACAAAAGAACGTATAATTTCATAGGTATTCGAACGATCTGTCTAATATTAAGTTACATATACTTTAATAGAGAAAGAATTTATGGACTCGTTTTTCTTGTTACGATGACAAGTTAAAAGCTGCTCGACAGAAAGAAAAGAAAATAATATAGAAACCAAGTCTGACGTTTGATATAAAACACGTACGAAAGAACGTCGCGCGAAAGGAATCATATTAACTTTCTCCCCCCGAAATTCCAGAAAGCCAAAATTCGCGAACAACCTTGAACGTTCTCGAGGCGAAGTGGTGTTTCATTGTGAGAAGAAAGGAAAAAGCGAAAGGTGCGCTAAAAACCGCCCACGCCAACCGATTCACGAGCATCGTCCGGCTCGTTCAGCCGAGCTGCAATCCGGGCTGCTGAAGCTGAAACACGATAACGTAATCCGGTTATTCGGCGATTTTCATCCGGAAACATCGCATCGGTGGCATTAACGGCCATTCTCGCAGCACCGGCTCGTTATCTTCGAGCGGACGTTCGACTACGAGTATCCTGTCGGTGCGTTACATCTATTACAGCGTTTTTATCGTCGACCTTCTCCTCTAGCTTTTAAACGTCAGAGTCCTTTGTCAGGTCCCGACGCGACCAAATGAAGAAATTTCCACAATGGGCAAAGGAAACGCGACTTGGAGAAAGAAATTTAAACGAGGAAAGAAGAGGATAAGTTTATCGCGCTGGTCGATATTTATTCCATGCATTTCATTTTATTGAGCCAACGAGGATCCTTGGCCCGCGAGAGTCTTCGCGCCTTAACTTCTTCTCGGTGTTTTCGAGCGCCATAACCACACGACCCTACTCTATCTCGCTCTTTGCTCGACCCTTCTCGCGTTAATTTATGCGCACCTACTTCCTGCCGCGATAAGAGAGCCTGTCTGTCGTGTCTCGTCTCGTCTCGTCTCGTCTCGTCTCATCACATCGCATCGTAGGAACTTCGCTTTCGATGCACTCATCGCGTGGGCTGAAAATCGTTTCGTGAATGCCGCGCGTGATCCTCCTGACGTCTCATCTCGCGTCACTTTTGCCGTATCATACGTTCCATAACGAAATAGTAGCAAAACGAAGAGTTCAAGCGGTAAGCGTAAACGATGCGAGCGACGAATGCTTAAAAATAGATTCTTACTTTGATTGAAGATAATCTAATTTTAATGGAACTGGTCAGCAACGCTGAGACACGCGTATTGGACGATGACTAACCATCGGAATTTTTTAATTATTTCATCAACGACGTAAAGAACGACGTTTTGATTCGACAAAACAACGGTCCTTTATCGTCACGCGGAACACCTAGCAAGAGGAATTGTTGAACTCTGTATTTGAGTTTGAAGATCGTCGATAGTTTAGAGACGACCTTTCATCTATTTGAAGAAGGAGTTCAATTTTGCTTTAACGTGTAGTTACGATACGATATAAATCATTTCATTTATTACATTCGCAAAAAAAAAAGAGTTATAGATACCGAATTACAAGTAGACGAAGTTATACAAGACACGAAACATAGTCATTTATACGTATCATGCGACGGGAGATATTAGAAGCAATAAATAAGCCCAAGTTGATACGCAGTAATATCATATAGTTAATACAGATAATAAATACAGTTCAATTAATATGAAGAAGTAGAATCGAATTCTGAGTGCTTTAACCATTAGGAAGTAGCACAATTTGTTGCAAATTTTCCCGGCTAATTGGTACATATCTAAGTATTTGAATTATAATTTTCTTGCTACCTATATGTCTAGTTTCTCTCTAATTTAGGTCAAGAGGAATCCACGTTGTCTATTAAAAAATTTCACCAACACACGTACGCAATGAAGCTCCTCTCGACAGCACCATTCGTAGAAGCAACAAAACAGGATCGCACCGTAGGAAACCGACACCACCACTGCTGTTCATCCGCACACTTATTGCTACTCGATTCCTGGTAACTTAACTTAGATCAAACTGTACGAAATAACAACGAGTTAATAATTACAAATAACAAGGAATCGTAACAGCTATAATCGAAATTAAAAAATTTGGAATTTGGAAATAATCTCGTCGAACAACAAAATACTGGACTGTACCATGTTTGGTCTACTGTCGTTTAAAAATCAGTTTAACCTGGTCGTGAATATAGCTACCGTCGTACGTAATCACGATACTTGTAAAGAATGAAATCAATGTATTTCGATCTATCTGTAATTTTTTAATTGAGAAATACATCTCACCAAAGATAAGCAACTGTTCGGATACTTTTGAACAGTAGTATAGCACCCAACGATCGCACGTTGTTCAGAGGTTGTTGCACCAAAAGCGTGCCTTACAAACGGCATTCCAAACGAATCAAATTAACCCAAAAGGAACGGAGCCAGCCGAAAACGAGGAAAGTCAGGCCAACAGCTAACAACCCAACGAAACTCCAACGGAGAGAACAAATTGACACGAGTACTCAAAATAATTGGGGACGGATCCCACGGATTCTTATCTGTTCGCGGATGACTGCAATTTCGACCTTGCTTTCGCGGCTCTTCTCCGTCACTTTGTCTTTAAAGGTGCGTCCCCACTGATGCTGGCGAATAGTTCGCTAAAAGTCAGTCTGTTTCGTCGTTTAGACACCACAGCCAAAAAGAACGCATTTTCGTTCCTCTCGGAGGGCCATTTACATTTTTCAATTTCTAGAGGGTGGCAATTTGAAAAGTTATTAAGTGCGTCGATTAATCCAACGTCATCAAAATTCTTCTTTCGTTCGATTTTAAAGCTAAACATGTATTTTTCCACTATTTCTATAACTTGAAATTTACCGTTCGCTGTTAAAATATTGAAAGTTGTTAAAATATGGAAAACGTAGCGGTGTCACGCAGAGTAGACGTAAAATGTTCCCGGATAGAGCGCATGAACTGTTCACCGGTGAGTGTACGCGTCCTAACAAAATCGGTGGTCAAGAGAGGCAGATCGGAAGATGAAGAAGACAAAGAAAAGACAAGCAAAGGGAGGATACAAAAGAAACAGCCGTCCCTCGGAAAAGTCTCAGATTCCTTGGGTACAAATTAAGTATTTAAGATAATTAGCCGGCCGTGGCTCGTTTCGTCCGTAGCGAAGGAGCCAAAGAGATCTTATCGTGTTCCGGCCCTCTCTTCTCCCGGAGGAGCTTCTGCCCGCCTGATTTACTTACGTGGACGCGCGACGAAACACGAACCGCCCCGTCATTATTTTTATCTTCGACCGTGACTAAACAATTGCCAGGTTCACGGTTCTATCCGCCACCTTAGCGATCGATTGTAACTTGTAGCACCTTTGCAGCTCGTTTCGTGACGCCCTAACCCTCTTCATGTAAAATAACGAATAAACGTTTCTTCTCGTTTAGTTCATTCTTATAGACAAATTAACATTTTGATCAAAAGTCCTTAAGGATCAAGGAAGTGAAAAAGAAAATTAATCGAAAATGATCGAAATTACGTCTCAGCTAATACGCAAGCAAACACTTTCACGATGAAACTCGTTCGGTCGTATTAACGACACATATATTTGTATTTTGAAATTTGTAATTTGAAAATTGTACGATTTCATTAGGAAACGCGTTAGTATGCACGCGCCTAAATTGATTAGATATTTAATTGAAATAGAAACTCTCTTCATACGTACACGACCATTTACATCTTTCATAACTGAAGCGTTAAACGTAACATCGTCATAAATTAGACTCTAAGTGGCGGCATCCATTGATGCAGCGATACTCGAGGTTGCGTGCGACATTTAAAATCTTCGGAATCTTTCCATGGTAAATCAAATAACGCCGATCTCCGGGTCATTCCGACTGACCAAAATTCCGACGATCAAGATCGTTTCGTTACAAGCTTTGAGTGATTTTTCCAATGAACTAGATTCTTTCTAGCAAATACACGCGTAATTTGCGTGGTCTACGGTCTATGGCAATGACGGTCACTTTTCGAGAGCCACTACTGGAACACTTATGGTTGTCAAGAGGTTGGGCTGTCTTCGTTCTTATGTTAGCACGAGCCGTAATGAGAGCCGAAGCAGCCGTATTTACGCGTCGTTACGCTCAACCCTGGCGTGTAACGCCTCGACGCCAACTGGAACGTGTTAAAGTTAAAAGGGTGAACCTAAGCTGTTTAAACTGCAGCGAAACGGTCGAAACTGTAATGTGCAATTAGGCGAAGCACTCAGTTGCGTTATGACTGTTTGGAACAGGAATGGTGAAACACGTGGTTGGGCTGGTTGTGGAACTCTTGTTCGTCAAGTGTTTGTAGACGTCGAATGACATTGATTGGCTGGATAGCTTTATGTAAAGATGAAGAAATACAGCGACTCGAGATGACGTTCAAATCCGACGTTCGGATGAATCGACGGTCAAATGTGAAAAATATCGTCCTAAGAATTGACGCGTAATACAATTAACGTAATTACACGATAACGAACTACGTTATACTTTGACCAGCCTCGATCACGGTTCGAGATGCAAAACACCAAGCCATCGATGAAATTACAATCTCAGGTTGAAACAATTCTCGCAATAGGCAGATTCGTTAAATAGCGACAAAAGACGAAGAGAGCGCTATACTCGCAAAGTACTGCGGGCGGAATTAACGTGGAAAATATTTCCAATTTTGGAATACCGATTATTCCATAAATTTAGCCGTCGTTACTGCATATAATATCAAAAGGGGAATCAATCTTGCTGACGCCTATATTCACGGAATATCAGGTACCATTTTCCATTAACATCGAGATGCTGGTTTTAATGGACGAAATAAGACAGTTAGCGGTATACACATGGGATACGAAATATAATATTAATATGCTATAATGTCGTGTCATTATCGTTACGAGTAAAGTTCTAATTCTGCTTCTGCCTTCCAGGCATTACACACTCTCTCTGAATTTTCTTCTTCGAACACGCAAACTTTCAAGCCACAGCTCGTAAAATAACGCATCACGTATTCTTGACTTAATTTGCTTAAGAAGTAGAGCCAAAAAGCGAGCAAACCAGTTGGTTACATTTCCGATAGAACGGCTTAAATGTACCATTAACCTGCACGTTGTAGGCATAATGCAACCGTGGCATGCCCGGAGGCGATATTTAACGATAATAAATTAAGGTACAAATTAATATTTACGCTGCTATAGTTAGCGGCCATAACGCGGCCATAACGCAGCTTGGCAATCAAGAAACTTTCCACGTTTTCTGTTCCTCGCCGAACTTTTATCCCGCTTAGCGATAGATCAAAGAATACGAGCTACTTCTTTCTTTATACTTCGCCAATCTTCTTCGCAATATTCCACGATTAGGTTCGTTATGATTCGCGAAACGATGAACGGTAACAGCGGACGATAACGTCTATGTATATGTATAAAATATGTGTGTAAAGAGGAGAGCTGCGTTCATTCGAAATCTTTGTAATTATTATCTTTACTTTTAGATGGTAGCTCGCAAATTAAACTCCATCTTTAATTGCCAATTACTCGCGGGACGATGTTATTTTTCAATCCATTAGTCAATTTATAGTCTTCATTTAACGACGATAAAAAGAAATTTGTATTTTCCAAATAAAGATTTACGGCTGCAGCTTAGATATTAATAAATTACTCATTAGGATAATGAATCGTCGAATTTATTACTACTTACAATAAATGTATGATAATGCACCTATAAATAACGATATTCCCAACAGGTTGTTTGAACACTGGCGATGAGTTAGGAAAGATATACAGTATGAGAAAAAGACACGGCGAGGTATACGAGTTACGATACGCGTCTAATCTGACTATGGCCATTTATTTTCTTTCTCGTCGATCCATTGCTGAACAGTTTCATTAAGTATTTAAATCCAGCTCGGTCGCCAGAGGCAACTTTTCGATTCCCTAAAAATGAAATTGCCTGCAAGCATTATGTTACACGCGATAATTTGCCATAACACGGCGTTCTAAGGTACGTATACTTATCAAGATTTTATAGCGCTTCAAGGAAATTATAGACAATGGCGCTACAACGACTGATAACGCGTTAAAGATTGTCTCGTATCTAACAGCAAAAAAAAAGAAAAAAAAAAAACGAATCGCAGCATCGCGCTACGAAATCGAGACGTTTTACGAAACGGATAGACTTTGCAAAATTACCGCTTCAGTAGCGTTAACTTACTTGCTATATCCTCTGCTTTGACTTAACTTCGATTGTTTGCTTTACGCTTCAGCCAGCAAAAATGACGTTAATGATACTTTCTCTTCGTTAGAAGAAAATCGTTGTTACAGAAAATGACAACTCGGAGCAGCGATCATGAACGAATGAACTACGAGATTAAATAGAAAATCGTAATAAATGGATTTTCAGTGTTGGGCGATTGAAATTAGAAGAAATTGCTGTAGGTAGCGGAAGTAAGTAATTTTTATCGGATTTATCTCTTTTCGGCAACAAATTTAAATAAATAAAGTTTCGTAAACTACCAGTATCCTCTGTTAATGTTTATTCGTCTGAAAGTTCACATTACGCCAACTTTACGTCTCTTTAGACCGTATTAATTCTTTGTCAGTGTAATAAATTTACAAATTCGGTATTACGTTTTGTCTCGAGATAACAAACAGCTATGTCTCTTACATTTTTACTGGAATACTATACTTTGTTTTAATTTTGAATCAAATCAGGACCGGATATTAAAATCTTCACAGCTTTACAAAAATAGAAACACGTTCGTTTCTACGCTTTGCCAATATTCGCCTTCCTCGATAGTCGAGTAGTGTAGCTCTAAACCACAATAACTCGCGACAGTATTCGAACGTTCCCTATAAAATACTTTTATGTAAAACATTCTGAAACTTCGTTAGCACTGTAACGAGAGACGACTGTCTTAATTACATTTGAAACCAATCTGAAAATGTATGTAGAAGTAACAAGATATTTATATTATTGCAAACGTATATTTGCTAAAAAATTAGAAACATCAATGAGAAATATATACTAACGGCAAGTGTTAAAAATGTCACCGAATATCGAGGCTGCACCTTGCATAGAGATGTTCGTTCCTCTCGACAGAGTCGAAATTATCGACATTAAAATTAAAAACTAGTAAGATTTGAAATATTCTTAATTTGGAAGTTAATAACGAGTTAAAGGTGATGTAATATGCTCGACGAACAAGCGACGAGGTGGGATCCCGTTCGGGCAATAATTTCTCGAACACCAGGTAGCGCGAGGTGAAACGATCAGCGCGTATGTTGCGATGTAAAATGAGTTCGATCGTCGACAGAAAGATTAATGAAATATATATTTTGATTAAATCGCTGATCGTTTTTGTATCGATGTTGAAACAAGTCACGAGATTGTAAATGATAGCCAGTGTGAAAAGTTGCGAATAACTAAACGAAAGATACTTTTAAATGGGGTTTTTGAAAAGAATCCAGGGAACCGGAAGCTTCTGTCTTTCTTTGTAATTATCGTTTCAACGTTGAAGCGTCTTTCAAATTCATTAAATCGTTTTAACGAAAATGCGAAATTAAATCGTAGAATTGAATTCGTCAGCTTCCCGAACAAATTGTGCGAATTTGTTGAGACGAGTTCTACGAAACGCGTTTCTAAACGAATCTTGTTAAGAAAATCTACAAACTACTCGAATGAAATCGAATACCTGAGTAAGAAACGAAGGTTCTCGATTAGCACAGCGCGGCGCCAACAACCAAAATCAAGCTTATCCTTTAAACACTCGTCTTCGTTCGCACAGATAAACCATTAATTACTCGCATAAAGCATTAATTAGATACGCGTTCGAATACGATAATCCAAGACGTACTAGGGATATCTTGCCAAGTTGGAATGCTCGAATCGTACTGGCCTACATCTTCATGACCGCGAAGCGCGTGGAGTCGACTGCAGAGCCCAACCTGGTGCCGTGTAGCTCGTAACTCGTTACTCGCAAGCAGAATGAGATTCGAGCGTGTTTCGCGTCGCGTTATCGCTCGTGTGGCTGCATTATCGAGTAATTGAACTCAACGGGGGAGGCCGCAGGGCGTATAGACGCATCGATGACCCTGCACGTGCAAAATACAACCCGCAAACCTGCTTTTACGTGAGAAAAAGTCGGTCGTTCGCTCGGGGCGGACGCCAGAAAAAAGGGAAAGTAATTTCTTGTCTGAGGCGGGCGGACGAACGATACAATGTATTTTGTTATCGATCGATACCGGTGAGGATCGTCTATCGTCCCTTTGATTTTCTTCCACGGTGCACGACGATGCGTGTCTCGACTGCGTTCGACACAGTGGCCTTCAAATATTCGCAACGCTATCCCCATCTCCTAAAAAGGCGACCTGGCCGCGGCAATTTCAACTTTGCCTCGTAGCTTCTTCGTTACGGCTCCATAGCGAAACAGGTCTCTGATCAGTGCTATGTAGTACAACGTATAACGTACAGACTTCTGGACAATGGTAGGTAAATCTTGGAAATCGCGAACGCTTGTCAATTTAACGATGTTATTAAATTACCGCGCGAAAGATAACACAAAATGCGGACACCAAGACAGAGATAAGAAGAAGAAGAAGAAGAAAAAAGTAAACTAATTCGCGGTAATAAAATAACCGAATTATCGTAACTGTGATTAAATTTTCGTAGTCGAAAAGTCAGCCGTGGTTTTTAATTCTTCGCTAACGCGAGGAAAGGAACGCGGAGAATGCTCGGTAGTAGGCGACGGTTGTACGATCCACCACGCTGAAGGCGCGTCATCAAACGCAGCAATTTTCGTCCCTCTCTAAATCGGGATTTTCTGGATCCGCGACGCGCCCGGAGTTCGTTTAACTTTCAAATTGACCCCGATTTAAACCAGAAAAAGAAGGTGGAGTGACGCGACGCGACACGTCGCGAAGGAGACAGCGGAAGCCGGTCGCAGACGAGTCTGTGACTTCCTGGCTGGATGGGAAAAAGGTCTCGGTCGATGTCTCTGGCTCGTTACGAAAATAGTACGTGTTCGAGATATTCATGGGTTACTGAGGAAAACGATGAGTTTTCGAGGAAGCTCGCGAATCCGCTGTCTTGGATATATCCAACCGGAGAACTTTAGATTCGTTCGAAATAAATGACATGGCAAACTCGTCGAATGCCTCGCGTATTCTTTATTTAGCAGTATCTATATGATAATTTATCGAACATTTCACTGGCTGAGATCGAAATAGCGTAAAAAAGTCAGTTTAACGTTGCTTCCTATAAAGCGAAATAATAGTGTTATTTTGAATCGAATTTAATTCGAATCAGTTTAATCGATGATCCAAGTCCTGGATATATTTAACCTTCCTTTCAAAGTTCGCGAGCAATTTTTTCTTACGATCCACGACCATCATCCATCATCATGAACCGTGTACCATACGTAGATACCATAAGCATCGACGTGTATTGTATCATTTGTAGTGTCTTTACGTTTCGCTTGGACGGGGTCGAAAGAAGAAATACAAGTCTCAAATGATCATTCACCTGTGGCTAATCAGAAATGCAGCTTGCAAAGAGAAAGAAACGCGAAAAGCAAAGAAAATTAGAAGAAACCGTGGTTCGCATGGTGAAATGCTGCGTGATCGATGCTGATCTTTCTAAATCACGGTTAAATAGTCGTCGTAGGTTAATTGAGTAGGCAATTGCTGATAAATGCGTACGAATGCTACTCGAAAAAGCTGGTTGGTGAACATACGCGACGGGAGCAAGTTTCTGTTGGTCAGCGCATTCGAGACACGCGAACATAATTCTCCGACTTATTCTGCCGTGCGCTCCAGATCTAGCTCGGTGATCTGTTTATTTATTCCGGAGAAGGCCTTGCTTCGACGGTTTGTTAGGTACATGCCTGATTAGAGCGAGTAAAATCTTCGGCTTCATTTAAATCCACGATAAGGATAATGGTTACACGTCCGTTCGACTGCCTTCTGGGCTGTCAATTAAACGCGTTTTTATGACTCGTCCCTCTGTATTATTAATTACATATTGAAGGATGAGCGTAGCATTAATACCGAGGTCGACACGTTACTCTTATTGCGAGGGATGTGGATCGGTGGTGAAACGGGAGCTGAGAAAAGTTCGGTGGAAAAATGTACGATAAGATCTTGTTTCCTTGCGAATTCCCGGGTTTAATGAGAGGGTTAAAAATGATTCACCTGTTCGCAGATTGTATCTTTCAAGCTGCAAGATCGGTAAATAGAGGAAGCGCCGAAGGACGCGCTACGAAATATTACTTCGAGGAGTCCTTCTGAAGGTCCCGATAACGGAAACGCATAAATCAACGGACGAAGTGCTTACGATTAGTCGGAATCGCAGATATTCGTAACGTATTTTGCTATAAACGAGACTTGATATTTAGCTCGAATCCTGTTACAAATATTTCTGACGGTTAATTAATGTGCCAATTATAATGTGTATAAAGTGTAAATGAGTTTCACGATAAATAATCGGAAATTTCGCAAGTAGTTCAGCGTAATTTCTATTCATCTGTTTGTGTTGACGTATGTTGTACACGTCTATACGTATTTAGGTATAACGCTACGTTATTATACATCTTATTCACTGAACGAGTACTATCGATATGCCGTGTATTATTATATTTACTCTTTTATAAAACTCTTATCACGAAGAAAATACTTTGCTTTAAATTCAACAGCACAGTAACAAAATTTGCATTACCTGATGGCTGATCTGACAACGCTTTTCGATATGGTACCTACTTTTCAATTAATTAATAACTTTTCACACTAAAATAACACGCTGAATTTTATCACACGCTGTGTATTTTGTTAAACGACATCATTTGGAGGAAATGTCCGCAATTCCAGAAAAACGTGTTACGCGCGGTTATTCGCTTTAGTTGAAATAACTCGCGAGTAGTTTATGTAAATGAAATTCGCGTAACTAAAAGGCACAACTTGTGACCTACATTCTACGACAAATCAATAAACATATATACATATTAAAAAAAACACACGTATAATAAAATTATGCACAGAAACCGTCAATGTTATATTCGTTCGATCGAACCGCTTTTCTCATATTGATTTATCTAAATCTAAAGGACATGGGGCTCCATTAGGTCGCAGACAGAGAGAAGGAGGGAGAATTAAAAGGAAATGCAGGACTCGATGCATGGAATGCGAGCACGTGACAAAAACAAATTCTAGCAAGGTGAACTCGCGCGAGCCACAGGATGCAGTCGGCATTCAAACGACCTTCAACTCTATTCTAGACCTAAGAGACTTCCTCCTGTAGCTCGCCAGGCGTTTCGTTTGCACGAGCTAGGCACAGACCGATAATCAGACGGTGATTCCTTTTCTCGCTCACGACCCACCCTGTTCTCTTCCATCCTATTACCTTGCGTTCCATAGCATTTTCCTCCGGGAAGTCACGATTAATACAGCATAGAAAATCAGCTATCCGTACCAGCGTGCATTTTCTCCTCTATCGATTTTATCTCGCAGAAGAATGTGCGCGAGTAGTTAGTCTCGATCTCGAACGCGATACTTCATTTTCAGCCTTGAATCATCCTGCGAATCCATGTTTCGTTGGAACGAGCGCAAACCCGATCATCGGATATCGATTCGCAGTGAGTTTTAACGAGTTTGTGCTTCGAAAAAGGACAATGAGAAACTCGATGGTTGTTAATTACTTTCAACGTCGCCTTAAAATACCAGATATTCGAGATTATTCTTTTATAAAGAATTCACGCTTGACAGTGTAAACACGAGTTCCCCTTTTAATCAATGTACTGTTATGAAAATACGAGGAGAACTGCGCCTCGAAACAGTATATCACAAAGTTCAGAAAAATGCTCGTATATCAAGCGACGAACGGTTGTAGCATTTGAGAAGCATTTCAGTTCGCGTCTCAAGGAAGAAGCTGTGCGCTTTGTTCCTTTTAATTCGCGCTATACGTTCGTAGAAAAAGTCCGTTGCCTGGTGCACGCATCTTACAGCTAGTGTACGTAGCCTCTTAAATCTTGATTTTTAAACGAAGCCAGCAAAGTTACAGCCAGATATTCTACGCCAGTATCGAGCTACCGTATATCAGATGCGTGCTTCTCTTTCCGTAGCTATTGCCCTTCTTAATAATACGGTTCCGCAGCGATATTTTACATTATACGATCGTATGCGCGGTCATTTCCTTCTCAGTTGTTAATAAAGTAACAGTAGAAACACGACGTGAATCGATTTATCGAAAGCTGTTCGTGATTGAAAAAAGCGAAGAAAAAAAGACGTCCGAGAGAAGCATCGACGGCGGATGTAACGTTTTCAGATATCGTTTGCAGGCGTTACATCTTCACTGGGATGGCCCACGGAACGAGAAATTTTATAGCGTCGAGTGGCGTGACTGGTATAGCGATTCTCTGAGCAGATCTGAGAATGAATTGCAGAATAATCTCGATTATTATCGGAACACCGATTAATGGAAGATTGGTTAATAGAAAATCGAATAACGGTGAAGAAAAGCGGAGAATAAGAATAGATCCATTATATTGATAAACGTCATTATTAAGTGTACCGTATTTAACTCGTATTACGTATATTCGATATCAAATCGCACCGATCTCGCCGTGCAACACTTCCAGGTCGCGTGACAGATCTTACACGCGGCTCCTCTTCCTATCTTCCATTGATAAATGAACGCCACACCGCGTCGCGCCGTCCGTGCCAGGGATACGTATGAATTAGGAGATAGGTGGAAAGCAATAATTAGAAAATCTGTACGACTGCCGGCAAACGGAACTCCATTTTTTCGTTTAGTTTAATCGCTGGCCAGCTGGTAGGGTGTAACGACAGATATAGCTGTTTTAATTACAAGGCAGCGATACCTCGTAGAAACAGGTTAACGCGCGTTTATGTCTACAGCTCCTTCCAGACGCCAGTGGATATTTAAAAATACTACATACGTAGATCTTGATTTACCGGAGATTGATACGTACCTCTGATTACGAATTTATAATCCAGTGACAAAGTTTAAACGCGATCCCCCCATTCTTTCTTTATGATAAAATAGAACGATAACGTACGTACTATACGAATGGAATATGAAATTATTCGCTTTTAGGTATTTCACAAATTTCGAAGATTTTGAAAGTCGCGATTATTCGAATCGAGTATCTACGTTTTTTCGTTAGCCTTTTCGAAAGATATTGATAAAATTAGTGGTACAGAAGCAATTAAGTAAGCAATTAAGCTAACGTTATTCGTATCTTAAAAGGCATTGCGGATTCATCGCTTATTTTCAAGAGACTCGTATCTTCCAATCTATCCGATTATTTCCGATTATTTCCCTCTTCGACTACTTCGTATTAAAATACTTCTTTTCGCAATCCACGTTTTAGTTATTCAAGCGGATCTTTAAGAGCGGTTTACGATATCGATTCGTCATGGCTTACCATCAGAATGACTGACAGAAACCATCAACTTTATTCAAATACAATGTTGCAGCGAATGTTCAATTGCCAGATCAACGTTCAACCGAATGTTCCGCTATCCGATCAGCATCGATTACAAGTAGATTAATGCGACCAGTTCGAACTGCGTTACAGCGGTTGTAATAAAAGAAACAGAATGCGAGAATAAGTATGGGATACTGAGGAAAGAAATACAAAAAATTCGTCCGCTGTTTGTATAATTTTTATCGATCACGAACCCTATTATATCGGGTTACGAATCTTTTTCCCAGTCTCAGTTGCGTTTTCTCCCTTTCTTTAAATCGACGACCAATATAGAAAATAGAAATTAAAATTAAAGTCCCTCGAACGCTAATAAGTCGTATAAACAATATCGAAGATATCCGCAATTGATGGCAGCCGGCTCCATCGTTTTACAAAAAAACAGGACGAACTTTTTCCTCGATCCAATACATTCTTATTAATTCTTAAAATAACTGTCTCTGATCTAGAAATAAAAACAATTCATAAGGGAAATAACAACACGAAATACAACGAAAAATTAGCATTGAAAGCTTTTATGCGTGTACCGCGACTGTTGTAGGCAGATACGAAACACGTTGAAATTTTATCGCACCACGGCGAGACACGGTTGTGGCGATTATATTGATAAAATTTCAAACTAACGCGAACGTGTATATACGTAGGAATTAGAGGACATTTACCCGCGCGATGAAAAATTGCAAATCAATCGATAACAATCACGTTAAGCGCAACTCTATCGATCTCGTTTCCCGATCATGACTTTTCACGTGGTAGAAACTCCGCGCTAATAAATGGTGACAAGGCGGAAAGTTGACATTATAAAATAAACATCGGATAACTGCTTTCACCTTTCAGCGTAATCTCATTAATCCGATCTTGGACGTGAAAGAGAAGCAATAAGAAGAACCGCCTTACCTCAGCAGATCGACAAGCATAAAAATCCTAATATCACGTTATCGATCGCGTCAGTGCAAACATCGATTTCTACGCTAATAAGGCCACTTCTTATAAACGAGCAAATATATGGGGAACCAAAGCTTGTTTCGTGAGTCTGTATGGTTCTAGAAGGCGTTGTCGGGGTATATTCCTTCGAGCATCGGCTTCTTCCAAACCGAAAGTATAATTATGTGTTTTGTGTGAGAAAGGATCTGGTAATTACGCCCGAATTTCACGCTCGGCCCTCTTCCACTCTCGTGTGTTCCGCTTCTCCTCTCTTCTCTTCTCTTCTCTTCTCTTCTCACCGAGCTGCTACGAGGCAACACGCTCGCGATCATCACGAGAGAATTTATAATCAGAATTATTTAATCCTCCAAAGACACTGGCTCGATTCATTTGTCTCGAGTTTGAAGTTAGGTTACACATTAATCGAACGATTCACGCCTTCTCCGTCCGGGCATAATTACGATTTATAAGTTTTCCAGATATATTGGGAACTGATCCAACAGCGGAGACTGTAATTCCATATTTTAACCTGTACGTGTACTCGGTCGTAGGTATTGGAGTAAATTCTTGTGTAAGAAGTCTCGTATTATAGAGATGTGTCGTTATTATGAATATGTTTTAGAGCGAACGTTCATTTCTATCGTAGTTTATTGCAGTTTTTGTCTTGCTTCTTTAAGCATTCTGGGTTAATGTAAGATATTAGATACGAAATTATAGGGTGTGTTAACTAGATGTTAATTTAATACATATATTCATTAATATGACGAAAGAAGCTATTCGCCTGTAAAGCGAATTCATTTCTATTTCTTAATATTCGGTGAATGTATCTGTATTTTTATCTTCATCCACGTGGATGTATTATTCATATATTTGACCGATACTGTACTGTTTGGAATTTATTCCAGCGTTAAAACTAATGAGAGTAACGTAATTAGTAGAGCACGAAATTAAGTTCCATTGCAGATATTACGATAGGAACGCCCATGTACGCGGCTTTTTAACCAATTAACGATTCGTAGAAAAGATATACGCGATGAACCATCGTGCGTCACATGATTCCTATAACTTAATACGCATCACGTAGAAATTGTGCTAAATGTCATACGGTATATGGGAACCAATGCGTTAAATGTTACGCGTCATACGCGGGACGACGAGTCGACAATCTGCGGTTAACACCAACATTCGCACATTAACGTCCTTATGGGACCAACGTTCGTAGAAATTCATTGACAAACGAAACAAATTCTTTTTTAACAAAACATTCTCATACTGAGAAGATCTTATATCGTACGATAGTGAATTAAATATAATCTACATAATTGAACGTAGATTAATACATAACAAATTAATAAATAAAATAAAACACTAGTACGTTATATCGAAAGTAATATTTATGCAAAGTAGGCGCCATTATCGGTATGTGAAAATATCGTGCGTTTAAAAGCAAACGTTTACACGAACCTATCTATCGTGTAGTTTAATACGGTGTTATAATGCGGCGCTATTAAAGTTGTGTAAAAAGAATTTGATTGCTACACGATTTAAATTAAAATAAAATTAGGACTTATGCGTGGACCAAAAACTTGTATCCTCCGTACATGTATAACCGCTATTAAACATAGTAATCTCTCGCTATACGACACGAACTTTTATACTCCAATTGCTTCAAGTTGTTTCGATTTTCTTCGATAAAAAATGACGTAATTGTGATTTTACGTATGACGTTTTGTTTCACGCTGACCATATAATATGTGACGATGTACCATATTATCCGAAGATTTGTCTTTCCTTCTTCATCGATGGTATTCAAAGTCCTGTCCTCTTCCTGAAATCTTATTTTCTCCGAAGAAACATTCTCAATGTTTCGGTCGATTGGCAAATGATTCGTCGAGGACGATATATTAGTAATTGAACCTGTTGCACCCATCGAATCGATGGTTTCTTTAATCGACGTTCGACTCCCGTCATCCCTTAATAACTATAATTTATGAGCGAGACCGGTGCCGCGACTTTTCTTACCCCTCGATTGATTCTAGCCGACGGGGATGCCGCGGCAGTTGATTACGAGCGAAATGCTTGTAATTAAGCTAAAATTTCACGGTCGATCGAATCAATATGGCGATCGTCTTTCGTGCACTTATTACCATGAAATTACGAGGTGCCGGATCTGTGATTATGACATGATCCTTTAAGCGCTTGGAAAATGCGAACACGACGACGAGGACGCGACCCAGTCGTCGACCGACGCAAACATTACGCGAGTAAGATATTCTCGTTCCCTCGGCGTTGTTATTGAGATGGCGACGTGATCGTTTGACGTAACGCGCGAAATGATATGAAACGGAGTTTCATCGAAAATCTTAATCGTTTTGAGGGCCTTCGTTCGTTTCAATTAAGATATAGGTTGCAATGTTTAAGACATCCGTAGCAAGATCGAAAAAAAAAAAAATTCATTAAATACATATAACTCGTTTCGATAATCTTTTGGCAATTTCTCTTAATGCCTGTGTTTTAAATATTTCCACGCGATAAGGTAGCAGTGGCCAATTAAAATCGAATACAAGAAAAATCCGAATTTCGATAACAATAAAGAATTCCAGCGTTCCTCGTTACAGCTCCATTATCGTGTACGTTCTACCGATAAAATTAAATCCTTGAATTCGAAACCAGTTATTCAATAATATCTCGGTAACGCTTCGCCACAGTAATTACACTTGAACAGCTATGTCCGAGAAGTAGTTCCAGAGAAGTCATTCGAGGCAACGATGCTTCTATGAAGAAAGAAGAAAAATATCTATGACCACCTTGCTCGTGATAGCTTGATCTTGGAATTGCGAGTTATCAGAGACGTTGATCTGCGAGTTTCTTATATCGATGCGCGTTTCTCATCGTACAGCACGCGGCTTATTTGTATACAATAATGCGAAACGTTGTTTACAACCGCGACGATACCTTGTAGCATAAATACCAGATACCGATCTCTCTTTCGTTTTTACGATCCGTTTTAGATTTGCTCGTACCGGATGCTACGAAGTGTCATCGCTGAAATTTTACTTTGCATCTCGGACTCGTCTCGGAATAGTCGACTACGTTAAAAATCGCCACTGTATTGTTGCTCTCCGAATAAATTTACATACGCAACCGCTAGTAAACTCGAATCCTACGGACGTACCTTTAAATTTATCGATATTACTTGTTCCGAGATGACTATCACGGTAACTCGATTAGATTTCTACGTAACAACTGTGTTTTAAGGGATAGTTTGTGCGCCTTTTAAATGCTCGTCTCGAATGAAAATACACGTTTACCGAGATCGCAATTTTCACGAAGTAAAATCGCATTTGCATAATTGAATTATTTGGTAGAAGACTGTATCGTTGTTTGTGTACATATGTAAGAATTGGCGAAAGGAAACCAAGTTCAATTAGTAGCAAATAGATATAAATTAAACTGGTCGTGAAAATGAATTACTCGTGCAAACACCGGTCTTATTTAGCTCGATCTTTCTCAACGTATAGTTTACAAGTAGCCTTTATTCCTTACGAGCCGTGTAACTTGATGTTTTTCTCTCATTGTTGAAAGCTAAAACTATATGTATATCGCAATCTTTTTGCGAGTTTACTCGATATCTTCGATCGTGGACTTCGAAGTGCCACGATGGCCAAAAGATATCTTGACATTGACATTTCGGGATAAACGCTTGACCGACCGTGTGAGAATTTGCACTTGTATTTTGGTCAACGTTTCCTGCACATCGAGGTCTACTTGTTCAGGGCAGACCTTAAACTGACGGTTCTACAGCCAACTGTCTCCATTTATACTGCGCGATGTTTCGGTTGGCCGATCAAACCGATGACTCAACTCGGAAATTCTAACCAGATGCTCAACCCGGAAGATCTTACCGGAATTCGATTGGCCAATCAAATTAAACGACTTCCGGTAATATCTTCCGGGTCGAGCAGCATCCGGTTAGATCTTCCGAGTCGAATCATCGGTTTGCTCAGCCAATCGAAACATCCCTCAATATAAATGGAGACAGTTGGGATTTGAAATCCTCGGTTTCAGGCTTGCCCTAAACTAGTAGACCGCGATGTTTACGAACCGTTGACCCAGAATGCGAGGGCAATGTCCAAACACGGTTGCTTATTCCGAAAAGCCGATATCGATAAATCTTCAAATATATCTCTACTCGTTACGATCTTCGAGTTTGCACTTGCAATTTTTCAGCTAATGGCCTTTCATTTTATCCAACTATCATTTTATCGTCCATTTGCTCCTATTTTTGATAATAGTTTCCTGAGATATAGATATATCAATAATTTTACTCGGACACGATAAGCTTTTCCTGCTGCGTACGACAAATACCAATTTTCTGTTTTTTTTTTTTTTTTTTTTTTTAATTCGGTTATGCGAATCAATCTTCGTCGCTTTGTCGATCATCGTGGAATGTACACCCATTAAAGATTAAACACCAATAAAGAAAATAAACAATCGAAAGGCGATATGTTTTTTGACAGGCGATCGACCACGATAAACGACAGAAACGACCAACTACAAATTTATCCTTTTATCCCCTCCATTGGCAAACAGAATTTCAACCGCTTGACTTATCAGGTGATAGGTACTAATTGCGGCGAACCTATTTGCTTATCGTTTGCCTTGTCCATTATAGGCTAATTAATAATTTGGCGATAAAGATTCGCGTGATTGTCGCGTAGGGCAGGAATGCTAATTCGTTCTGGAATCGGGTCTCGATCGTGGTTCGGAGCGTCGTCGCGTCGCTTTCGATCGGGCGAAAATAGCAGGTACTCGCGGTACAGGAATTACGCCGTGCACGGTTTACCTGACAAGCCAGCCAAACAGAACATTAATCCGTTACCGGCCGCGTACCAACACCAATGAAATGTTTGCCTAGCTGCTCGTGTTATGTAGATTAGTTATCAGATACACTGGTCTCGAGTTCGCGTTGGAACTTGGGTGCACTATTCGATCCCTCTATGCACAGTGCCCCGCTGAGAATGTAAATTGGACATCCGTGAATTTATCGCGGTTCGCCCTGTGATTTCTTCATTCCGAATCCCTTCGGGTAGACTCGCAACTTTGAGAGAGTCGCGCGATCTCGAATTACGTGCAAAGTCAATTGCTACCTCGTCTCGTCGTTGTTCGCGGTGTTTCTTCCTTTATCGATCTTCATGTTGGAACACCGACGATGAAAGGCAACAGTTGCCGCCACGGAGTTATCGTAACGACAGTCAAGAACGAACGCGATTTCTGTTAGCGGGAATTTTGATAAACTCGAGAGAAACGAACGTGTGGGAATCGAGCTAACTTTCGGAAGTAGGTAGCTGTACTTTATCTTACACGCGATTACGCGAATCTATCGGTAGAACTATATTTACCATGTTATCCTGTTCAACGATAATACAGGTCGTTGATAAGAAATACGTGGATCTTGTATTTGAATTCGTAGAATTTGTAGAACGAATAAAGTAAAGAAACATTTAATCGATAAATACTACGGCATCTACAGTGACAAAAATATATTTTACGTAAAATGTTTTCTTCGATACCTTCTCTTGAAATATTCCAAGTACGTCTTATACATATATCATTGCTCGAAACGTGAATTCATTTCTCAAATTCCATATCTTATTAATCAAAAAATGTAAAAACATGAAAACTCGAATCAAACCGGTAATTCCAATACCACGCTTGCCCCTTATCAATTGAACCTGTTCCGCAAGCTGCTCCAGTTCATTGTCCATTCCAGTAATCGCCATCATCGATCTCCGGCAAACGTTCGTAACCAAAAATTCTTGCCGTGCTAACGACGTGCCTACAAAGTCTGTTATCCAAAGAAGAAGTTAAAGGATGAAAGTTTGCATCGAAAATCGGCCAGTCATATGAGTAATGGAGTAGTCCTATCGAACAGACAGCGGATACTACGATCCTCAACAGAGTAACAAATCCACGGGTTCGTGATGGTGCGTCCGTGATTGCTAGCATGCAGATACGCGGCGGTCTTTATTAGCTGAAACATCCATCCAAGTACATTCCGAGAGCGGACCGACTAGATGTACGATACGATTTTATTCGATGTTTCCATTCCTGATACGGCTCGAAACGTACCAGACCACTTTAATGAAACGCGTTTTTTAACGAGACTAGCTTCGAGTCTGGAGACGTTTACCACGTCTTTATTTCAATCTCCTTTGCCTCTTCGATCAGTCTGCTTAATCGTTGAGCGTCAAAGACCTCTTTGAATTCTCGTCCTTGTCACATAGTTCTAGCTTCGATAGTTATATGTACAGGGTGATTCGCGCAACAGGGACAAACCGCGTCAAGTCGTCAAGTTGCGATTGAATCGATAGGACAAATTTTAACAGGCGGTAGTATTAGCCCGGTGAATTCAAATCTCGAAGAAACGGCGTTTATCTTACGTACGCGTCGATATAATAGAAAAGAAGTTAGACCCGGAAGACGAATGGTTCGAGATGGATTAGTGATTGATATTTCGGTGTACAAAGACGCGCAGAATATGCACGATGCATATATTTGTGCACAGGACGAGTCGTGTGCTACCTAAATTATCTGTAAACTGTTCGCCACGTGAAAAACCTTGTTACGCTATCGATGGAAGCTGCAACTGCCTTTTTATTAAAACAAATCTTAATGCTATTGTTTACACGAGAAATTACACGAGAAATCTACGTATATCGTTTGCATGTCGCGTATGTTAAATGATGAAAATCCAGTCCTTCTTGAGTCATTTCTCTTTATCCTCTGACATTTTCTTCTAATTTTAAGCAAAAAGGAAATATTACTTGTATCAGTTCCGTGAATCACCCTGTACAAAGACGGAAGAAGAAAGAAGGGAGGAGAGAGAGAATTGAGCGCCGTCGAAACGGTACACGAAGACTACCTCGGACCGCGTTCCGTATCTTACGCGCATTGCACACTATCACGATGTACGTCCAGTTTGATTTTGTGTCGCTCGCATATCAGCTGGTTTTAATCAACGGTGCTAGGTCGTTCTCCACGCTCTAGATTACACTGGAATTCGTGACGTTAAGTCGAAATTATTGTTCGCTCGAGTGTACCTGCACTGTCAGCTTGTTTGATTAAAGGGTGTTCGCTGGATGAAATACCGGCGATTCGAGTATACAGTTTCGGTTTCGTCCTTTTGTAACGATAAACATTTGTGCACAGTCCGCTGGATGGTAGGCGCAATTGCTTCTTAAAACTTATTAAAAGTCGTTGGTTTAGTTGATTAAAGTTCGATACCCATCCGTGTGTCCGTGATTCGACCATCAACGAGCCATGCTTTTATCTATGTATTCTATATTCGGAAGTCCGTTAAGCTCGGATATCGTTTTGCAAATTGTAGTCTCGTCTGATATCGCTTTATGGTATGGTATCGAGTGAGATACGGATAAAGGGGAATCGTAAACGTTAGCAGAACGAAGAAGAAGAAGAAGAACGAAGAGAATATACGTCGCAGGATTCGGATATAGGCCATCGCCATTAATCCTGCTTGAAACATCCCGTCGTTCTACGTTCAATAACTTCGAAAATGGTGTGAAAGGGCAACGTGAACCTCGTTTCGACTAACAACGAAGAATAAGCTGAAATCGTGGCAATTAATCACGGGAGAAAGCATCAATTTCCAAGGTTGGAAAGAATTCAGAGCATCAAGTCCGGATGGTTATACACCGACACTGAAAGCCAGCTTTCCTACGAAATCGAATCAAATTCCAATTTCCTTGTTACACGGATGGCCGTGGAAACGCGGCAAAAATCGCAAAAGTAACAAGATTAATCGGTCATTAAATGTATCCTCCTGCGAAATGGTACACAGTCAAGAGTGTATCAACCCCAGGAGAACGCATTCCTTTTGTTCGGTACTAGTTACAGCGACGCGGTGGAAAAAACGAACGAAACAGGGAACGATAGCAGTTAAGGGCTAAACCTGTTTCTCAGGCTCGGCATAGCCGCTCCTGTATTCCGATCAAACGTCATCTACTTTAATTAAGTCTCGAAAACGTTGATCGTGCCGACGACCGCCGATTCGTCTTCTCGTTCACGAATTCGAACGATCGTATTTATTGCGATCAATCGCCGGACAAAATGCCACTTTCGATTGTTAGAAAATTTGGCTCGCCATTGTTATTCGTTCAACTGCTTGGATGTTTAAAAATCATTCTCTTACAGATATTTTCTTTGCGCCGTTCGTTTCTTGTACGAATTGTGATGATTTGTGATACGTGTTTTCTCTACAAAAAGACCACGTAACGGCCAACAAACTGCCACGAAATTCTTCTACACATATTAATTCTAGCTCGTCGTTAGCGAGAATCGGACTGAAATCGGTAATTGTAAGAGCGTGTTCGTTAAAACGAAATAAGCAAGTTTACCCAATCGAGATCTATAGCTGGCATCGCACGAGCTGATTTTCTTCTGCCGGCTGCGTTTCTACAATTTAGATGGTAGCGATAGGATATCACGGAATAGAAAGAAACGACGCGGCAAGGCGGCGCGGGTGTCGCGTGGCAGCTCGGTTTTCTTAGCCGAGGAATGCTCCGACCGCCTGTCGGAGGCGTGCTACGAATCGATTTTATCGAAAGGAAGGGCAACTTTTTCCGATGAATAGCTTGACTTACCGAGCCGTACAGAAGACCACAGGAATCCATGCACAGGTACAGACAGGTCGCAACACCTTGGATCCTCAGTTGACCCCTGGATACAGACGTTCGTTGAAATATTGCTGGAAAATAGAAAAACCAAACGGGTCGATTAACGATTGGCGGCTCATGCTGCATTAACGCAAAGTTTGATTGAGTTCAACGTGGTTGAAATGTTGTTGGAATTTAATTTACTTTGTAATTAGCTCATTTTCTGATCAGATACTTCTTGTTGGCTATGCGATTCAGAATGGATAAAGGGGGAATTAATTTAGTTTGCTGTTAAGGATGATCTATATGGTGTTCGTTGTTACAGCGGTTATTAGCAGTAATCGATAGCTTGCTTTTTATCGCGATAGATCTTTGGTATATTGTCTTGGTATTGATTCGGAAAGAATTTTCGACGTTGATCTTTTTGGTCCCTTGTTACTACCAATTTTCCACATGCCAACCGCTTGAAAGTCCGTTTATCCTGTAGCACCGGATGTACCTGGTACCGCCGTACTTGGTCTCCTTTCTCATTCGAGTCTATACAGTGTAATCATTTCCATTTTTCCTCGTATGGAAATACAAAGTATATATCACGCGCATTTTTGACAATGCTCCGGCAAAACGATCCACGAGTTTTTCACCTCGAGGTATCGATTATGGGAATTGAAATAACCTAAGGGGCGAGTAATCAAACGTTTTATAAGTTAAAGACGCACGGCAGCTCAAATCGCTAGTTATCGATAACATCGCAGAGACATGTCGCAAATAATAACCGTCCCACCTTTCCTCTATCTACTCCTGCTTTACGATTACATTTGCTGCGTGTTACATCGCAGGTGATCGTTAACCCGGTATATGGCGACTAAAAATCATACTAATAATATTGTTGCCGATATCGGCGATTTAATTGAACGTCGATCAAGAAAGAAAGTCTCGGCCACTCTTGTGTGGCCCGAGTAAATGTGAAATTATTGTATGGAATTGTCGTGTCGGTGCAACATCCACGCTGTTCCTTTTTCTTTATCAACATTTGCTTTTATTTATTACGCGTCGCATTTATTATATTCTATACCTTTTAAACGTTGCTCCTACGTGTCTTTAGACTTCACGTTTCAGCGTAATATAAGAATCGTCTATTGAAACGATCTGTTCCACCTTTTACAATTTGTTATTAACAACGTCGCAACACACAAGTACGCGTAAAAATCAGAAATTTGACAAGAGATATTTCAATTTGAGATGTGAATCGCGCTTTATAAATGTTACTCAATCTGTTAAAAAAATTTTTCTTTTAATGGAACGATCCTGAAAGATTCAACTTTCAAAGAATCATGGAAAAAGTAACGCAGTAGCAACGTGCGCGCTTTCTATGCGTGAAGTTCGTGATGCACGTTCGAAACTGGAACTTAATCATATGTATCTGTACATCGAGATACCGATTCTATTAGTAAGATGTATATAATCGATGGAAGAAACACAGCGGAGTCGTAAATTAAGGCGCGAACAAGAGCGCGCGCAAATGAACAGAATAAACCAAAACGAAGAAGAACAATCAAACAAGAACTGATTTTCAGTAGCTGAAACGAGAGTATCGATTTTCGTACCACGTTTAAATAACGTTTCTAGGACTTACGTTATGAGATTCTCTGCGTTCACGAATCTCATAAAGAATAGATATCGTTATGGGGGATATCGATATGCAGATAATATTTTACTAAACGAAGAAACCAGTGTACGCGTCATGCGCGTTGTTGATTTACATTTATGTCTCGGATAAACGGAAAGTAGATGCGTTCGTTTGCCGAAGCTAGTGTTAAATACGTGCGCAAGTAACTGGTGTTTGCAGAATTTCATTTACGATTGAAATTACTTTATTCAATTCTAGCGAAATAATATACAGCTCATATTTCAATTAACGCTACGTAATACCCTATTATCATAGCATCGCAATACCGCGTATTACACTGTTAAATATCATCAGAGGAGCCTATTTATTGGAACGAAATTTTAATTAGTCCCTAATTGAACTGCCGCTAATTATATCAACTTATCTGAACATAAACTCCTATTATTTGATGGTATTTAATTTATAGATAGTGGAGGGAATTAGCGTGCCTACTCCTTACTCCAGTTACGTTAACTATTTATCTACCGATCAGAGATATGTATATGGAGTACTATAAAATGCACCATTATCGCGTAATATTACAGTATATCAAAGACGAGTCTTTTAATAGCAATTCCTCTCTTAGCAAAAAAAAAAAGAAAAAAAAAGAGGAGAAAAATATGTTCGATTCAGGAGTCGCGTTTACTGGAACGAAACGGCATACTACGTATGTATATACCTGTAAACGGGTCGTTACTCTATGTAATCGGGTTTTTTAATCGAGTTTCAATGCTAGTCTCCCTCTATTACCAACGCAACGCCTCTAAGCACTCTGCCTTATCTCTTCGACTCGTTCAAGGTGAACGCGATACTGTCGTCGTTACGATTTGACACGCGATCAGAAGCGCGCAGCGTGATCCCGCTCACCTGCGTCCTGTAAATTTCACCAGCGTGTAAACACTCTGCCTCCGCGTTGACCGTGTCTTTTTCTCCTTTAGTTCTTGTTTCGCGTACGTACGATCAAATAAGCTGCTCGTTTTACCCTCTGACAGGAACACACGCGCCAACGCGTGACATATCAGGAGAGAGAGTGAGAGAGAGAGAGAGAGAAGAAAAAATTGATCGTGATCACTAGCGATGGGCTTAAATGCATCGCAAGTAAGTTCCAAGGTAATTACGTAGTTTCCTTTTCTACTTTTCGCTATTCGACTCTACTCCTTTTTTTTATAAAAAATAAGAAAACGTTTAAAAATCCAGTGCTCGCGATTTACCACAAACGTTGCGTTACTTTTTCGGGGCCAACAGTTTGTTCAAACACGTTGAAATAGGTTTGTTGAAACCGACGATTCTTGGAAATTTGTACATTAAACGAGCTAAATCGAAAAGATGTTCAACTTTTGCTTATTTTTACCTTTAAACCCTTACGTATCTCTTAAGGAAAAGTTTAACAATTTGGTCGTACAATGAAAATCGAGTGAACTCACTAAACCTAACTAAACGTAACTATCGTATTATACATATTGAAAAAAGAGAAAGAGAAAAGGATACTTTCGAGTAGATTCGAACTCGATCGTTATATCTTGCAAACAGTGCAATAAACAATATGCAACGGACCTTGGATATTGTATTTAGTTCTGGTTTTTAAATAGGTACATACATAATGAGCTTGATCCCATCACTAGTGGCGATGTTTGAATGAAATTCAGAAGAGAAGCGGCAAGACAAGTCGAAGGCAGGGAACGGAAGGATGTCGTAAAGTGGCAATTTGTTAATGTAAACTGATGTCTCGAGCGAGCTGCTCTCGTGAAACCCAATCGAAGCGTGTAATTTTTGTATTTTGTTTGTCACACAGTTAGCACACCTCTGACGAGTTTTTATTTTTGAAGAGTGTGTCTCCGATGAAAAAGAAACAGACGAACCAAAGAGGCATATAAGCTCGTGTTCGCTCCACAGATACTTAAGGTTGCGCCCAATCTTTTTATCCTTTGCTTTAACACTTACTTTGTACGTTGCAAGTTTCAAACGCATATTAGTTTAGCTATCTTTAATTTTATTATTTAATTATTTAGATTTCGCATAGATAGATATAGATTAGTTTCAGTAGATACTGAAAGCGAATAATTCTTTATTATCATATTATTGTTATAACAAATAAGGCAAAAATAACACGGGGAACGATGCAGGTATTACATTAATCGTGCCAATACGTATGCTGCTAATAATAGCGTAAATAATTCTTCTCGACATGTCGAAACCGCCGCGAAAAAGAAGATTATTAATTAACAATTTCGTCATTGATGATGTATTCATGATCTCGATACTGGCTACGGTATATTCGCCGGCATTTAATTATCATGACGTAATACGACTAAAGTAACGCAAGCGATCATTCCGCGGCAATTTTTTAATTATTCGTAATCAGAATCACGATCGAAAGAAGAGACAGAGGGGCGAGAAGGGGATAGAAGTTGAGATAAAAGTTACGAAAGAAGCAAAAAGACATGGACGCGATTCGATCGAAATTGTTGAATTCTAAATAATCAAACCGTTATTTCTCCATCGTATCAAGGACCGACAACATTTAATACGCGACGAACGACGACAAAACCGACCTAAAACTGGCATAATGCAACCCTCGTTGGATTCTCGGCGCTGCTTATGAATTAGTAATCTCCAATTATGCCATCGATCTTACAGATTTCGGTGTATTTTTATGTTTTTCCTTGACAGATTTTTTATCGTTGATACGAAGCGATTGGTGTGTCGGACAGGATGCCAATGGATTGTAAATTCGTTTCATTTATTCAAAAATATACCAGTTGGTCGCATAATGACCCGCTTTTTGCTCGCTTCGCGAGGCAAACAGACATGTCCCTAGAGACAATTAAGCAACGACCTGTTCTGAATAGAAATTAAAGTACTGGTGGTTTGGTCGCCACCTCGAGAAATAATCGACGATCATGTCGTTTCTTGGCCAGGACCGTTATTACAGCCACGCGATCCACGCATTCGACAGAAAAAATCCGAAGATTGTGGCTCGTGATTGTATAAATGGAATTATTGATGGTTTGACATGGTAACGGGTGTTATTGACGCCGAGGTGCAGCAGGATCGATGCTACGGAACCTGGTAGTTGGAGGTTTGATACAGGGAATGGACAGAATTCTAAAATTAGTGTTATAAGGATAGTAGAAATGTGGGGCTTTTAAAAGCTGTAAATTTGTAAACACGGTAAACTCGAAACTAACGAGCGTAAAGCAACGAGTTAAGAAATTACACGCGGACATGGACAGAATGGTAACACTAAGGTTAATATCGTGAGAGTAAAAATGATAGGTTCGATAGATAGTGAGAGTTGTAGTTTCAACGTGTTGAGAAATTAAGACAGTGGTAGTAGGATTAAGATATATATAAAAGGTTGCTGTGATAATAAATTTTCCAAAAATATAATCGGATATTAGAACAATTTTCATTTTGAATTATATCTTGAAATTTTTATTTCCAAGCATCTATAAGAAATTGAACGAAATTGCATGATGAAATATAGCAGGTACGAAAAGATCCAATTAAGAAATTATACGTATGTCTATAAGTGGAGATTTGTATACGTACAAAGGTTCTCGCGTAAAAAATATTTCGCACACGAGTCTATATCTCTCAAGCCAGTTTCAAAAGAAACTAAAAAAGGCAATAATTTATTTTATAATTTAATATGGTTGTATAAAACGTTCATGAATATATTTATTAATATTCGCTGGATATTTATCGACGTTCGAGAGTCTCTGATAAAACAAAATAGTAACAGAAAACGTACCGAACTGAATATATAATACATCGACTCATTTAACAACCGAAACGTATGTTCCAATTCCGCCGGTACAATCAGCAAACCAATTTCATTCTCCAATTACAGAACATGCAAAATTTCGTCATTGCGCGCATATATTATCCAAAGAAAATTCATTTTTACGGATTATACGGATAAATAATATTCCAGATGCCTCATAGCGATCGACAGTACACTGTCATTATTCAAATTACAGTGCGGTTAGTTTTTTGCCATTTTTATAGATCCTTGCGCGGTAGTGACGACAGCCAGCTCTGCTTGCTTCCGTTCCCGATACTGGCCAATATTCAAGTGTTAAATGTTCGCCTCGAGTGCGTTTCAGCGTAAGCTTATCCAATGATCGTGCGTGGGTACACGTTCTTTAACGTACACGCGAATTATAAGCTTTCTCTATTTTTATTTCCAGATCAGTTAAAATTCCTCTTTTTAGATATTAATTTACGGCAGACGATAATTCAACATCTAAACCGTACGAGATATTAACAAAAATTTGCCAAATGATTATTTAGAAAAATTATACGTTATTCTAAATTGCTAAATTAGCGTGGTGAAATCTTACGTACGATTGAGAGGTCTGTTCCACTAGGTGAATGAATGAAGTAGCCCGTATCGACAAAAAAGTATAAGATTAACTTCCTCGCAGCTAGAACAATTAAGTCTATGTCTTCGGTACTACAGCCAAATGGGCAGATCAGCAGCCGACGGTGCAATTTATCCTGCTTGTCACTCTTTCGTGATTGCTAACTCGGGGGTTGAAGCGCGGTTGATGAGATAGGTAGGTACGAGCTGAGATCCGAGGTTCTCATCGCTGCTTCTGGCACGTGTGAACGCTTGAAGGGAATTTTTAAAACATTTGATTACAATGTTTGTAATCTAATTCCAATTTACTGTTATTTATGTCATCTTGTCGAAGTAAACGAACTCGTGGAAGTAAGTCATTCGTTTCTTGAAAAATGTATATCAATGTTGTACTATGTAATGGAATTAAAGAGCCGATTAATTTGATCTCGGAGAGACTCGTATCATGTATTTTATCCGATAATAATTTAAGGACCCGTAACGTTTCGCATTGACACAATTATTTACGGTACGATTATTCGATACTTTACTTGAAATATCCTTTCAAGTCGCTTCAAGCGAGTCGTCTGATCGATCGCTTTAATCAACGGGAACAAGGACAGGAAGAAGGATATTTGAAATTGATAGATTCACACCGATAAAGCGGTCGCGAGTTGCTTGGCATCGAGCAACTTGACAAATCTCGACGAGATTTAAGATATCGATCTGCTTAAAACTCTTTATCGATGAGTCTACCGGTCGAACCACACTTTCACCGCCCCTACCTTTCCTCTCCTCGTTTCTCCTTCCTGTCTCGTGTCAATGTGCCACAGCAAGTACCGGCGTACACTTATTACGCGAAATTAATCGACCTAACAAAAGAAAAGCGTGCCATTGTATCGTTGACACGTTTCTATCCGGTGCGATGATGAAATGTTTACGAAGTATGGCCAACAAGAGCCGGCTGACTCAGCGCGTGTCGCCTGGCGATTAATTCAATTTCGCCCTGATTCCATCGTGACTACATAAAAACCGGCGGGACCGTGATTAATTCCCGCGGCCAGAATTGCCGCTGAACAAAAACTGGTAACCGATATATTATTCGTAATTTCGCGAGAATGCGTTGTCCTCGGATACGCGATAGCCTTTTTTGCCTGAAAAATTATTATACGACGAAGGGAAACACCAGGTAAGTTTCCGTGTATACTTGTTGCTTTATGTTATTTGACTATGGTGATGGGTTTTAATGAATTACTTGGTAAAATTGATCTTCAATTGGTAATTTAAAACGAAAGAATCTTTCGTGTAAAAATAAACGAGGCAGTAAAATACAGGCGTGGACATTGCTTCTAAACTAAGAACGAGTAAAGCGCATCGTGTTTCTCGAATTTCTATGTGATTGATCGTGACGAAGTGTCTTTGGAATTATAAGCAGATACGTACGTACGTATATGTGTGTCGCGTTAATACGTTAAGAGCTGAAGAACCTCGCAATAAGTTTCAAACGCTTCGTTTAACGCGATAATAATTGGGCATTCGATAAATCTACTTACGGGCTCAAAGATAGAAACGGATAATAATATATAGAGATCGTTCGTTTTATATTATGTTGTAACGCGACAGACAGGAATAGCGCAATAATCGAGCGTCAAACAAGTATTAAAGCGTGTCTCATTTCAATCCAACCTTCAATAATTCTTACTTAGATTGTCAAGAAGCGCCGGACTTAATAAGCTGCTTGTTCGGTTGATCAGTGAAATGGACGAGCCAAGTTTTTATGAAGTTTTCGAACTTAAGGAAGACCGAACGATATCAAGTGTTCTATTGGGTCATTGAAGCTGTTGAGCAATCAACTTCAATTGAATGACTATTAGATGCTTTACTTTTTAGCATACCTATTTACAGCCGTTTATGAACTGCAAATTTATGTATCGGGACTAATTTCTTCTGTAGGATGTTTCGTAACGCGAAGAACTTTTTGCAATTTAGTGCACAAAATTTGAATTTATTAAGGAAACGATATTAAGTAATACAGTGGAAAAATTATCTTCCCACGAATTTATTTTTTAGAATATAACGAAAAATTTATATACAATCAAGTTCGATAATCGATAATCGATAATCATGTTATACGATAAAATAATACGTTAAATTCCTACGTATTCTACGTATTGTATGTATGGTAACGATTGAAGATCGCAGGAGAAGAAGAAAAATAAATCACATTTTTCATGTTTTGGACAGGAGCAAATTTTACAATTTAATATTCTGTCAATTCATTTTTTATTTGGTTTTGATTTTCTACACATCTTTACCACTCTCTTGAACGTTTAAAAAATATCCACGGTTATAACATTATGCCATCGTATTGCTACGAAACTTTGTAATCCAAGTCGAATAATTACACTGCGAATATTTATGTAAATTTATACTTTCGTGAATATAATTAAAAATATGGGACTGAGGCAGAAAATTGCTTCGTCCTACTAAACAGTGCAACGAATACTCTATTTCGGATATTTCATGTACATATATGATTCTACGTGCTCTGAATACTACGTGCTTTATAAGAGCATAGTATAAAAGTTCAGGCTGCAAATAACAATAAATAGCGATACTTCGTAGCAGAAAAGAAAAGTTGTTTTAATTTATTCCCGACAGGATAAAGCAACGTCTAAAATAACGCGTGGCTAAAAAACAAAGTTCGACGGCGCTCATACGCTGAGAGGAAAAAGAAAAACTACAGAAAATAGCACGTATACGTACACCTTCGCCGATGTTTGGTGTCGATAAACGTTTGGAAGACGAAGTGACATGTCGTATCCTCCGCCGTTACGGACGAATCGGTGAGGAGCGTGTGAAACGACGCAGAGAATCAATTGGAACGTTGCTGTTCGTTAAAACCGCAGGTCATTAACGCGGCGTGACGAGGCGCGTGACTAATCCGCGTGCCTCGCCAGGAGGAGGATACCACAGAGTAGCGCAGAGAGCGCTTATTTCGCCGTGAGCCTATCGACTGAATTATTATTGAAGGGACAGAGACACGCGGGCAACGCACAGGATCCTGTCGTCTTATCGGTCACCACGCTAATGACGTGGTTAATTTACCAGAGAAAATGCCACGCACCCGTTGTAAAATAGTTCGCTTGTTATGGGTTATCGGTGCGTTCTTTATAACGTTGTTTACAGCGTTCTTTATGGTATTGTTGGCGACAAGTTGAGATTTTTCAATGCAAGTCGATACGCGTTCCGTAGATCCGGAGAACGGTATAATTAGAAGAAGTTTCGTTGGTCGTGATGAAGTTTGACGGCGAATGGATCCATCGGATTAATCGTTTACCTTGTACCTTTATTTTTGTAGAACACAGTTTGAATTGCGGAAGTACCTCGTATAGCAGAAGCTACTTCTAGGAAACAATTTTGATACAAGTGGGTCTATAAATTGGGGTTGATCTATACGTAATATGAAACTTTTAATCTCTCTGTATAATACGAAATTAGCGGGAAACGACAAGCTTATAAATCTACCACGACTTACTGACTTCCGTGTTATCAAACGAAGGCAAAATTTTGAACTTGAACGTCGTAGAAAGAGTATAGTAGAATTTTTATTTGCATCGGCTTACGTGTAATGTCATAAATCTTTAAAATTGTTAAAGATTTTCAAAACATGCTTAGGTCTCTTTTCTTATCTAGAAAAAAGAAAAAAAAGAAAAATAATGTCGAACACTATGTGTATGCTTTCAACATGCACTTACGCTTGTAACACAGTTTCAAATAGCACAGTGTTGGAAAAAATGCCGGAAGAGCCTCATCAATAAGTTGGAGGTATCCAAAAGAGCGAGTTGCCGTGAGATTACACTCTGTGTTAAAAAAAAAGAGGTGAAATCAGAATCGATCGATTTACGATGTTCCGATACGACACATGATTATCACCTTCTAATTTGAGCGGTCAGAGATGCTTATAATTACGCTGGAATCTCGTGGTAGATCCTAAAAGGAAACCAAATAAAACGAAGAAAGAAAGAAAGGAATCGAGAGGTCTTTAATCTACTTTTTCCAAACCGTGAGAGAAGCTTTCAAAGAATCCCGCGATTAGCATAACGAAATTTACAACTCAGGATTACTTAATCCTCGAAACTTTATCTACCTTGTTGTCTCGATAATCCTTTTGGTCCCGCTTTAATTAAACGACACTTATATGCGTGGAAGGGATAATTAGAATTTATTGGTTTTTAGGAAACTTGGTCTGTAATCGGTTCTAAGAAAGATGCGATACTGTATTTCAACCGGTTACTTTCCCACAGATTTTGTACGATATTCTGAAAAATTCTTTCGATCGGAAAGGTGTTAAGCGGATTTCAACTCGATGCGTACTACTAATTATAGTCAACTTTTTCTCTCCATACCGGCTTGCAGCGTAATTTGCAGTAAGGACAAGCAGATACTGAGACGAGAATATACGTCAGGATGCGCACAATCAGTATCAGGCAGTATCAACGATATTGTAATTTCTTAAACTCTCCATTGCCTATATAGACAATTCGAGCCCTTCTTTCCCGAATATGCTCGTACACATACAGAATATTATACGCGTACAGCAGAACCTAGATTATCCGAACTAATTATAATACACATTCGAATAATCGAAGGAGTCTGATTTTATATGGCAGCAACGAATTTATTTTGGACCATTTTAAAAATGTTAATAATTCGAACGGGGATAAAGATTTTTTAATTAGAGTGTTAATTAACGCGTGGATTTTTAAGCGATTATACAAAATTTAAAGGTAGGTACCAAGGTGCAGAGAATTCAAATAATATCCAAAGTACAAAAAAATTCAAATTTGCATAAAGATCCGTAGTTTAATATCGCATAATTTCATTCGATTTTTGTTCTTGTTACCTTAGTCGTTCTTATAAAAAACCATCCTCGAATTTTCCATCAATCGGTGTTCTGAGAATGTAGCATGTTTCTGCTATATGTACATGTACCTAGAGACATACGCATAGCAGTGCTTATGTAACTAGAAGTTAAGATTTCTTGGATATACGAGAGAAATAGAAATAAATTTTTCTCGTGAAAATATAATTTGTAGGGTTCACGAGAATTATTAATAATAAATAGATAAAGATAAGGAACGTACGGTAATATTACAGATTTTTAATTGAAAATTTCATTCAAACTAATAGCGATATCAAAATATGTATTCACAGACGTAATCTATTATCCATAGAACTAAAATAAAGCCATATTTATAAAATTATTAGAGCACAGCTACGTTATTAACGTTATAAAACCTAGTAATGTTACAAAATTACTACGTTACGGTATGTACAATCTCGAGGCAAACGAAATATCAATTGGTCTTTTTGTATTAGTCGGAGCTATCGCTATATTATTAAACTAATGTTTCTAATTGTATTGTAATTATGTTTCCCTCTAAAAAGCCTCGTACGTATACTATAATCGTTAAACACGTAATTTCATGTGCTTTTAATTTCTAAAATAGTTATCCATATGCATTCTACATAGGTACAGTAAATAATGTAAAAGTTAAGATCAAAGAATCGCCAAGGAAGATTCGTTAATTATTTTATTAAACAAACACAATTTCTTCGCACGACTCCAACGCCCGCATCTTCTTAAAAACCGCCAATATACTCACATACCAAGCATCGTTCAAAAAATGTTATCTCCTAAAACAAACCCAACCCTAAAACACACGCGCTATACACCAAATATTCCTAAAACTAAACACTTTTATCAAAGACTTGACAGCCCACGATAACGCCGACAACAATACACTTTGCGTTGAAACGCTCGAACCTGCACCTCGCTCAACCAGATTCTCGCATCCTCGGCAAGACCGAAAACGCCTCACCTAAAGCAGATTTAATCTCGAATCAGTTACTTAAACGAGGTACACCTCGTTCCCGCGAATGGGCCGATTTTTAAAACAATTTAGCATAGCCGGCTTCCTTATCTCTGTGATCAAATTAAGCCCCGTATAATCGCGTAGTATGGGCGGGCGCGTGAAATGTCGCTGGCCGAGAATATATGGCGACCGGCTGATTTCCGGCAGCGTCGCGGCATGTAGGTCGTAGCCAGTGAAAAACGACCGTCTGACGACCATGGTGCACCGTCGAACACGGTCGTACGGAGAAAGCTCTATCACGAGGAGAAAAACGCCAATTCGTTCGGCGTGCGTCGCGAGCGAACCATAAATATCGACTCGCGCGAACGAGCTAGATCGAAGGGAATAACGCAAGATAAAAAAAGTACGGTTTAAGCGTTCCCGGTTCGCGATACGTCATCCGTTGACGGGAAAAACGGTCAATTTCTCTCATGCAATATTCATCAAGTGCTATTATCGCTGCGAGAAGCAACGGTGATGACTTGTGACGACTTGTGACGAAGTTACGACGCTAAGAGAATTGTTCGTTTATTCGAAAGAAAAAGTATCTTTTTACGTTTTAGTCGATGACGCAGACACGTGAAAATGTCTCAAATTTCGTAGACACTTTTCACGAATATATCGCGCGTGTTGCGAAACATCTTCGCATTAACGCTTTCGTTCTGAACGCTCGGCTATCGCGATCGTATCGGTAGAGTTTTAAAAATATAATCGATCGGTTCGTATGAAACGTCGTTTTTGTCCTATTCAGGTAAATATAGGCCTTGGAATGGCGATGAACGGCTGTTTTCTCACGACACACGCCCGGAAACGCATCGTGACCATCCCTCCGACGTGCCATCAAATTGAAATTAATGAACATACGGTTATCTGTGTTTTATCCTGTTGATTTATTGCGCTTCTGCGGCGAACCAGCTATGATGGGGCCTCATTACCGGCGCATTGTCGCGCGAACTTCTCGTTTGACCGCGCGATTCATCGAGAATATTGCCGCCGGATGATGAGCAATTTTACGAGAACTTTCCGGAGATTGATTTGCGACTGTATTCGAGTATAATTGCGCAACGATTGCTTACTAGCTGTTGATGTTCGATTGTTACTTTTTATGGGCGTGGGTCTGCTGTAATTGACTTTGGTTGATGTCGTTTGAACGGAACTCGAAGCTTGCCGAAGCTATTCGAAACAATGGTTTGTCCCTTTGCTCCGAGTAATTTATTTCACGTAAGTCTTCGCGCGAAACATTAAGCAGTGATTTGTTTCGATTACTAAACATCATAACAGATGCAAGATTAACAAGAGTCGGCAATTTACCTACAACGTTTACAGCTAATTCAAACGAATTAAAAGACTAAGTTCTCGTAATTTAAGGTAATGATAGGAAAATTTTCAAGCACTGAAAGTAGAAGTACTTCTTACCGATTAGTAGTGCATATACGTTTGTTAAATGCAATCTAGAACTCCTACCACTTGCTATTAGATGTAATTGAGTGGGTGAAAACGCCTCTTGTACAGTGTCATTCAAGATACTATTTTAAGATACTCTTAATGCATGTACAATTCAATGTAACAGCTAGCCATTACTAGATACATACGATCTTTTCTCATTTTTTAAACGGCTTTTCGGTTCCGGCAACGTAGAATCTGACATTTATGGGGTTAACGGACCCATTTATTTCTCTTTTCGCTATTATATAAAGATTTGTAAACATAATATCGTTGTACGTTAGATGTTTTATATCTACCATACACAACATCTAAATTTGTCTCCTAAAACACGAAAGTGCTTCTTAAAATCTGTCTTTATTCTGAAAAATAATTTAAATAAAATTTCAATATTTTCTTATCTTGCATCTAACCAGGTAACTCTATTTTCTTCTACTTATCTCCTTATGTCATAAGACGTTTGAAAATGTTTTCATTCTAGAAAGCGATTGTCCATGTCGAGTACAAAATTCGTTAACGTTTTAAAGTTACAAGTGTAAACACGATACTACTATCGAGTTTCGAAGAAACATGGGATTAAGAATGACACGGTTCAGGCGACAAAAGTACAGCAGATTTCATGCAATATTCATCAACGCGTTTATTGCTACGAGAATATCGCTGGTAATTACTAATGAACCCCCGGAATAAACGTTGGTCGACGATGTGTTGGTAAATTACGAATATCAGCCAAAGTATCAGGAGGCACGACCGTAACTGTATCGACGTTCAAGGAATCGATCGTTGCCCGATATCGTTCGCCATTTCTTTTCCTTTTCTTTTTCACCTTTCTCTTGTCGCATACATTAAACGATGCTACTTCGTTTTTTTCCCATCAGCGACCATTTTTTTCTTTTTCCCGACAGTGGCTGCCTCACGACACGCACATTCTTCCATCTTAATGTTCATTTTGCTCGATTTTCTTTTTGACTTCTGTTCTTTACGCCGCGCCGCGTGCAATAATGTCGAAGAAGCGAGAAGGTAGTTAATTTGAATAAAGATAATGATTATTAATGTTGTAATCATATTGATAGTAATAGGCAATATACGTATCATATGTACATACCATGTATGTAACTACCAAGTGACAGTAGCGATAGCGTTAAGAGCGTCGTGTTTCGTTAGCTCTAAGCAAACAATTCCTCGCAAAACAGTCAAATTTGCTGAAACATTTTTTCTCGTATTTGCAGAATCTGTATTTACTTTTTCACGAGCGGACATTTACGAAATTTCATGCTCGAGGTAGAAAATTTGGCCAAACGATCTGTGTAACTAGCCACATTTTCGATATTTAATTTAGGTGGCAACAGGTGGAGTTAACGTATTAAGAAATAGCTCAAATGTACAAAAAATAGTAAAATAATGGAATTACAGTTGTCCAACACAAAATGAATTTTACGAGACAGAAACACAAAAATTTAAAGTGTTCGTATGATTTTCAATTTGTTATCATAGAGGACATAAGATCGTGTGCAAAAATTGCCTCGAGATCGAACGATTCGAAACATGAAACTACTTGAAAATAATAATTTCAACCCAAGTAGCTATAATTCCTCGCCAATTTTAAAATATTCACAACTACGTAAATTCGCGTTCGAACTTTCGTTTAACCTGCAAATTTTATTTAACTCAAAAACCTTATTTACTCTAAACTTAATTCTTGCAAACTGTAAGTATATTCAAAATTAATATGCTTCTAGTTTTTCTCCTATTTATATATATCCAATATTGTTAAATTAATTAATGAGTTATTTAATTAATAAATGTATTTCATATTTTTGCTTCCCACATACGTATACAACGTTTCTTTTCCACACATTTTATTCGGTATTGTGATTCACTATCTTCTATTCAGCCTTTCGTCATTGGATACATATCGGTACAAGATACTGATGAAACTGATGATTCTTCAATGAGAACAAGGATGAAAGGAACTTCTCGACGAAGGTTAAGTTCAAATGATATGCGGCAAACAATGCTCAAACGATACGTGACAAACGAAGTTCAAATCATGACCCGTTACATGATTTGTTGACTGTTTAAACGTCGAGCGCTGCGTGACTCGATTCACGTACTTGGATTCAGATAGAGGAATATTACGTGACAATACGACCACGCATATACGACCTTGCTTCTTCTCGATCGAGCGATTCATCGTACTCCTCGCAATAACACGCCTCAAAGTGTGACGTCTCTTTTTCTGTTTAAATCCATGACGCTTGCTCCGTACTCCGCTTAATTTCACTCCGATTAAGCACAACTCACCGTATTTCCCTATTACAGCAAATTGTTTTTAATTTGGACAAAAGCGATAGATTTCACGATGATGAATGAACCAAGTTTCAACGATAACGCGTAATCGATCAGAAATTACAATATCTAACGCGTGTCAAATAATTTTTAAGTTTTTTATCCTTTACGTAATTTTTGTTACTGCGTGGTAGAAATTTTCACTGAGATAAAGCTCAAAGCACACGGCTATAGTTTATACGTAAATGGTAAATATAAATATCAAGCTCCGTACTCTACTTACTTTCTTTTTACGATCTCAGACTTTCGATACGACCAGTAAAATGTTCTTTTCGATTACAGTCGCGTATCCCAATAGTAAATGTCGTTACATTGTTATATTATATTCATATTAATGTTTTACCGAATACATAAATCGTTAGATGAAATTTCCCTAGAAAGTATCACCGGTTACAAAATCACTTACTACCGAGAAATCGGTCAATGGAGATCAATTAGTATCTAAATCCTTACAAAGACAAAGTCGTGAAGGTAATGGGAAATTATTTGAACGATAAGATCGAAGAATTCTATAGTGACGGAACAAACGAATTACGGAACAGATAGAAAACAGTCATAGTCATAAATAACAGTGGATATTACGTCAAAGATGGATTAATGAAAATTTCCATTAAAGAGGTAGCCTTTTCTTTCGAAAGAGAAACATTGTTCGTATTTTAAACAAAAGTCATCTTCAAACCCTACTATCTACGAAAAAAAAAGAAAAGAAAAAAAAAAATAAAAGGATGAAAGATCGCGTTTAAAAAATGAAGCATTTATCACGCGGTACATGCAACTTTACGAAATCGACGAGGATTTGGAATCGGATGCGCGATCGAACCCACGAGACGAAACTAAACGAAACGAAAATCACGAGAAACAGGAGTTCAGGTTGCTCACGTTTCAGACTTGTCCAGCGTAGCCTACGCGCGACCATCCTTTTCCTCTTCCTCTATAGTCACATGGGGACACACGGTGAGATCGGAACCGATGAAAGAACGAATTGTGGGATTTATTACGCGGCCGGATGAAATTTATGCCCATCTGATTAAATTCCAAACGTCGTGCGCGCTTAAATCGTGAGAGGAATATCTACGGGCAAATTAGCGCCGACCCAACCCCGACTTAAGTGGAAACTAAAAACTTTAACGAGGACAAATAACTGGAAGGGTGATGCATAGCGGCTAGACTCGTTACTCATCTCGTCGCGTTAAATCCTAGAGCTACAGGCTACAGACCTACAAAGCATTCCTCCTATCTCCGGGGATTGGATGACGCGATTCCAACGTCCGTTTGAAAAAGGAAGCTTGTCTGAATTTCACTTGGACGGAGTTCAGTTCTTTGTGATCGGAAAGAGATGAACGAGGGGGGGAAATGGGGTGAAAAGGAATGCTGTAATACTATAACTGCTCAGAATTATAAAATCCTATTCCCTTTAGCAAGGAATCGTGTGTTGGGTTCGTGTAACCACACGAGATTTATCTACCTATTTCGATTGAAATTCGTGTAAGAAGTTGGATTATGGATCCTAATCTTTTTGTCTTATGATTCGGAATAAACGTTTACACGCTGGTATCTGTATAATATCATAGTTATACGTACAAATAGTATCTAAGGTATTATATTTTATATATAATTAACGTTAAATTTTTCAATTTTGTTTGATCAATCGATAATATCAAATTAACTAGCTTCCTGTTACTCGTTTTTCTTACACAAATCGTATCTATAAATTTGCACCTCTATGCACGCGTATCTATATCGATCAGGACGTTTAGCTGACGTGTAATTTGTTAAATTTTACCGATAATATTAATTCAATTACGCGAGAAAGATCTATAAATTAAATTGCGTATCGTGCAAATTGTTTGGAAGAACGTTCGACCAAGAAGTTTTAGTACATAACGATACTTTTTCTTCGAATGTATACATATCCTGCTGTCAGCACTCTTTCCGTTATCCGCGTTTTATGACTTTTCTACGTACAAAGCTTAAACTCCAAAGTTGGAGGAAGAGCGGTAAACCATCAGGAGGGTTGAAGAAACGTGGCTTGAACGAGTTTCTTAATATTTTATCGTGTTCCTTTAATTTACTCGTAAAAAGCTGAATATAGATAAAATATAATATAAATAAATAACAAATAATGCGAATGTAAAATTAGAAATAAAGTATAGATGGATAATAAAGGATATAGATAAGAGGAAATACGAATAAAATAAACTGTACGCTCTCTGATATCGCGTCAATACTTCCATATCGAAGTTTGAACGCGTGAAGTTCATAGGATGTTACGGTGCTTCGGCATTAAAAAGCTCTCAAAATGTTTGCGAGATGGGTATGTCTGGCAGATGTAAACGGTATCTCGAATTCTTCGGTGCATTTCTTCAATAAACCGGCCGACACGATAAATAAACCAACATCGTCGGAAGCTCGGGGGTCCCGTGTGATTTTGCACCTGTTTCGACTTCCTTCTTCACCGTACTCCCCCTCTGTATATTATTCTACGGTTCTTTTTCTGTTCTTTCAACCTTTGTCGACTCGTTAGCATCTTGTTTTCTTCTCAAACATGACGCGAATGATTTGTGGAAATATTGGTTTACGAGGAAAATCTCCAAACATAGAGCTCGTTTCGAACAGCAGGTATTCGCAGGGCAACAAAATTTCGAACTTGGGCGATTATTTGCTTCGTTTCTTTCGTTTCGATGCGACTAGTCGCAATCGTCCTGGTAAAATTCAATCGACGAAAAGCCCAGCGATCTATCAAACCCGTTCAAATTATCGCCGTTTAATCGTGACGTTTTGAAAAGAAAACGAATGGTAAGATGGCCAATTAGTCGGCCAAGCATTTTAATTGCCTCGTTCATCTACCTTTCGTCGAATATTCCCAGTGACAAAGCTCGAAGTCGAGAAAACGTGGCCCACGCCGGGGCTGTTAAAAAAAAGAAAAGAAGAAAAAAAAAAAGAAAAATTCGGACTGCACGTGCTGCATCGAAATAAATTACGGATACATTTCGCGATGCAGGCGAATGAGTAACGAGTGTCACGAAGAGGCCACTAACCCGGGGTTATGTCACGAGGAGGAGCATCGTGCGCTCGTCGGTGTCCTCCTCGTGACACGAACCGAAAATAGAAGCCTGTTGACGCTGTCGAGTACCACAATAAACCGTCCCCCTTTGAGTGTCGTCGTCGTCATCGTCAGTCGTCGTTTAACCCCTTAAACGTGCTCTTGTCCGCCCCAAACTGTCTCCGAATCGCGGCGAACGCTCTTTATTTCCGGTTCGTGACATCGATCGTTTTTACGGTTGTTATATTGCCTCGATTTTCATCGCGTCGAGTATTCGGCTTGAATTGCTTGAATTGTTTCCAAGACATTCCTCAGAGAAACGGTCACAGAGGCGTCCGCGTTGGCCCATGTTTCCAACATTAGAATTTAAACGTTGATTTGCATGCTTGTTGCCGTTTGTTGAAAATGATTTTTATATAAGCACGGACGAGTAGTCGAGCAACGAATAAGCGAATATGTTGATTTTAAGTGATCGTTGTGTGACACATGTGGGGCTACCTAATGTATTCGAGCATACCAAGATTTTAGAAAACTCTAAAGAGAGATAGTTTTTCCTATACCTGCGTGTACTGAAAACTTACACTCGTGAAACACTGACTTGTCGTAAATATTATTAATGTTGCTTATTTCCGCGTATAATTACATGTAATTTAATCACGAGTAAAAGTTAAGTGACGAGATAAAATTATTTTCAGATAACTGATAAATACGCGATAAAATATTGGCACCTTTCACAGTGAAACGAGTTATGGCGCAATTTTTCGACAAAATTTATGGCGAGACTATCTAAACTATCCGTGTACACGTGTAGTCTCCGAAATATAAATCAGATACGACAAGTTTCTCTAAACATATTTCGTGATTAATTCAAACAATAATATTCGAAATCGATAGATAGATGAATTTGAATAGACTGTCAATTAAAAAAATTCTGTAAAAATTGAAAAGTGCCATTAGTTCGTTATTAAATCTAGGTATGTATAGTGGAGCAAAGCGTCGAGATATTGTATAAAATTCAAATATAAACTTTCAATATAGATTTTTACTTGAAATATAACGCGCAAAATGTAACTGCGAATTAAAGCTTTAATCTGTTATCTGTACACGTATACATATACATAGATTAGTGTATATATGGTTGTTCATATTATACATATGCGTATACTCGATGGAAATGATAAGAAACGGTCGATTCGGAAACAGCTGATTTTCCAGATTGAAAAAGGAATTGCTTCTTATTGGAATATTATGCATGCAGGAGGACAGCTATTACGGATGATTATAGAATAAAATTTATCGATGATAATGTTAACATTTAATGAAACATTTTGCATAAATTAATTATAATGGAACGTAATTAAATTTCTGAAATGATTTCTTAAATATAACATATAACAGGCACCTAAATATTAGCTACATGTATATTTTGTATGTTATTACTTGACATTTTCTTCTTTTGCTTCCACGTAATTGATACGTGCTCCCTCTTAAACTTAATCCGATCACGTTTTCGCGCACTTGAATCGAAGCGACACGGAAAAAAAGATAGAAGTCGATCGTTTTACAAGAATACCAACTTCCAGGCACATGCTTCGACTTCCAAATCGAACGAATGCTTTTTCTTTCATCGGTGACGCGGAACACGCAATTAATCAAAAATTGGGAGAATGCCAACGATCATTAACGGTATAGCGGAACTGACTGAATCGTTATGCCAAGAATTCGACACATTCTTCTAAAATTCTCTATCGTATCTCTGAATACCATTCTTTGATTCATGTTCGTTTCGTGTAACGAAAATTAATTTACATCCTATACATTACGTATAAATCATCTAATCGAATAGATATACACGATAAGAGATAACCCGATCTCGCTAAACAATGTTTATTATTCTCAGATTTGCCTAAACTGCTTACCGTTGAAGGAATTAGCAATCCAAGAATGACAGCGGGTCGCGCGAAAACGGAATCCCAATGCGAAATCTAAACCTGATACCGGCTTAATGGCGATTCAAAATTCAAAATCAAAAGAGAAACTATACGCGATGCATGATAGAGGCCTGTTCGGTGATAAATCCTCGTTTTCTGTTCGTTTTGCTCGAGTAATTTGTGCCCCTAAATGGCCACCGGCTAGCATAACTCTTTGGGAAGGCACCCATGTGAACAACGACACCGTGGAACACGGGTACCTTTTTATGTAAATTCGACGCTCCGAGAAGTTCGGCAGCCGTATAATATCCGGAAGCCTGGGGCTCGAAAGTGCTCACGGAAACGATCGGATTAAGCCAGAAAATTTTCACAAAGTTTCACGAATCTCCGAGATTTCTTGTACGTTACGCGACAGAGATAATTATGTTTCAAAATTTTCATTTACATGGTTAACACTGGTGCAATGACTGTGGAATTATAATGATTTGAGTTAGAAGCATAGTTAGTTATTTAGCATTTAAGCAGATTGGATGTAAATACGTACACTTTGAACGCGGTAACTTCAGAGAATAATTTTTTCTTGGACTATTTAAAGATTAAAATTTTGACATAATGAGTATACTGGTTTGAAACTAGAAAAATGTTTCATCTTTCGCGAACATTTACCTACTCGACTTAAATTTCTTTATTATTGAATTACTCTTAACGATGCCGTCGAACATTTCATATGCAAATAATCGTTCTTTTTCTCAAGTTACTACTCGACATGTAAATCCACTTAGATACAACATAATTATAGCGGTACTACAAATATTTGTACTAATTAGAAGTACTTGAGATCCTAAAAAGACCACGGGTCGCTCTATAAACTATAATCATCATGAATATTTCACAGTTGGAAACTGACTCCAGAGACATCAAGTCTCTTAAACATATACGAATAATTACCTTCTTAAGACAGCTGAGAGATTATGAAATACGAAACGAATATTATCTTTTTATCTCTTTGATCGTTATGTTTTGAAAACTTATGAAATTCGATTGAATTTAATAATCAATTTAAAAACTGAAATACACTTTACGAACAGTCGATTAAAATATTGAAAAAGTAACGCTTGCTGATTTAAACTGATCGAAACGCGATTATACGTTTCTCTACAAGCATAATCTAGAATGGTCCTGCACGTAAAGATCGCTTCGAAGACGGAACTGATTAAGCATTTAATACAATAGGTAACATTATCGTCAAGAATCTTGCCACGTTAGACACCGATGAAACAGGAAAAACAGGAAAGATGGGAAAGAGTAAAGCCGAGCCAATATTGCGCGAAAGGAGCAGCAACGATGTTCCAAAGGCATTTGGAAAGAAAGAACGAAAATCACAAGGCACACTTTGAAGCTTGATTCACGAGACGTTTCTCAACGGGTTACAAGAGCGGAGGTTCGCGCAAAGCTAGAATCCCAAAACAATTAATTCTCGGTGTGTTGTTTCGACGAAGACTCCCCAATTCTAATTTCGGTGTCTTTATTTCCCTAGGTCGGTTCTTCTCCCCGGTGAACAAGCCGCGGCGCGATCGATCTTTTTGTCTTTTCGGTATATTAATCTTGGCCGGGCGTCAAGACCGCCCGCCGGCACTCACAATCGTAAATTCACGTTTCAAGGAAGGAATAAGATGTTTGGAATTTTTATAGATTCTCGTGCGCGATGCACCAACAATACGATATTTCCTCGTACGCGTTCTACGACCTCCTTCGACTCTCCATTCCCCGATTTACATAAGCGGTCCCCCGTGTTTCACCTACTGCTGCTGCCGTGTTCATTGTACGTATCTGCTACGTGGCGCCCGCTAAAGCTAAAAGATCGCTCGATCGTTTATCATTGCCGATTCTTCGACCAAAAAAAAAAGACAAATTGGAAATTCTTCTTCGCGAAGAATTATTCAAAGAGCGAATTCCATATTTCGAGGTAATTTGTTTGTCAAAAAATTTGACGAAAACAAATCTGAATGTCTGGAAAGATAGGTGAGCGCAAGAGTACGAAAACGAATGCTAAAATTTCGTAGTCCGATGTTTCGAGTTTCTTCGAGCGTCTTATTGATATATCGTGCAACGATCGTTCGCCAATATACGCTTGTATCTTTGCTAATCGTTAATTATAAGCGCGTTCCATCCATCTGTTTTGCAACGTGTTTCTGCTGTGAATCCAAATCACAGAAAATAGTAGCGAGTAATTGGTAACGAAGCAACAAGTCTTAGATCACGTTCTATGTATGTACATAGTTGTTCGGTACTATAAATTAATTACGTGTATTTCGTAATTCGTGTTAACGAAGAACAAATAATTGTGTGTTAGAAAATTAGTTGAAGTACGATCGGAGCGGTGCTTAAGTACATGTATTAAATAGTAAATACTTTGAATACGGCGTTACGTTACCAGTGGAACGCCGTTAAAAGTGCAAAAGTGCAATTAATCTCTCGTGCAACGCGAATATCGCTAGAGAGAACCGAGTTACATTAAAATACTGGTTCGCGCAATTTTCTAACTTCATCCGTGGGATGAAACGTGTTAATCGAGGTTCTCACCTGTTGGGTATTGAAAAATCCACGAGGAAGAAGTCATACTGAAAGCCTGCAGTATGCTAAAAATCACGAAACAGCCATTCATCTTCGGAATCTTCACCCCCATTTCCCTGGTTCGCGCCCGAGAATAACTCGTTCTTCGTCGTGCGATAAATCTTCCTCCCGTTAACCGATCCGAGAGGGCAGAGACGAGAAGAAAAAGAAACGAGAGAAAAAAGGAGGTCGCGGTTTATATTTTCCCGACCATAGTAGGCACAGAAGCAGAAGCAAGCGTGAACGTGGACCAATCGAGTCGAGTAGATAGCGATCATTCAATTACAGACTTTGTCATACGAACCATCTCGCGTAAGAGAATTTGATATATCGACTTCAACGACTAGCATATTAATACATGCTGATGAATAGAATTAAAGTAGGATGGTTTAAGATTCTTTCTGTTTGTTATGTACAAATTGCAATTATATTCTTTATGTTTCATTTATCCTGTTATCATCATCATCATCATCATCATCATCATTATTATTATTATTATTATTATTATTATTATTATTATCATTGTTATTATTATATGTATACTATGCACAATATATTTATGTTTTTTTATATTCTGTCGTTTATAGTATCAATATATATTATGGCGATGGTGCAAGGAAAAAGTTAGAATCGATTTGTAGTTATTCCTGTTGAAAGTCTGAAGGACAATTTTGTTGAATGTTGAATGTTTCGTAAAGAGAGAAAGAAAATATTTAATATAGAAAAAATGCGTTTTCTCTTCCCGAAGACGCGCAATATTTTACGAATTTCGATATACGTACTTCTCTTTTTCCCAAATCTCTTTTTAACAGATATTTTTTAATTTTCTTTTTAAATTATCAAATTTTCAGATACCAAAAGAATATATATATATGTATATATAGATATCGAAATGTGAAAAGAAATTTCGAAACAACGAATCAAGAAAATGTGGGAAGGAAAGACGAAGTACTCTTGTTTTCACGCTGTTAAAATACTCAACTCTTTCCTTTCGTGTTATTACGCTCCGTATCTCATGAAACTTAATACACCTGTTAAAATGTTAAACGATCACAAGTAATTCTACACTATAATTTCAGACGTATAAATCTCGGCCATAGTAGGTAATATCGTAGAACGTTGAATTCAAATCGATTTACATTTAGAACCAATCAAATCGTTTCCAAGCACGGTTATCTGCAATGTTATCTTCGCGAATAGTTAATGCAGAATAGTTAATAAAATGTTAGTATATTATTATCACACGTTCGTGCACCACAATTTCGCTACTTTGAATCATGTATCCGTTAGAAAACACGTCTTAAATAAATTTATTGTTTCTAAATAACAACCTTTACACTTTGTTATATGTCCTATATGTGTACCTTAAAAATTCCTATCTAACCGTTACATAAAATTTTTCTCTGTTCCGTCTATCAGCTTTTTGCTATTTGGTCGTTTGGAAAGTTTACAACGTTTCTGTTAGTTGGTACGTTTTCGTTCCGTTGCGTAAAATTTGGCCAAATTTTCCAAATACACGCTGTTCCTGGCCAGACGTTAAACGAGGCAATTTGCGAAGAGCACATTCGTGTATTTTGTACGATCTGGCTTCATCTTCTGTTAACAAGTTTTTCTGCAATTATTAAATAAATTTACTGCTGCCACTTTCTCGTTACATCTACACGCTATAAAAATGGAATTATTCAGGAAAATCACGATTCAAATGAATCGGAGGATGTCAATAATCTGGTAGTTGGAGTGTATATGATAGCAATTACGCGAACGTTCTCATGCTCTCACGCAACAGCGATTTGATGAATCATTCGCGACCACCAGCTTACGACCGTTTGCTTTTTTCATTAATTAGCGAAGTAAAGATCGTATCGGAGTAATTGATTCGGTATTGCACTCAAAATTCAGATAATAACGCAGTTCACTTCCGGTTTAAGAGTAGACACGAGCGTGAGAAAACAAAGGCTCGGTTTAGCTACTCTCGTGAATTTAAAATTCACATCTTTTCCATCAATAATTTCCAACGACGTTGAAAAATACTTAAAAAGATTTAAAATTCGTAGGATTACACGTACGCAACGGCACATTTTACAAAATCATCTTCATACACGAAACGCTTGAAAATTTGCCCAGTCTCGTCGATCATTACGCAGATTCTTCTGCGATCGATCGCAGGGTCATTGCCAAACTCGTGGTCCACGTAGTTAGAACGAGTCTCCTTTCGCCCACGTCGCGTTTCCACGTGGACGCGATGCTTACGACCCATGATCCCGAAGAACGGCCGGTTACCTTCGCGGTGAAACGAATCGGCCAGCCTTCGATCTCTCAATTTACTTTCGCGCTCGTACCAGTCAGCTTCGCAGTCGCTCATGCGAGACAGACGCGCGAGGATGCCACTTAACGATCGCGCAAAACGAGAAGCATCGTAGAGCAACTGAATGTTTGTATTTTGCGGCGGTAAATCGGCCGATGTTGCGCTACGCACAGCCACCAGATAGCTGGAGAAGACGACGACAATTTGACGCTTGGTGAAATGGCAAGAATCCACGAGTATTAACGACTGACCAAATAAGACATTTTCGATCGTCCTCCGGTGTAATTATTTATAATTTACTTAAACGTCGTGTTTATTAAAAATCTGTAATAAGCGTGCAGTGGAATACCGAATCGGCGTTTATTGGCTCTACCGAGGAGTCATTTAACGGTTAACCGTATCCGTAGCTCTGCATTAGATAGAAAGGAAACGTTTCTCGAGGTAAATCGAGGGAAGAGGAAGAAAGAGAAAGATGCAACGTGCTCCATAGGCCTATGACAGATAGGCGATCGTATAAATCGTACGCATGGAAAAAGTGGATCGTAAATGACGTGAAGGTGATAGCTACCTCTGATCGACTATTCGCTCGTATATTATTTTTAGACGGCACTTGCCTCGCCGAGGATACGATTATTCCGGCGATGATGTTTGCCCTGGCTCTTTTTAAACAATGTTTGCTATGACCACTATGTACAACCTTGACGAACGACGGAAATTCCATCGGCGAACAAGCTGTAATTTATTCCACCGTATCAATTTCGATATGCTGGCGTCGATCGAGCTGGCACATGGTCGGCCGAAGAATTGAAAGTCGCGGCAGAACGCGCGCGGATCACGTAGAACGCAGAACCGTGAAGAAACGAGTTCGCAAAACGATCGTTTCTACGGTCAATTTGCATTGATTATATCGCTCGATGCGCTTCTCTGCTACCACAGATGATGGTCGGCGTACGAGATCTTACTCGTGTTCTATTCATTTTCTAGCTCTCTTCCAAACAAACGACGAGCTTACCCGGCCGCCAATGCGAGGAGGAAGGAAGGAAGGAAGAAAGGAAGGAAGAAAGAAAAAGTAACGCCGGCGAAGGTAGCCACAAATATCTCGCCGTGCAAAATACTTTCGATCCGAGCGCCGAATTATGACATTATCGGAATAATCGATGGTCACGATTTGCCACGGTTACGCCGCGCCTCCACCTGATTTATGAACAAAACGCCGCTTGCTCGCCTTGTTCCGCCGTGCTACACAAGCGCGCGCATTTTCGTTCCAAACGTTTCGCACGGAGAAGGCGATTCGAGAAATGATATATGGTCCGTTCGCGAATTCAACGAGACAACTGGCGCATTTTCAGGACTCGCGTTCCCAGATTTCTTCCTCGTTTTAACCGCGCGGCCACACGCGTTTGCAAACTACCACTCGATACGTTATTTCCGTCCTTATCTCCAACGCTCCGAGGGAAGGTTAATTCGCGCGTGCCTAATTGTTCGCGTGGGCGAAACTCGTTTTCGACAAATTCCTCAGCACCGGCTCTTCTCGCGTTTTTCGATCTACCGCGAGCTGCTCCAAGATGCTCTTCGATCGATCAGATACAGTTTTTGATAAGAATGGCTTGGTTCGGGCGATTCTCCATGGTTGTGTCCTGCACCGGGTTTCGTTAATGGATTTGGGACGAATTTGCGATTTCGATAGTTTTAGAAGCAGGTACGCGAGGCTCGCCAAACTTCATATTCGTGCACACGTTTTTTACAAATAGGTATATCGCGCGCGTTATGCGAAACATCTTGAATCGTCGCTAGTATCGTTGTAAGATTCGATAACCGTGGTTATATCGATAAAATTGGAAACCAGTCGGAGAATATACGTAGAAATTGGAATTCTATTTGGCACAAGTATGTCTCGATGTTTAAGCAGTAAATTATCCATTATATCGATAAACCTGGATATCTATAATATTCGGTGAAACGATATTTAACACCTATTGTTTCCCAATTCGTTTAAGCCATTGATGAAGATAACAGACGAAATGCCTGTTCACGGCTGTGCCTTCGTTCCTCCTTTGGTATACAGCGCACGGATATCTCCGATAGTAATATCTCCAAGAATATTCAGAGCATAATACAATATGTATCCTGTTTGTCTTAGGAGGAGAGAAGAGGAGAGGAGAGGAGAGGAGAGGAGAGGAGAGTAGAGGAGAGCCCTGAGAAGGTACTTATTGTTTTCACCAAGGATTCAAAATGCTTGTTACCGTGACGCGACGCGTCGCGTCGTAAACCACGTGCCCACGTGGTATGACTTGCCGACAGTTCACAATAGCATCGGAATTGCTTGGCAGTGGCGAGATGTCGGCCGCAGAGAAAAGAGAGAATAGTTAGGGCGTGTGTGCTGGAACGCCTTCTCGTCTTCCCTTCACCGTAACGTCTCTGTCGGATCGCAACGATCAACGCGCTTAACGGTTCCTCTACGCCTCGAGAAAGATGTTAATGTGCATCCTGGTAGCTGATAGATAAGTCTGCCTCGCCGCTCTTCCAACGTCAGCCAGTTGAATACGTTTGATTAGCGCCTGACCGACCGCGACGCGACGCGTTGCGACGTGTCAGATCGTAAATGCCCTGGGTGGGGCGGTTGAAACAGTGTCGTTTAATAGGTTCGTTACGTTCGGTTCTAGCGATAAATAACTACGTGATACTACGCGACAATGAAACGACAAATTTCGTTCGAGTTCCTTCGGTTGCACGCTGCCTTCTCGCTTTTTTAAATTGATAATCGTTAAGTCGCGGAAAGTCGAAGAAAACATAGACGATTGTAGCTATCGTGTGTAACGAATTTAATCGAAGATTTCCTACACAGAAAGAAAACACGATAAGTATATCCTTGTTGGTTTTCCGATTGCTATATAAATAATTAAGAAAGAATTTGGAAAGTAACTCACTTTCTATCTTCGACATTTATTTTATTTATTTATTTATTGCATAAAATTAACGTTGAATACGAATACCAAGGTACGAATAGTCGCGCTCAGCAACATAGTAAATGTTAAAATACTTTCGTACGATGCTACGTGTATAACGTATAAACCGCACGAATAAAATACGAGGGTCGTTGGTCCATCGGTTTAAGCGTCGCGTCTACGAGATAGTCGGAGAGATGTCACGATGCAAGAATGTTCGAACAACAATAGCATAGGTCAAGATAAAAAAAACGATAATTGGTCACCCGCGAAGTTTCGTACGTGTGCTTTTATACCAGGCATATTCCGTGGACAGGTTCAGGTATACAAAGCAAGAGGATCGATAGTCATCGAAGACTCATAAAACCAGAAGAAACGAGCTATTACTTAGGCAAGGCGGTCTGCTGCTATAAAAAAGTGGAAACAAGTCCGAAGCAATAGTGACATTGAAATAGCGACGCATATAGAAGACTCGATAGAGCCATTTTTCTCTCTTCCTTTTGTCTACCATTCCTGGAAAGCTGAACTGTCCTCCCTGGATAGCCATCAGCCTGATTCGTTTTTAAATTTACACATCCACGCTATTCTCGATGGTGTTTCGTTAGAATTTTATTCGAATTTGTTCTTTTTCTAGCAGTGTCGTTTTTACAGGCATAGCAAAGCATTAGATAATCGATAGACACATGTTTATGGACCTTGGAATTATATACGTACCTATAACTGTCGTAATGCTATATTCTAATTCTTGAACAATTTTTCGTTTCTTAGAAAATATGATTTATTCGGTCGTAAAACCTAGAACTTACTAACGAAGCTCGAAGCTCGAAACATGTTTTCAACGCTCTTTCGTATAACTTTCAGATATAACTTACAGTAACGCAATTAGTACGTAGATCTACGAATAATCCTGTATAACGATTCTTTTCTTTTTTTTTTTAGAAATATGTAAAAGAATATAAAATGTTTGGATATAAATATAATGTTTCCCAATATCAGAAACAATCTGATCAACCGACGATATTTGCGATAATCTCGTTTTAAGTTTCAAGTTAAGAAAATTCTACGTGAAAGTCTCAGTCACAGAAATCAAATTTCAATGGTCTTATGTTCGCTGCTAGACACGATATTACGCGTAACAAGATTCAATAATATTTTCGATCTTCGTCGTCGTCGTTAATAACCAGATTTGCGCAGTTCGTACGACGTTGGAACTTATTTAAAAAAAAAAAAAGCACCTCTACGTGTACAAAATATTATTTCTTTTTTAGAAAATGTAATTATAAAACTTCTCGGGGAAAACAAATGGGTGCGTATTTTCAGAACATAGAATTATTGGAAGCAAGATCAGATAACGAAAGTGCACTTATCATCGGTGGTAAATGATCATTGAACTACAGTGTAGATTGTTATTTGGTTGGACGTGAAGCTCGATAAATCAGACGAATCTAAATCAAGATCGATAATGAATTTCACTGAAGCAATTAACAATCGGTCGCGTTGGCGAGTACAACGCGCGACAAAGAGCCTGCGCGAGGGTCCGGTAACGATGTCCGTTTAATCACAATTTGCGCGGTTCGATTTTTACGCATGATTAATTAGTCAGCTCGCCGGGAGAGCCAATTAGATTGAACCATCCGTCTGTAAGGTCGCGATTAGTTAACCGTTGTCGCCACCATGCCATATAGGGACAGCTAGTTGATTTATTCCGGAATAATCAAGCCACTATAACGATGTGGAACACACTTTCGTAAAAAATCTATCGAACAAACCTGAATCGACCACTTTGATGTTCACCGTCGAAACGAACGCCGTGTTTGTGATTTGTCGTACGTTTAGCCTGTCATTAGGATTTATTAATCGCCGCGATGCAATGTCCCGTTAATCGATCATTAATTATCACTGATTAATCGCTATTTATCATTTTTTTTCGAAATCGTGCCGATTTATTTATTAATTGTGCGAAATATTTCCTCAATTTCCGTATCCTATAAATATATACGATTACTTTCTTTCTGTGCGTTTTATTCTCTTATTTTTGCAGAAGCACGATGATATTCGAAAGATAATAAATAATAATTAAGCGAAAGGATCAATAATGCGTTGTTAATGCTCTCCTCGTCGTCATCGGAGATATAATTTCGTATCGATAATTTTACTACATTTGTTAAACAGATTATATCGCGCAGCGCGAAGTTATTAAAATGAAAATACAGAGGTAAAAGGAAAAATAATCGTTAACAGAAAAAGTTCGTATCGCCAAGATGTAATACGCTGGCTGAAAAAAGTACTTGCACGCCATTGTATTTATTATAGCATTTATACATTAACTATTACGTGTGATTAGGTATACTGCTGACAAACGGATAATCGATACAGTCGATAAACCTTCCAAACTTGTAAAAATTCTATCTATATCTTTAAACTTTTACAACTTGTAAACTCACAACCATTAAAAGCTTGTAAAATATATTAATAACATCGATGATTTAACTCGTGAATTAAGAAATTGTTAAAACTGTTCGTAAAACAGAAGTTGTACGAGCTAAAACTTGTAACTTGTTCTTTGTAAGTTTACAACAAAATTAATAATATTAATACCGGGATTAAAGTGGACAAAGAACTAATCGATTAATGAAATTTGCTATTTTAATAAGAAATAATCGACGAATAATTTTTAATATAAATAAATTTATATTTAACTCGTATCTTATAAAATACAAAAGTTTACTAATAATACCAATTCAATCGTGCGACAAACCCTAACATCCCAAAAATAATCTTCCTCGATCCAGGTTCTGGTTTCTGTGTTTGTGGTTTATTACATGGCGACGTAAGTGTGCAAAATGGAAACTCGAAACCGACCCAGCTGTGCTACGAAAGATCTTATGCCGACAGATGCGGCACGAGCAATAATGCGGCAGCAGAACCGCCAGGAAAACCGCAACAATGGACCTCCAATCGGTTGGATCGTTCGCCGTGGCAAACGGTCGTTAACCGGAGAGACAATGGACTAAACGGCGCCGAAAACATTGCGAGCTAATTCACAAACGAGCCAGAAAACCTTTACCTACGACCCTCGTGTCACTCTCGTTTCACGGATATCGGTTTTCAGGCTTTTCCACAGCGCCACGTCGATCTTTATCAAAGAAAAAGGAACGAGCTTCGCGCTAATCTTCCCCTAAAATGGAATTTTTCTGACTGTTTCTCGTGGGTTCAAGGATTATGATTAGGTTTCAGATTCAGGCGGTTCACAGAGAACACTGGTTTTCTCGACCATTCCATTCATTTTCTTTCCCCTAAATCCAACGTTCTCCACGAATATTCGTCATTGAACGCTATGTGCATCACTTTCATCACCACACGATCCTTGACACGTTTTCTTGAAATTAGCGCGGACGATATCTTTTCTATTGGGATTTTTCGATTATTAAATTTCACACAAAATGTTTGGTCCATTATGAAACGTAAACTTGGAGGAAAAATTATTTAAAAAATATAGATATCGTTTGGTGTCTTATACGACGAGCAATTCGTTGAACGAATCCCGAGACATCGCGAAATTATAATAGCTAAGGAAAGAACCGAACGACCGTCTGAAATATCAAAATAGAAGGTACCTGTGTCTAGGAGAGCGATGTCGATGACGATAACGTCGACACGCTGTAACAGAACGGAAGGAATTTGTTAATTTTCCGCTCCTTCAACAGCAGGTAATTACTTTCGAATCCCCTCAACCCTCTGTAACAAGAATTTTATCCACTGATAGAAAACAGGAAATAATTTATTACGATCTTCTATTTTGATCTGCAAACTAGAAATCGATAATCCACGATGATATGAACACGTAGAACGCTTGGTACAAATGCAACGATTAGATCACAAGTTTATAGATTTACAGAATATCGAAACGTGCAAAGATGCACGTAAATATACAGACGTTTGTTATAATATCCAAAGGATAAAGTAAATTTAACTTTGCGTTCTTACGTTCTGAGATTCTACTTCTTCGGTAATATTCGCGAAAATATAAATTTACATAAACGTGCAGCTGTCTAATTACGAAGTTAATAGAAACCACGAGACATATCGAAAAAATTGATTATCACACGGTTAACATGCCATAAAACAATTTTATATTCCTCGATACTCGATATCCTCGCGGATGTTTACAAGTTTCTTGAAAAGACACCTCCTATAAGTCCCGATAGATTGATCGTTGTAGCCGTTAATTGCAATTTCTCCGTCACTTTCTCACGGTGTTACATTCAAGTAGAGGTTTCACGGAAGGATTTTTGCGAGGATTCCAGAAATTTCACGGTACGAAGTTAATTCTCGACGCAAAAGATATGATATACCTTTTCCAGTTGCGTTAGTCACGCTCATCGTTCATCAATTCGTCCGCTCGTTAATCTTACGATTTGAGTGACATAATCTCATGGTTCGTTACATGCCCTTCTAATTGCGTGGCCGAAGAAAGAGTATTTAAGCTTGACGAATTGCTCACGATTTCGTGAAACGACCAACGCATCAACGGACACCAATCGCAATAAATCTTCCGCGTTTTGACGCGATTAATCGCAAACACGATCTCTCCAGATGAGAAACACTTTCCTATAAATTTTCCGCCTTTTTTCTTTATAATAGCAGATACGATCAGCGTTTAAAGAAATTTTCCGTGTGTATATACACGGAGAATTGGAGGTTTCCTTATTTTGCAAAGTTGTCTTTTGTAATAACGCGTATTATAACGTAAGTCTATATGTATACCTCAAGTAGAACTAATTTGTCTTTATTACTTACCAAAATACACAACTTTTGGACATTTTTTCGAAGTTTTAGAAAACAATCCGATTAACCAGTTGATCCGTAACTTGAAATTTCTATAAATCATCGATTTCCTATCGCAATAGATTTATTCCATACGGATTGACCTCAAGCAAAATGAATTTGTTCCCACGAAATATTAATCGTAGAATTCTAGAATTTTTCGTCAACTGATTAATCTAATAGGCTTCGTGATTAAGATTGTCTATAAACCATCGATGTACCATCGTTTTGCACAAATTCGCTCTGGCTATACTAAATCGCATCACTATCAAATACCATTTCCGTGGCAATAACCGATTTCGAGTTTCCTTTTCTTAATCACAAGGGGATCGGAGTGGAACGCGACTCGTCAGAAACCGCAGTACATCTAGCAACCGTTTTCATTTCCCTTATCGCGATCTACGTACTACATACATTGTATATACATACACACGTATCAGCTATGGAACCATACAATTGCTTTCTTACGCCTTATGCGACTACGCGGCATCCTACAATTACTCGTCTTAAGAAAGAAAACAGAATAAAATGTATCAAAGTGATATAATGCGTCGTGCAGCTGTACTCTAAATAAGGATTATCGTCCGGATCACATCGAATTAAGCTCGAACACTAGAATCTTGTGTGAACGGCCTGGTTGAATCGCGTGGCGATCGAAATCACGTAGTCGAGCTTGCGTTTTCACGGAAGGCGTTTCTTTCGCCGTTTTGATTCCGCCGTATCGGAGGAATTTCTCGTCAAATCTACCGACAGGTAACAGATTACTCGATGTCCTGTTTACGTTGTGCACCGGCTTGCGCGCGAACTGCGCCTAATTAAGTGTTTCGATTGTGTATAGCAGTCGTTACACGGGTGAACTGCCGCGTATGAGAAACATTTGTAAATACAGTTTGACGAGCCACGTGAAAAATATTGGCCAACGGTAAACCGATAGAATCTAGTCGCCAAGTCGGTTACAAAATTTCACTTTTTACGTTTAGACCCAAACCAACTTCGTTACGAAACTTTTCGTTTTGATCAGTTGTCAAATATGAACGAGCAACCGTGACGCAATGTTCTCCTTAAGCGTGAAGATACAATTTCAGTAAAAGTTCGATACAACTAGAGTTACATCTATAATTACGAACAACTATATGCATACTGACTACAGCTGGCATTCTGCGCTTCGCGAGTAGCTTGACCGATCATCGAGGATGTCGATGTTACGACATGCGACGCGGCGCTCGACTCTTCCTTTAACCTGATTTGAGACTGTATTTATGATGCAATTATGGTGTACTATGGTAAAGGTACGCGTGGCTTTGTCTCTGGCCGCAGTGATATCAGTCTTTGTCCAGCACGTGCAATGCAAGATCTGCACGTGCAGTCCGCTTGACCGATCCGCGCGTGGAGAAACATTCGTTTGAGTTCCTGGAAGGCACAGCCCCACGAAACCTCTGACCGTCGTACTAGGATCATCGTAAATTCAAATACATTAAAAGGTTTTCGATACATATGCTATTTTAGACTGTGAATATTTATGCAAATTCATATTTTAATGAAAATGAAAACAGTGGGACCTGCTAAACTAACTCCACATGGAGACCATATTCCCATTAGAGCTTGAGATTAAATATGTACATGCTTTTGTCACCTTCTTGGACATTTAACAAATATTAATGACGTAAGGCTTAAATACCTTTTTTGTCAATCAAATGACACAGGTGCGACGAACGTAGACGTACCGTATTTTTCTCGCCCAACGCTCAATTATCAAAGCGATAGCGAGAATTATTAATGAAAACTTGGTTTTATTACAGCCGGACATCGTGATGAGTAATTCTATGAAAATTACGAACATTGCGTGTTATGCCAGCGGGAAATGGCGCGGATGAAAGAATCTTTTAATAAGCTATCGCCCGTGAGGCTTGCCCTTGCATCAGACCTTCACGACCTTAACCGTTTTGCGATGGCTTCGTCTGGTTACTGTTGAGGAATCGAGCGTTTAACGGTACCGTTCTTTTTATCACTTTTTGAGACTATCACGGAATTCTTCAAGATGAAATTTTGAAATTTATGCAAAATTTACTGTGCTACTCAGTTCTGGATCATATTTGGATCAAACAATTTGAGTAAGTTATATAAATATAAGTTTAAAGGTGCCTCATATTCAGAAAATTAACTTTTTAAATAATATACGCTCACTTCCCGTATGGTTTTATTGAATTTTCAATAGTTAGCGTTATAACGTAATAGTTCTAAAGTTATTGATACTATAATGGCCCCAATTATTGACAAAAAAATTGTATAAAAGACGATTCACTAATGAAATCTACTTTTAAAGTTGCAACCAAAATCGTTGAGTACACCGTACTCAGAGCTAATTCATTATACAGTTGAGCCATTGTTATCAGGCCGCTAATCGTCAAACGAACGTAGTTAAAAAGGGAAAATTTATCGAGGAACACGTACGAAAGCTCTCGAAAAATCGTACAGCGCCGTGGGACGAAGAAACAGTTGGATTTTATAGCGCCATTACTATCCCAACAGAGGAAATACCGACTTACAATTAGTGGATCGAGGGAAACCAGTCGATCGAAATACGGGGAGAATGTTCAATCGTTAACGATGCAAATGAAACGATCCGTCGTGTCGTCTACAATCCGCGGTCAAATATTCATGGCGCGTCGCTGTTGGTTTGGAAATTTTCTAGGACAAAGAGAACGCCATCTAATAAGGGAGAGTAGTCTCCTGTAAACTCGAACGAATTATTTAATTTTTCTTCCCCCTTCCAAGTATACCTTTTTCTCTCTTTCATTCGGATAGGTAGCATTGGTTGCTATCATCGTGGAAACTCGTTCATTTGTGATGTAGATGAGCCGAGTTATCACTGAACCAACTCCGACGCAGATAAAGTTCGATGTCAACGAACGCACCTTTCGAACCGCTTCCCGTGTTAGACATTTCTGTTCTAATTGACTGGCGAAGCTCGTGAACACACACGCCGCGTATAACGAACAAATCTACCTGTGGTGCGATCATCATCGACGTTAAGGAGCTGCTTCTTCTTCCATTATCGAGTCGATAACACTGTGGACTTTATTAGCAAGCTTGATTACCACTTCCTCTCGTCGAATGTTCCAATCAAGTTTCACCGGTTAAAGATGATGGAATAATTTGTGACTGCAACAAAGCTTGTTTCGCGACGTTGTTATTGCTTTCGTTCGCCTCGTCTGACAATGAACAAGGAGCGACGTTGTTGCGTAAGTGTATCTATTTTTCGCGGTAGAATTTTCAACTTTCCGACTTGATCTTTCTTTCGAATCTGCAATGTTTGGCAGAAAATACTCTGGTATTGAATTCCTCAGTTTGCTAAATACGTTATAGATGTATTAAATATAAGTACTACGTTCTGTGCCACACTGAAAAGACACGATAGATCCATTTTTATCGATTTTCTGATTTCAACGTTACTCGCCGGTTAGAACTTCGATTAAGCTTTCTTGCCAATCGTGTAATTCCGTCGCCGTCAAACTTGCAAGAATATAAGTACGTTCATCGATGCGTAGCCTGATTACCATGCGAAAGATTTACAAGTTACTCAATTCTTTCGATTTTTGTGCAAGTCGATGTGCGTGAAAACAGGTTTGTAGTCCATAGGAAAAGTGATACCTACTATAATCGAATATCATAATGTAAAGCTCAGATACCAAATATCCTACATTTGAAACTATCTTATTTTATAAAACCAATCAACCACGCATCGGTGCGAACTACCGAACACGTAATCGTGTTAGGAAAACTGCGAGTTAACAACATTCGGTTAATGACGTCGAACATAGATAAGGTCGAACGACGTTAACTGTTACTTAAAGAAACTCTTCTTTTAGCATCCGAATAGGCAATCAATTTTCTTGTTAAAACAGCCAATACGCTATAGAGTTAACTCTCATCGAAGAGATACAAAAGCTACGATTACCAAGGTATCGTAATATCCTAGCGAAATTCGCCCCTCCTCGATAACTTCAAATAATCGATTCGAACATAGAATTTCTGTCGAAACCAAGCTCAAGATTCAAGAGGTTTAACAAGCTACTCCCGTTCTATCTTCGTTATAAGACACAGCACCGGTTAGATCGAACGGCTTAATCTTCGTAACAAATGGCCTGCATCGGCTTTTTAATTATTTATTTTCAGTGTATGTATACACCTATAGCCACGGATAGGGGCGGTGACTTGAGTTATTGGGTTCGCGGCGTTTAATGGAGCGGATTCGACGTGACGATGCATACGATCGAGAATCCAGTCCCTGGTAGAATTCTTTTCAATGGGCCAAAGATACGGATCTTCGATAAGCAGGTACGAACATCGAATGATATCGTCTGACCGCGTAGTTCACACGGCCAGAGGAAAGTGAAACCAGTTTCGATACCGGAAAGTGTCCCCTTTTACATATTTCGACGGTACATGTTTGCCCGCAGTCTGCGACCTATGTACGGTATGTTCGTACATTGGTGTATACTTACGCAGGCTCGCGAATTTCGCGAACCTGGTGTTGTACGAAACATTTTGAAACGTTGCTAGCGTCGTTACGAGTTACGAGATTCCAGACTATCACCATTATGTATACACATTACACTTTAATTACCGACAACGAGAGGAACGCGTTGCTCTCGCTGACTGAAAACGCATGCGTGAAATTCCAAGCTCCGTAATCTTTTGTTTTTCTATTATAAAAATGTCGCTCGTACTACATACAGAGCATCGTCTATTCTTCGTTCGTTTTTACATTTGAATATCGTACGTAACCAGGTAAAAGCGTAGATACGCTCGAAAATGGTTATTATTATTGCCGAGCACGCTCGATGCTTCTAAAAAATCTTACGATTAGGTATGGTGAGCCGCGGCCTTTTCGAGTAATCTGTAAAAACGATACGGAAGAAACTGTGGAAAATCCGTGGTAAAAGAGTTTCTAACGGACACGTACCTACTAGCTGATTTGCACACGAATGCCACGTGATACCATGAATACGAAAAAAAACGAAACAATGCCGGACAAAAAATACTATTGTAAGCCGTGAGTTTCTCGTGAGAGGAAGGTGAATGAAAGATCCTGTAATAGCTTGTTCGTGGATCGTCGAAGTTGCTTATAATTTTATATTAAACCGCCTATAGCAAAGCTTCGTACAACGTTCTTTTCTTATTTTCGCTCGTAGCTTATGCCTCTGCAGTTCGGAAAATTTCGAAACACCCTGTACACGCGAACATAAATTACTTCGAAGCTCCATTTGATATTTTGTAACCAAGTAATGCGTATACATATTAAAATCCATCACATCGCGAACATGTATATGTTCACAACACAACACTTTCTCAACAATCACGTTTGAAGCGATCGCTACATCGTTTCTTGCAAGAAATCTGTCCGTCGACTTAATCGCATCGTCCATCATACTCGATCGAAGCTGACAAATCCTCCGACAATCGGGAACATTTAAAATCCACGATGCCAAAGTTAATTCTGGCGAATTCCTGTTTTCCAGTGACCTCCTCGATCGTTTCTTACGTAAGACGGTGGATCTTAAAAGTGACACGGGTTCTATGCTCGCTGCCAGACGTGGCTATACGTGCCTCTTACTCTCCCTCCCCCCCCTCTCTCTCACCCTCTCTCGCTCTCACTCTCTCTCTCTCTCTCTCTATCTTGTTTGTCGCCGTTGGTGTTCGCACAATTCACGGGATCTCGTTCTCGTTCCCATGTCTATGACAAACGTCACTGGGAGATAGCAATGGGCCTAGAAGAGTGTGTACCGAAAATAGGCGGCGACTAAATATACGTTCGTGCACCGGTCGAGCAGCCGAGCTGAAAGACAAATGGGGACTCGCCCGCCTGTATCTGAACGTGCAAACTTTGCTTCTCGCAAAAGTTCATTGCTTTCTGCCGCCGGATTCCGGGTCACGCGATCTCGTTCTGTTCTGGCCTGTCCAAATTCACAACATTCTCACGCATCGTGATGAAAGAGAATCGAGAGAGGCAGATTGACAGGCAAAGAGGGAGAGGGGAAGGGACGTTTATAAACTTCTACGTTGAAGGTGGGATCTTCGGCTTTCCTCAAGTTTACAACCTTTTTTTAAATATTCCTATTTCTACCTATGTGGTATATATACGTATTATAATTAAATTTCAAAGAAACATTAGATTTTTCACGCAGACGCTATTAAATGCCGTCTTTTCTAACTTCTTTGCTCGCGTCTAAAGATCGAAACGTACGAACGTTCGGGATTATACATAGACTCATCGTCGGAGATTAACGACACGGTTACTTAATTAGCATGCCACTTCACTGCACTTTCGAATTTACTATTCTCGAACTTCTCAAGTGAAAGTACATATAATCATTGTATATTAATTAACGGAGAAAGGAAACTGTCATTCTAATACAAACGACACAACGCTTCTGTTTACCTGGCGTATTTGCTTTAACCTTCTTAAACCTCGCTATGAAAACCGTCGCTAAAGTTGTAAAAAGCCAGGCCGCTCCTACTTATCGCGATAATGACATCGCACGCGAAAATGACGAAGCTACGTCAAACTGATTTAATCGACGATAAAGTATCTGTCGCGTCTTAAGATGAATCTGAACATGGTAGCGAGTAACGCGTGTAATGCAAGTGCCTGCGTATAATATAAAATGTACGTAACAAAGATATATTCTTAGTAAGGAAAATAAAAACTGCCTGGTTCGTTGAATCGCAGGATTCGCACATTGGCAAGGCATCGCGATCGCTTTCGGTAAAACTGAAACTTGCAAGAGTTGCCAGCGTCCAATGATTTAACGTCTCACACAGGCGCACGTTGCATATTCTACGATAACGATTACTATTCGACGTTGTGACCAATCGGTGATAAACAAGTTCCGCTGGAATATAAGGTTTTCTTGATTTCCAATTTCCATGGTAAGCACATTCGAATACCTACGCGTCTGTATATCGCAATTTATGCGCATTTCATCCCGCTGTACAGAGTACAGAACTACTCCATTTGTTCGAATAACGTTTTAGTTACTGTTTGATTAAATAAATTTATGCTGATTGAATTCGCTTTATGATCGTAAATGTTTTCAATACGAAGAAGAGATAATAGTTCGTAAAGGCAACCAGCGAGCTCTTGCTCGTCTGTCCATAGATTCGTATAAACGTAATTTTAGCGTGCTTCTTCTGCCAGACAGAACATCACAATCGAGTGTTTTTGTCCTCTATTCGAATTTGTACAATTCTCCGTTCATAAGTTTCGATAGAGTTGCATATCGTTAAATGCAAGTACCGAGAAGCTCGTACCGAAAACGATCTTTCGCCGTATTTATCTTCTTTCAGGAAAGCAAAGGAATGTTTTACGATATCTAATATTTGTTGAATAGATTTCGATTTTTACCGTGCATTTGTAGGGGTCAAATATTTTTGAAGCCTATACGTTCACGCTTTGGCAAACTTGCTTGAAAGGGATACGCGATACGTCACGCGGAAGCATCCACGTGGAGTAGAAACGACGGAGGATGTTTGATCGGGTTTGATCATTCTTTTCCGTGACGGCAAACATATGGACTATATTATAAATAGACGTAATCGTAGCGGGAGTACCGAAATGTCTTATTGTTAGAAACAGTGGCAGTGTAGCGTAGTCGAAATTGTATAATTGAGCTATCGTAGAATAAGCGTATACTTTTTGCAATTTATTTTTATTAACTGTTAATTTTCTGATTATAGAAGTATTTGCGGATTGGGAGACGAACCACTCAACAGGCTAATTTATCGGAAAGATATAATGGATAAATAATAGTTTGAATAAAGAATTAATCGGAGGATTGTCAATTACGTCGGACTTATTAACCCATAATAGCAATCGTGTAGCTATAAATTTCTCTATGTCGGTAGGAGCATTGAATTACGCATCTGTATAATAATTCTTACAAATATGAACACTCAATCGGAATATCGAAACTATAAATCTGTCGACTATGAAAGAAAAAAGAAGAAGAATATTCAAGCAGATAACGTATAAATATAATTCAGGTATATCAGCCAAGTACTACTATCATATACACGTGCTAATTTTAAAGATGACAGATTACCACATTACCGAAAGAAGGAAAGAATTCCATCATTACAGTGTTAAACCGTTGAACTATCGCGAATGATTTATCGTTACATACATTCGTTTGAAAATCAAACATCAAGCGGCCGAGACTTTCATTACCGTACGAGTTCTAAAGAATTAAATAGACCATCGCAGGAGAATATACTCATTTTCAGAACAAAAATTGCATTCCTGGATAAACCAGTTCGATCGAAGAAAGCCACGAGAGAACGAATCGCGGCAGCATTCCGCGTAATTTATTCAAGTAGAATGAGTTCCGAGGCGACAGATCGCATCGTGCATCGCGGCCGATTCCGATTCACGAATTCGTGAATCGAATTTTTCCACCTGTGTCAGCCGACTTGCCACGGTCACGTTTAGCGAGTCACGCGAACCTTCTGCACGTATCGTTCCTATAGTCAACCTATTGACGAACGCGTTTACACGCGTGGAATAAATTAAATCGTCGCGGTGCACCAATGACGAGTATTCGAGCGCGATAATAAAATATGGCCTGCCAATTTGCTAAAAAACCGTCAAACCGGTAAAAAAGTAATCGGTATCGAAATAAAGATCGCAGGCAGGAAAAGCATTTAAAAAGCATTTAAAGGCATTTAAACTGTGTTCCTGCGTATCTCCCAGCCTGTTTGCCGTGTACTATACGAGTATCTCTCCGAATGTTTAAACGCCAATACGACAGCGAAAAGTTGAAGAAAAATCCTGTATATCTGATCATTTTTGTCAAGCTTAACGAAGACGTTTATAATTACACATCTATTTACAGATGGTTCGAGAGGTATTAAGAAGAGTAAATGAATAGGATTAATTAATTATTAATCGTACGAGCAGCTACCTTTCTACTGCGGGATTTTATCGAAGCACGTACTCTTTTCACATCTACATATCGATTTTTATAGATAATTCGAATTTTAAAACGTTTGTGTAAAATTAATTACGACGCTGGATAATCGTGTAACCCGATGTAGATATCAATGTCGAACAGAAACGAAAGTACGACAATAAAAATTTGATAATTTCTTTCAATTTCTATTCTCGTTTGTTAATTTTTTTTACAACGGTGTTCCGATAATAATCGAGGTATTATTTTATCTGAATAGTAATTTCTTAAATACAAAGTATTTCGTGAAATAATTCAGTTTCGTTTTATTCGTAGTTTTAGTTACTTAATTTACGAAATTTGTATCGTTTCCTAGCGTCATTTGTCGTCGATCGATAATTTCATACCATTAAGAATTTTAGTTACATTTCAAATATTATCACTTCCTTTGCAGTATTATGTCGTGTTGTAAATACTATTTTCATTTTTCCAAGTCTTTGTGACGATTTCTCGAACGAATAGCATGCGTCGTTCAAAGTTGACATTTAACATCCTCTCGGACTTGGTTTGATTTCTTGACTTCGATCGGCATGCGGGAAACCAATCTGGTTTGTTTACGCGTTCCAGACTGGATATGTAAATTTCAGTTCATTTCGATGTCGTGTCAAAATGTTCCTCCGAAGATATAAACTACTTTATCATGCAGCTGGTAGTTGTTCTTAACAAAAATCGCGGACACGTATATATTTCAGATTACATTGTAATTCTCTATTTCATCCCTAATTTGAGAAAATAGTGTTATTACAATAATGTTAATAATGCTTATGAACGCGCATGATCGATTACAGTTTTATAGCTAATAAATGCGACGTAGTTATGCAAATTCAAAGTTGAACATCGAATATTTATTCTTTGGTGTCTAACCAAGATTTCCATTCTATGTCGTTTGAACTTTTTCCTACGGTAGAAAAGATCGAGATTTAAACTAATTGAATCGTAAGATGTACATTACTGCATGGACAAAGTAAACATCGAACTAACGAATTTTTTCTAGACAGCTATCGCAATTTGGCACTAATTAAAGATTGACCAAATCTCCAATTTTAACTAACATTTCGTCCTAATAAACCACCTTGCGATAAATAAGATTCATCGTGTCCCATAAAAGTTTGAACATTATCTGTGTTCCCTGCATCTATCTCATTAGCCTATTCTTCGTATGCGCATATATAAGTACAGGATCCATTCAGAAAAATCCAAAACATCATTTGCCCTAGTCGTCACGAAACCTCGCAGCCTAATTTTCAGAGAGTGTCATCCATCGCTCGCTCTCCCCTCGATGTCTCCCCAGACATCCGAGGCATCGAAAGTGAAATTTTCGCCGTTGAAGGAGCGCGTTCAACGTTCTCCACGATCTATCGCGCGACACAGTTCCGAAACGGTCATGGGCTGAAATTTTATTTCCTCATTTGTATAACGAGATTTCGAAACCGGGTGACACGCAAAAGTCGGCCGCTAATTGGATTACGCTGTTTAAACAGGCTGCACTTTGTTAAAAGACGCCTGTTAGAATTTCAAATTGTCCTGGTCCCCGTCGACGGTCGAGATATAGCTCGTTCCACTATTGTTTCGGGACGAGGAGAAGTTGGCATGGAATATAAGTCGGCGAGCCTGCGCTGTCTCGACGTTGGCGCGGCGTCGCGTCGTCCCATGCTTCATGAATTCGTGCGTTCTCCGGCCAATCGGCCATACATTATTCATAGGCGCCATGAATTATCGAATTCTCGGGGACCACGGGACTCCCGCCACAAGTCTGAACCAGCAGACTATAGGCCTCTCGATCGTGTGACGTGACATTTGTTAGACTCACCTAGATCCTCACCTGAGCCTTGTTCCGCTCTCCATTGTCTGCACGAGAACTTCTTCCGGCGCAACCTGCGCGCACCTTCCTTCATGGAATTTCTGGCCTTTTCGAGGGGAAACCGACACGACGCTCCCTTCGTTAGCCGGGATCGTTCATTCAGAGAAACGTCTCCCACGAGTTTTTCCATGCATCGTCTGGTTCATTGAGACACCGCACCGCGCCACGCTGTGTTATACGGCTGAGAGGAAGCAGAGCGTCCCGCGTTTGGGCTTTCGACCGACTAACGACTGGTAGATTTAGGCAAAGGAAATAGATACCGATCGTTCGGTTACCTTATTATTCCGTTTCGTGATCTTTTGGGCGGGTTGTCCTGATATGTTTTAGCCCTTGTCCGAATGTTTCTCCTACTACCGGTTAGCGTTGCGCGTTAAGAGCGTCTCAAGTTATCTGCGTTTTCTTTTCTTCGCTTACTTTCGGAGTACGGTTACACGGACAGTTACCAATGAAAATTATATTTATGATATGCAGCGATATATCTATGAAGCTGCAAATGATTATCGAAAAGAAAGAGACGTCGAGAAAAAGGATAGAACAAAAGCAGACATTACGTACGTTATAACCTAACGGACGCGTTTCCTTCAATTAAACCAAGTAGATAATAACTGTAGAAAATTCCGTTGCTTGTTGTGCAACTATGCTTATAAATTCTGCTATCTTCACGCATTACGAAACCCTTTTCAATTGTATCCCGTACAGTCAATACTTTACGATACTCCAAAACTTTAAAACATCCTGTTTCAAAACATTGAACTAAGTTGTACTCGCATCGACAGTTTCAAACGAATTATCGATCGGCAAATCTCATAATAGCGGCCAAAGTAGTTACAAAATTGTATTGTAGAAAAATTGTATTTGTCGGGTGATCTAGCGGACAGATATTCACAATGCAGAAATATATTTTCGCTTCGTTTAGAATCGGAATTACTCGAGAAATACAGACTTTATAACGCGTGCTTGCACTCTCCTATAGCATTTCCTATAGCCAGGCTACCGATAATACGATAAATTTCGAAATGTCACGGTGACCGGAGACACTTAAAAGAATGTTAATAACGAATCACGTTTTATCTTCGCCAACCGGTTACTTTGTTCGAACCGCAATTAAACGCAGTTCATCTTGCCAGAGCGTGGACGCGGGGTAAACGAGCGCATTCATAAATTACTGTCTTATGCGCCCTTGATTTTCAACCTGAAACAAAGATTCTTTCGTGTTTCTTCGTCTCTCTTCTTCGTTCTATTCTTTTTTTTCTTTATATCTGTTGCCTGTTCACCCTTCCTTTTTGTTGCACGTCGCCGTGGAAACGCGTTGCTGAGCTGGATAATAAGGGAACCGTTTTAGTAATGAACGCGTTACATTATAATACTCCTTCTGTGGCAAACTGTCGCTGATAATTACAATGTGTAACATCTATTATTGGACGTAATTAGGTTGCAAAAACACGACAAGAACATCGCAACCACGCTTCGAGCGGTTAGAGGCATAACGCGATCGTTGCTATGATAAACACGCAACCCGCTACCTTCGTTTTGCCTTTTTTCTCCCTTTCTCTGCTTTCCAGCATAATTACAATTTCTAATTGTCGGTAATTATAATAATTACCGGAGAGGGCAGTGTCGAATTAGGAGGCAATTACCAGTAAAATTTAATAATATCGCTGTTTTAAAGTTTTCTCGGTTTCGATAGCGCGATTAATATCTGTCGCTACAAAATTAACATCTTCCATATATTTCATCGAGAAATAATCGTCGGCCTACTCTTTACGGGCGAACGATTCTTATTTTGGTAATCTTGTTGATTACCAATCAACGATGTTACTCCGTGAAGCGTACCTATACGTAAATACGTATACTGTTGCAACATGTAGAAAAGATCTCTCTTGAGGGAGTAAAGCGAGGTAGATAAAGCTTAACAATGTGTAAAATCAGAAACTATGACCGACGGTAGAAACACGTACCTACGTATATGCGAATTTGCATATGTATCGCTTTTAATTGGTCATGGTGGCTGAGAAATTCTAAGTTTATAAATTTATCGAAGTTAACGTGTAAACGCGCGTCGAAGATCGACTTTATCTTCGATTCTGTACGTAATAGAAAAGTTGCCGATAATCCGTAATTTATAATTTCCCGACCTAGTTTCAAAGTTTCATCGAAACTGGTGATATTCTTACGGGTAACCGGGTGGAACGTTGCTTGCTAAATCACGAATGGAATTGCACGACTCGTAGCTTCGGTCGATTCTCATTACGGAACAATCCGAGGAACCAGCTAATTGCGGATTATCCGAAGCGATTACAGTTGACCCGTGAAACAGCGGTTCGTGTTTATCAGGGAGCACCGATCGAAAGTAAAACGCTATATCGTTGGCAGTCCGAATGCGGTAGTGGAAGTTGGTCCACAGGAAATCGCGATAAGCGCGAGCCTTGTGTGGAATTTCACTGAAATCCCTTCCGTCGGCGATATCAACGAGCTCTAATTAATGTGACAGAATGAGTTTGTGAAATGGTATCGACGATGTCTCCTTTTATCTCTCGTAGACTGTCCGTACTGGTTAAGCCTGTAATCTTAATGCAAGATATTCACCTTGAAACGCGAACGTAGTAGATACACTTCCTCGTTTCGCGCTGCGGATTTGTTCGAACAGATAGACGTTGAATTTACGATACAGATCGGACGTGGCTCCGTGTTACTTTAAAATCAAATTCGCCACTTTCGATACATTTTCCAGCAGACATGTATAGAAATATGTGTCTTTTTATACGAAATATCGATACAAAAGGGAGCTTCTACACGGTTGGTAGTTCAGCGACAACATATTTAGCAGCAGTAGTAACACTTTAATGGCAATAACGCACATAACACGTAACAGTAATAATACCGTCGATATAAAAAATAGATATTAACTTCTTCTCGCCATATTTCAGTCGTGTACAATATACATTTTTTGACATTTTGCAAAGAAACTTACCGACAATAAAAATATCATATAATCTACTGCACGAAACAGCCATACACAAAGTTCAGTTTTATTTAGCATATCAAATGCAATAAAGAGGCTACTGTTCAAAGCTACCGCTAACCCTGGACCGTCGAAATTTTTCCCTCGCAAACGTCGATAAAGTTCTCTCTTTTAGCCGTGAAACGTAAAACGTACCAAAACTGCCTAAAATCGTATGCACGCATCGTCTTTTTAATCCAATTTACATAGCATAGAGATAAAAGAGAAACGAAGGAGCCACAAATGCTCGAAGCATCGATTCGCGAACGTCCCGATCGTTACAAACGAGAAAAAGAGGGAGGAAAAAAAAGGAAGAAAACGAAAACAGGCGACAGGATTTCTTAATCCGCGTTGAAGATCGCGCAAGCGTATTACCAGGCAGCCGTAGCCGGAACCATCAGCCACAGAGTCCGAACTCTCGGCTATCTGAACAAGTCCACGTGGTTCGGCTGTGACTGCTGCGCAGAAAGAAAAGAAACGGATAACTTCCAGATCTCCATTCCACCGCTGCTCTTCCGTGTACGTTCGACCGGCCATTTGAATTTATTACCGGCGTATTTCGACCACCCAGAAAACAAGCGGACCGTCTACGGCTTCTCGAGACCGAGTTTCATCTTGCGTGCGTGCAAGGGAAGAAAACGTTCTATAGGTCAACTTAGAATAGAATCGAAAGCGGTTCTCTCTTCCGCCGTGCGTCGCGTTGCGTCGCGTCGCCGCGTTCCTCGGCCGAGTCCACGCAGCCCAATTTCACGCACGTCTCCGTCACTCATCGTTCGTTTCTCTTGCCGGCTCATTTACTATGATCTAGCTCGTCGCACACCGATCGAAGAACTTTCAACAACCGGATCAAACGGCAGACCATGTTTATATCGAGACATCGCCGTCGTTTCGGACGTTTTTGTATGTCGTTTGATAAGGATTTCGCTTATCTTTGGAACGTGAAAAGCGCTACGAGAGATACGTATTTACTACGCATACGCACGTACACGTAGATTGATTTTGCTTCAAAATTTCATTTCGTCTAACCATTTTGTGACGAACTTGTAACTTTCAGTGCTTGGAGCTTTTATCGAGAAGTATTCCCAAAAAAAATGTTTAAAAAGACGTGGTACTTTGATTAATCGTATTTCGATTTTTATTCCGAGTGATTCGTGTAAAATTTAACGATAAGCTGAATCGTTCAGGTTTAACTATCGTGAATCGTCAAATTGTAGATTATAGCAAAACGTATTTTCATATGACGATCGATATTAATAAATTTGCTTTCACAAATAAATAATCGTATACGAAAGTTCTCGTACAAAATGCTTTTCGAGTTCGTAAACTAAACGAATGAACGAACGAACGAGCACGGCCAACGAAATCGAAAGTCCAACTTTCATTCTCAGCGCCAAAAACACGATGATTGCTGTTCATTGCCCCGTACAATAACTCAAAGATAATTGCTAGAGTTCAGTAACACTGTTCTTACGATTAAATTATCCGATTAGATAATACGGCGAAGTTACGCAAGAAAAATGTTTGATTAAATATCTTAGTTTCGTTTCTTTATTACTCGGAGGAAAAACACTGAGTAGATGAATGATGATTTACGATACCATTCACAATTACGTTTCAATTACGAAATCTTTTTATTTTTCATTTTACAAAAATAACGAGACTATATTCACGCGTCTTACATATTTCTTTTTCCAAGTTTGCGTATTTTCAAACTTATTTCGTTACGTTTGATGTGACTTACTTTTCACGACCTGTTTTCTTATCGGAATTATATCGACGGATCATTAAAAAAAAAAAAAAACTTAAAAACAAAACAATTTCTTTCTAGTTTCCCTTGGAATTTCTTTTCTCAATTAAATTACTAGACACGTTAAAGAGAAAAGTGATTTCAGCTAACAAGCAAATTACTCATTCAATAACGTATGTGATATACGGAGTTGATGTTTATTTGTTCAACTGGATATCGTTAATTACGTCGAATCACAATTATTATTAAAATACCATTGAACCATAAAACATCGCGGTGAAATTAATCGGCGAGAACGTTTTACTTCCGATTGAGACATCGTAGAAACGATGCAACTGCGCTCACGATATTTTGTCCATCAAATAATTCATATAATAACGCATCGAAAGCGCTGATATAATTTCGAATACTCATTTCCTTTTCCTTTCAAATTAATGATCTTCGACGAACGGACTGCCGCAATACTAAATTTTATCGTCCGAGTTTATCGTATAGAAATTGCTTGTAATTTGTTTCCACGGCACGTTGCGCGTAATTGTTTTAATATTTGCCCCGGTGCGGTGGTGCGCGCACATACCAACGCGAAACCTTTATTTTAAACGCGAAATAAGCGTCTTAATACCTCATGAACGGTACCCATTTTATTTACGACGAGCCAGTCGCAAACTCGCGTACGAGCACCGACATCCCTTATATAATTTTTACGAGAATAACCAGCCCATTTGTCGATCTTTAAACTTTAACGATCCGATTAATTACATTTATATTCTATTCAAATACATATGTATTTTCATAAAGGATAACACCGAGCAGGGTGGGCCCGACGGAAGAAATTATTTCTCTTATCTGTCGTAACGGTAGCGATGTATCGTTATTGTTATGTGTTTTCACTGTAATTAGCGATGCTGCACGTCCATGAATTATTTTATTTCGTAGCTGATATTTCTATAAAATTTTGACCGACATTGACATTTCAATTTATGATAAAACTAATCATTAACTTGTAATAACTTTGAAGTTGATAACGATGGTTATTGTAGAGCGTTTAAACGGAAACGTATGTGTATATATTAGTACAGCCAAACCTAAGTTCGAATGACTAGCCATTCAAATTTCTTACTGCACAGAAAGCTCCCAGTACATCTGTTCGCGTTATTAAACAACTTACTCGGCTAATCGCCGCTGTCGGCATCGGACTAGGTCTGCTTCTTTCCCTTGTAAGAACTTCGTGTCGTTTGGTCTGACGATTGACGCTCGAGAGGATTACTCAGATTCGCTCACGAGTGTCGCGAGTCGTTGGCGACGAGATCGCACGGTTTTTGCCGTTGGAGACGTTTCGTTCGAAAGATTGCGAGGCAGGCTCTCGTCTGCCGTGAATTCGTGCAGTCTCTTAACGCGATTAAGCAAAGAAATAGAACGACCAGACACCGGGACAGGTACATTAAGCAACAAGAAGCGCTTACCTGCGCTTCTGTACGTACCCGTAGGAACGTGGCACGATCACTTAGAGAGACGATTAGCCGTAACAGGTGCATCGAACTTGCCCCATAAACGGTGTAACCGCGATAAACTCGCTTTATCGTGGCAATTTTTCGCGTCACGAAACCACGATCCAAGCGTGTCCTCACCCTATTTTACACTCGCTTTTTTCTTATCGGTCGTTTTGTTCCTCACTGATTATCCCGTTTCTTCGTTTCCTTATCGTCATTAAGCTTTTCGTCGACCGTATGCGAATGCAGTTGTCCATGGAATTCAAATTTCAGAAGAGAAACGTCTCACGTGTAGCAACCTGATGAACATCGTATACCAAACTGCGATATACGAGTTTCCATCGTTACTCGAAGATACTGCGTCTAATAGAAAAGATCAAGACGCGTCTAACAAGATTAACGAAACACGAATCACTTAATTTTAATGTAACAAAACAAATTTACGATCAAAGATACATTATCTCGTAAAAGAACAGGCAATAGTAGTTAAATGTCGATTTTACTTGGACGATGAGTCGAGTCGAATATATATTAAACGAAATCTCCTGCCTTTTTAGATATCGACCAAATTATCCTATATTAAACAAATTACATACGTATATGAAATATCAGTATTTTTTTTGTTTTTTTTTTTTTTTGAAAATATACTTTCGTTCACAAAATATATCTAAATAATCATTATTCATCGGATGACAGGGAGAAATTACCAAGTCCGCAAACATAGGTTGCAGTGTGACGTTGAATTACCCTAATTTAGTAAATCTCGGGGGATCGCTGGCGAATTTCGCTGACGGACGAGCGCCTGATAATAACGCGATATTATCGAATCGCTTTTTTCTTCACCTTTACAGTGCTAGTTAAATAGCCGGTATACATGGAAGGCTGTAAATACGTGGCGTGGCAAACACGCGGTGGTGTGTTTTTTAAATGACAATTAGCGGCGCATCGCAGTAGAATATTCTCTTATTTCTCAGCCCTCTGAGCTGTAACTGTTCCGATGCTATCTTGTAATTTTGTGGAATGCGAGAGAACACGTACGGAAATTACGTATTTCTTCCTCTAGTCCTCGAAGAACCCTCTTCCGCTCGTTTCCTCGCCGACTATCATCGACTAGGCTTCTCCGTTAACGCGGATGAATGCGGTTGCTTTCATTTTACTTTCCTCCCGATACGTAGCCTATGTCCGATCTCAGTAATTTTAATGGCAGATCGTCTCCTCGACGTCTAAAAACTAATTTATGCGCGATAAAAGATGCTGTTCGAACGAGAACCCGAAGAAAAACGACTCGCACGTTGTTGCTACGAACGATGTTTGTTCTGGACTCAAGATTATTTTACGGTAATTTAGAACGAAAGGTGCGTTTCAAATAATTAATTTAAAACAATAAATAAAGTACATCGTGGCAACAAGTAAGCTAAGTTGTCTATTGGAAATTCAGAAAACCTCCTACGGCTAATATAGTTGTTCAGGTTTTAAACATCGATGTTTCATTCTCGACCTCGTGTCAACACTTTATTAGTCAGCAATTTTTGCAGGTAGGCAATCCTCCTCTATAAAGGCAATCTATCTATCCTATCTATAGTATACATTTTATGATTTTATAACTTGCGAGATCATTTCAAAGAAACACGTTGCTTATCGTACACGTCATTCAAAAACCTGTTGTATATCTAATTGTAAAAGTAACATCGTACGAATCGTTATATCGTCCATACATATCTACAGATATTTACATTTACATTTAATTCTATTCTCGTTTTCAGCTCGTATTTGTTACGAGTCGTAATTGTTTCTTGAATGAAAGAAACACGTATCGTATAGCAGATATCGATAACGATCGTTAAAACATTTCAATGAATTTAATCATCCAACGAAGCAAGGAAGCGTATACGTACCGACTGTCAAATTGAATTTTTCAATCTCGTCACCGACGCTAGAAGAATGTTAGCTTTATTTTATTTTAAGTTATTAGAACACCCACGGTCCAAAATAATACTTAACCTTCATAAATTATATTCATCTCTCCGAAACCCAGTACGTCATTACCATCAAACCTTAGAAACATCCTGTGCCTTCTAAAAAAAAAAAAAAAAAAAAAAACTGCGAAATAAAACCACAAAGACGGTTAAGACGGTTTTTACAGTCGTCTAAACACAACCGAACAAATATCCCAGCATATTCCACCCGGCGAACTCTAAATTCACACGCGACCTATGCACCTTTCGAGCCGGTGCGATCCTTTGCGAAAGTCAATTTACAGCACGCTCTCCTCTTCTCCTTCGCCTTGTGAGCCGTCAGTGTTCCTTCAAGTACAAGCATGTCCCCCCCCCCCCCAAAAGAGTCATAACCGTTTGGAGAAGACGCGAGTTGACCGCGGGTGGGCGAGCGCTTAGAAGCGGTAGTGTGTGGTTCGTCCGATTGTTATGCTAATCGACCTCGTAAACTTTCGACGCGCTCGGCGTCCAGCCGAAAACACGAAAGAAAGCTGGCCAGTCCTCGACCATAGGCAACGCGACCGCACGTAAGTACGCGCACGGTGTGGTTGATTAATCGAAGGACCACACAAGCGTGCGGCTTCGACGCTCGTCACAGCCGCGACCTGCCGTCAGCATTACCGGCACTTCTTGCTCGACTTTGATTGCATAACAACGCACCGATATGCAGCCGATAACCGAGCAGATTGTGAGTACATGATTGCTCGCAGCCCTTTGAAATCTCTCGACCGGACGTCGCGCCGCGACGATCTCGTATCTGCCAGACGCAACGACAGGGATCGCCTGTCTCCCTCGAGGAATCTCGTTTCACCAGGTCAAGGGTCGCGACAGACTTCTGATCGATTGCTTCTGCAGTCACTTGTCACGATCGTCGAGGATAGGTCAGTGGTGCGCAATCGATATCTTGATGTAAGCTTGGAGAACCATTTCGGGATTTCCAGATAGGTTCGTGCCCTACCTTCGGACCATTTGAAACATTCCTAATGGAACCAATGGAATGCTTAATTTTCCTAGGAAATTCCTAATGGAATTTGACGTTTCGTTGATACGGTGACAGCGAACGTAGACGTAGAACAGCGAGTGATGGACCTAACATTTTCTTGTTTTTTTATATTATGCGTATGTATGCAGTTTTTGTCGTTTCTGAAATACTTGCAAAGTCACGAGGCAAGGCCAATATCGTGTTTCGATCGATTAAATCTTCCTTTGTTACTTATCTGTTTCGGCATTAAAATTCTACTGTTTGTTGTCTCCTGTCTTGTACGCCGTTTGATGATACTCGCGCAGAAATTGTTTCGTAGCTAGCAAGCATAACAAGGAGAGCAATAATTCATAATTGTACTAACGTACGAATTTTGTGCATATTACACGCACGCATGATTCACACTGGGTTTAGATATTATCGATAGCAGGAAATCCTTTACTAGCGTGAAAAATGACAAACACGTCGGAATATTAACTGATTCCGATAAAATTACCATTTTCATAATACTATGTATCCTAACAACTCGATTTACTATCGATTTATAGAAAGAAACTGCATTAAAATGTATATATATTCCAACAGGATACGCGTTACGATCAAGAAGAGCGGCGGCAGATCGAATCCTGTGGCAGGATTGCTAGAAACGATGACTCCGAGGCGGTCGAGCGGAATAATCTATTCAATTTCGTTTCATCTGTTCGCTGGAACGAGATCGCGTTGTAAACTGATCGGATTACATTGACAACGGTTATTACGCCATCTTCGGTAAAGAGATAAATCGTTTCTGCGATCGTTGCTGCAAGTGTTCGTTACGCGCGTCCAGTTTGATCGGATCTAGCGCATTGGAATCTCCCAATCATCGACAACGATGATCGGTCTTATCAGCGAAGCTAGTTGTTTTCGCTAGGTGTAGTTAGATTCCGTCGATCAGCATCAGGATCAATCTCGACCACGATCGTTCGACGCATATCATTAATATTTTATTTATCGTTAAAGCTCGACTCCACCGGATTCAGCGAGCAACTCGCTTTCCAAAGATTATGGTTGCAACCGATTCTCGAGCCAAGAAACTGAAAAGCAAACGGTAGATACTGGTTATGAGAGGGTTATAACATCTTCTTCCGATACTTGTAACGCTTGTAGATTTCACAAACATGTTACATGTTATCAACTATAGCGATATTGGTAGATTTTTCGGTGAATAACGCCAAATGGAACGGATTCTGTTTATCTGTGACGCACGTCCATCAAAACGCGACGATGCTTGTTGCGTCTTCTACTAGTTTTACTTTTTAGGTCGTATCTACGGACAGCTAAAAGCTTTAAATTTCATCCGTAAACTTCGACTTCGAGTTCCCTTTCCTTTATCGTAAACTTCTCGTTTAACTGAAAGACGACCGAAGCTGTTAGCTCGTGTCTAACTACTTAAACAGGGGAACGACCACAAAATTCTTCTAATCGCAAGCATGCAACGTGCCTCTTATAATTAATTCGATAATAATTCGTACGCGCGGACAGTTTGATTAATCGTTCCTTTGATTCATCCGTGTGACGCACGTGTCAGGGATCTCCTCAAAGTGCACGTGAACTTGATGAACGAGTTCTTCGATTGATTTACGATCACCGTTTAAATACACGAGTGCTTCGTTATTCGAATCGACCAACTCGATCGTTCGACAATTGCTTTTCCATTGAATTGCTTTTGGAACTCGGTCTTCTGTTTGCGATACGATGATTGACCATACTGACAAATCACTCGTTGTGATTCGAATACTTCGCTTAAATGTTATATCGTTCGGCAATGAAATAGTACATTGAATTTTGAATTCGTACAGGATGCGGTTAAAATATGTAAAAAGGTTGAAGGGGTTTCTTAGAAGCTGAAACGACCAATCTCACTTTTTGTAAATTTCTCGATTTTATCAACCAAAGAAACGATTAATATTCAATAATTTTAAACATTTATTCTCGCAAGTTTCCTTTACGAAGGATCGCCTGCAACGTTACCGCTTTTCTTCTTCTCTTAATTTTGCATCAGAAGTCTGTTTTATCCGAGTGGAAAATCAGATTTCAAGAAAATAAGTTTTCAAAGAATTAAGAGATCCATTTATATTAAAATTAATCTAGATAGTTTTTTGCTGATAAGTTTAATTTATTTTTCCCGATGATTTATATCGGTTGCGTTACATCGAAAGTTCACGACCAGATTCCAGACAAAATATACGAATCTTCGCGTCGACGACTGCTATAGCAAACCAGATACGTCTCCTCGGAAGAACAATATGGGTCAAGCTTGAACTCAAACCTACCAGCTCAGAGTTCAGTAGTATCCTGTTTGTATGTAAAACAGTAGATCGCAGAAGTCTCTAATTTAATCAACAGGACTCTGAAATGTACCGGCATCAGATTTTTCGTCCTCGTAGAAAGTTTTCAATTGAAAATACGTGGCGTGCATTTATCGTAAGAGAACGATATAATTGTAAGAAATTCTGTACATAGATTACGCGGTACGTGATAGACAGATACGCAATTGTAAGAAAAATCGCTCTCAGTATTCCAATCTAAGCAGATCTCTCGCTCCATCATTCCTTTACTTGGCTGTTCGAGAAGCGATTCGAAATGAAATCGTGAATGAATCTGCTGTTTGCACGACGGGAAAGAACCTCGTCGAATCCTCCAACTTACGCCTCAGCTTCGTTTGTCGAAGAAAGCTCGCAGGATAGTCTCGTCGAGGATTTTATTGAATCGAATCCTTGTGGGCGAACAAAAGGAAAATACTCGGTCGAACAGAGTTCGGGCGAGTTCTCAATTATTCAATGGCATGGGGCGGCGGGACTATTATACGGCGCAGCCGAGGAATCAATGAGACACGAAACGGAGAGATCGATGTGGGCGGCACCTTTGACTAAACTACTAAACGAAGGTCGAGAGGAAGGTAGCGCGGTATGCATCATCCTTTTGCCTCCCTCCTGCGGGGGTCGATAAACTTGGACTCGCCTAATCAGACTCGAGCCTCATTGGTGGTATCTCGATGCGTTATCCCTTTATTGCCGGATGATCTATCGCGGTAATATTGAAAAATGGCCTCCGCCGCCTAGCCGTTCCTTTGACGACAGATCCGAAGATACATAATATATGGCCGGTCTCATTGGGAACCTCCCGGCTTTTCGGTGGGATTAACAAAAACCGATGCCAGCATCTTATTCGTCCAACGGAAGAAGCTTCACCGTGCCCTCTCGATTTCGTTCGGGCAGAGAAAGACAGAAACAGGACACGGAGCAGAGTGGTAGCGTTAATTGGGGATAAATTAACCAATGGGAGACATTGGGATGGGAAACAGGACGAACGCCAGCAAAAACAAGACGTTTCGTGCCACGAAATTTTCAATTAATACACGGATATCTGACGTTCGATCTTCAAACTCATATTTTTCGAAAACGAACCCTTAAACGACAAAATTTGATTCTTTTCTTCGATTTATTTTTGCACGTAGAATCATCTATGTATGTAGAAAGAACTGGCTTGTGTATGTACTTACACACCATGATTTTAGGGACACCCTGTAATTAGTGTTTTAGCGAAAAACGTTTAAAATCTTCCGAGATTTGAATTTTAAAATCAAAGCCATTTTAAAATTTAAAAAATTAACGAGTTTGTAGCGCTAAAACACTGAAAAATTATACAATCTACTATGCAACAATCTTCCTGCAAATCTATGAAAGAATTTAACATTTGGAATTTTAGAATGATCTTATGCGATAAACATTCGGTTAATATTTCTTTAACAAAGCGATATATTAAACAAGTAATAATTAAGATAAATGGTTTGACAATGACAAAAACATTAATCTATAGTACTCATAGAAAGTCGTATAGCAAACGATACATGTACAACCTCTCATTAATCTCTATGAGAAAATACACGATTAATTTTCATTAAGTTGTTCACCACTGGAAGTAATATTAATGGATGGGATGCTAGAAACTTCCTACAAATCGCCTCGGTAGCAAATGTTACGAGTTATGAATTAGACTTACGGAACTATCGCAATTGTCCCTTTTCGCTAGAATGCCAAGAACAGGCACTGAACGAAAACAACCGTTAGACGCAAATAATTTAGACGAATAATCTAATATCGTATCATCAAGAGACTATTTAATTCGCGTTTGCCAACTCGGCGGTAGTTACTTCATGTCAATTCTATCGTTTATAATTTATTTTCACATTTATTTCATTTTGTTATAAACTGGTTAATAAAAGTGTTTGCACGTATCTTTATCTTCCAATGAATTGCTTTTCGATCAGCATCTACGTTTCGTTGTTATACTATCAAATTTGTCTAATCGTACGAAAGCGAGGAGAAAATTAACATATTTGATAAATAGGATAAATATAAAAAGATAATTGTAAAAATAATTTCTCTAATTCGTTTACGATTCGTACGGTACCTTTGATCGTAATACACTCGCTAAAAGAACGTAAACAAACACGCGCGAATTGTATCGAAATGTACGAAAGTAGTTGTAGAACAAAGTTAATCGAGCCTACTGATCGATCACGCTACGAAAACTAAAGTGGAACGGCAAGATGAAATAAAAATAGGGAAACTTTCTATAAACATTAATCGTCATTCGACAGAAACGTCGAAGCTAAACGAAAGCTTATCCCTGGCAATCCCACACACCTACGCATTCGCCAACGTAATTATACGGCAGCTCGAAGCTCCGTTTCCCCATCGAACAGCTTTTTTCCGCCTGATTCTAAGTTTGTCAGCTACGTGCAATTCAGCTGCGACCGAGCCTCAAAATATTCTACATTCGCGACACGGTTTAAACTAAAGCCATGTTCGAAATTAACGTTTTCATTCGCAACGATCGTTACCTCGACTTGGCAGATTTTATCGATCGCGAGGCCACGCTAAATTTTTGACGAGAGAATCGTGTTTCGAAAATTTACGTTTGCAACAGCGATTGCAGTCAAAGCGATCTTTCATTTCGAAAGCTGGATCTAGGTCGCACCTGTGATCGTACAATAATCCGCTTTATTTATTTTTGGGCCATCGAACCGTCTCCTATATAAACTCGACGAGATTATCACGAAACGGGAACTTTGTAGTACAAAGTACGAACACATAAAATAATACGAGGGGTTTATGTCACAGTTTATTACATGCTACGTGCGACATAGTCTTGCAGTTACGTAAAATTTCAAGTAGTAGAATATTTTGAGTTAAATCGATGGAACATTACGCATCGCTATCGCAGCGAAAAGGCGAAACTTCGCGTAAATAGAATTCGATGTTTCGTGCCATCGCGTCGTATAAAATTCGACCTCGCTTCACGGTCGTTTAAAGTCAACCTTGTCTAGATGTGACATGCTAATTAGTTATCTCGTTAAAGGAAAAGCGTTTCCACATCGCGTTCTTCGAGCTGGCCATATTTTACCGGAATACTTGATACGCGGCTTACTAATTGGCTAAATTAATTACGTATCTGGACGTGTAATTTATCGGTTTATACGCGAGTACGTGTACAGTGCACATCTTGAACGCGACTTACGACATACGACACTCTCGCTACATATCGATACTACGCTACCGTAACTGCGTTACATATGCGTCACTGTATATACAAAGCGTACAGTGTACACGGTGTGTATACGTTGCCCTAACCGTGAATACACGGCGTGGTTTCTCCTTTTTTTCCACACGGAGGTTCGAGAGGGCCGACAAGAGCCGGCTGAAAAGAAACAGCCCCATTTTTCACTGTATCAGCCAGTAGATAAGATTGGACGGAAATAAAGAAAGTATAAAAGGGCAGCGATTCTTAGCGAAATGTACAAGACCGTCTCGTGCTTGAGAACACGGATCGTGGAGAGGGCAAGGGGACGAATTTACGATGCTGCGGAATGTACTTACTTACAGGGAGATTGTTGATTGTTCAGGAGAAAGGTGAGAAAACTGAAAAACGTAGAAGTTCAAAGACTCGAATATTCTTGGAATGTAACGTTACGTTAAAATTAAAAGATTCAAAGACTCAAAGATGAAACGATAATCGAGGGTCTGAAGCAACAAAGTAGGTTTACGTCACTGTCAGAATTTTCCTCGATCGTATCCAAATTCTTATCTCAATTTGTTTAATTAGACCTCTGTAGTGGAATGATATAAAGTCATTCGAAAGGAACGTAGAGTAGGTTTATCTTGGAATTCACACAGTCTCGTACGCGTGTACTTGCAACAGCGAGATTGCACGTTAATATAAAGTTTCGTGTATGTATGCGATTATTTCCTTAGTTTCAACGAAGCTAAACAAACCTAAATGTACGAGATTCTGGTTTTACGAGTTGCAGGAAAGTAAAATTTCATCGTTAAAATTTATTTAAACGTACATAATACGCTAAACATTACAGATCATCGAGTATTTGCATGTTCGTCAAACGAATAATGTAAATACATCAATTTGTTGCTTGTCATAATCGATACGTACGTAATCGCTATGTTATATCGCGCGTCTGTACAAGTATCAAAGACCAACAGGAATCATCGATAGCCTTTACTTACGTCAAAATGTCACTTATCCCCCCGTTAATCTGCCTTGTCCTATCCTCGATTCTCACTTAAGAAGTCCATTTTACCATTTATCTACACGAGCAAGCGTCGTTTTCGCCAAATGAAAAAATCGTCAGAAACAAGCACGATCTAGGTGCCCGTATCGATCGATTCGCGAATGAACCGTGGCTGAAACATGGATGAGGCGAACGAGTGCCGGCTCGGTCGAGGCAAAAAGACGAAGAGGAAATCCGCGCATCGCATTGGTTCCAGGGAACGTAGCGAGATAGAAAGGGGAACATCAGCGAACTCGGCACAGGAAGCGATCGCGAGATCGTTAAGTAATTTCTCTGTCGGATTACCGAGTCTCGGAGATTATGAAGAGGGTTCCCTCTAAGCAGCGAGCGTCGACTAGAAAGAGCGCGCCGCGCCGTTGAGAAAACACCGAGCAAATCGAGGGAAAGAGTGGCTCTTGTCACTCGAAACAGTCACAGTGACGTTCAAAAAGACACTCGCGTCGGTGAAATCGGATTACGGATTTTCATATGGACGGGTCGACTTCAAAAGTGCCTCTAAACCGCTCCGATCGGCCGAAACGCGTGCTCACGGGACGAGTTAAGGAATTTCTCGACGCCTTTGGACACGACGTTTCGACTGACGGTCCCCTTCGCTGACGGTCGAAGCTAAATGGGCGTAATTCGGTGAGTAATGACCGAACGAAAGGGGAACGGGATTCACCTAGAACCGTAAGAAGCTTAAGCATCCTCGGGGAACGATGTTGCTTTTGCCACTTGCTACCTCACCCGCCTCGCCCGCCAGGGTATACAGTGATCCATTAACTGGCGGGAAATGGACTCGGGGATTTACGCGGACCTGTGTTTAACACGAACGCGTGTTTCCCCTTTCAAACTATTTTTTCGCCTCAAAGGATTCGTTTCGCCAAGTCACCTCCGTTCCGGGGCTGAAAGTGGCAGGGTTAGTCGTTCACGCGCCATTATTGCACGCTGTCTGGTCTTTAAAACTTTCCATTTGCTTTACATATACATATATACATTCGGTAAAGAGTTAGTACGATGAAGAGTCATCTTAAACAATAGATACGATAAGTACGAGAGGTAGACTCACCGAATACATACTGAGGTTTATTGAGAAATATTGATATATTTGCACCGAATGTCTTGTAGCTTCTGCGCACGGATGTTCAAAAAATGTGTGTCATGGATTTATCGGATGATTCGACATCTTCGGATCGGTGGAGATCCGTGTTGAGAGAGATACGGCGAAGTTGGCCTTGGCCTTAAATTTCAAGGACATGTTTTTTTCTACCGTAACGCGTGGTATTGGGTAAGAAGAAATAAAAGTCTGGAAGGAACCGTGGATCGCAAGTGAACCGTTCTCTTGGAAAGTAATCTTAAAGTTCCATTAACTCTTACATGCGCGTTATTTTCCATGCTTTTACACTCTACAGCCAGATATTAAGTATCGTAAATATCGAGATATCGACGAAACAGGATAAAACAGGAAATTATGCCTTGACGCGCGAGATAGCCCATTCTACACAGAACGAAGTGTCTAGCTTCTCGTGATTACGAATTATTAAATTACTCGGTGTATGCGATATCAAGCGATTTCATTCATACAACGTGAAAGTTTATTCATTCGGTTGGCTAATATCAATATTTGATCTCCCGACGATTGGCTTTCCAATCGTCTTCGTTATTACGTACGTTTCGATAACAGGATAGTTTAGTTGACAAATTAGATTCAATACGTCTTTGATTAACTCTATCGAGTGTATTTATTAAAATTGTGACGTAGGTATATTACGCACGTCCCTCGCAGGAGACGCGAATCAGGAAGTCATAGTACGTACTTATGTACTTCTTCCAGCGACGTTCCACGAACACTGACAAAAGCAAGGGTTAAGTGAAAGGCATTTGTTACATGAAATGCTCGCAATATTCCCATCGCCTAACTCCTCCGGAGCTTCAATTTGTACGCGTGTGGCCTCTTGTCTATCTACGAGACAAGCAATCAACAAAGTAATATACGCACGTATGTACGTGTACGACGAGTCACAAACGGGTTCGCACCGGAAATTCAGCGTTCTAAATAGCTATTCTATTTATTTTACCATGCGGACTGATCAATGTATTATCCTTGTAACTACGACTCAATGATACACCCATCTTCCTCCGAACAATTCCAGCCATCACGCGCGATCGTTCTTAAAAATTTGAAGCGGGCGAAGCATCCAGTGACTGGCTTCTCGAATATTACGCTGTAGGATAAGTTAGGATCGTGCGATGAAATGGTGAATTTTTTGTAACAAAGAATCGTGGACGTAGTAAAAGAGGGCGTGTAACGCGGACTGCTCGCGACGGAAACTCGTTACGAGCGTACGTATCGTTTGACGATCTACGAACAATCTGACGAATAACGATTTCATTTCGTCTTTGTTAACTTTCTCCTGTAAGATAACGCGTGACAAGCGTCACTCGTACATTTTTCACATTCGCTTGTGGCAAACGTATCGCCAGTCAGGCGCAACATCGCAAGACAAGGGAGGATTAAATGATTCGATCGGAAAAAATGGTCAAGAAATACGAGATATCAAGCTATATTTAAACACGACGCGATCTTTCTGGATCTAAAAGCGAAGAAAAACAATCAAACTTTCGAACGGTGCAAACTTACGCGTCATTTAAAAATCACAAAATACCGAGAGCCACCGTTTCACGATAAACACACGTCCGAATGATTCGAATCGCGCCAAACACCGTTACCATGGATCACGCTACGTGATCGTTGCGCTCTGACGAGTCTGTAGAACCTTAAGCCTCGTGATTTCCGACTTGTCGCGTTTAATAATATGTGGCACTCGCCGAGTCTATGATACGAAGCGAAATACTACGCGCTAATCGGTTAAACTCGCGGAACGTTAGCCAAAGTTAGCTGCTTACCTTTTACAGGAATACGAATTACTTAATTATCGTTCGTAACGAGCGAATTGTCAGACATTGCGAGAACTTACAGCGTCGGTCAGTGGAAATAGCAATTATCGTGAACATCGTCGAATGTAAAATACGAATGCCGAGCTTCTTTAGTGCCTAAGAAGTTCTTGCAGAATAAAAGGTCGATAAGTGGTACAGTAGTAAAATTCGAAATTGCTTTTTGTACGTGCTAGTAAAGTAACGATAATTATGTAAATGATAATGCTTATATAAGATTAAATTGAATTTCGTGGTAAGTAAAATCTATCCTATACTTTATGTGTGAAATAACAGAAATCGGTTTCGGTTGATTCTTTTTATCCCCTCCTGTCACCTGTAGCCAAACAGGTTCTTGCAGTTGTTTAACACTATGCCGAATCATTTATGTCCAAGTCCAATTATCCGATTGCTCTAAAGTTTTAATAATTTGACAAAATCTTGCCACATAAAATAAACGAAACGCGTAGTAAATAAATCTTTATTTATCTGCGGTATACTAACAGTCGTTCCTTAAGTCAAATACGTATGTATGCGAACCATTTTTCGGAAGGAAATTCGTGCGATACGTCGCTGCAGTCAACGACTCATAATCGATTCGCTTTTGGAGGGTTAAACAGACGGAAGGAATAACAAGAACGAAGCGATTTTAAGCTATTTTAAATTATATGAATAACGAGGCAATTAGAAACTTTTTACGGTTTGAGACAGAAATAAAAAATTATTAAAATACTTCGAAGAATAGCATTTTGTGTTTTACATTAGAGAATTTTATGTTATCGACTTGTCAAATTCCCTCATAATCGATCAAGACGAAAATAAAACGAGCTTTCCTATTTCTTCGATCAAACCTTTCCCGAAAACACTACGGTCGCACACAAATTAACTTCTACAGCTAATAGAATGTCACGAGAATCACCTTTCTTCCGTTTTATCCAGTCCAATTTATCACTCTTATCCTATCGAAGCAGCAATTCCACACGTTATAACGCTGGAAACAACACCTAACACGCCACAACCGCATAATTTATTAATTCTATGATAACCGATCGGTTTCCAGAAACTCGTGGGAACGATAACCCTTCTCGAAGGAGAATTTCCGATCGAGATTTTCCCTAAGCGAACCGAGCGCCACACTGTAAGAGATATTTCGATGCGTAGGCGTTTCGAGTTACGACACGTGCTGTGAAAAGCCCGGATATTATAGCACTTTCGCTGTCTTCTTCAGGAACGTGGCTTCCCGGTTCGCCGTGCCTCGACACTGTTTGATATTGTTAGGAATTCGTTTATTTAACGAGTTCGGTCGACCAGGTTCGCGTGGAAGTTGCCGCGTGCGCCCCGCTAGAAATTAGGGCCGGTTTACAAGAAGAAAAAAAGGAAGGGGGGAAAAACGGGTCAGGAAAGACGCGCGTGTAATGCCAGCAGACGAACGGAAGATTTGTTTCGTGACGCCACGCGGCATCGTTCTCGACAATTACGTTCGAAAGTTGCTACCCCGAACGCGATTCATCTTCTTCGTATTTTACTCGAAACCAGAATGTACCGATATTCTTTTCTTTGCGTATCCTACAGATTTTCTCGTTTTGCATTAAGTAGCAAGGTAACGAGCCGAGGATTTCTCACATTTGGAACGAAGTTATAATTTATAAAGTAGTATTACAAAATTCTAGTATATTTATAGTGTTCTCGGTATACCGAATTAATCGATCTTTAAGCGTTAAAATTTCGATATGAAAATTAGCAGCCCAGGTTGCTCAGTTCAAACATACCGATAATCTGATTTGCGATTAACGATGCTGCTCGACTGACGCGATCAACGATGCTACCGAACTAGTATGCCGCCAATTCTATCAATTTCGACTGAAATTTTATGGATGCTAAAGAAACAGATCGCTGCTTGTTCCGTAATTTGCATAATGAGTTCGTTATACGTTGGATTCGTTGACACAATCTACGTAATACGTAACATACGTTTGATTCTATTTTACGCGATGACGCGTAGTGAAAATTCGCTGACGTTTCTTACACGCGACTTAAGGCGACGCTATCTGATTCGCGTCAAGGTCGAGCACGAGGCACGCTTATCTCTACAAATTGGTCCAAGACCGAACGTGTAGGTAACTATTTACATAACTCACGATCTAGCGGTGTGGGTGGGTTTCCGCCGTTTCCAAAATTCCTTAATCTAAATTCGTGCGGAAATTATCACACGAACGATACAAATTGTCGCTCCAGTTATTTTTATCTCCCTAAACCTTTTCCTGTTCGTAATTATCCTACTACTAACTGCAAGATAGAATAAAGAAGAACATATTAGCATCTGGAATAATCTGCTTCCAATAGTTTCGTAATTTTAGCAACTACAGCTTTATATGTATGTCCGATTCAAATAGAAAATTAGTTTATTTGCCGGAAAGAGGAAAGCACGAGGTGATATACACGTACGGGGAAGATGCGCGTGCGTAAGCATGAAATAAAAATAAAGAAGACAGAAATGTATCGAAGTTCGTTGTCTCGTCTAGCGTGGGTCTGAGCGCGTATGGATCTATGCCAACAACAGCATTTTTAAACCACAATCTTATTCATACAGCGTTTATGGAGCAGAATAATTTTACTAATACGTCTCGATTATCGTATTTGCAACATGAAATCCTTCCGCGACAAGGAAAACCCGATAAACTCTGTATAATTTGCACTCGCGGTCAGATATTTTAACATCGTTTCGGTATCTTGCTTCATTTCGGTAATTGAAAACTGAATTTACGATAAAAGATTTACGATTATTTTATTTAAGTTTGCCGTGGTTAAGAAACAATAGCTTACCTCTACCTTACATACTTACACACTCGATATGACAGAACATCGATATAACGTAATAAATGTATTTTTCAAAAATGATATTAATCATCGACTAATTTCTATTCTCTACTCTCTTTAGGTACGATATCTGCCGAAACAAGTGCTTCGACTATCGCACGAAGAAATAACTATGAAAGCGTTAAATAAAACATGTGCGCATAAATAAACGCGTTGAATAAACTCGCCTTCCTACAGAGATATTACGCAATTTCCACGTAAGAGCAAATTACACGTATATTTATTTGCTCCGCTGAATGCTAATTTCAATAAAAATATCCTTCGGCCGTCCGTTAGATTCCGATGATCGATCGCTACAACCTGTATTTGTCACATTTTTCTTAAACACGACAAATGCAATGAACCCGTCAACATCGATTACCCGTCAAATCGATAAAATCGATCGATTTTTCCGATCGTTCGAGCTCGTCGAAGTCGGTCGAACCCGTTATCAAAAACGGCCCAGCGTGCCGTCGATCTAACTTTCTAAGCGAGCCGCGCGCCGCGCCGTTCGACTTTCAGCAAATAAAATTCAACGACAACCGTTCGATATCTCCGTGGAACGGTCGTCGTGTATCGGCTGTCGTTGCCAGAAAACTCGATCTAAGTCGTAGTGACTTCGCGCCGCACCTGTCAACATCGTTTCGTCGGTGGCTGGGCACCAACAACTGGCAAGAACATCTATCACGGTGCTGTCTATGGTTGGAGGCGCCCACACGCGGTTCCTGCCCCCTTCCCGTTCTCTGTGCATCGATTATACGCGCCGGGAAATTGATACGTCTTCGAAGAAAACCAGAATGCTTGATATACGCACGCTTCTTCCGTCTTCTTTCACCTAAGAGATCTTAATATTACGCGAGAAACGTGAGGTTCGAGGGAAGGAGAAAATGAAGAAAATTAGCTTTGGTAGCGTCTATCTGACCGCGATCAACGAATTCTAGCATAGTATTTAATAACGACACGACAGGGCGCGGCGCGGCGCGGCACGGCACGGCACGGCGCGGCGCGGCAGTTCCCAAGACCTGACCCCGCTATTTTCAGGCACGGGTTCCTTTCCTTGTCGTCGGGCGAAAGTAGTCGAGACAGAGGGCAGGAAAGGAGTAGCGGCGAAGAGAACGAACGCGCAACGAAACGATAAGCGGGCCCTCGCGGAGCGTGCATCCAGCGAAAATAGGGGGGTAACGCGTTGGGACGCGGCTCGTAAATCTGCTGCTTCTTTGTAAATCGAAAGAATAGAGGAGGCAGCAACAATGCGATATGTTAATCATAAATTTCGACGGCCGGTGCGTGTACCGTCTACGTCGCGCCGGGAGGATCGCGGAAAGGAGGAAAAAGGAGAACGAGAGAGCACCAGCTAAACGAAAGGGTTGCGAAGAGAAACGAGCGTGCGAGAGGAGGACCGACGCGATGTGGGATTAGATATGGAGGAGAGGGTGAAAGTAAAACGAGAGAAGAAAAAGAGAATTTAGAGGGATGGACGTGAGGATGCTGAGACATAAAATGTCTCGGTGTGAGCTTCTTGGTAGGGTCACAAAGTTTTCTTTCTGATTAATGGTGAATAGCGTTTTGAAATTTTGACTCGTTACATGTGTCATGGTCGCGCGTTGAATTTTTATGCTGCATTTGTTATTTTTATTACATTTCCGTTCATATTGCTCCGTCTTTTAATTCTAACGTATATTCGAAGAAAAATATATCGAATTACATGCAAAGATATAAATGGCACGTATAAACGACAGATCGAAACACGTTCGCGTTAACTGCGATTCGATCGAATAGCGCGTGTATCGCGTGTTCCCTTAATGTATTTGTTAAAATTTCCTTTCGAAAGTTTAAAGCCGAATCTTCCCGATACAGACGATAATGTTAATTCTCGTAAAGTTCCGCAAAATCTTGTGCAATGCCTCTTCGTGACAATTTCTCTAATAATCTTTCGAAAACTGTAACAATCAAAGCTTTCATAAAATTTTGTCATCTCGAACGCTCCAAAATCTTTTGATCGAGATATACCGATACGATTCTTCGTAAACGATAAAAGAAAGACACGTTTGCAACTAACAGTTTCAACGATCTCGCAAACCCACCGAACTACCTAATAATAAACTTTATATTACATTACATTACACGTATTTCATTCATGCTTTCCCTTAGTTAGAATGTTCTTAATTCGCCAATTATGTATTAGGTTTTGTTCCGCGCGGACGCTGCCGTCGCGTCGTCGCGTCGTGTTTAATGTTGCACAGCTGCACGAACGAGAAGTTAAATTAGATCTGACGATAAGAGAAATCCGAACGTAATTAAACCGCAAAGGATTAATTAAGGAATTTAAATGTAACTTAATTATAAATATTACGCATGCATACCTGTCTTTCGTATGAATTGAAGACGTCATACCGTTGCAGTAAGCCGTAGTGCAAAACGAAGAATTCACGTTGCAAAAGGAGTGAGAAAACACGGAAAAAAAGAAATGACTAATACCTACGTTAAGAACGGCTGAGGAAGAAGCAGGGGAGGAACAGAACATCGAACAACTGGCTTACGTGACTCGACCGTGCAGGAGGTGTCTTTTGATTTATTTCGCGCAGATAGGTTCGGCTTAGATATCCCACGCAAAATCTTCCTTTCGAAGCTATACGGTGTACAGTGTACAACTATCAGCCATAAGTATTAGGATATTTATATAGTTACATTTATCGAACAAATCTAACAAGTTTTATTTCATTTAATATTCTATATTACGATATAAAGCACACACGATGTGCATGAAATAAGAGATCTACAACAAAATATATGGTTAGAAAATAAGTATCAACACGTTCATAAGTAGATATGTGTGACTACTGTTCCGTACGAAACGTGGCAATAAAACCGGATTATTAGAAAAATGATTAATGGATAAAAAGTTTGCATTTATGCAAAATAACGAGATAGAATATTTGTTGTGAGAACTGTTGCAAGAAAATATAATGAATTATTAGATTTAAACCTCGTTGGGAAAGTTTGGTATAAATTTTCTCGATGAGTTGCTTGATGGATTTTATCGCATAAAGGAATACAGATCCAGATAAGAACAAAAAGGATAGAAAAACGATCAGATCAATTTTGACTCGTGCAGATATTTCACGATCAAGCCGTGCTATTATTTTATTAAAATATACGAACAATTTTATTCCGCAAATAATTTCTTTTGGAGCCATTTAGAATACCTTTCAGGACAAAGAATTTGTTTAGAAAGAAATTTATTGTTCGTTTATTTTCCGTATTTTTATTCTTCGGTCTAATTCGAGAAAAATTTTTTTGAAAAAATTCAATTAAATATTAAATGGACAAGTACGTCGTCGTTCAACGTTTCATAGGAGAAAATGATGTTTAAAAGTTTTAATAACTTCTTAATGATGTTTCAAGCGCGTCTCATTCTTTGTAAATGATCTCAGAATCAACGAGAGTGTACGATTACGCAGGAAAAGAAAAAGGAACGAAAGATAGAAGAGATGCATGAAACGAAATACCAAGTGAGATAAATACCAGAGAGTTTTGCAAACAATCAAACATTGACAGTTATCTACGTACATAGTTGCAAGAAGAAACAGGAAAAACGAGGAAGCTAGATGGTTCGAGCGTTATCTTTCGACGCGCGTTCCTTTTGTATCCGGTTTTATGGAAGAGAAAACGTGTACACGGATTGCATTCCTTAGGTTCATGCTAGTTAATTCAACAATTTTGTCTTTCGCGCAGACAAAGACAAAGCAACGATCGTCCGGAAAGAGGCGGAGTATTGTAATTACGGTTTACGCAATTCAGAATAACGTAGATTTTCGCGTCTACTGCTCGCTCCTATAATTAGTATGCTATCAACGAGAAAACATCTTCTTCCTTCAACCGCAAGAAAGTTCGCTCGGACGTTGTTTGCCTTGCTACTGGAAATTATTAAAACGAATAGCATAGCTTTCTTGTAGCTTCTATTGCCCTTGCCGTGGCCATTTTCTACACACTTCTTTCGATATATACGTACGTATGTAGTAACGCAGGGTTATTCGAATCGGCTAATTCTACTTCGACTAACATTTAACGGCTTGAAATTCAATTCCCCGCATTGCGTAGAATAAGCGAACTCGTTGTATTTATATCGTGAGATATGTGCCATTAATCTTTAATGTACGAACGAAAGAATGAGAAAATATCGTGTGCTTTAGGTTTAACAAGAAGAAACGCGGGTATCCAAAACGAGAAAGTGACTCGACTAACATTATACGCAGCAGGTTTTTATTCGCGGCAGCGAACGATCAAAGTAACGTACAATTAACATTGAAAAACTTCTTCCCTTTCGATGGGTAAAAGTTATGTCCTCGTGGAAAATTATGACGATCGAGCTGTCAACGTATGTAAGTACGCGATATATCTCACTGTTTATCGTGCTACCAACAACGTGTTAAGCAGTCCGTTTCCGAATATAGATAGCTCAAAAGTTGTTCATATCCGAATCTGACAAATTACGAAACAAATTACTTAGCTGGATCGAAATAACTCAACTTTACGTACCATTTGCAAGACAGACGCTGTAACCTATACGTTCTGAAATCGAAAAAGAATTCACAGGGAATCGGCATTCTGTTAATACGCGAACAAACTGAAAATCGTTGAATAATTTCGCTAATTATATTCACGAATTTACACGATACATGGAACTACTCGCAAGTCAGACTAGACCTAAGTAATCGTTTCCCTGTGGGTAAAACTTGATTCTCGCTTTAAGAATACTTAATGAATGTGTACCTGTACACTACCGACCAATAGTCATTCAACCATAAGTGGTACGACAAGTGCCGTATATCCTGTTTGATCTTATTTTCTGACAGCTATATTTGTGGTCTGTTACGCGTAATTTCATTCAGTCGTTTACAAGTAATATCTCATACTTCATACATCAGGCGTTATAGATGACTATTTTGCACATATTATTCGTTAACGTAGTAAATCATGTCGAGTACGGGGAAAGCAACTCCCAACATGTATCACCGTTGCGAATGTACATTTTATTGTCATTGGGAACGCGCATGGTCGTATTTCATGTACAATTTTTTCAAAAGATAAAGGTTTAAAATACCGAAAGAGATACGGCTTCGAAACTATTACACGAGACGATTTTCTTTACTCTTTTGGACGGTTTCAATAATCTATATTACGTATACAAGTTACGATAACTTCTTGTGTTTCTGTCGAGTCTTTCAAATTCTAAAGAACACGTCCGATAAAAACATCATAATTCAAAGATAAATGGTACGCTTCTAACCATACTCTGAGCTTCCAGAGCAACTTTTATCTTGGTCAAAAACTGTCGCCCGATTATTCTTGAACTGCCACCTATGCATGTTGACTCTTAAAGACAAATGGATCTTATACCTAAGCCAAACGATCACCGTTGATAATTGTTTCCAAAACCACTAACAAATTCCTGGCTCAAAAAATAAAAGAAAAAAGCAAGGCAAGAACGCCCGGCTAAAGAAATTATCGCAACACCATTAGCAAAGATTTCACCGTGCGTGCGACTTATTCGCAAAGCCGCATAAGCTCGGTCCACCGTGTAACGAACAGATTGTTACAACCTACGCGACGACATCTCGTACAGTCGCAAAACGTTGAAACCAGATTTTCTTTGCTCGTTACGGAACGCTGTGTTGCCATTAAAATTCGTTCTCGTGGCCGCTAATCCAGCCAAATATAAAGTATACAAACCGAAACAAGGAACATACTTGTATCGCTCTAGCTACATATTTATCTGTTACGCATGGCTGATATCGATATGATTGATACGATTTCACAAAATCGATAGAGACTTAAAATATCGTTAGAGATACATACTTAAATTATTCTACATTCTCGATATTGAACAGATGCAGATACTTTTCTATACGCTTTTCGAGTAAAATCCTAGAGTCGATTAATTTTAATCAGATACTCAAGAAAAGAGGGAACTTATTTCTGAAAATTTGTTCTACGATGTGCCGAAATTTCGTAACGTTGCAACCAATGAATCGCACTTGTACCGAGAACAAAGACGAAGAGAATAGAGTCCTTTTCGCTATCGATATCTGCAGCGTCGCGCTTCAAATGCCCGAGCGGTGATGATGAAGACGTATGCAGTTTGGAATAAAGGTGCGAACTGCAGGTAATTGGCGTGTTAAGCTGCCGCGTAATGACAGACATTTATGCAAATCAAACAGAGAAAGGCGATGCGGTTTCCTTGGCTAGAAATGCGTCCTCGAGCGGAAGCAAGCTCGGTGTTACTACGTACACTGCGATTCGCGACTGTAATCTCGCGTTGCAACGTTTGCGATTACCGGAACATCGGATTAAGCGAGAAGAGTACGGAACAGGGCAGTTTGCACTTAGCGTGATTGGACGCTATTATTTTAACGTACGAAACGGCTATTCTTTCGAGCGATTTCAGCGATCAATTATAATATATAAAAGCGGATGTGACTACGTTTGTAACGCTTACGTAAAAACCAAAATCTTGCATCTTTACCAGATGAGCAGCCTTCTTTAACGATCCTGTAGAATTTTTGTAAAATTATCACGCACTATCGAGTTATCGAACAAACTCTAAAATCTCCAATTGCTCTCAAAGATTTTCAGAAAGACCGCATATTCTCATGCAACGAGAAGCGTTCTCTACCGTGCGAATAAAAAGTTGCCAATTGTAAGGAGGGACAGCGAGACGTCTCGGCCCAAAGCAGCGTACTTATTATACAAGGCGCAATAAAAATTCACGGATTCGATCGTGATTCAACGTAGCATGTCTCTGGAACGGCATGCTGTGACAGCCAGGAATCCTACACGCGAGCGAAAGTCGTGTTCGTGGCGTGGATAAGCCACGTCAAGTTGCCACCGTGCTGTGAGGGCGCGACAGAATACGAACAGAAGAACAAGAAGAAGGGGAGCACGACTCTCGGCACTGGGCTCAGAGAGGAAACCAAAGTGTATGCTGACCGTTTGAAACTAATGTGTCTGTCCGGCGTGGCGCGCGGCGATTCGGGCACACGACGAAAATCAATCAAGTCCATTAAGGGTCTCCGAACCGGATGGGTATTATAATACATTATAATACGATACGAGCTAATGTAACGCGATATCGGAACGTTGGTTCGTTACGACCGCGATCCAACGCATCCATAAATGCGCACCCTCCTCTGTTATGTCATTAATGAAGATCCATTTAACGTGACGCGCTGTCGATTACGAAATTGACGACGTTTCCGACGATTCTCGTCTCCCGCGTCGATACTCTATTTTCCTCTCCTATTGTGCCCGTTTCTATCGACGGCGCGTCTATTGACGTTGACTGAACGTTGAATGGCGGCAAAAAATAGGTGATACCGTGAGCTGGGGCAGGGAATGATTTGAAGAAAAGTGGATTAGTGGAGGGGGCGGGGGAGCGAAAGTATCGAGAGACGAAAAGGATGAAACGAAGCGTGAAGAGGTACGAGAGGAATCTGATGAAAGTTCGAAGCGGAGAACAGAGCTACCAGAGGGCACAGGGTATTGGAACGTCAGATCGAAGGAGTTGGATAATTTTGACACAGATCTGGAAGTTGAAATTCTATCGTCGTTCGCTGATATTAAATCTGTGCTCTGGGAATTTTTTCGTACGACCGAGCGGCTATTCCGATCTTCGTTCGAAACGTAGCCTTCCGAAATTAAATGCACCTCGAAAAAAGAAACGATAAGTAGCGATAGGTATACGAAATATCCAAAATGAAGTAACATTCTACCTGTTATGATATAAACATCTGCGGACAGAAACCTGTCTATCGACGGTAGAATTGTCTATGAATTTATATAAATGGAAGGTTTCTTCTTTCTTTCTTCCATGGTTTGTCAGTGAAAATAAAAGCAAGTGATAATTTGAGCACTATCGGTATCGCCAAAGCCAACAGAGCGTAAGTGTATTAAAGTCTGTAACAATCAATTTAATTTATTGCTTCTAATGAAATTTCGATATTTCTTTGAAATCTCTCTATGATTTGATAATGCTGTGTGATAAATTTTAAAAGAAGTAAAAAATGAAAATGAAACAAAGATGTTTTACATTTCGTACGACGGATTAATACGTTTAATCGTGTTCAGTTAAATGTAAAATAATACACCTACGATCGATTCATTTTATGGATAGTTAGTTTCTGGATTATTTTTATGAATGACCCTAACCCTTCCGGCTTCGTTCTTACACTTGTTCTCTATACATGTAACAAGAAGTTACGTAAACATTAGATAGATAACATGCCGGAAAACATTAGTATTATTTTCAACGGTGTTATCGTATCGTTTTTTGATATTGCTTCCATAGTTCCATATGACTCAAAGAAGTATGTACCTACACTCAAAAAAGGAGCCTATTAGTATCGCAATCAGCTAAGCTTTCAATCTTGGAAAAACATACAATTCGTTTACAGATAGATACATAGACGTATCGTTTACAGATGTATACGTAGACTTCGAAAAGAAGCGAAGATAAGAAAGAGATCGGGGAAAGCGAATAAACAACGGTTCAGCGAGGAAAATTGTCTGGATCGATTCGAGAAAATTCGAAGCGTTTAGAGAAATTGAAGGATGTTAGAGTAATATCGATTTCATATGGAATTATACGAAGCGTACAATTTGCGATATGTCAGCCGATGCCTCGAGTCTGATAGTTTCGATGTCGTCTATAATCGACTATCGCAAAGAAACAGAGCGCGGCTCGTACAACACGGAATTTGCCGATCTATCGTGAAAGCGAGCTTTATACGGGAAATCGTAAGAGCATCTGAACGACAAGGGGCTCGAGTCAGCGCGTACAAAGTTCCAAACAAACGATCGCTGTAAACCGATTAGAAGATGGACTTTGAGGGAAATATGCCGATTATTCTAATATTAGCCATCGATACATCTCTAACAAACTTCACGCGAATATCTATGCTTGTAACTGGATCGAATTACGCTTAACGAGCTGCGATACCTCGTATTCGCGAACCATTAGAATTTCAATTGCACTCGAATGCGAAGCGGATTATTTGCAGAAAAATTTTGCGAAATTTTACAGAGTTCGTCAAACGGAGCGCCGGATCTATTTTAAACCGTGCGCTATACGCGTGTTACGATTACTTAACGGTTGTCGCGAGGAATGCATCATCGACGCATGCGTGCGTGACTAACACGCGGCGCTAAAGATTCCAGATCGATCGTATCTATTCAAGGTGTTACGTCGCATAAATTTGTTACGTGCTATAAATGTAGTACCCGGCCGAGGAATGCAAGGAAGGAATCTGTTTAGTTTTAATTATATTTCATTAATTTAACGTAAAACGAACAAAACGATAACAATCGCTATAATTATTCAAACGAATTCACGTTTGAAAAATGTGGAAGCTAAAAATTATGCTTGCTTTTAGGATGTTCAGTCGTTGGTTTCTCCTACTAGACGTATCGCGAATTTGTAGAGAAAACGTCTTTCCTTTAAATCAAGCCTTAATATCACGGTCTACTCGTGTGTCTCTACGCTCCACGCGTATAGAAAGACTCTCATCCCGATGGAAATGGCAACGACTCGCCAATAAAAAATGGCGAAGATGATCGATAAACCCTCTACCATGCGTTCACCAAACCGTTCCGAAAAGAAAAGTTCATTAATAACAATTTCGTGAAGCTTAGAATCGTTCGGCACGTTTGGGCGGCAAATGGCAATCCCTTTCCTGCGTTATCGATTCACGACACCATTGATTCGAGGTTCGTAGTTTCGAAAGCGTTATTCGCGACAAAGGTTGCGAGTGCAGCGGTCTGTCGCTTTAGACGCCGCACAGCGCCGTTCCATTTATCATCTTTCACAGGCGTAACGCATCGATGCATCGTGAACACACTTTCGTTTCGTGTATAGTCGGACAAGAAAGCTCGCGCGAACCGCGCGATACCAGAAGAGATAATTATTTTTGCAAGAGCCCAGCTCCTGACAACACGTAACAAGATTATCCTGTTGGTACGATAACGACTCGATCCAAAGAATATCCGTGCGATTTATGAGCACGATAATACGACGTTTCGAGGTAGAAACACCTCGAACCCAATGACGGCCACGAGAATGATGCGTTCGATCGTTATCGGATTCGCCGATCGCCGCAGGAAGTCACGAACTCGTTTCGGTGGCTCCATTTCGCGTCACCTTTTGCGCGAAGCGTCTTCCGTCGAAGTATAGATTCCATCTGCTTCTATTTTCGTTTCATCGTTCGTTTCTTCTTCGATCAGGCCATTTTATGCCATTCAAGTATTTGTAGAGAAAGAACTTGTTCGTTTTATCGAGCGAAGATTAACCGACGGGGCGAGGATATTTATCAGCCTATCGTTCAGAATAATTCCAAGTTATACCTTCTTTCTTCGAATTCTAATAAAATGTAATAAGCGAAGAAAAGAAAAGGCACTGTTTATAGCGTTCCTTGTTTATTTTAAGTCGATCTTCCACAGCGCGCATTAAAGTCACGTAGATTCTAGCGATTAATGTCGTATATCGTCCGTTATATCGGCTATGTTTAATAAAATCATTTTTGTAGAAACGTCGAAACGTTGTTTAAGCGAGATTATATCGTCGTAGATTTCTTTAAGCGAGTTTCGAGGAACAAGCGACAAACAGATGTGCAAACATTTATCGATCGAATGGTACGATCCCCTAGCTCGGATCGAAATCGCGATAGATCGAGATAGGCGAATACTCGACGATACGAATCAAAAATAAAGTCGACAAGGGCATTAACATATCGATATAACAGATAATTTCGAAGAAACTCGAATGAATCTATCAACGATTCAAATTTAGACGCGAACTTTGAACGCAAGAATAACGCGTAGTAACGTATTTTCCAATTATGCTATATAAAGTAAAATAGCAGACTACGCATTTTTCTTCTCGTTGCAAATGCTTGAGAATATTTTCTTCCAGAAATTACCTACTTTCGTGTACGTACGGACATCCAATACGAATGCTGCACGATACTATTATAATATCGTTTTAATTTTATCATCTTACCAATAGGTACATTCTTAATACACAACGTTTTATAAAATGAGAAATATTCCTTCCTTCGGCATCTTATTCTTACGCTTTAGTACTGCCAATATGGACGCTGAATTGTATCGTTAATATTATTTTAATCGCACTATTTTGATGCTATCTTCCACTATCCCTAGACGTCTATTAAAATATTCCTGTTTCAAGCACTCTGCTCTTGTACTCCCAATAACAATCCCAAGTTCTCATTGAAGAGCGAAGCAAGTTGAAGAAACCAATCTGAAGATGAAAGAACGTGCAACGTGAAGCTCTCTTCGAGGCAGCTGATCGATCCCTTCCCACTAAATTCTACTTAATTACCAAAGTGATAACCAGAAACTATTAAAACTCCTTTCAAAGATAGAATGCAACTTAACCCTGCAAACATACACGAAACGACCAATAAGAACTTCCAGCCACCTGCGACCAAAAACGGGACATAACTCACACTCTCGGAACAACCGTCCGAGCCGCCGACGTAAAAATTCGTCGTTAGCTCGTTGCGTCGTAACTTTTCCAAAAATCTTTCAACGACCTAACAAAAGTGGCCGTCGGTTTTACTCGCGTCCATTAAATACATTTTATACTTGTGAGGAACGTAGAAAGAATCACGGCACGATACTTTCTCTCCGCTTGTTAATTCGAATCGAGTGGAAAATACGTCCATGTGTGTACAGTGTCGACCTTAGATATTAAGACGCGTACATAATAAAATGATAAAATATCTGCAAACGTCATAATATTTTATGTCAGTTTGGCTTGACGTCAACTAAACTGGACATTACCTAACTTGGAACTTTAATCAAATTTGTTACACGTTATGAAACACTATCAGCCTTTAGATGTATCTAATAACGAAAACATGAGAAAACATCGTGCACTTTATCGTCCAGCGAGGAAACAAATCAAAGATGAAGAAACGATACGAATAATCTTAATATCGAATACAAAGACTAGTAAGATAAAGAAATAAAGTAATCTATACTACTAAATTATGGTAATTACAGCTGAGAATACAAATACCGAACAAATTTCCCTCCTTTTGACGAGTACAAGTTACATTCTTTTAGAAAATTACTACCATCGAAATGTCAACTACACGATACATGTAGTTCGTTGTATATCGTGCCATTAAAGGCCAGTTAAGTAGACTGTTTTCAATCGTAGAACGCCCAACAACCTTTTACAACTTGATTTGACGAGTTACGAGGCAAATTGCTTAGTCCGACTCGCGGATCAGACGTCCGACCGACCCAACAAACACCACCTTATGTCGTAGCGTATCCGTGCTAAACCCAACTGATCTTTTCGACACTACGGGGACGAAAATGCGCTTCACCGGCATTCCCTTGGCATTAATTGCATTTCAGTTACCTACGTCCGGGATATTTCAATTAAAAGCGGCGGAGCAATCAGTCGCTCAACACGCAGCACGCTCTATCGCGTGTGGGTGTCAAGCGAAGGATGAAGAGCTACGTTGCCGCAGGGACTCCGTGCGCTCTAGACTCTACGACTACGACGCTATTCACCGACACGTGTTCCGTGTTTTCGTGCTTCAATTATCTTACATCGGTTTCTCGCATGGTCATGGTATAAATTACGTGTTTTCGTTCCAGTGCCCCATGGACAAACAGTGTTCTTGATTTTTCCCGTGAAACGATACCGGGAACAGCTTGTTAACACGTGAACACGCACACGATTGATTCGTTAGATGTCTGGCGATCGAGAAAGTTCTTTTGTTCGGGAAGTTGGCTGTCTTTTAACCCTTTGTGTAGCAGTATCCAACGCGTAGAGTTATTTCCAGTCGATGTTTCTATCTAGAATCTAGGAGATGGTGGATCACGATCGAGGAAGGAAGAACGTTTTGTAGTATCAACGCGTGTAACGGTTTCACATGATAATTCAAACACGCTAATTACTTCCAATTCTACGGCTTACACGATCGGGATGCTTGTTCAAAGAATCTAAACGAGCTGTGCGACACGTTATTCGTGTGACGCTGTTACTTCCACGGCTCGTTTGTACAAGATGACGATAGAAACTTGCCTTTACTATGAAATCGAAACAAAACCCAAATGTTTCTTCGATTTCTTTCGTGCTTCGGTATTGACAAAATATTTCCACGAGTTTATTACATACCTATTCGGTGTTGTTCGAAACACGCAGCGACAGCACGCAGCTTGAGATCCACTTAAGATTAAAATTCGTTGGAAATGGCAGCGAAGGAGCGCGTAGCCGGCGATCAGAATCGCCGACACACATAAATCCCTGTTCAAATATCTCGAAATACCTGTGGTCCACGACCGCAACGAGGAAGTACAAGAGACACGTGAGAAAGTAGAGGAGAAGTACAAGCTATGGCTACGGGAACCGCTTGAACCTGACCGAAATGCTGCCTTTGGAAATAACCGCAATCGTGTCGACAAGACGCGCGCGTTCATACCCGAAGCGTTCGTGCGGATCGAGCGAGTTCTTGAGGAGCCGCGAGGCATTAGCATATCACGATCGCGACCACGCGAACCCGGCCAACAGCGATAATGGCCTATAGCCGCGACAAAAGTTCATTAACGAGCCTTTGATGGAAATCGTAAAGTTCCGTACATGCGTTATTGCGTGCACCAGTGCAATCGCGGTAACGCGCTGCAATGCAACCGCGCGATATCGTACTTTTCTAACGAATTCCTTGTTCCGTCGTTCTTCGTTAACAATTTCACGCGCTTATTTCGTTCCGTTTGTTTCGCTGGATCGTTTACAACCGATACTTTTATGCCGTATAGGATTCTTTCGAGAGGAAAGAACCGATCTCGTTAATGGTTATCGTCGATGCCTCTACCGGATTTTTTTATTGTTATTACAATTATTATTACCAATCGCTTCAGAGCTTGTCATACGACGATACGTTATAATACGTACAGTATCGATCTCGTCGTTGGTAACAAATTGTCTTTAAGAATCCAACTGGGATTAATCGAGCCGAATTGAGAGGAAAGATATTACACTAATTAATTAGTTCGAAAATAGTTAATAAAAGAGATACGAGTTGAATATCGAAGATGAATGTTACGTGTGATAAAAAATGGTAAAAGGTAAGTCACTCGTACAAGAGTATCAAGTAATCATAAAAGTGTCAAAAAAGGACGCAAATGGCGGGATTTTCCATTCGACGATTCCATAAGTAAACTAACGTTAAATCTATATGCATCGGAACGTTTCAAGCTTAGTATTTTTCATTAGCCGTGGCCTCTCTCGTGCACGACTCTGTATCTCTACTGTACATATTTCACGATATTTTATCAACGCTGTGACGATACCCTCATATTTATAAAGTATATACCGCGAGTGCGACCAAACAACCAGTTTACTTATTCATCGAATCGCTAATTATTTCAAAATCACCGACGAAAATAATTGCAGCTCGCGCCATAAATCCAAACTACGTGTGCGCGTACCTCCAATTTCATCCCACCGGCGCCTCGCCGCACCGCGCCATTTCGTCCAATTTGCAGCAACGAGACCCGGCTCGTACAATGTGCCGACCGGCACATTTTTTATGCGGAAATTATTCGCGCAAAGCTCGAGAAAGGTAGAAAAAGAAAAAGAAAAAAAAGGAAAAAAGGCGAGAGAAATCACGACACCGAAACCCAGATAAAATTACTAATCGTTGCCAGTATACATACGGGTCGGTTGCCGAGAATAGTAAAATAAATTGTACTTGTTACCGGTCGACGCGAGCGAAACATCGAATCTGCTCGCGATATAAATTGCACCGCGAGCGATACGTGCCGGCTAATATCGTTCGAATAGTTCAATACCCCTCAATGAAAGTCACAAGGTCTGTCGTACGAACGCAAAACGCGGCTTTGTATACGCCCCCGACTACTCTTCTTTCTCGTTAATGCACGTAACAGTGAGCGAATCGAGGCCCCCAAGTGCGAAAAGTTGGATCGCACGTTATTATTTTTAGGGGCTATAAATATCTTTCGATTTAACCGCGCCACGTCGCCCAAGGTGCCGATTTATCCCCGTGACGATTTGCATACCGGGGGATGCGCCATGCACCGTCTGGAGGGGATCGATCGAAAGTGCAATTGATTTAGTGAGGCGCCCTCGATCCAGTATAAATCACTCTGTCTAACTCGAGCCTCTTAGGACAATCATTTGTTCTCATTAAGTCTCTCTGTTTACCGATTCCTGGTATCGTGGGCCCTGCACCGTCACGATTTCGTAAATAAATCACCGACAGCCACGAGACTCGAATAGGCAAACTAGAAATTCCCTCGCGAAACCTTTCTTTGAAGTTTACAACTCGTACGAAGATCTACTAGATCGCTGCATATCGAATATCGTTTTACATTAATCGCGCGTAGTATCTTCAAAACTTGAAATATCATACTTACGTATAGTCGCAATAATTTCCATATCGCTCGATATCTGTACTTCTTCAATCGTTATTTCGTTTCGTTGCATCAGATTTGTAAGAATTATCGAAATATTAGTTATATAACTAATTAGTGTTTGCAACGTTGTGGATAGAGGCAATGAAGCCATTGTAAATAGAGAAAGCGCAAGAACATGCAACGATATTCGTAGAAGATCGATTTGTACTACCAGAGATGTAAATCGTCTTTAAATCCCTCTCCTATTTTACTATGTTCAAACGTATAAAATTTATTTTGCACCTATAGATATATTTATAGGAAGCGATGTATAGAAATTACAAGCAACAGTGTTTATTTTATTCCGTCGTAAAATCTGGAGAAACATCCTTGTCGAACAGTATTTTATCCTGAATTACAACCTTCAATTTCATCTCGACACGGTGCTTATCGCTTTCCCTCGGCAATTACACATCCTATCGCGTGTCACGAAGTTTAGCTAAAAATGTCGCAATAAAGGCTAACTGTTCTTAGCGATAACGACGAATATATCACACCAGTCAGTTGTCTAAATTCTAGAATATCGTAAGACAGGTGAAAGGGGCAGGTTCGACGAAATCGTTTTCGAGATAACGACGCTATCCAACTATCGACACTGTTTCCCCGTGAATTATACGCGTACGAGGCGCGTGTAATATGTTGAAACGAGCCTGTTTGCGAATTTATCGGTCACCGTTTGACAACGTGAAAATTGCCTCTTATCGGTTAGCCGTCGATCGCGTAGCACGTGTCGATTTTACGCCACATCAGGAAGCTGTACGAATATCGACACCCGGATAAGGTTCGCTGAACCGATAAGAAATATCGTCTGGTTCCCTTTATCCGTCTCGCTTCATCTGTTCAACCAACGTGGCACATTTTTCACGATGCTGCAATTCCAACAGAAATCCGTATCTTGTAACGTGTTAAGCATATCGCATCGTTGCGTGAAGAGCGACACAGCTCAAAAAATGCCCGAGTTATCGCTATGAAAATGTTGCAGAGACATTTTTCGGTCAATAATTGTCGAAATCTTGTTTATTTATGTTTGTCATATCGTCGACAGAGGACAGTTATGTCGCTCTTTCTCATTTACAATGTAAATCACCGTGCCGTATCCTACAAACGCGTCTTATTATCGGTTGTGTTCTGTTTGGAAGGCTGGTTTTCCAGGTTTAACAATTAAAAATGAAAGAAAAAGAGCTTGTTTCCTGAGAATTATTCCTCTTGTTTATAGATTTGATTGAACACACCTTTTCTTTTACTTTACGTACACCTTCTATATCTTATAATTTCTGATATTTTACTGAAACTGCTTTCAAACAAGCGTACAAGTTTTATAACAAACGTAACAACGTATACACTTAAAAATGTATAATTTGGTCTTACATTTATTTACGTACGATATTATCCATAATATCGCGGAAAGACGCTTTGGAAAACGATTGATCTTGTTACCGTTGGAAGAAATAATTTCTACATTTCTATAAGAAAGGAAGTTTCGTATTTATTTGAATTAAATTAATTGAAACAGGTGTAATCGTTTAATAGTAGGAACGTAATTGAGGAAGTGCCGAATTAATGTTTCATGGGACACGAGTTTTCACTTCGATCGTCCCGAATTGTGCTTAAAACTGCTACAATTTTCAAATTTGATAAACAATGTAATTGGTTACTTGGTCTATCAATCGGGCGATGACCCGGTTCTATCTTTATCAATCAAGTTCAGTTAGACTTACATACGCTTTTCATATGTACGTACGATGTACGTCGAATGTACATTCGAGTTGGTGACATTTCTATAGCGTACATTCTATGATAAAATTATATGCTATGACAAAATACTAAAATAATAAAAATAGCTTTGGTGAAGTAATTTTCCTAGAAGAATTCTATATTTTGTTTTTTTCCAATATTTTTTTTTTGAGTAGTCACACGTAATTTTATATTGTTATTTCTCATTCGAGATATATATATTTCATGGTAAATATTATATTTCAACGAGTACGTACTAAACTAATAAATTGACAAACATTCTTCTATCTGTTACAGTACACAAAATCCTCAAATAAGAGAAAAGGGGAAGCTGCGATGCTATCTCTATTCAAACAAAAGGAAAATCAAATCTCTTCAAATATCCGTTCAACGATATCCTACCTATATTGAATACACTTTTGTTCAAATATTTTCTTAACATCACGCTTTTGCAAACAGAATGAAACTCAAATAACCGAACATTATCGGTATCCATTATGATAAACTATTCTTCGATATTTCCCTCTACAGTGATACGTTTCCGGTTAGATAGATCTTTTCGCTTTATTTTCCGTTTATATCCCGAAAGCGATATTTTACAGAATTTTAACTGGATTTACAATCATTTTAGTGCAATATCTTTCTACGTAGAATAAGAAAGCGATTGATCGTATCATGAAAAAATATATTTCCATTACAAAGAATACCACAACTATAAAATGCTCGCGCGTCATTGTGCTTTCCAAAAAATATTCTTCTTCTCCAATATTTTCTTTTAACTCTCGGCCGAAAAAGAGGTAGAACTTCTCTTCCAGTTACACTTTGTCGTTAGAATTGCATCAAATTTTCCTAACGATTTTAACGAGCGATTCCTAACTCGGCCTAGATGTTGCGTATTATCCTTTTTCTTGTTCGTTATTTAGTCATCGTTCTCTTTAACCGTTCCCAACTGCTCGAAATCGAAGCAGCAAGGTGCGAGATAAGTGTGAAAGTAGAGGGTTCGTTTATATCTACGAACCATCAGCCAAAGACCAATAATTTCACCATCGGTATCCTTTCTTCAAGCACGGTCGTACATGTACCGTTTCCATGACGATTATATCGTATATGTTTGGTCCACGTCACCGAGGACACGCAAAAACCTCGGTACGCAACGATCAACGAACCTTGGGCGATTCCGGGCCGGTTCGTTCGCGGGTGGTCAGACTCGAACGACTCGGACGACTCGAACGATTTGGAGTGGGAAGGAGTGGAAGCGGTGCAAAAGGTGCAACGGGACGGTTAATTAGGAATCCTCGAAGGCCGACAGGCTACGTGGCAGGACGCGAGTAGCAGCGATCGGTATTCCACGCGGTTCGCCGTGCCGTTTAAAGTTTAAACGTCGCCGAGCTGCGCCTCTAAATCTCTCTGTCTGGAGACGGTCGAGAACGCATGGGGTCAATTCGTGGGTTCTTAAATCGCGAAATCTTGGTACGATGACAAATCACCGTTATATATGCTCCCGTTCTCTGTCGTCCGTGGACGCACGAGAAAGTTGCACGATGCGGTTCGTGCATCCTGACTGCGTGCTAACCGCGTACGTAAATCAAAATTTACCCTGTCCCATCGACGCGTGTTTTTTATGGGCGCTCCGCGCCGCGCCGCCTGAACATGGTCGGCCACTCGAATCACGCGTGCTTCGAGTCCCGATCGTGTGCGACGAAAGAAGAAATTGCTGCCGCAGTTAGCGAGAACATTCCAAGTGTACGAAGAGTGTTCGAAGGAAGATTGAGTTTTTCGAACGTTTCCATCGCGTAACCAAACAAGAACCTTCCCCCTTTCCAAAAAAAAAAAAAAAAAGAAAAAAGAAAAGAAAGAAATGAAGTACGATCTGAACGTTGCAGAAAAATATCGCGCTCGGACCACCCATTAACTCACGAAACAAGCTCACGACATGCCGCAAAATTCTCAATCACGCTTAATGCCAGCGTACACGTATCGCGGCAACGAGGCTGTCCTGCCAGTGTTATCTTAATTTCCAAAGTCACTTAAATCACGCGCGTCTGTGAGAAAAGGGGACGAAAATAAGATGCCGCTGGAGCAATTGAATGGACTCGCGGGAACGCGTAACGTTCAATGTACACTGTACGCGTCTCGTCCCACTCGTCCCATCATCAGCCTCTTCCTGCGCTCAACTACCATAATTCAGTATTCCACGGGATTAGACGGTGGTACGTTCGGTATTTCGTCGTCTCGTCGTGACGCCACGATGCGGTTCGACTAACCGAGTTTAACTTGACTTAACGCCACGTCCTTTCGCATCGACTCCCATTAATTATCGTTTCTAAGACACGACCCTGCGGTCCACCGTCTTCATACATCACGCCCGATTTTGCTCTTTCGTAAATCATATTTAATACGATCCACGGCAGTTTGTATAACTCCACGGCCACGATCCGATATATTTCTAGTTGATTAAACAGCGAGAGGGTTGTTCTCGATCTCAACGAACCATCCTTTCGTTACCACAGGCAATGACGAAGAAATTATTTGGTAGAGGTTTTCACGTTATTTTCCGTCGTGTATTTGTCATACTGATAAAAAAGTAACGCACGTATATCGTATAATCTCGTATTAAAAATTACTATTTTACCATTCAAGCTTAAACATATCATAGTTCGTGCTGCTACATTATTATCGTTAAAAGGAACATATTATCAAGGATAGCCGATCCTGACGAGGTCGATATAAATTCAAATTGTAATTTTTAGATGATAAATAACAATAGACGTTCAAAAATACATGTAATAAATTTCATAAATTAATATAAATTTTATTCGCTTACGAAGAAGATCAAAGTTCCAGTGTACGCTGATACATCGCTACTAAGCAGTAAGAAATATTTCCAACGACGCACTGCGTTTGCAGGTGTGTACGTGCTTGTCGGCTACACAGTTTCTTTAATAAACATAGAAAAAGTTTCACGGTAAGCGATTACATCTTCGCTTAGCGAAAAGATTAAGCAATTCGAAAGGACGATGGCTAGCGATAAGATGTTGCCGATTTATCAGTGCGACATTCGGAGTTAATTAACGAAAGGATGCCATACCTACGATTCAATTAGGTAGCGGAACGTTGCACGCTTCGAGATAACACGATTACAAATATTCCACGGACAATTAACGGAATTTATAAGATTCGATAAATGCTCATCATGTGACTTTCTGCGTACTATTTAGCTCTCCGCGCAAACAAATAGTCGTATATATAAACGAAATTACGTATCATTACGTCTACAGCATACAGCGTGCGAGTCGGAAAGGACAGATTCGAAAGCTTGGAAAAATGCCAACAAAAAGATAACGTGGCAGAGATTTTTATGCGACATAAAAAAGAGTAGGCGAATGAGAATCAATGAAATTCATGAAATTGCGTTTCCCCGAAAGTGTTACTAATCGCGTCGTGAGATTACGTTGTTAATACGCTAAATCTACTTTGCGTACAAAATTGTAATCGCGATACTAAACTGTACATTTATTTCGTTTACCGTTATAATAATCTCGAGTAAACGAATTATATAACGATATTTTAAACTTTTTTTTGGTTCACGTACTGCGATTGTATCAAATCGTACTTCTTCAAAGACGCTTCTTTAATTAAAAGGCAGTCTCCATACAATGGATCGATTCACTTTACGTTTATAAAATGCGCTGAAATTCCAAAGAAAAATTCTTGGAAAAAGATTAAATTGAAATCTAAAAAAATAAAATATCCCGCGTGACTCGTGTAAACGATGTCTAGTCGATGTACGACCGATCCACGAAATTCGTCCTCTTTCATGGCCCATGGGCAACACATACAATATGTAGGTCACGACCTCGCGATCCCTCCGGATAGTTCCGTCTTTGCCTAATCGCGCAGCATTCTCTCCAACTGATAGCGACGTATCGGGGCCATTGAATCCCCTCGAAGCTTCCGTTATCACCGGCCCTCGCCGACTGATTTATTGCCAGACCGCTGCCTTCCCCTTTTTTTTTCTTCTTCCCTCTTTCGTCTTCAATGGTAGGCGCTCAATGGTCGTGTTACACATCGTGAGCAGAAAAATTTGATCGAACCCCGTCTACTTCCGGAATATAATTTATTCAGCGTACCAAGTCGATCGCCGGCCACGCTTCAGAGTATCTGTGACCGAGAAAGTCTCCGTTCGAGCAACAGTTATGAATGAAAGAACGAAATGGACCAGTTGTCGCTTTCGGTAGTTACGCGCGATTTTAAGAAGAACGCGCGTGACCATTTAACATTTAAACTTCGTCTATTGTTCTATCTAATTGCTCGCGTTTCGTTTTGACAAACAGAAAGATGCGTTTTAAACGAATTTTTCAAGAAAAATTGAAAAGAAAAATCAAGCGCGTCGATAGCGAGCTTATCAAATTTTTCTTCAAATTTCAGCAAAGATGCGATTGAGTCGAAAATGACTGAGAAAAGATTTAAAGATGTCTGGAAACCTTTGAACATCCTTAAATCAAAGCTGTTCGAGCACTACATCTAAGGAAAGTGGGAGAAAGTGAAATCCTCGTAAAAAGTGTCAGTCGAAGTTAAAAAAATTCAATTCTCGTAAGAAAAGGAGCGTTGACATATCATCGAGCTAAAAATAAAAATTGTGACTCGTGGACAAAAAAAAAAAAAAAAAAAAGAAGAAAAGGAATCATGATTATACGAGTTGGAAGAGTGGAACGTATGAGAGGAAGATGTTGAAAATTTCCGTCGATTAATCATCAATGAATCAGAGCTGAGAAAAATAGAGGAAATGTACAATTACTGCCTATGTTTCGCAATTATAGGAAATAAGAATGTTATACGTCTATTATCAACATGTGATATCGTTCCGGGAAAAAGTGCATCGTAACTCGAATCCGAGGGTATAACATACTCGTCGAATTAATTAACGTTTACGTCGAGTCAACCACGCTGTCGAAGCATCAAGATTAGCATTTCCGTCAGTGATGAGCGAAGAGTATTTTTCGCGATACCATTATACTTGTTCGGATAGGATCGTCTCCCAGACGGCACAGTAACAAGATCTTTATACCGTAAGACGAATACCTTAATAATTAAACTTCCGCAATTCCGTGTGTCAGAAACGTATTTATATTAAAGCGATTAATTATAAAAAGCGTCAAGCAATCTATCGACGATTGTTTTTTTTTTATTTCCTATTCGCTTCGGTTCTGGAGAACGACATATATATTAATTAGAACGATTCATCTTTGTAAATTGATCCAATTAGCAGAAGAAGATCTTACTAAGAAGTGAAATTAATTTTTCGTTGAAATATTCCTGTTACAGTTAAATATAGCTTAACAGTGTCTGTTAAAAGATGCGAATTTTGCGACGAAGAAATATTTTTTTTCGCGTTTCGTTCGAATTTCACCGATATAATTGCGAGTCTTGAATTTTGTTACAGTGTTAATAAAATTTCCATATAAGTGCTGGAATACGTTAGCGAGTCACGCGATAGTCACTGTAAAAAGCGACTTTCCTAGCGTAAAGCTAAAGCGTAAAAGAGAACACGTGACAGATTATTAGAAATAGAACGGAAACGTATCGCTGCGCTGGTTCGAGCGCAATAAACTCTCTTGGATGATCCCTGGCGGCTGTGCCCGTTTCGTACTGCTGCTGCTCGCGCAGGTTACGCGATGACGTTCGATTTTTCTTTTCGTGTTTTTTATTACTTAATCAACGTGGTGGTCGACGTCACGCAACTACCTTCACGATACAACTTTCGCGATTAAATCGGCTCGAAACACTGAAGAGAGCGTTGTCTTAGGTCGCCGAGAACGGCCAACGAGTAGCCGTATTTACGAGCGGCGTCGTTCGTCCTCATCGATGCGACGCGACAACATATTTTTCAGTTGTAAATATTTATTAACGACCAATAAGCCACGCAACGCGACGTTTTCGCGAGAACCGCACGAGTTAATTGGTAGCTGGAAATATATATATAAAACGTTGCACCCTAGCAGTCTGCGTTTGACGGTCGGTGAAACCTCGTTTCTAACGCTATTCAATTCGTTCCAAGTAAATGAGGTTTATGTGCCGCTTTGAAGAATGAATTCAATGTTAAGAGCGAAAGCTACATCGAGTCGTAATTGAGATAGGCAGTGGTCGTTTCGTAGAAAAATTTCGACAGAAAAGTTCCGACCTTAGGGATCGTTAAAAACGATACAGATATTTGCCATTTACCATTGCCATAAGTTACGTTTTTTACAAGGTCGCAGATTTTTATTACGATGAACGGTTATCGTTCACTATATTTTTTGTGTTGCTTGTGACAAGATTGATGAAATTCCATGGAATTTAAATTTCTCGACTTCGATAAAACTCTATAAAGCGATAGACCGCGGATGTTTATGCAATCTTATCCTATCAATCCTATCCTACCAGATCTTGCAAATAAAGAAATAGAACGTATTCGTTTCGCCCTCCAAACATTATCACGCAAAGCTTACTTCGGCCGTCTTTCATATATTTTTGCGTGTTACACGCACTTTGTCTATTTTGGCGCGTTTAAACTTCTCGCGAATGCGTACAAATTCGCGATCTACTCGTTCCTTCGTTTGAAAATCGTATTATTGTAGTTAACGTGTACCGACAGGTACGCACAACACGTTCCAAATTACCTAAATGCGAAATTGATCAAAAATAAAAAATTACCAGAGTCCGACAGATCGCGTCTTATCGGTTACGAACTAAATTATCCAGTCGTGTACCGCGTTGGCGGCAATTTACGTTCATTTCTACACGGGTATGTTATTTTTTAGCGAATCGGTTTAATAAATTTAATAAATCTTGTTTCTATCACGATTTAGAAACATTTAAGCCGGAGAAACGTACGTATATAACTTATTCGTCCGAAAAATCTAAATCACTGTTCTTTAAACATTGTTTCGCTCCCCGTGGTGCAACAGAACGGTTACACGCACAAGTAAATCAAAATATAAAAGAGTTAAAAACAACACCGGAAGAGAGTCGAAAATAGAATAGTTAGTCACTGAGCTAACGTCGAGCAGCGTGCAGTGTCTATTGGCAAGCCAGAAGTATTTTGGCAAGATATATACAAATCGCAATTAAATCATTCAGGCCCAATGTTACTCCACTAAACTACAAAGAAGAAACTACGAATTCTGATCCATCGGAAATTCATCTTCAAACGTAACTCGAGCAATTGTAACTCTTACCAATCGGATAAGTAAATCATTATACGTATCGTTATACATTGTACATCGTACGGGTATATGATACATTTGCTTCGCACGATTCGCGAATGGCAATACCCACTCGTGCGAGTTTGTATTTAACGTATTTGAGTAAACGTATTAAAAATATTGTAGCGTAAAAGATTTTCGAACATCACACGAAATCCGTTATTCTCGCGTTCTTACGTAAGAGAGGACATAGAAGCACACAGCTTTCGTTTCGTCGTGTCGCGTCGCGTCGCGTCGTTCGGGAAGTTAAGCAAGCGTTTGGTGAAAGAGTACCGCTACAATTATCGGAAATAAGGCCAGGAATTATATTATAGAAACAGAGAATGTTTCTTCGTTTCCGTAGCCATAACATCTCCTTTCCCATACCTACCGGAGAGTAGAGCTCGGTGTTAGTTAAACAATGTTCTACTTCAACCCTACAAACGTAACTCTTCATTTTCATACGTAATTTCTCTCGAAAGAGAAAACGTAAGAATGAAACGGCGCAAAAGATGCTAGAAAGAAAGAAAATGCTTCCGATGCTAAGAAATTAAATTCCATTTCTTCGGTTGCGCGATAACGAAGACACGAATTTGTGTAAATTTATTTAACAAATATTCGCGGTCGAATCATAAAAAAAAATATCATACCCCAACGGAATGTTACGACGTTAAACTGAAAAATGAATGTTTAAATTCAGATTCGACGTTCGTCGAATTGACCTTATTGCTAGCAGCTAAGTACGAGGGGCCGTCTAACGGAAGAACTTTGTTCGTTTTACGAAGATTAAGGTTAAATGATATAGAAAGAAGTTCAAACATAGTTGAGCGCTTATCCTCGTTTGAAAAAAGAAACTACGATCGGACAGCGTGAATTTAGAGTCACCAACGATAGACTATCAAAGTTTCAAAGGTTAATGTGGACTACTTAAGAAGAGGTACATGTACTAGGCAGCGCATATTCTTGGATCAGCTCTCTCGACCCAGTCGCAGACCTGATCGCATTCTCTCGTTAATTTCGCCGATTCGAGTCGGATCGCAAGGCGGACACTTTCTCAGCTACGCGATTGCTTTCCGATTTCTTTGCGTTTTTTTCTTTCTTTTTTCAATTACGTTTACGCTTTACGCCAATTTCAATAGACCGCGTAATTTTAATAGAAAGTTGTTCGCTTCGGAAACAAAACGAATTATCAAAGTGTATTTCGATCGTGGATTACCTCCTTACGTGATTCGATTATTTGACACTTATTCGTTGCTTAAAATATAAATATTCGGACGATGGATATAACGCGCGCGTGCAACGCGAAACAAACATCGACGTATTGGCCGCGTTTGTTCATCGATGCTCGTCCGATCCGTTTCAAAGGTATGTACATAGCAAGAAGCGTGTATGTTCGTACACGGTAGAAGATTTGATTTCGTTAATAAGAAAGCTTCGACTGCATAATCGTCGTATGCCAAGAAATTCTAAACCGCGCGTTATAAGTTATAACGAAGCAACTTCTGCTTGGAGTGGAAGCCTCGGCGAAGTCAACGTTCGCGATACAATCAACGAACGATTGGAACCGTACCAACTGGCGTTTACGATGAAGCCTCTACCCAGAACGCGGTATCAATTTCAGAAAACCGTTTTCCTTCGCCGAGGAAACGGATAAAAGTAGGAAAAGCCAACAAGAAAGGAGCAACGTCGATGTTGGACGAAGCATCAGCCGCGGTATGCGGATGCACGATATAAAATGATACAACAAAACTACGCGCGATCATTGAACATTTCCAGTTTCCAGTTTCCATGGTGCGCGTGCGGTATCGATGGATGATTTACGATTGTATATTAAGAAAGGAAGGAAGAAAGAAAGAAAGAGAGAAAGAAAGAAAGAAAGAAAGAAAGAAAGAAAGAGAGAAAGAAAAAGAAAGATGGGAAGAAGGAGAGAAAGACAGAGAGAAAAATGCGATTCACTGGTAGACAGAGTACTCACTGTAATCCGAAGTATCGTCGTTGGAACCGTTTACCGTGCCATCTGGCAGGATCTGCAAATGCCGATTCTTGATGTACATCTGGATTTTCCTGGAAGCGCCAGTGATGTGCGACAAATTGGCCGATCGTTCTGCCCTCACGCCGGCGTCACCCATTAAATCAACCGGGGCGGCACTCACTGCACTGATAACTGTACCAATCGTCAACACACTCAACCCGGTTGTACTCGGTTTCACACTGTAGCTAACCACACTTGATTTACGAAGTCCGCACTGTCCGAACGCGACGAGGAACAACAGTAACGCTAACTGAATGTACGTTGAACGGTTGTTAGAGCACACGCGTTTCTTCTTCCTCGTTCCACGGTCACTTCTCGTCAAGGACTCCTGGTGATCGAACGAAGGAAAGTCGGTCTGCCGGCACTGGCCATCGGTACTCGCCACGACCTTGGTGACGCGCGACTCGCTACTCCAGGAATTCGTCGCGTCGTCCACTTCCTTCCACGTTTCATCGGCCAAGGACGGGAGCGCGCTCGGCACCGATACGAACTTCTCGTACCTCGTCCGATCGCCCGATCTCGAAGGGTCGTTCGACTGACTAGAGAACCGCGCTGCAGACTTCCCTATTGGGACATGGCTCGCGAGGCGATACCGCGGCCAATTGCGAGTCGCGGTTGACAGGCCGCAACGTTTCGAGCAGCGGCTGGCTTCTTCTTCGCCTTCTCGTTCGTGACTTCGGTGCCGATGCCGATGTCGACTATGACCCGTATCGTTTTCGTGTTTGCTCGAAGGCACCGAAAGCCTCGTCGAATCGAGTCTCCGGTTCGTTTCGCGTTCAACCGAATACTCGTCTTGTGCCGATCGTGTCTCCGTTATCGCCTCTTGGTCGATCGGCGACCGGTCCACGACGATCGCATCGCCGAGTCGCGATTCCGGTTGCACCGGATAGAAACTATTTTCACGATAATGCACGTTCTCGCGTCGAATCGTACACGACAGCGCGTCGTTCGACGGCTGCCGATGACGATTGGAAACATCGTCGAACGCGATATCACGCGGCTCCGCTCGTCGAAAACCTCGGAATCCGGAACGGTTGGACGACGATGTGTCGCCGGTTCGACGAAAGGAGAAACCAAAGCAACGACGAGACTCGAGGGCTTTGCTATCGAGCGATTGGTTTTCGTCGATCCGCGGAAGTCGTCGTACGATCGTCAACGTTCCGACAACTCTATTCTCGCCGCACAAGGAAGACTCGGTGGAAACTGACGCTACGATTGGTATCGGGCAGTCGGCACGGTAATCACAGTGCAGCACCCTTGGCCCGCCCGTGTCGATCTCAGCGGGCATGACGGTCTCATCCACACTCCTTTCCGAGCCCTCCTTCTTATCTACACGCCACTTTCTTCACGCTTTTATCTTAATATCTCTTTCACTTTCCCTTTCTTTTTTTCTTCTTTTTTTCCTTCTTGTTTCTCGTTTCTCTTCTTTTTCTTCTTCTTCTTCTTCTTCTTCTTCTTCTCCTTCCCCTTCTCCTTCTTGCTATTTTCTTTCTTTCGATAATTCGTTTGCTTCTCCTAGATTCGTTTGCGTCTTGAAATTTCTGCTCGTTCGTTATGGTCGTAGTGGTCGTTATCGTCGTTCGATGGATTAAATCAAAAACACGGCACGCAATTCGACGGATCGTAGAGGGAATCACACGAGCGTAGAAAATTCAGCTGCACGATGCAAGTCCACCTCATCCTCGTTGGTTTACTTTTGCCTCGGACACAGCCACCGCTGGAACAAGATTCTCTCGGAACACTGAAGATGTAGCAGCAACTGGCCCGCCGTTATCGTCCATTTACCGCGTTTCCGATACTCTCGCATTATTGCGGACCCCCGTGGCTGCGATTCTACCGCGGCCAACACCGATCCTCCACGAACTGATCGACGAGGACTCGATCTCGTCGACGGACGATCCGTGTCGCTCGTCAACGCGAACCAGAAGATCGACGACGCGCGCCAGTCAGAACGGCTTGTTCGCGAAGATAGGGAACCACGGAATTGGTTTACGAGGTAGCATCGAGGCGACGTGCGATGGATCCTGAATGCAAACGACCGACTAGATCGCCGAGGCTTCCTGTGCCCGATATCGCCGAGGGTACTCGTTACACTGCGAATGATCCTGGCTGAAGATCGGTCGTGCAGCCGGTAACCGAACGAAAAGGCGAACGACGACACTGAATTAGCGACAAAGCAGGCGAAAGGATCGTTGCTCGCTCGTCTTTAATCGGTTTTGTCGAGGCACGCAGGTTGATGCTACCGATTACCTTCGTCGACTTGGCTCTATCCCTCTCTCTTAGTCCCTCTATCAATCGCAAGAACTTCCACCGACACGTTACTCGTACCGCCTTAACGGGTTTCTCTCTCTCTTTCTTCCTCCCTCTCTACCACAGCTCCACCATCACCTCCTCCTCCTCCTCCTCCTCCTCCTCCCCCTCTTTCTCTGTCTTCTTCTATATCACCGTTTCTCTTTCACTCGACGGCTCTCCCTCCCCCTGACTGCCGTGGGAGAGCGTATCCTTCCGGAGTCGCCAAGGGTCGTAATCACGCGCGTACTTCTTTCTCGCGAAATACTCTTCTTTCGGTCAGGAATGAGATATCACCGGTAATGTCATCGCTACTAGATACTACTTTTTTTCTTCTCCCCTTTCTTCTTCCCTTTCCTCTTCTTCTCCTCCTTCTCTTCCTCCTCCTCCTCCTCCTCCTCCTCCTCCTCCTCTTTCTTCTTCGTCTTCTTCTTCTGCTTTTTCTTCTGTTTCTCACCACTCCGAAGAATCGGTGCAACGTATAATTACGTTCGCGAAAGTTGGCTCGTGCACACTATACACGAGTAACAACACGACCGATACGTGTCGCGTTGTTCGTCACGAGCACGCACGTTCGTCGCACGCACCGCGAGGAAACACCTGGCAAGACCCGCTATCACACCGCGATTCTTCTACTTCCCGGTTTGCTGACAAACAATCGAACGGAACGCGATGTGCGCAAAAAACGACGCGAGGGTAAAAGGAAAACAGCTAACGACCTCCGTGCGTGTGACACTGGACCACGCCACACCGGTTACTTTACGCGAACTTAAAGCGACGAAAACGAAAAAGCCAAAGTGGATCCGCCAGTGGAGAGTTGCCGCGCGACCATGAGTCGCGATAACTTTCCAATCCCTCGTGACCGATCGTCGTTCCAAGGATCCACCACGATTTTCCACCACCGCGTGCGCTGCTCGCCGATTTTTCTGTCTTACGATTCACGACTCACATCGGGAGAAGCGAGATGCGGTAAACGACCACGACAACGACGACGATGACGATGACGATGACGACGACGATGACGACGACGACGACGACGACGACGACGACGACGAAGATGACGACGATCACGATAAACACCAAAGTTATTTGGAAAATTTGGTGACGGATGGAAACGGATGAATCGTCGCTCTGTTTGATTCGGATGGTTGACGATTCGTCAAACCGAACGATCGAATGTTTGTCGCGCGATGTCGTGGTTCGTGTCGTTATTATTAGGAGGTCGGGGGTAGTCCGGTAAAGTCGACGGGGTTATCTGGCAGGTCGGATGGTGGCGGTGCGGCGTCCGAGAAACTACTGAACGAGTGGCGCGGTTCTCTTCTCCGGCTCGGTTCGGGCACGCTCCTCGGTTCGCTCTCGTAGAGAGATCGACACACCAGCACACGGGCCGGCAGCAGCCGAGAGTGAAACCAATACCAGCGCGCGGGGATCGACTCGACTCGCTACTCACACGGGCCCGCAGCATCCATCCCATCCCGTCCTCGTAGTTGTAGTAGTAGCCGTCGTCCCGTTTCGTCCCGTTCCGCTTCGTACCGTGTCGTCCCGATTCCGTCCCATCCCAGAGCGACGCAGCACGCGACAGATCTGGATGCTCGCTCGCTCTCGTCCACTACCTCACCATCACGACCACCACGCGCCTCTTCTTCTCCCTCTCTTCTTTCGCGCTACTCCCCCCCTCCTCCTCCTCCTCCCTTATACCGCCTCTTATTCCTTCTCTTACTTCGCTCCTATCTCCCTCTTACGTTCTACCTGTCTACCTGTGCTCTTTCTTTTCGCCGCCTTCCTCACCTTCCTTTCCTTCTTTCACCGCATTTACTCCCCTATCTCTTTCCGTCTCTCCTTGTATTCCTTCTTTCTTGTCCTCGCCTTTTTTCGTAATGCCTCCTTTGCTTCAACTTCTCCTTCTTCTTCTTCTTCTTCTTCTTCCTCTTCTTCTTCCTCCACCTCCTCCTCCTCCTCCTCCACCTCCTCCTCCTCCTCCCCCTTTCTTCCCTCGTTCTTTCTCCGATCCTTCCTCTTTCGCACCGGTTCGTACGTCACCGCGCTTTCCTCCGATTCCCTGGAACTCCACGGAGACGTCACTCGCCTCTTGCGATCAGCAACATCGCTCTTTCGCTCTCTGTTCCTCTTCTTTTCCGGGCTTCTCGAATCTGACCTCTGATTTCCGTCTATTTCGAACCGTGCTATTATTTCACGGCACGGTGTGTCTTTAGGAAGGTCGCCGGTAGAGGAACGATAAAAGCCTATCCGGGGCGGGCTAGAGAAAGAGGAAGCCCGTTAACAAGGCCACGAAGGACGCACGCGAACACCTGCAAACCTGGCAAGATAAATCGCTCAGAAATCGCCTGTTGCACACGCGCCCGTGTCACGATTCCTCCACCTCGTCTTCCTTGTCGCTGCGCTCGGTTCCCGATCCTGCTCCGATCGTTTCTCTCTCGTCCCGTTCCGGCCTATTTGCTTCTCTTACCTTATATTTTACACAGTCTTCCTTTGCCTCCTTCTGCCTTCCACCGCGCTTTCTTCCGTCGTCTCTTTCACCCTTGTCCCGTCTCTTTCCCTTCGATCCGATCTTCGTTTCCCTCCTCGTCTTGCTAACGGAAACTCGGGCTCTCCTCCTCCTTCTTTCTCGGCTTTTTTCACGCCGCGCTTCGCAAACGCGCGACTGCTGCAGGATCAGCTACGGCACGCACCAGTTCTCGTTTTCTTCGGCTCCTTCGTTTCCTTTTCATTCTTCCTTAGACGCGAGCGATAGCCCTATCGAGGTCAGCCGTGCGTACCTGCAAACAGTAACAAGGTCGATCCTTCAGTCCCAATGGACAAACGTTTTCGTTTTCCCTGCGATATCCGCGGATCATCCGGCTTTTCTTTTATTATCGTTACGAATATACCCGTAGGACCGCGAGGACGCGGCAATTGTAAGCACGAGTCGGTCGTAAGCTCGTCAAACGACAAGCCACCTTGGTCACGGTTTTTGTTCCAGGCGATCCTGCCTTCCAGGAATTTCGCAGAACCAGGCTAAGCGGAATTTCGAGAATTATTCGGCGACGCAACCACGTTTATACGCACGTACGTACGTACGTACAGAGTCTCGACAATCTAACGATAAAGTTACAATTTCTCAAGTACGATGACCAAACGATCGAATCGAAACTTTTAACTACGACCGCTAAAATAGTCAACTTATCGATAATTGTCCGCTGCGTAGCTTTTATCTCGAGCCAATTTATTTTTTCTACCGTGTCGCTCTTCTATCGAGCCGCTCATATCTAGCGGATGTTTTTCTTTATTTTTATACTACTTTGCGCGATACTACGATGCCGAATACCAAATTTCTTCGTTCTTCTTGCAACTTTACGTTACTTGGCACGTATCAAGTTTCTGTGCAACATAATTACGTGTATTTCAATTTCTACCTATCTATTTTTATTAACTAACACGGCTACTTCCCGCCTATTGCGATACAATCTCGATAAGATAAGTTTGACAAAAGCGAAAGTTTGAATTAATCGATATTCTATATATAGACGATATTATTCGCAATTTCTTAAGGAGCCGATTGTTTTTAACAAACGTTTCTAAATTTCAATAACTCCAACCTGTCATACACGAAATTGATTCCTCGTTAAAAATTAGACATAAGAATATCGATTATTTCGCAATCGAGAGAACGATGATTCGAGCGATATTCCAGGTGCTCGTTCTATTTCAGTTCGATGATCGGTATATCGTTATGTACGAAATTGTAGTGTATCTGAAATCGAGTACTTTTCTATCCTAAGCAAGTGTAAGAAATGTTTTTCATCGCTTTGAATACGTTTAAACACGGAACGTGAAATCCTATCAAAAAGCAAAGCGGAAAGGAGATTATGAAACGTGGTGGTATATATTTTTAACAATGTAACCTTCGCATCTGACACAGCCACGGTCAGCCGATAAATAGTTACATCGCAATCTCGATTGCAACGTTATTATCATAACGTGCTGTAGAAATACCGTGGAACACGTACGTACATTGTTAGCGAAACCAGACATCCGAGATAACGCCTATCGATCGTACGTAGTATGTATCTATTTTCGCTATAGCATTTCCTCACTCTGAAATACATACATTGTTAACCAAAACCAGACGTTCAAAATTACACCTATCGATATACGTAGTATCTATTTTCACAATATCATTCATCCATGCATCGATCCATTCGAGTTACGACTTCGATCTCAACTTTGCCTGTTCGAACGAGACGAGCTATACCACAGAACGATACCTGTCACAAAGGAGAAAAAAATGAGAAAGGAGAAGAGAAATAAGGAAACGGAGAAAAATGAGAGGGAAATAAAGGAGGAAAGGATCACGCATCGGGTATGCGGTTTGAAGGGGCTTAATAGCGACTTTTTCGGGGAAAACTATCTCATCTGGTAGAACGGACTACAAACAGCTTCTATGGCGTGTACAAAGATAAAGGGAAGATACCATTCATCGAGGATCGCCTCGCGACATACCTTCAGTATTCGACTTTTACGAGGCGCGTCAAATTTCCACCGTTGTCGAACATCTCGTAGTTGCTCTCCAAGATAGCTGATGGTAGTTCCACGATTTCTTCGGATTTTTCGTTCGGCCCATTCTGGAAATATTTTCCTGTTGCCGCAAAAGCATACTCGCTGTCAGCTGACCACGGACAACGTTAAACTTGTGTCGATTGTTCGGTCAAAACCAAGTCACCGAGTCACTTAGCAAGCATTTACCGTGCGCCTCGTAAATACGAGAGAATACCGCCGCTGATGCGACGGCTCGGAAAAATGACGAAATGGGCAACGGTGAGCGTCGATAAACGCCGAAAGGTCCTATGCCCATGCGTGTGTAGAAGATTAGAACATTAGAAGGCGCCACGACACGATGATTCACATTCTTACGTACGGTGCTTGCGCCTCTTCTCGCTCGCGCGACTGCTGCGTGTCGGGTACTCGCTTCGGTTACCCGAAATAAAAATATTAAAATAAATATTCAGACACGATGTATTATAACCACGTGGAAGACACAAACTCCTAGAATGTTTAAAATAACTGCGGTCACACACATCTAACGACTTCATTTATGCCTACATATGGAATGGACGAACCTAACGAAGACGATAATTTTCGTTGTAATGCCACATATCAAAATTTCGGTTTTCTCGTATTTCCTACGATTGTTTCAAGCTTGTACATGTTAAAAAAATCACATACCAACTTACGTAATCGCAAGATTATCCAAGTTTGTTTCCAAGGGAGACACGTGTATCTTCAACGTAACCGTGTAAGGCAATGTACGTATATGGTCGAAAATATTCTATAAACAGCCATTCAACTACCCAGCATTTGTGTTTGTTTGGTATAATCGAAGGTATCCGGTGCCGTCTGATGCTCAACATTTGCGTTTACGTGAAACGTGAATTGATCGTGTAATGTCGTAACATAGACCGTAATTCAGCTCGCTATTAATTCGATCGTCGTAACCTCGATCGTTTCTCTCGCGAACACTTATTACCGGTGAAACACACAACACGTGGCAATTTCAGTCAAATCAACGTCGCGACCCATCGAACGAACCGAATAAAGAACGATCGGTTGAAAGGAACTCGATACAAATATTTAAGCTATCCTTCCAATGCTTCTGCAGGCTGATCTCCAGTAACGAACACTTTCCTTGCCAGAGGCAGCCTTATACAAATTTAATAATTGTTAATCGATACTAACGCTCGATTTCAACGAGCCGCGGTTCGTAGAAATCACGAAATAGAGTTATAGAGTTATAGAGTAGTGGAAAATCTGGCGACAGAATTTTCCGATCGACTTAATACGATACAAGCTGTATCTGCGAACAAAAAGGAAAGAAACTAATTGTAAGAGAATTTGCCGCAGAAAGTATTAACCCGCGTATAAACAAAAACTGGACGTAGAGAACTAATAACGTAATAATTCATCTCGCGCGTTAACACTAATTTTTATCCGCGATCCCGGTTCGTGTTCAGCGAATCATGAAATTCTACCACTTTACCAGTAGATTCCTGAGAAATGCACTATAAAATAGAACCAGAAGAGCCACGTTCCAAATGTATATACAATACGTACATACGTATATGTAAACACGGAGATCGCACTATTAGATGTTAAACTCGCATTACGAGTGATTAAACGCGGCCAATTTATAATACTGTGAATGTTTAATTACACCGGTGACCGCTCAACCGGACCAGATCTATAAATATAAATCGACGTAAATTTCAATAAGTGGGCGTAAATACATATTGGTCTAGGCTTCCGAGATAAGTCGACGTGAGTTGGGGCCAGGCCCGTCTTAACGACATTATTAAATCAACGAATAATATGTAACCGAACGTCGCGGAAGAAATCATTGAGCTTGCTCTATTATTAAGAAATTTCAATTCGCATAATTATTGCTTTGGAGGCAGATAAGCGCGAGCCTCGATTCATAAATTACAGCCGAATTCTCTCCACCCATTTCTAACAGCTCGATGCCCACGCGTTCGCGGCTACACCCGCCAGACCAGCGTATTCTCGAGGAAAAGGAACAACCGCGATAACCGCGAATATAATACGATACTAAATAAAGTAACATTTATCAGAAATTCCAAAAATTTCAGTCACTAGGAAAGTGGTTATTTCCGGAGAGAATCGACTCTTTAGCAGACGTATCGTGTTCACCATCACGTACTACAAACGGTATATATCTACTTTATTATGTGTTAAATGTTTTCAAAGCTAGGTCCGAGACAATTCGTGCCGAATGTGTTAAACGAATAGTATTACGTACTACCGATCGTTAATCCATTAAGACTTATTATCGGTCTTTGCCATTCCTTGAAAACGTTAATTTTAGGCTACGACCAGATGGAAATGTTTTGATCGAAAGTGACTGGAATTACATTTATTACTCGCGAGATTTATGATGTAATACTGCACGAGTAATGGATCGTTTAAATGGTTAATGCTTTCCGTATGGCCATTGGAATAGTTAACCTACGCGCTATTGTAGGGAATTTCACTTTTCTATCTAGCGACAGATAATAAAGTTCCAAGAGATACATATGCGCATACGTGTGTAATAAAAGCGCTCATTAATAATAAAGCATTCTTGCGGTTATATCTAGTAATAATTTAACGTTTGTTCCTCGAAAAAAAAGGTGCTCTCCTGACATTTTCAACGTTTGATTATTAAATAATCTTAATTTAATTCTTAAGTGAAAAGTTGCTACGTGTATCGTCTCATCGCCGGATGTAACAACAAGGAAACTTGGAAACATATAAACAAGTGCCTCTGCTTCTTTCCTTGCAACTAGTTTTTCTTATTTCGATGCGATGCGCGCAGGGCGATCAAAGAGTGGCAGAAGAAACGGACGAGGCGAATGAAATAATACGAAAGAAACAGGGAGCGGAGGGACGATCGAAGATGATCGGCTGTCGATTCTCCATCGTTGACGATCTCTTAGGTCCTAGACGATCGGTCAAGTGCCACGATCTTATCTTTGACACCGTCTCAAATATATCAAACTAGACGGAGTTCCGCAATTTTTTGACACATAACTGCCTTCATTCAGGCTTAACAGCGAGCTGTTCTTCGTTAGAAGCATCGTTTTGTGTCAAAATAGATGGGAGCAATTACGTCGAATAAGGTTATCTTCGGCGAAAGAACGAGGATAAAAGGAACTGCATGGCGAGATGCATTCTTTTTCATCGTGCATCGTGGTTCGCACAATATCGACCCTCCAGACCTTCCACCCGTGTTTAATCTCGTGGTTCTTGAGTATTTTGTTAAATTGTTTCGAGTTTCTTGTTGATTCTCTTTTGTTTTTGACGTATAATAAAGTTTATGAACGGTCGAAGGACTCAATTTGGGTTTGGTATCTACTTAAGAGGAAGGGGATCAAATTGTGAGGGACAATAAGCGTAAACTCAGATACGTTAACCGTAATTGGTCAATTTTGAGAAACGTAGGTTTACATGTTGAAATTTCGTCGTCGTGTCGCGTCGTTTCGAAGAAGGAATGCGAAAGATAATTAAGAGCGAAAAAAAACGGAAAGTTTAATTGAGAGACGAAGATGAAAGGTAGAAATGCTAACGAAGTAATAAAACTTCTAGCGCATTTTAAACGATAATAGATCTATCATCATCGATCACTGAAATCGAGAGGGTTCAAGCAGAAACGTCGCGTTATTTATAAATTTGTCGATTTTCAATTAAATCGACGGAAGGAAGATATTCTAATTGCTTGAAATCTTACTGTTCCGATAAAGCTAACAGATACATGATTTCGCTTGATATAGATAAACGCGAATGAACTGGATACCGTAAAGAGCAACCGTAGGATCAAATATAAAAATGTATCTTTAAATATTTTAAAATATTTTGTTTCTTCCACGTGAGTTATGTAAAATTTAATTTAACGTTTAATATTTTTATTAGCTTAAAAATCCTAATATCATTATAAATACGTGTAAACGATTTCAGAGTATGAGAAAATGTGCTGTCGTGTTATAATAAATGTACATTGATTTTATCGGTAATAAATAATTCAACAGAGCTAATTTTATTACCGTATCGACTAATGACACCTGTCAGTCTAGGGACATTTACCTATAATTACTTTCATATAGAATAAACGTTTTTCCTTTCATTGAACTTACGCACAAACGGCCTCGCGTCTAGCGGCTAATCTCCATTTTTCCTCACCCAAGAGCAGATACCATCGAATTTCTAAACAACTTTCGCATTTTCTCAATGTCTCTTAAATCTTTTATTTTTGTCTGTCAGTTTATTTATTTATTAATTACCTACGTATATATACACAGTCGTCTCGTAAAATAAGTTAAGGGTCTTACGTTTAAACTTTCAACGAAAGCGTTAACTTCATTTCCAAGGCGAATTTATATTTAAATATAAATAAACGGGAACTATTTTCATAATTCGATCGAACGTTCGACGTATGTTTATGAAATTTGTAGATATTTTCACGCACTAGCGTTAACTAGTCTCTTTCGACAATAGCGATTTAACGAAATGTATCTAAATCAGGGTTTCGATCCTGACCAGAAGCAAGTTTCAAATTGCGCAGACTGACATGTCATAACATTTGTGTCGAGCTACAATAAGATAAATTGTACGTGAGTGCACTCACATTTTAAACTTTATTTTTAGCTTCGGTAGCTCCAAGAATGCCTACGTATCCTGCGTTAGATTAAACGGAAAAGTATAAGCTGAAATAGAAATGAGGCTATTTTCGAACAAAAACTTCGTATGCTTCGTATAGAAAGGAAACAGAATGCTCTCTTTTTAAAACACCATACTTATAATTAATGCGATTTACAAATGTAACGATATCGAGGTTTCTTTCCAATTTTCAACGTACTTTACACGAATATTCCAATTCTATCCATTAACCGTATGATGCAGGAAATTATCGTTTCGTACAGATTTTCTCGTTAACACCGATTAAATATATAATATATCGCATGTAAAGTTATAATGTGGAAACATTGTAACGCTTTACGTCTACGTCACGTTAGTAGACCGAATTATCTTCTATACTTTAGTCGATATCCGACGTATCTTTGTTAATTAAAAATATATATGCAGAAAAAGAATAGTGACGATTAGAATTAAGAGGCAAAAAATATTTTATCGCCCAACGTGGGGCTCGAACCCACGACCCTGAGATTAAGAGTCTCATGCTCTACCGACTGAGCTAGCCGGGCTCTTGGTATTTCCTGATAAAATATATTGTACTAAGGAATTGCTATAACAATTACGTATATTGTTTATAAATTTTTAATTTATCCTTTATACGATACAATACGAAAGATAAAAGATATATAAATTAATCGATTAGCGGGGCGATTGTACGTACAAAAACTTATCGATCCTTTCGGCAATTGCATCGGCAAATGTCGTCATAGGCAACGCGATAATTTCATACGGAGAAGCCAGATAATGTTATCTGTTTATTTAGTCGATGTAAAATAAAAGTTACCACGATCCTTTCTTACAACGGGCCAGGTTTTCTTTCTCACTTTTGAAATTTACTGTTGGCGTCCTGTGCCAATTTTCAACAAAAGCTCGACATCGACCCGACGTTACCAACCAACCAACCAACCAGTCGATGATAGTCTCTCGGCCATAAACTTGGCAAATCGTAATTTACCAGTGGTAGCAATGAAAATTCTAAACCGACTACAACCGTTTTTCCGTTCTATATACATGCAATGTTTGCCAGAGTTTACTTGCGTCCCGTTCTATTGCAGTCCCGTCTCTGCACTTACGACGAACGTCATATACTTTACGAGATCTTTTATTACGGTATCAAGCCAGGTAGATTACCATTGAGGAAATATTTAACATTCGAACTTGCTTCCTTCACCATCAGCCAATAACGCTTTCCAGGGATCATCTAAGTAGAAAAACATGAAATTTGTTTCTGTCGTTCTTGTCTATTGTATACTCGCAACAAAGCTATACGATTATATTATATGCTTTTGTACGATATTATACGGCGCCAACTTTGACCCTATCTAGTTTTGTAATAATTTAAAATTGCGAAGTTGGATGTTTCGTTCTATTGAATGCGAGCTATTTCACGTGCCGAGGAATAATAATAAATATTAACCCGTTTCGTGGTTAATATCGTGCTGTGTACCTTCTATCTGACTGCGATATCTAAACACATTGCAAATAATATCGTGAACAAATTCTAAACGTATTCTAAATAACGTCAGCGTAGGAACCGATGGAACTTTGACATGATTTTTCAAAAGAACGATCGAGTTACGACTCGTGCTTTTTTCCACAATTCTGATCGTCGTGATCAGTAGAACACGATGCAAAGAAAAACATGTTCCCTTGAAATCCACGCTGAAGTTTTCCATCGAACCGAGAACGTAAAATCTAGCAATGTAGAATCGTGACATATAATTTCTTAACACCCTGTATATTTGCAAGTTCGTTTCAAATATCGATGCAGCAGTGCCTCGTTACGGAGCTGATGAAATTTCAAAATGTTTTACACGCGTACAACGCACACGATGCTACCAGTATTTATCCTAGTCGAATTTAGAACGAAACAATGTCGAGGAGCAAGAGTCGATTCTTTGCTTTAGATCGATATCTCAGGCAGGTTCGATAGGTAATCGTTTTATAGGTTTCGTGGTGATTGAATCGAAGTGGATCACTGGTCTGTGTGGTACAACGTATATAACGTAGATTTTCGGCAGGATGATGTTATAATCATCTTAGGGGCACCAACGCGACGTTTGAACAAGGGCGTGACCAGGCTACGCCGGCAAAAGAATGAGCTACGAAGAACAGACAGACCAATGGCGTGGCATTTGTTATACTTAATCGCGCGCAATTTTTAATTTTTATGCGTCGTTAGCTTCGGACCTCGCATTAACTCTGTGTTGCTTGGAATCGGGCTGCGAACGTGTTCTCAACCTTGTAACGAAATCTTGTTAAATATTACGAGTATTTTTAACAAAGATTCAACGATACGATTACTTTGAATACACTGTACGTTTTACTTGCACGAAATAATTATCGCTTAGAAGCATAGAGAAGGTTTAACCATCCTATAAATTACGATATCTGAAACATTAGAATTTTCTAAACTGTAATCGAAGGAATATATCTACAAACATATATCTGCAATATGTGGAAAATTTATATACACTTGTATAAATACGACGTAGTTAGCCTAAACATATTTACACGAAATAATTATTAAACGCAGCCATTAAACCGGTCTTCCTATCTCAAGGCATGTTCTAATTCAAATCGCTGCCCCCAGGATTCAGCTTCGCCTGGATCGTTACAACTTCATCCACGGATTCCTATCGAATATTCTTCGTTCGTCGAACGCTGCAAAACGTCTCAATCAAGCGTTGAACGCGATGGATCGTGTCGATCGATCGTCGAAACTCGAACCGCGACCGATCGAACGGTTCTGCGCCATTGGGACCGTCAAATTTTATAGTTTAATAATAGAGCGGTGTTGGAGAGTGTTTGCTTATCGCATCCCTGATTTTCGACCGAAGACACGACGCCGCGCCGTCGTCGTGCGGCTTACAGGAGAGAGGACCGCCAGAGAATAAGGATAAAGGTACGAGAAAAACGAACAAAAGAACAGAGGAGGTAAAAAAGAAGGAAGGTAAAATAAGAGAAAGCTAAGAGCGAGAGAAGAGCGGCATGGATCACGTGCAAAGAGGGTGGGTGACTTGTGCGAAGCTGCTTAGCCGGGCTATGCCTCCCACCTGCGCTCCTTCTCCTTCATCCACTGGCAGACACGAATAATCGAAGCATAATTTCAGCCCGTGGGCTGCTCTTCGCGTATTTCGGACGTTCCCTTTTTATATGCCTACGTACGACCCCTCTTTATTATACTATACACAGTGTATCCTATCCTATCAGATTCAAGGGACTAGCCTATGCAAAAGTTGCAATTAACGAGGCGTCCCGGTTTTTTTTTCCTGCGTCGTTATGCGTGATCTTCTCTTTGTTACTTCAAGGAATGCACCCTATCAGACCAGCGAGATTAGGCTAAGCGAAAGACGCGATTAATAGGTTCGCCTTTTCCCTGCTGGTCGCGTAGCTATCATCTCCTTCCATTCGTAGGATGTACGCTTTCGCTAAATCGACGAGGGTAAACGTACCAGACGGGTGTAGAGACGTGTGGATAGTCCTCTGTCTATGTATGGGATTACAGAGGATGTTGTTTTTAATATTCATGATACATCCTGTCGGATAAACAAGATTAGGCTGTACAAAGATGGTGGTTTTATTGTTATTTTTGCAAGAACATTTCCGTATGCTGTTAGAATGTATCAAATTCGCGAGATTGTACTATTAAAGAGACGCGTATAATTAATAGGAAGAGTAAGTTTGCTGATTAGAAGAATTATAGTGCAGCAGAGGTGGTTAACAACCTTCTTCTTCCAGATAATTGTATGAAATCGTTTGCTATAAAAGTTGTTTCCTGTCAGATTAGCGAGATCGAGTTACCAAAGAGTTGTCATTAACGTGTTTTCTTCCACGAGAAAAATCGAACTGCGCGAAAATGCGATTAATAAGATCTCAGCCTTACGTTGTATTTTATTTGTAGTATGCAAAGGCCACAAATAATAATAAGGTAATCGTTTGATGACACAACGCGTGATCTCCTCTTTACCGTACGAGCTGTATCCTGTCAGATCAGCGAGATTAGAGGCTACAATTAAGCCAGTTCTGTATGATTAAACACGTTATTCTTTCTGTAGCCTATTATTATAACTTTGAGAGATTAGGCAATATAGGCTTGTAATTAATAAAGTTTCCGTTTCGTGTAATTACGCCACTACTTTGCCATACAAAATGCATCTTATCAAATTAGCGAGAATAGAGTGTACAACGGCTACAATTAATTTCCATACCAGTATTTCCATACTATGCAATTATGCACAGTTTTTTCTCTAAATATGGTACCATCTATCAGATAAATGGGAATAATACATACAGGGCTATAATTAATACAGTTTTCTCGTTATATATACATATAATTACAGAGCAACTTACTTCTCTCTATTCTATTTTCTATTTTGGTACCATAGCTTATCAATTTAACAAGCTTAACAATGTACAAAGTTACAATTATCCAAATTACCGTGTATGCTACCGATACGATATTTTGATCTTGATATTCTTATTCCATAAAGAACTTTGATAATTCCGCGAGACCGACGCGGACGATATTAACGAAAATGACATACGTAGAAAATTATGTAACGAAAATTATGTCACATTTTTATTAGAAATTATTCGTTTACGAAGAAACACGTAATCTATTACACATAATTTCTGACGCAACACCAGGCTTAATCTAACTTCTTTATCGCGTCTGTAGACATTCTACGTGATATTCTGGCACAAAGTATCTACTATAATATAAAATATATAGTGGTCACTTCACTAACATTGGTAGCTGCGTAAGACGGCAGAAACGCTAAAGAGAAATTGAAAGCGTTAATACGTACAAGTATAACGTGGATTCCCTTAAAATGCAATAGGTACTTCACAAAGAGAGTTGCACCGATCAGTTGCAACCTGGGAGCGGTCGAATGCGAACAGATACGCTCGAAATTGAGTTAACGAGAGATAATAATATTAGAATGCAGTGCGTGTACGGGAAAAAGAAAAGAGAAAGGAGAAGGCTCGTATTTGAAACGTTCGTGTAATTGTTCCCTGGAGAGAAAATCGACGTGGCGAGAAACGACGAGGCGTTTGTAGCTTCAAAGGAATCCTTATTCAATACTCGGGCCACACTAGGATACATTGCGACTCGTTTATGAAAGTTATATAATTATCGGCGACTCGCCTGTGTAATTTACCTCCCTCGGAATTCTCTTTCACGCGCTTACTTCTCATTTCCGAATAAAGCCATTAATAGTTCACATCACGCATCGATCGCTTTACATGATTTTACGGTTATTGTGCTTTAATTATGGTCATTATAAGCCGGCAACTCAGTATGCTACGATTACCTAGCGCGATACAGGGTCCCAAAGCTTAGGAAACACCGTTCGAATACCAAACGCTCCAGCCACAGATTCCTCGAATATCGAAATCTTTTTCGAATATCCGATACGTGTATTTCTCTTTCCTTTTCCAGATTTCATCCGATAGAACAGTTAGATATTTCTAAAGGTTCGTAATATTATCGTCACGAAAGCGTTCTTCCGATATGAAGGACGCGATTTCAACATGACAATCGTACAGTAACTTTGTTTGATGCGACCTGCTGGAGTCTTGAAGTCTTGGTTCTGTATAAAAATATTATAGATTTATAACGATTCGTTTTTGCGGAGTAAGGTATAGCAATACGAACGAGCGTTAGTCTCTTCTAGTATTTATTTTTGTACAAAAGTCAATTAGCGGTATTGTTTGCGAAATTATCAAATCGAATTATTTCTGAAATTACGGTATTAAGTTAGTACGTTTATCCAGGCAATTTTAACAATCCTTTTACCCAATTTCCTAGCCAAGTTTCCTATTTTCGTTGCACGATATTGTTTCATCGCATCGATGTTACTTTTTAGAAGACGTTCGGTAATTATTATTAGAGAATATCTCGCAGTTATCTTAAATTAAACGAAAAGATATCTAAAAATACCTAGATGTGTATAAAACATATCTATCCAAACTGTCCCGTAATTATTAAATTAATGTCTCGTACCTACTAAATAGTATCCGTTAATTATCACAGAGATTAAACAGAAACAAAGTTACACAAATCAAACGAACCTCGATTCCCATATCCGGCCACTTTCCACTCCCAAAAATACCATAGATTAAAACCAATTAAATTCACTCCTTTTAGAGGGGAAACATTCCAGATGAAACGCGAACGAGCATCATATTTCGTCCATTTGATGCCGGGAAAGCGGTCGGATCCTGAAAGCACACGGGAAACCGAACCACCCGTGGTCATGGTAAGTCAAGTGCAACTGCAGGGTGTATATAGTCACCTGGTTGACCGATTAGTTTCATCCATCATATGCCATAAAGGAAGTCGAGATCCGAACAATATCTGATTTCGAGTCACGACCTGTGTGGCGTTTTCGGATCGTGGTGGGGCCTCGAGGTTCTCAGAGACACGAACCCTTTTGTGGACCACGGGGCCACCCTCTTTCAAGGGTTTCACTAAAAGAAACCGGCGCGGCGCGCGACAACCTGCCTTTTTACGATGCCTCGCCTCTATTCAATAACGTTGTCCACGGATGATCGTGTAAACAGCATCGCGACGTAAAACACGTAGGACGCACAATGAAACACCTTTATAGCACGTTGTTCAGAGATCACAACTTTTCCCGTACGTCGTAAACGGTCAAACAATGCAAACAGGAAACGTTCGTCCATCTGAATTGCTAACATCTACCCGACCGATCAGATTAAATCATGATAAGCCTGGTAAAAATTATGATTCTGAATTCATAATTGCAAAGCGAACGCGTTTGCATTTGCGAATCAAGTCTTCTTATCCCATTACTGAAGTAGGATTATAATTAAAGTGCAGATGTCTATGCAAATGAATTTTCTTACAACTGTGTACGGATGAAGGAATAGAATCTAGCAAAAAGTAGAGATATCTCTTACCCTATAAATCTCATGGAAAATTTTCCTTTGTTCGTTTTACACATTTTTGTATCTTTCAATTTCTCATAGATCTCTTTACCATTCTAATATATGATTAATGATTTAATGATTGATATAGGTAACTCTTGACAGAGTAGAATTCATCGATTAGATTTGCTAGAAAAAAATCGTTATTCGAAGTTTTATGGAACTCGTCAGTTATGGCTAGATTAAGTTCTTTTCCGTGAAGGATTTCAAACTAGATCGATTCTCCGAACACTAAGAAAAGATCAAAGTACAAGAAAAATATCGAAGTGAGAAATATGTCTTGACCGAATTATGCATTATTTAAAATTTGTTTAGCTTGCTCGACGTTCATTCTTAAATCTAGATAAGATAATTATCTCCGACAATTATTTTATAAAAATTTAATCGATATATAGTCGATATTATTTTCCAATTTGAGAAGAAACTATTTCGAAGCAGATGTTTCAGATAAAGCAGAGACAGATAAGGTCTTACGAATTCTGGAATCCCATTATCTGGGAATCTGGAAACGTCACGCGGAACACTTCTAATGCAGTTCAATTTGGAATTCTGAGACGGGTATAGAGTTTCGGAGTAGGAAAAAATGGTGGCGAGCAAAAGAGCCGACTGACGCGATCCAGGCGAGAGAACAATTCCCTTGCCAACCCTTTTCTCGTGATTAATGTATGCAAAGATAGCGCGTTCAGAAACAAGCCCATTCTCTTGATCGGTTGGAACGAAGAACAAGACAAGCAAAAGCAATTTCTCTGACGAGTTCACTTAACGACTATCCACGATTGACAAAGTATCTGGAGATCTTAACAATAGGCTCCAATTAGTAAAATAATGAATTTTCACGACATCGATGAAATTAACATAATTTCAAGTCTTCCATCGATCTACATTCTCGTTCGCAGACCTTAGCACGAACTTTTTGCGAGAATTTACATCTAATCTAAAACCTTACTATCTAATTGGAAATCTTAAGCTGTAAAGAATTAATATTTTTAATATTACAATAATAAGCGAGTAAATTTTTAGTAGCCTTATATTTTATATTCACCTGGTCTCTCGATTTTTGTTTCAATCAGTATCGATATTCGTATCAATAATCTTTTGTTATATTTATCGTTAAATATTTGTTTTTTTATAAATTTTTAACAGTCTAATTAATACAATCGATAATCGACCGTTTAAATAATTTCGTGGTCTCTGCGAAATATGCATGTACTGAATATCTTGTAATTTCTACGTACGTATTTGTTCCAAATGTTAGCAGTATAATCGTAGCAGTCGAAATTCGTAAAAACTTTAACGAAATTTCAAAATATTTCGTGTAATACAGGTAAAAAATGTCACAAGTGACGTCTACGAATGTTGGAATACTTTCACGAGGTTGTATATCTGTAGGAAAGTACGAGCTTTACCTGCGTTTCTCTTTTACGATTTCTTTTTAAATTCTTTCACGGTGCTTTCTAATTGTACAACACCTGGCCTGGCATACCCGGCAGACAAAAACGTTATTGCAACTTGCTCGGTACACAGTTGGTGGTAAAGACGAGACAAGAAAAAGTAGGAAGAATTCACGAACGAAGTTTCAAGTTCCCGGCTAGCCGTAGTTTTGGAACCGAGTAGGACGCGGCAATACCTTCGTGGAGGGAGGACAATTCTCGTGGCAACCCTTTCAGCATGATTAATGCGCGCGAAGATAGCGAGTTCGAGGGCAAGCCCATCCCTGTGAGGGCGTATTAGTTTAAGGCTTAAGGAAGAGAAGAGAAGAGGAGGAGAGGGACGAGAGGGGAAAAAGGAGAAAATAAAATCCTCACATCCGACCTCTTTCATTGTAAATGCCCCTGTGTGTTTATTGTCCCTGCCAAGCTCTCTAGGTGTGCTTCGAGAAACCCGTAAACTCTATCACGGGGTATTTTGGGGACTGGGCCTGAAAACCGTAGGACGCCTTCCTTTACCTTTACAAGATACACACAGTCTGATTTTCAGCATCGAACTATCGATGCTGCTCAAAGATAAGGAACGTGTACGCCGATTTCTCGGATCGGGGATCGTAAGTCTACACGTACCTGTGCAACTCGTGTCTAATGAAGCTACGGAATTTGGATCTACTTTACGAGCTAAGCTGGAAATCTACCGGCCCGATGCGACGGGGAACGATGTTACACTTACAGCTTTCGGCAGAGTTATTGCTACTTGCGAAATAAAGAGTTTGCTTGTTTTAAAAGATCGGTCGTTTGTTATCTTGATTTCAAACAAATACATAATTGGGCTAGTCACGAAGGAAATATCTGTACGTGGTGTTAATTGATCGATCTACTTTTTGTTATAATTCTCCGAATGTTTCGAAAAACCTCCCTTTTCTGAATAAATCGGGTTTTGAAATCCTTGATAAAGTGAAAATATAAAAATACGTAACATATCCTTCTCTGGCTTCGCATCATCCTTATTTTCTTCAATTGCTACCTCATTTACCCTGAGCTAAATCCAAGCAAATTAATCCGTACAAAGTAATCCAGATAGAGCTTTCGCTTATTGTTGGCAATGCCCTACACCTTGTTGTATCGTTCAAGCAAGATAAATGGTAAAGAAGTGCCGAGAGAATTAAGAATCCGATGTAAAAGCTGCTTTCGTCGAATTAGACGCTCTAACGCGTGCAATAAACTTTTGACTAAAATTGAAAATTCCGTAAGAACGTACGCTTTCTGTAGATACAAAATATCTTTAAAATGACGTATTACGTACAATATATGGGTAAGGGAAAATTCCAAATTTCATCGCTAGCTCGAGATATCACAATCGCGATTAATGGTGCACGTAATGAAGTAATTCTTCAAAGTTGCCACGTCGAACTTACTGAAATTAAGATTCATGCCAGGATGAAGAACTGGTGGCCGCTTAAGCAGCCAGAAAATCTCAGCTGAACGGTCTTCGCCGAGATTGATTAATCGAAGGTTAAGGGTTTCAGGGCGTTAAGTGGTTCACTGAAATGTTTCTATGGGCTGACACGACGGTGGGAGCCAGAAGACAAGAGGCCGCGCGTGGTTTCAAAGCCGGACGGAAGGACAAAGGAAAAAGAAGGAGAAGAATGCGACCTCGACCAGTTGCCGCTTCTTTCGTGTCAAAACACGGCGCTAATACATCATTAAAAGAACGCGCCCCTAACGTGCCGCGCCGCCGCGCCGTACCGGTCTAGCGCCACTGATTGTGAACTACAAGGACACCTCATAATCGATTGGCTCAGTTTCGCTGGATGTGTTGCGTCTTCGTTACGGGCTATCTTGCCTTTCTTTTTCTTGTTCTTGTGCTCTTCTCATCGCTTGTTATTTATCGCTTGTTGAGTCGAATATGCTAGCGATCTTTCCTTCGACTTCGATGTTTGATCCGAGCGATCCGAATCGCATTCCGATCGACGAGCGATTCCGATGACGTTCGAGCGATCGAGAAAGTAAGGTTCTAAGAAAAAATCTAACGTTACCAATAGATATTATCAACGAGTGGACTACGATCTTTTGGACGATCGTAGATAATCAAAGAGACAGAACTTGATCAAAGATTCGATCCACCTACTGAATATTACAACGAGTGGTAGACGTATTCTGGGAATTTTTGTATCCTCAAATTTCTCATAAACGTATAAAAATTTGTAGACTAACGATAAAGATGCTCTACTAATATCGGGGTTACGGAAGTTTTACTTTAAAGGTATAATTAATTAAAATTTACCACGAAGATATAATACTATAATTTCTATAATTTCTATTCCTATTCGATATTTATGATTCAGCGATGATATACGTATCGGCACGAAGAATATACTTCTAACTATTTACCCTTACAACTTCCTTAATAAAGCATTATATAAAGCAACGGAATAATGTAGAACTATCGGAATTTTTGTATGTAAATGATTAGATTCTATGTAATTATGCAAATTTTTCAGTAGTACCGGTTATTCGTATCTAGCACACAGAATCCGAATATAAATCTCAATTCGAAGAACGCATTATACGGCTGAACTATGAACGCTATCAACTTGGTGAATCGGTATGAATTAATATAATTTATTATACCACGATGGCGAATAGTGCTTTACAGACGTATATCTTGATTTATAGCGGTCGCGTTAATTCGTTTAATAGAACAGTGTATTGACTGGGAATCGTGGACGTCGGCATTAATTTCTGTTCACTGTGTTTATACACATAATTTTAATAATACCATAATCGCCGTTATAAATTCTTTATATTTTCAATGCAAATGTCATACTGTTATCTAACTTAACAGTATACCATTCATAAAGCCATGTCATTTAGCATTTAGTAGACAAACCTGAAATTGTAATATTTTATCTTTCTAGATGGACAATGTTCGGTGTTTAATCGCAGTGATTTAAGTCAGTCAAGACGACTAATCGTATCACGATCAATTCTTTCGATCGTTATTGATCGATAATCATTAACATCGCGATCAATTTTATATAATTTCGTAAAACCATTATATTTTCGTAACATTAAGTATAATCTACGATAAGCCTCGTTTTCAATCCATGCCTCTCATATCGCTACGATATTTATTGCATAGCGTTGAGAAATTCTGTCAGTTTTTATCGTTCGTTTACCTATCTCCATCGTTGTTTAATTACATAATTGTATGTTCACATCGATGCCTCAGTGTTGCGCAGAAAATTACAGCAACGACATTACCATCATTTTTCTTTTTCTTTCTTTAAATCGAACTGTTTCGTCTGCATCGATGTGTTTGCAAGTATTCTTAAAAATACTTCTGTTCGAATACAACGATATTACACATACAGACACCTACACAGGCATTTGAACGGGACACTTACACAGATCATACTCACTACTGTATAGAGAGTGGGCTTCAAAATCTTTAAGGGACCATGGGTCACTACCAACAGTCGGTCTCAGAGTAACTGGCCAACTGTCAACAATCCATATCGCTCACTTATATTTTAAATGCATTCGGTTCTGTAATTCTGTTTAATAAATATCACCTAATATTATTTCAACATAAACATCGTGTCTTCCACAGATTATTTATCTTAACTTTAAGATCAAATTCTAACAACTTCGATTCGAACGCATATATCATCCAGCAAATCAATAAAGTTACTATTTGCTAATCGCCCTAGTATCTTCTATCGGTACCACCCTTTAATGCCATTCTATCGTACAAAATCTATTTCAGCTATCCTCTCGAGCAAAATAACCGCTGCGAAACTTCTACCCGCCCCGAAAACTCCTTCACGTCACCGTATGTTATAATATTGCGGTATAATATACGGCGATGTAGATCGTTACAGACGAAATACTGCTGTTTATCCATTTAAATACCGATCTTAGATGCAGGATTGGAGGAGGCAGGAGGGAAAAGGGAGGATGGAGGATGGAGGAGGCGAACTGGCGCGGCGGTCAATAAGTTAAATGACAAATTGATGCAGAGTTAAATTGGCGGGCGAGCCGGCGCGGCGCAGGTAAGGTAGATGCATTTGGAGATACACTGGTGAGTCGTAGGTGCGCGGGCCGGGGCCGCTCTGCGCCGAATTTGCGACGCCTTCGGGCACGATCGTTATACATCGCAGTTTCTAAATTAGTCTCAACTCACTCTGATTGAGCACCGGCGCAGCGAGCTCGTACCGATCGCGTGCGGCCTACTCCGATCGAGAATTTATCGCGGCTCGATCGAAGAATATTAAAGGCGAATACGCATGCTCATCGACGATCATCCCGTCGAGTTACGTCTCTACGCATGACTTAACCGCGTACATTGTCGAGACCTAAATTAAGTTTCGACAGCCTGTTGCCTTTACTTTTTCTTCTTCTTATCGGAGACCTCAAATTAGATCTCATTAAACGATTCTAGAACGCTTTAACCTGTAGTTTATGAATAACTTTCCCGTTTTGAGAAATTTCTTTCTCCTGCTTTTATATAACGAGAGACAAATGTATTCGTGCTATGGTATAACTGGTAATGATATCATTCGTAATATAGCATAGTATATTTGAATCGATATATTCAATAACATAGAGCGTCGCGGTACATCGCTGAATTATTCGTTATGTCAGAAAAGTAATTATCGTTCGTCACGCGACAGAATTACGGCAACTTTAACCGGTGTATCGTGTACCTTACTTTTGTCTACAAAGTTTACGCGTAGAAAAACGCGAAAAAGGAGATTAACAGCGCTTTAGCCTTGCCGGATTAATCCGCTTCCGTTTAGAAAAGAGTGCGCAGCATAGCATTCGAGGTTGTTTAAAAGGCAATCAGCGGCAGCTTAGCCGCGGTAATATCAGAGAGCCGCGTAATCGATTCTTTTCTCTTATTTTTCGCGAATCAAAGCAAGATGGTTTTCGAACATAAATCATAGCGTACGCGCTCTCGATGCTACTTAAGTAATATACCGCGGGTAATTCAAGGCCCGTAACAACGAGTGTCCGAGAAGAATACGGACTTTATCGTGCCATCCAGCCAGACAAAAAGGACGAGAAGGAAATGATTTGAACTATCATTTGTGTTTAATCGAGAACGTATTACCGATTGCCGACGAGTTGCAATTTTCCGTTGTTCCGTTTCTCCAATAAATAACGTTCTATAACATAGAGAAAGAGACGTGTAGCGGGGTGAACAAACGGCAGAAACAATGAAAAAAATAGAAAAATGATATGTTAAGTAGACTCGTATCTGCCGCCGTTTCTTTGCGGTAGCACTTAAGTATTCGATCGAAGAAAAATTCAGTGGCAATGTTACACTTTTAAACGAGCGTTCGCAAAGGGAAATAGGCGCAAAAAGCTCACCATAGTTACGGATCCGGTGCAATTATTCGCAATGTCCGAACAGCATTCCTTGATAACATGGGGCAACGTCAGATCAACGATTTATGACAGTTTGATGAATACTTATTACGGACAAGTACTCGCATTCATCGATTACTGCAATTAGCGAACATCGATTTAACGTGTCCTTACCTGTGTATGCCTTATTCAAATGACAATAATATCATTGCCGAACGTTACGCGATGATGAACATCGGTACCAAATCGTTCGCACGACGTTTCCACAATTTTGAAAACGTACGATAGTCAAGAATCGTATAGCTACGGACACTGCTGGTAGATAAGGCATAACTGTAACTGGAAATCATTATTTTTTGGGAAAAATTCGATTAACAGATTCCTTTGTACGAAGTTGTGTCTTTATCATAAATTTTATTATTTTTCCTATATAAAAATTTCCGTGTTTCCTCTCCTTAATTTAACAGGCTCGTTATTATCATTTTCCTTGATAAATAGAAGCTTGAAAGAAACCCTCGTCAAAGGTTTGCGTTAACATGAAATTTAAAAACGTGGAAACCACACCGAGAAGAAAACAAACTAGGAGATTGATGCGCTGGTCATCTTGTTCCTAGATAATATTAAACACTTACACTATCGAAATGAAATAATAACAGGAATGTCCGCTCACATTTACCGGTTTGCGTGAATCCAAATTATTTATCGGTTAGGTACGCCTACTTACCACGAGTAGGTACGCCCTTGTATATTATCCTACGCGTTCGCGAAACCTATAATAATTATATAACGTATCACGCTTTCCACGACAGCAGACGCGAGTAAAGACATTTCTGAAGGTTTTCCTTTGGATGCACGAAACATTTAACAAATTAACGAGAATCTAACCGAATTGATATGGATCGCGCGGCGAATATTTTCAAGCGCCGAGAACCTCTCCGGACAAATTGCCACTCCTTCAATCAGAGATTTATCACGATTGAATCGACGTTTATTATAGTCATTATCTCGCTACACGTTAGTCCGCGTTCATTTGCATGACGCAGATCGGCCATTCGGCTTCGTTAAAGCGTCGGTTTCGCGGTGCCAACGAACAGCGTACTGTTCATAAATATCGGCAAAATTGTAGTAACGCGTCTCGTGATGCCGTCGATGGCCGGCTACTGCGTATTTCGGCGATTAACTGACACGTTAATTCTCGATTCACGCGCCATGAACAACATTGTACGGAACACGTTCCGTAAAAACGACATTTGCCGAGGAACAGTCTCTTATCGCCTTCGTGCTTCGCAAACTGCCATTCCACTCGTAATTGCGTTATAGAATATACTGGAAGCTACTTTCCTGACACCAGAGCGTTCATTATATCTTACAATTTCCTGAAATATTATAATACGAGATGGACAAATCCAATTTTTATAAAATCATTTTTACACGGACGCTTATAAAATTAAATCGCTTAATCGAGGATAATATTATAGGAATTGACGTTTTATCGTTTTATTGTGCAGTTTCTCTCGGCTCGCTTAAAACCATTTACCCGATATTTTGCATAAATAACATAGCTTCGCTTAAAAGGTAGAAAACGAAGAATTTCAAATATTTCGACGTATCTTGAAGAATAAAAAAAAAAAAAAATGCTAAATTTGAACGAAAATAGCCAAGGCACTGTAAAACATGAGAATCAGAAAATCATGGGAAATCGTGGAGCGTAGGAAATCGTGAAAATGAAATAGTCACGCGAAAGCAATTTCGTGACATAAGAAAAGTAATTATCTACGATAAGAAGCAAGAGAAAGAGATAGTCAAAATTATATTACGCAACGATTAAAGTTATATAAAAGAAGTGAAATTTCGTTTATTGGTCATTGAACGAATATCGATTGCATATAAGAAGCAATGCAATAGGAAACAAGAAAAGGAATCAATTAAGATTACGTTACGTAACGATTAAAGTTATATAAAAGAAGTGAAATTTTATTTATTGATTATTAAACGAATATCGATCTATTACATACTACTAATACTAATAATAGAATCAAGATAAGAGGAATTATTATTAATTGATACTGAACGTACAATTGTACGAACACGTATGTTATAAATGAACGAATGAAAAGAACGAAAGGATATAATCTACAACTTTGAAAACGTATGTAACACGCTTCCTTATCGACTCTTTCGTTATAAAAAATTATTTACCAATTCTGATCGCCATTAGTTTATCTTTGTGGCAATATCAGTGAGCGTAAAAATGTGAAACAGTATTCATGACGTTCGTTTCTTTAAATCTAGTTTACCATAGAGTTCTTCCTTTATCTAAATTTGCCACCACTCGCGTTACTCGTATTCTAAGAACAGAATGCCCATCCTAATTTCGTCGTCAATTTGTCCTCGTATCACATCGTTAGTGACAATTAGAGAAAAATCGCTGCGAAAAAACGCGGAATATTCGCTTGTATAATATAATGTCAACCCTCTCTTACGTAATTCCGAGTACGACGCATACTACCATTGCTTCCTCGTGACTGTTTATCTGACACAACCACGTCGTTTCTATTTTCAACCAGCCAACGCACAAAAAACCTTAAGGATTCATTCTGTCTCGCGGGTAAGCTCGTAAAGCCCACTTGTCCACTGTCCAGTGAGACTGTTTTGTCATCCGTCCCCCTTGTGACAAGTTTTCATGATCCCCGATTGACATGCAACATTCCGCAAAGGAGCCTGCGTTTCTTCCAATTTACACAGTTTCTTCCCTCGCGTCGCGTTGCATCGCGTCGAGTCGAGTCGAGTCGGCACTTTTACGCTCCAAAAATAGTAATCCGCGGAGTGAGCTAATCCCATTGAATCCGCACGAGCGGGTTAAACGCCACGGAATCCACATTAGGCCACACGAGTGTAATGACATCTGGCCGAGCGAGAAGCGACAAGGAAAACGTTTCCTGCATAAAATGCGACCAAACCGCCAGACTAGACAACGTCTCGGTTTAGGTTTGTATGTACATGGTGTCCTAGGACAAGTAGTGCATCAGGGCAACACTGGTAAAATAAGTGAAAAATAAAGAATTAAAGTTTCCTTCTTCGAGACCTGTTCTTTCATGCAATTATTGTGCGCGCAAAGATAAATCGAATAACACAAAGTTTGAAGCACCGTTCTCGTGAAAATCAAGTTTTAAATAGCCGCCTTACACACTTGATCGATAACGTTGATCGCATGCCATCGAGGGTTACTAGTGCACGTACACTCTCGCTTAGAAATCTCGCAACATCTGCCTTGAATAAAATTTTCCTATTTGGCGAACGTAATCGATCTTTTAATTAAATCGATAATACATAAAATATACATATCGCTGGCCTGCACTATCTTCGTTGGAAAAATTACCATTTGTTTTTTTATATTATTATCGTACTAATGTACTTAATTTGATAATACTCACTTTAGTGCAACGCTTTTAAACGGATGTCTGTAATAGACAATGTTTTAAATTCGATTTTCCCACAAACTACGCTTCGAACAATCTTGATACTTTTCTAATAAGGTAATTTCATATTCTGGTGTGTCGTCCATTTTAGAACACCCTGTGAATGCGTTCGACGCATTCGTCGCGTGTATCCCTTTATTTGATTAGAGTACCAACGCGATGCGCTTAGGCCACGTCGCCTAACCCTCGTGTTAACACTCGTGGTACGCTCGTCCTCTGGATAAACAGACCGATTACGCGCTTGTCAACGAGAATTTTTTTCATTACCATTGAAACGAGCGTGATAGAAACTTATTGACGTTAGATTTGTATGTACTGGGCAGCTAAAGAAAGAACAGTTCACTCGTGTCGAGTTTTCTTCAAACTATTTCGTGCGCTGTTTGAATTACGCTACTAATAACCTTGCAAAGGATGCCAAGTATTTTTGGACGATCGAAATACTAGCGCGATTACCTTGTGAATCTCGAACGCGGGATACGCATCGTAATGTTCGGACGATCGAGGGCAGAAGAAAATGTTTTCGCGAAAGAAGATGCACGTGTTCGTGTAATCTGTGCACGTGAAAATGCCGCTTACACGATGGCCATGCGTTGTCAACCGGTCGCCAAGGTTGCAGCAAGGAAAACATCGAGCTTCGCAGCGTGTTTGAATTACGGAATGATTTGGTGCCGAAGATATGTTTCGTTCGGTGTTGGTTCAGATTATCGGCCACGAGATACCAACACGTCATGCGCGTTTAATTCATTTTCGATGTCTTCTAGTTTTTAAAATCTCGTACGAGCTTTCGTTTAAATACAGTCTCGTGCGGTTATCGTAATTAATAAAAAAAAAAAAGAGCATAGTTGGCGACGACGACGTTATTATGTAACGACAAATTCCTCGATAAAAGGTTCTGATACTGATGTTCAAAAGTTCTGGCTGATACGTGAAACTGGTATTGACAAATCTAAACGACGACAGTTTCCAAGTGATTTTTATAACTGGTATTTGTTTCTTCGAAGAAGAAGAAGATATTTAACAGCGAGCAAAGAACAAAGTTATTTACGAGAGGAAAATAAAAAATTTGATTTTGCATATAGAAACTTGACAGAACGAAGAGTAAAAATGCTACGGATGAAGATTATGATCTTGTATATTAATGCTATTTACCATGAAAAAAGAAAGGGTAAACGGCATAGTTTACGATCCCATCGTTTCACACAGAGAGCGCACCATCGTCTTAGCAAAGCACATAATTTCCACGGGCATCGGATACTACTCTTGTCCCCTACTGTTTTCCACGCATTTGTCCTCTACAAACTGTCACACTAACTGTTTCCTGCATTTTTTAAAAATTCTGTCCCTATTTGTGCGATATAGATACATAATATGTGTGTAACGCATCCCATTACAAGACGATATTTATTTCTTACATATTTGTAATTTTAACCACGGGAAAAATTTCTAACGGAGCGAAGAGAAAACTTTGAAAAATACTCCGCGTAGACATTTAATTTTCCGGTCTGTTTCGCTGTATTGAGTATCGAGTATTCGTTATTCGCTTTTAGCCAACCAATGGAACTATTGAATATCGATTTCGATAATAATCACGACGACATAGCATTCGGAGCGCGTTGGCTTGTGCAACGTCTAATGACAATATCGTGTCTTATAGATTATTTTATGGGTTAAGCTTCTTAATAATCTCAATCAAGTATGCGTTTTAGTTCGTAATGGCGTTAGGTCTTTGCCATACATAATCCGAGAGATTTAGACAAGGCGATGCGAATTATGGTTTCGAGTTCCCCTGCAAATCCAAAATAAAATATACCAGTCCGGCTGGATAGTTCTTAGTAGCCAAGTTAACGATAGTTCGTAACGCTTGATGAAACTTTCTGTTGAAATTTAAAATTGTCATCAAAGTTTCTAAAAATAAATCTTTCATTTAACGACAGACCGTCTTTTCGTTCTGATAAACGAATAAATTTCTTAGCTTACTAATGCATTGAACTATTTACTTTCAAGTTAAAATAAACACGCCGTAGAACGAAAATATGCAAAATTATGAATTGTAATTGTACTTGCTAGCAATTACAATTATTCGAACAATTTAAAATCTGCAAAATTTTTATCTATTTTTAGATGACGACGATCTTTCAAATTTTGTAAATTCTTTGCAACAATCTTGAACAAGATATACAAGTATACAAGTCAATTAATATAATCTATAATTTATAAGTGCAATTACTTTATTCGAGTAGAACAGAGGTATAATCTAACATGTCGATCGTTCAGATTCCCATTTTTACGTACAATATGAACGTGAGAACCTATCGACGTTCACGCAGCCTCGATACTGTACGCATCTGATCGACGCTTGGGAGGTTCGTGCAACGCAACGGTACACGTTGTCCAACCTTTATCGAGCTGATCTATGCTTTAAATTTAAATAATCGACAACAGCCATAATCAGATACGGTCAAAGTAAATAAACACCGGTTAATTTCCAACAATAGCGTGCACAATTTTTAAGCAACTTTATTAAATTTCAAAGGAGAATACGGCTTGCACGGTGGTATTGGTAGTTGGCATCGTGAAAGTATATCTTTCACAGGGGCAAAACTTGTCGGGGCTCATTCAGCCAAGGTGCATGTAAATTTATTCCATTGAGGTGTGGTGCAACGTGCTGCACATATATCGCGCATGGACAGCGCAGCTTCGTCTTGCCACCTCCACATAAGTTATGTAACCACCCGGTCGGTCATCCACGTCAGGTTCCTCACGAATGTTCGGACCACTTTCGCTTTTGGCATCCCGTCGCCCTCCTCGAAAGAATAATTTCGATCAGTCACCAGTCCGTCGGCTTATACGCGTCTCGTTAGAGGCTTCTTTCTCCCCTTGACGTTAATATCTTCCTTTTGCATCATCGTATTTCAACGCGTGTGTTGTTCCTTCCTCTAATGGTGAATTATGGTGGTCCGATACCGATGCTCTCGTACCATCAGATAGGAACCAGTATGTGATCGCGATCCGGAAAGGGTTTAATAAGCTTCAAAAAATGATGCGCAAGAGGATTTTATGTCGTGAGTCGTAAGGTACAAGTTATTGCGCCCCATCGTGCAAGCAGTTAAAAAACAATGTGTAAGTTTGCGAGGAGTCCAATCATTTTTCAACCGTAATATATTACCGTGTTACGTTGTATTATTCGGTGTAATAGCGTTGGAAGAATGAGGGGTGAAATGATTGTACCGATTTTACCATCTTCATGTTTCAACGTTATCCGAAGCTTCCTCGGCTGACGATAAAGTAACTTTAATACGCGCGATGAATGACCGAATAGTTGACGACGAAGTCACGCAAAAGATTCACGTTTTTAGGAAAAATCTTCGCAATTTTTCGATTCTCCCGATCACCTAAATCTACCGATGTAATGCCGAACTGGGACCGCAGCTTCTACATTTTGTAATATTCCTCGCGTAAATACTGCTTTTTAGCGAGAAACTAAAAGCTTCGAACTAAATCCATTTAAATGTAATTAATCAAGCGACTGCAATGAAATTTCTTTGTTCAAACAGCTGCTTGCAAACGTTATTCCGTAAACGTATTATAGGCCTTTGTGTAACAGCTTGGTCTAAAAGACGTTTGAATGATTACTTGATTTTAAAAGAAAGTTTGTCGTAAAGATATTTTACTAAAAATGGTAATTTTAAAAGCAAAACTTTTTTAAGCTCGATAATAATTCTTTAATTTTTTCATTGTTTAAACGATAGTCACTTATAATACACGAAAGAAAATATTTATGTTAAGAAACGAGAAGGATTGAAGGAACAAAATGTTAAAGCGGGCAGAAATGGACTAAGAACAATATTTGTATTAGCTAAAACTATGTAAATGTACTTAACATAATAACATGCTATTACAGCTAGTGATATGTTTTATGTAGTATTTTTACACTAACTTTTTGTACTACGTTTTAATAATAATAAATGGATACTATATGATACTCACTGAGTTTTATCAACGTTTCGCATCATAGAATTACGCAGTCGCTATCCTCAACCGGCATTTTGCCACAATCTTGACTTTTGAGATTTCTATCTCAGGAAGCAATTTACTACATTTTTCCAGCTATCTCTTCCATCTTCGACCGACCATAAGCTATAGTTATACAATTTGATGTCGTGAATATAGCCATAAACTGCACGTAGTTGATAATTATACGAATCGTTCGGTTTAAGAGAAGATCAAACCACTGCGAATAATTGACATTTCGATGAAAAAGAAAAAAAAGGAAAAATAAAAACAGAAACAAGCACAGACATACCGTAGACGTCACTTCTCTAAAAAAGAAAAAAACGTATTCTTCGGTCCAATTCGGCAGAAACTCCCTGAAAGGACTATGAATAATCGATATTTCGGTAAAAGAAAACAAACATACTGAAAAACTATTTCCTCCAAAAAAATCTTCCCTCCGACATTTATCAAATTACAAAAGAAAAAGTTTACATGTTCGTGCGTACATTGATGTATATATGAAAATCAGTAATCGTCGGTGCCACATGGCGACCATTCGTTGACAAGAGAGGAATATACGACTCTTCTGCCTTGCGTCCAAGTTTGAATTCTTTGATCTTTCTCGAAGGATCGAAAAGTCAGCGATCCTATGCAGCTTTAAACGTCCTCACGAGCCGTAAAACCCGACACTGAAATCTGAAACGTGGCCCAAAGATCGATGGCGAACATCGCCGGACAGTACGACGTACGACGCGACGTGTAGTTGATGAAAAAGAAGTAAAAGCAGAAGGATTTGTGCAGGCTCCGTTTCGCGCCTCGCCGGAAGTGGTGGGTGCGACCAACAGATCTGGCAGCGAAATTCGAGAGTCGTAGATTCCTTTTTCGTAGATTTTTTCGGGTACGCGTTTGCATGCGTATTCACGGCAACACCGTGTAGATCCGGAGGCTCGATATCACCAATTTATTGACGTTCTTAAACGAGAAAACACACCTTGCGATCTCTTTCGTATAACGATTTCACAAGTGTAAACGCCTGCCGTGTTTTCGTTTTGGCAAACGTTCCACCGCGAATGCCGTTTAACGACGATAAGTTTTCGCTTATCGCCTTATTAATTTTTTACACCGATTCGTAGCTGGAAGACGATACTTCAACGCGATATAGTTGGAGAAGCAAACAAATTTCTAGGTTTAAAAGTAAAAGTCTTCATAATAGATCTAACTAACGTTGTGACAATCGATAGTTTTGGAATATCCAAAGTGATATTTCATCCCAAGATCTAAGAGAAAGGGAATCTCGTTTGAATCGAACTGATTAACAGTGCAGTTCCAATTTTAAAATTACTCGCCTGTAAAAAAATAGGAAATGTCAGTTATCGTGTCTTTCCCCTATACTCTTCAATTAAGAAGCTTCGTAATAGCTTCCGTCCATGACTTGGTTCGCGTGATCTACCGATATACTCTCCTTTCCTTTAGATCGAGTCGCATTTTTATAAAATTGAAAGAAAACGAAAAAAGGATCTATAAACATAGATCTGTCTCGAAGAAAGCTTCGCCATTGTGGAAATAGTTCAGTTTCAAGCGGATGCTAACTAACGTCCAATTATTTTCTTGAAGAGACTTTCTCATAAATTTGTGATACGAGTCGTAAAATGAAATGTAATTCGGAAGAACAATTTTCCAAAAAAACGCGCAAGATATTATAGAAAACACATATGTACGTACTATGTAGTGAAAACAAATGTTTCAGAAAAGACTTAATAAGGAAATATTATAGGTACGTACTTGTGCATAATGAAGCTTGTAATATTTTATTACGTATATTTGTAAGAAGCGACTATATTATTAACACCCAGTAAAATGAAGAGATTTACATCTTACAAACACATTCTCGTTGCTATTGCCGTAGCAGTCTCACTGCAATAACAGTTCAACGAATTACCTATACACGACAGCTTATTTCCATCCCGGCTATTACGAAATGGATTAGGTCAATTGTCGTGCGCATTATAAAGTATTTTATAAGTAAATGAATAAAGTTTACGTTGATGCAAATCACTGTACAGTAGCTAGTAATTCTGGAAGATGAAACGCGTAGTCGTATATCTCGTAACGCGAAAGTAACGATTTGATTAAACTTTATCATGCAGATTCATCGCGATAAAACGGTCGAAGAAAGAAATTATAAGTAGCGATATTACGACATTACGAAAAGCAAAAGGATGTTAATATATGTATTATCGGTCGTACTATAATCACAGATTCTTTCTTCCACCATGTGGTTTCGTACGAAGGCTTTCTCCACGATGAAAGCTGGTGTCGATAATTCTCCGAGTAAAGTAGTCGCGAAGCGAACTACGTGTATGTTCTCAAAGTAATTTTCATGAAATAAGATATTGCGCTACAATATCTGGCGATGCAACAACCTGGAAATTCCTCTGTTCTCCGCATAAAATCGTTCTACCGGTTTCGCGCTAGACCGATAAGAACCGCTTAAGGAATTCCTACAGATCGATAATTAGTTAAAGAGACGCTATAATTTAATATGACATCAGCAAAATCGATACATGCTCGATTTCAATGCGGCTGACAAGATTTTAATACGATAATGTGGAACATCGAAGACTTGAAATAGACAGTTCCATTTTAAATTAAGCACTTTATCAACGATTTAACCATTTTCGATCGCTTAAAATACCTTGTTTTATAATTAGCACTCCATTATTACCTTTTATTAATTTCCCTTATTTTTGCTTGCAGTTTCCGTTCATTCGAAACTCTCTATTTCATTAATTGTAAAATTAAATAAATAAATAAATAAAGGAAGCAACATCGTAATACAATGTTTCCTGTAACGATCACGTATTCAGAAAGATCGACTTAATAGTTTCTTAGAAAAAGTATTCTGAAACGTGTACGGGTTTTTTCAATTTCAATTATTCAAACGCCTTAGGATATTTACCAGACAATGAGAAGGGATAAAATTCGCTTACACACCGGCGATTACAATCGCTACTTATTGCTCGAGTTACTAACCCGACTGTGTACGTACCAGGTATATGCGTATAAATGTGTTATTCGCATGATAAGAATGAGTTACGATGCATTTTGTCGTCCCGGAACAGGACGACAAAAGGGCCACTAGCGTTGGCTGATCTGTTGTTCGTGTACAGCACACGTAGCATAAAACGCACACTCGCTATTTACTCATTTAAATATTTACAAGGTGCACTTAAGACGCTTGGATGAGGTGCACGTGAGTACGATAAGTATCGTGGCTCCGCTATTACGTAGGTGTATCGAGCTAAGCCCACACGTTAACGTGCGCGCGAGGAAGTAGGTACACTTCGATAATTCGATATGCTGATTGGATCTGCTTGAAAACCTGCCGCATAGTTTTGGACACTGTCGGCTACATTGACATTTTTCCTACTTTGTGACTATTCAATTAGTCGTAAATAACTTTCCAATTCCACAGGACGGAATTCCATAGAACCAGAATATACAAAAAAGGCTAGTTCAAAGTCTACGATTGAAACGTATTATCCAATCTAACGGACATTAAATTTGCCACGATTTCTTAAAATTTCTACCCATATCGTAATAAATTATTATTTCTCGTTAAAGGATATATCGATCGAAAGCTTAATTACAGTTCACTATATGAGAACTGCGCCCGCTTAGGGAAATTTTCGAACAATACGCATTATTTTGAAATTACTTCATACAACTAGTTGAGAGATATATTTATTCCTATCGCCTATTGGTACACATCCCAGAAATATTGTCCAAGTATATTGATATTAATCGTAGCAATTTAATAATCGCGAACGTACGAATACTTGCGTGACTCGTTGTACTCGCTCAAAAGCAAAACAAATTCCGAGTAGAATCGGAAATTTCGCTGAAAATTGTACGAGACGAGATTAATGAAATATTGGTAATTTTTACAACTATCCCTTTCGTTACAACGCGTCACACGTATGTGACACGCTACGTAGTTGCTTTCCACAAGCTCCCATACATATTTATACGACGCATTTTAAAAACCGCTTGAATTATCTAAGTACTTGTCACTTATTATCATTACATATGTAAAAACACGTGTCATAATATGTAACGTCTTGAAAATTTGAAGCCTGGGTTGTAAAATAGCGATCTTTTCCTTTCCTCCGATAGCGAAAAAGTTAAAGGTCAGTTTATATGTAAGCTTTTAAATTACGTCTAATTGCGTTAAGTGTCAAAATACGGTTTCTAAATGAACGAAACGAATCGCAGCAGGTGAATCTTCGTTCGTAGAAGATGCAACGACGTGTTTGCAAAGTGGAAGCGATTAATTCAGTCAGGAATATCGTCTCGGACGCTCCGTTCAAGAAGAAGTCGAACAGAGTTTCCCGTTTTTAAATACAAAACTTGGTTCAAGAGAGAAAGATCTTAAATTCTTTTGAATTGAAATGATCAATACCCAAAATTAAATTAACAAATTCTATGTACCCGAGATATTTACAACATTTTAAGTTATACAAACGCGTTTCCGTATTCTGGAAGTTGAATAATAGCTAAATACAAAAAACTTATTGTCAAAACTTGGATAGAAACTGATGCAGAAGGATAAACTGTCCACATTCCTTTACACGCGGAAGAGTTTCAGTCTTCGATCGGCTCGATCATCGTAATAATTAGGTATATGAAGAAGCTTCGACGGATACAAAATTTCCTGTACACACCGAAGCACGATTTCTAAGAAAGCTTTTTCTGCAATGGCACGTTCAAAGATTCGATCGGTGCGCGGAAACGGACTGTTACTGGGTAAGTGGATTCGTTCGTCTCGATTCGAGAGGTATAATTTTCGCGATGGTACTCGCTACGATTGTCTACGTGCTTTATTCTAGCTGCGGACGAAGCGTGGTTAATTTCTCGCTATAGATCTCTTTAGTACCACCTGTTCATCTGGTATGCGCTTCAATTAATTCGAATACAGCCTGGAAATAGTCATTGCACCTTCTTCGAAGAAAGTCGACTCGATATTTATCCACCGACGACACACACGAATGAAGGAAGGGAAAACCGGTCCGATATTAAACGACATACATATGTATATTTGCACGAACCACCTAGCCGCGGCTTCTCGATTATGCCTTAACGGTTGGTTACCATATAACCGCTGCTTTCGATTGCAGAAGCTGCGTTTTCGCATAATCTATCATATCAATCGTATCCACCATCCGTACGAATGATCTACAATCTGCACATACGTTGGATCTGTAATCAGCGAAACCTCTTTGAACGATATCGTGTTAATTTATTCAGCGTCATTTTGGGCCAATTTAACGTACGTTTGTAAAAACTTTGTAGTACTTTTCTCGCGACCACGAGAAACGTTGACGAATGCCTCTGATCATTTCCGATCGAATGAAACTTGAAGATTGAAAACCTGTTCTTAGAGATAATCGTTTCTGTTCGTTTATCTATCCGAAATTATTGCTGTTTCGCGTAAAGATGCCAGTTCCACAACATATTAAGGAATATTGGAAGAGGAATATGTGCAGGTAATTTAATTCGAAGGTTATTAGTAACTGCTTGGCTGTATTCAAAGAGAAAATCATTTTCTTAATTACTATAATTAAACTGTATGAAATAATCCAATTCGCAATGACGTTTAAATACATTTATTATTTTTTATTCGATATATCGGTGCTTACTTTAATTTTATTATTATTTTATAATTTTCATAATTTTAATACGATTTTATCAAAAAATGCAATGTCAAATTTATGTTGCGTGTACGTTCCAATACAAACATATTCGTAAAGCCAATGAAAGCGTGTACGTAGCTTCTATTGTTTTCAAGCGAAGGAACGAAAGCATTTCACATGGTGAAACGAAAATATTTCGATAAGATTAACAACGTTGGTGTATAATTTAAAATTATTTCTACGCTAGATACAGCGGTACCAAAGTAACATAATCTGACGTTTATAAGGTTAGTCTTCGTACTCCGTTTCTATCGTAACCGTACGACGACGCCAACCATGCTAAGTTTACCTTAACGTAATCGTCTACAGTCTACTTACGTGCCCTATGGAAACACGGATTACGTAAATCGAGATAGAAGAGGAAAAGTCGTAGGAAATTCTTAAATAAAACGAAATCTTGGAGAAGCATTTGATTCGTTCGATAAGCGCATCGTCGAGACTCGTTGTAATAATTTTTGAGAAATTGCAATATTTCCGATCGAAACATTGGATGATTGTACGATTTTTCAATTCTGAGTTCGTACGAATTCAAATAAAATAATTAATAATAATTGTATGACATTTAACTGGAAACTTGCAAAAGAGTTTGTTTCTTATAATCTAATTGCTCGGAAACAGAGATTTTTTTCTATCGACTTCGATATTTGCGATTGGAAAAATGGTCGACATTCTAAGCCACGTATCAAACGGTTTCGAGGAAATATTAATGAGATGGTGGATTGCGGCACGAGCGAGGCAATATTGCGACAACGCGCAAGAAAAATATCAAAAGTATGCGTTTCGTGCGCGGCAATGTCACCCAAATGAAAGTTAATTCTCGCTAAGATACCACTGTGCGTGAAAACAAGCGATTGCCGAACATTAATTCAAACGTAATCAGGCGAGTCGCTCATTAGCACCAGTCTACAAGTAACAATCAGTCAGTAACTACCTCACGAACTCTCTGTCCTCTGTGTGTAATCTTGCCTTCCTGGCTTGCTATATAAACTATAAAGCACGCAGCCACTGTGCTTGCACAATGCAATAACTCGCAGGCCTTAATTGAAATCACCACGAAAGGCTAACAGCAGCAGCGCAATCTCTATCATAAAATGTTCCTCGGAAAAATTGACATTAGTATATATAACAGGACAGGTTTCGTGCATTCCTCAGAGCTAATTACAGACATATAAATGTAACGTCTACGCCAATGGTAATTCTGAACATCGAGAAAATTTTTCATAGATGATTTTTAAGATAATTAAAATTGTTTTAAACGAGCACATATATCCTTCTAATATGCTCGAGTGATTATTATACTCTTAATACTCTATACTAATAATAATAATCTTTAACATATAACCGTATGTGTATTTACTTTCCTATTTTTATACATAATTCCAACGTGATCCTGTCATGGAATAAATTTCTTTCATTTCTTCAATTATTCATAACAATCTTTTTAAACTTTTGTATAATTTATTCGTCGTTCTTTTTCAATAAACTGTATATCATCGATTTTCAGTATGAACACTAGCAGTAAATAACTTCTAATCGAATTAAACACATTTCAATAAAAAATAAACTATAAAAAAAGAAACTATTTTCTATAACTGAAGATAGAAATTCGTATAAACTTAATGTGATTAAATAACTTTTTAAAAATGAAATGCGCTTAAAATACTTGTGCCCTTTAACTGGCAACCCATATTACTCTGCAGTATAGTGAACTATCCACTGTCTGGAGCTGTTTCCCTACACGTGTGTGACTTGTATTTTATTGCTATACTTCATTTGAATATGTACTTGTATGTGTATATATATACATATTTGTATACACATATAGTATACACATATGGTTGTGTAGACTTCTACGATTAATCGAAGACATACGCAAACGATAATTCTAATAGTAACTCTACACATTTGTGTCTATTTATACACTGTGTGTTTCCAATAAATACATTCATTGGAAAATTAACTTTTTCTTTATTTATTATTTTTCTAGTATTTTCATAGTATCGTAACAAATTTATAATAAGATAAATAGGATATTTTATTGCAGTAGCGGTAGCAATAGCAGTAGCAGTAGCAGTAGCAGTAACAGTAACAGTAGCAGTAGCAATAGCACATAGGCAGATAAGCATAGATAGTAGCAAACTCGCTACTCCCAGTGCTACTACGCCTTTTTTTCTAACTTTCACTTCTGTTCTTCGTTTTGTCTCAAATTATAATATCACGTTCATGTCCAAATTATAAATTGTTATGCATTTAACTCATTATGCCTGCGTTTAATTTGTTGATCAATTATATGTATACACTATGTTTATCTTCTTATGCTTACTTATAATATAGTTTATGCTAATGCTATTTATATTTAAGATGCATATTTAAAAGCATGAGTTAACTCGTTTGCCTGACTTAGCAAGTTAACACGTTCATTGTCATACGAAAAATAAATACTTGCTGTAAAATATTATATAACAACGAATAGCAATAGATAGCGCGTTTTTCATTTCATAATGTTATCTAGGTATTTATGTTATTCAACATTGTTCGGTTACTGCTATTCATCTTATTCGAATTGTTCTAAGATATTTGGAAACGCCAGACATCAATGACCATCGTAGCAGCCAACGTGTCAACTAAGGAAAGCAGACCTATATTTTAGTCGGTAATGGTCGGCAGTTATGGTTTAACCGGCAGTGTACCACCGAAAGTTATGGACATTTTGAAGTCAAAGCTCGAATCTGGCAAAACGGGCTTGTGACCGCAGGAATCTCGTGTGCGGAACTTGGCGTACGTGCAATTCGAACAAATTACGATGGCGCTCGCTTACTCACCGACGACATCGCGACGCCGTAGAGGGAGAAAGACGTAACGACAGACTACCGTGCAGTGGAGAAAGGAAAACACGAGTCATAAGCACGACTTACGGACTCAGGAGAGAGCCGCGTCGCGTCGTGCTTCTCGCTTCACACTTCTCACAGTCGGCATTCAACTTCCTTCGTTGAGAGACACGTGCTCTGACCACGGTGCGCGCGAACAGTGTTCGTATTCAATTAACACTAATCAGCCTTGATTTTTTAATGAAATCCAATGAACTTTCGTGCGACAAATCAACAATCATCGTATCAGGCGTCCGTAGGAGTGCCGATCGATCTCTATAATCGACGCGCCAAATTTTAAATTGTACCGTTCGCCGTTTCTCTTTTTCTCTTTTACGTCGAATGAATTTCTCAAATTGTCCTACTTAGGTAAAGATTAATTACGTGACTATCGATTGGATTAATAGAGCTTTCTTGGTTAATAGATCTGTATTACACATTTTTTAAATTTTTTCTTCTTTTTTTTTGTTTTTCTGGTATTTTATGATAGACGAAAGTAGCTTGTAAGTAGCTTGCAGTAGTTTGTAAGATCGATTTACAACGAAGAAATTGAAGTTTGATTTAATCGATCGATCGATCGATCGACGAAGTATGTTTCAGCGCGATCTTCTCTTTTTATTTTCAAAATCCAGTAATTAATATATTCCGATATATTCTATTTGGTTTCTGGTTGATCTATTATTAGCTCGCTGTATGACAACAATTTCGAACTTTAATTTTAAATTATATTTATAGAATTTGAAAATACTTTGAAATTAAAATATTACCTCCAATCTCGCGACAACTAGTCACGCAAAACTAGTAATGCAAAATAGAATTTACATAACGAATATGATACGAATACATATGCTTCGTCATCGTTGTGTACTGGATATTATTCACGACTAATAATTGACATAGTTCTCCGCGCTTCTTACATTTTCGTTGCTGTTATTTTTAACTACAACTACAACTCGACGTACATTGTGCAATAGAAATCTAAAGTTATTAAAAGAGACTACGATAAAGGAGTAAAATATTTCTTGCGGTAAGAAAGACTAATATGTACAACGAACTACTGCAAATAATCTCCATGTAAAATTGCAGATGATAAGTTGAAGTACCCGATAATTACAAACAATGTTGAAACTCGAAAGTAGGTCGCCAATTTTGCATGATATGTACAATTGTCTTACTAATTTCTTTGCAACAATGTAGTTAAACGAAGACAGTTACGATACCACTTATCGGTGTATATTTTCGTTATCTACTCCACGCTGCAAATTGATTAGTTCGCTCTGTATGTATTCATTTCTGATTGCATGGTAACAAAAAATTGAAAGTTGCTAGTTATCAAAACGAGAGATCCGATTACGCTAATGGATGTCTACAACACCACGTAGCCGCGAGCGTACGTATATTCGATGATTGCAAACCATCGAGCGGTTAAATTATTTAAGTGTCATGAATATTCTTGCAACTTGCAACGAATGCACGTGTCTCCGATCAATTTTTAAGTATCTCAATGGTTCCTTTCAAATCTCTCCTATATGAAAGCCGGATTTCTTTACGAATTCCCCTACTCTCAATTTTTATTTAATAATATTTCGATTATATTTCACAAAAATAGGAGTATTTCTAGCAAGATGAAAATAACGCTTAATCCTTCGCGGTCCTACTTCGCATGCGATATATAACGATAACGTATAACGCACGATATATCCATTCGTAGGACTGCGGATTAAATTCTGGTAATACTATATGCGCTCGTGAATATATAGCGTGATCGCCACGAATCTACTTTAACCAATGTTATATGTACCTGATAAAACTTCGGCTTGCTGGCCAAAATCCAGCTCACGACACGTTGAATCGCTGAGGTCGATCTCTACGATCGGCAAATCTTTTCGAGTGGCGAGGGTCTTGGTGTACGGTTCCTCCGCTGACCTCTGTCCAACTCGCAGTGGCAGGACTGCCTCGGCACGTGCCGTAACCCGTAACCGGCTTCTGTCTTCTCTGTGCTCGCGGTGTCGATTCGACGAGACTCCATGAGCAACGACGAGTTCGACTTCGCGAACATCGTTCTTCTCCGCGTCTGTGAGACGCCTTGTGGGACGATGTTAGTAGAACGCTTTATCGTTGAATTCTTTTAATAATAAAATTACTATAGTTGCAATGCACTACACGCTATGACGTTATTATAAAAAGAGTTCTTACGCATTTGCGAACTGCAAAGGCGCGCGATCGTTATCCCACTTCTGATTTGTAAGGAAGACTTTCATTTCGTCTGTTGCTGACGGTTCGGACGACGATCTTGAAGTGAAATCGCAGTCACGCCATCGGTGCGGCACGCGATCGGCGCGGCACGCGGCGTCACCTAAAGCATCGCGTCTTTTGTTTATGCTGCGGTGTCCTCCTTTTCTTATCTCGAGGACCCACAGGAACAGAATAGGCCCCGCAGCGTAGAATTCGACGCGAGGCAGACGATCGTACGTATCCTGTCGTACATTTGCCTCTATTTTATTATTATTTTTTAGATTATATTATCGACATTATAACTCCTATGATCGATAACGATACTGAAGTTTGAAGAAAATTACCAGACATTTTGAAACACGTGTTTCAACGTGGCTATCGCGCCACAAACTGAGAGGAATCGGTAATGCGGAGGTAAATTGAAACAAATGTAGATTTCATGAAACCTAGGTGACGACGCATGCATTCAACGCGTATACGGGCGTTTACAATACGACCGCATCACCAACAGCCACCGCGACGCTATGGTTGCAGCGACAGTATCAAAGTACATATGGCGTCTTCGCGTACAGCAGCTTCTTTTTTAAACGATCTTGTACGTTAAAAAATTTTCTACGTGAAACAGAGAATGTCTGTCCTTCTGCGTTCTTTCGCGAGCCAATGTATGCTGTGTATGTCTATCTATCTGTGGCTATACATATGTATGCACAAATTCGATAGAATCAACATTCACACGCATGCACGTATCATTTTCTTATTAACCGTGCCACATCAGCATCGGTCGTAGAGAAATATTCCGGAAAATAAGGGGCTGGTAAATCGATTCGATGTAGAGATCGACAACACGAACAAATATATGTGCTTACATACGTATTTATGTAGACACCTAATGAGAAAAGAAGGAAAATGTGGCGTTCAACTCGGTTAGTAAAAAGCCACTAAATTAACGATCGTATATTTGTATACTCATCGCAATCAGAACTTAGATGGACAGAATCGATATTATTATTACGCGCTATACAATCTCGTTCCGCCTTGATGCGCCTCGTACCGATAACATCGAAATTCTACGTAGTATAGGTATAATTGCATTGATAGCGAACTGGTGATTTCCTTTTCAATTCTTTCCGCCCGTCAATTTTATCGATTAGTTACTACTCGTCCGATGAAAGTGTTTTAATGTAAGTACGTGCTTCGCGACACGTACGATGCGACGAATCAAGGATACAGATTACAGATGAAATCTATTTTGTGTACAGTTGCGCGAGTAAAATAACAGCTGTGATGCAGTACGAATGGAATGTTGCGAAAAGAGAAACAGATACGGAGGAAATTAATTTTCTCAGTTATTAGAAACTTTCTGTTGGAAGTAATTATTGGTCATTGAAATGTATTATTTGCGGAAACGAATCGTTTAGACCTTAGATTAGAAATTCAATTTATCTGTTGTTTGATTTGTCGGCTTTGTATCGCAAAGAAAATTATGCTCCACGTATAGCATAGATATCCGATATTCACGTTTCTATTCCGATAGCGCTGAGGCGGAAAAAGGATATAGCATAATAAGCGATCGAAGGACGAAACGCGGAAAAATTCAGACCGATGAATCGGTAAAAACTATAAAAAGATACTAATATCTGGCGTTTCCGGCTAACGGAATGCCTCGAAGAACACGAAGCACACGAAGCACACGGAGTACAGACTAGTCTTCCCCTTCTCTATATTCTTTTCTTTGTCAACGAATTATGATAATTTGCCGACGTAACACGCGAGATCCTCGCTGTCTGGCGGGCCAATTATATCAGCGGCTTACGAGACAGAATGTCGACATCGCGGTGCAATGTGCGCGTGATTGCAAATGGGGCAGTGTCTGCCGGGGATCGGCAAAAACCGGCATGATAGGGGACGATCGCGTCATAGGAACGAGGCAAAGCTGCGATCGAAAAGAAACACCATTACCGGAGGCACGTACTTACGCTAGAAATACGATACCCATGCCGACGATTAACGAGCTACCGTCGATTGCCTCGCAAACCGGTCACGTTTATCTTATTTTTAAGAATCGCCAGGGTACTCGACGCGGTCTTACGCGCCTTGCGATCTCGCGGCACTCGCGGAAGCCTCCTGTTTTATACGAATTCAGCTGCTTTCGTTTCGTATAAATATGTATAATCGGCGCGGCGCGGCGCAGCGCGCCGCCTTTACCGCGGACTTCCATAGCCATAACGGGTGTTATGGCACCTTTGCCGGGTCGCGTTGCGCCGCGCCGTGCCGACCAGGAACTTGTCACTCGTTATAAAAGAGAACCACTAATTAGCTTCTACAAAGTCGCTTTTTGTCCGCGTGTTAATATATACTGGTTATAATTCTCGTTTGACGTGTACCCGATGCGATGAAAAAAGAAAGAACGTCTGGACGGGATAGAACGATTATGTTCCCTTGGAAGGTTCATCAACGAACTCGCGATAGCATTTGATAAGTCCATAGAATCCGGACGTTCGTGATGTCGAGGATTATGAATCTGATCACTATGATTGATGTACGTTATTGCGGCTGCGAGTTGGACTAATCGGGCAACTCAAGGTTTCTGTAAATATTTCCAATTATATGGTGCATTATCGGGACATGTTATCGTGAGATTATCATCTATTAAATAGTATACGATCGCAGACGAGTATATTTATTGTTAGTAGTGATCGAAAACACTCGATTTGTATTAAGAGATAGGAATGGAAGAAATAGTAATAATAAAATGGTACTCGATAGACAAAAACTCGATTCGTTCAAAGTTCCTCCATCAATCTAGTTTGCGTAACTAAGCGTCCTTATAAATTTCGATAATAGATCATGAAAGAATTTTGTAACAGAAATTGGCTAAAATAAACTACGTCTTCTATGATTTACGTATCTTTTTTATGTATCTTTATTCTAGTGTAAAAAAGTATAATTGAGATTAGATTTCAATTATATACGTATATCCGTATCTATATCAAGTCTCTCTATTTCATATAATTATAGGTTGATCAAATTGTTCGACGAATAAACGATAGAGTTTTCAGTTTGCCAAACAGCCACCTAATCGATGAAGTCGTTTCAGACAGATAATCCTCTGATTATTCCAAACGGACAAAACGAAAGAAAAAATCGTTTATATAATCTCACATCAGTCTCTATATGCCAATCAAAACCGTGGAATATCTAACCGTGAAATCTATCAAATTCCAGCAGAACGCTCGGTGGGCAGAGCATCGGCGACCAAATCCGACAGAAGATATCCCGTCAAATCCAACCGGAAAACGTGTTATTAAACACTTCCAGGCAAAGTCGCCGCAACGAAACGGGCCAGAGAAATCCTATTAAATGGCCTGTACGCGCTGTCGGTTTTCTAACGATCTTAAAACGTAATCGTTGAAATGATCGCCACGCCGCCGCGCTGCGTGAACGGGTAGTCGGATAACAAGAGAGTCGCAGGACGAAGGACCATTTTTTCAGAGTATCGATCCTAGATCTCGAAGAGAGCTGCCAGGAAGAAACCTCTTTCCGACGCACTTACAAATAGCACGTTTAACGTTATATATAACATAACATAACATAACGTAACATAACGCAACAGATGAAGAAGAGAGAGAAAGAGAGAGAGAGAGAGAGAGAGTGAGAGAGACAAGAGGAGACGAAAGATAGAAAGAGAGAATCGAGAGAAAGGCGCAACTCCTATCTTCTCGCGGCACAGTTCAACTGCGAAGGTCGGTCAATGGCCAACGCCGGCTAACAGCCACTAAAGTGGGGAGAGAAAGATCATAGGGGAGAAAAGGACAGCGTAATAGGGAGGAGTGGAGCGAGACCAAAGACTCTGAGAGGGAGAAAGGGCGACGTAACTTGGATGGTACCAGAATATCATTACGTTCAATTGCTATACGGCGACATCCAGCGACCAGATGGTACATGTCAATGCACGTGCGTCCGGAGAAAAAAGGGTTGACATTGGTTACCAGTCCAGCTACTGTAACAAGATTATTCGAGTTGGCGTGAACAACACCAAGCATCGCGGATTCCTCATTCCCTGGAACGCGGAAATTTCTTTTCCACAACAAAACGTTACCGGACGATCGGATCTGGTCTTTACGAGGCGACGCGAAGGAAGAACGATCCTTCGATCGATTCGAAGAAAAGATTCTACGATAGAAGAAGGTGAACGATCGATTCGAAGAAATTGAACAATACATTTTTCATTTTGATGAAATATGAAGGGTAGTGGGAACGGTACCTCACGCCTCGCGTATAATGATGTAACGAACTATTGGAGAATTACCTATTAATCTTTCTTCTCAAGGAGCGAATTAGATAATGTGTAATTATGGTAAAACAAAGAAGGAAGTTGATAACATAGGTAAACTAACCTTTAGTTGGCAAAAAACTATTTGATCATTCAATGACGATAATAACCATATAGGATAGATACGGTCGAGTGATAAATAACTCTTGGCCACTTTGATTAATATTAACGAATACAAATCGTAAAATATTGTGAAAGGAACAGTTGCCAACACTAACCTGTCAGAATATCGTATCTATTGCTACGAATAGGGATTAACATCGTGTATTAAGTCTATTTCCAAATCCATTGTCGCGTCGTCGCGCCGTTAAAGGACGGCACGTAGAGTTCCGCGAATGGCTTGCGAAACTCACAGCTTCTCATTATCATAACCACATTTGCGATGTCCTAAATCGAAAATTCACTTCTACGATCCTACCTAACCCATGGAAAACAAAAGAATAATTCTGTCGCTCGTAAGAACATAAGAACCCGATATTCTCCCTTGTGGTTTCTAAATCTTTATTGCTCCTTTCATTAATTTATTCATTACAAAATATGCTAATGTTACACGCGAGTTCTTCTATAAATATAATATAGATGTAGTATTCGATACTTTAAAAATATCGTCGAAATCGTTTCTAAACACGCGGTCCATTCCTCCCGTAATCATTCCGTAACTTTTATTTTTCGTAAAAATCAGAACAGTTTTCGTTTTATAAATAACGATTAATTGTATATGAGTTACGAATCCATCGGCATCGAACGATAGTTCAGAAAATATAATTTTGAAGTTGAGAATATTTAAACAAAGCCTTTGCCTTCTAACACATTTGATTCGTCAATGAAATATTTGATATACTATTGCAAATATTGGAATTGAAGATTATGTTGTCACGTATTGTCAATTACGCAAGCGAAACGTTATTTATCTCTTCTATTTCCAAGAACAATAAGACGACTTTACGTAAGAAGCGCTGCAGTTTCACTTAATCGGACATATCAAAGCAGGCCAAGTTGTTTCATTGATCGTTTCCCGCAATATACACCAGCGCAGCGTCAGGCATTCTCATTGATTAAACACCCAGAGAAAAAGGCAGCAACTTTACGAATGCTTCGTAAACGATTGCGTCCAAACCGTGATCCCTTGTTATCTGACATAATAATTTCCAGGCTTCGCCAAGTATTAATTCACTTCATTTGGACAAATACGAAGAAGCAATAGCAGTCTTGATTTCTTCAAACGGTCGTAGACGTTATCCTCGTTTCAAATGCCATATATATAACTTCGTAACGAGTTCGTATAAATACGCACGCGATTATTCGTCGCTAATGTCCCGCTCTCTGGTTACCGATTTTATTCGTTTATTTTAAACTGACCTTCCATAAACGTTGAAATACTTTCGCGAATTAAAATTTACACGCAAAACTAGAATTCAACGACGTCGATGATCTGGTTAAAGTTTTTTTCATTCTTACGCTGAGAATTGCAACGCGTCAACTTAAGTACTAATCAAGAATTTTTTGCTATTTATCAAGTTGTACTCACAAGCAGTACTGGTTCGTGTGTTCCGCATTGAAATAAATTTTCCTCAATGCCTGCTTCTTCTTCCGCTTCTTCTTACACCGTGTTAACATTCCCTGCCGATGTCTGGAAACAGAAGAATGAAATAACGTAGTTCATTAGTCGGCTAACATTGCTCACAATCGTGTTCCAATAGCCCCGATGAAAAACGCAAAGTGTACCATCTATTAAGTTAAGCGATGCCTAGTCGTTAGCGGTTTGGGGAAAAAGTTTATCGAGGTTTTCTCAACGTGTCGGAAAAACCTCGTACAATAGAAACAATTCAATGTTCACAGACTCATATGATACTTTTATTATTATGATACGCGTATCATAACGTGTATCTTATACGTGTTACAGAAGTATAACGATTTGATTTACATCGCTGTTACGTTACAAAATCTAATCGAGATTATATATATATGCTGAAAAAAATAATTTCTAACCGTACCACTGTGCGAAACATTGACTTTCGCCTCGCTCCACTGCGTGCGCAGTTCGACGATATCATAGCGTGAATTGCTGATAATTAGCAAACAGATAGCCGAGACAGAGGTTAGCAAACTTACGAGAAACATTTATTGGGTAAGCCTAGATCGACCTAATATCTTATTGTAAATTTGTTTGCGAATTAGCCTTAATCCTGTTATTTTCTTTGCGTGATTTTCAAACCACAGAAGTTTCTAATATTTGAGGAAAACACGACAGAAACGTTAACGCTATATTTCACGTGTATTTTCATTTCTGAACAATTTACATTATCAAATTCTATCAAACGCATATTGCTATTATGGAACGGAATTTGAAGAATTTGCTCGACACTTTCTCGTCGCTATCTCTTCTTTTATATATATCCGACAACTTTATGAAGTTTAAAAAGCGTCGTTGATGCTATTCTAGTCCCTCGAAGCTTAGTTTTTTCTTTACCTTATTTTTTACGTTCTTCGTTTTATAGTGGAATTAAACTCGAAAGCTTTCGGTAGAATTCATCGCTGAACGTGAGTCATAAATTACAACGACGATTTTACGCAAATTAGAAACGCGGCGAGCGTATTAGAGAACTCGTTTGGAACAAGAATCAGTAGATCAAGTGAGCGGTCTACCTACCTAAAGTCGTAACGATATTCGGGCACCGGCTGTCAGTGTATAATCATCGCCGTGAAAAAATAGTAAAAAATGCGTCGAAAGTGATGACATGGGTGTTATTCCATGGCATTACCGTGAAAAAGGTGGCCAGCCAAGTAAGTACGCACAGTACACACTTGATCCGCGTGTTAAAGGGAACGAAATGCTTTCGACTTTCGACTGGCATCTTAGCAAGGTCGTATCGAGACCTCCGTTTCAGATTTCAAGTACGACAAAAAATTGCCGACGCGACATACAGAAAGGATTATTAATAGGCGTAGCAATTAATCACTACAGGTAAAACCGATACTTACAGACTCTTAAGGAAATAATTGAAAGCATATGTATTTGTTGTAATATGGTATTAAATCATTAACTTTAACGTTAATAACGATAATCGTAATTGCTGCTATTGCTATATTTGCAAATTTTTCCAATTAATTTACTAAGTTGGTTTGCCTTGAATTAACTTATTACTTTCAAAGTGAATAATCTATCAGATATATATATCGAACGTTTTGTCAGTAGCGTATACCGAACCTTTGGATCGGTGGAGATGCGTGACGAAAATCCGCCGCAAAATTGACCTTGACTTCTGAATTCACTTTACTTCGTCGTTATACTACGCATTTTATTCTAATTCAACAACAAACATACATAATCACAAATCCTGAACAATTATCAATAAAAATTGCAACAAACGTTAGTGTATACTATCGAGCTATGTGCCTAAACTATGTATCTATTATACATTGTATTTATTACTTTACAAGAAAGGTATTTCGATGCAAAAAATTAATTGCGAATATGTATAATGTATCATCTTGTAGAATAGTACACGCGATAGATGATCGAGGCCATTAAATATAAAGACGACACTATCGAGAAACGTGCATAAGTATAACATCGTCAATGCCAGTTTTCAAAATTGAAATCACAATGTACAATGGACTTATAATCGTATTTATTTGGGAAAATTAATCCGGACTTAATATATTAGTAAACGAGCGTTTAATGTCGTGAATTTAAAGTAAGTATTCATATGTGACATGAAAATGTTCGGATTACTCTGTAAATGGAGTACATGGTCGGTACATTTATACGAAATTGCCTGCCAGAAGCGGTATCGCTGATGATTTGCAAGCCCAGCAAACAGGATTTTCAAGACGCTCGATATTAGTTTCGACGATGCTCGCCAATTCATCAAGGTCACTATAAAGAGGAGATTGCTCGTTTTTCGTGCGTGCACTGCACTGGAAGTTAGGGGTTTGAAACACGACACTAAATAAGCATATTCTTATTCCGTTCATGCGCATCGCGTCGCGTCGTGTTAATAAAACTTCACTGCGAAATGTTTTGCTTTGCGAGGAATCAAGTGAATAGTCCTTTCATCGTAGTGAATGCACCGATTGTAGGGCAAAGTAGTTTTTCGCCCGATCGGATGTTATTTTTCCCATAGAGAAAAAGCTGATTAAAATTCATTAAAGTTCCCGCGCTATGCCTAAACGGGGAAATCTCATTTTTCCTGCCTTGCGAATTGATTACATGTGAAAGTATTACGAACCCCTGTGATATTCTGAACGCTATTTGCTATTTACGTACGTTGATTATCGACTCCGAAGAAAAAGTATTTGTATAAATTTGTATGAAAGTCTAAATGAAGACAAACAGAATACAGTAAGTCACATCTTATTATTTTCTACGGGAATTCCAGTGTTCGATGTTAGGAATACTACTTTTTTATTTGATTTTGCAACTAAATATGTATACAGTTTTCGACCATGCATCATCTTCATTCATTGTTGGAATAACACTAATCTTCGTGTAAAGATCTTTTTCTACAGTGACTAAAAAACATATTTGCATTTGCACACCACTGTACTCGTATTTATCGTATCATTTACATACTAATTAAGTAAGTTCAAGTATGTATTTTCGCGAGACTACAAAAATTCGATGCTGCGAGAATGAATATGGAGAAAACAAGGATATGTGCGTGCTCGCTTCTCAGAAATAATTGGGCAAAACCACTGAATTAATATCAACGATAACGAAAAGTACATTTCCGATACGCTGTTATGGAAGCAGCGATCGATATTATGAAAAATATTGACAAATGATAGATGCGTTTCAAATTATCGATCAGATAAGCGATACCTTGGTAACAATAAAAATCACTATGTACTTATTGCTAATTGTTTTCAAGTTACATTGACACATATACACTTCTGACGTATGATGCATGAAAGCAGCTACTTTTAAATACCTTTCAACTACAAATTTTGAAGATATTTCGAAAAAAAAGTTCAAAGTTATAAAAATATAGAATATATTTGTTGGACAGTATATAAGCCGGAATATAAATCGCGTTTAATCGATGACGCTTTTACAAATGTTCGCTATTAGAGAGAGTAACGATTCTCACGCATTATTTCATCGGGAGAAAAACTTGCGCTGCTTTATTTAATGAGTAATTTAACCCTATCAGATCTTAGAGCGGCAATTCGAACCGGTTGATGACGATCGATTGGTTAACAGAGATAGTTGCGTGCTAGTGTCACTCTGTACGTAATTCAAGTATGACAACGAATTCTCTAACAAGAAAATGTTTATATTAATGTTATACCTATCGTTATTAATGTAGCGTTCAATTAAATTTTTTCTCAGCTTGAAACTTTGGACTCATAGTCTATCAATTCTATGAGTATGAATGAGATTCGTTAAAGCATGATTGCCCTTATAACATTCCTATTTATTTCTATCATCTATGAAATTGCAGTTCTTAGAAAGACTAGTTAAAGTAATTACTAGTAGTAATATGAGTAAAACATTCAAGTAGAAAAATATTCCAAGAATTTAAAAAATTTACTCGATTAATACTCTACAGAAATTAAAAGAAAATAAATGCGCTCTGAAGTTCTTTCTTTTTCATTTTATTTCGTAAATGGCAATGAAATGGTAATCTTCAGCGAATGTAGAATTCAAAATCCACATTTGTGAAAAATCGTACGTGCAATTTGTATCCGCCAATGACTTAACACATGATATTAACATTTTAGAAGGTGAAAGGCAAGACCATACGTTTATTTCATCCTTCTTAAACACGATTTGGAATTTCTCTTTTGCTTACGATATGAAGCGTACACCTATTCGTCAAATACCACATTTTTATCTCGAATAAAATGAACTTCGACGCACGATCTTGATCATATTTATTCATATATACTACGTGTATGTTGACCGCGCTCATTTACACGAATTACGAGTGTATGTATCCCTGATCTGATTGCGCAGTGTATTTGTAGCTTCGACATATATAAACCTAACCGTCCAGCGAAGTATATCTTTGGCAAATATAGCGATATATTCGATGGGTAGAACGTCCGTGCAATATCTTTCAGTTGACGTTTTTCAACGATTCGTCGTACGACACTCGCGCGTCCCTTCGTTCATAGCAACCGCAATACCGCAGCTTTTAATGTAATTTTACGATCCATAATCACGAAGTTGGTAATTTATTCGGAAATTACACGAAACAACCCGATAAGGGCACCTTCCGTTTCAGTAAAATTAAGGAACTGAGTTGATGTGCTTACATATCTAACGATGAAGGACGAGCGCGGTTGCACGTAATTACGACTGGCAATTAGATACTTGGAAGAATGTAATCCTACTTTTCTCGATCCTATCCACGAAAAAAAATATCCCATCCATCATTGTACCTATGCTTTTCTCGTACCGAAACCACTCGAGACTTTCACGCAGTGTGAACAGAGGCTGGAGATCAAGATTCTTGTCGAGATCTATTCAGACGGACGGATGCATCAGAGTGTTCTTAAGTGGCTCTAGACCTCGCACTTCTATGACTTTACATTGTATGCATGTATTTTTAACCTCGAGCCTTTCTCAGTGATAACTAACGTCATCCTTTAAAATTCATCGGCTGTAAAAACGAAACGTTAATCGCGTATCCTACAAAACGAGAAATTAGAGCGAAACGAGGTGTTCCAAATACAGAATGCTAAGCACTACACTCTGGGGGATTTACGAAGACGTTTGTCTGATCTTCGAGAAGGTTAGACAAATATGTGTATACTGTGTATTTTAGGTTTTGTAACGAAAGAATTCGTAGAAACGTACGATCAACGACATGGTGAAGTGAAAAAGAATCATCTATCATTTTAGCTTAGAAACGGCACGGCGCGAGCGCATTCGTCTTAATAATCTACATACATAGTGCAGATAGAAAGCTGAAAAGCTGACTACTTGAATTACCTTGCGGAAATGAAATAAAATGACGCGTCATTCGAATTGACAAACGCATACCGTTTATTCTCACTCTAGTGTCGTTAGAAATTAGACTAACTAGCTAAGGAAACAAAAGTTTACGTTTAAAAACTAAAAAGGATGAAATGTAATATCGTAGCTATAACTAAAGGGTTAAAAACAATTTCACGAATATTAAACGACATGCTTACGAGTTGGAATAAACTACAGTCGGAGTAGTAGTAAACTACTGGGGCATGGAGCGATAGAATTTTAAGATATCAAATATCGAACTGATAATTACCACGTCCGTGACTCATAATTAAAGATAGAGTATTAGTTTCAAACTTTCACAATTGATAACCGATAAAACAGTCACTCGTGTAAGTACGTGGGCGTTTTACTGCTTTCTTAATCAATGACGTACCTATTAAAAATTTATTATCTTCCAAATTTATTAACTGGTACGAATGTAACGTATTTTTCCTTTGATAAATTTACATGTAGGATCGCTACCTTGTCATCGATACGTCAAAATACGGGAAGACTTTCTTCTGAAAAAACGACCTTATCTAGGAACCATGTCTCGTCATTTTTGTCGCTCATTAGCCGTGTCGCCAAGTTGGCGTGAATTACACCTGTGCCTATGTCATCCTAGACAAGTTGTCCGAAAAAAATCACTCATACAGGCCCGCCGGTTACCGCAGATAACACAGGCACAAGTAATGGTAAATAGGTCAGTCACCTTCGTAGATACACTAGCTGTTATATAAATCTTAAAGCTGTAACGCAACACCGTAAAGAGTTACATGTATCGTCGCGACTTGCCGTATCGTTGTTCGTTATTCCAATGGGACAGATCAATTTAGAAGTTGGGCGAAATTTCAACGATTAAACTGGAAATATTTCTATTCTTAATCAGCTGTACGCTATTTTTGTTACTGTTCGTGTTACCAACAATCCAGAACAAGAAGAACTTGTTCGTTTCTTTTGGAAACAAGTAGCGTTAAGTAACTTTATCTCTTTCTCTGTCTCTTCGTCCGTTTCTTTCTTCTTCCCTTTCTCTTTCTGGTCGTGTGGTCTTCTTCGCGTGGAAAAACTGAAGATGTCTGATTCAACGTTTCCAAAGAACACTCCTTTTTACTAGAAGTTACTACGAATCTTCTCGTAGAACTGAACACGTGAAAATGTTCAAAACACGAAGCTTAGACTCTTACGATTAAACAGTTTACACCGACAAATTTTTCTTCCGTAACTAATGTGATCACGAGGCTCCCGTGAAAACCGACATTAACGTGCACGTACGTGCGCAAGGTCGGAGCTTTTACTTACACTCAACTGGTTTGTTATGAACGGCATATGAAAAGGGATCGCAAATTATAACGTATTCGACGCATTTTTCAGCCAATTTAACGTATACATCGTAGAATAATGAGGCAAAAGCAACATTCTTTTATAATTCTTTTCAATGTTAGAAAGTGTGTCTCTTCCCAATTCGTTCTTATAAGGAAATCTTCAATGCTCGGCATATCTCATAATATATCAATTTTCAACCTTTAATCTCTTCCACTGATTAATCTTATAACTAAACTATAATGACACGAATTAGTTTCAAAGGAAAATGTAATGGTATTCTGAATGAAATTAACAATAGGTTATAGTATCGTTTGATGGTATGCATTTACGTTTAATGAAAACAGGACAACTTGATAAGAAATAGCTAATATGTTGCTCAGCAAATTGTATCTTATATTTATACTGTTTTATCGTTACTTTTCATATAATTATCCCCATTTTCATATAAAACTACTTCGCAACTTTATTTTATTTCGTAAATGTCTCAATACGCAATATTTCTGTACGTATTTCTCAAGGTACGTAACGTTTCATAATAAAAGGTTGTTTTAGAACTCGCAGGTTTTTGTCATTTAAACTACAAATAATTAAACTTTAGTATCTAAGAGAAGATAAATGATTTGATGAAAAGTATTCGAAGTTCGAACTCTTATCCCTAGCCAGTGACTACTAAATGGTACCTACAGCAGAATAATCGATTCATGTCAGTTCCTACAACTCTGTATAAGTTTAATAACCTCATCTGGTAAATACGAATGGCAGTGTATAGTTATGGTTGTATAGACAAGCATAGATAAATAAGCACTCAGCTATTTTAAACACTTCAATTGTCGTCTCGGCTACTGTCTAGACTCTAGTAGACAGTAGCAAAGGTTGCATAACATTTAATAACGAAATCGATGGTCTAGCATCTATCAACTTTTTCCAACAACTACCTCTAGTTTATCGTGCTTCAGTAACTCTAGCCAAACTACGCTAAAAATTCCTATCGTTTCATAAAAACTCCTCGATTTTCCTTCTTTTTCTTTTTTTTTTTTTTAATATCTCGAAGATTCCGTTTAAAGCGTCTCTACGTCTAAATTGCCATCTCGAACAGAGGCCACATCGTTCTTTAATTATCGTAACCCCGTAAATTGGCCGAATAAATAGACGTTCGCTTTTAATACGCGGAAGAAACGCATGCAGCGACTAAAATTAACCTACGGGCAGTTTGCCATTGATATAAATTTTCCGTTGGTCCTTTAACATCGATGCACTCGATGTACGTAGAAATATCAGCATCGTTGTCATGCTAATCCCTTGCATTAATGTAGCGCGCCGTACGCAACCAGTCGTTCACAGAATATTTCTATCTGCTGTGTAGCCCGTGGATACCCACAACGAGTACAAAGCTGTTTTAGAAATTTTGTTGCTTCTTTTTCCTCGCCCCTCGGATCAGCTACATGTGTATGATGTATATACATATGCAGCACACGACAATTCGGAATTAACTCGATCTTGAAATATTAAAACGTTGTCATTGAGAAAATCCGATATTGAAATTGAGTGCACCGACACGTAGTAAATGCGCGTATTATCATAAAGCTAAGCATCAAAAGATTGGCGACATGACACGAAGAGCTTTCTCTTAGTCGACCTAAACCCGACTTTGGCCGGCGACAAAGGCGACGAAACTGGAAGAGAATAAACTAACGACGTCGCGTCGCCTGCTCGTTCATCTGCTTCTCATAGCACTTAAATCACGATGTAAGAAGATTACAATCAGCGTACATGACTACTTTGACCAGGGCGCAGTCGAAAACTCGACACAATAGCCCGTACTACGAGGAATAGGTTACCGATCAATGGCAGCCTTTACAAAAACAACGCGATTATATGAGATTGACCACACCCAAATCTCGAAACATAAGTAACAGAATAGAGCTTTGCCTCCTGTTCCTAATAAAACTTAATTGAAAGGCATGCGTTACGTCTCGCGATACCTTAAATATTTATCATACTTAAATTTGCCTGTCCATAATAGCATGTTCGTGTACTTAATAGCCAAGTACAAGTAAGCAATGAAAATTATGAAATCGTTCTTAATTAATAAATCGATTAAATATAAGTAGGCAGACGAGTAAAACTTTCAACGATCATCGTATCTGAACACCGTGTTTCAGTTGTAGAAATGTATTTTAATATGTTTTACACAACATAGGTACACGTATATATATATATATATATATAGTTACAAGAAACAATTACGATATTCTTTAATCGTTATTGTGTTAATGATAAAATGAATATTACCTCCTGAAAGGACGTACCCAAATATTCAAGAACCGTTATGAGACACTGCGTGGAAGGGACATCGGAATAAAAAATAAAAGATGCTTTAACGTACTGGGTGTCCCGATATTTGACGATATTTTTAAAAGAAAATTTTCTATTCTATATTTCGAAAACTTTTAATCTAGGAAATCCTCCAAAATCGCGAAATCTACCTAACTCGATCGATCTCGTAACTCTTACTCAAATCAGAAACTTTAATCTTGGTATGTAGTAAATTCGTACGTAGAAGGAAGTTAAAGATTATAGAATTCAGAACGTACACTCTCGCCATACGATAAATCGCTTTTAAATCGTTAAAAAAAAAAAACATTTTTCTAATTTATAAATGTACGGAAAGTCGTCTTGAAAAACATTTAATACGTTGTACAATCCCATGAGAAAGGTCTTACTGTGTTAATGAATGTGAGCTCATCTTCCAATCAAGTATCATAAATTTTTATTGTATCGTACAATACTACGTAAACTGTCGCAGGTAATAAGCATGAAATTTGTTGATTGCGTTGACATCGCGATGCAAAACATAAATTCTACGCTATACTTATTACACGCTATTCCACAGTATACTTGAGGAGGATAAATACAAAGTCTATTGTTCCGTGACTTATGCCACCTAGCAGTCTTGTATTGCGCATTATATCATCGCACTGTTTGCTCTATCACTATTACAATGAAAATGGCTCGCTGTAAATCGCGTTGGCGCTGGGCAATAAGATATAGTTCATCGTAGAGACGTCCAGGTAACTCGTAAAGAAAACACCTATCTAACTGCACCAACTAAACTGTCTCTTTGTCTTTAACGTCTGTAAAATACGATAATTCGTGTTTGTATAACAGACGGTAATAAATTATTCAAGAGTACCTAACAGCTATATCAATAAATATTGGATGATTTAAAAATATTTAATTAATAAACGTGAGAACAAGAAACAGGAAGTTTTCATCACGGCTATTAAAGTGTAGAATTACATCACGTATGGAATTTTGACTGTTTTTCACTATTTTCCATTACACAATCGTAATAAACTTTTCGTTAATATGAGTGTAATACGCGTGTAATATACGACGAAAAGTTGAAGATCCAATTATCTAGAAAAATATCATAGATACATAGATCGCACAATGGGTCTGTGTCTAATTACTCTACGCTATCTTCAATGAAAATTTACAATCCAGACTTGAGAAAATTTTACTTGAAATTAAAATAAAAAATCAAGTCTCAAAACGATGTATGAAAAGTAAGATCCACCGATCGTTTCAGCAAATATACGTATCTCGAAAGAAGAAGACGGTGCTCCCGTTCAGCAGCGAGACGTGACGAATCTTCGCTTTCGATGCGCGTATTCGCTCGGGACCAAAAATCGACGACACTTTCTCCATTTTTCTCGTCCGATCGGTTCGAATCGGCCCACCATCGAGAGCGTAACTTTTCAAATTATTCTAACCAGGCGCAAGGAGATCGTTAATCGGGATGAGTCAACGATGATCCTTTCACGGGAATGATGCCTTTGGTTGGTTTCCATCGAGGCGGACTCGGACGAGTTCGTTCATGGTCCGCCGAAGCCGATATCTTCTCCACGGGAGGGACACAAACGTAATCGCGTTTATTCGCCAACAGGACATGAAGCGCACGAGGGGGAGAGGCCGGGGCCGCGAAATGTTCAGTCACCGGTCGACTTGGCCGCGCGTAAGGCGCTCGCCTTAGCAAAATGTCGCAGGCAATATTCGTGAAAGTCATTTACATCGTTGCTCCTTACCGAGTCGGGTACTCGGTGACGTCAACTTCGATTACAGCCAAATTCAATGGCAAGGTCTTTGGCCTCGCCACCTCTTGGTATTGAATTAAGGTCAAAGACAGCGAGAAGAGTCTGCCGATACATGCTGTCAGCCTTGGCTACTGAATCTCACGAAGATGCAGGTAAAGCGTACGTATATATCGTACTTACGTATGGCAAAATTGCAGAGAGTCGCACAAAAATCGGCCATCGTTGGTTACTTTTCACCTTTATTGCTCCCTTTTTCTATACGGTGTGATATAATAGCTAAGATTCACCTGTCAAGTATTCTACCCTCTTTAATTAAAATCTATTATTTCGAAATGGAAGACAATTTTTTATCGAACACGTATAGCAACATATTCGTAAGACGATTCTACGAATATTTAAATATTTTCGTGAGTAACTTGCCAAAGTAAGGATAACCGGATAACCTAAATACCCCTGGAATTCAGATGCGGTGAAATAATTGCGGCCGGTTTCGCACACCAGCACGAAGAAGAACTTTATTACAGAGACAATTGAAAGCTATTTACGACGCAGCGTGATTTAAGAAGAGCAAACGAGCAAGCTGAAAGGGATTCCCCGTGCGGTAACAACAATTCATGGTTTAACTTTGTGTGTTGTTGCACGCGGAAAGAATTTGCTTATCTAATATCTCTCGGTTGCTCCACGACCAAGGACAAAAATACCTCTCTCATTTCGTACAATGCATCGTCCCTGTGACCGAAGAATAATGCGCACGAATGAAGATAAAAGGGAAAATAGAAGAACGAGAAGCAGTTAAAATAAAAAGGATAAGGGGAACGAATGAAACGTACCGCGGGATAATTCTGGAGGTCGGAGTTAAAAGCGTGGGCGAGGATCAAGATAAATCATTTACATGCGCTTTTATACTCTGCCGCGTGTTTACACGCCTACGGGACCTGTGTATTAACGACACTTTAACGAAGGTACGCGGAAAACCGCGAGATAACGAATCGAAATTTTTCTTAAAGAGTCACGCTCTAACGAATAAGACATGTAACGCAGCTACTTTTAGCTACTTTTTATTCTCTCCGATCGGCAGGTTTGTTAGGGAAGTCGGCACGATCAAAATTCCCACAAGCCTTGTTCAGATTCACCTTCAATTCAGATTCACTTTAAAACTACTAAGATAAATCTGCTGTTTCTACGGATGACTCAAAATATTCTTTCACGTTTCCAAGTCTGTTCTCATTAGTCGAGTCTCTTTCGATTTCGAAATTCCTTGTATTCGAATACAACCATAATAGGATAAGATACGACTATTTGAATCACAAGTCTGTATAATATGAAATATAGAATATAGTCTTCTTCTCGCAAATAAGCTATTAAGTTGTTCGCACAACGAAGAATCTATATTTACTGGATTTATTTACGTATTATACGTGCGCGATACGCTTAAAGATCCTGAAACTTTTCAAAATCTTAATCCGTGGATTTCGAAACCGAGAACCGGCTACTTGAAAGTATAACATTCGACGCGACGCGACGATCAGTTTGTATCGAGAAGAAATGATAAGTATGTAAATAAAACCGATTGTAAAAGGAATAGATCGGTCGAAATTCCGATACTCCTTCGCAATACCACCAAAATGGTTCCAATGTATAGATATAATAGCGCTCGATGGCCGTGCTCGAACGTTAAATTATACAGACAATAAAGTTTAAGTATACGGTTCGTGGACTGCTCAACACCTTAGCTGACGATACAGCTTCAAGGATCGAATTTATTCCCCGTTGCTTCTATAATTATTTACGATTAAATGAATTACATAGTATATTATTATACGTCGTTTCAATATCAAAACGCCTTTGTTCGTTTTCCGGATTATTGTATTTTTCGAGATCCGAGTCCTCGCTTTAGTCAATTCGCTGAGGGTGCAATCGAGATAATCGATGTATACCTCCCACAAGATTGCCGCGTGCTCAAGAAGACGCATCGTGTAAAGGGTGCTGAATATAAATTGATTTGTTCGAAGAAAAGAATTCTTCAAAGTTGTTCACATTACGATAGTACGAGTACGATCTCCCACTCTTTATATTTTTATCCACACTCTTTAAAACCTAACTTTGTGCTTTAACGCGATAATTACCGCGATTCTTATCGATAATTTTAATATAGAACTACCCCGCTCAATATGAACAAATCAAATAAATCTTCGTAGCCGGATCAATCGCTAAAAAGTACTGAACAGCGGATGAAAGAAAGAAGCAGTATACAAATACTTTCTATATCGACTGTATGTTTGCTGGTGAATATATGTACTTCTTTATATGACAGTCTATCGTACCGTACTATACGTACTGTCTAATCATTTTTTAATCCTATTAATAATACGTATTTCATCCAGAAACTTTCTACCTGTTATGGATATCGTATTATTTTAATCAATTCGATATAATATATGTATGTGTACGTATATTTCATTTATCAAAAGTTGCAAATATATGGAAAACTCAAATACGTAGTTTCGACGTTACAACTGTTCCTACGACCGTCTGACAATTGTACACTTTCAAGCTTCCGACGACTTATATCTCATCAGTGACGAGGGTGAAATTAATTTGGCATCTCGAACGATTTATAACGTCGAGACATTTATCATCGGGACCAATGGAACGCATCGAATCGTCGTCAGCGTGAAATTATTTGAATAACCTGACTACCCAGCAACCCTGATTCCTGATTCACCTTAGGGCGTGGACGTTGAACGAGGGTTGAATGCAAGGAAATGAACCTTGAAATATAGTTTGACGTAATAGATATTCCAGCGCAAGGAAGTTGTACATTAAACGCGGTAAAAGTAATGAAGAATTACTTTGAAACGGGCGTGCCTAGAACTGGTTTCCAATCTGATCGAGAGTAATGTTGCGTCCGCGAGTGCCGTTTTATGAATGAAAGTCCAACTTAGTCTACCGTTAGTAACTGTCCTCGCATTTCGAACGTTCGAAAAATTGGAATGTTAGCCAGCCATGTTGGAGCAGCTTGTTAATAAAGGACCACAGGTATGGTCAGAAATTATTAGAAAGCATATTCTTTCATCTGTAAAACGATAACGACTCGTTCAATTTTACGTATAGTACCGTACATTGAAAGATATGAATTTTACATGCGTTACATCGTTCTCGTTTAATTTCCAGGATCAAATTGCTTGATTAAAGCAATTTTGTGAGAAACTTTAATCTTGCGCTCTTATTTTTTGCTCTATAGTTGCTTATGTTGAAGCATAAAACGTTTGAATATTACTTAGAAGGAACTGTCTTATTTGAAAAAATGACATTTCACGCTCATCAACCCAATACTATTATCATTATCATTATCATAAAGGATACCATGTAGATACATATCTGAATCTCTCTATTTGTTTTTCTTTTATCTGACAAATAATTCACAATTGTAAAATGATAATTTAACGTATTATTACATCGCGTATTTTTTCAAACTAAGTTTTTGACTTTTTGATTTACTCAAACACTTTACTACCACTTTTTAAATAATTTATGTTCGCTACAATGTTAGGTTTACGTTGGAATAGAGGCCGTCTTTCCACTTGTAGCAATGATAAATTTAGACATGTCTTTAGCAACTTTCATATCGTGTTTTTGAAATTTAAATTTCTATAAGAACCTAACTCCAATCTTGCGAGCATTCTGATTATTTATGATAGTCAATAACGAGGTTTTAACACTTTTATTATTACTTTATCTCTTTAATATTCAACGTATTAACTTTATTTTTTAATGAGATTGATAATTAACAATATGGCTTGATTTAACGAATCGTATTGAACCACCAAATTCAAATTTCTGATAATTCACATACGCTAAACCTGATGCAAATTTTTGCAATATATTATGTACATATATAATATTAACGTAAAAAATATTTGACAAAATACATAATAAAACCACAGTTTCAGAATGGTTAATTTTAATCGATAGTCATATTAATAAACTATAACTGGTAGATAACTGGAAACTTTCATTTTACCGAAAATAAAACTTTTGAAAATAGTTTTTCAAAGTTTTCATTGCATTTCACTTTTGACGCGTATCGAATCATTTCGAACATACGCTAACACGTAAAGAATATATTATTCGATAATGTATGAAACATTAGGTTACTAAGAGCATAAGATACGAACGTCCATGCTCGTGCTTATAATTGCCTACGTGTCTTCTTCGTTTTGCTCTATTCCTTTCCTTTCTTCGAAAAGAAACAAATATGCAGTAAATGTAAATGTATAGATGTAACAAGGTATCCTATGCGTGGACAGACAATATTAGAACCACCTTTCTTCCACGCAATTATGATCACTCTGCCCAGTTTTAGCATGCACGCTTGGCAACTTGACAAATGTACGAACATAATACATAATAAAGAGGTCAGTGACATTCATATAGGTACCATTGGTCGTAAAGTTTTCGCGTTTTGTACGACAGAGGTGCGCATTCCTTCGCGCCTAGTAATGGTCAAATAAAAATACGCGTGTTTCAGACACGCCATTATGGTACCTGGAAACGACGCGACGTTAGAAGAACTCTCACTTCCAACCCGGTTTTGTAGGACAAATATAATTGATCGAGTTGTGTAACGGGTGTGAGGCTGAGCTGAAAATGACTCCGAAGCACGAACATTTGTTATGATAAGATGCTGTGTTCTGCCTTTAGCTTCAGGCATCATTTTATATCTGTTGTTTACAGTTATACAATGTATTCAGTGAGTATGTAATACTATTCATAGCGAACAATAAATCAGCCAGTTCAAATGGAATCTCTGATTGAATATCATAGGTACGAATTACAGGCCGGTGGTTAATGAATGTTTGTCCGGTATCAGCTTTAGATACTGAAATACCTCTACTAAAAGGTTTTAATGTATTTGTGTTAAAATTCTAATAATAATAACTATGTGTATACTTCAAACTATTATATAAATATTTATTTTTTTTCAACCATTTTTATTCTAAGCTTATTTAAAAAAAACTTAATATTATTCTTTTAAAAACATTTAGAAGGGAAACTTAACAAATTAGAGAAAATAGAAATATTATTCTATTTAGAGATATATCGTATTATTCTTTCTACAGATATTACATTTTCTACTAACAATATCTAATAACATTTGTATTGCTGATATTTCCTAATTAATACTTTCGGCATTATATTGATATTTTAATGTTAGGAAATGTATTTTTTCTTTTTAATTTATCTCGAAAACAATTAAATTTCTATTCGACCATTCTAATTAAAGTTAATTTATGTAGTGTTGAAAATACGCTACAAAGGAGAGGAAAAGTGGGTGATTATTCTTTCTTCGAGCTGCTTTAATAGAGCACATAGTATTGTAGATTGCAAGATAGTAACTAATTAATTCTTACATTGCAATTATCGATCGCATTTATATACAGCACATGAAACATTTCATCTATTTTTCTATCGATAGTTACTCAATTGAGTTACATAAGTGGTTTAATTAACTGCAATTTGTTTAATTAATTAAAATGAGACACATTCGTCTAGTACAATTATAATAAACTGACGATCCCGCCTCGCGAAATACAGATATCTACTACACATATGTATATGATTGCGAATCGTGCAATTATATTGAAATGCATTAAACATAAGACTATTTGTCGTAACTATATGACGGAAAGGTTGAGGAAGTCAATACATTATAAAGATTATGGTAATCGCATGAATCCTTTCAGATTATAATATTCGTACAAAAAATAAGAATTTATTTTCAATTTTACACTTTCATCTTTCTATTTTTAGTATCAGTAATTTTCCGAGTTGGGAAAGGCGTTAAAAGAATTGTATTACAGAAACCGTATAAGGAAATAAGTAATTGTTGAAATAGATATGTAAGTATCAACGTGTCTATCGTCTATAGTTTATACTGTTGTGTAATTTAATTAGAATTTTTCACTGAAAAGAAAAGAATGATGTCAACGAAAGAAATAAAATATACTTTCCAATGGCTACAGAGACAAATTGAAAATACGACGATTCTGTTATAAACTTTACGTTCACACGTAACCAAGAACCAATTACAAGTTCCAATTTACAAATCGAACAATCAGTTTTAAAGCTATAGATATTCTAATCAAATTCTAACGTATTAAGAATATTTAATCTGCGTTTAAAGGTTTATCGACAAATTGCCAGCTTAATCAGGTAGAAATTTCAATACCTCGATAAAGTTTAGAGAAACTGTGTCAAACGGTACGTCAGATACGTGTTAATAAGAACGATAAACGAAGAAGCATCGTTCGTGCAAGTTCTTTATTATCATTGAGACAACAAAATGCACGAAATAAGATAACGGGGCTAATACAATGATCGACTACTACCACTACCAATATATCGAGCTTTCGACGTTATTTTCCCGCCATGAACAAAGGGACGTTCAGTTCAAACTCGTGCTCTTCCTTTTTCCCCGCTAGGTTTCCTTCCCTTGTCCGAAGTGTATTGTCTTCAGGAACGAAGATGAATGAATTGCATCCGAACGATTCCCGCCGACAAAAATTACATGGTACACTTGCTTGCCTAACTCGACACAGCTCGCAAACTCGCAGCCAATAGTAATTCCTTACTTTTACATTTACAACACGTTAGCACGCGTCTACTAATAAGTGAGCTTCGAAGCACATAGCAGACTGAACGCGAATCTGCCACTTCGATTTCGTAGTTAGAATATGCCATTCGTACGATGCTTCTAACATTCATTTGATTAAGAAATTATCAAACGCGCGCAGACAAAATTAATTCGGTGCTAGCAAATAACGTACCTGTTGAATGTATGTATCGTAAAATAATTTTAGTATTTTTTATTCAGAATTTCTACGTATATATACATAATTTGGAATAAAATTTCTACAAACAGTTGGTATCATTGTCTTCAAACTATTCGTCAGAGCGAAAACCGAACTAAATTAATTTCTGTAACTGGTAGTTATTTTGTTTAATTGTCACAATTGCGAGAATAATCGAAAATTACCGTAATTTCATTAGTTAAAGTAATTAGAAAAAATTTGCTCGTCATGGCTCCTTCATACTTATCTACATCTACTTACGTTCTACTGAAGCAGCGTAAATACTTTATTTGAACTGTCTCGTCTGTGTTTGTGTAGTAAAGTACAATACATCGAAAGAGTAACTACAAATGATAAATGAGTGGGTAGCAACATTTTGAAACGTAGAATATTACTTCTCGTACAGAGTGCGAGTTTCATCATTCAAAAGCTAATTTTCTACTTTATTATCCCCTTAAAATAACTTTCGCTTTTAAAATAAGTACTTTGAAAAATGTAGTAGTTTACCAAAACAGCATCACCATCATTATTTTTACGAGTTTATGCCACGTTATAAGCAATACAATCATTAATCGTAACGTAAAAGTAATTGTACTGATGACACTTAACGATGTAGCAAATATATAAAGCTGTTTGCGTTCTAGTTTAATGTTAGACAGTAATACTGTTGTAAATTATGTTGTTAAAAAGCGATTAACGAAGGCACTGTAGACACAAGACAATTTATGCATAACTGTGAAACAGACCTTTCGTGCAAGGAATTTTTTACTTGTGTGATTTAGGGGGTAAATATTTCAGAGATAATGATATGCTTTTAACTGATAAAATCCAATAATGGCCAAAACCTGATATAGTATTTACCACTAATGGATCTATACTAAATGGATCTGTTAAGCAAATACATTATAATAATTATGCCGTTATCATATTTTTAGTATTCAATAACATATGTATCACGACTAAAGCTTAAACATTATCTTTACGCTTATATTACTTAAAATTCCAATTCTTATCAGTCAATGATACTCCATATGTAACATATGTATATGTACAGTTCTGGAAATTACACAATTTCAACGCAGCTACTTCCAATTATATCTACGGTATATCAGGTAAAAAAAGTATGCAAGTTAGTCGACCTGCTCCTCGTTGCGCACGGTATGCAACGTAAAACAATGAAGTCATTATTCATTGCGAACTTTACACCGAAACAATTGACTTTCACAAGGAAGCGACCGTGGTTCTACGAAAACGTGCTTGCAAGTTCATTATACCTTTCGATCTAGGGGTTGATCCGTAGCTTGAAAAAAAAAAAAAAATTGGCAGTCCATTTGTGCGGTTAACGCATGTATTCTTATGCGGGGTAATTAGTTACTAATTAATAGCGACCGCGCCAAGGAATAATGGCCCCTTCCCACGGCGATTGCGATCAAAGATTCCTGAGAGATGATCATGGTCATTAAATCTTAAATCGGCTATGTGTAAGTGAACCTCGCCGTGGAGTGTTTTGTTTAGAAGCAAATTGAGGTGGGAATCGTATGATTATTATGCATTGTACGAGTTTAGCTGCACGGTCATTAACATTAATAAATGCGTCTTGTGCCAGCAGCAGAGCTGCCATGATACACTTTCGTGCATTCTTTTTCGTTAAGCCTTAAAGTCTTAAGGACGCAGCGCTGCCGCCGCGCCATTTAAAAAAAGGGGGAAACAGTTAGCTCGCTCTCCACTCTCTAGACATTGTTTAAATTGTTTTCCAACCGTTGCGTTGGTCTTTCGTTATCCGCTTCTACATACATATCACAGTTTACAATGTCGCTCTATGCGATACTATCTCGTTCCGAATATTTTACATTTGATATCTATCGTTAAGGCTTTAACTTATTAAGACCGACTTCTAGAGTTTCCATATATTGCATTTCTATATTTAAAAAAGAAAGCGAACACCGAATAAAATATCACTTTGTAGCAACACCAAATATTACGGAAAAAATTTTGTTTCTACATGTGACTTTTACCGATCTTAAAGGATATATTTATGTATTACATTTATGTCCGTATTGTGATCAAAATAGCTACTATAGAGAAATAGAATATATTATTTCATTGAAAAAAACGAAGTTTTGATCGATTTGTTTAATTAACTCTTTCCAGCAGAATAAGAGTATTATTCCCGTATGCTAAACTATGCAAAAATATGTAAATTCTGTAGGAAGTATTTTTATGAAATAATATGTTAATTAAAACAGAGATATTTTGGGTGGCATTCAGATGAAACACACACCTTGTATAATATACAACTTATTTATTACATAACTTGGCATATTATAACGATGACGATTCTAAAATAACAATTTGTAATATATGTATATTTAATTGTACCAACTATAATATTTTCATTTAATTTTACGTTTCGATATATGCTCTGTTTCTGAATTATGAATTTTTGTATGTATTTAAAAAGGCTGCGTGCGAGATATAACCAACATTGTACTATTTATAGGATTTACACCATTCAACGTTTTATGAAATACGTTCCTTATAGTTAAGTTTTGTAATTATTTTCAAATTCCAGCTAGTAATTTTCTACTTTTAAATATTCACCTGTAAACATCTATTAACGCAACGCATTAACATTTTTTCACGATAATTTTTTTTTTTTGTTTACATCTTAAATATTTATCGCGCAATTTCGACAGATTTTTCTATGATCGTCGCGATCTACTCAATGTGTAGATATTTAAATCAATTCCAGTCGAACGTAACGGTCGAGATAGATCACATGGAGCACAGAAATGTAGCGGCATAAAGTACTTATTTCATAAAGCGCCATGTTGCGTAGTAGACTTTGTATATGTATATTCGTCTTGCAATCGCGTTACTTTTTTGTTGCATTGCTGTATTGAACGAAACGCTAAAAAGTATGCCAAGGCGAAATAAATAAACAACTGTAATATACCGAGTATTGATATTCTTGTAATTATAAATTGTCGTATATCGTAATAGAGGTAAAATTTATCTACTACAAAGCAAACTATGTATTTCGATATGAGTACGATAACAAATATTCCAGAAAGATCGCTCTTTCTTTCACAGTTAAAGTTTCATATTTTTGTAAATATACGAGTATTTTATAGATCATAAAAGTTTGAAAATACGTATTTTTGAAAACGTTCGATCGATCTCATTTATTTTCTAGTCCGATCGCGATATAGAAGAGAGATCGTAGATATAAAAGTATTAATATCTACGAGAGAGATTAGAAGAAACGATAGGGTATACAAACAGCAATAGTTTCGTTGCTTACCAATTTCATATAGAACGTACAACTTGCCATTAATCCAACAAATTGCATCGAAGAGGAAGCGTAATGCCCTCCCTATATCGGCCAATATCACAAGATTTTCTATGAAAAGCGCACTAGTGTGTCGAGAAATCTTGTCGTTCTCTGGCCATAGCAGAAAGGAAACGGTAAATTTTACGATCCACCTATCATAAGTCAAGTAATAGATGTCACACACGTGGTGTCGCAGTTTCACGATTTCACAAACACTTAGCGCCGCTCTCGCTTTCACTGAACGATTCTCTGGCCTTTCCTATTCGAGGAACTCGTACTCTCTGGTCGAACTTAATCATAAACTTCACACAAAATCTGTTCCTCAATGTCAACGATCCGACACGTGGTGTTTATCGAGTTCACAAAAAGAGCGTCACCCGTTGAACGCTCGTTCATTCTATTTCTCCGTTACGTAACATCGGAATTCTTGTTGTGGACTGCGGACCAAGTTCTTTTTCTCTGTACACGTGAACTTACACGATCTCTACGCGAGTACGGCGAGAAAAACAAAAAGTCTGTCTCGAGCGGTTCACCTAATTTCTCCTGTCCGCGTCCGGTGTCGATATTCGACCTTCGACAGATCCAGTGCAACAGCCTTCCTCAGTGACGTCTAACAGTGCCACATTTACACGCAATGGCAAGAAGCGAATCGTTAGAAACACACTCTACGTTCTATCCACGATCGAACGTTGTTCGTGGCACGAGTAGGAGAAAACACGTGGCCGATTGGTAGCATACGCGCGCGACCGAGCGCCAGCAACGTTAGTAGCCGAACGTCGGAAGCGGACTAAACGATACAAGGAACGGAATCGATTGCCGATCCATCGCCGCGGAAGCCAGTTGCCGCGGTTCCAAGCTGCCAACACGAGAAGCAAATCGGTACGGAAATCGACGAATCACGATTCTTTTGCGGTATCTTTGCCGGCATCGAATCGTATATCGGAGCACGGGATGTGGCTAAGTTACTCCGGTACATCCCGTGGCTGAGCAGTGATCACGTATCCAGCGTGATACGAACAAATCGTACGTGACTATCGAGGGATCGCGCGGATATAATCGCGCGAGCGAAGGTAATTACGTATGCGTTCGATGCAGCAAAGAGAGAGTTAGGGGCGAGCTGACGTGTTCGATCGACCGATCCAAAGATCCGGGAAAATTCCTGGATCGGGTCGCGCGATCCGCTGCATCAAGGTGCCACCAGCTGCGTCAGTTTCATACACGCGAAACGGACGAGGCAAAGACGAAGGAAGAAAGAGAGACAGAGAGTGAAAGAGAGACGAGACCAGTCAGGACAAAATGCGTGCGAACACGTCGTTGATCGAAGGACCGAAAGACCGAAGGACCGAAGGACCGAAGGAATTGCGTCAGATGGAGCGTGAGAAATCGCGTAAAATGTCCGCGCACGACTATATCGATGCCAGGTGACGTGTGATTAGAATAAGGTCTTATCAGCGTGAGCGTGCACGAGGTACTGAGTACTGAACCACGGCACGAGGTGTGTATCCAGTGCCGGGCCCCTCTTTACCGTACCGAAGAGTGGAGGGACAGACAGGTGCTCCAGCTTCTGTCTGTCTGCCTGTCTGCCCGCCTGTCCGCCCGCCCGACGCGACGCGTTTGCTCCACCGTTTAGGCCCCGTTCACACTCCCCGCACTATCTTATGCGCTACCGAATGCGTTTTTTGAATGATGCGTTTGAACATCGAATTAGTAGCGCAGTGTAGGCCAGCACTCGCGCGTCTCGCGATAAATCCGCGCGGACTCACGGAATATTCTTGGAAATTGGGACTCCTTTCGGCTTGTAGCTAGATATATTATTTTTCAACCTTATCTCGTAGCCCTATCAATTTTTAATAAACTTGAATAGATCGGAGTGGAAATTGCAAAGTTTTAAAATGTATTTGTTAAAATGTTCAGCAGCGTAAAAATTTTTAAAGAACGCGACATCTTATTCAGCTTTATCTTGATCCTTTAAGCTCTGTTCACACGTTTACGATCTCTTCAACATCTGACGCAATATTAAACACCTATATCTCAACGGTTCTTTTGGACGTTAAACTAGTTTCGTGATGTAACCTGTGACGTATATGTGCGCGTCATTGAACATCAAAATGGTCTATCGGAAGATTTTTATAAATGAAACTTCATCTGTTAAACTTCACTTTAAAACGTCAATTTGCTTAGATTTGCTTAGATACCTAAAAATGATTGCAGTATGATGAAACTGCAATGATTGTTCTCTGTTCATATTAGTAGTTGAACAAGATTTTGTAATTTGATTTTATGCATTTGTACCATATCTCTTATTCGAGGAATAAAATTTTATGAAATTTTGGAAAATCTTAATCCCTTCTTCCACAGCTGTACTCTACTACTTTTATCGCAAGTGTATATAATTATTTCCATAAGATTTGTATGCCCAAAATAAATACTTTTTATTTTGAAATTTCAGTTATTTTACGTAAACCACGTTTCTCGCGTTATCCTAAATTTTATCACTACTATCATACTCGAACCAATCAAACGAATGATTAATTATTTTGTTATTTACATATTAATTAATCTCCTATTTAAAAAGATGATAAATTTAATGCTAAATCATAAAATGTAACTGATATCACAAATCATATCTTATATACGCTGTTACATATATTCTATGTTACTTGATACTGTGCTCTGAATTTCATTTTTCTAAGCCTAATATCATTCGCTATATTTCGTGACGTATTCAATTTTACTACCAATTACGCCCATAACATCAATTCCTATTTCAATTTCCGTACTGATTTTATTACATTTTTGCTTACATAAAATAGTGAAACTACCATTTTTGTGACATGCCTTCATCGGGACGATAAAATATTTATTTATTAATACTATCGCTAGATCGTCTAATCGTATCATTCGGATATTACTTGGAACTCATATCTGAACTCCTTTGTTCTTATTTGTCAATTAATTATTCAAGAAATTAAACAGGAAGAATACAGAAACCGAAGTACGATCATAGCGGAAACTTATTTCTAAATATTACATCCAGTGAGACCATAATCTTTCAACGTTACAACTTTCCGCTTATTAAATATAAACGACCGTCGATTAGTTAAATGCCTATTTTCTTATTATCTGTCTATCATTATTTGGCAGATGCGTTGCATAAATGAATTTGAAAAATCGTTTGACAAATTTAAGTTTAACGATTATGCCGATTATAATCATATATTATGAATACCAATTAAATGTTTGGTATTTCCTATAGATAAAAATACATATATGTTTAACTTGAAGGGTCAACGTGTGTTTTATATTCATCGCAAAACTGTAAAATTTTAATTGACGGATCAATTACGGAATGGACGTTTATCTTATTTCAGTATTTTTATATCGACTATAGAAATATCTTTAACATATTTTAACTATTATGTTCTCGTGCATATTATATTATATTATATTATATTTTAAATCATAATTGAATATAGAATTTCTTTTAACTATTTTATTATCTAAATGTAAACTTAACAGATAGTAAAATAATTACGCATTACATGTACATATTATGTTTATTTTGAGACACTTTGATTATCCATTGCATTTCAACAGATTCGTTTAGAAATTTCACGATAGAGGGCATAATACATCAAGTGCAACAATTACCTAACACTTATTTGTAATATTAAATTATAATTAACTTTTTCAAATATATTTATTCATATATTATAATTTAATTTCCGAAACAATTACAAAATGTAAAAAGATTAAATTTGTAAATATTTTATAACCCCTAAATCTATCTTTACACATGATGCTAAAATTGTTTACTTACAAATATATTTATTTTAATTGTTATTACAGCACATCTACATATAGTAATCATGCATATTATTTATTAACAAATAATTAAATTACTAAAGTTTCAAGTAATAAGAAAATGTATGATATAATTTATTCCACCTTAAAGTTCTAGGGAAATTTTAAGGTAATATCTCATGACTCGAGTAATTTACTTCAATAGATGAAATAAATACTATAAATGGATAATTTATAATATTACTTTATGTCATAGCTTATATGTTATTTTATATACAATCTACATGCCAAGAAATTAATTGATAGCGAAATAAAAAATCTTAATAGAAAGCGGCAATAATCATGATCCCACCACGCGCGATTGTACGTTAATCATGTGTATTTTAAATTTGATCAACGATGTGATTTTTTATTAAATTTCATAACAAACAAAATAGGAAAAATTCTGTGAAGAAGAATATGTGAACGTTTGCTCACTTTTAGTTATGCATTATATATAATTTATTTTCTGTTGAATATTTATTTTAAATAAAAGAATGGAGCATGTGTACCATTTACTCCAAATAGTGTAAATAATTAATAATTTTGTACATAAATGAAAAAATTGTATTCATATAATTATTTATTAAATGATGAATCGGACATTCAATTTTAATCGTGTACATAATTGCTTGATTTGTAAATATTGAATAGTAAAATTATTTAATTGAATTATATTAAAGCAAGAAGTTACAAAATAATGTATCATATATTCGAAAATCATGAATGAAAATTGTACAAAAATTATTCAAATAATTCATGTATCTAGTCATAATGATTGAATAATGTATTATACCATCTTTTGTTAATTTTGTTGTATATATTTTTAATATACAATATTCAAGTAACACAAAACTGCAAAATGCAATGCTTGAATAAAATGCCATCCTTTGGGGATGATACGCTGTCTGCTTGTATTCAAGCTGAAGTAAAAAATATGGATATTACTAACAATTGTAATGATGCAGATAAATGTTTCAAAGATGATACATTTCTCTCTAAAGTAACAAATATATCAAATAATATCGATAAAGATATTGAAATCAGAGAAAAGTCGCATAGTTCTACTAACAGGAAACGTACTTTGAGACAAAATAATTTAAAATGTAAAGAACTTAAAAGAGATAATGTTTTAAGATCAAAACTTGTTAGTAGGACTAATGTAAGTAAATCAAAATCAAAAAATATTACTTCCTCAAAGGAGAATCATGATTCATATGGAATTAGTAAAGAAAATGCTAATGTAAATGTGAATTATATAAATAATATTTCTTCAAATACAAGTATATTGCCAAAACAATATAATAAATCTGAATTGTCAACCTTGCATGTTGATAATAGTAATGAAAAAAGTAATGTTGCAAATATTATTACGATTGATACAAGCAACGTAAAATTATCTGATAGTAATATTCTTGTAAGTAATAAAGAAAAATCTTCCAAATTAAATGCTTCTATCTCTATTATCCCTACCCAAGAACGAAATAAATTAGCTTCTTGGGGTCTACCACCAAACATTCTTCAGGTAAATTTGTATTTCTAATAAAATTATACTAATTTCAAAATAGTTAGTTCTATCCATTTCTTAAATTTCAATTATGACACTAAGAGTTTATTTTTATATGTTACAGAAATATGAAGCACGAGGAGTAATTACTATGTTTGATTGGCAAATTGAATGCTTATCAAATCATAAGGTCATTGAAGAAAACTGTAATCTTGTATACTCTGCTCCAACATCAGCTGGAAAAACATTGGTAGCAGAAATTCTTATGATAAAAACAGTATTAGAAAGGAGAAAAAAAGTGATTTTTATCTTACCATTTGTTTCTGTTGTTAGAGAAAAAATGTATTATTTTCAAGTAAGATTTTTTCAGTTTATGAGTAAATAATTTAAGAATGTTATATATGTCTTATATGTTAAACTGTAATTTTTTAGGATTTATTATCTGATAGCGGTATTCGAGTAGAAGGTTTTATGGGTGGTGTTATGCCCGCTGGAGGATTTGCAGCAACTCATATTGCAATAGCAACTATCGAAAAAGCAAATTCATTAGTAAATCATCTAATGGAAGAAAATGAATTAATCAACTTAGGCTCAGTAATCATAGATGAATTACATCTTGTTGGTGATCCAAATCGCGGATATCTTCTCGAATTACTTCTAACTAAATTAAAATATATGACTGTTAGGTAATTGGAATATGTTTATTTCTATGTGATGTAAGAAAAATATAATCTACTATTGTAAATAAATACAGAAATTAATATTCTATTTTGTTTCAGAAATGAAAGTGTTGATATACAATTAATTGGTATGTCTGCTACACTTCCAAATTTGTCCATTTTAGCTAAGTGGTTGGATGCAGAATTGTATAAAACAGAATTCAGACCAATACCATTAAATGAACAATGCAAGGTATTTCACAAATTACAAAATTGTAATATGTTTATAATTTGAAATTTTATAATTTGAAATTTATATGCTTTTAGATAGGTAGAAGTATATATGATAATAAATTATGTTTTATACGAAACTTAACACCAATGCCAGAATTAACTATGGACTCGGATGATATTCTTCACCTGTGTATTGAGACAATATCTGATGGACATAGTGTATTAATCTTTTGTTCTACAAAAAATTGGTGTGAGAAACTAGCTGAACAAATTGCTGCTGCATTTTGTAAACTGGGTATATTTAATAATATTAAATTTTTTAATTTTGAATTTTAGCTTATAATTGCACAATTCATAATATTCATAATAATAATTCATAATCAATTTTTTTAGGTCGAGAAAATACGAAACTAGGTAAAACTTTAAGGCAGCAACTAGATACTGCATTAATTTCTGAAACATTGGAGCAACTAAAACGTAGTCCTACAGGTTTAGATAACATATTAAAGAACACAGTTTCTTTTGGGACAGCTTTTCATCATGCTGGTCTTACCATGGATGAACGTGATATTATAGAAGGATCTTTCAGGTTTTTAATTTACATATCTTCCATCTTATATGAATATTTAGAAAAACTAATTACATGTTAAATTATTTCAGATCTGGGTCTTTAAGAGTTCTTGTTGCCACATCAACTTTAAGTAGTGGAGTAAATTTACCTGCTAGAAGGGTGATTATTAGATCTCCAAAGTTTGCTGGAAAACTGCTAGATAGCCTTACCTATCGACAAATGATAGGACGAGCAGGTAGAATGGGAAAGGATACAGCAGGTAAAGATAATGAGATCAGATAAAATAATGGAGTAAATCAATTTAGTTCAATGCATATGTTAATGAAAGGGAATATAGACTCAGTTATATCTTCATAGGGGAAAGTATACTTATGTGTAATCCAACTGAACATACAGCAGCTGAGATATTGTTATCAGCTTCTTTGGAACCAATTGAATCCTGTCTTGGGGATTCAACACCTTTAATTCGAGCTCTTCTAGAAGCTATAGCTAGTGAGATCGTTCATACTCCATTACATCTTGAATTGTACATTAAGTGTACCTTAGTAAGTTTGAGTGATGAGTACAGTTCAAAAGGTCCTTGGAACGACGCAATCAAATTTTTAGTAGATAATGAATTTTTATTGTAAGTATCATAAAAATAATTATTTTCAAGTTTTTCTTATATTAGATGATATTTTTATACTCCATATAACATAATATTACATAGGTTACAAAAAACTGAAGATGGACATAGGTGGGTGGCCACAGCTTTCGGTAAAGCATGTTTGGCAGCTTCTATTTCACCTAGAGACGGTTTGTTCTTACTTGAAGAACTTCAAAAAGCAAGACGATGTTTTGTGTTGGATACAGAATTACATGTGATATACCTAGTGACACCACTAAATTCTGGAAATCAAATTGGAACTATCGATTGGATGACATTTTTAGAGTTATGGAGAATGCTGTCAGAAAGTGAACGTAGGGTTGGGCAACTTGTTGGCGTAGAAGAACGATTTTTAACATTAGCTGTTCAAGGCATCATACGACCGGGAAAATTGGTGAATTATTTTGTATTTGAACATTATATATTAACAATTGATATTAATGAGTGAATATATTTATTAATTATGTTCACTAAATAATGTAAACTTCCATTTTCAGCTTAGTATACATAAGAGATTTTATACTGCATTAGCATTACATGATTTAGTTCGTGAAGTTCCCCTTAATGTAGTTTGTACAAAATATGGCTGTTGCCGTGGAGTTCTTCAAACTTTACAGCAATCTGCTTCTACATTTGCTGGTAATATTTCTTATCTATCACAAGAAAATAATTAATTGGATAATATCATAAATATTTTAAAATGATCTTCAGGGATGATCACGCAATTCTGTAAGCAATTGGGCTGGGGCTGTCTAGAATTACTAGTCTCACAATTTCAGACACGGTTACAGTTTGGTGTATGTAGAGAATTATTAGATCTATTGCGTCTCCCAATGTTAAATGGACTACGCGCTAGAAGTCTTTACAAGCATGGAATCACATCAGTAGCAGAATTAGCTACTGCTAATGAACTTGATGTTGAACGTGCGCTTTATAAGGCACTTCCTTTTGAAAGGTACATTAGTAAAATATTTTATTGATTCAACCAGAGTCTATTATTATTGAAATTATATTTTAGTGAAAAAGAGCAGGACGGTGAACACGAATTGGAAGCAGTAAAACGAAATAAAATGAGAACAGTATTTGTCACTGGAAAAGATGGTTTAACACCTCATGAAGCTGCAACGATGTTAGTTCACGAGGCGAGAACATTAGTACAGGTAGGCAACAGTTATAGTTTTAAAGATTGATATTTTTTAATGATTTTATACCTTAGCCCCTTGCCATAGTTTGACGAGTCTGAGTCGTGATTAGAATTTTGAGCCGAACCTGAATATCACGAGTCTCACTCGTAGTCTTAATCTCGCGCCAAGTATGAATGTTTCGAATGGTGTCTTTTTTCTAAACACGGGCGCTGCTATCTCGCACTCAGTCGCACGATATAATGTTTCAAGTTTCGACACTTTGTCTCCGTCGCTTTGGCTCCTTCTCGACCATTCGGGCGCAATGATTGAGCCCGAACTCTCCCGAGTTAAATGGTATGGTAAGGGGTTTTAATATTGCACTTCATTTGCAGAATGAACTGAGATTGCAAGATATGTCATGGAAACAGAATGATCAATTGGTCATTACAAACAAATCTAATAGCGAAATAAGTTTATATGAACAACAAGATAGATTTCAAGCAACAAAACGCACAAATGTAGAAATAAAACTTGAAACTACATACAGCAATTCTAAAAATAAAGATAATTTAAGCGAAATTGTCATTCAAAATAAATATGAAAAGAATTCATGTTCAATAATCAACGAGGGTATGAATAAGAATGTCAATTTTGTTAATGAAAAAGAAAGCTCATTAAATCATAAATCCGATAAAAATAAAAAATCTAAAATTGATGAAGATGTTACAAAAAATATTAACGATTCTAAATGTAACTTAGAAAATAATTTGCAAGAGACAAAACATGATGACTTAAAACTTACTGATCAATTATTACAAATAGATATTCCTGAATTTTGTGATACTCTAGTTGAGGAGCTATCAACTAATTTCTTTGAAAGTAGTAGCCCTAAAATAACATCTGCTTCAAGACAAAATAGTGAATCATTACTCGATTTCGACGATAGGAAAAAAAACTGTATCCGAAATGTTACTATTAAACACTCCATTAATGAAGTCGAAAACATTCAGAATGTGAATGATATACCCACCAAGAAAATAAGAATTTCGGACGAAACAGGCACTAAAGTATCAGCTTGCAGAAATACGATTACGCATTTATCTAGTTTTCAGAATGATATAAAAACAGAAGTTCTTTCGAGAAGTCCTAGTCTTTTTGATGATAGTTTAAATCTCGACACACAAATTTGTAATGTTCTTGAACAAAATATCGTTGATTCTCTACAATTCACAGAATTTGAAGAAACTAGATCATCTGAACCCAAAGTAACAATACAGGACAAAAAAGATGTAAAGTTACAAATCACTTCTAGTACTAACAACAATGAGACAGTCGCAGAAAAGAATGTGAAAGATAAACATATAAATAAGAATTCTTTAAATTCACAATTAATTTTAAATTCACAAGTAAAACAGAGCACACTTTCGTGGAAAGATGATTCTTGGAATGAAACGAAAAAAATAATGGAGAAGTTAAATCAAATTAAAGATAAAAATAACCATAATATACCAGTTAAATATAGCATCAAAGATGAAAAAAATGCAAATGTGCAACATTTTGTAGAAACCAATGAAATAAGTAGTTCGACGTTAGAGATAAAAAAGAAATGCGATATGAAATTTGAACGAGCTATGGATGATTATATAAAAAAAGGACCACAGAAACGTAGACTGAGTAATGTACAAGTTGCAAAATCACCTATTGCAAATGTCATGGTTTTTAGTAAAAACGGCGGAACATTGTTAGATTCAAACAAATCAGATTCAGATGAAATTGTTATTGCTTCCCAAAATATAAATTCACCTGCTACAAGTAGCAAGTTACAAAGTAAACTAGATTCTGTAAGGAAACAGAAGTTGTATACTCAAAAAGTTTCCGATCGGATATTTGATGATAAGAATCATGCAACTATTGTTTCAGACAGAATAGAAATTGAAAAATGTAAAATCAAATCAAAATTAAATGAGATACTTGTACAAAAAACATTAACTAATAAAAATTCTAGTATAGACAGTGTAATTTTGAATTCAGACGAAGATACACCCATAAAATCGGAACATTTTTTACAAAAGTCTACATTTAATTTAAAAAGCACTCAAAATAGTCCTAAAACGTGTGTAAAAACAAATGAACTTGCAGACACTGTAAATGGAACAACTAATTGGAATACATTAAATATTATAAAAGTTGGAAGTGATAGAGCCACATTTAATTTATTTAAGCGTGAAGTAATGCAGAAACGATATATTGCGTTAGCTTTAAATTGTGAATTGTATAATGATAAAACTAATAATATAGGCTCTAAGATCATTGGTCCTACTACTATTGAAAGAAAAAAGAGGTCTAAAAAAACGGAAAATTATGTGCATGCAGAGAGAAAATTATGTGGTGCTGCTATTGCTTGGGAAAACAATATTGCATATTATATTTCTTTCTCTAATGAACGAGGTATTTAAAATTATGTTAATATTAATTTTTCTCCCACTTAGCTTCTAACACTATAAACTTTCAGATTTAAAAATCCCAGGCAAAGAACAAATGAAACTATTAAAAGAATTGCTGGGTAACACATTTTTGTATGTAAAATGCTTTGCAACTAAAGAAATGTTTAAAACCTTGTATAAATGCTGTAGTATTACCGCAAGTTGCAAATTTTTAGACCCAAAAGTAGCAGGTTGGCTGCATCATGGGAGCAGTCGTGAAAAAACATTTCATGAAATGGTAAGCAATATGTACAACTCTATTTTTATAAATAAATTTATATATTACATTAAATTATAATTGTACTATATTTAAATTAATACACAAAACAGGTGAAAGAATATTTTCCACAAGGATGTTTCATAGCTAAAAGAATAGGTACATGTTATGATGTAGGACCTGGATTGTATATTAAAAGTGAAATAGCAGGAGAGCTCAGAGCATCTGCAGAAGCTGTACTTACATGGCATATAACAGATAAACTATTAGACAAGTTAGAACAACAGAGTCCAACATTACTATACACATTTAAAGGTAGTAAATATAATGAATATGCTTCATTATTACTCTATCTCATATTCTCTTACATTTTTGAAACATTAAATGTATTTTCAGATATTGAAATGAGGACAGTGACCTTACTAGCTTGCATGGAATTAACTGGTTTAGGTGTATCGTTAAAATCATTACAAGATTTGTCTTCCATCATCCATGAAGAGATGATGTCATTAGAAGAACAAGCATATGCATTATGTGGAAGAAGATTCAATTTTTCCTCATCTAAGCAAGTTGGAGAGGTTTGTAAATATATTAATGAGATGGATTGTTATTCGCACAGTTGTTTGAATTTAATTGCTGAATTATTAATTGTATAGATTTTAGGCTTATACAAGGGAAAAAAGATTAGCGTTAATAAAGTTGTATTAGAGCAGTCTGATCATCCAGTATCTAGTCTTGTTATGTCATGGCGTAAATTAAGTGCAACTCAATCTAAGGCATGTATAGATTAAACAAGTTTTTCATAAAATTAAAAAACTGAAATTACATGTATAAGTAAACGCGAGGATTCTTTATGAAAAAATGTAGAATAAAATTTTTTCACCAGGAGCTTCATTTCCAAGAATAGTAAATTTGCAAATTTATTTTATGCATGTGCCTGGTCAATTCCTAATTAAACATGTTCGAACTCTATTTTCTTGAAGGTGAAGCTTTAAACAGGAAAATTATATTCCACATTTTTAACATATTTTCACATGTACATAGAATAACTTTCTGCTAATTGTTTACTTATGCTCAGTCAATAATTAGCCAAGTCCAAACTTTTCAAAAATTAAAACTCGGACGAAAAAAATGTAATTTTACTCTTTATATTAATTAAATAATTCAAAGTAAAATAATGAAATACATTTTTTAGATTATTTATCCAATATTGAATCTAGCTCAACACAATTCTCGTATTCACGGTAATTGTATTACATCTACATTAACGGGTAGAGTTTCGATGCATGAACCAAATTTACAAAATGTGCCAAAGGATTTTAATTTTAAAGACAATAGCTTTACAATAAGTGTTCGAATGGCATTTATACCAGCAATAGGCAATGTTATGTTGTCAGCAGACTACTGTCAACTTGAATTGAGAATATTAGCTCATTTTTCAAGAGATATAATATTATGTGATATTATGCGAAAACCAGGTGATATTTTTAAGAACATTGCAGCCAATTGGAATCACATATCTGAAGATCAGGTAAATACTGTATAAACAATTTAAATTGTTAAAAATAATTTTATTGACATATATTAACATATTAAAAGGTTGATGATAAAATACGTCAGCATACAAAACAATTGTGCTATGGCATGATCTATGGCATGGGAGTGAAAACACTTGCTGAGAATTTATCAGTAGATGAAGTTAAAGCCAAAGAATTTTTGGAATCTTTTATGAATGCATACCCAGGTATATCTAAGTGGTTGACTAATGTATTGGATGAAGCACGTACAAATGGTTACATAACAACTATCCTGGAAAGACGTAGAATGTTTCCTGAATTGACAAGTACAAACCCGGTGGAAAAATGTAGGTGTTCTTAAATATAGATTGGTTTCCATAACAAAATTTTTTGTTTAATTAGGAATAAATTAATGTAATTTTTTAAATCTCATAGTACAAGCAGAACGCCAAGCAGTGAATACAAAAGTTCAGGGTTCTGCAGCTGATATTGCTAAAAAAGCAATGGTAAATATCGAAGAAAGAATACGAGTTGAGTTTCCAATGGCTACAACCATTATGCCTAGTAGCAATCCTATTCGTAAATTGAGAAGTAACAGTAGAGAGGCACAACAAAGAGGTGGTTATCTAGTATTACAACTCCACGATGAACTTTTATATGAGGTCAGTAATAGCTTTGTATCTGTTTTCTATTTTGAATGCTTGTATTTTACCATCTTTCATTCCTTTTCCTTATATTAGGTGAATATGCACGATTTAAACCAAGTTGCAAAAATAGTAAAGGAATCAATGGAACAAGTATGTCAACTTGCAGTACCGTTGCCTGTGAAACTTAAAGTTGGACCAGCATGGGGGGATCTTTCTGAATATACTATTTGCTAATCCACCTACTAAGTTTTTCTATAAGAAAATATTTAGTATTGTCTAATTGTTTGAATTAAATTCTTAAATAAAAATTTTTTTATATACACTTTTACATGAAAAGATAGTCAATCATGTTTCAATTCTTTTCTGTGACTTATTGTGCATTTTTGCATACATTTATAGTAAGGTGAATTGTATGTACATATTTTATTCTGTTTTTTATCATATTTTTTTATATCGTAATATGAAACAATGAATTGTATATTATAAATAATTGCATATTTCAGAAGATTTAAATAATAAGTTAATATTTACTGAACATGAATTTTCAAACAATTTTTACTATTTGAATCATATTATATAAAGTATCAAAATTTATATGATATAAAGTTTAAGATTCAAATTTATACAAAAAAGATTAGAATAGTAATTTTTATACTTTTACTTATTAATATCATTATTTTTGTAAACATGTATAAGCGATTGTATTGTATAATACCATTGAATTGTATAAGAAATAAAAATCTTTGTTGTTCAACATTTTCTATTAATATACATAATAGTAATCTTGTAAGTATTATATCCTATATGTAACTTAAAAAAAATATTTCTTAAATTGTATCACAGGGAGGTGCAAGAGATTGATGTAACTTTGTTACTGCCGTTTGTACTATTTGTTGAAATGTTTCATCTTCTTTACTGGTAACTTCTAAATTTAATAAATCTATATGTGCTTTTTTTCCATCAACTGTTACATACAGCTTTTCTCCTTTAAAGATCTTAGGAACCGAGTCCTCCCCAAACATTTCTTGTAACATTTCTATCAAACATTCTTTAAAATGCATTCGATCCATTTTTGTAGGTGCTGGTAATAATTTGGGTGGCTGTTCCATCATCTCAGCTTGTAATATTGCAGTCAAAACAGAATCTGCGTACATATCATTTACAGGCGTTGCGATCCACTCCATAGTAACAATTTTTCCATCAATTGTGACATCAATATTTTTAAAAACACGTAATTTTTTATCATCTACAACTTCCAAGTTTCCAGCAATTTGAGTTAGAAGATGTTTTAATACTGGTAATGATGCTGAAAAATAAATGCTCTGTCTTTGAATAACTTGACTCATACTCATGTCCGTATATTTTGATAAGTCGCAAGGTGCTAGCATATGATAGTTGAAATTTCTTTTCACTAAAACCCCAGATAATGTCTGTCCTGGTTTTGGTGTTTCCATCGCTAATGTGCCCATTACTTTGGCAGTTTTTTCCCCCCTAAAGTATAATTCTACAGCAACAGTATTTCTTGGGTTATGTATTTCCATTGTTGTATTGGGATCATCTTCATATTCTCTTTGCAATGCTGCTTTTAATCTACCCATTTCATTTTGTTCCCCATGCACAAGTACAACATGTGGTGGTTTTAAAATACGTATGAATTCTGAAGTTTGTTGATAATCTGTATGTGCTGAAAATGATATATAGTCAACAGACATTTTTAATGGTAACTTTTGTCCAGACATGGTTGTAATCTCTTCAGGTTCTGATAAAATAGTTTTTGCCAATGTTCCCTCTACACAATAACCAGCAATTATAACTCCATTTTTTGCATCTGTACACCAAGATTCAAATAATTCCCTTGATAGCCCACTTTGCATCATACCGGGAGAAGCCATTACTACACATGGTCCAATATCTTCAAAATGATCAATTCCTTTTAAATTGGAGATATGTTTAAATACAAAAGGATTATTAATAGCTATTTGCCTTCTGATTTTGTCGTTCATTGCATTTACATAAGTTTGATAAACAGCCATACACTTCTTTGCTAAAGAAGAAGCATAATAAATGGGAATTTCATGAAGTTCAGGATGTTGACTCCAATATTCATCCAAAATAAGGAGAAGTTCTTGTGCTCTACCTAATGCGAATACTGGTATTAAACATCTTCCCCCTCTATTAACAATTTCATGAACTAAATTTGTAAATCTTCCTTCACGATCTTCTCTTTTTTCATGTATATGTGTACCATAAGTAGATTCAGTAATTAAAACATCTGGATGAATATTTGGAATTTCAGCTGCCATCAAATGTCTATCTTCTTGTCGACTAAAATCCCCAGTATATAAAATTTTAACACCTGCTATTTCAATCATAAACATAGCAGCACCTAATACATGACCAGCGTTATAGGCCCAAAATTTGATTCCAAACACATCCTTTTCTTCATGGAAATTGATAGTCTCTATTTTGTCCATACTAGTTTCTAGGTCAGATTCAGTGTATAACATTTGTTCTGTTGCAATGTTACTAACTTTGATATAGTCGGACAAGAGCCAACGATATATAGCTTTAGTGGCGTGTGTCATAAAACATCGTCCTTTAAAACTGGTTTTTTGTAAAAACCATGGTAAGGCTCCACAATGGTCCAAATGAAAATGAGAAATTAACAGTAAATCAATCTCATCTGCTTCTACCAAGTCCACAAATGGTAATGCATCCATGCCAGATAAGCCAGGATGTATACCACAATCTAACATAATCTTTTTGCCTTTAAATTCTAACATGATACACGATCTTCCTACTTCTTGGCCAGCTCCAAGTGGTCTAATCGATAATAAATCACTTTCCTCGGCTGGCACTTGTGTTTCTGGCTTTCTTTTCACGGACATTTTTTTATAATTTTATGATTATCATCCAATCATAAAAATTATTCATAAATCACATTCTCATGTATAGTTTGTTCCAATTACGTTACAAATGACACACGTTTTTTCTTATGTTTATAGGCATTGTTTGCACAAACATATCTTATTGTTACGCCAGACAGAAAAAATGAATCTTCAATGATCATATACTTAACTAATAAGTAACGCGATAATAGAGGTTAGAAAATTGCACTTCAGATTTTGTGGTTAAATTATATGAAAGATATTTTCAATGAAATTAGTTAAACAAATCTAACCTTCTTCTCTGTTACTCGTATATTACAAACAAAATATCACGTTAATATTTAAATTAGTTTACTCCAACTTTTAAAATATAAGTTATGTTATTGTGTACGTATAGAGCAATTCAATACCCACTCACAAGCGCCACAATTACAATATATTACATGTGGAAGCGTAAGTATAAAATTTAATACAATTTTATTTACATGCACAATATGCACATATTTCATTAATAACAAATATTTTAATTCTTACAACGGAAATGTAAATATGTAAACTTATACCTATATTAGTTTCTCTAAAAAATGAAATATATTTTATTTAACTTGATATTAAAGAAACAAATAAAATTATACTCTTCGTTTGAATTATTAATAAATTTTAGTAGAAAAATAATTGGAAATTTCCACTCAATACATAAAAATATTTATATATTTCTCAAAAAAAAAAAATTATAGGTAGTAAATGTTGAATACATGTAAGATTAACTTTTAAAATTAGACATGTTAAGACTAAAGATTATACACTATAAAGAATTATCCGAATTTCCGTTAATCATAAAACCATGATAGATTCTTAAACCAGGAATTTGAAAATTTTTCTATCTTCCGCTGTCTTTTCTTAAATTTAATACAACGATATAATGGCTTGAGCTTTGTACAAATTTTAAATAGAATTTCAACCTTCAAATAGTATTTTTAGTTGGAACAGACTTGGAATAACATCGGTTTTAATTAAATAAAAGCGTTACAAATTAAAGGCTATGCTAGATTATACATGTAAAACTCGTACCTTAATCGCCAACTCGAATTTTTCATTTCCTTCCCGTGCAAGCGTCTAATATCCATATATATTTGATATCCCACGTTAGAATACACAACTTTCGTAAACTGTGTGCAAAAGCAGTTGTTTTAATTGTAAAAATAATATAGATATTTAACTTTTTATCCGAGGCGAAAAATTACGCGCACTATTCAAAATTTCAACTGACGCTATCAAATTACATATACTGTGTACATGTTGCTGTCGACAGGTGGTGTCTCTACGTTCTATTCAATTTTAACAAAGCGCGCGAAAATAAATTGTTTTCTAACATATAATTTTATATGTTACATTATTTGTATTATTATATTATTTTGCCTTTTTATTTGTAAGTTATATATCATCTCTTATGTCCTTGTAACGATATGTTTAATTCAAAAAATCTAAATATTTGTCATTTTTATCATTTCATTCTCACTTGATTCAGAGATGATATAAAAAATTAAAATAAAAACAAAAATGTATAAGATAAAGAAGAATATAAAAAGTTAAATACCAGATTAAACAAATTTTGAAGATTTATATATAGAAAATTGGTTTGAAAAAGATAAATGTGACATTGCAGATTCATATGCCTACATTATTATATGTATTTAAATTAATAAATTTATTATATATATATAAAGCAACAAAATTTAATGATTGCAACGATATTTAATGATTGATAGGTATCTATACACATACCTTTTAGTTACCAAAAATTATTAATTGTTGGAAACGTTCTGTATGCTTTGTCAGTATGTATCTGCAATGCGAAAAAAATATGTGAACTTTAACCGAGAGTAATTTAGTTTAACATTGAAAGATGGCGCTTTTACGAGTACTGTCCGAATGAAAACGCGCCAGATTAGATTTCAATAAAATTTAAAATATTTGTAACATTCACGACGATCATATCACGTAACAGTATTATATATCTTTATTTTCATATATTTGATATTATGACATTATGATATATTTGATATTTGGTCTGTAGTCAAACAATCGTAACCTTGCGCGGAGACTTATATTTTTATTTCTATCAGCTGTCGATCGCGTAGGTATTTAACAAAGTGGTACCATAGATTATGCTAGTAGTTTAACGGATTATTACTCGTGACAACGTAATTCCAAGATAATTGGCAAACAGTTCTAACTGTATCTATCTACTAACGGTATCTAAGTGCGTTGTGCTGCAAGAGTAAAGTTCACACTTTAATATGAGTACGTAAAACATAAACACGTCATTAAAATACTTACAGTGCCGTATTATTGTCTATTTTTCGTTTTGCACAGCTCAAAATTTGATTATATAATTTTAACATTTGATTACATAACGTTAACTGGTACAAACTCTAGGTTGCATCAGGATATGTGTATAGTGCTATCAAACGTAGCTCGATTCCTACTGCCGCAAATTTATTCAAACATTACGATATCATCGAATCATAAAAATATTATATTCGAAATATAAAATAACTGGTTTTCATTTTAGTTTTTATCTTTATGAAAAGGTTAGTTTCTTAGAAATTTGTCAATTTTCTTAGAAGCAAGCTTACAAAGGATATAATCTAACGACTGCACTGTATACTGCGCTATGTACATTTCGCAACTATCACTCTTGTTTACTCATTTTCCCCATAGTGTATGTATATGTAAAACTTCCTGAAAAATTTGAGAAAAACCGTTAAGAATTTATTCTAGATCCATAAATGATAACGATACCTGATCTTATTTATTGACGTTAAGATAGATAAAAACATTATCTTTATTCGAATGTCTAAACTCTGATTTGATTTCGTCATTCGTGTACTCTTTATTTGCTTATTTTTCCTTTGCGATTCGCGTCTGAAACTATTTAATTAAAATTTGAAAAGAGAACTTTACGAATTCATTTCAAAGTGAAAAAGAATTAAACTTTTTTTGCAATAGACAAACTTTCTTACTACTTTACAAATATCAACAGATGCAAATATAATATTCCACAAGTTTAGATGCAACTTCAAGAAATAATCGGACATGATATATTAATTGTAAATTTAACAAATGTTAAATAATTGTCTGTTAATTTCGACGTTTTTATATATGTAGTTTGTTATAATTCAGCAAGTTCAACTTGTAGTGCAAGTTGAAATAGCAGTACGCGTGAAGGAACCGAGATGCTAAAGGTCATGAGTATATGCTAGTCCAGTGTCGCGTCAGTTTAAAATAGCGTATACAGTTACGATTCTACAGCCAAACGGTTCAAGCACACAGTTATTTTAAAGCTTCTATCTTGCAGATTTATTTTTTTCTCCGCCTATGTCTCGCATAAAATTAGTTCTAACGATAATTGTTCTTCTGGCAGGTTTATTTTGCCAAGTAACAGATGGGGAATTTAGCCTGGAATTGGTTCAAGTAGTAAGTACTAATTGTTTATTTCATTTCACTTTATCCATCTTCAGTTGTTTATTGTCCTAATAATTCTTCGGATCATTAATTAAGGTGAGATTTCCCTAAACTACGTTTTAAAATTTATATATTTCAAAGCTGTTTACTTTGTAATTACAATTTATCAATAGTCATTCGATAACGAATTATGTTTTAAGTTATCGTATTAACCATGAAAATGTAACATTCAATAACAACAGCGAATAGTTAATAATACAATTGGTGTTACAAAAATTAAGAAAATTATCTCGATGTGTATTATTCATAATTCTTGGAATTTTCCCCAGTTACTTAGACATGGAGATAGGACACCACGTGAAAAAGAAATATCGCCAGTCGATTATCATAACATATCAATTTATGAACCGTGGGGTCTTGCTCAACTGACGAACGTAAGCAGCAATTACGAACGTTACACGATAAAATAAAAATGTTAGTGTTATAATAAATGAACTGTTTTCAGGAAGGAAAGATGAGAGAGTATCGGATCGGAACGATGTTAAAAGAACGTTATGGTAAATTCTTGGGAGATATTTATCATCCGAGCGACGTTTATGCGTACAGTACGGATCACGACCGAACGAAAATGTCCCTTCAATTGGTGTTAGCTGGACTCTATCATCCAAGTCCACTGCAAACGTGGAATCAAAATTTATCGTGGATGCCTATACCGATTTATTATATGCCAGAGAAAATCGATAATATGCTGAAACCCGATCTTTCCCCAGTGTAAGCGTTTAAGACATTTTCCTGTCGTTTCATCATATATTGTCAGAAATATATATATATATAAAAGAAAGCGAAACATATGCTCGGAAATATTAGAGTCAAGATGTTTTATTTACAGATATATGAAAGCTGTGAACGAAGTTAGAAATACGGAAGAGATTCTTCGAAGACTATTATCCTATAAAGATCTATTCGAGCTACTTAGCGAAAAGACTGGTCTGAATATAACGACAACGCATATGGCATATGAAATATACAACCAACTTGTAGCGAAGGTATGAGCGAGCAATTATTTATTATAATCTGAGATTATAAAATTATTACCCTTCGAGTAATACCTGGTAACGATTATAACGAAAATGATTTGAAACTCAAGAATTTTGTTCTAATAATCGAATTAAAGGAACGTATTATATAATACAGTTGATAAATTTTAATAATTTAAATTTGAAAAAATCGGGCAGGATGTATGTATATTAAAGTAATTTTGCAGGAAACCATGAATCATTTATTGCCAGAATGGTATACCGACGAAGTTTCCAAAAGGCTACAAGATCTCGTGAAGATAGAATACGAAATTCGTTCCTACACGCCGCTTTTGAAACGATTGAACGGCGGTGTGATTGTCAAAAGATTCATTGACAATATTCGAATAAACGAGAAACGCGATAGACCAAGAAAGATTTACTTGTACAGCGGACATGAAGTAAATATCGCTGCTGTTGTAAGAGCACTCAACCTAACCGAGCCTGAGATACCGCCTTATGGATCTGCGATTATATTTGAGAAACTGAAGGATCAAAATAACAAGGTCTACATCAGGGTAATTACGTTTGATAATTTATCAATGTACTATGTATATAATTGAATTAATTTATTCAACGGTCCAAGACAAAATTAATATGCAGTGTAATAATACCAATGCATTAACGTAGTTAACGATAAAATCGATAAAGTTGCCGATTAATATACATACTCGTACGAAGATGAAAGGATATTAATTCTTAGTAATTAAAAGTTACGAAACGTAATTAATCGGGTACGTGTAATTATGGTTGGCAACAGAACACGAGGTAGCAAAAACTATTTTATTCATAATTTAGTTGGTTGTTGCACGCATATTAGACAATGTGTTCGTTTGTTTGGATGGAATAAAGATTAATTCGTATTTTAATTTATTATTATTCAATTATATGTATTATTTTTTTTCTTTTAGATGCTATTCTGGAACGGAGTTACGGACGAATTGAAAGTTTATAAAATTCCAGAATGCGACGAAATTTGTCCAATTGAAAAATATTTAAATATCGTAAATGACTTGCTTCCATCGGAGGAAGAAGTTAACCACAAATGGGATTATCTATCGAAAGAAGAGTTACAAAAGCTATACGTCGAAACGCTTAACGTTAATTAAACGTTGGTCATATTATAACAAGGATATAATTGCGACACGAAGTAACACTTACAGGTAATATGAAAGATAGAAATTTCTTTACGAACTATCGTAAACTAATGACGTAACATAGCAAACTGATAACGATATGTACTTATAATATTAAGTATTTTCAATCTATGCTCGTTAAGAAACAAGTTTTCTTACGTTCAATGAATGATCTTTCGAAACAATTTCAATTTTGTTTGTTTTATCACGCATATGTATCACGAACGCGAACTTTAAATGTTAGATACGTATTCGATTAATTTTTGAGAATTGTTCATGACATATTTTATATCTTGTTTCAAGTTAAAACTACAATTGCCGAACGTATTATGTACAACCGATGGTAAACTGCAACTATTATCATAGTCGATGATCATAGTCAACGCTATTTTACCTTTTACCGACGTACGATATAATTATTTATGGTAAGTTATCTTTGCCGATATTCAACGAAATGATTTTAATCGACCATCGATGACAAAAGAATTTATCGATCGTATGACCTTTTTTTAATTTCCCCAGCTGGTCGCAATATGTACATAGATACATATATTATATTCTAGTTTATCGTATATTTCGTATAGTATAGTTTCGTATAATCGTTGAACGCTACAAAAATTAGTGCTCGATTGTTATAACATTCTTATATGTAAGATCTAGAATTCCTTTAATCAGAAAAAATATAATAATAACATTCTTTCGTAATATGTATTATATAAAATGCTGAATTTAAAAACATTTGCTATTGATGTATTCATTTTCACACATATATATATAGAATATTGTTACGAATACAAATATTATTTCATCCGATTTGCATGCCTTTTGTACTTAGTTGATTTGAATTTAATCGACAGTTTAATATATAATACATAATTGATATTCATATTTTTAATACTATTATTAGTATTTTAATTTTAAGAACAATAACTTATAAACTTATTCGAAAGGAATTTGTAATAAAGATTCCTTTTACGATATTTTATACAAAATGCTAATTGCGTAAAATGCATGTTAGTACAAGTAGGAATAGTAAGTTTAAGTCATACAGTTCCAACTTATGTATCTACGTATCTCTGATCACTTTTCGCTTTTATAACATATTAAGTATTGCGCGAAAGTAGAATATATATATTAATATATATATACATATAAATATTTCATTATCATCTTGTCATCCAGGCCTATTTCTGTAAATTTGAAAACACGGTTTGTAATAGTTTAATAAAAATTATACAATCTAGTAGTATTATCTAGTATAATGATAAAACTATATCATCAGTGATCATGTTCGATCGTATCTTTTACGTATATAAAGCCATTCCTTCAAATAACGATTTTGTATACTCGTCGCTTGATAAATATTTTCAACAAAACTTGCCATGGACTGCGTATTTTTAAAACAATAATCAATACGTACTCCACGCAATTCATACGCATACTTCCAATCGTGGCCGCTGTACGTGTCCCAATCGCTCGTCCGACGTTCGTTGACCGATCTCGCACCGCGAAAAACAATCCAAACAATTTTATTTTCTTTTCACGCAAGGAATATCGTTTCGTTCGATAAGACGACCTACGCGCGTACGATAGCTCGCCAGAGTCTCGGAACAGTTGTAAAAACGTTTTAAAACAAATTTTACGAATCTATCACGCGTATAGATAATCAAACATCGTGTGAAAAAAATCATATCCTATATTATTTTCTTCTTATTTCTCGATAAGGTCATCGTCTCGTGTCCGTTCGTGTTTGTTGTTCGACCGGATCCCAACACACGCGGTATATAATTCATAACGTTTCTCTTGCTATTAACGATATCGTCCTAAACGTATATATATGTATCTACCGCAATTCGTAATGTTACATTTTTGGAGAAAATATTAACGCGGAGATACACGCGTATATCGTTAGACGTAAAGTTTTAAACGAGCACATTCGACCCCAGAAATTCTTCCACGTTGTTTGGCTTCGTACGGGACAGATCGCGAAGAATCGATTCCCGTGATCGGATTAGAGTTCGGGTACGACGACTTAACTACAAATGATCATAATACATACAAACAAGCGCAAACGAGCGTTTGAGCGGTATAGAATAGTCAGAATTGTCATTAAGCCCGAAGAATGGTTGCCCGTTGTGACCCGTGGGATCTGCCGGTTGCGTCTACACGCGCCTCCACGCGCCTCCACGTTCGACCGAATCCAGTCACACGGACAGCATACACCTTCGCGAACGTTCGATTCCCTCGATTCTTGCCTCGACCCCGACAGATCTCATATCATCCACCGCCATCCCCTGGGCTCTCACTCATCTGCCGACAAAAGAGCATCTGCGCGATCCGATCTGTAATGCTGCTGCAACCTGTTCACAAGTAGCTTGCCCCGTGCACAGCATGAATTCATTATCAGTCTAGTATAAACATATTGCCACTGGAATCGGGAACGGGGAGCCGCTGTCAGTGGCGGAAGCTACGCGCTACCAATCCGACTGCTGCCTCTGCCTATTATCCATCCTCCCCCCGGACTACCTATCCGTTCCACGGCTTACCATTCTTTCATACGTCAATCAGCTTATAGAAAATTCTGATTTAGTCAATTTTAGCCGGAACGCGTAAAACTATAATCCCATAGACGGGGTGCTGATCGAAGATTCGGCGGAACGCTGGACTGTCTGGTTTCCACAAGGTGCCACAAATATTTCGTAACCGAGTTTATTATATCTCGTTAGAGCCTAGAAGCTGTTTTCTATCTTATTGCTATTTAAGATTCGTGAAAGATCGTGGTTTAGTCGGCTTTAACTCGCCGGGACGCGTTACCGCGATAACATAAGTAACCATAAGTAAGTCGAAGGAGAATACGACGATCGAAACGTAGCAGTGCCTTTTTCATATTTTGCTATTACACATCTTTTATCCGTTTTTGTTTGAGATTCCATGCATACGTTTTCAATTCGTAGAGAACCCTAGGGCTTAAAAGTTTTTTCTTGTTACACTCTGGTCACCCTTAAAAATACTCACCCTTCGTACATCACACCTTCGCGCATAAGATGAACACAGTGACAGCTGTCATTCGATCGTTTCTATGTATACGAAATATATGTGCTTTGGACAAAAACGACTTTTACGGAGGAAAACTTTGTATTTAACGTTCGTCTACGAATAACATTCTATGCGTTGAAAGCTATACGGTTCTACAAAATTCCATTAGTCGTTTCGTAGGTACTGTAGTCGTACCTTTATTTCTATCGCACATAGTAAACAGGTGTTTGTTCTAAAGATTCGTACGAATCACCTAACATGTTTCCCCGTGATTACTTTTCCAATCGCCAACAGAGATCACTACGATACAGATAAATCTGTCCCATTTCTTACAAAGAATTCTTCAAAAAGCCCAACTATCCAAAGCTGTAAATCTTCGAAAGCAGCGTATCTTTACAAGCTGCGATATCTTTAGACTTGTCTGGAAACTAACGAGAGAGAATCCAGTTTATAGACGGACGATGGAACTCGTTTGCCTGACGTTTGACCGAAATTCTCAGGAAAACGGATTTTCGCGATGAATCGCCGGAACTGGAACGAAAGCGGTGATTGATAAAAAAAAAAAAAGAAATTCTTCCTAGGCGTAGCTAATATAGCGGACACACGTACGTAGACGTAGGTACACGTGTGTGGTCAATGGCAGGCTGACTGTATATGCAGGACTGCGGTGGCAGGTGACGGCGTGTTGTGAGCTGCATAATGAATAATGCCAAAGCCGAACCACAAGCCGTTCCTGTCCTTCCACTTGGCTGACTGAATGACAGCCAGTCTAGGAAAAACCGCTGATTGGCTGTACATGCTCCTGGCTCTCGTGTCTGTCACATTCTCTGTGTCTACCTATGTGGGGCCTCGATCGAAATCAAGCTACACGCCGAGACTGATTTTCGTGTTTCCACCAGAAGGCGAATTCGTTCGATTTCTCGTTTCTTTTCGAATATCCTGTATCGCGTTCCGGATACAACGTTCGATCGATGGTTAAATGCTGAGTTTCAACGAGGCAGGGTTAAAGGGTGTGTGTTTAAGTACGATGCTCGAGATTCTAGAGAATTTGAAGATTGTCAGGTTTCGATCGAATTTTTACGTTATTACGTGTATACGTGTAGATGTAAGAATTGCTTTGCTTTAATTTAACGCGCGAAATGCATTTGTAGAACGGCAGCAGATATTTATAAACGAGGGTTCAACTACCATGCACAGTGTTTGTAAAGTTTTCTTAGCACTTTCGCGTATATGGTGCCACATCCGAAGCTGTATGGTCGATGCGATGTTGTTACTGTCACGATATAAATTATAATTAGTGGAGCCCGTAATACCCTTTGAATAAATAATCAACGAGTAGCAGCAACTACCCGTACGCTCGCCTCCATTTAAGTCAAGGTCTCGGAACTCATTTCTTGTCACACCTTTATGCTCCCGTTGAACATAAATTTACACGGTAACCGCATCTCGAAAGTCGAGCTGCTGCTGCTACTACGTCGATAATTCGACAAAGGACGATTTCTTTTCCGTTTTGTCCATCGTCGACGTTAATGAATCGACGAGTTTCAAAAGCTAAATTAAAATTTAAATAGACACATAGGTCGATAAAATTCGTTTAACCAAGAACACGTTTCAATTTTGCTAACGAATGTATTTTTTATCTCTCGTAAGAACGAATATATTATATTTTATACAATTTCTTGCTTTTTCTTTTAAATCGACTAGTAGAAAATTATACCAATTTCGAACGTCGTAAGAATTAATTTTCAAGTTTTCAAATACGATAAATACGATACGTCGCAATTTTATTATATAATTATTATTTGTTATATAATTTTATCGCGTTGAAGTTGGAGAAAAAGTAAAATTCACAGCGCCTATTTCATAACTAAAATACGGCTTAAGGTATGGAGATGCACGAGCAAGACTTCGTTTAAAGGACACTGAAATTGCTGGCTCGCAACCCTCGATAACCGTGACGGTGCTTGGAGAATCGAAAACTACTTTAAAGTAATTAGAGGATTGTCAACCCATCCCAACCCATTGCCTGTTCCCATTAGGGATGTTCCTCGAGTACAGATTCGAGTGGGATGAACGAGGAAAATCCCTGCTCTCAAACCCTCTCGCATCAGGAATCCGACTAAAATTTGCAGCTGGATATTATTTTAGATGGCGGAAAATGTTCGATCAGCCGTTACGCAAAACGCTATGTATTACGTAAAATTTCAAGAATTCATACGACGAAAGCAACTATCATTTTCGAAAATTTCGAAATTTTAATAAATAGAATTTAATCTTAAAGTTAAGATAAATAATCTGTGGAAGACACAATGTTTATGTTGAGATAATATTAGGTGATATTTAATTAAACAGAATTACAGAACCGAATGCATTTAAAATATAAGTGAGCGATATGGATTGTTGACAGTTGGCCAGTTACTCTGAGACCGACTGTAGGTAGTGACCCATGGTCCCTTAAAGATTTTGAAGCCCACTCTCTATACAGTAGTGAGTATGATCTGCGTAAGTGTCCTGTTCAAATGCCTGTGTAGGTGTCTGTATAAGATTATTTGCGCCTATGTGTGTAATATCGTTGTATTCCAACGATTCTATCGTATAGATTTCATTCGTGAGATAATTAAACCAACGGTTACTTTATCTTGGAAATGAGCGTAAGGGACGATAGACCACAGGTACACGTAGATGCAGGTAATACGAAGGAAGTTTAGGAATGATTTAAGATGGTATTTTATTTTATTCTTTGTCCGAGGTGGAATCGATACTCGATGCAGAATTTTCCAACAGCTTTTGTCCGTGTTCGGTAACAAACGGCAGATGGTTTCCGAAAAGGCTTTCGGTGCTGCTCTTCTTCGGAATTCGTCGAATTCGAAATGGTAGCGCGGTCTCAGTTTCCTAGAACGCTCCTTGCACGCAAATTGGGTTCAACGTGAATACTTAATGCGAAACTGTGGTCGAGCAGGAGTCAAGGTGCAGTGATGGGAGACAGAGAGGAAAAGGTCGTTTGGCGTCCGTCCGAGGTGCCAACTTAGTTAGATCGTCCAACCAGGCGACTTCGCACGGTACATCACGTCCGATATATCATCGACATTCTCTACCGTTTACTATTATACATTTTCCAAAAGGCATTTTATTAACCGAGAACGAAGATATTTTCGCTTATCTAATGACTGAATCCCGTGTCATAGATTTATAGGCATAATTTTTCTGCTCTTTGCATAGCGATATATCACGTACTGTTGTAGCTAGATTATGCGATTAATCCTTCTTATTTCGCGGAAGATAGTTGTGATAATAATTTATCGCGTATTTGCACCTGTTAATTTAATCGATTTATTCGAATCTAAATTTACGATATTAATGGAAATTTCATTTAATCCATTGGAAATTTGAATCATACCGTAAATAATTTTCTAAAATGTCAGCGAAAATATGGCAGTTTTTAAAGCGTATGGCGAGACACGCAGGATCGTAGCCAAAGAGAATGGAGGAAATCAGAATCGACGGAATAACGTATGTACATACATACGACAGCATAATGTATAGAAGTAAAGAAAATTTTCTGTTTGATTTCATGGCAGCATCCTTTTATCGAACATTGTACCTACTAAAGAAACATGTTACATATTGAAGAAGATCTTGCTTCTGAAGCCACGCGATCCGTATTCCGACGATATCAGAAGAATATACGATGTAAATGATTCTCGTTATTAGGTAGAAACCGAGTTACCTCGTCCTGTAAGCGAATTACAAAAATTGCCAGCCGTTCCCGTACCGTGGCAAGGATGTATTTTCTAGTAATACTTAAACGTGATCCTCTGTATTAAGGGAGTAATACACGTGCATATTGTAGTGGAAATATAGCTTACTGCGAGTATTAGAAAATATTTAAAAGAATTCAACGTTATAGATTTCTTTACCTTTATAAATATATCGAACGAATACTTATTTCGCTTGAATTGAAATCGAAATGATACTCGTATACTTAAAATTATAGGAATTTTGTACAATTTTAATCTTATCGGTATCGCGAATGTTGATAGGATAAAATATTCGTACGTATAAAGAGACTTGCGTCGTAGACGCGTAGCGAAATACGTGAAATACGTCGAAAAGCAAGACCACGCACGGTTAATCGTCGTTTCTCGCTACCTGCGAGCAATATCGGTTGCTTTTCTCTCGCGTTGACATCCTTCGGAGGAAACAAAACGATTTACTCGACGAAATTGGACGTGAGAAAGTTTTTCACGCCACCGCAAAAAAAGAACGAGAAGAAAAGAAACGGCGAAAAGGAGAAAAGAAGGGAGGAAAAAAAGAAAGAAAGACAAAGATATACGTTACAGGCTGTGTGATTAAAAAGAAAGAACAAGTCCACGGGAAAGAAGTAATAATCGCTAGAGAAGGACGACGCTTATCCTCTGATACAACATTCCGGACGTCCTCGGTATCGTGGTCACTGCAGTCGCATTAGTTAGGACTAACAACGCTGGCGGACAATCAAAAGCTGATGGGCCATGATTCGCTATGATAATGAACCATGAATATGGCATGAGGCGAGTGAGCTGGGGACGGCAACTCCTCGCTTCGCTCGCTAGCCTCCATACCGTGGCCAATGGTCGGGGTTAAAGGGAGTTGAGGTGGGAATATGAAGGGATGAGAAGAGTCGAGCCACCGATGCGCGGTAATACCTCTGTTGACGCTCGGATTAAAGTCTTTTTCGACGCACGCATCGAACCGGCTTCATCGGCATCGAACCCTCCCGCTTGTCCACCCTTTCTGTCACGAGTCACCAAACTCGGCACAGAGTTGTCCTTTACATTTCAAATTACAATCGAGCGCGATTCTTGTCAATCGGTTCCTTGCCGATAACGAAAGACGACAACTAGCCAACGAGCGATAAACCAGCGACCAATTCCAACAAGTTTTTCGCGAAAAACTAGCGAGTCTTCTTAGACGCGTTAACTGATAAGTAACGTTGGCGAAAGGAATAAAACGTAGGAAACAATGGCCGAGTGTTACTCTTCCGATCTTCCAACGTTAGAGGAGGATTAAAGAATTGGAATTATTTTCAGATGGAACGTTCGACTTGTAAGTAAACTTGTAAGTTTTCGTTATTTCGAATAATAAGAGCCGTACGATTTAAAGAAATACATGCACGATTTGATAGTACTTAATGATTTCTTAGTGGCAGAGGAGATTCAGATCGATGGATTTCAGTGGTATCGGCAAATTATAGCTTACAACGAGCAAGTGGCAGTCTTTCTGAAAACTATCTTGAGACGTATCGTTCCGTTAACTTCAAAAGGGTTAAAAGAAACAAACTTTTCCTTTCCTTTCTAAAACAAGGTTATCGTCTGACACAACGGCTAATAGCTTAGCCGATGTATAAACCTTCTTCGAACGCACGCAAACGATATAAAGACTTAAAGATCGAAGATACAAGATAGGAGATATAGCTAGCAAAAGTGACCTACAAATATCTATATTCGGCCGCATTAAAAAACACGCAAGACGATATACCGTACGTGATGTGGGGGAGGGGGGGTAAAAAGGGCGAAGAGGGCGAAAAAGGCGAAAAGGGCGGAACAACGTACATACTGTCTAAGATTGTAAACCGTAGAAAAGTGCATAAAGCAAGACCGTGAACGCTCGTGGCGATAGAGGGCATGCGGTAGGAGAGGGGGTGCGGGGAGTATAAGGGTAAAGTTAAGGGTAAAATAAACGGGGGCGGTTGGATAAAAAAGAAGGGAAAAGAAGGGAAAAGAGGGGCAAGCAGAGGAAGAAGAAGGAATATGCGTGCACGCGAAGGTGCGTGCGCTGTATAACCATAACCGCGGAGCTGGAGCCACTGTTTCAGCGTTTCACAGAGCGGAGCGGAGCCGAATGACTGAACGAGGGTGCGGACTCGCGTGGCCCGCATTGGCTGCTGAATTATATATGAATGGAGCGTAAGGGCTGTTGCCTAGCAACCGCATACACCACGTTAAGACAAAATGGAGAAGCACGCAGCATCCGTGCGCGGGCTGAGCTGCGTTCTCCCTTTCTCCGTCTCTTTTCTCTTTGCATCGCGGTCGGGTCGCGTCTCGTCGTCGTGCATTTCCAGCAAGAGTAAGACGTTCTTCTCTCTCTTCTTCCAATTCAACTTCCCCCTTCCTTCGTCTCTTTTTCCGTTTCTCCTGCTTCTCCTCGACGAACCATTTTGCTTCGGCCGGCGATCAAGCTTCGCAGGACATTTTTTCTCCCGCTGGACTCCTTCGATTTCCCTTCGATTTCCATTCGATTTTCCACGTATCTCGCGCCTATCGTATCCGATATCTCGACTTAACGGCGATTAAGGCATCGGCAGAGACACGTTCGAGTTTTGAAAATTCACGCGGCTTGTTTCTCCGTTCTCGGCGCTTGAGAAGCTAGATTTTTCAGTTGGTTAAAAGGAAATTACGTTTGGGGTTTTCGCGTCGTTGATCTTTTTCTTACTCGCGCGAGCAATTTTTCAAGTTGCTTTTAACGTGGAATTAGGAATTAGAAACGAACACGTAAGTAGGTACAGCTAGTTGTACGTATCATAGGGTAAAAAATATTTTTTCTCATTGTAGGTACGTTAATGAGATATTAAAAGATTTTTTTTTTTTTGCCATTAACGGGTGGCCAGTGAAGTCAGGTTACGTTACCGAATCGTAATTTCAGCTTGGATCGTTCTATCCTTTTTTCTGTTCGTCGTTTCTACTATTTTACGTACGTGCGCATTAAGCTGATAAGTAGACGTATCTTTGACGGGAGCAATGGACGTCCATTAGCAAGCTTTGTACCGATCTCGGGGTAGCCTTCTACCCCGGCGTTAACCCCACCAACCTCGCTACCCCAACCATTATGTCCCGACTATATCGTACGCGGCGAGCCACGTACTGTTCTTCTTCCCATGAGCGCCATTATTCGTTCCTTCTCCGTCTTTGAAATATGCTTAGGTCGTTCCACGGTTGCTTTCGTATGTATCTTGATCTCTTACGACGCTCGATATGAGCGTTTATCACGGTGGATAAATTATTTCTACGAATTTCAACCTGAAAATAACATCTATATTTTCGTCGACCGAAATTTGGTAATAGCGTCGCCAATAATCGTAATTATTTGCGATACAGCCATGCGAATTATTTAATCTTATAAAATTAGGAATATAAACCTTTTAGGATGTATTATTATCGCGTATATTTACCGCATAAACCATTCACATATTTGCGATAAGATGTATCTACGTCTATACTTGCTTATCCTGAAATAAGCATTTACCCACTTTAAATTATACATCTTGGACAGTCTTGCGTACACACGTATGTATCTACTTATGCCATATGTGCTAGAGCGAGCGTGTCTGACAGGTTACGGACCGTTTCTACTTATTATCGTAAACCGGTGTGTACTATCTTTACGAGGTATATTCGTATTTACATGCGAGATCGGACGGTTGACCCGCTCATGTGACATTTCGCGTACCTACTTTCGGCACAGATTTCCAGGTTATATGTATTTGTTTAAATTGATATGTCTATAATTCGTATGTCTATATAGGTTATATTTATTTCTATAGGCGTAATATTAACGCAGACCCGTCCGATTAGTTGCAAGTCATTTCTACTTAGAGTCTGTACGCGAAACTATCACAGCATATTAGAAATAAAAGTAAATCACGTCGTTTAAATAGGAAATTATTTTACGTTGGATATTTCTTTAAAGAGATATCAACGTGTTTATATCTTTGTTATACTTATTTCGAAGATAAACGTTTAAAATTGATGTTTCCTAAATTTCAATTCGTTCCGGTAGATATTAAGGAAAGTTATTAAATTACTAATTAATATTAGTACGTAGTGATTATTAATTTTTATATTTACTGAATATATTATACGACACGCGTGTTGTACCGCTCTTTTAAACCGCGTTATATCCATTTAGGTTTGTATTTTCTTGATTTTCTGAAAATTAGCGCGGAAAATGCAACATCTTCCAATTAGATAGGTAGGCACGGTATGTATGAAAGTGCTTCGTTAAAATTAAAAAATTGTACCGTGGTAAATTTTTATTAGTACATTTATTCCTAACGTTATTATTACGTATCTGGACTTATAATTGTCCGCTAGTGCCTACTCGTATAAACATGGAGTAGAATTAAGAGCAATTTTTTTACATCTAAAGTAGAATAATAACTCGTAGTTTGAGTTATAACTTTTTGCATGTAATAGAATTTTTAATGCAAGGAATTTTAATAATAATTATTCTGGTTATACAATGGGGCGCCAAGTCTGTAACGCAGCCTGCATATTTTATAGTTATTAAGCAATGTTGCGCTGTACAAAATATTGTGCCAAAATTACCATCAAAAATATCAGATCTTCTCGGTCAACTTGCACAATAACATCAAACGGATTAATAGATGAACATTTCCGCAATTCTGTTTTCACATACACTTTTACAAAATATCGATCATAAATTTCTCACGGCAATCATTCCTTTTTTCACAAATCGTGGTATAATTTGCCATACTGCATATCGAACATTTTCACGCGTTTGGTTCGACCATTTGGAAGTCACATCGATCCTCTTTAAAATTGAAAAGTAGAGAAAAGTAACAATGTCGGTGTAAGAATTATCTTCTTAAGTTTCTGTGTTATTTTTCGCTATCTTTTCGCGGTAAAGTATCTAAACGGTGAAGTGGAGAAATTTATAAAAAATCGAGTCGAACAGTTTGGCTTTCTATTTGTGCAAAAGCTAATAATCTGAACGGTCGTTTTATAAAATAAGGAAGCTCTTTGTAACCAATTTCGACTAGAATACGTTCATGCATCGAAATGAAAAATCGACGTATATATGTATGTACGTAGTTTCTTCTCCCGCGAGCATCGTCTCTCATCTTTCTTCCTTCACAATCCATTTGAACCGGTCCTCTCGGAACCTTTTTTCACCCAGCGGATCACGTGACAGATCACAGCCGTTTCTTGGTGACACATGTAAGAGACCGGTTCTAGTCCCAATACGGGCGAAGCAAGCCGATCATCTCAAATTACAAAGGGTATCGGAAACGGATTTATTTCGCCGCCCTTTTTCCTTCTATTATACGCTTAACAGTCTATAAGCTTGAAACGGATCTTTCCTCTTCGATCGCGTATGATTTTCAGAAATGAACGCGTAATAACCGTTACAATTATCGCCATTTTGGTATTAAAAACGCGTTACTCTTTCGTTCGAACAATCGTGTTATCGTCTTTAAGAAAAAACTAGCTAACGCTAATGCGAAAATTAATATTTTCAACTTGTCTCTCAAATAGAGTTGCAACATATCCGGAGTTAAGTTGCCAGGTATCTGCTTGTAGGCCGTCGCAAAACGAAAGAAACTTTTCGGACAACCTAATATATATAACAATAGCATACGATGCAGGGTAGCTACGTATAATTATTCGATCTCAGTTTAGGTTAGATGTTTGGTTCGCATTCAGATTAAAAGGGTAATAATCAAATATGGTACACTTAATTCCCTTGTATCCCGATATAATTCCATGGAAAATATATGTGTTTCTCCCCCAATCTGTAGGCCCCACCCAGCCTGTTAAATATAATCTGGTAGCGCGTTTGTTACTTCTTACTCTTCCATCTCCTCCTCGCAGTATTCAAGTTCCCAGTTTCCTCGTGTAGGCTTTGTAGAGGCAGAACAAGGGGTTAACCTCCTACATTATTCAACCGTTCATTATATATGAATAAATTTTCGAGTAATGCCGAGATAAAGCTGCCAAGTTTTAGGTACCTGCTCCGCTTGAATATTTAGAAGACACTGTCACGCAGTACCGTTATGCTCCGTCTTCTCCTTAACTTTCTGAGATTCATATAGAACTATAACGTTCGTCGATACGTACGTACTCGGAGAAGGAGACGTTTCTCAGCGGTTTACAGATAGACATTAGCATTGTGCTAATTCGATCGCAATTACTTTTAAAAGCTCTTTCATGAAAATTCTATGTCTACGGACGAACGATGAATTCGACGATCCACGCTATCATCCTTGATCGTGTTTATCGACGTTGTTAATACTTACATTACGCATATTATACCTGGAATTTATTACTATACGTACGTACGTGTTAGAAACCAATAATTTTTGCGTTAATATATTTAAACGAAGTTTAACTCTGCTTTTAAAGCATGTATCACGAAAGACCGGTTTTAATTGCTCAGTATTTTTTTTTTTTTTTTTTTGCCTTTTATAATTGATCGTTAGTGAAACAGAAAATGTTCTGCTTTTTAATAGATCACGTTAAAACGTTGGAAATATAGTATCGCGTATACATAATTTGTTACAAAACGATATTGGGTTGTTACTTATTAAAGCGCATAACATTTTGCTATATTACGTCACTTAATATCGGTAATGAAATTTAAATAGAAATTTAAATTGATTTCAAGTGATTAAAATTACAGTTCATTGCTTTTCCTATAAAACTTCAATGAAACGTTAACGTATCGTGCAGAATATTAATAACAGCTTGCATTAAATTAAATGTATCTTTACCTTGTAAAAAATAAATAATAAACAGTTTAAGTGAACCACCGTAAATCGAATATTTTTCACAATAAACAGAGTGACGATAAAATAAACCGCTCGTGGACTAAAGAAATTACTCGACCAATTAAAGGTACTAATCGACGTTGAAGAGGCGTAAAAGGAATTCGAAAGGGATAACGTATAAAACACGACGCACGAGGAATTAATAAAGAAGATGAAAGAAATTGACACTTTGAAATTTGTTAAAATTCATAATTGATAATTCGATATACAGTTATGAAATATACTATTTCGGTGATCTTATCGGGGGTGGCACTCGGCTTTACGAATTTTATCGCAATAGTCATATCGGTTAATAAGGCAGAATGTACATACTTACATAGATTCACGACATGGTCGATACTCGTTACTCTCGACTAATTTAACGTGATTACGTGACGGCAGACGGGTCAATAGGAATTTACAGTGTTTGCCGATAGAAATCAAAGCAGGGCACTTAACCGTGTAGACAGACGACAGGCGGTGGAGAGAAGCAACTTGACTGGCACAGCGCACGGGAGAGGGAATATAAGGGAGATGAGAAGAGAGCGAGAAAGGGAATCGCGAAAGATAGACAGAGTCGGAAAAATCCGAGGGAAAGAATCCGGGTTTCATTCGCTAATCAACGAAGATGGAAGCGAAACAGAAGCTCGAATAAGATAATAAAAATGGGGAAAGCGGGCGAACGATAAGAAGAACGAGAGATAAAAGTAAAATAAGAAGAGAGAAAATTAAGGATTCCGATAGAGCAACATCGAGAGTGCATAAAGGAGAAAAACATAGTATGGTGGAGTGCAGAGGCTTTTGGAATTGAGTGGAAAGAGTCACGACCACGACTGCCAGTCAACCGAGCATTCAACTAGTTTGGTCAAGACTTGGCTAGTTGGACAACGAAACACAGCAACGAATCAGAGAGCAACATCAGTTTCTACTGGCTGGCCGAGTAGCCAACTACGTCGGCAGCCAACATAGTTTCCTTCTTTTAATGTCATGTCACTACCTAGAAACGAAACGCGTTAATCTTTTAAGAGTATTGGCTGACCGATCCTTGCCAATTCCCTGGGCAAACCGCTACCACTTCGATTGACCATTCCTTTGAGCTTTATATTGTACGTACATCGACTGGCAATCGGTCTCTGCGCCGACAGAAACGTAAGAAGGTATACTTTATAGTTGGACGATTTATCTGGTAATAACGTCATTTGAATCACGCGAAACCGAATTGCAGTCGAAGACACGCGATACCCTGTAGTAGTCCATCCTGTTCGTGCTTCGAATGGAAGGAGGACAAGTTTAAAATTGGGGTTCATAGAATGTGACACACTTCGATGACGGTTCTTCCTCCGCGATACCTTAATAAATTTAATCGATGAGGTCGTTTCTTTCGGTACTTTTACCGAAACTACTACGCAAATTAGATACGCAAAAGCTTGATTTCTCTCGATAAATCGATTATTATAACGCTTCGTATGGAACGATTATGGGCGTTAATTTTCATCGAATATATGTACCTACAAATACAGTTACGTGTTACTTTCAAAGCGTTACATTTAAGGGCATTTGGTATATTATTCGTCAAATTCAAGCTTCGAGCGCGTGTATTCCCAGAGCAAATAAGTAAATTTCCAAGTAGCTGAGCCAACAGCGCTTGTATCTTGCCCCAGCGCGCTTCGCATCTTCCTAACAGTAGCGCCATCGAGACGCAACTTTTGCCCTTGGTTCAGCAGGAGAAAGAGCGCGAGAACGAGCGTGTTAATAAGATGACAGGGACGGAGGCGCGTCTCTATAGTCGGTACAGTGTATAGCCGGCTGATTTGAAGTGGTTAGCAGAAGAATACAAGGGGGCGAGACTGCATCAACATAGAGGGTGACCGTACGAGTTTTTGTATTATACGGAGATTATCAACCTGTTCGGTTCCATTTCGAGGGTACACAGAGTGCCACCGGTAGTAGTAGATAGTAGAAGAAACACAGAACGAGCGAAGACGAGGAGCGAGAGAGCGAGCGTGATGTGGTGGCATACGGAGAGAACGAAAGGGGGACGCTTGTAGCTTGTAGCTTGTAGCTTGTAGCTTGTAGCAGAGCGAGGAGAGTTGGAAGGGGTCGAGGATGAGGTAGAACGGAGAGGGTCGTCAAGAAGGGGGTTTGTCCCAAGTTGGGGGGTCGCGAATAGAGCATGCAAGCACGCACAGGCTGCATTCCCTTGGGACGAGGCCGCTCTTTATGCTCGATATAATACCGCTCTCAAAACATACACACTTCTCCCGTTCTCTTAACGTGTGTAGTCGGGGAGCGAGCCAGGCTACACGATAGGTGGGGTTCCTACATCTATGTATGTATATCGTTTCACTGTCTATACCAGTCTATGGTACGACAATACCGCTTCCTACACGACTGAGCCGCGAGTGTACAGCCGACGAACGCGACCTTCACCGGATACGGGATCAAGCCCGTAATTGATTTGAGAATCGCAAACTCGTCTAACGATAAGATGCTCTCCGATTTAGGAAACGAGGGGTCGAATTGTGTTTTTGCTGGCTACACGGAGATTGCCGTTTCAACTCTCTTTACTTTAACGAGGAAAATTTTTGAATTTTATTGCGCCGTACTGCTTATATTCCACTGAATTGCAATGATCAGACTGCGAACGTTTAGACATTTATAACGGCTATATATAAAAGATATTATACACCATGGTATTTATCATAGCGTTTACATTCTAATTGCACAATTGCAGGTCCGAGTATATCAAATATACGTACTTTTCGCTTGCAAAATGTTTCATATTTATTATATTTTCTATTATATTTTGTATTATGCCAGTGCTATGAATAATATGCATCTTTCGTATCTCCTCAAGAATTTATGTATATCCCTCATTTGACGCGAAATTGCAGCATCTTTATATCTACATGCATAAAAATGTATGCAAGTGAAGATACTTGTCTTTCGTATATGTACGTACGTACATGCTGTGTTGCTTTATTAAGTCGTTCTTCTTACTAGGTTGAACTGCAACATATCGCTCAACTTTATGCGTTCCGTTTCTGTGTATTCTTTATGCGTGAACTTTCATGTTCTATATCGTGACTAATTATAAGGCGATTCCTCAGTCTCGCGTGTCGAATATCTACCCGTCACTGTGAACTTACGTTTCTTTTTATTCATCAGTCACGGCATTTTCCATTCGAGCTGTCTTCGTTATAATTGTTCGTACAACAATTAATCGCGAACCCCTCGCACATCCGCGAAATTAACTTCTGTATGACCGAATTTCTACACGCATTTACACGACGTTATAGAGTTTCATTTCAAATGCGACATGACACAGTTTTACTAATCACGTGTTAGGTGTATAGTATATAGAGATAAAACGCTAAGTGATAAGCGTCTTAGGACATCGATTTTTATTTGTAATTTTTGTCTCCTAACGTTCGAAAGATTCATCAGTGGAAAAAGTAATCTCAAATTTATTGTTAGCTATTTCATTATAATTTTTTTAGCTATTTAATTTATTATTTTTCTTTGCTATTTATTACGAGAAGCGCACTTTGACGAGTGTGCAAATTTCTCGTAAAAGAAATACGATCCCGAAATTCAACGTCAAGGATTTTCCACCAATTTTTGCTTTCATGAAATTCAATTTTCCGAGCTTTATTCTAAAGGCAGTTTACAGCTTATTACAAAGAGTAGATACCGCCATTATATAAAAATATAATTATAGTACCTATCTATACTATGGCAAACAATATCTCTTAAATCTTTTTATAAATATTTATGTAAATTCATATTTCTATGAATACAATTATAGAATCTAAACACAGATTTGCTTCCATACACACGTTACAGACACGCATACTACGTACGAGGACGAGAGCGCCTGTTTGAACGTAGTCACGCATTTTTGAAATATGAAAAATTTAGAGACGTTTTAAACACGTAGAGAAGAATATCGTAAGAATCTTAAAAATACCCGTGTGTGTCGTGACTGTCGTGGCAGATAGTCGAAAATGCTTTCATCACCGATACGATACACACGTTGCACGTCTACCGACGAAGAAAACTCCTCGGCGGTCTTATCCTATTACAGTCAAGCTTGCCACTTTCTAGCTAAGTCGAAGACAAGACCCTCCGTTGCTCCCATTTAGTAATCCCCGACGTTGGGCGGGAGTTTACAAGGAATATTTAAGTCTCCGCTAAGCTAGGATTAAACGAAGGCAAACAGTTTGATTAGCGGAGACCAGCTTTTGTTTTTGTTACCGCATTGTGTTTTAAATGACGCGGCAATTGGGATTTTAAGATTAACGCTGCGCCGTAACGTTTCCAGATAGTGGTTCCCCATCACCATAGAACAGAATAATAAAAGAAAGATATTCGATCATCGACTTTATCCTTTTATGTTAATTTTATACATTTCGTGACTGATTTCATTTTAAAACGGGAACATTAAACGGTGTCACGAGGCTTCTTCTATGGAAACGATTAAAAATCTACAGAATTCTTCTACTACGTACGACCGTAGTACGACTACACTAATTTCTTTGTATAAAAATGGACTTAAATGAACTGTAATTAACCAAAAAAGGGAAAGGCGTAGAATTCTAAGCAAGAATTTTGAAGTAGAACGTTCGTGTGATTCGACCGCACAGTGATCTGATAAAAATGTCTATTGTATTACAGAACTATCGTAGTACGTTATTTAATTATCTACGCAGTTATTATACGAATTAATTTTTTAATAATATCGATATCTGTCATCCGTACGCGTTAATAAGAATTTAATCGTTAATTATTTATCCGGAGCGCGTGGTGTAAATGGCTGTTAGTAAAATTTTGTTTCTTTTAAGGAAGACTTAAATCAATTTCTCCTTACAGCGCGGAAAGGACCGAGTTTAATCTTCCGTACGCAAAACTACAATGTTTTATAATAACGCGGCAACCAAGACAGCGGCGGTATTAAGGGGGAACAAAGTACTCTCCGGCGACGACAAAAAAGTTCATATTTTTTCAATTAAGACGGGCGAGCAAGCGAGGGTAGATTCTCGTCAAGGCAGGAGAGGGTCTTTCGACACTATTAGCGCTCTCGTAAAAATACGAAAGAGCGTCGTGCACGTCGCGCCAACTCTTTCCCACTTAAATATGAGATCAAGGATTAACAGTAACAGTCGCTGCTGCAAGCAGTTGTGTTTAATTTGCTCTCGAACGAACCGAGTTTCGTTCTTCTTCCGCTTAATCCGATTTACCTTTTACCTGCGTATCAGTGGAAATAACGTGAATTGTAACTTGATTTGATTACGTGACTATATAATTCTACAATCGTTCGTAAATATGTATATATGTATGTATATATATACACACACACACGCATGTTTGCATTGTTTTCACCCTAATAAACGTTTTTCTTCTTTCATATCATTTTAATATCAGATCTTTATATTTTATTCATATTACGATAAAATACGAGAGGTTCTTATCTATTACTTCGACGAATATAAAATCCTTAAATAATCTATAAGGGCAATTATACTTATCTTCTTCTAATACGTTTTAACATAGTATTTTTGCGTTATTACTATTTGGTAGTTTGCTTAACTACCAAAGTTAACAAGTCCTTTCTATCGCTTTCATAACGTCGATGGTATTTACTTATTTTTGAACAACTCTTATGTCTCATTAAACATTTAATTTAGAAAGTCGATTTATCGCATTGGTATGGAACTAGATATCTTTTCCAATTCTACTTTAATTTTTATTTGAATCGCGTTTGTCCTTTATTAAAAATTTGATGCAGTCACTGAATGATCGTTGCTTGAAAGATAGATAGCCGAAGTCAGTTGGGTCCATTTTAAATCGCTTCAGAAAAAGCTATTCTCATAAAATTCGCTAAAATTTCTCAAGAGTATAACACGGTTTCAAATTTACTTTTCCATTTCTCTTTACATATTGTACTTAACAGAAGCTAATTGTAAATAAAAGCTATGGACGAGTGACAAAATAAGTGTTAAAAAAAATTCCTATCAAATTAGATTACTATGAAAACCGTCATCTTCTCGAACTCTTTATAGTGGATTATGTACATAGAAGAATTTCACTCGAATTACCACCGGTGATCACCGATATCATCCTGTGAGGAAAGAATTTCGTAACATAAAAGATTGAACTCCAGCAAATTCTGTTCGTACAACGTACAACAAACTACGCGTTAGGAAACAACGTACATAAGTACAATAATTCGTACATTCTCGAATCTTTTTGCGAATTAGCGAAAGTATATACGTACTTTACGGTGTCTGACACGGTTCTTCAATTTTGTCGAAGAATCCTACAAGTTAGAAGAGATGGAGAACTGCGAAAAAAGTAGCTGGTCGACAGGTCGAGCTGTCGGAAGACGCAAAGAGATAGTCGAGTATCGGCATCCATACGGCCAGTTGGAAGCTGAGGAGCGGTTTTCGGGCGAGTTAGGAGGGTCGAGAGGGGTGATTGTGTTCTGTATCATGTATAATTCACCAACATAGCTCGGGTCTCGCAGTCTCGCGTCGGCAACTCCTGCGTCGCGTCGTGCCCGTTATATCTGCTGCACCGGCCTCGTACTATACCGTACACAACCTCTCACTGTCACGACATCTTGAATATTTGCCTCTTCTTCCTCCCGCTTTTTTTCTCCTTTCTTTCTTTATTTCCCTCCTTTTGTTCCTTTCTTTTTCCTTTATTCCATTTTTACTCGGTTCCTTGGTCTTTCGAGCCTTTTCTCTCCCGTCCTTCAGTCCGATTTTTCTTATTTCCGCTTTACGTTGTCCATTCTTCCGGTCACATCGTTCTTTCAGTGCTGTCCCCTTGGTCAATTTTGCGTGTCACAAAGCTCTTCGTACGGCAATGGCGAGCCACGCGGTCGAACAATGTCACATAACTTTGATAATTCCACGACCGGTGCATCATTCATGAGATGGTCATTGTATCGCAATAACTCGTATGATGATATCGCGGTGTAACGGCTGGTATTCTTGGAAACTTCAAACTTACAACTACCGAGTTTATTCTTCCTGCTTCGCTCGCTTCTTTTCTTCACTCTTTCGTTCTTCCTTCATGCGATGTCACGAGGTTGTTTTACGAGATCGGAAAATGGTTGGAAGGCATTGGGAAACGGAAAATTTTCAAACGCCAAGTTCTTTCTTCTCTTCGCGATGGATCACGCGAAATGCGCTATTCGACGCTTCAATCGTCGGTATCTGAAAATTTGTATTCTGTATCCTGCCAAATCGACATAGACACGTACGTATAAATAAAAATTAGTAAGAAGCCAGTCAAGCTTATTCCGATTACTACGGACATTACTCAAAAACCCTTTCGAATCTGTTGAAACATGGAGAATGAATTACGTATTATAATATAATCGCAACATCGATAATCTATAGCGTGATCATTGTATCGTAATTACAGCACAAAAGCGAACGAATTTCCTTCTAGCTCCGGATATCGACGAGTATTGACGTATTAAACAACTGATCGGCCGCATCAACTTTTTCTGCTAAACTAAATTCCGCTAAATTAAGCCGCTCACGGCACAAATAGGAAAAATCCATCAGAATCGTCTCGATATTCGAATACAACAATTTTTTAAAATCGAGATACAGAAAAATTGGTAGGAAGTCAATAGGTACATACTTTCGAACGATCGTTGATCTGGAACGAACGGATCGAAAAATTAAACTAATCAAATGGAGCCGGAAGGTAAATTGGCTGTTTTCCCCGGGCTATTGGGTCACCGAGAACGAGTGCGCGCATAGTGCACCGGTTAGAACCGCACAAGTGTAGCGATAATATAAACATGATTTGTAACACAAAGGCTACATGGGCTAGGCACGTCTGCCACATGTTCAAGCCTGATCGTGAATCGTGAGTGCAGGAGTGTGTCGTGTCAGCGTAGGCTTGTTCGCGTATTGAACGACCCCATATACTCCTCCATCCTTATACGCGGTGTTTACACAAGCAAACAAGCCTTAGGTACCGAACGGTGTTTACATGCTGTACCAATTAATCAGCAGATACTATAAACTCGTTTCCCTCGCGGCTTTTTCCTTCTCAAGTTCTCTTCCGACACTGTACCCACCGCACATATGTACGACAGGTTGCTGCGTGCAACGCAAGTGCACCTAAGGATCGCTTATTTGTTACAGCTCGATGCTTCAACTTTGTTCACGATACTTGGCTCTTTTATTTTCGTTGCGAGGAAACTCTTGAAAATTTGCTTAACGCGAGATTTTAAAGTAGAAGGCAAAATGCCGTTGCGATAGAAAAGTTTGCTTCTATTTCTTATTTATGATATAATAAATATATTAACTCGTATAAATATGAAAAATTCGGACTTTGATTCCCTCGAAAATTATTGATTTTAGCCCTAATACAATTAATATTATTTATACAATCTTATAAGTTACGAGTTGTAAGTTATAAATTATATCAGTTCTGGTGAGTTAACTTGTATAACGAGTTCGACATCAAAGCGAGTAAAATTCTATAATTGAATTTCACAATTTCCAAGTTAATTGTTCGTTTTATGTGACGTTAATTGTGTCCTGCTTCGAAAGTAATATTACCGAAAATATATTCTTGTTAAATAAATAAGTCTGAATTATCACGAGGAAATGTTGCACATTCTGAATATTAGTATTACACCGTTGTGATTGAAAGTAAGGATCGAATTTAAAAAGCCCAGTTTCTTCAATCGTTTCATCGCGCGACTGGGCCAATCGAGATTGAAGCAATCTTATTCTGTTCGTACTTAAGATCGGAATGCGATAAAATGTTCATAAAAATTTAAGGAAATTAATGTATGCCGGTATATTGCCTACCTATCTCTATAATCAGATAACTATGGAGAAAAAAAAATACGGAAAAGAGAGATAGCTACAAATCGTAAAAATAATTTCGTACGACCTATTTGTGAAAAATCAAGAGGATTGCATTAACCTAATTAATAAGGGGTCGTTAATAGAGTCTATGTTTTGGTTTAGGACAAAGTCACGAAAAGCATCGATATGTATCGTACATCGCTAGGATACTACCCATTGGCCATTTTATGAAAAGCTACGCTATATATGTTTTGAAGTGCGATTTCCTGATTTGGATAAATAATCTTTTTAACGGTCTATTCGTGTTCATGTTGTACATTTATAATTCCACACAATACTTGATAGTGACACGACACGCGACGCCACACGTCTGCGTCTATATTCCTTCCACAGAAACACGCCACGAGATTCTATTATCACGCTCCAAACTGTTGTTTATTTGTATAAACAAAAAGCACAATGGTATGTTTAAGGCAGCGAGACGAAAACTTTGGACTAATAATAAACTTTGGACAACAATCAACAATCGTAGAATCGAAAAGAAATCTTGCAAAGTGCTTATTATTAATTAAGGCGCTTAACTTGGCCGTTTATGGTAAGATTAATTAAAAATTACCTATCCGCTGTTGAAATTTTGAGATGAATCTGTCCTGTCGATTTTTCTCTTCCCGTTCGTTTCTTTTCAATTGTGTTAGCTATTTTAGAAAAATGTTAATTAATAAACCATAATTTGATAAAGTGTAGCTTCAAGTTGATAGGTGTACACTCATTCTTTGCACTCGTCGAACGCGAACCTCAAATATTACGTTCACTCGCGTAAAAATTGTCGCTATTCGTAAATTAATTGGGAACCTGTATGTTTCGTACCCTATCCTTTGGAATTTCTGTCGCATATCAGTAGGCGCTGCAAGAATCCTCGATGTCAGACATTTGGTAGCAGATGGAACAATTTTTTAATTCGAGTCGACGTGATTATAAGTCGATTTAGTCGTTTCAATAGGGAGAAATGAAGAAGGGTAAAAAGATAGAAATTTATCAATAACATCAAGGTTTATTTTATTATACTATAATATTTATAATTAAGTAGGTACTTGGAACAAAGTTGGACACAAAGTATAGTAAATGAGAGTTATGGCACATGATATGTACAGTATGGAGGAAAATCGTTTTCCTTTCTTTTGTTGTACATTGCGCGCAATTTGGTGTATTTTAATGAACATTGTTCTTCGTTATAGTTTAATCGTTTAAAGAAATGGCTTTACCTCGCGAAGCTTCGTCTTTACGCGTAATCTACAATTCGTTTCGCTGACTCGCTTTATTTGTTACAAAGGTGTGAATAACTTTCATCGTTCGTCGCGTCCTAAATGAAAAATTCGTAGAAGCTATCGTACACTGTGAATCGACAGAGGTTTACAAAGATTCTCTGTGCCATAAAACGACACGAACAATTCTTTCTTACGACAGAATGCGCTATCAATTAAATCGACATACAGTAGGTATAGGAGTATAGATACTCGAAAGCGAATAGAATTTAACTAGTGGATCAATTATTACATAACAATTTACAAAGGACATTTACGTTCTTGATTATATACAAATTCATAAATGTGTCTACAACGAATACGTACCTAATGGAAAGCTTTACACAAATTAAACGAACGATATGAAAAACTAACCGGTCGTTTTACTAAGTCGTCTCAAATAATTCCTCAACTTTACATCGCATCGCCTTAAAACTTAGAACGTTGTTCCAAGTTGCACGCAACATATTTACATAGAAATTCTACAATATCAGATAATTAAACTAATACTTTTATGATATGTCTTTATTATATTATTATATCGTTCATCGATCATGTTCTTACTCATAAATGGTGTTCGGATGCTTTTACAGTACATTCTTGCTAGACTTTGTTATATCTTACAGAATTATATCGCTTCAGACCAAATTCTGTTGGTTCTCTGTACAATGAATTCGTAAAAATGATCCCGTTAACGAAACTTACTTCCAACTACGACAAAGAAAATTCTCTGTTTTACATGTACGCGTAAAGATAAAACACAAATCTGAACTGTGTGTATAATTCATGATCCGTCTATACGTACCTATGCAGGTAGATGTGTGCTTTCTTCGATATGCTACGTAAGGTGGGATGTTTTATTACGTGGTATGAAACAATGTCTTATCGTCTTTTAATTGTACCACGTCGTATGATAAAAACAATACGAAGGCTTTGTTTCAGAAATAAATTTTTAGTCTGGAAACGCGGGAAACACGAAAAAGTTCCTTTATATTTCTCTACAGAGTAATAAATTTTTCAAAGAGTAGCTATTTTTTCATTTCAAGATGGACAACCGTTTTAATCGAATCGAAGTCGCATTACCATAGTTGTTTCGTTCACCGTCGAAATAAATCTGTTAACGCGGAAATGAGAAAAGTAGAACGAATAAATCACTGATCACGCATACACCTATGAGTAAGATTGAAAGTTTAACAATTCATTTTGGCTTCTTTAGATTTAGTATGAACATTCAATCTAATTGTCGATAGTAATTATTTATACTAATTAATTCTGGTAATCCTTTATATTTTATACAAACCTTTCTTTTATAGCTGTATACGTGTCAACGTAATACTTTTTTGGTTATACATACGTAGTTCTCGATTAAGCACTCGAAACGATAGTCGCTGTTGCAACCGACTATTTTAAAAAATAAAGAAACAACGCACGTATATGTAATATGTATATTATATACACAAGAATCTTCGATCTTTTACGCATGTAGGTATACGCGACCACTTTGACGGTTCTCTTCCCAATGTCTTGCACTCTTAGCCTTTTGAAAATGCAAATCGAGTATACGTAATGTCAGCATTGGATGATTCACGCAAATTGTGTAAACTTTTTCGATAAACATCAGTTTAAACACCGTTGTTCATTTTTCAGGCATGGCAAACTTTAGTTTGTTCCGTAATTTTTATTTAACATCGGCCTATATCGTAGATATAACAATTTTTACTTAATATTTAGAGAAATTTTACATGGAACTAAGGAAGAAAACAAAACTGTTACATTGAAATAGTAAAAATCGGTAATTTAAAATTTTAATTAACTATCGTTCTTGGAACGGGAGAACTTTTGATAATTTTATCTCAAATAACAAAATTTATCCGCAACTTGAACAATGGAGACAAGCATAGCCTGTGATTCCATCGTATAAAGATTCTAAGAATTTAAGATAATAGTAACATTTTTAATTTCACTCGAATAGAACCCTCTTTCCTCAAACTTTCGAGTGTTTATTGCCAACTTTTATATAGATATATATAATATATATTCAAATTGCCTCAAAGAAATATAGCCAATTCGACAATCTTCGATAAATCATCCCACGCACGTGATATGATTACGTTTGTAATTATTGTAAATGTACACAGACATATGTACACAAGGTTCGCACGATTTATCCACGAGTAAAAAGTTGGAGAACGTTTCGTTGCTCCTTATACCGTTAAATCGGAGAACATACCGGATTGTACATGCATCTCAGTATAACGTAGCATTTTATTTAGGACTTTGTAAACGTTACTTCGAAGTACAACTTGGCACGCAGAGTACTTAGACGAAAAAGAGGTTTCGAGTTTCTTAGGTTCGTAAATTGTATAATCGAAAGGATGATATCAGAGGATGACAGCGAAGTAAATCGTTTACTGTTTACAGTTGATAGTTTAGAGTTTAGAGTTTAGAGTTTACAGTGCCACCCAAACCCGGCTAATGACGAACTTCTATTTTATATCAACCAACGTCATCTTTGCGACGTCATCATTTCCTTCCTGAATAACATAAAACGTAAATTTCTTATCGATTCGTAAGATTCGGAGATTGCTTTCGTTCTTTGTTCCACGATTTTATGTACACGTATGGAAAATACTGCAGACTAAAATTTCTCCTTCTTTCGTTTTAAATAGGTACGCGATTTTCCTCCTCCTTTTTTTTTTTCGTTTATTTTCTTAAAGATCGTTGAGAATCTCACGGGGAAAAATGTTCACGGCACATATGTATACCTACTCGCGCCAAACAGCAAGGCTCCTAGATGTACATAGCGTTAGTATGTATAATAATAACTGTTTAAAAGCATATTGCGATATGACTTGTTACCCTGTCTTTAATGTCTACAGAACGCGTCGTCTTGTAAAAGATTCTCGTCTCTGTGCGAACGATCTGGTACGTCGGCGCAAGAGAAATTATCGAGCGAGCTGTTTGAATCGTGTCGTGTTTAATCGTTAATCGGAGACAGAGGGGAGTGAAAGTAGAAAGACTTCTGGATGATGATCGTTACTCGTTACACAAGTAGGTTGGACCGTGCCCTTTTACAGTCGTTCGTTCGCCGGATCGACTAACGATAAGAATTTTCTGAAAAAGTACTTAAAGAAACAGAATCTAGCACTCGAAAGAATGGTATACACGTTCGCATGTTCTTTACGCCACGAATTATCATTGCTAGCGTCAAACGTTGGTTCGTTTCCTTCCATTGTATTCTACCGAAGCGATGTTGAAACTTTTTCAAACGAAATCGAAAGTTGCTAAGTAAATACATAATTCGAACGTTAGAATAGAATTGATTCGTTGCTGGATTAAGAGAAAAATCGGAAGATAAATCGGACGAAAGTTTATTCAGGGCTGTACGAAATACCTGAATTCTCTAATTCTCGACTGGAATGTTGTGTACAGTATACGGCCCTGAGTCTCCTTGTCCCGACAAGCACTAATAATTGGAAATTGTAGTTATTTAATGGCCTGTTTTTACGACTCGCCTCTTTATCTCCTCTCATAATTTTCCAATGAATTTAAAATACACAAGTCATATATATATATAACTGCTGAATGTACGTAATAATAGGAAAATAAACGAGCATACCATCCAACCTTACGAATTTGCAAGCTTTGTAAGTGTCCGACGAGTATCTATCTGCTGTTGCATGTTTACATATCGGCGATAACCGTATGTAAAAAAGTCTTTGAAATACTTACAAATTTAATGACTATTAGTCGATGCGACAATAAATAAATAAATAATATATATAATATATACTTACAGATTTATCGGTATCACATCGCGCGTTCCTTGGAACGACAGAGAGATCAACAAAACGTTGACGCGTCGCGCCCGAACGCTTAATTCGGTTACCTCGTCAGCCTTTACGTACTTATCCGGCCTCGAACTAAATAAAACGATATCGACATACTCCGAAGCATCACAGTAATTGTACACTGGGAATTGTGCACAGGGAAACACTGTAATTTTCGAAGGAAACAGACAGGTCGATAGACTCGAATGAAACTACCTACGACAGACTCTGCGATTGTCCGCCTGATTCGAAACGATACTCGTGGAATTGGAATAGTTTGCCAGTGATAAACCGGTCCCTTTTTCAGAGCTGTTTGCCCGAATACACGACGCTTTCTGTCGTCGACGACACGCGACGCGACGCGACACGTCGTTAGACCGTTATTCGGAATACGCGCGAAAGTAAAGTTCGACTGGTGGAACGTATAGTATCTTCCGAGTATATGTAAATGGAACGATGCGTCTGAACGTGTGTATCTGTGAAATGTACGACAGGCGTGACAATGTTGGCCAAATCGAGTCAGAGAGAGAGAGAGAGAGAGAGAATGAGAGAATGAGTGAGTGAGTGAGTGAGTGAGTGAGTGAGTGAGTGAGTGAGTGAGTGAGAGAGAGAGAGAGAGAGAGAGAGTGAGTGAGTGAGTGAATGTGAGAAAGAGAGAGACAGGGACAGAGACAGAGACAGAGAGAGACAGAAAGAGAGAGAGAGAGAGACAAAATAACGAGCAATAACGAATATAATAATCGTAATGATAATTAGTGTCGTTAAACTCTATATTGCACTAAAATCTTCTTTTTTCTCCATTACCTAGTAGAACGGCAATAGACTATTATTCTTCTAGAAAATACCTATCCTCTTACGTATGTACAATTTAAAAATTACTACTATCCTTCCGCTTATATTTTAACTATTACAATGACATATCGCTGTTATCGCCGAACATCCTCGCGGTATTGCTCGGTGCACGCGGGAATTCGAGCCTGATCACGCACTCGGTACACTGACATCCGCGTTTTCGTACCTTCCTCGATCGTTCCCCGACGCCGTTTAATTCGGCTCTCGATCGATCGACTCGTGATCGGCTCTGGCGTGCACAGTTGTACGAGGATTTCGTCCTTTTTTCTTTTTTCATTTTTTGTTTTCGAAACTCACGTTTTAGCGAGTTTCGTTGCCGCAGCAAGGGACAGCGAAATCGGTCAGGAAACAAAAATATAATCGCACCCGCGCCGCGGTCGTCAAATACAGCGAGCAGTTTTTCAAGAACCGAGGGATATCAATTTCTCAGTTTTCGTTGTGCGATCAACCGCGCTTCCGATGTCACACGGAGTCTCGTTGTTTATTATAACTACGCTTGGAATCATGCTGTTCTATCATCGAAAATATTGCATTTTAATACATATTATATTGATTTGTCTGGAGGTGAAGTTAACCGAACGACGTCGCTTTTTTGGCATTTTCCCTTATCTCTTTTCTTTTTTTTTTCCTTTTCTATGCCCCTTTCTTTTTTGTTTCCTTTACAAGTAACTTTCGTCGATGCACAGGAAACGCGCGGTTCATCACGGACAATATAAATAAAGTTTATTCGTCGACTAATACTACGGTATTGCTTCAATATGATATGATACAGTCTTTTCACTGATTGTCCAATATCACTACGTAATACATCCTGTTAATCCCTTTTTCCCCTTTCACTCATCGCATCGTCTTGGTTTTTCATCTCCGTTCATTCTTCCATCCTCGTTTTCGCGCATTTTACTAATCGATACACCGCGCTGGAACGAATCATCGTTGCAGTCAAATCCGCATATCGTTTGCGATAGAAATACATGAAAATTCTACACAGATACGATTAACGAATATCGCGATAAAGCATCTAAATATCGTAACGAGAGAGGAAAAATTGATTACGAATATCTTTTGTAAAAGGTGTAACGTAGCAAATATTACATATTAATTAAATAAGTACGTAATATCAATATTCGCGATATTTAGATTCGACAAGTATCGTGGACGCAAACAAACACTAAAAATTCTTTACAAACTTTCAACTATATTTTACTCGATCGGAAAAATCTTCTTTCGTGTAAAACAGAAATTTAAATCGATCACGCAGCGATTTATTTTTATTTCTTTGGTCAACGTAAACGCAACGTTACGTACACAGACAGCGATTCGTAGGAATAAAAGAATTCGTTCCAAAATCCAGTGTATCGACGTTTCACTCTTACTTTTATCATTATCACACACACATACCTCTTTCTCTCTCTCTTGCTCTAGCTCTTCACTTTTTACACTGCACTGATTCTGACTACATATTGCGAGTGTCTTCATTAGGATTAATATCACTTATTTGTTCGGCACGACGTGCTCGCGCGTCGATTTTTATAACAATACGTACTTTTATATTTTATGTTTCGAATTGTACTTTTCAAGACGCATCGATGATTATTCGGCTATTTGGTTTTCGTTGTGATTGACTCTTCCCCGTTCGCGAACAATCCTCTTCCTCTTCTTTTGTCTTCGTTATGACAGAAATCAGAATTCAAAATTCAAATGTTTCCTGGCCTCTCTAATTTTACAAAGTACATATTATACAAATTTTATAAATTAGAATTAGTTACGTGTACGAACGTAAAGTGTAAATTATTTTGCAATCCGTTTCTGTACGATTATTTATTCATATAGGTACTTAGAGAAATATATTTTGATATTTTTGGAAGCACTTAATCAAATTATATTTCGTATATGTAATTTCGATAAACAGTTTATAGTCTCCGCTGATCTTTGATACGTTTATCGATGGAGATCTTCGACGTAAAATATAGAAAATTCGAAGGCACAAAATTTTATCAAGTTAGAAAATATTGTTTTATGAGTTTACGAACAATTGGAGAATACGACTTTAGGCATACGCTAAATTCGGTAACCTTCGAACCTGATTTCCAGTCTACAGAAGTTGGTCTAAAGGTGGGGTACGCTCGTAAACTGTTTTATCGCGATCGTAGCTGATATGCTTCACAAATTCTATCTCACTTTACAGATGATTTGATCTAGAGATTCCGTAAGGGTTCTTTTATGTCATTTTATACGATATTCTTATGCAACATGTAGCACATTTTCGGTATATAGATCATGTAACGTCAGCGATCCTTATTAGGTACTTTTATCAAGTCGGTGAATTTTCATCGATTACGTTGGCAGATCTAGCGTTCAGCCCTCTCAACTAAAAATTCACTGGAACCGGGTACATAGTAAAATTTTCTTTATTTTCGAATCACGCGGTTCCAATTTTTGCTTTAGAATCGAAAAGTGGAAAAGATGGTGATTTTAATCTTCGCTTCGAACAACAGAACTTAAATATATCGACTCGAATATACTTGAATCTTTATATAAAAGAGAAAAGTGTGTTTTTTAACTTAACGCTATAATCAAAAGATCTGTTTCGCGACGAATTAATTATTATTAATTCCAACGATTAATTATTATTAATTCCAACGATTAATTAATTTTGTTCTGCGTATCGACAACAGAAAAATTGTGAACCAGTAAACATTCGAACGACAGTTTGCGAATCTGTTATTCATCGTAATTAGAATGGTGGCGTAATGTTACGAGTAAGTTAAAATGGCAAAGTGAAGAGGGAAGAGGCTCGTGAATCGATTCGTCAAGCATCGTCGGTTCCGGTGGAAAATTCGCCGGGAGACTGGAGACGCGTCGAGAACGTCACACGCGCGCGCGCAATGACCGTAAAATATTTCGCATAAAGCCTGTGACAGTCTGACTATCGCTTACTCTTATTTGGCCGCAGCATCGAGCTAATACGTTTGCGATCCACTTGAAACCGAGAAGTCGTACGCGCATCACTTCCAATTCCAATGACTCCAGCATCAGCAACCACGTAGAACAGTTGGTACGTACTACGTTTAAATCCCACTGCTGGTTATGATTGTACGTATGTACATAATTCCATTCCCACAGCGATCGCGTCTTTCGTGCTCTTATATTGTCCGTTTCTGTTTACGGCCATCCCTGAAACTCGGTCAAGGGTTCTGGTTTAGGCTCGAGACTGGGCAACTGATACGGTCAGTTTTGCTGTCACAAGCCACCCTCGGGTCAATGTTGAGCCGCGAATTTCATGCGCTTCTGCTTCTGCCGTTGGTTGCAAAACCAAACTCTAACCACGTTCTTTTTCAGATCCAGCTTCTCCGCGATCGCGGCGATCTTCTCGCCGGACGGCCGTGGTTGCACAGCGAAATACGCCTCCAGAGAACGTTTCTCGGGCGCGGCTATACTCGTTCTCTTTCTTTTCTTCTCGCCGGCTGGTAAGACCGACGGAGCGTCGGGATCTCGTCTCTTGTTCTTCGCCTGGGCCTCTGCTTCTTCCAGCCACGCTTGCAAGATCGGCTTCAGCGCGATCATGTTGTTATGCGATAACGTGAGCGACTCGAATCGACATATCGTGGATTGAGACAGCGCTCCAACGCCTGGTAACTTTAAATTTGCCAAAGCTTTCCCGACATCGGCTTGCGTCACGCCCAGCTTGATGCGTCTCTGTTTGAACCTTTCTGCGAATGCTTCCAACTCTCGTGGATCCGTGTCTGCGTCTGGATGAAGACCCGCGGCCGCTGCTGCTGCTGCTGCCGCCGCCATCGCTGGGTGATGATGAGCCGGATGTGGTACGCTACCCCCGCCGCCGCCCAAATTTCCGTGATGATGATGATGGCCCATCATTCCGTTCATCCCCCCGTAAACCGAGGGACCATGAATTCCAGCATGATGACCTGGTCCACCGCCGGTATTCTCTGACATTGGCGTCAATGTGGTCATCGAGTTTGCTGGATCCAGCATGTCCAGACTCTCCATTCCTGGATGGCTCATCTGTAAAATATAATTTCCGTATTTTTTACTCGTAAAGCGTGGCATCGGTTAAGTTAATACGTTTCGTACGCTTCTTGCTTTTTGATTGGATATTTTGTAAAACGAGATCGACGTGTGGTACTCGAACATCGAGTAATGAGAATTTTAAGTATGTATAATTCCACCGTGATACGCTTTGCTGCTGTGCAACAGAAACAAGAAATTGAGCGAATAGTTGGAAAACGTATCGGTTAATGGTAACGGTCGGATATTGCTGCGAAATATTTGTAACAAATATACCGTGATACGAACTAACAATTTGTCCAACGTTCGGTATAAAATCTCGTTATACCTGTATAAAACTAAACGAGTATCTTGTACGTATTTACATTATTTTATAACGTTCGTTAACAAAAGTGAAACGTTCAAGGATGAAAGAATCGTGTTCTAATTACCGGCAGCCACGCGATAAAATATTTCAAGCTTTCTTTTATAGGCGTACAAATTTCATAATCACGCAAAATCAATAATCGTAACAACGTAACTTAAACCAGCAGTGGTGAAAAATGAATCGAACTCGGCTCGTAAAATATTTCGAGCGCGAGAGGGCGGCACGTCCACAGCTGTTTAAAAATCAAGATCTTTGAGCAGAAATTGTACGGTAACGTGGTTACGCGATTCTACCAATTAACATTGTTAAAAGGAAAGAATGAATGAAACCAACGGGGGCTACGAGCGATGGAAAGGGACGAGGACACGGAGATGAAGAGAGAACGTGTACAAACTAACACGCACAATTATGCAGCACGTGCCGTGGTCGTCGCGTCGCGTCGTCGCGAGCGCAGTGTGCGCGACCCCTTACAAATTATTTATGAGCTCCCTTCATATTTTTTCCCGTAGAAGGTGACGCCACGTCAGGTACTGCTCGTGTTCTTTGTTTTCTCAAAGCTACGTATCCCAATATCGGCCATATGCAATTTTCACCTTTTCGTTAACCAATAAACACGTACGTTGATACGTACGCGTTAACGTCGACTCCTCTGCGGAGGAGATGCACCTGTCAAGGTCGACGTATCGCGCGGTATCCATTCATTCCCAGGAGTATCGTATTGCCGATAGCAGAAATCATAAATGTGTCATCAGGATTTAGGCTGGAGTAGCTTTAGCGACTCTGAGTGGTGATACTTTTAGGGACTACCGGATTTCTAAGAGTCGCGGATGTTGTAGATTGTCAGGATGCCGGCAAAAGACCCCATACTCTCTGACGCTCGCTGTCGAGGGTCGTGCGCACGATGCTTCGGCGTCACAACGCTCCGTAGCACGTGGAAAACGATAAGAGTTTTCTAGCAGAGTTTGGTCAGGCAATGGGGAGGGAGGATGACGTCGATGAACCCTGTGGCGAGAGGACCGGGGATATGCGTCTTATCTGACGCGTATATTTTGGCTTCTATTCAGTCGCTTTTTATTTGTATCTATAATACGTCTTTGTTAATGTCTGGATTTTTATGTCGTTTCGTGACTAAAGAATAATATTTTAATAATACGTTCAAAGATGCAAGCCTCTTAAAAATATCTTCTAACCGAAGAAAGTTTGAAAAAAACCCAAAGACGCGGCTGCTATGTCAGAATTTCTGGATATTGAGAAAACAAACGCTACATCAGAACGTACAAACCCCACTCGATGAGTTCGTACTCTTTTAGAATCCTAGGACCGCAAAGATATAGGGGAAAGGTCGTAAAAGCGGAAGGTCCGCGTATAAATCGGCAAAAAATACGGCGAGTGTGGTTGCGATTGGTGCTCGCGCGAACATGCGCCTACGCCTACGGGACGTTTGCGTAACGTTGTACACAGGGCGTGACGCGTATGCGTAGGAGTAGGATCGCGCGTTCGTGTGTACGCAACATTTATTCTCACGAGAATATGCAGCGTAGCGAGCTAACTGGATGGCACGGTTTCAGTCCAGGGGTGCTCTGGAATAGCATAGTTACATCAGAAATGCAGGGGCTTGCGGGTGGTGGCGCGAAAGAGCGAGAAGGAAAGCACGTTGGAAGAGGATAGTTGCAAATATGGAGTGAGCGAAGGACTAGCCCAGGGGCGTATATGGTAGGGCCCTAGAGACCCGCGCAATATTTCATCATTATGCTGACACGACGCGACGCGACACGGCGGTAGGGTTAGCCGACTCTCTCGTTCCTCCTCTCTTGAATACGTGCCCCTGTTTTTCTCTTCTTCACCCTTGCTCCGTTGTATCTACGTTGTACGGCCTATCGCTCGTCACGATTCTTTCCCCTTGCTCTTTTCCCTTTGACTCGGTTCGCTCCCCAAAGCTTGTGCCAATGACACAAAACTCGTTACATGCGTTCGTGAACGTAATACGTTGCGCGTTAGGCAAGCCTGTAGCAACACTACCGTTATTGAATTCGTCAACCTCGCGTATAAAAACAGACTTTATGGGACACTTGCCGTTTGACCATCTGTATGGGAGATTCGCGGGTGGGAGAATGGGACAGAGGGAAAGAGCTGTAAGCGGGAGAACGGGGCTCGTCGTTCACTCGTCGTGCCACCGCACTGCGGGAAGCCAGATCTCCGATCTATACACCCACTTCATGGTCAACGAATATTCTAGCGACTAATAATAGTCAGCCGATTTCCAGCGGGTCGATGAAACGAATACTCTCGCGTTCGCCGTTACGGTTGATCTACCTTCGATCAGTTTGCCGACATTGTACAACGACCTTTTTCCGCGTAGCTAATGTTTTTGAATAAAATAATGCTTTTTTATCGAATTTATCGATTTATCGGTTTATTTGTCGACCACTTGTCAGGACGAGTTTTTAAACAACTGAATTATTCTTATTTTCTGTTTCGTTGCTATACCAGGCTGAGTTTAACCATTTCTTCGATTGATTTTATACGAACAATAAATATCTTTACATCTACGTAAATAATATCTGTTTCAATATTTTTATTAATAATTGTTGAAACGTATCGTACGATACGTGTACTTGTAAGATATTTCTAACGCGTAGATAAAGCCTTTGGATGATTTTAACGCAAAAGCATAAGCAACAAGATAGAGAACTCTACGGAAGCTGTTATAAAAATGTATTATTCCGATCACGAATACGTTAATCGGTGACGTTTTTATAGAAATATTTCATTCAGATAATGGATAGATTACGAATATAACAATATTGCAATCGAATATATTTTTCAGCTTTAATATGCATTTGCATTTGGAAAACGCATTTGGAAAACGATGCATAAATAAAAGCAGGTAAAACGTATGCGTGTTTTAATCGTACTACACCTACTTCATACATCTTTGAGTAACTCATAACTACATGTGTGTATGACGTGTGTGTACTATATGTGTATATATTAGCGTCATTATCGTTTTTGGATATCGTTAAAAAATTCTCTGACTTTATTTTTTTAATCTCAAATTCATGAAATACGGTCGATTTTACTCGCTATAAGGGAAATCGTGAGAATGCTGACCGTCGTGTAATAGGTACATTATGGTCGTCAAGGTGCCGAATTTCGAATATCATGGCAATGATCGAGACATCGAGAATGAGATAATTGCTTATGCAGTAGTTACACAGATAAATACGTTTCTTACACACCGGAATTTCGGCAGCGAACCCGATGTGGGATTGGTAACATGAAAAGGAAATTCTGTCAAAATTGATTGCGTTACGCCCAGCGTGTTACGAATCGTCCCAATGGCGAGATAACGTACGAGCAACGCCCCTAAACTCGAGAAGATCATTCCGGGTCGCTGAACATTGCTTGATTCACCCTACTGCCATGCTATCATCCGCTCATCGGCCTCAGATTGCTTGTATTAGCATAAAAACCCCGGAACGACACGGAGCAAATTGTAATTGAATTAATGGCACGTTCCTAGCACTTTTGCGTGTCTGTCTTTCTAAGCGATTAATTTTTTATTTATAATTTCGTAAACAATAGGTATCTGGGCATACAGATTTGTGTTTGTATCTTTGTGCATCTTCCTTTGTTAGATCTTTCGTTGTGAATATTACGGGGAATTGACATTTTATTGTCGCGTGTATTTTTATTGTTCGCTTATTTACCGATAAGAATAGAAAAAATGTTAAAGTCAAAGGGGTGATTTTCCAGGTATTTTCCATAGATTTGGCGTTGCGTATAACGCGTGAATTATATTATATCTACCCTCTAATACTATTCTATCTGTTAGCGTATGAAAAGTTCTATCGTTTAGCGATCATTTCACATGGAAAATATATATTTTATAGATCGGTTCATAGTTCACGATAACAAACGTTAAAATCGTACATTCGAAGGTGTACAATTACTCGCGCGTATCTGATTATGGGAAATATCAATGATTAAAGTATCAAAATGAAAACTGTTGCTCGGATCGTGAAAGACGTTAATAAAAAATCGGTAGGGTTGAATTTTTTAATTGGCGGATTAATTATAAATCGTAATTAATTGCTACGCGTAATTAATTATTGTCGGTGGTTTTAAGCCGTCCTCGAAACTCGTTGCATTTTATAATCGTACTCAAACGTTGAATTTTGTATGTCGACGTTATTGTTTCGGTACACTTCATTACGATAATTGTTTCACCGATAAACTTCGTCATTGGTAACAACATTAAGTTTTAACAAATTATCGTGCCTCTGAGGCCACGTACGATATACAATTAGTCCGTTTCGTAATTCATTCCAGTCTGAATGTAACTACAGACTTTACTCCGTTTTATCGTCGTCTTTATCGAATTATAATACGTAGTACGAAAAATATTTCTGATCAAGAAAAACCAGGCGTTAATAAGATTATCGCTAAGAAGGAGAAAAATTAGCGATTGTTATTTAACAGGAACAATAGTAATAAATGAAATTATATACCATAACTTTTTTTATCTCTGATATTTATTTACATAGGTATCTATGTCATCTTTCGGAAAATGACATAAAGCAACATTAAGAGTCCTTAAGGTCCTTTTCCAATGCCTCTGTTGCATTCTTTCATACTCGATATCCGATACCTCTACTATCATCAGGTATTGCTTTCTCTTTTATAAACGATTAGCAACACTTTTATTTTATTACATAAAATTTACTACAATTTTACTACGTAAAAATACTACAAGAAATTTGGGGAGTAGAATACAAGTCTATCGTACAACACGGTAAATAGAAATTACAATGTTGTACTTTAACGCTCTAAGTGTGCGTTATCATATTGGATACGATATAGGTATGTTAATTCTTTGTACTTGAAAACGAAAGAGACTCTTACGCCTCAGCGTTGACTTAAACATTATAAATAATTAATTGTTCCACGAAATAGATTATTACGCTCTTACTTAAGTATCTTAAATCCTTAAAAAATAATAACGTTCGTCTACAAAATATAAGAGATCAACACTCGAAAACAAATTAAACTTCAAACTTCGATAAATCAATAACGAGCAAGAGTGTGATCAACAAATTAAAGTAGTCGATATACAGTCGATGTACTAACACAGTTCGATACATTTTTGTAAACAGTAATTGCGTACTTGCTACGAATATAAAGCTCAAGAGACAACATTATACCGATGTTCCAATATTTTTGTAACCGACTGTACATACGTATTTTCATATACATAGATATACAATGTATTGAAATAGCAATAAACTATTGAAAATAACGAGAACATAACCGTATAATAACGTTGATAACAAAATAAACGAGAATCTATACTTTCGTCAACGAAACTGATATTTTGAAAGAAAAACAATCGGTACGAGTATAGTATTGCGAAAAATGCAGACTCACAAAGAGGTGTGAATGTACCTGATGATGTGGCCGGTTATTTGGATGGGGGGTTGGCATGTGGGTTCCATGATGATAGACGGAAACAGGGTCGTGCTTCAAAGGCATTGGGGTGCCCGCGTTGTGTTTTCCCAAATCCGCCGCCAAAGCTTCCGCCCTCGAAAGTAAGCCGTCTTGTAGACCGCTGTTCAGTCCCCCGAATAAGTCACCCTGAAACGTTAAAAGCGACATATGACACTGATTGAAGAATTAGGGATCATGCATCAGACGTAACAGAATTTTCGAGAAAACGTTTCGTCTTCTTAAACGAATTTATATCGCATCTTATTGTTACAGCGTATCTCGTAACGTCGTTCACGTTGATACGACGTTGGCAATGGGACTACGATTTACAGAGATCTAAGTTTCACGAGGTGTGTAAACTAGATACTTTTCATACATAACGCAGCTTTGCTACAAGAATTATATAATAATTAAAAATATATATATATTAAAAAATATGTTTTCGAACGTAATAAGATATTACACGTCTTATTAATAAAATTTAGCTTCAAACTTTTATTTCCTTCCTATCGGGCATAAGAATGTTCGTGAAATAATATCGATTTTTGTTTTATTTCTACGTATTGCGTTTTTGTTCTACTTGAAGCATTTCAAACTTTCAGTTTACGAGCCTGGAGAATCTTATAGAACATTTTACAGCGACAGTACAAAGATACGTCTAATCTTTGAGTTGTGTCGCTTTCGTAGCAAGGAGGCGATATGTAAGAATTTTGTACATGGTTCTGAGAATTTAGTTCGATAGATAGAGGACGATTGGTTTTATTGTACAACGTGCTGGTCGAAAGTTGATACTCAATGTCAGTTTCTGGTGAAAAAAGTATGCGGTGCTTTTGTATAAAAGTATCCAGTCAGAGGTCACTCCATGTGCTCAACATGGCCGTGCGATCGATATTCTAAAAATAGTTTTAGCGTTGGAAACTTGGATTTAGGTTTTGCCGGATTTTTCAAGTGTACAATGTACGAGCGCAATTACCAATTTTCATATCAATTAATGTAATTATTACCTTATTATTACAATAATATCATTAATTTCTTAACAAAGGGCATTTCCTAGTTGTTAACTTGCATCATTTTGTCATAATGAGACTATTAATTTTTTCAATTTTTTTAATGAAACTAAACATTTTTTTTTAAAAAGGAGCTACTTTTTTTTAAATAAATTTTCACAGAGATATCTGACATTGTATCGAGCAATATTTAATCATTCTTTGATTTTTAAGAAAATTTTGGTATCACACTCGACAAATCATCTACGTCATAAGTTCTGGATTTTTACATTTTATATCTTTATATATTTTCTGTTTATTTTTAAGCATAGCACGATTAAGCGAAGGTACGTATAAAGGGTGTACATAATACTAGATTACGATTCACCCGGTTAAGTTGATGTTATTTCAAAAGTGGTTACGCGTGACGTATGAGATTTGCTAATCGTGTTCGTTTGCCTGTCAAATGTTGCTGGGGCTGCTGGACAGAATATTTTAGGGTCAAAGTGTTACTAAAATTGAACGAGACCATAGGGTCCGTCAGACTATGTATTCCTATGTTTAGGAACAGGTCTTCCATAAAAACATAGTTAGTGGTAACGCAAGTAACTTAATATTTTTACGCTTTTATGCCTATCGCGTAAGTACAAACGACATTAACAGCTCAAACGTTAGACAAATTTTTAAAAACGCATCTGGACACAACATTTTATATATATAAATAAATTACGTATATATTTAAAAATACCTTTTACTTGCGATAATATTTTTCCTATTCCTGTTACCTTTACTTAAAATAATGGCACGAGGAAAATTTTCAGGCAAATTAAAAAGATTTTCAATTTTCAAACTTATTGTTAACAATGAGTTATCGATAATAAATACAGATTTAAATGGTCTAATTTTTACACGTAAGGCGTACGATAGAATATGATTTCGTTATGAGTGTACATTTTCGAATTGGATAATAAAAGTGTTTCTTCTTTAACGATGAATAACGATAATGAAGTAGCTAGAGCTGAAAGGTTTAATGAAATTTCTTTTTCCGACGTCATATTAATAGCAGTTGTGACGCGAATTTATGGTTTCGTTTTGTCCAGATACGCTTCTATGTCGTGGCAATCGATATTATATGGGACATTTTGCGTCAGCCGCATCTGTCACTCACTTCACATTACAAGGTTCGGCTACCACACGAGCAATATTGTCACGTTATTCGAGGAAAATCGAAATATCCGTAACGCGATGCAATTCCAAACTTTTGTAAAGACGAAGTCATCAAAAGCTCGTCTCTCAATACGAAAGGTTCTTCTTTATACGATTCATCTGATCAGATTTACTATTTATCGTTCAATTGTGACAGGTGCTGTTGCACCTTTTTTTTATCGACACTCTATATGTCTATTAAAGATCAAGATATTTATCTGTAAATTTATATGAAGAAATTTGTATTAGAAAATCGAACGTGTAAATACACATACGATACACGTATTTTGTTGTAAAAGTAAACAACTCGCAACATGTGTTAAACTGTGTAAGAAGAGTTTCCAGTTTCGAGTACTCGATTTAAATATTTATTGCTTTTATCTGTTTTTGATTAACATGGAAAAAAATTTTCTGATTAGAAATAGAAATCTACGACAGGTGGATGGTGGAGATTAATTTATGGAACGAGCAATGGTATTTTGTGCACGCTTGTGTGGAGTAACGTTTAATTAAAAATTCGAAATACAAGATTCTAATTCATCGTTTCGATTCAAAGTTCAAATTCAAAGTTGAAACGAAAAATTCAAATGGCATACGAGTTGTTATTTTTTGAGAAACGTTCGCAACTAAATCCGTACAGAATTTGCAATTCTAATTGTCTTGCTTATCGAGAGTTTCTTTCAACGCACTTCGAAAATAGAATATCTTCAAAATAGCATTATCGATTTCTCTGCATCACTTGGAAAACGTGGCCATTGCTTTATTAAATATCGATAAAGGAGGATTCATTGTCAAAACAATTTAGTGGGAATTCTCCGCGGCGCGTGTGCTTTCATCAAGTTTGTATGAATCCGTTGCGTTGCAACCAATTGCCATCAACGAGTCGTTTCTCACTCGGTAATGGGAAATATTGAAAATCAAGTATCAAGCGTTTTCAAAATATTCCGCAATTTATGAAATATCAAACATTTTTCCATTCCTTCGCTTCGAATTATTCGCTGGATATTTAATTTGTCAGAATATTCAATTTAATTTATCAAGAGACGATTGAAATTCCTTCGATATGTTAACGCACAGATCACAAACCGTTTACGGTTTGCGATTTATCTACAGTTTGGCACGAAAGAAATTTATCACGAAAATAGTAATTAAAAATTTACGAGAGCAAATTATCGTAACAGTTATTGAAATGTCAATAGTTAGATACGTTCGGCGTAGCGAGGTTAAAAACGATTCACTATCCACTTATTTCATTATAAACTGCAATGTCCGCATCGGCCGATCAATGTTTCATGCGAAAACCACCATCGTGCTTCAACGCTTCGATTATTTATGAACTCCTTGTGTCTTTGTCGGGTACGTGTACCTACTATCTGTCTGTCTGTCTGTCTGTCCGTCCGTCTATCTGTCTGTCTGTAGGTTACTGAACTACCGCCACTTTTTCTAATTTCCAACTTCTTTCTTGTGCTTTTCGCCTCTCGTATAGTAAAATTGCCATTTGCCGAGTACCTTGCTTTTGAACCTGCAAATGATGCATTCATCCTCATAGACGGTCCTAGAGAATAATTAAAAGTCAGTATTTGTAAATCGAAAACGAGATAAACGATTGTACAATTTTCAAAAGTTTAATGCATATTTTATTCTTCAAATAGATTTTATTATTGGTAGATATGTAAATTAGAAATTTACAGAAATAGAAATAGAAGTAGAAGTAGAAGTATAAGTAGAAGTAGGAATAGAAATAGAAATAGAAATAGAAATAGAAATAGATATAGAGATGGAAATAGAAATTTTTCATTTTAAATGAATGAAAGTTTGTTATTTTGAATAAAACATGTTTGTTAAAATATAGAAATTTGAGAAATATTGCAAAGAAATTAATAAGCACGTGATCTTTTATCGCGTAAAACATTATTACTTTATTACGCAAAGGATAAAGAACTCAACCCATTCGTTGCGTCGTACATGGTATTGTTCATGGAGACGAATGCTTTACCTAAACGAAATTTTAACAGGACGATAAATCCTAAATTGCGTTTTCTCTTCAAGTGCGGAGGAAGAATCCCAATTTGGGGCGAGTTTAACCTCGCAGTTGTTATACATATGTGTGTGTGCACGTGGATGATTGTAAGGGATGGTCTGTTTGAACGTTAATCACGTGTGTTATCAAAATCACGTTAATCGCAATCAAGACGTCTTCTTTCGCAATTTACTTTATTTATGTATTATTAAATTGTTGTTCGTATATCGGTACGTATCTACAGTTAAATTATAATATTCTTCTTGTTAAATAAAACGACGATGTATCGCGTACATTTATGTATCCTCGCATCTATGTAATTAGCCCTTTGCATTCGGCATATTTTCCACTTTTTTATTTATCTTCTCTTCGAGAAAACATACACGTTTAAAAAACTTGAAGCTCGTCTAATTTTGCTCTGTATAATCACCAGCAATCTCTTTGTGCCCCCTTAAAGAGAACATCCGAGCTGTTTGTTACGTTTACGATGTCTTCTCAGAGAGAACAACCGAGTACAAACGGTCAAATATCCGTAATTTCGTATATTCAAATATAAGAACAACACAAAGGACTTAATTTATTATATCATAATCAATAAAAATTTCGGTGAAGATATTCTGTATGTTCAAACAAAAATGTTATCAGAAGACGTTTATTCTATCCTTTGATCGATGATCTGTCGTTGAATATTGCTTGGTCGCAACCTGCTCGCGATTTTAACGATTTTACGTAGAATTTATTACGGAAACGCATTTCTTCAAATAAATGACTATATCAGTAAGAAACGGCCCATCTATCCCTCCTGATTCTTCGTACACTGTACATTGTGCGCTGTACGGTCAATACACACGCGCGCAGTAGTTTTTCCAAGACTTGGCCAGACAGCTAGGGGCAGGGATGAGAAAAGCGACGACTATGCCGAGCAACGGATACAGATTGCTCTTGTTAGCCGCCTAGTTAGCAGCTCGTGCAGTTGTTTAGCAAAGTTTCTACGGAGTCCCCCTTCGAGCTCGATTCTGTAGGTCCCCGTGGTTAATAGAGTCATTTTTCCGAGCTGCCTGCGGCCAACCCACCCGTTAAATACGTCTTCCAGCGGCGGCACGTTAAAGATTAGCCAATTACAATTGAATTATCGCGCCCCAACGGCCGTCCGCGTAATTTATCTGCTCGAGCTTATTCGCGAGAAACCGGGAATGATTAAGCTCGTAACGTAGTACGCGAGACGACGTATTATTATACATCAGCCTCCTTTTCCGTTTAATCTACCGCCAGGCTTTACAATTCTCCCATTTTAAACGATTACGATTACAGTTCTGCAAGAGTCAGGGAGACTCGAGTTACGTTCGAGGAAATATCACAAAGTATAGCTAGTTTCTTTTCTCGTTTTCTCGAGTGAAAAGAAGTAGCGGAGAGTTCGTGGAATGGTTGATAGATATTAGGTCAGTAGTCGGTGCATAATAACACGAAGCGTTGTCTTTCAAATAAAATCACACAGTCTTCTTTTTTTCAAAATATCCGTGTATTTGGTGAAAGGAACGTCTATACGACTCGTTGCATATTTCCAATCTAACTGGTTTCGTTATACCGAATTTATAGGAATTATCAATTTTTCAAATAAAAAGCTCTTAGAGCGAAGCTATGGTATTCATATTTTGTTTCAGAGAACACGAGATTATTTAAAAGCTAAGCGTTGACACGTGTCTTCGTTTCTCAATCATGTTCAAGCAAACTAGATACGATTCTTCGATAGTTGCACGGCTCAAAGTACGTACGAACTTGATGATTCTTTGCAATTGGTGGCCGTATAACCGACGTTCTGGCCAAATATTCATTAAAGTTTTTCACCGCTCTATCCGTCATTCCATGATACAATCCAATTTTATCTATTATGCAGGGCGTTTCGTATTGAAAAAGAGTAAACCGCCATTGTCAAAATGAAATAAAGTGCATAAATAAAATAAGCGGGCCAGAATGCTAAGGTGAATGGAATACAACTCGATGCAGTTGAACATAACATACACATTCATGACTATATAATGCGTGTACATTGTACGTACGTATGTAGTTCTGTTTTCCATCGCGCTTCTGCAATCGAATAGAGGCTCGAGCTTTAAAATAAAGACGATAAAAAATTCAGTAGCCGAGAATACGTAATACAATGAAAATTGACTCTTTCGTCCAATTTCACTGTATCAATCATCAAAATGTTAACGATAAAAGTAATTTTTAGATTCTTTCTTTTAATCTTTACGCTTTGCAATATTCGACCGTTTTGACGAGGAAAAGAGCGTGAAGTAACAGATACTTCGACCAGATACTACGTCGAACTATGCCACGAGAGAGACTTTTATCTCGCTCGATGTTGTCGGCTCGGACGGTGATCTGAAAGTGAAGTCGTAGTCGTAGCCGTACGATCGGCGTGGCGCAGCGCGGCGTCGCGTCGCCTAAGCCCTAAACCTAACAGTAAGACCGGAACTCTCTCGCGTCTTTCCTTAACCCTGCGCAGTCCTCCTTTTCTCGTCTCAAAGATTCACAGTTCACAGGGCGGCACAGAGCAAAAGTCGACACGTGACAGGAAGCGCGCATAAATGTATCCTAATTCTCTTCGATGCGCATAATGATATTGATTTATGAAATATTATAAAACTAGATACTGGATTTTTAAATTTCCGATACCAGATACCAGATATACATTTTTCGTTGTACGTACATGTAATTTGTTTTCATTTTCTACTACATTTTTAAAACTTCTTGTAATCTGTGTGTGTTTTGTATAGAATAAGTATCAAATTACTCATACTCTATAAGCCCTGAGAATTCTTTTCGTGTCAGTATACCAATTTCCTTTCAATCTTCTTTATTATAACACGAGTATATTTAACAAGGATAAAGATGAGAGAGATAGCGATTTGATGCGAAGCATTTGCGAAGAGAATAGGCGAGTATTTTCTATTTTTTAAGGGGTGAAACATCTTTCAGCCACGTGACGTACGAGTCATTTAAATAACATTATTTGTCACGATATTACGATTGGACCTTGGTGCTTTTAATAGAAAGAAAATTCCAGCAACGTTTCCAATTCCGATACTAAGCTTGCTCTACGTTCCAGAAAGTTGTGTTCCAGGTAAAAGTCGGTTGCAACTTGTAAGAAGAGTAGCGCAGTTGCTCGACGTACGAGACTAATTGTTTGCTTCGAAATTGAATTGCAACTGTGCATGCTAGGAAATTGGAATTCGAGCTGTGTACATTTAGGCGTGTAATATTTTTTTTAGTTACTTTCGTACTAACATTTTCCCGCCGGAAAATTTGGCATATTCTATCTGTCATAGTAATCCTAAGCTACCGAAAGTATAATAGACACGTTTACCTCCATTGATTAACCCAAGTTTTGTCTCTCAGATAATTTCAAAGACGCAAAAAATCCAATTATGTGTTATGTAAATTTATTTATTTATTCGATCAATCGTTTAGTATACAATGTAATTGTAAATAACAAAGTTTTAATACGTACAAACTACTGTAAAAGCCACATCTTATCTTGTACATTTTCTGTTAATAATCTCACTGAAGCGGAGTCTGTTGTTCAAATAAACTAGCATTAAGATCGTCTACAAAGATTATAAATAATTTTAAACGATCAAAATTTCTCTACGATTTATCCAATTTATTTTACCATATTTTCTATTTCATTAAAGATATAAACTGTTAATCAACTTTCACCTGTCGATATTAACTCGATTTTATTAATATACGTCACAATATTATCACGTTATAATTCGTCGCAGATTAATCTGATATCTCGACGGAGTATTTATCGTAGACGACAATCAGCCAACAATCGCATTTGCGAGAGGAACTTCTAGTCTTATTGTTAGAAACGGTAATCAAATTCTCCTCGAAATCTTACAGAATGAACGAACAAGTCCTAAACAACAATATGTCATTTACGCTTGTTTACAATTCTGTAATTCATAGCAAGAAGAAAAGCAGCGATAAATGGAGAAAGACGATTAACGGTGCTGTAACTCGATTCTAAAAACAGCACCGTTCGTGGACTGTCGGCCAACGGATATCGCGAAATGGGACAATTACGTTATTTCCGTTCGATAACCTACATCGCGAAGCAGTCTGACGTATGAATAATTAAATTCTTCCAGAAAATCTGACGTCTCGCGCGAAAACGAGCAGACTGTACGAATTAACACTTGCATGTCGGAGTAGCGTTTGTCTAGAGTCTACAATCTAGAGTCTAGAGACTAGAGTCTAGAGTCTAGAGTAATCCGGAGAAAGATATTATCTTCGTTCTCTTCTGGCGTCCCGAATAGTCTCGATCAAATTCGGTTTCACTTGTCACAGTCACAGTCACAGTTATAGTCGACACAGACGCGACACGACCTGGCCATGGCGCGGCGACGAGCGGACGAGCTTCGTCCTCATCGATTTAGAAACGATCCAAATTTATAACGTCGCTCGATATTTACCTGCAGGAAGCTCCGGTACGGTGTCTGCCGCGATCGGTCGCGCAACCAGTCGCCGCGGCTTTATTCGGTACCCGCTCGCTAATAATTCATCTCGTTCATTGGATAACGCAATTAACCGTGTATTATTGATGGAAGCCGAGCGAAACGCCGCGTATTGTATTGTAAATTATCACTCGATAAATGCTTGGAGATTGCGACATGAAATATTGCGACACGCGAGATTGCGGTGCAAAGTAGCTGGACGTTGGTCGCAACTTGTCCATGTGTCGGGCTATCCATGCTCCGACAGATGTACATGGCGGCATTAATATGCATGTATGCGTATAAATAGATAGGCGAATGCGTTGCTGGTTCAATCGCGAAGGTAGATGAAGGGTTAACGAGAAATAGGTATGAAATTGTGGACTTGCTGTTTGCGGTTTTTATTCAAGTGGTGATTTTTAGAACATATGCACCTGCTTGTTTGTATTTATATATGTATATCAATGAAGTCGGCATACCGAAACTACGCTACAGATAACATTCGCGAGTACGTCTGAAAGAGTATCGTCGCTCAAAGCCGAACCCAAACTCTGTTGGCCGTTGAGAAATTGACGATTTCGGCTATTGGCGACACCGCGAGATGCGTTGACATCGATAGATATTTATTTCTACGGATACCTCAAAATTATTTGACTCGATTTACGAATCTTCGGATACATCGCTTTTCTGACAAATCGAAGATATGCGACTGATATGTCGTTTTACAAAACTAGAGTAAGCAGAAATGAAACAGGTGTAGAAAATACAGCTCGCATACTTCTTCGCGTAACGTTTCGAAAACGATATTTCGCATGATTTGATAATAGCTCTTCGGTGTTCAGTAGCATTTTCAAACCACGAACGCTAGTTACACGCTACTTGTCGGAGACACGAGCGTTTGTTCCATTTGCGGGAAACGTAAGCGACGCGTGGCTCTTTTCACGGCACTCAAACTATCTCGCACCACCTCATCGTATATCTAAATAATCAATTTACTACTGGCCATAATCGTAACCAGGAGTTAGCGAGTTTATGTCAGCCAAGCCACCGTAACTACGTGGCTTCGTGAAGCATAAATATTATGGAGTATTTCGTATAAAATAAAGCAATAGAGTTCGGAGTTATTCTCTTTCTCTTCTTCGAACTCGCCCCGCTTCCGTTTCTCCCCTTTTCTATTTTAATCGCCTCTAATCAACATCGGTATCTTATTTCCATTTTGATCGCGTATCATATCTTTATGTATATATGCTTTGTATTATTAATATTTTAAATATTTATCAACGAACGAATTTCATTCTGATGCCTTCGATGACGTTTAACAGAGATAGAAGAAAGAACGTAAAGGTGCAAACACTGTCTGCGTTTCTACCGTGCTTGATCGTGCAAGCAGCGTTATCATTTTTATTTTCATTTAATTTTGATCGATCGTTTCCATGCCAAATGTGTTTAAATAAATCGTGAATCGTATAATCTTAATTTCCATACTTTAAATGCTACGGTTCGGAAACGAAAACGTACTAAAATTTATTGTAGCGTTAAATCAACAGTGGTTGATATATTATTGATGAAGATTACGGTGTTAAATTCATTTGCTTATTCCAGTTTGTTTCTCTTTCTTTCTAATCGGACATGCCATGAAGCTTAATTCCACGATCGATTGAAAGTTCGTTGAGAAATAATCTTTAACGTTATCTTTGTTGTGATTCAATCAGATGGACGTTATTTTACGACCATGGAGCAAGCCAGATAAACACGATGGAAAAGGTAGCAGTGTTTCTTTCTGAATTATATTTTTTAACTACAATCTACTCTTCTTATCGGATTAATCAGTAGTAAATATCTAGTAACGTTGCATTGTACTTACGTTATGCCTTGGTGACCAGGAATTGCACATAATGGACGCATCTTCCAATATACGACTCTGCAAAACGAAAACTTTCGATTTTTAAGTGTTTCATTTGACGCGACATATTTGTATATTTTTGTTCCTCGCCATCTCAAATTCGTACCACTAACGATTCTTTAATTACGCTTCCATATCTTTGTACGATAATCGATAATCGATTTTGAATGAATTCGATATTGTTTAATATATTTATCCACGATCGAAACGAGCGAATAACAAAACAAACATATACAAGAGATGTGAGAAGTTATATTAGTTGCGAATGTATTCGAAGATCCTTTTGCACGTCCCAAGTGTCATTGAACTCCTAGAAATAAATGTCGACTGACTTAGAAACCCGGTGGAGAATGGAAAATTGGAAAGATTTTACAGCGTGACGCTTTCACCTCAATAGTCTGTCTAGACTAGACGTTTTAAATATTAAAAACTTTTGAAACGAAATTATATATTCACAGACATCTTTCACCGTCGTATTCGGATGAATAACTGCTAAATACTAACAGAAATATATATATATATATTTGTACGATCGAAGAATCGTGTCTTGTAGTAGAACATTTCATTTTGCAAAAATATGGAAGATAATATCAACTTCAAAGTTAAAAGAAAATCACATCCGATTAACGTCATTGGCAAAACATAAATGCCCCTAAGACATATACTTTGTAGACTTTTGTTTCGATAAAAATTTACTGCCTCTAAAATAAAGACGTACTTACATAATTTTTGTAAAAGATTTCATTTATTCATTCATCTTTCATGATATTTATGAGTTTTTACAAAAACTATGTCCTACTATGTAAAGTTATTATTACGTAAAAAAAGCGAGTAAAAGATAATAAGAAAATTTAATAAATAAAAGACAACAGAATAGATATTCGTGGCATTTTTATTTATTGTACCAAATAAAATATTGATGTATTTGGATCGTGAGATTTAAACAACAAACGAAATCTTCCCTTATTAAATAGATATCGAATAAATAAAAATGGTAGTGAAATCTCGACCAAACTTGCAACTATCCAACCGAGTTGTCTGTTATTCAAAATCGTAGTACTCTTACTAAGATGATTATATTCGATTCCTCGAAAACCGCGATTCTAACAATTTTTATAAAAAACACTGCAAGATTTTTGACTCCGTATCCGAGAATCTTTACAAAAAATATGCCTACGAGTAAAATATTATCAATAGTTTTAAGAAATAAATGAAAACTATCCATTACATGTATATGTATATACCTACGTAGAATAATAGGATGAAAATTTAGAACGAAATAACCAAACGCCTTTAAGACGTAACAACGTTGCAGCTTATAGATATGTACGTAGAAAAAAAAATAGAAAAATCCGTGTGCGAGCAAGCGACCATGCGTTTAGGCTGCAACAGCGACGAAGAAATTTGTATGGGCCGACTGGTATAATCCACGCGGCGAAATATTTCTCCGAGCTGACAGAAATTCATGCATATCGACGCGGTTTACCTGTCAGCAGGGCTTAATATTCATCTGGTTTGCATATTTTATTCCTGGCAATCGCGTAATATGTATATTTAAAGCGCGGTACTAAGATTGACAGAATCGGGCCATTCCGGCGTCGCGACGCCGCCGTCACAAATTAAATGAGTCATTTTAGGAATCGAGCAGAATTAGGTAATTCAATATCGTTCTCATTAGAGCGTCGGCCAATTCTGAGCTCGATCGATATCAATGACAATGATCGCATCATTATAGAAGTCGCGACTGATATATGAATTCTTCATCTCTCCACACAGACGGTTTTCATTAAATTGCCAGATTTTTCAACTTGCTTTGGCTATCTTTCATGACAATATGATATCACTATATCGGTGTTTCGCGAATATTTTATACGGTCTTGTTGCTAAGCTTGTTGCTGGTCAAACGTACATACGTATTTATACGTACTTGTATATCTTGTAGAAATGAGACGCAACGATTATTAGCAGAAAATATCGGTACAAAGATATATCGCTCTTCGTTCCACTCAATTATCAAAATTTTAGTCCGGACGTTTATATGCCTATCGCACCTGATATTGATATCAAACTTAACTCTGTAATTACCGTAATACGGCAATATCGAACATTTCGTTCACCTATTGTAGCTCGTACTCGATAAGTTACTTTCGTAATATATTCGCAACTTCAATAACCAATAACGCATCTCTGAGTGTATTAACGCGCTTTTATTAAATTTATCTAAACTAATCGCCAACGACGCAACGATACTTTGTCACTCTCTAGATTCGTATTTACGAAACTGAGGAAACGAGACTGAGGAATTTAAAAAATAGAGTTAATCTATTCAGTTTGTAAACGGTCGTTTATCCATTAACAGTAAAAAGGGAGCAGCCGTGAAGTAAACTATTGGTACTGTATTTTATTCGATAATAATCCTAATTTACGTGGAACCACAATTTTCGCACCATCGTGATTCAAGACAAGCAACCGCTGTTTATCAGATTAACCAAACTGTTTAGGTCAAAGAACGTTATTCGTACTGTTCTATGGAATAGTCATATGTTGTTTATTATTCTGCGGCTTACTCGTATATCTGAAGCATCGTTTGATATATGCTTCGTTGAAGCCCAAAATTCTACTGTGCTAATTATTCAACGTAGCCGTGTAACAAAGGCGTTTGCACACGCACGTTTACAAGTTGTATCGACAAAAATGCTCTTTCATTTTTCACTTTTTTATCGAAACTCTGTAAGTCTACAAACGTTGTGACGCGTGAATCCCTGTGCGTACACCTACATATCTCTACTGTTCGCAGGTGTGTCATCAATCAACGCGTACGCGGCTGTGTTGCGCGTCTAGCATCTATGCGCCGAGATACACATGTACCTTGTGTATGCTTTGCTAGAAGTTGTACACAGTGCATCGAGCGCAAATACGAAGCTCGGACAACATCGATAACACACACGCATACGTAAGTAATGCACGCGCGGATAGGGGCGCACGTATGTCGGCAAATTTGCCATTGTTTCGTTCATTAAAACTTTGCTTTCTTCTTTTTCAGAATTTTAAACCGCAACTCCAGTGAAATGGTGATATTCTAATTTCCTGATCCGAGATACACGTGATGGTCAAGTTTCATTTCAACTTATAGCGCATGACCGAAATCGATGACAAATACACCTTTCTCGTTTTCCTCATTTTCGATAATGTGACTTGTGTAATTGAACAGAAGGGTTTTGATACAAAGGGGTTTGATGCAAAGATGCAACCTTTTTAAAAATAGCCGACCAATCGACCAATTTATGTGAAAAGCTGCGTGTTGGTACTCTAATACTTGCACGAGCGATATTATGAAAATGTTAAAGAATACGAGAAAAGCGTTTAGCGTAGATGGCAAAAGCAAATAGAAAGACAACTTTGATAACAGGGGACTGATCGACAACCTATTGAATTTTAAAAGTGCTTTTCGACAGAAGATGGGAGATTTGACCAATCGTGTTCCCCCTTGTAATCTTTAATCATAGAATACATCACATGTTATTAAAATTATGGTACTGTTTACAGTGTCTGGAATATTTTAGGACTTAACAGTAGCAGTTCAGGGATAAATATAGTTGTAGAACTCCATTTGGGCGTAAGATATACGTATGTAGTACTATTGACGCGATGTCTACAGAAGATAACAAATTTTAATTAAACCTTAAAAATATTGGGAACATCGTATAATTATATGCACATATAATATGCACATTACGAATTTATAGATTGAAAATCAAGCATTTAATCGAAGCGTAAAAAATAAAAGAGTCAGACGTATAGACTACTGCTAAATTTCACTGTTATTGCATAAAAATAACTTGTACTTTATTATTTAGCAATGGCATAAATTCATTGTTTAGTAAAATGATACACTGAAACTATGAATTTCTTAAAAGGAGAATCTAAAATAGAGCCATTTGTCGAAATCCGAGGCACGTTGTGATATATTCATCAGCTTGGACTCGGCTTATAATTATAGGAAGATCCAGCGATAAATGATCGTTTTCTATTAATAATTTTAAGTACATATGTGTATTCTCGGCGATTTTGTTTAATATAATAACGGTGTTAATTTAGTATCGAGCGAAATTATGTCCACGATCAGTAAGGGGATTTTAAAAATAATTCGGATGTTGCTTTCCTCCACTTTATCATAGGTATGTAATAATTAATGACGCAAAACACATTCACAACGTGTTTCTTTTACATCTCTATACCCAAGTAATAAAATACAAATTCTTCTCAACCTTCTACCACATACCAAAGACTCTTATACCGACCAAAAATACAGGAGAAATTCATCGCATATGATCGTGCAAACGATAAAATACAAAACCCGTGTTCTCTATCACACACACTGTGAAAACTTACACCGAGCAACAAGAGAAAAACCTTTCGATCCATCGTTTATCCACGTTATTACGAGTATTTCAATTTCCCGTAGAATTTCGAATTCTCGTTTCGTATGTACATATGCGCTGGTGTATACTGTATACTGTATACTGTATACTGCATACTGTATGGTGTACGCCGTATACGAACTTTACAAGGATGTGTCTGTGCCTGTGCGGATTGGTAGGCTGCGTCGCATCGCGTCGCCTCGCGTCGCGTCGTTGCTGTACGTACAAGAGATGGTATATGTACGTGCGTGCGTGCGTGCGTGCGTGATGCTAGCGTATCACGTGCACTGTGCAGTGCACTGTGCAGTGTGCACTGTGCACGCGGTACGCATATCCGTTTCCGAGACGAAACACATTGGCGACTCTCGTACGGGCAAACAGCCGCAGTCGAAACAGTTTGCCCGGCTAATTGATTTTCCTTGGCATCCTCGATTCGGCGTAACCGGTCCATGCAACGCACTGCACCGTCCAATATGTGGAGACAAGCGCTCGCACGAGCACACGAACGCGTCTACATCGACAAATTCAATCGGATACGGAATACTGCCGTTTGATTATCAGACAGGGCTGCGCCCGGCCGATTGTAAATCAGCCGGAAAACTCTGCGCCGCGGAATTATACGGAACATCGTCGATCGTTTCCACGATCGATCGGATATCGTTGTATCGATGCCTTTGTATGGTATTTTGTGCTTCGAAATGCGAGTTGGCAACGTATGGTATTATCGCTCGTTACAAAGGAACCACTCGTGGAGGATTCGCGAAGGAAAGACGAAATAGGATATCCTCGGATGCGGGGGAAAACTGCACACTTCGAATTCTACATTTCTGTAACTTCGTTCTTTGTTTATTTTATGAAACGAACTATGTAATCCAAATTGTATCGATTTGCGAAACGTCTCTACATAAATATAAATATGTGACGAACCTTTTTTATCCTTTTTATATTGGGAAACTTTTGTATTTTATTTTCGTTATTCTTCTACGTTACTTGCTACTTCTATCGAACTATTAACTATTGAAAAACGATATACATAGTTGATGATACCGCGGTATACCAAGGAGAAAAGTAGAACAAAAATAGAAGTTTCATTTGGTATACATTACAATATCCTTAAAGATTCGAAGTTGCTTAACATATCGAATCACGAAATGCAATGAAAATAAAAGTTTTGGTCCGGAAAAAGAAGAGCGATCGGACAAACCGTTCGTGAGAGGCAAAGGGCGCGAGCTTCTTCGCGGAAGTTTGACTGATAATTAACTAAATTTACCAAGGGTTGCGAGTCAAAGTGTGAAGTCGTGTTCCAAGTCTTTCTGCACTTCGACGCTCCACTACGCTGGTTAATAACAAATGAGCCGAGCTTCGCCCCTTCACTTTTGTTATAATCGGGGACACTTGCTCCCTTACAGTTACTGTCTACCATTCTCAATTATTCAGTAGATTCGTTTGAACCATTCTAAACATCGCTCGGATGTCCTTCTCCTTCTCCTTCTCCTTCTCCTTCTCAGTCTTAATACATATCTCAATTTTCATTATCGTTTTTTCTTCCTCTGCCAGCCTTAGAAATCCTTTCCTTTATTCACCATCGTAAAGGTATACACTTAAAGTTTAACATTTTTAAGGGAAGTGCGTAAGGTAAAGTCTTTTTCGCCATAATTAGTAAAATTCTACACATAGATACATACAGTAAAATAATAGAACGAGATTCCATATAATTTTATCTACTTGAGCGTAATAAGTAATTGTTTAATTTATCGTTGAAATTATTTACAGGGTGTCTATCCAGTAAGGAATACATAACACTTAAATTTTATTATTGACCATTACTCTTTGTCAAGTTTTTATTAAATTCATGAAAAATTAATATAATTTTGTTGTTAATAAATCATGCAATTTGATATATATATTTGTCAAAATTCGGCAAGAGGAACATAAATCGTAAAGTTATATTTTAAACGACTTGTTTTCAAGCAATTACTCTATAACGAACAAAAAGGCAGCAAAGAAACAAATAATTTCTAGACAGTAAATCATAATATGTACATACTTTAAATCGCGTATTTCGTGCCATTTCAAAGTGTGTAACGATATTTGATATTTTTGCAGGTATGTACGTTATTAAATAGCTGGCGTGAGAATATATGAGAACCGAGTTTTCCAATCGTAGCAGAGGTGGAGCGGATAGATAGCCATGAGAATTTATGTTCACGCGAGTCATTACTATTTCAAGTGAAAAACACGGATCTTGACGAAGCGCGAAGCGTCTAAGAGCTACCTAAAGAGAATATATGAAATTTTGTAATGCAGTATTCTGATTCGTAGACGCTCCTTCTGGTCCCGAGTCAACTCTTTACCTAACGATTTTTTGCTTTTAATACAGAATGCGATTAAGATTAAGTTGCCGTTATACCAGGCAAACGTCATTTCGCTTGATCCATGCTGTAAAACGAATTACTCCAATTCCGAGAATTTTCCAGCATAACGTTACGTAATTTCTTTTCCTTATATCCATACGTAATTATTATACAGTTTGTTCGTACCCTTTTTACTTTTTTTTCACGTTTTGTAGGATTCTTTGTAAATAAATAAGTACACAGGATGGTCCGCGCATGTAAAACGCAACGATGTTGCTTTATTATAGTGCTCGAATCATTATAATTATAATTAGAGGACAAAACGTGTCAAGCATAAATTTATTTATCTAACGGGGTTATTTTATACTTACTTCTTCAGTATTTTCTTTTTATACGCGTTATATCAGATAATACAATACGCGTTAAATAAAACTACAAATTCATCGATGTACCATAATATGCAAGTTTACCGTAAAGTGTTATCGAAGAATTTTAAATAAACATCGAAAGAAAGACCGAACAAATAAGTTCGTATATCGTTAAAATAATATGTACGCTATCGGCATTTCAAATTTACATTACCGATTTGCGCGAAGTTTTCGTAATACTTACGTACATGTGAAAATAAATCATAGTACAGCCATGCTTCAGAAAATCCTTTCAAAAAGTTCAGCAATTCTTCTATCGTCTTCAATTTGCCATACTTTTTAAGAATCTAGATTCTAAAAGATAGAGGTAATCGTTTAGCATAAGTTTCAATAGCGCTGATGCTGTTGACGTACCGTCGCGTCGCGTCGTATCGCGTCGGAACTTGCATCGAACTATTTCTCTTTATACCACTGTTGTAAACAACAGTGCATATTCTACAATTAATATTTAACATTTTTCAATAATTAACGAAGAAACTACATGAATAACGTTATCGTAAACCGTTCATTTTTCTATTGTGTATTATGTAGTTACCCAATTCATTTCTTATTCATTTGCGTGTTATGCGGTACATGTATGATTCATTATGAAAAGTGTTTCGATCAGGCTCATTACAAAAGCGTAAACTTCCAATACTTATTTAAACGCGTAACTTTCTGAATCGTTTAAAATCGGTAAATCGTTTAAAAGTTTAATTACGTCAAATTCGAGCACATTTTTCTTATTTTATTTTATACAGAAACGTACACTTCGCCTACGATAAATGAAATATCTACGTATACCTACGTGTCTACCTACTATAATATATTCTACTAAGAAACTTACTTAACAAATTTGTGCACGATGCATTGAATTCTAATTAAACTACGCTGCTATTCGACGCAAGTTGTCAAATCCCCAGTGTATCGTTTCCATAATTCCGATCCTTTTGCAATTCCTTGTAAACGCACGATTGTTGAATTCTTTCGATATCAAGTTCTTCTGTATTATCAAATATTCAGCCTTTCGATATCACGAGGAAACGTTACTTTTGATTTATCGAAACTTACTTCGCGATATCCTATCCACGATAAAAACAAAAATATCCGAAGGATCGATGTGCCTTGTGCAAAGCCGAAAGGGTATAGGTGTATGGGACGCGTTTAGCTTTCCCACGATCTGTCATTGAAGTGCTTTATCTTCGGTCGTGCATGATTTAATAATACCATGCTAATTCGATGGTCAATAATACATATAAAGTATACTGAAATTATCATTCGAATCAATATGAAGCCGCGTACTGTTGCTGCAGTATCGTAATTGTTATCCATCACGTGATGCATGAAATCTAGTAGAGAAATTGCGGCTTTCTAATCTAACTTTTTACAACGCCGCTCGTTTATCGACCAACGCAACGCTACGTTGCGAGTTCCGAGTGTCGTTCGTTTAGTTTCGAAACTTTCGTCCTTCCATACGTGAGAATCGTTCTTTTTTCTTTTCGTTCGTACGCACGTGTGCGAAAGCTGGTCGATTATCGAAGATCCTGACATCGTCGAGCGTTAAAGGCGCCGTAACGTACTGTATAAGCACGAACGAAATCACGAATCGTTGGGAAAATAGCACTTTGCGTTCGTCAGCTAACGAAGTAGATGCCTTTATTGATACGAAATTTCACTTGTCGCGTCCGCTTTACGGGTACGCTGTTTTATAGCTATTTAAATTTATACGAACGGAACAGCAAAAGGCAATGAAATAAATTTTACATATTCGTCGCGATGTATCGCCGGTGCATTGTCCAACGATTCTGACTTTTCCACCACGGTACTTGCACGGAAACGTATAATATTCAAATTATTTGAACTTTGTAATTAGATCGGTCTTGCTACGTTCTCTCAGTCGTTTTTCACCGAATTCGATATTCCTCGAACGTTAAAAGATATCTCGAGTTTGCATAAAATATGAAAGAATTGTTATCGATATGCCAGATTCCTCGTTAGAATTTTATGTCGAACACCTTCTTCGAACGATAACGGTCTTTCGCGTTCGTTGAAATACGAGCTAAATCGAAATACGTTTCAATTAATTTATTTTAATTAAAACAATATCCGCTCCCAGCTCGATACGGTATTATCTACATTCTCCTTCGACTTTACAAATTTTCTACCCTTTTGATCGGCTCTCTCGCACGTACTCGCTAAACGCTCACCTCGATTTATTCTATTCTTAGTCGTTGTGAAATATTCTTAACATTTACGTGGACAAGTCGGTACGTTAAGTACATACGCGTATAGCTACGAGTCGGTTTCAGCGTGCAACCCAATTACATGTTCCATTTCAATGAGGGTTGCACAAAAATTGTTGCACGATCTGTGGTCTGGCTACGATAATATATATACTTGCGTTAGTTACATCTGTATTTTCTAATCTGCTGGTCGATTCTATCCTCTTACTCTGCATCGAACAATCTCTATTGATCTGATTATCACCGTATACGTGTTACGCGTGTATCGGTAATCAGGAAAAGAATACTCGATAAATCATATTCCATTGAAACGATCAACGAGAACGCACAATTGAACGCAACCAAACACCATACGAAGGATAATTCGCGACAAGATCTAAAGATCAGAAAGTGGAACCGCGCGCTCTTCGAAAAAGTGGAATTCTTATCGGCACGCAAGGGGGTGTCGCGCGGCCGATCCATAAATCATGATGATTCGCTTTATGGTATCTACAGTTAAGCCAAAATTGACGGTTGCCAAGCGTAAAAATCAGTGATTTCGTTACCACTATGTATCGAGGGATAGACACGCTCATTGGCTACGTGCTGTTCCGCCCCCGCAGCCCCGCCAATCAGACCAGCCGCTCTCTCTCATCGATCCAGACCATCTACACTCTACGCTCTACAGTTACACCTACGCTATACTCTGCCGCCATACTCAACTTGCCCATTCCCCTATCCTTCGTCGACCATAGATCGGTCTGGTCTAATTGTAAGACTCGGCGAAACAAAATTCTATGCACGGCAGAAATTGTTGATCAACGCTATTCGATCGGTAGGTTGGCCGTTGATCGCGTCTCTTGACAACGTGCCAGAAAGAACTTACGCTCGAGGTCTGCCCGTCTCAGGAACATTCTACTTGTATAGCTGGTAGCAAGAGCCGTCGTTCGTCGTTTCGATCGAACATGCGGAAAGGTTTTTCGGTTTCTTCTCACCGTCGGCCAATTTATTTCTCAGGTGTATTTACATATATCTTGTAACAACGTAATTCTACGTATGACAGAAATTGGCTAGCGGTTGTGTCTGTTTCTACGTATAATACACGTGGGTATATCCACTCGATCGATGTAATGTCAGAAAGATGGATTTACGTTTCGACAAAAGTTACAATTCAATTCTTTTGATTAAAATTAAACGAATATTTAAATTAATTAGGAAGTCGCGAATAGCTAATAATTAAGGAATCATTGTTTAGCGCGCAAATTCAACAAATAGGAGAAATTAAATCGTTGTTTGGTAGAACAAAAACGAATGTATAGCTATTCATTAAGTTTACTCGTGTTTCTTAAGTAGAAGAAATTCGTCAGTGCGTTAATTAATCTACGTCGATTTAGCTTTATTCGATGCTTTTATGAAGCTTCGAAACGCTTCGTTATAAAAGTTTGAACTAATTGTAAATCTAAAATAAAGCAAACTTAAGTCGATCTACTTTCGATTAAACGAGGAAAATTTCTCGAAGCAACTGTAATTTATAGAACAAGAAAAGAGTAGAATAATTTAACAGGAAAACGAGTTCATATTTCCTGACGTTCATTGTATAACTAAGCAATGTAAGACTGTAAAACTGCTTTTGGAACGATGTTACTTATTTAACTTCCAAGTAAGCTTAATTTTACCTATGATCTTGTTTGCGTAGCTTAACATTGAATTCGTAAGGAATGAGTATCGTAAAAAAAATATTTTTAAATTAGGAAAGACGAACTTTTATATTATCTATATTTTTATATTATATTTCTATTTTAGGAAATTAATAAGTAATCGTAACAAGTAGCTAAAATAAACGTGAAGTTGGATTAGCAAACCGTTGTATTTTATTAACGCATATTCGCCACGGGAAGACAAAGTTAGTAGAATTAAAAATATACTCGTACACAGTTCAAAACGACAGAATTCCAAAAAATCACGTAATATCGAATACCAGCCCAGATTTATACGCTGATACGTGCAAATGTCTTCTTTCACCGGACGGTAGAAAATATTCAAACGAAAGACATTGTCTACGCTGCTCGAAGATTTTGAAAATAGTTTGTGCCTCGCTAAATGTCGCGATCGAACTAATAATTATACATTGGAACTTGATCGACTCGACGTTCGATATCGTAAATAAAATGCTGAAACTGTGTCATGAAAATAATTATCCATGCAAATTGATACGAAATGAAAGCTTAAGCACACCGAGATCTCACGCTCATCGTATCGAAGCTACAAAATTAGAGTTTTTCTCTGAATTATCGAACATTGATTTCTCTCCGTGTACTTGCAAGACGTATCAATTATGCAAAGCAGGCTGCAGGATGCGATGCTGATTATATAAAACAAACGAACGCGACGATTTTGAAATTCGAGTCGCTTCAACATCTCGCACCATTAATTTCCGATTATTATCGAAACTACCAAAAGATCATCGACCCTCTAAACTATACTAAACGGTACACCGATCAAAGCCCAAATACATTGGGATCGTTCAAACGCAGTCTGAATTATATTTTATAATTACCGTCGTTATTAGGCGATAAGAAATAAATATATTTTATGCGATAGAAAACAAGTTGGACTATATATTGTTAAGCGAAAGCAATTCGACAATTCTATCGCGATCGGTAGAATTTACGTATCTTTAAATAGCTTGTAACAACGTCTAGAAATATATTGCTAAACTTCTCAAGAGTATCGTATTATTTGTTACGCCAAACGAAGTGACCAGTGCGACATTTCGCACGAGACTCTCGCAAGCGCGATGAATTGTTCTTAAGTATGACGGAGCGATACTCTTGCGTAATCGTTTCTCATCCATCATGATTATTTGACAACAACGGGTGTAGATTTCCCAGACGAAAGGATAAATTTTGTTGTACATCCATTGGACCTATCGTACATTTCGTACTTGAAGGATTATTTATTAGAAGACAGCGATACAATTTATGAATCGTTATACATTAACTAGCATATCGAAATAGCATGGAGGTGGAAGAAATTGTTTTTCAATCCCGCGTTTTAATCTAAATTTCTGTCTGACAGAATTGTAGCATTTTAATACATAAACGATAAACGATATCGATCTTCTTAATTTTTTACATTAACGCTATTAATAGATGACTGTAGAACTGTCTTCTATACATGTATTATCAAACCTCGGTCAAAATAATTAGTAGTTCAAATAGCATTATACGGTACAAATTAGCTTTGGATGATATTTATGATTTAAGAATACACGTACTCGTATTAACGACATGTACATACGTAGATCTCGTGTTAAAATATAACATAGATCGTCGCAGGAGTTTACTGTCCTTACGCGCTGCGTACTTGGTAACACCTTGTCAATTATTGCCCGGTATACATCGAATTTTTCGAAACAATCGTACAGCGTTCGTTGATCGAAAATTGTAAATGGCCCTCGAGCTTGTAACAAACGTATCCTAAAGAGTAAGCAATCATCGTTTGAGAAATTTCAACGTGTACGAACATACGTATGTATCTCTGCCTACGAAGAAAGCAAACTGCGAAGAAAAGTATCTTTCGATACGTTGAACATTTTCCAATTAAAAAATTCAGAACGCGATCAATCGCAATCGTAAATACGTCGGTATAAATTTGACACGAATCGTGACATTTGATAAGACCATCTAAATACCAAGCTGATAATCTATCAATTTCATCTTATATATACGCGTGAGAAGGATGGAAGACCAGAATAAAAAATATACAAGATTTAAAGGAACACGCGACAAGAATCCGTACTAATCATCAAAAGTGATTATCTACGTTAGTTCTATCTGGTTAACACGCAGCCTCGTCATTACTGCGGCCGCGGTAACGACCATATATAAGTATATGTATAGTATACGTATATGGCGATGGCAGAGTTTCTCTAATGGAGGTCCACTTCCATCTACTCAGCCCCGCGCACCTATCCGCGCAACCCTATCTACACCACCACCCTGCCGACTAAATTCGCCCTCTCTTTCCCATCTTTGTCCTCCTCTCGTTCATCCTCTGTCCTCTTCCCCATACGCTTTCCTCCCCTTTCTCGCGTCAGCCTATCTTTATTCGATCTTCGCCTCGTTCCCTCTTTCTCCTTTCCCTGACTACGATTTCCACGTTCTTCGCGTTCTCCACGTTCTTCTCTTTCCCTTCGCAAGTATCACCTTCCTCATCCAGCTTTCTCTTCTTCGTCGCTTTTCTTTGTTTTTTTTCGCCCATCCGTGCGTTTCTTCTTTCTTCCATGCTTTCTCCTTTCGATCGTTTGCTTTTCTTCTACCGTATCTGTAAAGACTAGTTTCTATGAAACGCGATATTTCTCCGTCTATTGGTAAATCGAGTCTAAAGAGTATTTGATCTATCGAGGACCAATGTTGCGCCAAATTCGCTCCTTGAGTTCGTGCAACTCTTACGTATCACTTCGTTGCTTAATCGTCAATGGATCAATTAACAAGAAACACGCGTTACGATGTTACAGTATTGAACATACAAAAGAATCTTTCTGATCGTCGCTTCGTTTCATATTCCTAAATAACGCGCTTTCTTATCTTCTACTCGTTCAAAGATATCGGTAGATACGCTCCGTTCCCAGCAGGCCGCCTTGTTCGTCGTTCGTCCCGCCTCGTCCTTATCCCTTTCAAGTTGGCCAAGTGGTGCAGTGGCACTTTCGTCTGACTCTCCTTCCACCTCTCACTCTCGAGCTGCGATGTTACACGTCATTTCAGTTCGCCGGAATGTCGCGGCCTTCGTTTTCCATTTTCGGTGCTCGGCGTTCTTCAGCAACGCTTGTCGTAGCTGCCACATCGCGCCGGAAACTACTTTCCGGACCTCGGCTGCCGCACCGAGGCCGCACCGAGGCCAATTAATAAAATGGAATCTTCCAGCTACAGTTTTGACTTCGTTGCGGATAAATTAGAGACGATTGTCGCGTAGCCATTAAACGTTCGCCACCTTTTTTACAAAAATCATGGGACACTAATCGGATTAAGGTTCGTCTTTTACTTTCTTTCAATCGTCGATGAAAATGTATCCTACAGAAAGTTAAACGTGAAATTTCATCGTTTTTTTCGAATATCGAACACATTACATATGTATACGCACATTACGTATATATCGGGTTGGTGTAATTTGGAATTTCGTTTTTTCAAATAAATCTTTAATAAAACGTATTTAAACGAACAAATTTGCATATCGTTCAATGAACTTTTTCCCAACGACTAGTTATCTTCGTTATTTCTAATTTACAAGAATTAGCAATTTTTAGGATTCGAATGTTCTTGCAACGAAACTGTTAGAGTTTCTTCGCTTTCACGTACTTCCTTTCAAAGTAATCTATGTACTGAAAAATTATCTAAACGTGGAGTAGGAACAAATTATAAACAGAAATAACTTTGAATCTCATATATCGTGATAGTTGACGTTTTCACCAAATTATTTGAATAAATGATTTAACTACGTAGTCGAATTTTATTTTAAAATTTCTACTCTGCTCTACCTGTACGCGAACGTACTCGTATTGTATTTAAAAACGACTCGATGTAATATGTACCACATTGTATTCCAACAAAGAATATAAAAGTTCCGTAGCAATAATTTTGTAAATAACGACTTTGCTTTCCATTTGTCGAATTCCAGCTTTCAACTTGAATTTATCAGGCCCATACCGAGCGTACGTACCTTTTGACGAAAAAGTCAAACTTTTATACACGAGTGTTAGTGTAACTTGGTAGTTACGCGTATTTTATCGACTTCAGCTACCATCCAAAACTACTCGTGTATTCGTTTCAGCACAAAAATCACAGTTGACTCGCGTCGTTATCGAATAACTTATACAAAAATGCACGTATTATCGGATTTTATCGCGTATTCCGCTGCAGAAAAAAAAGGTTTTCTCGACATTGAAAAACATTTTACGAACGCCGTACTCGGTTTTTAACATTTACGTGTACTAAACATTCGCATTGTTCTCTCTGCGCTGAAAAGAATCTTTGTTGGTGAAACGAACAAAAAAAAAGAGCGATTTAAATTCGGGGCCACGGAATTTAAAGATTCCATTGTTGGGCCGCCATAATGTCATTTTATAGGAAAATACTAAACTGTTCTCAACGAGGCTTTTCGATTCTTTACCAACGATTTGCTTTCTGATTTAATAATAATTACCGCTGTTTCCCTTTGCTTGCCGTTGATTTTAAAACAACGACGTAAACGATTTCTGTTCAACGCTTGTGACACAGGATAGCCGAAATTACAGCAGCGATATTAAAATATTCTAATTTATTTCATTTTAAGGACAATTCAAACAATTTTTAATATTCTCGAGAACGTAGAAAAACTACATTTTAAGAAGCAATCCGAATATTTCTATGATTTCTGTTTCAATCGTTATATTTGTGTAATTATCATCTATATTACATTATTCACAACGATTAATTTGCTCCATATTTAAATTTGAAAATTCCAAAGGAATTGAGATATTAGCGCGTATCTGCTAAAAGTAAGGTAACAGTTAAAGGAACGAGTTTATGGTAAGAAATAGAAAAATAAATTGAAGAAAAGCATTTAACACGGATAGTCCGTTTCTACGAAAGTTTAATTCATCTTCTTATTACCTTCATTCCTCGTATCGAATAAATATTTAAAAACAGCTATTAACCCTGTAGGTATTTGGTTGATCGTTGTGTCAACCAATGACTGATCTTAAAGCGAGCCTGTGACACTCGCGCGAGTGTACGAGTACACGTCAAATATATGCTAACGACGGAAAGCATGAATATTTCAGGGTCTATACGCGCTAGCCACGTACCGAATAATAAGCGAAATCAAATTGGCCGCCGGCCTGCTCATCAATAGTTCATCACTTTTGCAGACGTTGCGCTCGTTACAAGCTACGAGCCTGTTAGCGGGCTGATGCTTTATCGAATAATACTGTTTTCAAAGACGCAACCGGCTCTCCGCGTTTCTCTTTCTTATTTGCCTTCGATATTACGCATTCTCGAGAAAATGTAATTTACAAGTTTGACATTTAATCTTACGAATTAAATTGGAAATTGTTGAGTTTAATTTCTAGAAAGCACGAAAATATAGTTGTTACACACGGTAGTATAGTACGGCATACATGCAAAAGTAACACGTGTATTATTTATGAACTTAAAGTATAATCGCTGATAAATTTATTTAATTAATTTCGTTTTGACATTAGATCGTTTATACGTATACGATTATTTGTCCAAATTGTACATTTGCAAATACTCGATATTCTAAATTTTTATTCTTTATACGATGTACAAGATAGGTGTCCTGATACTTACGCGGGAAAGAAGAAGCCGAAAAATAAATAGTTAGTTGTCACTAGGCTGCAGATTCGTATGCATTTGTGAAAATTTGGAAAACGGAGATATATGTACATGGAACGATACGACAGGTAAAACGGTTCGCTATCTAGATTCCATTTTTTAAATTATTTTCGATAACATTCGTAAGAATATGATTTTGTACAAGTGTACGCGGTCTACTTATCAGTTTCAGAGCGTTTCACGTAGCGCGGATCGATACGTCCAGCCGAAACGAGCCGTGTTATTGACCCACTTATAAAAACAATATACCTACGTAGACAAGTTGTTCTATTGGAGACGCGGCAGAGTGAGAAAATAATTCGAGTGCCAAACGACACGTAAATTCGGTGGGCACGTAATTGCAATAGCAGTAATGCACTTAAGGAAGGATGAGAGGGGAAACAACGGTGGGCAGCAGCTCGGTCACGTGGCGTGGCACGCGACGACACGTGGCGGCGACAGCCAACTGTAGCTTGTGTGTCGCGTTTGTATCCGTGGACAGAAAACTTTTCGTAACAAGAGGATCTCGTGGTATGGTGTAGCTTGTAGCTGTAGGTCGAGAACGGGACGCGTCTTTACGAGGAAACTGGCTACATCTTTCGGGTACAGGAAGGGCGGCCAATATCCCACCGGGGAGATGAGCGCATTAAGAAAATTGAAACGTCGATTTGTCCTCGAAACTCGGCCTGACGATAATTTCATTAAGACCATAGGGATGAGGGATGAGGGATGAGGAACGAGGGAGCAGGAAAGCCCGGCACGTTGGTAGAATACACGGCCGCGAAAGACATCGCACGGTCGATATTACTTTAACCAGAGATGATGCTAATTTCAACGGACGTAGCCAGTTTCCAAGCGGAAGCATCCACCCTCTGTCCGGAGAGAAGAGACTTCCATTTATAAAGCGTCATACCGGTCTGCTGTCTCGCTACCTTTAAGACCAGGTTAGGCGTGTGTGATTTATGAGATCGATGTCTGATTGATATCGTGGCTTTTCATTTATAAACGAATCGTAAAGATTGATCTCGATGTTGAAGAGAGATAGGAACGTCCGCATGACCGTCGATCGCTATGGTACGCTTGTGGTGTTGTTCGATTGCTCGGAAGTCACACTGATCGAGTCGAGAACCGATGTGACGTTGCAAATATTTTGCACAACTTTTGTAGCAATTTATCGCACTGTATTTACGTGCTGCATCCCTCTACGACAAGAGAACTGCTGGAAGCATATAATTTGTCTACCGACAGGCTACGTACTGCGATAATAAATGCATAAAGCTCTGCAATCTACTAATTATACCGGTATATATCAAAATATACTAAATAACGAAACTGAACAATCGGCAAAGAGTAGAGCCAGAGTTGATTAATTTATTTCTCATTTTACATACGTACATAATCTGATTTTTATTAACGCGTTCGTTAGTTCTGTGACCGATTCGTTAAGAGTGTATTGAATTGCAAACACAATGAAACAAAGTTTAACGTCCGTTTATTGAGATAATGGAATTGATGGTGCTCTTACATTACGTAGTAGATGTGAAATTCGTTATATGTACATTTATTAAACTCGTTGGGTATATCTAATCGTTAGATGAATCGAGGGGAACGCGATAAAACAGCTACAAGACTAATTGTAAGTTGCAAGAGTTCTAGAGAATCGAGAAGAATAAATGCAACACGAAGAAAAGTTGAAAAATAACGTGTTAATTATGTTACACTAATTTAAATAATTTCTAATTTAAATAACGTCTATGTAAAGCGATTAATATTTCTCTGAGAAGCAAAGTATCCTTCCTATCCAATATATACCGAAGACAATCGTTTTAATACGTATTTATCTAACTTTGGAAAATTTGCTTTGGAAAAGAATGCTTTTATTACGAAAATATCAAATTCCTATAAAGAAATATCTAAAAGGAAAAAGCATATTTATATACAAGCTACTCTTCTATTATAAACGAACACGTATACAATTACACGAAAGATAGGAGGTATACTCACTAGTTATCTTTGAAAACTAACGTCTTTCGTCGTGTACGCAAGGCCAAACGTTTCTCTGACTATAAGCCTAGTACACGGAAGTACAAAGTAACGGCAAACCTATGATTTGAAGAAATAATTCTTCGATAAACCGTATCAGTATATACTACTAGCCTTTCATTAAGTTTTCAAGATTTTGCTCATTTCGTTTCCACGAACATTTTTTCTTCCTTACGTCGATGCTACAGGGTGTACATATTCTTAATACTTGTCTGTATATATACATATATAAGTACTACATAAATTCTTTGAAAACAGTAAAATTGGTACATTGATCACAAGTGGAAGATCGAATAACGAGAAGGGAATTATTACTTTTACATTATATCATGTACAATGTATATACGAAGTTTCAACTTTAATGTTCCATCACTGTGTGGTTGAACTTATTAAACTATTAAAGCCATCTGCCACATGCATATTTGCTAATGAAGAAATAATATTATACACGATACAAATATAACTACATATGTATAGAGTGAGATGTAGAAAACGTAATAAATAAATATATCAAAAGCGTAAAATATAAATGGTGAGTGGGAAAAAGTACATTTCTCGGATAAATGATAAAGCGATAAAAATTTCGAAGATCGCGGTCTAAACATTATATATATGTAAAAAAAATAGGCGTAGAGAAAGATTCTGCGCTGTTGCAATAGTTTTTCAACTTGTATGGGTAAAACGCGTGGGTAATTTTTTAAAAATTAAAATATTTTTCCGTTAATGATCGATACATTCTTTTCTATAGTATTTCACGGCCGGTTTGAGCCGGTTTGATTTATATTTGTCTCTCTTGTCTCTCTGTCTCTCGATTTATACTTCCTCCAGTCACTAAGACGCGACTAATCATAGAACAAAAATCTGAAAATTAAATGACGACGTTATACATGTAGACACGCTGCAGGATGATAAGATACCTGAATTTGTAATAACGTGACGCGTTAGTAGATTTCAAGTACTTTTCTACGCCCAATATTTAACGTAAAAGCTAGCGAAAGAAATAAAAAGTCAGATGAATCGTCCATGAAACTAATTAATCACGCATAAAACAAAAAACTAATAAGGTTCCTACGAAATGGTTCCTGCAAATTTTTCCCAACAAATAAATTATTGCGTATAAGAGATACAATATGTTATTTTGTTTGTAGAGTGACACATATCTGACGTGGATATTTGCTCTGCCCACGCGTTCTCCCTCTTAACCGTGTGTTGTAGCGTTCGAGCAGGTGTACTGCACGGTCTAACCCTCTGCCCTATCCCCTAACCACGTCCTCCTGTTCTCTCCCTCTCCGTTAAGATACAATCGTGGCATAAACATATGGTCATAATAATAGACTCTTGATTTTGACAAGGGGCGCTCCCTTTCAGTACCCCGTGATTGTTTCTCTAGTACCTAAACGTAAAAGCGTGCGGATAGTATTAAGCTAGTTGCTTAATGGGGAAAAAATAGATTTCGATCGAGAAGAGTGATCGGCGCGTTTTTTCAATCCTGATTTCTCTCTTTCGTACTAACCTCCCAAGGGATTAATCGCAAGCGATGCAATATATTCGATAACATCTTACGAACAAGCTTTCGTCGTAGAATAATCTTTCTAGCGGAGTGCATGGCACATAAAAAGAGAAATTTACAGAATTAACAAGCGACAAGTTGTAGATCGTAGATTTCTATCGGAAATAATCCGCGCAATTTTATAATCTTACTAGTACCAATGACTATTGAAAAAATTAGGAACGGTAAGACTCGCATCTGCATCCAGCCAAGTGTCAAGCAGCATCGGCCGATACTTTCACCTGTCTGTTTCACCGAGCCGAGTAGTGTTATCTAAGATGGTGGTTATGCTTCGCACGACATAAAATATATCGAGAAGCGGTACCCTTATCCTAGAAGCGGCACACGTGTGACCCGTATGTATCTCGTTGTACATAGACCAGGAGGATGGGACACGTACGTGTACAGTGTACGGCGTGCAGCGTATAGAGTGCCATTCGGTTTATACGTACGGGTAAGGGATCGAGCTAACGGAGGAGACTCGAGTACCGACCCATTCCCCATCCGAACTCCATCGGAACTCGGCAATTCCCGTGCTTAAGAGTTTAGTCACGTACATCTCTGCCCCGCGTCAGAACGCACACGCCATGGAATTGCTTATGTTTTATAATAGTTCAGGAATACCCTGGCTTCTATTTCTTTGGCTTTTTCCATGGTGTATATCGATCACAAGACCGATTACACCGATACGAAAAGGATATTTTCACGCCAGAGTATAATGGTCGCGATGCGTCGAATTTTCAAGGGCAGATATTAGATGCAACTGAACGTTCGTCACTCGCGTCTCTTCTATGCTTCTCTCTAGAATTTCTATCGTTAGCCGTGTCAATTTGCACGGACGTGTAACGCGCAGCTTATTTCGTTCGATGTGCGATTTTAGCGAATTAATTTCATCTCCTTCGAGAATATATGAAAAACAGAATGTTCTTTTTATTATAGACATTTCGTTTGATGGTAGAAACATTCTTTTATCGACTTTTGTTATAGTCCCAACAAATGAAAATTGATTGATTAACCTGTTACAATAGGATCGTACAAACAATGGTACGATATACGACATAATATAGTAGGTATATACCGCGATAATTTAGTACCTATTTAATGAATTCTAATAATAAATTAACGCGTTATAAACAAAATTGTGTATATTGCCTATGAATACGAGCTTTGTCAAATTTTAGTTGAGAATTCATTGAGTCGGTAAACAACTGCAACGATTGAATAAAATTGTTTAAATTATTGGAAAGAAAATCGCATTTTTATCGGAACAACCACTTTTATCGTATCGACAAATTTGATATTATACTCGTTTGTAGTCCGATGAGAAGAGCAATATACGCGCATTTTATTCGTTGGACGAATAAATATCCTACGATTAAAATTAAAATGGTAATTACGATATCAAGGAACAAGTAAACGATTCTTATCAAATGCTTTGAACAAATTTACATCTCACGTATAAAGAGGTATAAATATTTCCGACAATTCGACTGAAATTACCTTTTGTGTGTACATATCAGATACGTATATCTTTGGCTAAAACGCTATGTGTTCTTTGAACAGCTACTACAGTTTCCGTTTCACAGTGTAATAATATTAATTTCGAAATAAATGGCGAGATAAATTCGTGCCAATTGCGAAAGAAAAATATTCCTGTTTGCTTTATACTCGCCACTATACGTACATGTTACATTACCTATACTATGATATGTACATTAAGCTCACCAATATTATCAATATCAATCGTACTCGAATCTAATTTTCACTTTCGCGTGTACGATTTTTTCCCCCTGAAAGATAGTTAACGTAACATGCACTGCTATCACCTGTTATGTCTATCCTGAAATTAATCAAAGGAGAATTAGTAGCAGTCATTTGTCTCTGTGCGTTTAAAGACCCCCTGGGAAGACCCGACAGCTCTTGTAAATCGACGAGTCTTTCGTTTCGTTGTTCGTCGACGACCCTCTAATATATCGTACACGTTTGTGTACGAACGTACGTACATTTATTCTTCCAAGTACACGTAAGAGCGATACGATGTAAACGGAGAGTAAGCCATGGAGGAATAAAGGAAATTCATGGAAGAAGAGAAAAAACGTCGCGCGTAAACTACACACGTTGTAGAACGAAGAAGGAAAAAATAAACGAAAGAGATAAGAGATGAGAGGAAAGAAAAAGGAAGAAACAAAAAGGAAAAGACGACAGACGCGATGAAACCAAGGAAAGAAAAGAAAGAAAAGGAATAGGGAGAAAAGAAGAGAGAATGTCGTGTGATTAGTCATAGAAAGACAGAGATAGAGGAAGGGTGAATGAGACAGAGAAGTCTAGAGAGGGTGAAATGAAGAAAAGGGGTTGAGGAAGGGGAGAAAACCGACGGAGGGATCTCGGTAAGTATTATTGTAATTATACACTTAGGTTTATTTCCTGCGTGCCCGCCCCTGCAGGGGCTGATAGCATTATATACCGCGGCTCCCTAATAAAAATAATAATAAGAGCGTTAAACCGCGGAGTACCGAGCGGAAGTAATGTTCGCCCTTTCGGTTGTTGGCCCGTGTACCTGTTTCAGAACGACGATATACTTCACCCTAAACGCAGGAAACCCTCGTAATACATACGCGTATTAATGATTCCGGTTTGCCCGAGAACCTGTATGTTGAGTTTAGTATTCGTGCGTGTTCTAATTTCTAATGCATTATCAGATTTAGCACTTTCCGTAAATATGGCTTGATACCGCGTTAATTTTAGGAAACAGGTAGATGAGAGATTTATCACGTTAAAATATAACGAAAATATAACGATTATAGAAAATAGAAAATACGTAGAAATATTCTGTTTCGAACGAAATAATAAGTAGAAAGAAATGTTTCATTATTGTAACAACGTGAGCCAGAGGACGCACTTCGAGATATAAATGAATTTTATGATATTATTCAACGTATGATTAGGGTAGACAATAATAACTACAAATGGAATAGACACGTTGCATGACTAAAATCAATCGTCTATAGTGTACAGTGTACGCGTGTGTCATCCCATGGCATGTCGGTATAAAGTTCCTATTAGCAAGTATCGTTCGAACATATGTATGTGCGTGACTAAACCTCCCCTCTTTTTACACCTGCTATTAGCAAGTACCATTTCAAGCCCCTGCTTCATTCCACTCGCCACCATTTATTTCTTGTCCTAATCTGATCCATCTTCTTGTCCACCTGTGCTTCTTCCGAATCATCTTTTCTAACGTACGTTCTAACATGGTAAAATATTTCCCACGATACTTTACGTACTCCCCATTGTAACACTCATAAATAACGTTTAGAATCAAAATCAGATAGACAAGTAAGAGATTGGTTTGAATCGATTAAATAAAAGGGCTAAGAAATAAGATACTAATATTTCCGTTTCGAATTTTTTAATTTTTATATTTCCATATTTTACGGACTGTTGCACGGAAACGAGACGTAGATTATAAGGAGAACCAAAGAAGAAGAAAGGAGAACCAAAAGGGGAAGACTAGATTAAATAAATTAATTAAACAAAAAGACAATCTTGCAACTATGGTGATATTTATATTTTTGGAACTATGGTGTAATAAGTATATAATATTTTGTGAAATAGTATTAATAATATCCTCTAAAATATCAAGTATTTTATTTGCCCGTAAGAAATGAGAAATGTTCTTCTTTGTAGTCTCCGCTTGTTACTAAGTTAATGATTAATTCGCAAATTATATGTCATTCAATTACCGAAACACAGCTGTTAAAACTACCGCGGAATAGCAATTTCTGTTAACCCCTTGCTATATTACAAAACGTTGGTACCGTGCGATCTATCGAATCTCGATTCCTCCGTAACTTTTTAATTCCATTGCACCTTTACCGTAAAAGAGGAAAAAGACGAAAGAGGGGATAGTAATAACGCGTATAAATTGCCATAAAAGAGTAGCCAATCAAGGCCGGGATTAAGGCTATCGGGACGTGGAAGAAATGGCAAAACGTCGGGAGGCGACTAATTTCCTCCTGGTCGATAATTCTCTCGCGAAGTCGCTTCTTCCCGCCGATGACTCTCGTCTTCGGTCGCGCTCCATAATTTTCAATTTGTGCAAATTAACGTTCCCGTTCTCCGCGCGTCTCGCGTCTCCATGAAACACGATAAATAAGGGGCCAAGCGAGTAGTAAATATAAATCAGGAGTGATTGGATGTAAGTGGGGAGCGTTATGTGTCCCCAGCGTCCCGTGTGTGGGATCGTCCGCGGCCGTTCTATGGCTGTGGGGCGTTCGTACACACACGATCCGTAGCATAGGGCGTAGGTGAGAGACGACGCGACGCGACGCGACGCTTCGTGAGACGATGCACTATCTACGTATACTTTCACCATCGAAGGGGCTATACTACCCCGTTTACCTCGCGTCGATACTACTCTGCGTCGCGTCTCGTCGCGTCGCATCGCGTCCAGGACTATACCGCGATACGACTATAGTAGTATTCGCTGGAGCAATATATCGTATTATTCTTCCTCGTTCGAGTTCTTCGCGGGCCATAAATCCCCGTGTCTCTTAATACACGTTTACTGTAAGCTCTTGCGTTTGGGGAACCTTGACATTTATACGTACGCATCTGTATTCGTGAGGAAATTTTGGGTGGCATCGTTGAGTACAGAAGAAGTACAGAGACTGTATAATGTAGCTGTAGTTGTAATAATATATTATGACCATAAAAAGGACCGTATATCGATACATGTAATACAACAGGTAATAGGTACTATCGTTTAATAGTAGAATTATTCAAACCGCCGAAATCATGGGTTTCTGATTTCTCCTGTTTACCAGTACTAGAAACATCCACACGCTGTTTATATATAAGCTATGTTTTGTACGAGAAATTATATAAAACACTTTGTATTGAAGCAAATGGACACCACGAACGTCAATAAATATACTGTACATAGTCCTTTAGATATATGCATTTTTCAAGGCGAACATTTTTACGACATTTATGCTGACTTTGAAATATCTCTGACATTGATGTTTATCAAGTTATTTATGGTACATTTATCGATGAGCGGTATAAGCGTGTACGACGAATACAAATGTTCAATTTTGGAACGAAACACATGGGAGATTTGCAAGCTTGTTAAACGAGGTCACATTCAAAATTCCATTTACGAAACCTAATTTTCTATCATCACGAAGTAACGAAATGCGTATGAATCAATCAACCCTTGGACTCTCTATTCGTTAACATCGCGATATATCTATATGCATCCTGCGTCTGTACCAGGTACATACCTACTTGACATATCCTACTTTTTTTAAAAAAAAGACTAAACACTTGCCTGCAATTGCGATTTGCGCTTTATCGTCGTAACGGTTTTTCGGTGCTTATACTTTGACGATGATTTTCCTCAAATTAGATACATCTTTCAAATTGACTTTGTTGGGGGATCGTCCTGTACATCGCTGTACACTGTGCGCGAACAGACACAAGCGCATCGACCATCTCCGATGCGTATTTCGTCGTTAACGTTCGCTCAACCTCTCGTTTAATTTGTAAAGATAAAAGTTGAATTTCCGGCTGTGATTGCCGACAATTTACGGTTTTAAAAAAGATCGTATCGTTAAATTTACATCTCCGACGGAACACGGTCGTGGCGATGCGTTACCTGTCTACACGCAACGACAGAAAAGAGGAAGAGAAATAGTCACGCACCGAAAGTGGCATAATCAATTCACACGGACCCATAGAGGCTACGTAAATGTACCAATGATAAATGATAAGCATCCACGGATGACCTTTTTCAAGCGCGTTTACCTTTTTTCCTCGGCAAGTGCACAGTGCACAGATGCGCACTTGCGAGTGGCACAGGTGTAAGCAAGATATCGATTATGCAATCTCATGGCTTGCAACCCCAACCGAACGGTAACGCACGAATACGCGTTCATCCCTCCTGGCCTGTGCTGTGCGCCACCTCAATACGTATAACCCGGCTCGATGCCGGTCTGTCAAACAGACCTGACGTTAATTATCGCCTTACTGCTCCGCCAAACCACCGTTCCATCCACTTGACGCATATGTCACTTTTCAGATTTCTGTCTGAATACTGTACACTGTACACACACTCACACACACCCACTCTCTCTCTCTCTCTCTCTCTCTCTCTCTCTTCCCCGTGTATCGTGTAATTTCGAACTTCTTTCAATTATTTTTCTATCGAAAGAAAAACAAAGATCATGGGTATGTGTGAAGTAACCAAGAGAGTTTTGTACAAAAGAAAAGAAATATACAAAAATATAAAGAATATATCCGTTGAAGTAAGAGTGTGACCGTTTTAGTAGATAAAATTATATCTTTTCAAACTAGAAATAGTTTGAGACGGTGCGAAATTTGTTCCTTTGTGGGTAAATAAAGAATTTCAGAAAAACGGTCGATAATTTTACGAATCTTACGTGTATGCTGTATGGTATACAGCGCACTTACATACATATATGTATATACATATGTATGTATATCATACATAGCTCGCCACGAACGTAACCGAAGGAACTGGATACAACTTGACGCGACGTCACACGGTATACTTGGTTGCAAAGATTTTCTTGCTAGCTGCAGGTAGAAATGTACCGCTTATTCAAATATTGAATTCAACGAAGATTCCGGAAATCCGGCCACAGGGTACATGATTTCCGTAGAATAGTTAGCTTCTGTAGAAAAGCTCGTTATATCGCACAAGAGGAGCGCTGTTCAAACTTCAACTATTGACGAAGCTGGTTCTACGCGGTTTGACTTGCTCATCTTTGTCGCTTACAATGGCTCCAACCTTTCTTGGTAAAGATCCTGACGAAGACTTCAATGATGTAACGAAGCAGAAAACTCGAAACGTTGTCGAGGTCGTCGTTTGGAATTGTTGATAAATTTTTAGTACAAAGTATTACGTCAATGTAGCAGAACACTAACATTCGAATTTTGTTAACAAGTTACAGGAACGATCGCGTAATAAATCATCGTACCATGGTCGATGTTGTCAAAGAATTTTCACCTCGAATCTAGAATATATAACCCAAAATAAATGTCTTGCGTTGTACTTCAAAAGATTTTATTAAAATATACATAACTTTTAAATGTCCGCTTTCGATATTAGGTATAATTTTACTACTACCTTTTGTACGTTTTGTACCGTTTGTACGAACGGAAGAGGATATCTGAAAACGGACAAACGCGAAGAAGGAGCGACGAGAAGACCAAAGTTAAGCATTCTCATATAATTATCATTTTCAATCAAAAGCTAACGTACATCGACGCTCCGTACGTATTAAATTTCTAGTAATATAAGAACGTGAATACACCGTGAATGCCCGTTCATATTTTACGCATTCTACTTCTCAAAACTTATTTGTCGTACTCTCTCTCTCTCTCTCTCACACTCTCTCACTCTCTCTTTCTTTCATTCAATGTAGGCGCATTAACTTCTGATATAGCATTTCTCGTTTCATGTATACGTATAATAACAGATAAACTTCGCCATACGTTATTTCTCACGTTAATTAACATTTTATAACTGAGAATACATTACATTAGCACATCGCCGTGTAATTGTCATTCAATTCTTAATGCAGCAGCCACGCTGTCGATGGCGTCGGCGTCGACGTCGCGTCGCGTCGTGTCGGACCATGAAATTCTCCCAATTTCCGTTGACGTTGTTTTGCGGTCTTGGCTGGTTCATCGGAAAGAGAGCGTTTACTTTCAATGGTTAATGGCTGATGACGCGGTGAATGTAGCCGACCGGACCGGCCAATCGATAATCGTCACCGTCGACTGTCGAGTCCCTCAAGAGTCGTAACTCGTAACAGTTATCGGTTATTTTTTCCAACGCGATATTCCGTCTCACACGTGATAATTATTCCCGATTTTTCCGTCAAACTTTAGCGCGCTACCGTTTCCCGATTAGTGACTCGCAATTAGTCGAGATTAATTGGTCACCGTAAAGACGATTTAATTTCAAAGAAACTTGTAACTGCAAGGAAGCAGCCGAAACGTTTAGATTGTATTTGCTTGAAGAGCAAGAAAGATATTTGCGGATTTTATATTCGAAAGCGTAAAACTTTATTTCTACGAATATTAATGAATTATGTATTTACAGCGCGTTTGAAAAACCGAATTTGATTAGTTTCGAATTGGTTTCCGTTGTTTTATCGAAACTGCCGGAAAGTGGAGCCGCTTCTTTATCGCGGCATAAACTCCTCCGAGTAATAACAACGAAGCTAGAAGAAGCGGAAATACATATATTATAGGTGGATTCTTTGCTTAACGTATAGTAGTTGGATCGTATATTAATAAATTCGAGGCTGATAATTTTACGAAAATCCGAAACTACAATAGAAAGTGGCAAATAATGCAGGAACAAGAGTTTATTTTCAAATAACGTGCTTTGTCTCGCAAACACGAAGCTCGAAGCTACGTTAGCGTCTCTTAATGAAATTCATTTATTTATATTCGACTTTGGATTCGTGTTGAGCACGTTTATCAAGATAAATTCAATAAAACATTAACGATAAAACGTTTACTCGTACTGCATGTTAAAATCTTGAGTTGCGACGCTCGAGAAAATTAAATTCGTGACAGGTTACGACTGAAAATTTCTATCGACTTGTATTTTAATCGATAGACGTAAGATCTGTGATATCAATATACGATGTGCTTACAATTTACACGCTCGATATTCACATAGAAATAGGAAGCAGAAATCAAATACGACGCTTACGATTGAAATTAACGAAATTAATGCATCTCATTCTACGTATCAACGAGTTATCGTAGTCTACGAACGGTAAGTTAATGGTCCTGTCAAAGATACACGTGTTTACCATTAATTGTTTCATTTTCCACATTGTCCGATAACAATGATTTAGATATTAAATTCACTGTGAACAATAAAATTAGCCCTTTTACTTTGATTGGAGATGATTTCCCATTTTTAAATCTACGGTGGGCATACACGTTCTGAATTTTAATCAATATGAAATTAGCGTATTAGAGAAACTAAAACAAAAGTATCTACGCAGCTACTTAAATTAAATATATATACACACACGCGCGAGTATTGGAAACTCGCTCGCTCTAATAGAGGAAAATAACCATTTAAGATCTGATTGGATAAATTTTTATATCGATGATTCTTATATATACTTCCTTACGTTTATAAAAGAATGATAGTAGTCGCGTGAGCAGATCGCACATGGACATTCAAGAAACCAACGATCTACGGAAAGGGTAATTCTAATTAATTAATTATTAAGCAACCTGATCGATATTCTGGTCAAGCAGAAGATACGTTGCGGAAAACGCGCGAAACGATGGTCATCGAAACGTGAATAATTACCAGTGGTACAATGAATGCGTAATGAAAACTGTATTAATTATCATAGATAATTAATATCATGAGCAGGGCACACGGACCATGTTTACGAACAATTAACTGTATTAGCGAGTTAACGTTTGTCACGACTGACCTTCCTAGAACTTGATAAAATACTTAAAGACAGCTGAAAATTGTTTAAACGTGTTTTATCGTATTTTTAACTTGCAGTTATAAAATAAGTGTTTGTACTTACAAATAGGTAGGTTTCGTGTTTCTCCTTTAAATATTAATCCAACTAATTCTAATAAGTTTCGACAAATTAAACACATCTATGTTTCAAGTTAAAGTAATAACGTTTAATTTGTTGTTTAATTTATTCGAAACACTTTTACCAATTAGCTGCTAAATGTTAAATTTCATTTGTACGATATAACGTTGTTATTTTTGTAGCCACAAGCGTTGGAAAAAATTGTTTAGAAACATTTTATATTAGATCGCTATTTTGACACAGTCGTGTTGCATTTACAGTTGTTACAGTTAATTGTAAGTTACGAAGAAGAAAGTTCTGGTACAGCATCAAGTAAACAGTATGTGTCATTACAATAAAAAAGTGCTAATTACTAAAGATTCAAAATCAATCTCCGTATTATAAATGTAAATTATAACTTATAATTTAGAGATATAGACTTAAAAGAGTTCAAGGCGTATTTTTAAACACGTTCAAATTTAACCCTGTTAAAAGTATGTTTTGCTACTATATTTACTGTCTATGTGTTGGATTTAAATGGCAAAAATAGCATCGCGTCTGAAATAGCCAGAAAAGAAATAACCATTCAGCTAATGTTCACCTTTCCTCTGAATCTAAAAAATACCAATGATTCGACTCATTCTCGAATATCCGCGGACATCCTCATTCCGCGTGACGCTCCAAACTTTCTCGATTCCCGCGTATTCACGTTCACGTGTTTGCAGCATGCGCCAAAGAAACTTCTCGACGGTATCTGCGAATGTATCTGCTCGTTAAATATTTCCACGATAGTCGCGGCGAATCGTAGCCTATGTAAAACGGTTTCGAAGGGGATGTGCAGCGCAACGTGCGTCGGGGAACTGTACGAAGAACGGCGAGGAGCGGCGGAAAAATACGCGATGTACCGACGTAGGACGACCGAAAAAAATGGCAGGAAAGAACGATTACATCGGATCCACGATACCTGGCGGAACAGTACGGCCTGTAATCTCATCCAGCCACTCGGCTCGTAGCGACGGTTTTTATCCTATTACGTCACATGAATAAACTAAAGACCATGGAGTTCGCGACACGCTGTGCCGCGCCGCGCTGCGCCGCACCGGAGGAAAGAGATCGTGAGATCCAGGAGAGCGGCCGCTGAAACGAGTCTGGATTTGACGTGTACCCTTTCCAGCACGGAGGACCGCTCTGCCTGCAGCAGGAAGAGGGATTCCAGCTCTGCGAATGGATATGTTGGAAGTTCGACAAAACGACCACGTCTGATATGTTGGAAGAAAAAGAAAGGATACGCCAACGGAAACCGGCACCTACATCTGAACTCCGATTGATTCCGTTTAGATAGCTCAGCTACTTGGCTGTACGGTCCTGATAATGAAACGTAGTATCGGCAAACGAGTATCGACCGAACGAACACCCTACTCTAGGGGAACCGCTTGCTTTTCTTAAGGGCCCAACGACGTCATATACTCGATCCATTTAGGACGCTGGCTGCACTTGGATCGAGCGTTTCAGAACGCGCTGGTGAATCTTCGCTTGTTTATTCCGACCAAGTATAACCCGAGACGAATAAATTTTTATCTTTAATACCAAGTACCGTAACACATTGATTAATTATTTAACATTTGATTTGAAGATAATAAATCATATTTTTTAAGCTTAGAAAATTGAAATTTTCTGACACAGGGATTAACGAGAGGAATGCTTCGATAAACCAAACATTTGTTAAGCGTGGAATACAAGTTTGTCGCAATTGCTATTGTTTTTCATCTCTCGATAGGGGAGATAAAGCTACGAAGGTGATATCGTTCTATCGAAAAGGTTGAAATCGTCGGTGTTGGCGAAGAGTACGGTAAGCGTCGCGGCGGTGCGCCGCATCCGTAAGATAAACGACGGATGCACGAAATATGTGATACATGTGGCAGGGAAACTTGTGGCCAATGAAAATGGATGATGCCAACTTCCAATGTCTCTTTTTATCGCGCCCTTACATTCCAAATGTATCAGGCTACTTCTTTCAGCCAACAGTCGCCCATCTTCATGTATAATGTATCATTCTTTGCAAACTTTAATCGTAGGATTTTGATTTATGTTGCCACCTCGACCGATTTCTTACATCACACCCGATAAAATAATAACGCAACGAAAGCGATCAATTTACGCGATGAAACTTTAATCGCATTTTAAATGTTACAATAGCGGACGATTGCTATTTAAGCAACGCTGAAATTGAGGAAACAGTTAATTCTGAATATGTACATATATTATAGATAAAAACGTTGGCTTTTGAATAAAACAATATTCGTAATTGGAAAAGCTATCTGCATTATTATATCATCCGTAGAATGTAACGAAAATTTGTATTTTAAACGAATGATTAGTAATTAGTAATTTATCGAACATGTTTTCGTTAAAACATAAAGGAAGCACAAAATTTAATATCCTTTTTATTTGCGTATGGTCGTGATAGACTGATTTAAAGATTCGTAGATATCGCGAAGGCAAAACGTTCGAAAGTAGTCGTGAATAATTAGTTTCGCTTCAATTCCAAGATGCGAACGATGCAAAATCTAAATCGATCGTCTTACGTTACTGTAAACATCACGAAACTTTAATTTACATTCGCGATCCAAATAACCAGTTACAGATAGAGACATAATATTTCAATTATACACGACACAACCTACAGCGTACGAATCAAAGTTAAATACTTTAAAATAAAAAGTTGAAAGATAAAGCGTGTATAAGTGTGAGAAGTATAAAAAGACGACTTTTTAGCGGGAAAATGAAAGAAAAATTTTATACAGAATGCGATTGAAAAATCGATAAGCTACTTATAAAATAATGAAATGGTGGTTGAAAAAGATGAAGTTGGTATAGTATTTACTGGAACAAATAAATGCAACTAAACAGATAATCTTTTACCATTTATCGTCCCTTCGAATCTGCAAACGCATTAAACACTGGAAATATGAAAATAAACAAAAAATACACTTTCCGAACTACTTGAAAATTACGTTATACGTGTATAGCTAGAATAAGAAATCAGACTCTACTAAGATCATGTTTATCCGCTTCCTACAAACCAGCTAAATCCGCGATATCCACGAGCAATGGTCCTACGGTCGAACCATCTAGGAAAAAATTTGCCACGTAAGAGGCGTTTTATCGAGATGTGAAATTCCCGTCGCATCTCGTCGCATCGCGTCACGTCGGTCCCCTGCTCACGAAGAGGAAATCGCGATGTCGAAGATCGAAAGTGGAAATAAAAGACGGGATAAAACGGCGATTACTCACCGTAGGGTTGGGCATACAGCGTCGCGGTGGTGGCGGCATGGGATCCGGTGCTGCACGATAAGGCGGCGGCGAATACCTTCCCGAAGGGAAACAGCCCGGGGCCGTGATGGGTGCCCCGTGGAGCCCCTTGCTCCCCATCATCTTGTCCGGTGAGTACATCATCCTGAAGCTAGTCAAGGCTAAGCTGCCAGGCTTAGACCTAAACCAGTCGAAAACCGACGCCCTCAAACAGAACGATACCAGCAGCGGTAGCCGCGCTTCCTCTTCACATCAGTGTTCGCGGTTCGCATCTGTGTAAGAAGAATTATCGATGTCCTCTCTGCACCCAATTTCCTCTCAGAGTACCTTCACATTCGCTTTCGTCAAATCGTTTCGAGACTAACCGCAAGAATCACTGGCGCGGCGCGGCTATACGAACGACGAATCACCGTATTATTATTAAAGGTTGTTCTTACGATAGTACTTGATCTTTGCACTGCCGTTTTACGAGCCACCACTCATCTTCGTTCTTAACACCACCGATCAGACCGCGGCGATTTCAGTCGATTTAACTAGACTCGTTCGTCGAAGAGATCGCGGATCTCTTCGATGTCCATGATGCACATGATCACGGACACGGTGGTTGGATTTTACTCGCACCAGGTTTAGTTCTATGTCTGAACCATGGCGACGGCCAAACGTTCCGATTCCTTCGAATCGGAAGATCACGCACTTCGCGATGGAGACGTAGACAGAAAGTAGGTGGTGTAGCGACGCGTTTCTCCGAGCGTGTGAATAAATAATTTTCCTGTCGAGCGAGCAGCTGATTCCGAACGAGTCCGGCAATGGTGAAACGTTAGCGAGATAGGAACGACCGAGCGATCGAATTTGTAGCGGCACGCTAATGCGGTCACTGAACCAACAGCCACTTGGAATTTTCGGACAAAGAAGAAACTGTCCACCGTCAGATTGTCACGATTTGGTCACCGACGTAGTAGAATCGTACGGTACACGGGATGTTGTGGTGAAACTGTGCACTTTTTGGCGCTGACTGGCCGGCGCGGCGAACGGTGCTTCGTGGATGAACTCTTCCACCGGGGATGGAGGGATCGAAGGATGAAGAGGGAAACGACGGGACAGGGGATGGTCGGTGATCCAGGATATTCGCAGAGTGGCGCGTGCTCACAGCAGAGGGGTTGTTCGCCACGAGGTAAGCCGAGAACAACCGGGACGAAGGGGTATATCGTGCATAGGCGGAGTTTAGCGCGGTCACGCGTGCGCTCCTAGCACGATTCGCGTCGGCCATCTTTCGCTTTGCTTTCGTGTTCGGCATGGGTGTCGCTAACCGCGACCACCCGTTTCTTCATCCTCCCTGCGTTTTACCCTCCCTCTTTTCGCCTCGTTCGTCCCGTTTCCTTTCCTCTCCCCTAGAATCTCGTTCCGTGTCTCGTTTTCACTCCCCCACCGACGTTACACGCCCTTCCTAGCCAACGTCGAGCCACCCCCGCGTTCCTACCGAACCTTGCCCCGCGCAACCTTGTCTCGTCGAAGACGCCTCGTGTCGTCTACCTACTTTTCTTCCCTCGCGACGCGCTTTTGTTCGATCACCGCGAAATCTCTCGCTCGGCTGTCGCCCAACCTGCTGTTGGATTAGTAGCTACGTCGTAAACCGGTCGGTCTCAGTCACCCTTAACATCAAGGTCGCTACTGCTGCTACTCGTTGCTACTACACGTCGCTTTCGTCATTTATCTTCGACATCCTAAGAATTGCGACTCAACTGTGAACCATAGTTTTGTGTCGATATTCTTCCATGGATTACCTGGAACGATTTTATCCACGCGATTCCGTACAGCAGAGTTTAAGATCGTTGTTTATCGATGCATCGTGTCGAACAGATTTTCAAACGATTTCGTTTCGCTTTTCCTAATGACGGTATTAGAGATTTCATAGACTCTGGTATCTCTTCTTATTTTTTCGTATTTTTATGCGGTGATATTGGCTACTCGATGTACCTTTGCAGATCTAAAACCAAATAAAATTACGTTTTATTTTATCGTTGTAATCGTTGGGAATAATTTATTGAAAAATCTTGAACACAGTGACGTTCCTGTCGGTTTTCTACGCAATTACGTACAGCTAACGTACGCATAAAGGGTATTAAATAATAACGATTCAAAGATTTACTGTTTAATAATAATTATCGAAAGATCAGATTAGACTAGATTAAATTAATTTGCGTGTTTTAACTTTAAATAGAAAACACACGTTCGCAAACACAAAAGGTAGGAAATGAAAAGTTGTCTTACTTTATAATTGTCTTGCAGATCTTTTACGCAGTGACGTAAGTTTCTTTCGTCCCATTTTACAAAGAATGAACAATTGCGATCAACGAACGATATATCATTAAAAAGCACTGTGAACCATTTATATTACGTTTGCTATTGAAACATCGCCATTTTAACAAAGAAAATAACTAAATACAATAACTCAACTGGAACAGTCTTCGCTTTCTTCTTAGTGCAGTTGCGTTAAAACAAAAGTCGCCGTATGCATTATTCGAAAGAATAATCGATTTGCCTTTGTTTGTATTCGATCATGCCTTAACCTATGCCGTTTTAAGTCATTATTATTTAAAGCAGCCTCTTATATAACAGGTAAATAATGTTATTTAAATATTATACTTTACAGACCACGGTGACGATACACTCTTTTTAAATATTTATCTTTTACTAGTGATGAAGACTACTGTTGAAGATATACTATACATATTTCTCCATTGTTTCAAGAACTCTTTAAATAATTTGAATAATACAGTCGCTTAAAACAGGTTCCATAACACGCGTTCTAAATTCCAAATTCTTACGTTCTGTCAAATCGATTAAATTAAAGTAAAAAAATATGCAAATTGTTTTATAAAAATTAACGTAGCAAACAAATATTTATGGCAGATATGAAATCTTTCTTGCGACTTTCCTTGCGTATTTAACTATAACATAGATAACATAAATTAGATGCTATAACGACTACGAGTATAGTCACGACAACCACAATCCTAAGCCATGTTGCTTATATATATATATATATATTTTTTAAATGTCACTGTTTGTTCTTAAAACACACTTTTTAAAAATACATAAAAAGAGATCGTATCTATAGCTCGATAATTCTGTAGCATCTATAAATATGAAGATCTACGTAATTCATCGAGGCAATTTTCTTACAGTCTGCCGTTTCCAACCTTGAAATTTGGAGCTTGTACAACGTGATTAATAATGAACAATGATTGTATGTCATGTATATTCGAAAGTCCGAAACAATCGGGAGTATTTGTGCTGCTATTTGATCGGTCGTGTCTTCGTAGTAAGTGCAGATTTGTGTGAGCTATTTCATAATGAATTTTTAAAGTGTCATGGACCCTTCGTAACCCAGATCCCCTCTGTTACTCCCACAAGGCTGCAGGGCAACAGGGCTACAGGACTTTCGTCGATCCAATAAACGAATAAAGCCGTTTCGCGCTATTCTTGACTCTTGGATTTCAATCCAACTGACCAACAGAGAAGTTGATTTTGCCATTCCTTTACATCCGTCGGTCTACTCTGGAAATTTTCTTATCGTTTGAATTTACAAACAACGAGATATAGGCACGAAATATTTGTCGAACGCTCGTTCCTTTGCTTCGCTCGCTTGCTTACTTTCGTACTAATCGTGCCACGACTTTTTATACTTTTCTTTCTCTATAAGGCCGCCACCCATTTAAATCTTTTCTCTCGACGATTATCAATACAGGGAATGTGAACACTTACCGAACGAATCAGAACGATCTTGCTCGTCCTAAAGGAGAAAGAAATAAGCAGCAAAGGAAACGATCGCGACACGTTCGATCCCAAAAGTGCGACAAAACATCTCGAATACAACAACGTATCTATGTACGTGCTTGCCTCAAACATGGTCAAAAGCAACGAAGAAACGTTTCAAAACGAGTATATTTATCGAGGCCAATCGTTCATCTCGTTGAAAAAGGGGAAGCGGTAATAGGCGGTAGGAAGCCTGGCGACGCGATATGGTTGCACGACTAGACACCAAACTGGTGAACGAAGGAAAGACAGAACGGACAGGGCTGCGGTACAGGTATCTACGCGAGATGGAATCGCGTACGATGGAAGAGGAAGCGAGTATGGGACGAACCAAGGGGGGAGGGTGAGAAGGAGAAGGAGGCGGCGGACAGGAGTGAGAGAAGGGGTGGTTGCGAGTTTGGCGGTAGTCGTTTTCCGAGGGATGTTGGGCGGAAGGTTCCCGCGGGGCCTGTGTTATCGCCTCGGCAGGATGACCAGCCCGCGGTATCAAATATTAAACCTACTTGCACCGGCAGCCTATCCTCGACAAGGTATCCAAACCTTCCCTCCGACCAGATCCCTCCGCGAACCCCGCGTCCACGGGTCACCGCTAGCTCGCCACCGCTGCCTGCCATCAAAACCTACGCCTAGTAGGTTTACTGCCGCGTCTCGATCTCTGCCGGTTCTCCTTGCGATGCTTAGGCTGTTTCCGGTGCACCGGTTGGCAAAAGGCGAAAGGAAGGACGCGACGGATACCAATGATCCGCCACGACAATCGGCTATTCCCCTTTCGCCGGTGCAAATGCATTCCTCGGAAGGGACTTAAGGAGGAACGCTGACATAACCAGAATTCTCGAGATTTTACAGTCCTGCGGAAAAGTGTTGTGGGAGAAAGAGGAGAGACGCGGGAGACATAGTCGCTACGATCGAAAACGTCGACCTCTCCTAGGTTTCTTGCAGGCGAAACGATCTCCACGAGTCACGAATTTGATGCTTTACGGCGCATCGTTCTCGTCGTGATCTGTGGGCGAAATGGTTTGCCGCTTGGTGTTCTTCCTCCTGTTTACTCGACGTGAATCGAATTTTCCGAAAAAGCAAAGTGCTTTCTGGAAGGAACGATTGGCTTTGTTTGGTTGAAACGGTAATGCAATCAATGATAATTTAAGTAAAGTCAGAAAGATTATTTGTTCTAAATTCTGTATTCAGTACTGATTCCCTGTACAGGATGTTCTAACGTAATGCGAGATTTCAAGTGTCACAACTAACAATAATCGAATGAATTCAGGTTCGGAGAGAGAGAGAGAGAGTTGGCCAGAAATTTGTCAGGAAATTGTTGATCTGTCAGGAAACGTCTAACGGCACAAAATAAGCCGTTACTCGAAAACAAGCTCATATCGGGCGTATATCTATTTATACGAAACTTTCTCCTTATTTCATTATACTGAATCCTCCCTTCCGTTCCCACATATGTATAGTACAACGGAACACTCTGTATGTATGAACATGATTCTATGCGTGTACTTATGTATTCCGTATGACTGTATGTATCGTTTTAAATGTTCCCTACGAGCTACACGTCAAAAAGGAGCGACAGCAATGGTACGAGATGGTCGTGAAAATATGACGCATTTTCTAGCAAAAGGAAATGGATCGAATATACATTGATATATAATCATACCGGTTGTCGACTGCAAGCTGCAGTTGTAGCCCCATTTGGTCAGAAGTAATAATTACATTACTAGGTGCAGTTGTTCAAAAATGGGGTAAATGAAAGTTAACCTGGAATTACGTGATCAAACATATCATTTTTCTAATCAACGTAATAGGTATATTTAACGACTCGGCGCAATGATATAGCATGTCGGTATAGCGGACAAGGGTTGAAATTTCGAGAGCTACTTATGTAAGTACATACATGCGACTATCTTATTTTCTGCGGCAATCTGTCGCTGTCAAACGACGTTTCGCGTTTCCGTAAAGGCGTTTAATTAAAGAACGAAAATAAAAAAATAAAAAAAAGAATTAATTTTGTGGATATCGTATTCCTATTCTGTCTAAACGTTCTTTACAAATTGGATTTACAGGCTCGAGCGAATTGATATTTCAAAGTATAGAGCGAGCATAACTTTTAAAATATAATAGAATATGAAGATCACAGGGGAAAAAGTAAGAGATAAAAATGAGAGTATTTAAAAATAAGTGAGATAAAAGCCTGGTATTTTAAATAATTAAGTCTTCATATTTTTTCAATCACTACACTCTTCCCAAATTAAAAGAAATGAATGATTTACTATGTATATTTTGCTCCTTACTATTTATATGTGAAAAATACTAAATAACTGATGAAAACGAGAATTATTTTGCACCCAACTCTTCAGGTAAAATTTTAGCTATGTCGCGTCCAGTTTAGATCGTGCTTTAATACGAAAATAGATCTGTAATTACCGCTTTTCTCCAATAACTAATTAATTTCGAACCGAGCAAGATCCATTTATTTTCCCCGCTTGATTATAAGTAATTTCATTATACAGATAGAATAACCATAGAAACGATCATCTTTTACGTTTCAAAGATAACGAACAACTTGCTTAATTTTATTAAGCGGTTAAAACGGTGCTTAGTTTCAACGTAAAATATTTTTCGATTATAAGATATTATCTGTTACATTTCATTATATACATTGTTTGGATAATAAACACATACATTGAAATTACATAACAATCTTTTAATTGTATTTCATTAAACAGATACATAGTGTTATTCTATATTTACTTATTAATATTGCTGTATATTATACTCTCAATTGCATTATTAATCCTATTTGCGTAACAATTGTTTTTATTGTTTTTCGTGTTACAGTTTAATTCTAAAAATAGGGATAATATCAGGGAATTCGTGTTACCTGGTATAAAATTGCTGTACCAGTCCTTATGAATTCATGCATGCAATTCCAAAGAAAGAAAAGTACCTATAACAAAAACACTGGGGCTGTTTCAAAATTCTCTGCATGATGCTCGCCGGTGCTTGAATATTTCAAGGAATAAGTGTATGACGGAAATATGAACGCACAAGTACCGGTTCCGCACAATATACGAAACGCCTGCCAGTATGTTCGCATACTTGATTTTCACTAGAATTTGCCACCCTAATCGAAACTATCGATGCAACTTGACTACTAATTAACAATCAGATTATCGCTAATCCTTTCCTCGCTTCCATTTAACGCGATACTTTCTATCATATTTCTAATCAATTACAATTACTCGTCAGCACGGCTGATTAAAGAGTTAACAAATGTATAGATAAATCTCTACAGTAGCTTACAAAAATAGAATAACAGGAGCATTGTTTCGCCTGTTGGCAAACATTCGGCGAATCGTTTGCTCGCGTTTATTTTATCCCTAAGAAGCACTTTTGCTGTAAATGAGTTTACAAACAGATTTCTCGATAGTCGCTGTCAATAAACCAGCACGAGCAAATTCTCTTGCTCTCGCGCTCTATATTCTTGCTCGTTTGGTCTAAACAGACCATCGCGATACTATTGAAATTTCAATATATTCTATACGATACGTACAATACAAATACAATACATAAGACAAACTCTTTGCGCAAACGATAAGCGATAAGTCGAGATCGATACTTCCATGAGCCTTCGTGTACATTAAAAATATTATCCGCCGAAAATGACACGGAGTTTGAAAGTTTTTACGATGGAATCGGAAAAAGGTTGGCAAAGCTGGAAAAATGAAAAATAGAAAACAGGCGTAACTGGCGTGTTAAGTGGTATGGGCGAGGACAGATTTGTCGGGCAGTAAAAAAGGATAAAATCCGAATGTTAGCCAGGGAAAAAAATTTGAAATAAAATCCATACAATGTTCTATTACCGCGACAACGTACATCCGTTTTCGATTTAAACTTGACGATTCACGATAGCTCGCACAACTGTCATTTTTCCACCCACGGCTCTTTCGCGCACGCCGCGCCGTGCCGCGCCGCACGGCATTCTCTCTCGTTCTCGCTCACTCGATTTCTCATTTATTCAAGCGTCGTTCATTCACCTGCTCGTGAATAAAAAACTCGAGTAAAGAGTTCCGCGCCATTTTCGTCAACGGCAGATTACATTCACTGCGCAAATCTCAACTCTTTACCACGTACAATAAAAGGAGGATGTAAAGTGTCCGTAAAATGATTAGCATCGTATTGGATAGATTTGTCTCGTTCGATAGATTTATCTTGAAAAGTAGATACGACCTAATCAAGTCAATTCTCTTATTAACTCGATCATGATTATATATGTACTTCATAGAGATATACGGTAAAGTAAGAATATCTTTATTAAATTTTATTAATGAGAAATAAGAATCGACTGATCGAACGTTGTTGATGATATACGAAAAAATATGTCAGAAACGAAAATACTACGTTGAAAATAACGAATTACGAATATTACAATTACTTTTCAATCGTAATCGTTTTGTTCGAATATTATCTTTCTTTCGTACTTTCTCTGCGTATCGTCTCATCGTATCACACGCGTTCGCACATTTCCTTCTCGTTTCAAATTATCAAGCGTTAGTAATCGTATTCAAAAATTCATTGAATAATTTTTTGTCCTCCGCTTTTATATCCTTGGGATCCTTTTAAAATACTTTGCTTGTAATGTTTCGAGAGAATAAAGACGGTCGTAGCAAAATAAACGAATATTTTTGTATTTCTAGAATATTTTTCATCGAGTTGTACAAAAGGGAAAATAGAAAGAAGAATATTTTAACCTTTTTACCTTCGGTATACATATTCCTTTAGGAACAAATAATCACCCGTGAAAGTGCACCATTATGCAGCACTTTAATGGACCGATATTCTTGCCAAGTTTCGTCGCAGCTGTTCGTAAGTTTAAAACTTATTAAAGTCCTAAGATTTGTCCATCGGAAGACTTTGTCTCTGTTAGAATCGGATTTTAAAAGTTAGTTTTTAAAGATGAAACTTTCCATACACGCACACATTTTAACGCACTTTACCTTCATATTTATTCGAGATCAGTCTTTAAATATTTTATAAAGAATAGTATTTCATATAGCGTCACAACAAGTAAAATTTGTTGATGATCTTTTGACTTATTTGTTCGTTCATTTAGTAAACATTATAAATAAAACGTACGCATGTGTACAAATTAGAGAGTTACGCGTACATGGGAACACAGGTAAGTACATCAACATTATACATTAAAATTCCGTACTAATAACTTTTACGGAGTGTAAATTTGGCAAAGGAGAATGTTCTATACGCGTTACTTGAGATACTATTAAATATCAAATATTTGTTCACACAAGATGATTTCTTCTCGACGAATAAGTGCATATTTCAAATAATCGTATTTATCATTGTGTCATTCTCTATTCTGTGTCCCATTTTTTGTGAACTTTATAGAGGAATAGTAAAAAAAATAAAAAAAAGTGTATCTATTCTTTACACAAAATATGTTGTAATATCATAGTAGGTTATAAATTTGTTATTTCCATCAATACAATCTCTAATTAGCCGTACAAAGAAAGATCGTTTGCTGTTAAACTGCAGCAAAGTGAAGAAAGCTGATATCACAAGATTATGATAATATTCATTGTATTATCACTGTCATAGTGATGCACGTCAGGATCCGTATTGACTTCAAGAGTGATTTCCTGCCAATGAAACCACAGCACAATAATCCATTTCCTATAACACGAAACACGAGCGAAATAACGAGTGAGCCTAAACCCAAGAGAGTGCAATCTATAGAACGCTGATAAATATTTACTCGACGTTATGGATTGATACGTTCTATCAGTTATTGTTTTTCCGCCACTTGCTACGAATCACGATTGTGATCCTACTGATATTTATGAGAAACTATACGATAAAACGTAGTAACGCAATTTTTGCAAATGCCGGTCAAACGAAATAAAATTGTTTACGATATAAGTGGTAACGTCGGATTCTCTGAAATTTAACGTATTTAACGTGTTTTTTTAGAGGATAAAAAAAAGTTTAAAAAATTGCTGTAAGTACATCTATCAAACCTTATAAATATTCCGTAGCTTTCACCGACTCTGCAGGATAGAAGAACATTCGCCGAAACGAGTCCGCAATTGCACGGTCAGAAAATTGGTTTACATGGTGGAACCGTGCATCGCGACCACTCGATATCCCAATCCGTTCACGTGCATATAATCATCCGGTCGTCGTTGAAAATCTATGAAAACCCATGGCCAAGTTCCATCCCCGACACCGATGCAATATTAATAAACCGTACAAATCACCGTGGCTCAATTCCACGGTTAAATCCACCAGTATAGGCCATAGATTACAGCAATTGAGGCCGGAAGGTAGGAATGGAACGGAAGAGGGTTGGCGATAGAGAAAGAGATAGAAAGAGAGAGAGAGAGAGAGAAAGGGAAAGATAGATACATGGTAAAGGCAACCGACGCAACTCAACGGTAGATAGCAGGAGGGGTAGCTCTGAAGTCGGGTCTGAAGTTGGGGAATAAGGAGGAAAGGAAAGAGCGTGGAGCTGGTTCGGAAGGCGAAAAGAATTCACGGGAGAAAACGGCGGCCGGATCGTGGGGAGAGGCTGTAGCAGCGGCACGGTGCGAGTGCGAGGAAACGTAGGACCACGTTTCACCGTACAATACACACACATACACGCGGCCACGTAGAAACTGGTGTAAAGGGTGCGCGATCGCGTGTACGCGCCGCTCACTCATACATCCTTTCCCTTCGTGGAATACATAGACCTCGCGCTTTCGCGTGTACGATCACGCAGACAGGGATACGGTCACACCAACGCATAGATTGCATACTTATGCCGGCACTGTGCACATAAAGTTAGGGCGGCGCGCGCTCTCTCCTTCGCTGCCGCACAAGAATAAGAAACACGGTAGCATACATAAACAAGGAGGTTGGGGATGCAGCAATTTAAAACGTACCCCGGAATTCCTCCCAACGGGGTCGTAGAGCGGCCCTCTATATTACGAATTCCTCCCTTCCCCCTGTGTACCGCCCGCCCTCTCCGCCGCTACTTTGCTTCTTCCATCTCGCTGCCCTCTGTGTCCTCTTGCATCTTAGTCGGAATTTCGGTCGTATAAAGCGAGACTATGAGCAACCATGTGCGTTAGCAACCACCTTCCACCGGAAATCGAGCTCGCCGTCTCAAAAAGTGGATTTCGGTAATATGCAATCTGTAACCCCTTTTCGGCCATATATTCGGCTGCAAGCGGTACCTGACGAGAACTTCTCACCACGGCCTCCAGCTCCTTCCGGTATAATAGAATTTCTTTTACGCGAACTCGTCGGCAATTCGTATCATACGAGATCGTTCGTTCTTTCCACCAGCTATGATTTTTCGTTCACACGCGTATTATACGATAAAGGGAGAAAAATATTTCCCAATATAAAACGGACAGAGCAGTAGGACCAGAGAAGCAGACTTTCAGAAATCGATTATTCTCCAGCAAACCGAAGAGGCGGATGTAACAGCGAATCCGGCTGTTGTCGCTAACTCGCGATCAGCCGAAGAAAACACGTGTTTCGTCAAAGGAAGTTTCGACCAAAGTTCCGTTAGAATATCTAATCAATTTCTCTCCCTAGTAGCTAAGTAACAACGAGCGTGCCGAAGTTTCGCGTGAGGAGACTTAATCAGGCTGCTTGACTCTGACTCGAAAACTTATCCCGTCGCGTTGCCGTGCGAATCCGAATCCTTTCGCTATTTAATGGCTATTATGCAGATCAGCGCCCAGCGCCAACGAACCAACGCAACGTGCGGCTAAGTCAAATATCGTCAACAATGGAGAATCTGCAAGTTGCTTCATCGTTTCTGAATCGAGCGATTGACTGAACGGCGGTGTCGCCTCGGGCGGCTCTGTTTGCAGACATAAGGGAGCTGAGGCCCGGGCTGAACCATGAACGGCGAGTCGGGGGAGTTCAATTGGTGGCGGCAATCCTAGTAATGTACCCGTGGGGCTCTGTCAAAGTGCTTTCCAGAAGAGAACGACGTTGCATTCAGCATTCGGAAAGTTCATTCTTGCCGGAAGTGGCGGTGCTCGCGACCAACTAGCTGCATCCCCTGGCGAAGCTGCTCTCTCCAACGCAGCCTCTTCTGGGTTTCTCTAAAAAAAAAAACAAGTAATCCTGTGAATAAAAAGTATCGAGAAACAGAGAAAAGAACACTGTGAAATAATCATCGAAATTATGAAATTGTAGAATGATTTTGTCGAAAGATTCGTGCTCGTTGCTTATCGTCAAACAAATACTTGTTGAACGTATATATCTTACACCTTTTATCGCAAAGTTTCATTTTTGTTGCATATAAACAACATCTATATTCATATTTCCGGAAATTAGAATTAGTAAAATACAGTTAGTCTGGATTGATACTAGATAAATATAATGAATAATAAAAAGGACTAAAATTAATTTGCCTTCATTAACTATTAACTCCGTGATTATGAAAGTCTGCAGTTAAGGAATGACCTGATTAACGGATTAAGAAGAACATTGTACAATATGTAAAGCACAAAGCAGTAAACGGATATGAAACAGAAGCTGGAGAACTTGACCCCAAAAGAAACGAGAAATGAAATAGCAATAGGAAATTTAATTGTTGGTTTGAATTGAAAGAAAGCCGTGCAACGTTTACGACGCGTCCACCCAAGAAGGGGATTAACGAAGCTCGGAATCGTATACTTTTATCAAAGAGACACACGCGCATCCCCGATAGTTGTTTGGGTGTTTTCACACCTCCATGCCCAGGGACTTAAGTTTAAAAACCGACGGCTAAATAATGTATATCACAGCGGCAACAGCCGGCGGTAAAACAGTTATAAAAACACTGGCAACTACGTTAGGATCAATTATTTAAGATGTACAGCTCCGTAAAGAGAGAGTAGACCAGTCGTAAAGGGGGTGGAAGAAAGTAACGCTTCTAGGACGAACCGGAAGGAAGGGGAATACAGGGGGTGGGAAAGGAGGTGGCCATCGCGGGAGTTATAAAGGTTGCAGTTAAAAGTTGCTTGAATTATCAAGGGACTGACTGCTTCGAGACGACGGTGACCGTTATTTTTGAGCTGTTGCGTATTGGAATTTGTACGTGAAAGTTCGCGTCATTTTGCTATAGTGATGAAATTGTCAGGTAACAGTCAGGATGGAGAGAAATCCGTTATCCATTACCTACGTCGCATCGGTGATAGTCGATAGTATTGCGATAGACTTTTGAAAACAATTGAAAGGAGAAAAGCACGATAAGTACGTTTTTGTAGATTTTCTCGTTCTAGTTGCTAGCGTCGCTGTATGAACAAAGAGAAACGTTTTACATAAAATAGATAGGTAAAAATGCGAAAGACCTGTTAGATTCGGCTGAAGGTATAATCGTTGAGACAATCGACGAGCGATATCTTTTAAATTATCCCGAGGATAGAGTCTAGCGTTAGTAAAAAACGAAAATAAATTTTCAGCAGACAGATTAATTCGTTTCGTATAAAAATTATTTTGATTTCAGCTAGGAGTAAATCACATTCTTTAACGCGACTAAATCGCTACTTGCAATTAGTGGTTAGTAGTCGGTAATGATCGCTTTAATTGTGATATTAGTATCGTTATTAACAGAACCGCAGCAATCTCGTAATAGAAAATAGAACTCTGATTCTGAAATCAAAGATATCAGAATAGAGAATCAGATATATGTATTATAGACTGTTTCGAGCTATAAACGAAGCCAGCAATTAAATTAAACTCACGAAACGCTTCTTCTTTATTATTACGATACAGGTACTCTTTTAAATGTTTAAGCAGTCAACTTCAGATAAAATCGGAAAAATTGCCACAATTCTTCTCTCCGATTCCATTTAAACAACTATAAATACTAAAATAGCAACAGGAAACACATGGCTGCTGATTTTGCCGATGAGGAGTCTGTTAGAGTGGACGAGAACGATTACGATGTTATAATTGTAGGAGCAGGTTTAGCTGGTCTTACGTGCGCATATAACATTCTGAGGAAAGAAACTGGGTTAGATGTATTAGTCATCGAAGCAAATAGTAAATATTTTTCGAAATCAGAAAAGTAAATGTTTATCACAAAGTCAACGTTTGAAATGTTAAAAATATATCTTAATCCTTGCTCGATCTTCGATATGAGATATCTGTGATTGTTTTCAGCAAGTTTTTTTTATTATTAACCCTTTTGAAAGACTGTCATGGATGGGAAATATTAAAATTTACAAATTATCCTTCCTACGATAACTTTTAAAAATGCCGTCTTTCTTACAAATATATTTATTAGGCTTGTCTAAAATTAGGTGAGATAGGAGGCCGTATTTTACAAAAAAACTTTAGCAATACTTATCACGCCAATTCCTTGCAAAAACATGTGACTGATCTAGTGAAGAGGTTACATATAAAAATTGATCAAGCATCTCGTAACGAGACAAACAAAAAAGTACTGTACACGAATGATACATTGTTTGAAATTTTACCGAAATTTTATGGAGCCGAGGTTCACGATTTTTTTCGGACGGTAACAAAAATCGATATATCTACTGTACTTAATTTTCTATATTCGATATCTTATCACGAGCGATGAAATTAATTAAAGTATTTTACTTTGCCGTAGTTTCGATACATCATACGTAAAAATTTATTTTTCACTTAGATCGAAGAAAGTGTATTAAACTCAAAATTTAGTAATTATACGGGGAACGAAGAAGAAGCTAAGTATCTTGCCGAGACAAGTGTTGAACAACTACTACGTAAAATCGTTTATTTCCCGTATGCACGATCACTATGTCGAGCATATATTTGCAGCACATGCGGTACATTTCTCTCAAACTTTTAACAAAAATTACTAAACAATTTTTATAAAACATATAAATATATGCCTTTACATATGTATGTATGTGTATATGTAGGTATATTAGGCGGAGTAACAAGTTTATTCGTCCTTTCTTAAAAGAGCATATCAAGTGTTGTTATAATATAAATAACAAGTCTATCTATAACCAAGAAATAATTTATTTACCTCACTTATTTATTAATATACGTATATCTGTCACCAAAATATTCAAATACGTGTATTCTATTCGTGTATTCATTTCTATTCTTCGAAATGTAAAGACAGTCGTGAAGGACGAACGAATTTATTACCGAAACGTAATACTAAATAATAGTAAAATCTAATAGTATCTGTAATTTGTAAACTTTCACAGCTGTAAGAGACCTCAACAACGTCTCAGCACTTTGGTTTTTCGTTATGCTGAACGGAGCATCAGGTCTTTTAAATCGATTGAAAATTATGATAGGTGATAGTAATCGATATTTCGTGCAAGTAAGAGATTACGCTATACGTATATCGTGAATAATAATGTCACGTAAATTACGAATAGAATTCATATACGATCATTTTTGTAAGATGTATAGATATTTCAACGAAATTATGATAATTTATTGACCTCTGCTTGGAAAAAAAAAACTCCTACCTTGATCAATTGTTTGTAATATTCGTATTGTGTTTCTGCAGGATGGTATGTGTAAGATTACGCATATTCTATTAAAGAATATTTTACGACAGCATGGAAAAATAAGATACGTAGAGCCAGTTAGTAAAATTACATTCAATGATGATCGAGCTTATGTGTCTACGACAAGGAATTACTTTAGGTATACATTTTAATAATTCAAAAATAAATATATATTTTTATAAGAAATCAATAATTGAGGAAATTGTAACGATGCAGAGGTAGCTCTATCTTGTGCGTACGAGACATTTCAAAATATAACATAACACACACATACACACCCACAATAAGTACATACTATGTACATACATAAAGCTGCTATAACAAGTGTCGAAATCAGTTTGGTAAGCCATTGTACGTACATAGCTTTAAATGCGATTGATTAGTATCATTTTTTACAGATGCGAATTCGTAGTTATTGCGATACCTCCATCCATGCAGAGTAGTATCATTATCGAACCATCTCTCTCTTCAATAAATATCGGAACACTGTACACACCGGCGGAAAATGTGTTTTTCAATGTGTTTTATAAAAAACCATTTTGGAGATCTAATTCTGCAAAGGATATTATCACCACTTGGGACTCTAGTAACAATTTAAACATCGTTTACGATGCAACTCTAGGCAACACGGAAGGAATTGTGTTCGCTGGGTTTCTTGCCGAACCTAATCTCGAACAAACACATAAGAGAGAACTGTTTGACACGTTAGAAGATTGTTACGAAACTGTCGAAGCATCGAGATTTTTACGATACAAAGAATACGATCAGTCATTGATAAATGATGAAATGAAACCTGGTTGCCCTATGAGCGTCCTGAAGCCCATTTCCATTCAGGATTATATTAATCATACAGAAGCTTCTTACGAAAGGTATGAGGATGATTTTAAATATCAACGTAATCAAAGATAAAGCACATTCATTTTTGTTAGTAAGGAAGGAACTCAATTACCACTGAGTGTGTCATAAGATTAGAAAATGACTAAGATCCAAAAATGGAAAAGGTTACGTCATAATTTTAGGTCCGTTAATTCGGTGATAAAAGTAACTGCAAGTTTGTTAGTAGAGTAGTACCGCAAGACTGATATTTAAAAATTTAATATCTTATACATAGACAGTCGGATCTATTTCGTATTCTATATATGTTTTTTACATACTTGGGTTATTATTTCTCTTAACGTAAAATATACGATATGCCATGTAACGCTATAAGGTGTTGTTAATTTCTGCTTGTTATTAATAACTGAATTATTATACCTCTCGAGTAAAATGAACGCTGATTTGATAAGTGAAAAACGTATTTGTTTCTAATAAAACTTATCGCTTCTGTAAGAATTTTCTTTGCTTCGAGCGAATACGCTATCAATTGGCCTGGAACGATAGATGGTGCAATCCAAGCTGGTGAAGTCGCAGCTTACGAAATTTTGTGGCGAATTAGACCCCAAGCACTTTCTTCTCGTGAAATGTATCGTGTTGGGTATATACTTTATTTTATACCACTTGTACAAATAATAAACACACTTTCTTTTTTAATTAACATTGGAACAAACAATTATCATAATATTATTACGTATACTTAGCGATTAACGCGATATTTTTACACTTACGTCTTAAATGTCTTTTTGTTTATTTATTTTTAGTAATATGTACATACAGTATGCTTTCACAAAATCACTTTACGTAGAAATTTCCTTCTTTGTTTTTCGATCGCATAAACCGATATCGATTAGGTACCGATCAATACTAAATCGGTATTTCTGTTTTGTAGTATCTACTTGATATAGAAACAAATAAGTTTTAATATTCCGATAGCGTTCGTATGATAAATATTACGTTTCAATTTTTCTTTCTTTCTCAATGTTGCAGTAGCACCAAGATTCAAACAAAGGCAAGATCAGACCAGCCATATTCCCTGGAAGTGTGTGTCTTACAGTATCTTGGAATACTTCTTCACGTTGCTGTATTCGTCTCATTTTTAAGGATTGCTTATGACTAAACCAAGAAATTGTTATTATAAAATAGTTACGATACACATATTAGAAGTTTAAGTTTTAATAAAATTAATCCCTTATCGTATTTTAATGGTGATATTTTATTTGATTCTTATCTGATTCTTCGAAGTACGCTTTATAATAGGCACTAACAAAATTTTGCATACTTTTATGCTGAAAAATGTAATTACAACCGACCTAGATGCAGGGTAGTTCGTCGTATTAAACATAAACTAAACAGAGTTATAAGTAAATACGTACATATGTATATTTGTATATTACACACGTAAAGACGTAAACATTGAATATGACCCCCAACAAGAACAAGATATTATATTTACAATGTAGCATCATATATATTAAACGCAGTTCCATGTTCTTAGTCTTCCCGTCCGTACATAAATAGAGTACAGTGGTGGATTAAAATTAAAATGTATCATATTTTGTGAAAATTCATCAACCGCAGTGCAACTGCGACGCCAAACATTACGCAAACAAATTTATATACCATACATTTCAATCCTTCGCTGTAAGTGATATGTCTAATTAATTTTTTGGAAATTTCTTCTTTTTCTTCGAGTAAATGTTTTCTCCAAGATCATGTATGATATTATGAAATATCGCGCTGGCTTCTATTATCCTCTTCGTTCGATCAAATCAAAGTGGACAGTCGATACAAAAGTTGAAATTTAAAAATTTCAAACCACCTTGTAATTTATTTCATTTTACACTATTTTTTGGTAAATAATCTTATATCGCCGCTGTCTAACAATCGAGGCTGTATCTTATATGTTACATACAATAGATACAGACATATATACGTTTGTTGGTATCATGCAATATCGATAATATACATATTAACTAATTAATTTTCGTTGATTAGCGATCGTTCGTATCGATTCACAATGTCTCAAGAAGATACAAGCGAAGATGAGATAGGATTGCGGACACCGTCGTTCCTCAGGAAAGGATCTCGATGCAGCCGTGGTACGCCAGGTAACGTCACACCAGTAACATCCACGCGTTGACATATATCAGAGTACATTAAGGACAATGATTGGTTTTTTTATCAATTTAATTTGAAATCTTTGCTTCCATTATTTTCATCCTTTTCATACCGTAAAGTTACTATTCGCAAACTGCAAGATTCTCATGTTTGTCATTCAATTCAGTCTCAATTTCCACGGTTTCATAATAATTAATATACGATATCAACATAGATTATGATCCATAATGAACATTATGATGTCCGTTACGTTACAGTAACTCCATCATCTATTACGAGTTCGATAATACTCGGTCAAATCCCAGAAGAGGTACTCCGTGTTTGGAGTCAACTACCAGAAGCAATACGTTTAGATCCTAGTTTGGCAGTTTTTCAAAGGGAATATGATCGTGTTCATCAAGCTACAGAAGGAAGGTGGATATTCCTTAAACGCGCTTTGTTAAAAGAATAACATGAAAAAGTGGCTACTGCGATCATCGAATGATAATACGTTCTATGTTTTATATTTTTGATAGAGTATACGTACATGTATATTTTTCTAATATATCCAGCATTTGATTAGTTTATTTTAAAGAGTAGATCACACGTGAACGTTCAAATCAAATAATAATAATAATGATCTATTCCAGATCTTTGGATGAAGCGAAGAAAGACTGTCTGGTAGTAAATATGTCTCTTGGGACACAGTCTGCATTGCCACATAAGTAAGTGACGCAAGATCTTTCCTTTAACGTTTAAATTAAGATTGTAAAATATAGCGTAAATAAAAAACAGTACTTTTGATTAAAAACACCTGTTTTCGTAAATAGAACGTGTATATACATATGTATTTATGATAAATTTCAAGTACAAGAATTTATATGATAGAATGTATGTATGTATTACGTAGTATGGAAAAATATATAAAATGTCAGAAATAAAATACATATTTATTACGTCATTATATTTCATTTAATAAGCGAAGCGAATCGTTGTTTAAGTATCATTTCCTCGCCAAAAGCAGTAATAAACACAATTAACTGAATAACAAACACAGTTGGAATATTTACCCACGATAAATTATTTGGGATTATGATATTGTATATTAATAACGAGAATTAGTTTATATAAATAACTGAATAATATTTTTGTTGAATGTTACACGTAGAATGCAAAGTAAAAAAGGCGATGAAGATGGGTATGACGATATTACAATTACACAAGGGACCAACGAAACGAAACAAAAGCTTTATCGTTATATCAAGTTAATCTTATTATGTTGCTGTTGGCTAATATTCACTGTAAGTAATAGTACTAAAACAAATTATAAGTGTATTAAAAGACATTTCTATGATTAAGCTTTGACTCGAAAAGAAAATGATTAATCGCGAAGATAAGTGTAATTTTAACAATTGGTGCAGTTTAGAATACGAAAATACATTAAACGGAGAAAAATATTTTTGATTAATGCAACTAATTATGTTAATTCAATTAAATGGATATCGTATAAGATTATTGTATTTTTTCATTCTAGCTAATACTGATAATTAAGAGCGAAAGGATCGAAGCGTTGCACCAAATTTCAATACCTAGTGGAGAAACAAAAAGTATCCATTTCTTTACAATTTTGGTTGATTATTGAAATAATTAAAACGATAAAAGCATAAACATATATTTTTCGAAACACTGGATGGATAGATCATTGCATCGTACAATATTATTAAACCATTTTTATCACGAGAATGATCACGAATTATTTTTAAATTCAATTTCAGTATCATACGAGAGAACGATTGTCACTGTTAAATTAATCTTTACATTTTCCTAGGCTACAAAATGTTTGGTCAAGTTCCTAGTAAACATATCAACTTAATGATAGAAGGGTCATTACTTCCGCCAATAAAAATGAAACCGGCAGAATACACAAATGTATCTGATAGATATTTAATGGTATGGTTAGAACTACTCGTCGGTCAGGCAAATAATACTAATCAATTTTTATTAGGATCTGAAGAGATTAAGGTAAATATACGTATATAATTTAATTTACATGACAGACAATTGTTATATTCTATATCTTTAACGAACCTCTTTTTTCATTTTTATCTGAAAATACGTTTCTTTTTTAACTAAAAATTTCTCTTAATAATACAATCATAACACAGTTACAAATATCACGCTATATTATGTTTAATATCTAAATTGATACTTAAATAAAGAAACACAGACTCGTTCTAATTCATGATCTTTCCAATACATAGAATATAAGTGATGTATGGATTTTACCAATACTTCCGGAGAAATTGATAGATATATTTCCTGGACAGAGACAGCAAAAAATTTTTAATTTAGAAAATATCGACGAAAGGCAAGTATAATAATCTTACGATTAAATTACTATTTGTACTCTCTGTTGCCAAATTTTCCATTACACGTAACACGTAACTCGTCAAATTTGATTCAATGTTAATTTTATTCAATTTTATTACATAGTATCTAGTATGTATGCTTCCGAATACTATACAAAACTATTATTATATATCTTAATATTTTATATTTTACAGTACTCTAAAATACGGTGAGATATTAATTAAATTGAAAACAAATCTAGAATCCAGTTTTGCCATCTCTATTAGTTACGATTTATCGTCAATGAACAAAGATGATGGAATAGCGTATGCTGCAGCAGTCTTATTTGGATTATATATACTTATAATATTCGAGGTAATTAGCGACTAAGAGCTATCTTATCTATTCATTGTTTAGTTAGTATTATCTATGCTTTTAAATGTGATTTAAATAATTTTAATTCATAATTGGTTGGTATTCGTAGGTTGTACATAGAACTTTAGCAGCCATGTTAGCTTCGACTATGTCTATCGCGATATTGGCAACCATAAACGAGGTAATATAAGGAAAAAAAACGAATATCTAGGAAAATTTTTTAGAGAAACTTATGGCAGAAATATTATATGTTGGATATTTTTCCAGAGACCAACTATGAATGAATTAGTGTCTTGGATAGACGTCGATACATTATTGTTATTATTCTCAATGATGATACTTGTCGGCGTAGTCGCTGAGACAGGTGTATTTGACTGGTTAGCAGTCTATGCTTACAAGGTAACTTGCTTCCTTCGTCAAGTTTATACATCTTACATATATGTATACCCAATTAAGTATTAATATTGAACAATTGCATTGTTTTCCATTCAAATGAAATTACATACGTATATCACTATTTGAAATATGCTGCTACAAATATAATTTCGTTTAATTTCTTTAGATAACTGCAGGAAAGCTGTGGCCACTCGTAGGTACACTATGTTTCTTTACAACATTCGTTTCATCGTTCCTCGATAATGTTACGACAGTGATGTTAATGACACCGGTAACCATTAGATTATGCGAAGTAATGGAAATAAATCCAGTGCCAATATTGACATCGATGGTGGTTTATTCTAATATCGGGGGTGCTATGACACCGATAGGCGACCCGCCCAACGTAATTATTACATCGAATCGCGATGTTATTAATAACGTAAGCATTACTTTGAATATCGATTTCTACAAATATTTCACTAAGGATCAAGTTACATCAGTACAATAATTGATTCGATTCAACTTTACTTTTAACATTGCTTTAACGTTTACTTAACATATCAAGTATATAATTTACATACAAATAATTTTTTGGTAACATAAATACTGTACGAGCATTTATTTTACAAACGAACTATAAAACTGAACATACTATTATTAATTGGGAATGAAATGAAATTGTAACTGTGAAAATTCGCTGAATAAAATTGAAAGATACTTACTATTATATAAAATTAAGAATTATGATATTGATACATTTGATAACATTTAATTTGTTAACGTTGATACATAATATTGTTAATTGTTATTTAGGGTATCGATTTTAGTACGTTCACAATGCACATGAGCATCGGTGTTATATTGGTAATACTTGTGGTTTTTGCTCAGCTGCGATTTATCTTCCGAGACGTAGCTGTTCTTAAGTTCGCCGAACCACGAGATGTACAGGTACGAACATTCTCATTTGCTATCTCTAGATTCTTGACGGCGGATTTTTATACGTCTAAATTGAAAAACAGAAATGCACGATACGCGCATAGCGTAATATACAAAGATATATAAAATGTCCAAAATACGTATGTACATATAAACAGTAGTCGCTAGAATATGTATTTAGTATTTATTTAGAGGATGAAACAAATTTCTGCCTAGCTTTTATTCCTGCTGTTTTCGTGAAAACACAAATTTGCATAAACATCCGCGGTCTAGTTATCATAAATATGCTAACAATTCTTTAGATCGTAAACTTTTTACGTACTTTAACGATACAAAAACAAAGTTCAATTCTCATAGATTGCTAAAGTAGCTGAATATGAAAAATATCTAACGGGTTTCTTTGTGCGATCGTTTTAGGAATTAAGGCATGAAATTGCCATTTGGCAAAGAGCTGCGGCCAGTTTGTCGAGTTACAGCAAAGACGAAAATTTAGTGAGGGAGACTTTGCTAAAAAAGGTCCAACGATTACTGTCGCAGTTGAAAAAAAAGCTAATAACAGGCAGCGTCACCCTTGAAACATATAAAACCACGCTCGAAGAACTTCAAGAAAAAGTAAATATCGACTATTGCAATCGGGTATACGTACAACATCTTTCTATTTCTTATTACGATCTATCTAATAACTATAACATTTACTTTAGCTAATTACAATATTATAGAAGAAAGATTTAAGCGGAAGAAAAACTTGTATGAATCGCTAAATTTTACTTTAATCGCAATTTTATGTTACAGTATCCTATTCGAGACAAGTGGTTACTAGCGAAATCTGGATTTACGTTGATCTTTGTGATCACATTATTTTTTCTGCACAGTATTCCAAATCTGCACTTGTCACTGGGCTGGACCGCTTTATTAGGCGTTCTTTTGTTATTAATATTAGCTGACAGCGAAGATTTGGATGGTCTCCTGGCGCGCGTAGAATGGAGCACTTTATTATTTTTTGCATCGTTATTTATTCTTATGGAGGTATCAAATACTTGGAAATTATCCATATACTTATACTATAATATTACTATATTATTACTTTTAGAACATTTTGTACTAGATGAATATAAAAATGATATTTATAAAACGCTTAAGAGTACTGCTATATCTACGTATATACATGTACTTAAATGCATACAACAGAAAAACAGGAAAGAGTGTCTTATGATAATAAAATTCCTAATTACATACATATGCATTTGTATCACATCTTCCTGCAAATTCTTCTCGTTTACCATTTTTATAAAAGAAGCCTTTGCAACAGCATACGAATAAACATAATGAGTTTGATTGTTATCTCTGACCTAAAATTGTTACATCAAGTAAATACTTCGAATAATTATAACTTTTATGCTTCAGGCATTATCGCGTATGGGCCTAATTGCTTGGATAGGAAAACAGACAGAAAAAATAATCCTATCTGTAAACGAAGAGTCACGATTAGCGGTAGCTATATTGCTACTGCTTTGGGTGTCAGCGTTCGCAAGTGCATTCGTGGACAACGTGCCTCTGTCAACGATGATGATAAGAGTCGTTACTGCTTTGGCTCAAAATAACGAACTGAAACTGCCACTGCAGCCCCTGGTATGGGCTTTAGCTTTTGGCGCTTGTATGGGAGGTAAGGAGATTTGCATGATAATCATTTTAACGTGATTAATAATAGTATTTGCAAAAATATTGACCCATATATTTTGCAATGAAGATTGTGATATCTAATGAGCATTCTGTTTAAAAAAATAAATGATTGCATCTAAGGATTATAAGATACAGAAAAGCAAATATAGCAATTAGAGCAAAATGCCTTGAAAAATCAATATTGACGTTTCACAATTTGATTAAGTCTTTAATTTTATGAAATTATTTTTCAATGGAATCAATTTAATTGTCCATCGGCTAGAGTGTAATATAAAAGATACTAGTTTACTGATCTGACGGTATGACCATGATGTTCTTCCTGCTATCACTGTCGTCGCGTTTTCTTGCAAAAGTGAAGAATTTAATAGAGACGAATTTTAATGTGATTTATGTAGTTGAATGGATGGGAATATTTGCAGGAAATGGAACTTTGATTGGAGCTACAGCTAATGTAGTTTGCGTAGGAGTTGCGGAACAACATGGATACAAATTCTCTTTTATCCAATTTTTCAAGTAAGTGCGCTCCTATACACTCTATTTTTATACATAGATGAAAATATATAATATAACAAATATAATGTGTATATATATACATCTATAAATAGAAATAAAATTTAATTACATACTACATCATTTAAAATAGACTATTGATACACGTTAAAATAAGATATACATCGTTTCGTTACGAATTTTATAAATAAGTAATAATCAAATCGTTTATTTTTAAAAAACGTTGAAGTTTCATAAATGAATTTGTATCTTAATTCGTATCTTAGTCGATAGATTTTTGAAATAAAATACGTACGAAAATAATATTAATGATAACGGTATTATAATGTGACGATTATACATTACAATTAAACTATTTGTTATATTTACCTCTACAGTTACCAGCTTATTATTACAGATATTTAATAATACTTTACTTAACGTGTTGTATTTTGAAAAATTTGCCTAAATTGCGAATATTTATTTATTTATTAAATTCGTAACGTAAATATCAGAATTTAACATTATACAGACATATGAAAAAATTGATTTGACTTATATTTTAATTCGTTTTAATTTACATAAAACGATAATAAATGATAATAAATCGTACAAAATATCTATTAACTAATCCAATATCAAATACCGTATACTCTGATCGTGAATGATATTTCGAATTCAGATTGAATACTAAATCGCGAATAAATGTATATCATTTTCATAAGAGCTTGTCGCTAATTCATTCTTCGTGTTATAATAATTTAATTACTTCGACAAATAATTTTCAATGCGTTTATTTCAGGGTGGGCTTTCCAATTATGCTGACGAGTGCTATGACAATAACCATGTACTTAATGATCGCACACGTCATTTTCGATTGGAACGGATAATATAATTATTACAACTTATGTTTGATATTCTCGTGCGGCAAAGATATCAAAATTATTGGAATCAAATGATCCTATTTAGATTCTTGCGTAATATTTGATGAACTAATGATACAGCAATATATAAACTATATAAAACTTGGCTAAATAAGCAATTATTTTATAATAATTTCACTCTATTTTTCATTTTATTCTAATTCTTTTAGTTATAAAAGATATATGAATATTTCGCCTAATATTGCCTAAGATGGATCTAATTATCTAAACAGATTTTTATTTTGTTAAGTACACAAAATATAAGAGTAGCTATAATATACGTAGCAATAAATATTCCACGTTGTGCGATCAACAGTTAATTATATATTTGAATAAACCTAACAATACATTTGAAACTTCCATCAGAAAATGTTTATTGATATTAATTACGTACACTAAATTGTAAAATAAGTTATGTAATATTTAAAGAAACATTATCTTCTATCTAACAATAATTGCGATGAATGCAACGTTTTAACTCAATCGTTTCAAATGATCACAAATCAATTATATTATTAATCACAATAAATTAATCGTCTTACGTTCCCTTCGACTTCATCGATCTATGAACCGTAAAGAAGAAGTTTTTCGCAACGTTTTAACATTTAAATCGTTAACACTATATAAATTAGTCATATTAATTAATGAACGTCATGAATGCATATAGTGTTCATACATATATATACATGTACTACATACATGCGTGTGTGTAAATGATGTATTTTCGCTTTAGATAGACATTTGTTTTAATGCTTTTTATTATACATGTACAAATCTAACTTTTCAATTCGAGGGATGAAAATCTAAGAAATTATAGGAATTGTATAAATGAGAGATTTCTTGCATTTAAATGAAATTAATCGTAAATAAACATAATTGAGAATAATATAATAAACTATGTTTGGTCAACATACATATACTTGTATGTATACTATACTTTATATAATATTATTATATTATTACTTTAAATTTTTTAAGTTTAATTCTCCTATTATTATTAGACCTAAATGTAAACAAAAGATTCGTAAAAAATAAGTATCATATCATACATTAATGTACGTCTTCGCTAATTTTCGAAAATATCAATTCCGATTTCGATTTTTTGACCCATTGCTCAAGCAAAATATATATATATGTATAAGAAATAATAGTCACTGACAATGATGATTACGATCTAAATATGTAGGTGTATAAAAGGTTGAAGGAACTTAACGTGTCAATATTTTTCTACGGTTAAATATTTTTAAACGTAACTTTTTGTATTTTCGATCCATCAGTTTCAGCTGCACGATACATGCTAAACTGAAACCCAGAAATTTTAGCACAGAACACGTACTAAGCAGTCGAACGTAAACATAGTATGTAAAATAGTTCATTTATGAATATCGGTCTACATTATGTATTACGCGTTATATGGTAGAGTAAAATCGCCATTACAAAAACGAAACAGGTATAGAAATTAACGTAAGTTACAATATCGATGTAAAGGCGGAATCAAATATTTAGATATGAACGTTTAAATTTTACGCAAATGGTTGTTGTATGCAGCCTTCGGATTTCCGAGGTTCCCTAAACTTATCTACATGTTGATTCTTAAAATTACGTTTGCTATCAAAATTAAAATATTTTACATAATCGCAAATATTTTATATCATAAATACAACTCTTAAATATATTATCTTAAACGTAACTATATATGCATATGCAGGGCCGGCGCAAGGCAGGTTCAGCGCGTTCACCTGAACCCGGTCCCGCAAAAGATTACGCCGACCCTGTGCATATGAAATTAATAACGTACATGATTACCATTTATCCTAATATCTCTATACTCTAATTAGAGACGACGTTTCTTAAAAAATAACTTACTTAATTTAAAAAATTAACTAGACTTAATTAAAATTAATTACATGCAACGATGATAATGCAAATTGATCAAACGTTTGCCTCTTCTTAATTACAATGAAGATATAATGTGTCTATGGAATTCTTTTTACTTGCTTTAAGAATTTATAACAGATGTAAAACTATTTATGATGTTTCAAGCATGCTTTTATTATATGTTATTTTAATTACTTTACATGACAAAAATTTATTCACCCTTAAAACCTCTGTTAAATCCAAAGAATTCATTGGCAAAATTCATTAAAAATTTTATGATGCACATATATTTCAATAATAGTAAAACGAGTAAATTGTTATGAAAATGATGTTTTTAAAAGAAAATTAGTTTGTATCCTAAACAAAATTCATTTTAGTTCGAATTAACATTTCGATTAAATTTTCTATTTCATTATATGTATCCATATAGAATTGCTTAAATACAATACAGAATATGAACTTCCTTAAAAACATCATTTTAACACGATTTAGTTTAAAACAATTTACAATTTGTTCAAAATTATCACAATTTGTTCAAAATTATCACAATTTGTTCGACCAATTATATATTAAACATAATTTAAATCAATATGAATACTATATCATCTATATGTTATATAATAGGAATTATAAAAAACAAATTAATGTTTCGCGCTACATACATGTATCTGTAACAAATTACAATTCATTACATTATTACAATATTACATTATTATTGTAGAATGTTCGATCATAATTTGCTGTTCAAATAAACATTTACAAAAATATTAATACACTGTATTCATGTTTATTTGTTTATCGATCTAACTAGGCTTTTAATCCATTTTGTGACCTCAAATTTCCAAGCGTATCAAATGCGTTAGCGATCTTTTAAATATAAATATAAATTGATTATGTTTACTTCTGATTATTAAAATAATTCGTTATTACAATCTTCCAAGTATAATTAGTAGTTTTATTTCTTTCCCTTCGCGATAATGAAATTACTTTATAATGCATTAGATATTTCATTAACAATTTATAAATATATTTTAACTTCATATACATACACATACATATGTATGAGTCTGCAACAGCTTCCCTGTCACGAATATACAGGGTGGTTGGTAACTTGTAGTACAAATTTTTTTTCTATATTTTCGACTCCTTCTTTCGCATAGAATCACCGCCTTTCTCCGCTTGTATCACAAGTTACCAACCACCCTGTATATTCCAAATTCATTGTGGCTCATGGAAGAACGTAAAATACGCATTATATTCTTAGCACTACCGATAATTATCTGTAATTTCATTCCCTTCTTAAAATATTCATTTAAACTGTTATATATATATATATCATCCTAGATCATGCAAACAATATTTACAATTGTAATCTAAAAAAATTGGAGAATCACAGCAACAAATGGGACATATCTATTATGTAATTACGTAGTTTTGCATTTTCTTATAAATAACAATTTCTTATTTTATTTCTAAATAGCATCATTAATAAAATACATTGAACGAAATTTAATCTTTTGTCTTCGTAAAATCTTTCAATTGATCTTTGTGTCTCTCAAAGCATAAAACATATTACATGTCATAATACCTTTCTGGAAATTGTCAATTTATACTGATTAATTGTGTATAAAGATATTATAATTCTCAATTTTTGTGGAACAAAGCGTTTCAAATTTTCGCGTTATCAAGAAATCTCAGCACTTGTGTTTTTCTACTGTACAACTGACGAAACTGAACGATTATAATGACGAAACGATTATAATGTTTACAGTAGATACAAAAGCACTTGGCGATTATTTTGGCATAATCGATTTGGTAAATCTCGGAATGCCTGAAGCAGTATATAAACTTCACATGAATATGTTCTGTTCCAAATACACAAATTCTTATAAAATATTTATACATATTATACTTAACATCTATTGTAACATAACATATGACTTACCTAAATTGTTGAATGTTAATCCATTTCTTATGAACTACCGTTTATATCGTCCCTTTATTAACTGTAAAGCTTTTGCCATCAGTGGTGCTTTTGTTTTTTTTGCTATATCAATGAACAATTAAAAAAGAAAGTATGTTAAAATATTACAATATTTTCGAACATTATTTTACTAAAAAAAAAAACTCAATTCTATATTTTATATGCTAAATAATAGTTTTCTACACATTTACTATGAAAGATAATAAATTTTTGAAAATTAAAATCATTGCAATGTGCGTAAAGTGATGCATATAAAAATAGCCCCACCTGGATATCTCAGCTGCTATCAATGATAGGAAAAAATGCATGAGATTAATCTTGCTTGGCATCGAGGGGTACATAATCTGATATCAATAGTTTTTTTAATAATGCACTAGCAATGTATTATTAAATAAATAAATCACCGGAATGTTCGATCACTTCCTAAAAGTAAACTATTTTCATAGTCATAGTCATCAGTTGACCTTCAATTATCTTCAATGACCTTGAATCACAGGTCATTATAGATGGTTACGTAGAAAACATCATTTCATTCAGAAAGACGAAATTAACCTTCATATGTCCTTTACGCATCCATCTACACGATCATCTATATCATCTATTTATTATTTACATCAGCTATTTACCCCTCGACGCTGAGCAAGTTCAGTCTGATGCACTTTTTTTTTTATCACCAAGGGCAGCCGAGATATTCAGCTGGCCTGTTTTATATGCCTCAACCATGCAGGATATTCCATCGTATATACATGTATAATATTTTATAAAATATGTCAGTAATTTATCATTGTGTATAAAAATACTTACATGGTTTTGTACGTGATACAGGTGGTGATGGAACAGAAATATTTGTAGCAGCTGTTGGTCCTCCACCACTAATTAATTTCTTTTTTATAGTAGATGCAGTATTAGGTACAGAATTTGCAGTGCCATATTTAGCTTGCTTTTTAAGAACATTTCTTGGAGGTTTAACAACATTATCTACATATGCAAGTTTAGTGGATCTTACTGGTAGAGATTTGTCTATTGATTGTTTTATATTAGCTGTAAGCGTTTTCAATTTTGCTTCTCGTTCGTCTAAACATCGCTATTGAATAATAAAAGAATATGAAATAATGAATATGAAATAAACTAAGATACTATAAATAAGGCGAATTATTCATTTTAAATCTACCTACCATATACATCTCACGCCATGTTTCCATTTCTTCTCTTTGTTTATTTCTAAATTCGCGATTGCAGTGATATTGCCATAATTTATCTGTGTCTTCAACCAAATAGGGATTATAATGTTCCAACATAAATAACTGATCTGCTGTTGCACGTTCAAGAACAGGTTTTATGATATCAAAAGGCACACCACCAGTAAATTCAAGTGCTACATATAACAAATGAATGAAATACTTAGAGAATATTTTTATAGAATGATCGCTATACGTTATTTCATAAATAAGTCATAGGTAACCTACCATCGATATTCTCTATCAATACTCTTGTACATATCTCAAACAAAGTTGGTACTGTTGTATAACCAGATTTATTTCCTGAATATACTTTTGTCCTTTGATTTTTAACATACATTACATCTGTAAGAGCTTTATCTTCTTCTTTGCGATAAACAGGATTAATATATGGCAGTGGCTTGTAATTAGGGCTAATCTCTGGTAATGTAGATGCCAAGTCTACACTTAATGCCTCTAACTTCATATTTGTTGTTAAAAGAGATAGTGTCTATAATAGAAAATGTGCATTATGTTTATATTTATATTACTATATTATATACTGTGATTTAAGTAATATAATATGTTATTAATTATATAGCACAAAGTACCTGTGAAGTATCACTTGTTGATTCACTTTTCACTGCTGTCTTTTTATTACTTGCAGTTGATTGTTCTGCTTTGAACATTTTTGCTGTACTTGTATTTGGAGAGTTGTTAGTACGTTTTCTAGATGTCTGAGCCATTGTACACATACCTAATGCTTCTGCAAAACTAGCACCTGTATACAAAAAAACACTATTTAGAACACTTTTCAAAAATAATGATTTAAAATAGTAAAATAAAAGAACTAGTTTATTAAACAAATAAATATTCTACAGATTGTTTCGCACGTTCGCGGGGAGACGCGATCTCGAAGAAGCGCGCCAACGGGAGTCGTAAATTCCCGTTACGATTTGTTAATCGACGCCACGAATCGTTCGATCCCTTATTTCTTGTGGGATAATAAGGGTAGTTAAGATAAATGTGACACTGGTTTTAACAGGTTAACATATATTTCACCGAACCAACAACTTACAAATGTGTGTTATAAACGACTACGAGTGAGTAGGACCTGAGACTCTGTTCGTGTTGCCGCGTATGAGATGTACGATGTCGACTGAATGTATTCGACAGACTGACTGACTCGAGGGGATAGAAATGCCTGACTCGAGGGGATAGAAATGCCTGACTCGAGGGAATAGAAATGCCTGACTCGAGGTGTAGGCAACACAGATGTTGACTGTCCGGTGGCAAGCATAGCAGTAATGCCTTCTCGTAGCTCTTACGGAATAAAGCCTACGTTATTAAGTAATTTCTGGGAAAACCCAGTTTTCCCATTAGGGAAATATTCGCTTTCTCCGTAATTACTGCGAGCGCATAATAAACCTAAGGACCTTTTCAAGAGCCATCCATAAACCGAAAATGCAGGAACAATGATTCCTTCGAGGTTAATAGGAAATAGGTATGACTATCGTTCAGTGTGTAAAGTGAGCGCCTAAGCTTATGGTGGGTCCTTAGGTTTATTGGGGGTCTGAATAGAGAGGTGCAGACCCTTGGCGGCCAGGTAGTTAGAGACGTCGCGCGGTCAGTCTTACGCGACGTAACACAGATATAAAATATTATACATATTAGAAACTATATATAAAAGATTCACCTTTTTATGGTAATGTTAAATAAAAACATTTATAAGCAATATATTTATAAACTAACCTGAATGACAATCTATTCCTTCGTCTCCATTAATTTCTTGCTTCATTTTTACCAAATCCTTCGATTCCTTTGATCCATGTTTTAAATGCTTTGAATCTTTATTGCTTTTATCTTCATGTTTACCTTTCCCATCCTTATGCTCCTTTTTTTTACTTCTATTTTTGCTTTTATTATGATGTTTCTTATAAGAGGAACTATGATGTTTTGATTCAGAAGAATCCTTATTAGAATGCTGATCACTATGTTTAGTTTCATCTTTATTATGATTTGTATGTATATCAGTTTTATATTTCTGTTTTTCATGTCTCTCTTTTAATTTACAACTGGATGAATCAGTCCGATATTTGCTACAGGTGCTCTTTGATTTCTCACGAGAGTCTTTCTTTTCATGTTTAATTTCACTTTTAATTAACATGTCTTTATCCTTAGGCTCTTCTATTATTTTAACTGAATTTAATATGGTACTACTACTCTGCTTTTCAAAATTATAGGATACATGAGGATACACATGAGATTTACTTTCATCACTGTCACTATCTGCAATTTTCCTTCGTTTACTTTCTTTGTTCATAATATTTGAATCATCACTTTTGCGTTTATGAGCCTCGTCGCTACTTTTGAGTAAGTTACTATTATCCATAGGTCTAGTAGAATGTTTTTCTGTGTTATTAGACTTACTATGACTACGATGTTTAGAACTATGAGTTTCATCTTTCTTACAGGCACTTTTAGTATCCTTTGAAGATTTTTTATCACTTCCCAATTCATTTTTATGGCTATGTCTAGTTTTATCATACTTTTTTTGTTTTTCTAGATCACTACTTGAATTTTTAGCAATATCACTATTACTTATTGACTGATCTTCAACAGACTTCAATTTGGATTCATGTTTGGAAGTATATTTATTGTTGCATGATATTTCATTCTTTTCTGACTTATGCCTATGAATATGTTTTCCACTTCCTTCAGTTTTATGCCTAAAGAATTAGTTAAACGCATATTTACTTAAAATATATGTATGGATATAACTAAAAATTAGTAAAATAAAATGAAATAAGATAAAATAAAAATATCATTAGAAAGAACAAGATATTATTATGTTTAATATTATAAAAAATATCTTGCGTCTTATAAAATGAATTTTTATAATTTTATTTCAACATTTAACTATTACATGCTACAATATATAATGTTGTATATACAACATATCTATTTCATACATTAAGATTATATAAAAGTCATATTTCTTTCTATCATACCTTTCGGGACTCTCCTCAGGTTTTGGAGACTCACGACTATCACTGTAGCTCTCAAGTGCATCAGGAACACATGCTTCATCTTCATCTTCACCTTCACCTTCACTAGTTCCTTCACTAGCAACCATTGCTTTCCATTTTGCAACAAGCGCCTTAGAAGCATCTCCTATACCACCATCATATTTCCTCAAAGCATTTACTGTGCGTCCTACACCAGTTTCTTGAAGATGCTGCACCGTTACGGGCAGATTAGATAGTTTTGAAATACAATGAAGTATCTGTAACACAATTTAAATAATATATTATAGCCAATACATTAATTACAACCTACTATACTGTCAAACAATTATAAATAAAATATAATAGGGGAAAAACATTATAGCCATAAAGACCATAATATATGAAGCAATTTAAGATTAGTGCAATTTTTATTATAAGAACAATACCATACAAATATACAAATGCTAAAATTGATAGAAATAAAATTGATGTGAATCGTGTTTGGATTTCATTATGAGGTTATAACTCAACGACATTAATAAAACTGCATCATCGTATACGTTAAAGAATATGGAAATTAGTGCAAAAAACATACTCTATCCTCGTTATCATCACATTTTTCAATATTTCGCTGATAATGCTTAATTTTATCCACTACAGACATTGTTGCGGCTGCCAGCTGCTAATTGGCGTCGCCTGGTAAAATCCATCTGTTCATGGATTACCAGTGAAGTACAAACTAATAGACAATACACTAGTCAGTTCAATGCTCATCTGTGTAGACCAATCAGATGATAGATAGAAACAGATGGCGTTATACTAACCTGTAAAATACACTATGAACGTTCTATTTTAGACATGCATAACTTTTAAACTGCTGAATTTCTAAAGTTAAGATTTGCATTTTTGGATTCTACGTGCTGAAAACTATTAAATGACAAAGGAAAAATCAATGGTTTTATATCCCCCAAAAGCAAAGTCAAACCGAATTTAATCTTATATGTACATAAACAAATACATTATATATATACTTTTAATAAAAAAAGAATGGTTGTATTAACACGAGTTTTATATTATGCAGCAAAGGTAATCTAATATTTAATATTCCTTTCTCATTCAATTAGTATAGTAATAGAGTAGAGAAAACATAGTTTACAAATATGTAGATTAAGGATTTATGGATTAATTATTTAGTTACCAAGGAAATATATGCGACAAGGCTTAATTGACAGTTTGCGTATTCACGTAACTGGAGGCACCGGTGGTTCTGGATTACCTGCTTATGGTGGAATAGGTGGAACAGGAGGAAACGTATATCTTGTCTCAAAAGAAAAATTAACATTACGAAATATTAAATACAAACTAGAAAGAATGAAATTGAAAGCAGGAACAGGAGGCGATAGTAGCAAAAAAGGGCTCATTGGAATACCTGGAACAGACTTAAATATAAAGGTTCCAATTGGTATCACCGTTTATGATCAAAATCGTATTAAACTTGGTAATGTACATGTAATAATAAATAACAATAATTATTCTTGATTGTTTATGATATTTATTTGTTAAAATATAGGTACAATGAATTCAAAGGATACAAAATTGGTAGTTGCTACAGGTGGAATGGGAGGATGTGAAAGGACAGGCTATTGTGGCCTTAAAGGTGAAAGTCGTACTATAGTTCTTGATCTTCAGTTACTTGCCGATGTTGGTTTGATAGGTTTTCCAAATGCAGGGAAAAGTACATTTCTAAATGTAATCTCAAAAGCTAAATCAAAGATTGCAGATTATCCATGTAAGTTTACTGTGTATAAAACACATTATTTTTTTACTAGTTAAATGTATGCTATTTTTTCTTACTTATTATGATTTTTTTCAGTTACAACTATAAAACCACAAATAGGTATTATAAATTATAAAGATCACAGGCAAATTTCAGTTGCAGATTTACCAGGTTTAATTGAAGGTGCACATATTAATAAAGGAATGGGTCATAAATTCTTAAAACACATAGAAAGAACAAAATTACTGCTCTTTATTGTAGACATTCAGGGATGTAAATTTTCTATAAGACATAAACACAGATCTTGCCTAGAAACTGTGCTTTTATTAAATAAGGAAATTGAACTTTATAACCCTGATTTGCTAGATAGACCTACAATGATTATAGTAAATAAAATGGATACAAATGGAGCGAATGAAATCTATAATGAAATTAAACTAAAATTAAATAATTTATCAGAATTTCTCTCAGAATTTGATGAATCAATTCAACCAGAAAGAGTATTGCAATTTGATGATATTATAACAACATCTCTAATTTTACAAAATGCAGATGAGATACACGAAATTAAAACAAAGATTAGACGTATTATTGATAAATATGAAGAAGCAAAAATTTCCGTTCAAGATATGGATTCAAATGAAGATTGTTTACGTACAAAGTTAAAAAAACAAATGCAGCAATATGCGCCGACATTTATATAACTTATCATATTTATTTAAACGAATTACACGGTGTTTCATTAAGGGTAGTACAACCTATCCATACTGAAACACTGTATAATCAAAACAAAAACATATTTAAAAAAAAAATACAACAAAAAACAGTAAAAAGTAAGACAGAAAAAGTAACAACCTTGTAATTAATAGCCTTTGCAATATAAAAATAAATATATTTGACATTTTATTTTTTTAATTGTTTAGAAAAGTTTTTTCTTTATTTTTACCCATTCACACTTTAAATCTGCTGCTTCTACTTTTTCAATCCAATTTTCTCCAAGTGAAGCCTCTTTTTCTATTTCTATTTTTTCAATTTCGTTTGGATTCCTGATGATGTCTACATCTGCAATCCATTTTTCTATTCCATTCCATGCTATCATCGTCCCATTATCAGTGCACAATTTAGGTGGAGTTCTTATAAAGCTATAACCTAATTCTGTACTCACAATATTCAATGCTTTAGCTAGGAAATTATTACATGCCACTCCTCCAGATATAACCTTTTCATTAAAAATAAGCAATATATATTGAACATACATATATATCAAATTAAGGCAGTGTTATTAATACTTTTAACGTACCAATGTTCGTTTATTTTCAGGAATTAATGACATTTTATTCACAAATTCCATTGCTCGTTGAGTCCTATGACAAATATGTGTCACCGTAGCTAATTGAAGTGCTGCACATAAATTATATGCATCGGGAATCAGTGCATCACCCACTATGTTATGTTTACTTTCTTCTAATTCAATGTACTTGCTACAAAGGGTTAAGAATGTAGAAAAACTAAAATTACAATTACGGTATCTTGTCATTACAGGTGGAAATAAAAACTGCTCAATGTTTGATGCTTTATTTGCTGCAATTTCTATAGCTAGACCTCCATTTAAAGTACTAAATTCTGGAATATTTTTTAATTTAAGTCTTCGTGCAACCTATAAATGTAAACTTATAGAGTAATTTAATTTAATCCATTTACTATTTATTATCTAAGTTATGTGAATTAAAAATGTATTAAAAAATATGTAAACAAAATTATGATAGTTAAAAAAGAGATGATATCAACAATGCAATGATTACCTTATCAAACATCTCCCCAGGTGCATTATTGACAGAAGTACCAAGTAAATAAAATTTATTTACATTATCAACAATTGCTAGTAAACAATGGGCTCCAGAAACTAATAAAATAAGATATGGGAAATCGATCTGTAATTAAAAGTTAGTTTATATCTTCCTTATTGATCAAAATTTTATAATATATTAAATATGAACATTTTATAAAAGGACCTCTCTGTTCATTCTTGCTGTTAAAGCATGAGCTTCCATGTGATGTATTGGTATAAGAGGTTTTTTCCCAATTTGTGCTAAATATTTCCCAAATTGTGTTCCAACCCTAAGAGACATAGGAAGACCAGGTTTTACAGTTGTAGCTATTGCATCAATATCTTTTAACTTTAGATTTGCAGCTCTTAATGCATTCTCACAAGTTTTCGTAATGTTGTTTTTATGTAATACTCTTGCAACTGATGGAATTATTCCTCCAAGACTAAAAGACATCAAAGCTATATTCTAAATCATCTTAAAAGATTCTATAATATATTATATAAAAATTATAAGAAAAATTGTTAACAAAATTTTTTAATTACTTCAAATGTGTCAGATGTTGAGAACTAATTGCTTCACCTAAAATTTGTCCATTAGTATCAACAATTCCACAAGCTGTGTCATCACAGCTAGATTCTATTCCTAAAATTACAGTAGGCTTGCTGTGGAAAAAGTTCTGTACTAACTTTAAATTACATTTATGTAAATATGAGAATTTAACATTATTTGTAGAATGTTTATATAAGTATTTGTGGAACAATAAGCCTGTATTATATGCCATTTCCAATTTTAAATTAAACATGAACTCTTTTCATTTATATTTAGAACATTATAATATATGTGGACATATATTGTGTATATACATGTATGAGTATATATATACATATATAGACATTAAAATTATATTGTGTACTTAAATTATTTGCATTTACTTATGCACAAATTCAAACATAATCGTGTCAAACATAATTGTATTAGCCCATTATAATGCTAATAATTAAATTAATAATTTATATGTGGTACTTCACACAATTTTGTTTATTTTATGTAGTGTTTGATATTAATGCAATATGCAAGGACAGGAATAATATGTGCTATTGCTATGTTTGTATGATATTGTATTCGATATTATTTCGAGATTTCGATATAGGAAGTTGATACCTCGAAAGTAACAATCGATGTGAGCTACGCAACGCTCGTTATCTCGGGTCTCGGTGCTACCACAGTTTGCAGATTTTCCTTCAAGTATCAGAAAGTGGATGTACAATGTCGGAACAGTAAGTGATATTTATTTTTCCATTATAGAAAATTAATGTTCTGATATAATTTTACTATTTGATTTAATCTCAGAATTATTTTATATACAATTATAAATTTGTTATTTCTTCCGTATAGCTATGTTTAATTTGAGGTTAGAGTTATAATCATTGTTAATGTAGTGACGTACGTTGTGTTTTTTCCATCATCCATTGTATTCTATCTTTTTGTGAATTAATCATTTACTAGTTCTGCAATTGAAATTCATTTCGTAAAATACAGCGATTGTATTTGCAGGATATCAAAGAAGTATGATAACCATAAGAATAATATCTGTTTTTATTGTGTACTAATGGCTACTTTAATAAACATTGTTTTGATTACTTTTTGTTGTATATAATTCATTTCTACAAGTTTAGTGAATTTCCTATTATATTTTATTATCATATTTTAACACGAATTTATTGTATCTGTATGTTAATTGAAAAAACATATTTTAATAATATAAAAATATATTAAATATATTTAAAAGAGATTTTTAACGCGATGATCGCTGTACCTATATTTATTCAAGCTTTTACTTGTTCAGTGATGATACCCTATTGGACGAAGATCTTGGAGATGAAGAATATGACCTAGGCAATGATGAAGAAGAGGCTCTTTTAGCAGACGACTATGAAGTGGAGAGGGTGAGCATATTGCTGGACCATTATTTTGTTGTTAAATAAAAATTAGTTCATTATAATGCATCATATGATACAATATAATGTTCAAGTCTAATAACAAATATATTAAAAAATATATATTGCAGTTAGAAAATTAAGAATTTTGTACTCTATTTGTTAATGTAATAACAAATTAACATATTGCGATTATTAATCAAGGCGAACTTGAAAATTATAGTATGAAATAGTAGTTGCACATATAAAGTTACTCTCTATGAATTTTCTAATAATTCTTCTGAACTTTGTCAAAAATAATTAATTATTTAATACAAATAGATTAATTTTGATATAATTTTGTTTTCATGTGTTTTATAAACGATATATTTCAGCAAGCAAGAAGGACTTCATTTAGTTATATCTGATTTATTTTGTGTATTATGACTAGGATGAACAAATCTAAAATCATAATTTCAAATTACATATTCTTCATTGTACGATGATACTGTCCTAGACACAAGATATTTATCATTAATTTATGTATAGAATCACTTTATAAATGATTAAACAAAACTATATTCTATTTGAATATTTTGAAATTTTTCAGGATGAAATAAGCATTTTACTTAAATTGTGAGCGAAAATATTATGTGCTTATTATATGCGTATGAGATTGTATTCAAAGTTTAAAGCAAATGCACAAAAATTATAATACATTTTTGTGTAGGCGAAAATTTTGTATTTTATGCAAATGCTTCATATTAATTGTTGACTTATAAAATTTATTACAAGATTTCTCAACTTCAGTATAATATACAAAGGATGTGAAAATGAAACATGGAACATGTAAAACTCATCCATAACATATTTAGTAAAAATTTATGCAGGGAAAATGAAAGATAAACGATTGATATTTATTCTTCGTATTCATATTATATTATAATATTATTTGTTATAGCAATTTCTATCTTTTGTTCTATAATTGCTTTTTGTATTTTCCTTATTATTTAAAATTTCATAATTACTTTTATTAGTGCCGATAAAACTCTGTATATGTATAATGAATATTAAGAATTTGTACGTAATGATATTTCCTAATTTATTATGTTATTTGTACTTATTATGTTTCCTTTTCCCTGTTTGTTAAAAAAGCACAACTATTAGATATTGTAAGCAGAATAAATGTTAATGGTAATTGAAGCAGTACGATTACACAAGTTTGTTCGTAGCCTCTGAACAAATTACAATTGAAAGCACTATTAAATTTTGTGATTTATAGTGTAAATATTTAAATATTACAATTACTACAAATAATATACTCAAAGATGTCATGAAAATTGTGTGTTTTAATGAAAGTTTTTATGTATAAAAGATATATGAATGTTTGTAATATACATGTTTATATAAGCTTTCTTAAAATGTGTTTAAAAATTTAGTCCACACAATTACATTTTATTTCATTACAAATGGAAATCACATCTTGTTCAGATTTTTAGAAAATTAAATGTAATTACGCAATTATTATTTTGTAAGATGTATGAAAGATTGAAAGGAGATATTTGATTCGATGAAATCTATATATGATGAATTTTTTCATTAAAACATTCAAATGTTATGGAAAAGAAATATCGAATCTGATTGTTCTGATATAATGGTATTGTAAGAAGGTAATATCGTTCATTCTTTTGAGCAAAAACTGTAACAATACATCGTACATACTTTATATCTTTGGATATCATATCAACTTGTATAACATTTAAAGTCATGTATCTATTTCCTTTTCATTAAAAAGCAGTATGAAATATTCAAAAAATTGAAATAGAAACTCGATGATTCTTAATGCAATTTGTCCAAAATAAAATGAATGTATGTATATAATAAAATAAATGTGTATATGTATATATATATATATATGTACATACTATATGAGTAATATACAATCGAACATAATACGAAACATATTGTTGAACTGCAATATATCATGCTGCTGCTGCCTTGAATTGTAACATATTGTATAATATATATTTATAACAATTCCGTATTGCGAAGTATCAAATATGCTATCGCTTTTATTGAGAAAATATTTTATTATTCCAATTGATTGTTACGGTAATATTCATTTACATGAATTATAATAGTACCTAACAGTAAGTTTTGTCGAGAAACTTGCGATTAAATTTTTTGCCGTATAAATCTTACTATTAGCGGCTGATAATAATTAAGAGATTTGATGAGAAGGAAGGAAAATTGATAGAAATAGGAGGAAAGAATGGTGCGAGAATTCTCAAATGCGGTACCTTCGTTTTAGTCATGAAAGAGTAACTTCTTATAAATTGATAAACATATAGTTAATTAAGAGTAGATTGTAACGACCACGGCTAAATATTATATTTTCATTACAAATATTTGGCAATTTAATTCCCTGAGCAGCAGAATAGCTATAAGGGAGAAGAGGAAACAGATGATGTACTGGACTTAGGAGTAACCGATGCACTTGACGACTTAGATGGTGAAGATGAAAACATAGAGTTTAGTAGGAGCAAAACTGATAGAAGCAACGACAATGATTTTTACGACGACGGAAATCAGCTAGAGGCTCAATCGAAGTATTACGAACAAGATGAGATTAATGAATATAAAAGCGAACAAACCCGACAAAACGATGAATTTTCTACAATTGATAACATCAATACTTTGAATAATATCGAAAAGGGAGATCTACGCGAGAAGCTGCAGAAAAATGCAAAAATCTATTCTGGGAATGGACAAGGATTGGAAGATGACGAATGCGAAGAAGCTAAAGAAAGGAGGAACAGATTTCAAAATGAAAGAACTATCGTTTCTTCGAAAATGAATAACCATATACCGGATACTTTGGAGAACGTGGTAACATCTGAACCATCTAAGCTAGCATCTAGAGGCCGTGGAAGAGGTCGAAGTACAAGAGGAAATCGCGGTGGAAGATTCAATACACAAAATTCGGGAAATTTTAATCCAAGGTATGTGCAATTATTGCGATTCTTAAGGTCTCTGTGTTTATCTATTTATGGTATTATATATACGCACGCGCGTGCGTGTTTGTGTGTACACATGTATAATATTAGAATATTAAAATACCTATTAGAGTGTGTAATTGTTTGTAAAATGTGATTGGCCAGGTTCGGTAATGCACGCAACGCAAACTTCGATAATCAACCACCACCAGTATGCAGGCCACCTTTACTCGAGACCTGGCCACTCTTTTTCCTCGGAGTACCAAACAATATGCAAAATCAACAGATTGTTTACCAGCAACAAAATTCTCAAGTACAACCCTTCCAGCATTATTCTCCAAATGGTTCGCTCCAAGGCCCATCGCATTTTGTAGATAATAGACCACAATTCAATCCTAATCAATTTCAAAATCAAGTGGGTCCTAGAACTATCGGGACAAGATTAGATTACGGACCTCGAGGTGGCTTGTCAGGATCGCTTCAAGGACCGTCTTACAGCCATCCATCGAATCAACCACCTTATGTCCAAATTCCACCGGCTCCAGTTGGTGCGAGTACGGCCCCGTTTCAAAGCTCAGCTTCCCTTATGCAAGATAATCAAGCTCGGCTGATGCAAAACAATCAAGGTCCATTGTTGCAAGGGAATCCTGGAGGAACGCTTCTTGGAAATCTGAATTCAGTCGTACCTGGAACATCGACCGCGCCATTGTTACAGGGCAGTCAACCGTTACCTATGCAAGGATATCCACGTCAAGCTTCTTCCCAAGGGCCACTTATTAATCATCCTAACGTCAATCAAATACCAAATCAATCACCTTTCGAGAATAGACCACCTTTTCAAGAAGCAGCTCAATTTGAGAACCGATCCGTTTACGATTCGAGGTCCGGATATTCCGATCAAGTACCTACCAGTCAATTTAATACTAATACGTTACCTGTACCGCAACAATCCACTTCCAATGTACCCAATGTACCTTTACCTCCAGGGCACAAGATTTTAATCAATCCTCACTTTCGAGGAGCCGTTCAGCCAACAAACGATGGTAAGTTCTTTCAAGTGATTATCAACTTTTTCTTTAACTTTTATCAGTTCCCTATAATTTCATATTAATTCCTCTTACTTATGATTCCTTCTGCTTTTGATTCGCAAACAGCAAGACTCGCATGGGATTCCAGTCAGCAAACACCTAATTTATCATCTCAAGTTCCTACTGGCCAATTCTCACAACTCGCTGTCCCATATCAGAATCAAAGTTCGTATAATCAAACCCAACAAGAACCGCCGCCGCATTATCAACAAAATTATCAACAAAATAAAAGCGACGTATGTATCACGTGATAATGACGAATCTAAGGTGTAAGAAGATTTTACAGAAAACTAATAATTATACGAATTTTCACAGGATCCTTATGCATACTTTTCTGATGTATGGCAAGAAAATAAGCCGCAGAAAAATCAAACTGCAACTCAGAATAAACAGTATCCTTTAGAAAGTAGTTACTTGCGAGATGATAGCTATGAATCCAGTTCGAAATATAAATCGGATCCGGGGGATCAAAAAAATAATTATCCACAGGTTGGTAGCGTACGAATTGGTAACAAGCATATTAAGCGTGAAGAATATAATCTAGTTTTTAAAAACAATGCTCATCCCCAGGATCACAGAGGAATCCATCAAAATTATCGCGATAAAGATTTGTCGTCGAAAACCAGAAACGATCATGTTTCGAAGGGTAAGAGTTGCTCGTCAACCGCGTATCGTGAGAATTATGATCAAAATCATGTACAGAAGTCTAGTAACAGACCAGTGAATACTTCGGTAAGAACTAGATTACCACAAAAAAGAGTTCCCAACTCTGTAGACAGACCTTTACGTGATTTGAGCCCAAAGCGAATAAAGCTTAGCAACAGAAATCTTCAAGAAGTACGAACAGTGGATATGTTAAACAATACGAATAATGACAAAAAGGTATATACACATCCATATTTTATTTCCTTCCCACGCATTGCATATTTCTCCAAAATAAATTTTTATAGGATGAAGAAAATGACCCAGAAATGCAGGAATATAGAAAAAAGATGGAGGAACAGAAACGGCTTAGAGAAAAGATCTTGCGGGAAAAGGAAAATCGACGAAAAATGGCTGCAATGGAGAAACAAAATGATGAAACTAAAAACGAAAATACATGTATGTATAATAACATTTCATTATATAAATCAGATGTTAAAGATAAATTTTTTTAGTAATATATATATATTTTTTTATTATTTAAAAGAGTTACCATTTCTTTATCAAAGTATGCAAAATATTTGTTAAAAATTATTTCATTCTTTTTCTTTTATTATCATAATTAAGCATTTATTTAATAAGCTATAATATTTCAGTTATAACATGATATTTCGTTTAAGAAATAACTATAATATATTGTGTACATAATTATATATAATGATAATAATAGCAACGATTTAAAATGAATATAATTGTGTGTGTTATGAATAATTTTACTTTCTAGTAAATGAAAATACACAAGATGCAAAACCTGTATCAGCACTTATGGGAGTAGTAAAAGATGCATCCGTAAACAAAGGACATACCAATACTGGAAGAGGACGTGCTCGTCCTATCAATACACAATCTACAGAGGTATATGACTAAAGATGCCATGCTTTCTTAATTGTCGGTACACAAAACACAAGATTAATATTTCTCCTTTTTTTTCTCTTTTTTTTTCTTTTTTTTTCCTTTCTTTAATATACACACCTGTAAAACAATGAGAGTAATTAACGGTTTTTCTTATTATGATATTTTTTATAAGCAATTAGTGCTTAATGCTCAAAGCAAATAAATTGTATAAAATGTGATCATGTCTGATAGGATTTTATTTGTTTGTATTATACTCAAATGAAAAAGAGAAAGATTCAAATATATTGTATATAAATATCATAGGTATAGAAATAGTTGCTGCAATATCTAAGAAATTAAAAGTTTCTTTTATTTACTAAAACACATTGTTGCAGTTTTTACTTATTTGTGAGAATTATACCATTTGTAAATATTTATTTCTACTTGAATGATAACTTATATATCTCAAATGACATATTATTAAATAAAAAAATATATATTAATATATATATAAAATATATATTAATATATATTTTTTTATTTAATATGTATATATAGGTCTATCAGACTTTCTGTATATTTTTTACTCGTGTTCTAATAAAATGCATTTTTAAATACTTTTTGTTCTATTTAATTTCCTCCAAACATTTATTAAGATTACTCTATATTAAAATGCTTTATCAACTCTTTTTCATTTATTGTAATTTTTTAAGCAAAATCTTGATCTTTCTAATGAATTTTTTGTATTAAAATTAGTAATTCAAACATTATTATTCTTTCTTATACTTTTTTACACGGCATGCTATCTTTTACGACTATTTTTGTTATAGGTTGCAGAGAAATCATCATGTATACGAATTGTCAGGACAATACAAACTATACAACCCAATGATTCTATAGATGCTACAAAAGACAGTAATTCTGGACATACGATTAATCAAGGAAATGAACATACAAAAGTATTAAATTCCCAATCTGGAACGCGAAGAATTGTAATTCAGAAACCATTATTAAATACGCAAAAGGTTGCCACTACTATACAAAAAACAGTATCAAATTTGCAGAAAGGTCAACTGTTGATGCAAAACAAGTTAGTTAATGTTGCTCAATGTCCAACTCAAAGAATCGGTCAAAACCAAGCTGATGTTTTAAGAAAATTAGCAAATATAGGACAGAAAGTTGTTGGTACTTCACAAAGAATTGTTAAACAAAAATCACCAGGAAATCTTCAAAAAACTGTGATTAATGTACAAGAAGTAACGAATACCAATGCAAAAAAGGTTGTTGTTAATACACAAAGTAACCAAAGAGTTGTACTACAAAAATCTCCTATACAACAGAAAAAAATACCGGAAATAAAAACAAATACTGTAAAGGTAGAGAATTTAGCAGCCAGCACGTCTGAAGCGCAAATTAGACGTATGTGCCAAGGCATCGGAACAATTGAGGTGACTATCTTTGCATGAAAACATTTAAGACTTAGATTTTCGTTGCAAATTCATAGATCCCTTTTTCATATACTTTACCTTTAGAAATCATAAATCCAGCTTCTTTTGTGGTCGTTTCTTTTTTTTTATAATAATATACAATGCCAATCTGTTCTCCTTCAAGCATGTTTGTTTTTTTTTGTAGGTTTTTCCTTTTTTCTCCTTTTCTATTTGTTTTTTTTTGGGGGTATTTTAATTATGATTATTTTGAAAATGATTTCAATTAAGATTTATGTAATTACGGATTACGTTAATTAAGATTTCTGACAATATCCCACATATTAAATTTGTGTCAATAGTAATACTAATAATTATATCTTTTTTTCTTTTTCTTTGTTTGGGGAGAAGTTATTATTAGTTTGTAATACTATTCGAAACCTTACATTGTTTCTTACCTTTTTGGGTATTTTTTTCGTTGAGGTATATACATTTGTTTTACAACTGACAAATTCATATTGTTGTAGTTGTTTAAAAATCATTATCCCAATATCATTTCGTATTCATTCAATATTTGATAATACTCTTCTTTATAACAAAATAAAAACAAGCATTTGATAACTACAGTATTGTATTACTTTCCTTAATATATATGAATATAGATACAATATTATATTAACATGTAATGGGCAGATTTATTTTGAAGAATATCTTACATTAACCTAAAAGTTTAGATCATATTTATAAATAATGACCATAGTTCATATAAAACTATATAATAAACAATATAATAAAAGAATATAGCTATATATTTAGCAATATATTGTTTGATAATATTTTGCTTAAATCTAACTTGATATACCTTGTTTATTATGTATATATGTATATATACAAAGAACATTTATTTTAATTATTATAATACTTTATACGTTAGAATCATATATCTGTTATTCAATTTATTATTATGCTTTTAATAACTTTTTGTAACAAGTTGAAAATATGCAACTTTTTTAAAATAAATATTGGTTTCTTTAATTCAACAATTTAATAATTATCTGTTTATATTATTCGTGTTATAGAGCATACAAATGGATGAGCGCAGCGCAACGATTGTGTTTAAGACGCAGTCTGCTGCTATGGTGTTTCACAAGAAATACCAGCGCAAAATGCTTGACCTTTCGCTGATAACCGTTCGCCTTGTACCGCAATCAAGCGGAACTAAGACCACTACCACAGTTATAAAAGTTTCTTAAGTGATATATTGAACATATTTAATCTAGTGTATTACGATAAAAAAAGAGAGAAGAAGTATATAAGTACATTCATATTTGCGTTTATATAAGCAACGATATTTTATTCTACCGAAGCAGCCTATATGTGAATAAACGCATTTCGCATTTTACATACATTTTATTTAAAGTATATTTCGTCAAGGAATTAGAAAAAAAATACATTTTCGGCTGCAAATAAACTGTATAATATACCTTTAAAAATGAGGTGAATAAACTTGACCATTTAATTTGTACATATGTCAAATATGAAATGTATGTTTCATATAAAAATATACACGGTAGTATCTAATAATATATTGTGCATTTAACGGCTATCATTTATTATACGACGTATATGCTAACCTCGAAAATTTGTAATTTTAAATGCAAGAATATATGTGTATCATTACATAAAACATATAAATTATATCTACGTTGTATAGTATTTTAAATTAAAATCATTCAAACCACTACAATGAATGTGTTTGTTGAAGGTTATCTTAGAGTGATATTACACTTATGCATATATTTACGCATATTTGCTATAAAAATTAAAAGTAAATTAAGTTATAGAATACAGTTACAATGTGTTACAATATTAATCAATGATATGCTTAAATTATGCATATATCAGACAGTTAAAATCATTGTAAAGTATCAATGAACCCATCATATTTTTCATGCTTGATATAATCTATACTATGTAAATTAGTAGATAGATGTTTTATTACAAATATCATTATACTAATTTACAGTGTGATAATATAAAAAATATATGACATACTTCTCTATAATAAATATTTTTAAAAAATTAAGTCGAAAGTATTTATTCAATACATTGCAAAAAGTACATTATCATAAATAGAATATATAACTTTATTTCTTTAACACTTGTTAAAATGTACGAAATACATTGAATACGAAAAACATTGAATTTTTATGAACAATAAATTTAGAAAAAATTATAAACATATACATATGTTTTGGAAATACATATATATTATATTTATTTTTATTAATTTATTAATTTATTACTATTATTAATACCAATTACAATTAAATTGATATTAGGGTCCCCTTAGACAATCAATAATATTGTCAATATTTTAAGGTTCTCAACTAAAGGGATCGATATGTCAATATTTATTGATAAATCGCATTTTTTTTGAGAACCTTGAAATATTGACAATATACATATATGTATGTATTGATAGTTTGAGGGTACCATATGTATACAAAGTGAAAAAATCATATTCCTTGTAAGCAAGAAAAATATATTCACAAATCACTACATATATGTATATATATGTATATGAAAACCAATTTTGTTCATTAAATTTAACATTTATTATTTATCGTCTATTTAAATTTTCCAATATTTATTAACATCGCTATTAACTTTTGCCATTTTTAAATCATTCTTCACAAAAAATATACATGCCTTAGTTATTGTTTATGCCGTGCTGTGACGCTACGTTAGCTAAAGATCACGACGAGTAATTGTATTATTTTATCATTCTAATTAAAACTTAAATTATTTTCTTAATCATTGTGAATGCATCAATGTTAATATGGCTTCAACTGAACTTGAATGGACTAAATTCGTAGACGAACAAGAAAAACTATCAGCAAAGGTAATATTTTTATCATATATGTGTATCACCGGCTTAACCTCGCTATTGTTTGTTTATTACACATTTGCTATTCAAAAAAGTTTCTTTTTTTGTATACCTCCCTTGCTTAATTTTTAATTACTGAAATTATATATATTCAACAATTAAAGCATGTTAAATCTATCAATAATATAACAATTTTAACCCCTTTTTATGACGAAACATTTTTATTATCTTTTTTTACCGAAATAATAACTTGTGACTCTTATGACGTGTCAGGTGTCCAATCTAAATATAGATAATGAACCTAAAGAAAATACAACAAATACAGATTCCAAAAATGATGATGGTTCGGATGAGCAAATCTCAGCCGCAGAAAAATCATTATTCCAAAAAATTATACGTAAAGGTTTGGTAGAAACAACACAAGATATAGAAGTTCAAAGAAAGGATCCATCTTCACCTTTATATAGTGTTAAATCTTTCGAAGCTCTTCATCTGTTGGTATTTTTGCTATTAATTTCTTTACATTGATATTGTTTTAAAAAGATTATACAATATAATATATATTATAGTAAACCTGCTTTATTAAGAGGAGTATATGCAATGGGATTTAATGCTCCATCAAAAATTCAAGAAACTGCATTACCTACTTTACTTGCTGATCCGTAAGTTTGTTTCTAATATAAACAAGTTCTGTTCATTTTTTAATACAAAGAAGAAATGATAATCATAAAGTTCAATCGATTATTTATAGACCACAAAATATGATTGCTCAGTCACAATCTGGGACAGGTAAAACAGCAGCATTTGTATTAGCAATGCTAAGCAGAGTCGACACCACCAAAAGTTATCCTCAAGTGCTTTGCTTATCACCAACTTATGAATTAGCTATACAAACAGGAGAAGTAGCAGCGAAAATGTCTGCATTCTGTAATGAAATAAAAATAAAATATGCTGTAAGAGGAGAAGAAAGTAATACATATTATAGATAATTTTCAACCATACAGAAATTATCTTTTTTAACAAAAATTTACATCTCTCCTTTTTGTTATTTCAGTAAGTCGTGGATCAAAGATTACAGAACACATAATCATTGGAACACCAGGAAAAGTTTTAGATTGGGCTGTTAAATTTAAGTTCTTTAATTTAAGTAAAATATCAGTTTTTGTTTTAGATGAAGCAGATGTAATGATAGCAACACAAGGTCATCAAGACCAGTGTATTCGTATTCATAAGTAATTATTTTAATTTATAAAAACATAAAGAAATAATATTTCAAGCTGCATATTGTATTTATATTTAAATTTTACATTTAAACACATTGCTTACAGGCAGCTTCCACGCACATGTCAAATGATGTTTTTCTCTGCAACTTATGAGCCAGAAGTGATGAAATTTGCAGAAATTATAGTTAATAATCCTTTAATAATAAGGTTACTGAAAAAAGAGGAAAGTTTAGATAATATTAAACAATATTATGTAAAATGCAAGGATCTGGATGAAAAATATGCAGCTATTACCAACATATATGGTGTAATAACAATAGGACAGGCAATTATTTTTTGTCATGTAAGATATCTTTATGTTGTATTGATGAGTGATTTTTCCGTTTTAAAATTATAAATAGTATTTTACCTATAGACTAGAAAAACAGCGGGTTGGTTAGCCGAAAGAATGACAAAAGATGGTCATGCAGTAGCTGTTTTATCTGGGGAACTGACAGTTGAACAGAGAATTTCAGTTTTGGATCGTTTTAGAGCTGGTCTTGAAAAAGTTCTTATCACAACTAATGTTTTAGCCAGAGGTATTCATGTAACTCCAGTCCTAGTTTTAAAGTCTAAAGCTTTTTATATTTCTTTCTATATATTTATTATGTACTTTTAAAAATATGGAAGTATAAATAAACATTTTTACAACTTTCCAACATTAATTATAAATTTATTTAAGTGGTTCAGTAGTCAAAAAATGTTGCAGGTATTGACATTGAACAAGTAACAATAGTTGTCAATTTTGACTTACCAATGGATCAAAATCGGCAAGCGGATTGTGAAACATATTTGCATAGAATTGGTCGTGCTGGACGTTTTGGTAAATCTGGAATTGCTATTAATCTAATAGATTCGTCTCATGCAATGCAAATATGTAAGGATATAGAAGAACATTTTGGAAGAAAAATACATTACCTTGATGCAGAAGATGCAGATGAAATAGAAAAAATAGGAGCCTAGATTTATATGTAAGAAATACAATTATGCTTTTTATTAAATATGCATAGATATATTGTAATACCTCCTAAGAGAATAGACATTTGTATTCTCAACATGAATTCTTTGTATTTCTTTTCCAATAGCACATATTACCAACAAATATTATATGTTTACCTTTTTTTACACTGATTGTATGGTATTCTTTAATATCGAGTTAAAATATGGCGATTGGATCAGGAATATACACAGAGTTTGAACAATATAAAAATAAAAAAATATTTTTATATGTTATACAACAAATAACTGTTTGACGCAGAGAAATATCATGTCCTTATCTTTGTACTGCATATAACTTAGTTAAAATTAAGTTTGAGTTTTTATATAAAAGAAAAACTATTCATTCCTTCCACATTTAAATTTTAATTTGATCATATATGATCTACTGATCGATCTTTGGTTATATGTATTACGGCAATGTTACAACGATATTGTGATCACATTATCACGGTTTGTATAAGTACAAATAATATAAGCTAAAATCAGTTAATCATTGGTTAATAATTATAAATTATTAATTATTTATCATAACTGATATTGAAGCGAACAAATTGTGAATGTTGTATGAAGACTTTACCGACACATTTTACACATTATGAGAACTTTCTTATAAATGAAACATAAAATAAAAATATTTTAACACAATTCTTTCGACAATGGTATATAGATATAGATGTTAAAAATACGTAAAATGTACAATTTTCCATGTAATAGTGTGGCAAAGTAATTAAACAAAATGGTCATTATTGTAATACAATTCGTCTCAAATTCATTTACAAGGACATCTATACGTGAAGTAATATTAAAATACGGTGTGCTTTAATGTATTTAGACGAAACTGTATGAAACATTCAATCATTTTTTATTGTAACAGAATTTCTATATTATTTACATTTTATTTTTTCAATGTAAACATTTCTTTTCTGTAGAACTCATTAATTCTTTAAATTTGTTAATGGAAGTATAATAAAAGTTTCTCAATAGGTGGGACGCTTTTTTTTTTAGAGAACACCCATAGTACGTATTTTAAACATACATTTATTAAGATTAAAAAATGAAAATAAAATGCAACATTTAAAAAAAGATATGAAACAAGTAAGTTTTTTAACTTATCGCAATACACATGTTTGTACATTTGCATTATTACTTATTCATTCATATAGATGAAAAATCATATAAAAATGCATCAAAGGATATTTCTTACATCCTGAATTTCATAATTTATAAACACTTATCCGTCTTTTAATAACTTTTTGTCAATTAAGCAAAAGAATGAAATCGCTTTGTCAGTTTTTAAATATATTCTTGTGAACCACTGATTTGAAACTTTTTAAATTTTATTGACACTAACTATTAACTTTGACTTATTAAATTTTATTTTTTGACGTAATAGTATAATTTGTTTGCACATTTGTTACATTTTTTATAACAAGAAATTAACAAACTGTTAATATGGATATGCACTTTTTTCAATAAAGAATGAATTTTTCTTATGGCATATATTCAAAAGAACAATAATGTTTAAAAATATAAAACAAAAACGAATGATTCGAGAACAAATATCACAACGGTACATGAAAAACTCTTCTACTCCTTATTTACTTTAAACATTACAGTAAAGTATCCTAAATATTTAGCTTATTGGTTACTCAATCGGCAAATTGTATTTATATGTTTGCAATTCTAATAGCAATTTATAGCAAATTGATTGATATTGTGATAGAATTGCAATGTGAAATTCAGTCTTTGTATGGGACTTTATTCAATTACATTCCCATACCTCCCATACCACCCATACCACCCATTCCACCCATACCGCCACCGCCCATTGGCATCTGAGGTTCTTCTTTAGGCAATTCAGTAACCACTGCTTCTGCAGTTGTAAGTAGTGATGCAACACCCGCGGCATCAGTAAGTGCCGTACGCACTACCTTTGTTGGATCGATAATACCTTTCTCGATCATATCAACATACTCATCATTCAAAGCATCGTAACCAAGATTGCTGTCACTAACTTTCGCTACTACTAAACTAGCGTCTACGCCTGCATTCTGAGCAATTTGTAAACATGGCATACGCAATGCATTTGCCACTATCTTTATTCCTGTTTCTTGGTCGTTATTTGATGCTTTCAAATTTTTAAGAGCTGGAATACATCTTAGGAGAGCTGTACCACCTGTAAATTGAAAATATTGAAAATAATTATTATGGAGATTTAATATGTAGAAAAAATTACTTTTTTCTTCTCAATATCTATGACGAATACATTTTTCTACATATAAATTTTTTGTGTTCTGCCACCAAGTTCTTATATTTTGTACATTGCGCGTTTATGTAAAAATTTAATGCAGAAACTGGAAGAATAATGTCTAATTACCTCCAGGAACAATCCCTTCTTCAACAGCTGCTCTAGTAGCATTAAGAGCATCATGAACACGATCCTTTTTCTCATTAACTTCAACTTCGCTACTTCCACCAACTCTTAGAACTGCAACTCCAGATGCTAACCTTGCCAAACGTTCTTGCAGTTTCTCTTTTTCATAGTCAGAAGTTGTATTGGCAATTTGATCTCTAATTACATCTGCTCTATGATCGATATCAACTTTTTTCCCTTTGCCCTTCAGGATGAGTGTATCATCTTTTGTAATTATAACTTCTCCTACTTCGCCTAAATCACATAACTGCACATTTTCTAATTTAACGAGATTTGCATCATCGCCAAATACAATCCCTCCAGTCAAAATCGCCATATCTTGAAGTGTTGCTTTTCTATTGTCTCCAAAACCAGGGGCCTTAACTGCAGCCACCTGCAAACCGATTTTCAATCTATTGACCACAAGCGTTGACAGTGCTTCACCATCAATGTCTTCTGCTATAATGACAAGCGGTTTTCGTTGGGAATTCGCTAATTCCAATGCTGGAATTATAGACTGCACAGACGATATCTTTTTCTCACTGAAGAGCAATAGTGCATCTTGGAATTCAACTTTTGCTCCTTTACTAGAATTTATGAAGTATGGAGATATATATCCCCTGTCAAATTTCATTCCTTCTATAACTTCCAGTTCGTCGTGTAGCGTTTTACCATCTTTTACAGTGATTACACCTTCTTTTCCAACTTTTTTCATAGCATCCGAAATAAGATTACCAATTGCCTTATCCCCATTGGCTGAGATAGTTGCTACTTGTGCAATTTCCTCTGGAGTTGTTACTGGCTTACTTAAGGTTTTTAATTCGTCCTTGACCTTATCAACTGCCAACATTACACCTGCAATATGTTCATTATTTTATTGTAAATGCCTTTCTACTATTTCATAATGGTAATAAGAAAATCTCCTACTAGCATTATTTAATAAATTCAATTTTATAACAGGAATTTATATTTATATTATATTTTATTTTTATTTTTTTTTTTTTTTTGCTTACCTCTTCTTATTTCTACGGGATTAGCACCTTTACTAATTTTTTCAAATCCTTCTTTAGCAATAGCTCTTGCTAGAACTGTAGCTGTAGTTGTACCATCACCTGCCTCTTCGTTTGTATTATTTGCTACATCTTGTACTAATTTTGCTCCAATATTTTGAAACTTATCTTTTAACTCAACTCCCTTGGCAACTGTGACACCATCTTTAGTAATTTTTGGACTACCCCAACTTTGTTCTAAGATGACATTACGTCCTTTTGGACCCATTGTTACTGCAACTGCATCTGCTAAAATATCAACACCTTGCAACATGAGTGCTCTAACTTCTGCCCCAAAACGTACATCTTTGGCATATGAACGAGCTTGTAATTGACGTAGTGCTGCACCACGCAATACAGTTGGTAATCTGTGCATCTAAAATAATTAAATAAGAACTGTTATATCACACAATATTCCTGAATAAAAACTTTTTGAAATATATGCATCAAACATTTTATAAACGTGATATTTATAAAATTAGTTCTTAAGTTTTATCGACGAAACTTGACATTAAATTTTATAATTTTATTTCCATAATAAAGAAAGGAATCTGCTTACTTTAACATTAATAAATTTTGAAAGGGGAAAATTAATCGACTTTTAACGTAGACGTGGTTATGTAAACTGCCGCGTGGTCGCCGAGAAACCACAGTATAATACAGATTATTTTAAATAACTTCCAAAACTTTCTATAACAAATTTTGCATCATATGAAACATTGCTTTTTTACTTTCTGTATTTTTTCGCCATTATTTTGATTTATAATCCGATATGACATACAAATCAATTCGACCGGCTTATCCGAGTAAAAAAAAATAACTGGAAATTATTACACCAAAGAATAAAAAAAGATATAAATAATTTTGAAAAACCGAGAGCAACTGTAAAAAGCATTATTCGTGGTATTTATGTTCCGTTGCTTTTTATTCTGTATCTTTGACTACGACTTTTAAAACTGTAAAAACGTTTCTTAAAACTTTTAATATTTCAATTTATTAAAATGACAAATACAAAGAAATCATTGTATGAACAGAATATATTGCTCTATAATAATCAAAAATATAAAATGTATAATAGATATAAGCAAACTGAATTGGTCTAAGATTAACCGGTTAATACCTTTAAACAATCAATATATATTTATGTGCAAGAAGGAAATTAAATTTACGAAAAAAGTGTTTACCTTTAACTAGTGAATGAGAAAAAGCCGCTGATTAGAGATTGTAATTTCAAAAGTAATTGAAAATCGGCACAGCGTGACTGCACGTTGTCTCACCAGTAGAATGAAATGTGTAAGAGAGCTTTCAGCTTACTTACGCTATCACATGGGAATGCTCCCTTCCCCTCCCTTATCGTTTTATTCTAACTTAACCTTTTTGTATTCGATTATGAAATTTTTTAAAATTTTGAACAAATTTAATCGATATGAAATATAAATAAGAAACAAAAATCTAGAAATTATTCCTACATTTTCATTTAACAACGTTTAATTCTCTAATCATATCAACAAATTTCATTCTTAGTAAGAGTTATAGCTTCTAGAATGTACGAGAACACATGTGATGCAATCGTTCAGTATTCGCCAATCATATTAGTCGATTTCCCGGCAATTCATTCCGTACTTCTTACTATACAATTCTCTATATCCAAATCAAGTATAAACAACTTCAAAATAGTTTCGAATATAATAAAACGAAATACATATATCAATTTTATTTCATTTTATTTCAAATTATATTAAATAATTAAGATATTTTTCTAAGTATTGTAATTTGCTGAATAATTGAAACTTATTGTGTAAGAGAAAGGATGTTTAAAAAGTTTTTAATAGTATATTAGCATTAAGCCATATAAAAAGCGTATTAGCCATTATAAAAACATATATTTTAAAATTTACGTAGTATTTACATCGATATCAATTTTATTTATTTACCAATGACCTTATTTGTTTGTTACCAATATTATTTATTCGATCATAATTAACATATAAATAAAAGTTCAGAATTCGTTTCTCGATAATAATTTATTTTTTATACTTTATCATAATAACTTTTTGTTAAGAAATATAGCTTCTACACAATGTAAGTTTGCATATATGTAAGTTACAAAACTATATGTGTTGAATAATATTCTAGAGCCATCTTGTGTCAGATTTTATATCTCGTGCAATGTCTAGTTGTTACGTAACGTGTATACTGGGTTCTTACTCTGATACGAAATCAATAAACACGTGGTGGGGCAAAGAAGTATAGAGGGGAATTGGGAATCTTCGAGAAAAGCGGAGAGGATTGTTCGGCTGCTGCACATAGGCAGTACAACGTGGTTGAACAGCGAGTGGACGATCTCTGTCTATCGTAGAAATTTGTAATTTTAGAAACAATGGTAAGGAAAACATAAATCTTATCTTAAATTATATGTTATGTTATAATTTTCTTCATTAACTCAACATTTTCATATGTTTCAAAAATTTCTAAGGTTAACCTTCAAAATAGTGATTGAAATTATATATTTCCTGTTAAGTTATTCTTTAATTTAAAAAATGTAATGAATGTATTTGAAATCATGTATAATTTACTTGTATTGTTCGATGTTTTTTTGTTTAGTATAGTAATTTCAATGATATTTGATTCTATAATTCCTGTCGCATGGCCGGTATAGTGAATGTCCTCTTTTTTTAAATTTATTTACTAGAGATAGAAAAACAAGTGACTACAAAACAGTTAATAAAACAAAAATATATATACGTATGATGATAATTTCCATCGTGTGCTTATGATTTAATATCGCAAATTTTTTAGTGAAATTATTCGTAGATAGAGAGTTAATTATTGCATTTTTACATAATTGCATTTCTGCTATTAATTTTATCATTTGCAAGAAAATAAGTAGACGAATAGTAACCCAAACGTTTTTTGAATTTTATACAGTACAAAAAATTTCGTAAAATTACGCCATGCACGATCTTAAAGTAATTGATTTTAAATATATATTGTAAAACTAAATTTAAATATTATAAATCTCCTTATATATGTTCTATGTTAATATTTTCATGATAGGCTGCAGCTAATGCCATTAAGAGACTTATACCTCTATTTGATAGAGTTCTTATACAAAGAGCCGAGGCTGTAACAAAAACAAAAGGTGGTATCGTTTTACCAGAAAAAGCTCAAGCAAAAGTCTTACAAGGAACTGTTGTGGCAATTGGACCGGGACAAAGAAATGATGTATGTAAAAAGTATTTAATATTTACAATAATATACTTAAGCAGCAAATACAAAAATAAAAAGAGAACAATATTCATTTTCAGAAAGGAGAACACATCCCTTTAAGTATCAAAGTTGGTGATGTTGTATTACTGCCAGAATATGGTGGAACTAAGGTAGAACTTGAAGATAATAAAGAATTTCATTTATTCCGTGAGTCGGATATACTGGCAAAATTAGAAGTTTAAGGTTCCATTAAATTTATGTTTGCAATTTTTTTAAGTACTACATACTATATTTCATAAGAAATACACAAGCAATGAAACAGTGAAATGTAAGTTAATTTCATACGAACTTTGATGTTATCATTGTAGCATACATAATGATATTCCTTTATGTATCTACTGTTATATATGCCATGATTTCTCACATATAAAAGGAAAAAAATAAAGCATTTGTTGTGTTTATGTATTATTATTTGTTTAAATATTGCTCATTCTTCTATTTTCTTTCAATCTTGGTACTAATGTAATAATGCCACGAGAAAAAAACTATCCATTGATATGTAATAAGCAAAAGTTTGTATTCATATTTTATATACATAAATAGAAGTATATATTTTAATAGGAAATAAAAAGACAATTCTACGAGTTTTGAAACAAAGTACAATTTTAATATAGCCCAATCTTTTATTTCAATTTGATACTTTTCTTTACACTAGCTTTAATACCCGATATCTCTCCAGCGTAACGAGTAACTTCTTTTCTTACTTCTCTTATCTGAAAAATACAAAAATTGTTATTGTATTACAACATATTCATCATTTAAAATAAATAAATACATACCGCTCCTTTCCTACGAATTTTAGCTTTACGATATTTATTTCTATGTTTTACTCTGGGGTTGCGTTGTTCTTTTTTACGATATGGCGTTAAACCTTTATTTTTTGCTATTTGATATGTAATTGCTCTTTTTCCTTGATCTTCAACTACAAGGTCTGGCATGTCGGTACTTTCCATCTTCTCTTTACTATTATACAAAGCCTTTTCTTCATTTACATTTTCTGTCCTCAATTCAGATTCTAAAGAATCCGCATTTATGATTTCATTTGTAGATCTTTTTACATAATTTGCTTTTTCTTTGAAACGATATGTCTTTTGTTCATTAATGTTTATTTTATCGCCATTTAATATATTATACAATATTTTCCCTTCTCTCTCTGCTCTTAACATTTCCTGTATTTCTTGTATTAAATTTCCTTGTGCAGATTCCAATTGATTTAATAACTGACGATATTGTGCTAGACGTTTTATAATTGGGTGAGAATTAACAGGCAATCTTTTTGCCTTTAGCATTAAATAGAAAGAGATATTGATACAATAATTTAATAAAAGATTGTACTTTGTCTTTATGAAAGAAACTGTGGGGCAATTAGGGAGAATACCATCTTTAATTAACTTTAGAAATGGTGCCAGTGTATCTCTTGCTTCTGCCATGTGATCTAAATCATAATATGCATATTAAAAATATTTAACTTTTTAGTTTTCCTTTTTAAAATATATTTTATAAACTTTGTTGAATATATATCATACCTTTAAAATCATTTACAAGAACTATAAATTCAGGACTTTCCTTCTGCATCATTATTTGCTTTTGCCTTTTGCTAAGTTTACTGAGATCTGTCTTTATAAATTGTTCTGTACTCTCATATGCCTTTTGATCATCATTTCTTGTTTGTATAAAATCTAGTCCAAAATCAATGTCATCCAATTGCTCCGCCAATCTCTTCTGAATATTTCTAGCCTCTTCTTCTTCCATTTCTGCTTGAGCTAAATCTTTTTGACTGATATTAGTATAATCAGGATCCACAAAATCAGTAGAGTAATAAGCTTTTTTCTTTTTTCCCCAGGCTTTTTCATTTGGTAAGTTGGAATCTTCTTGTAATCCTTCAATATCAGATTCCATGGAATCTGTCTGGACTTCATCTTCCGTATCATCTTGATTCTGTTCATTTGCGTTGTGTAATCCATATACTTCATAATCACTATCGTAACTTTCTGAAGACTGTCTATCTCGTACTTTTCTAAGTAATTCACGTTCATTTTCTGAGTATTCTTCTTCAGAATTTATGACTTCATTTATATTTACATCTTCTAAATTCATTTTTTCTTCGTTCATTTCTGTTATCTTCATTGTGCTGAAAGAAATCAAGCAAATATACATTTTGTAATAAAAATAAAAAGCTGTTAACATTATTAATAAAAGGAATACAACTTATATATTTAGTATGTAGAAACATGTATTTATCATTGAGTTTAACCCTTCGCGGTCGTACCAAGTTCTGATATGATTGTTATGCTGGTCGGAATTCATTTTCATTGAACAAACACCGACAATGTAACCTTACATATGATAACTTATACAAATCTTATTAAGAATTTTATGTATTTTCGAAACGTATATACACATGTACATACGAACCAGACACAAAGAGTGCCTGGGAGTAAACATACAATCAATTTTTCTACGAATGGTAAAATTTTAATCGCTGAAATTGATGTACGACCGTAAACGGTTCAATTTCATTCAAGACAATCTTTAGTTTACCTCTTTTTATTTCTCATATTAAAATTTTTCATTAAAACAATACAAAAATTGTGGCTAAAAATATTTATACAAGTTTGAATAGTATAGTTCACTTTGCAATCTTATTTATTATTTATTATTTTTGATAAAATATATCTTATCACAATATACGCAGACATAACTTCATGACTTCACAAGCCATTTAGTTGGGGACTAGAGGTGTTCAATTCCGATTTGATTTTTTAGAGAAATCGATTCTTTCGGTTAAAAGATCGATTTTCAGAATCGATCGATTCGTTATTACAAAAATCGACAATCGATTATATTTTTTGTTACTAAGAAAGGTTTCACGCCACAACTATTTGATAATCTTCCGTATGCTAAAATGATAAATGTGCAAATTTCTAGTTTGCGGTTAAGAATTGTATGAATATCTTTTTGTATTTCTAATTATATGTTAAAAGGATCGAATTTACGTGTAACAATCAGAAGTAACAACACAATAATGGTAATACACTAAGCTTTTTTAAAGTTTAAAAGAACAGAGAGGCCACTACTATAGAGCAGAATGTTTTTGAAAACGCTATTCTTCGGTGTAATACTAATGTACTGAAAGAAAAATAAAACAAATTTACTCAAAGAATGAAATTTATAAAATTTTGACTTCGCTGTAAGAGGATGATATATACATTTCTGATACAGCTAACATCAAGCATATATAATTTTACGTGTCATCAGAGACGTCTCTTTACAAGAGAGGAATAACACTTACTCATACTCGTCTCCGCTACTGGTGTTACTGCATCATCATTCATTTTTCATTATATCTGGTAGTATTATGTTTAAATCTATTACGTTTGTAAGTTCATGGATTTGCCGGGTTATCTAGGTTATGTGAATTGTAGCTCGTGTTATATATTTATGAATCAGAATCATATAAATAGCAAATAAACATTTGATTTTTTATCATATTTTCACATTTAGAAGGAAAATGGTATTTTTAACTGCGCAATTATTTGTAAGATGTCGAGGTCCCGATGAATTCTGGCGAAAACGTCAAATATTTAAGCTCGCTGCGGTAAATATATATGTATACTTATTCGAAACAAAATAGAGAAAATTATGATACAAATTTCTAATTAGTTTTATTTTTAGCATTATATTGGAAGGAGAAGAAATTGTTATAGTATTGCCATTAGAAATGTACACAGATCATTACTAAAATCTACAATAGGAAGGCAGCTGAAAAAAGACGATATGAAAGAGGTAATTTATAAAAGAAAGTAACTCTCTTTTAGAACGTTATATAAATAATTGTTCCTTTTTGTTACAGATTTGGGAAACCAGAATAAATAGTGCAGCAAAGGAACATAATAGTAATATAAAGATTCTATTGGAAGGATTGGGCAGATGTAATATTTTATTGAATCGTAAATCTTTATCAACATTGGCTGTTTGGGAACCACGAACATTTAAATGTTTATCTGATATTGCTTGTGCAAAAGCAAAACTAGGAAGATTTAAAAGAGTTGGTAATAGACCTATACCTGAAAATGTTGTAGTTAAAGGATTAATTGACGAACTCGATTGATAAAATTATTGCAAAATAAATAATTGAACTTACATTTTATTGCAACATTTATTGAGTTACTACTGATTATATATTTACGAGAAGTATATGCTTTTTAAGAACAATAAAATAAGGTGTAAAGTTTACTGTTAATTGCGGAGTAATATTATTTCATTACAGCAACATGACTTAGATCTTTCTCTATACAAACAACAAGAAAATATATAAGTTAATTCTTTACAGTACTTCTTATAATATACACATCCTTAGAGTATATATTAAATGAATAACATTCTCGCATAATGAATATTTTATCTCACTGCTTAGCATTGACGATTTGTACAAAGTCAGGTTTTAAAGATGCCCCTCCAACTAAAAATCCATCTATATCTTTCTCTTTTGCCAAGTCTTTCGCATTTCCTGCTGTTACTGAACCTCCATAGATGATTCTAACAGTCTCTGCAACAGTTTGATTGACATTTTTAGAGAACCAGTCTCTCAACTTTGCGTGGACTTCTTGAGCTTGTTGTGGTGTAGCTGTTTTGCCCGTTCCAATTGCCCAGACTGGTTCATAGGCAAGAACTACATTGTCCCATGATTTGATTTTATCTGCAATAGCTTTAGTTTGCCTAAAAACTACTTCCTCTGTTTTACCAGCTTCTCTCTCTTCCAATTTCTCTCCAATACATGCTATCACCTTTAAGTCAAATATATTGGCATTTATTAATATTAAGATTATATTACTAGGTATTAAGTTTTAAAATAATCAACATTTATATTACCTTTAATCCAGCTTCTAAAGCATGGGCTACTTTTTCTGCTACTAATTCATCTGTTTCACCAAAGACATTTCTACGCTCAGAGTGACCAAGAATTACCCACGGGATTCCATTGTCCAAAAGCATGACAGGACTTATTTCTCCTGTAAATGCTCCTTTGGCAACCTTGTATGTATTTTGTCCAGCAATACTAACATTGTTAGGTAATATATTCTTAACATACGTTAGGTATATTGATGGAACGCCAACAACAATCTCTGATAAAATTATATTATTAGAATTATAATAAAATATATAAATTAATATTACCGGTATTATATTATTAAAAATAAAATTTATGGATAACTATACAAGATATATCGTTTTTTAGGAGTTATTTAAAAATTAGAAAATATAGAATATTAAATATTAAAGCAGCAGATAGAACAAACATACCAACATTTGAATCAAGTGGACCATTTTTTAAAAAGGCAACGATACCATCTATTTCACTCTTGGTACCGTTCATTTTCCAATTACCACCGACAAAAAATTTGCGGCCCATGATATTACAATGTACAGATACACGAAGATAATTAATAATAATGAATTTACAAGCTTCTTGTGAATCTAGAACAAATTTCGAAAATACTCTCTCGACTTTCGACCTTCAACAAACGAGAAGGTGAATTTAGTCACGTTCACGTACCTCCCAACTGATTTTATGAAACCCCCACCATTCTTTATTTCTTACTCCCCTCTCTTTCGCGGACTATACTTCAATAAAATACAGTTTAAAGGAATTATTTTATTCGTAGAAATAAAATTACTTCCGTTATTTCTATATATCCTTCAATTTTGTATTAACAAATATACTTCTACATTTAATCTCAAGCTTTTATAAGTAGGCAAGACTATTAATTTAAATTTCATTAAAATTTTCCTATACTGAATCTGATATTGGAATCAGATTTTAAAAATATTACATGATATAAACATTGCAAAATTTGTAATTTACAGAAGTAATTAAATATTTAATACTGGTATGTTATAAGTAATTAAAAATTTCAAAATATCTTATGCAGTGAAATCGTGAATATGTTAGAATATATCACTCGAATTTATGAAACTAGTAAATAAATTGTACTACATAAGATCTAGAAATATCATAAAACTAAAATTTATAACATTAGGAATTAAGAAATAATAATGATATTTTACGCAATACTTATTTATTATAGTATTTAGTAACTTCAAATTTTTAAGTTCGTATACCAAATCGGAGCAACATTTCGATATATCGATGGTGAGTAATAAATAAAGATTATGTATTTCGAAATAATTTTAAATTTCAGTAATACACAGCACAAAAAATTTATAAACTTAATATTTAATTATTTATAAACAATTTTTGACACTGTTGTTGAATTAGATAAAAGTGCTTAAGAATGTTCCATTGTAAGGTTATGAAACATTTTTAAATTACATTTTAAAATTTTTAAATTACATTAACAATCTTTGTTTTCATGATTATTTATCATAATTAAATGAAATATATCGTATACTTACTATATTTAAGGAGTTTTTTATTTAAGATACTTTTCTGACACAATTTAGCAAGATTCTCACGAAGAAATAAATTAAACATGTTAAGCATTTTATCAAAAAGCTTTGAATCACATTTTAATATCTTTTTATAATTCAAATAAGTAATATAATTTATAAAAGAAAATAAATATATAATAAAAACAAATAAATAACTGCTAAAATACTAAATTATTGGAAGTAATTATGTTGTGCATTACTGTGAAATTGGACAAGGAAACAATTGCATAAGTTTGTTTATAATGTTTTGTCAATGTTTCTATAATATAGACAAATTAGAATTTTATAATATTTTATTATACGTAATGTTTCAAAATATTCATATATATTAACATTTAATTATTATTATAAATAATTCATAATTGAGAGGTTTCGTGACATGTTTGAGATATTAAAATTCAATATGGATAAATTTATACACACATTTATACAGAATTTAGGTTTAAGAATTGAATCTCATGCCTGCAAAAAGTTTAACAAGATTACATATATATCAAATATGAATAAATCTTATATAGCAAAGCAACTATATTCTGCAGAGGAAATAAAAGATATTAATATACAGCAAGATTTGGATTTTTCTAGTGAAGAAAACATAAAATATTTCATGGAAAAGCATGTTAATCTCTTTGATAAACTTACTTATTTAAATAATGCACAAATTTTAACCTCTCATTTGAAGAATATTAATACAATGATTCTTCAGAAAATAAAGCTAAGATGGAAATACAATGGAGGTATAAAAAAGAGAGAAATTAAAACATGGAACAAAATTGTAACTTATAACAAGAAACTAAGAACAAATTTAGCAAATAAATTGAGTGGGTCACAGGGCAAATTATTGTCCTCTTCAGGATGCAAACGAAAATATGTAAATTTCTCTAATTATAAAAGATATAAATTTAAAAAGGCTGCTCTTGGAAATTTTAAACTACTTTATCATAACACAACTATATCCAATGATCACAGAAGTGATAACATTTTAGAAACAGATAACGATAAGAAAACATCTTTTCTTAGGCACAGTTTACCAAACATTATGATAAATATCACAAACAAGCAAATAGAAATGACTGAACAATTTTTATGGTTGTATGTAAAAGATGTAGAATATATGAAAAGAAACATACAAGTTACTCTTCATATCGCAAAGGTTATACTATGTATATATCTTTCTTTAATTTAAATTGATTTAATATGGCTTTGTATTTAATTTAATCTTGTATCTATTATTCAGAATTCAAAATATAATTATGATACAAAGAACCAAATAGAATATAATCAAGTACTTTGTCGCCATGCAATTCTATGTTTAATTGAACCAAGTGAAAAGGGTGCTGTTTTAATTGAAGATAATTTACCAGTTATTGTTCAAAAATATCTCGTACATGGTTATAAATACCATTTTGATTTTCAGAGGTATTTTATGAAAGGTGAACATAATATATAAGTTTAAATGTTTCAATGGATGAAACTTTTTCTTTAGGGGTTCAAAGGACTATTATGCAGCTGTACTTATTTTGAGTCGATGGGCTAAGGTTCTAGTTAAACATATAAACACAACTATGATGCATACAATTTCTGGTATATTAGGATGTGATGTGGAAAAGATATTGGTTTTATATAATCCAAGAGGGAAATGATTTTGGATATTATCATATATAAAGAAAATTTATGAATATATCTCTAATATAAATTTATTCATTGATGTAATATATAATATAGCCTTATGTAATTATTTCGAGTAAATGCTAATGATTACTTATATTCATTAATATGTATATTTTTTGTAGGTGGTTTATAAGTTTAATAAAAAATGGTAACTGAAGAAGTAGTGGAATTTAATAAGAAATCACAACCAGTTTACAAGAATCCAATTTTTCAACAGAAATTTCGATCTACTAGTACCACTGGAAAGAAACGGACTTGGCGCTCATTAAAACAAGTGCTGGCTCAAGAACGCACTTTACCATGGCCTGTAGAAGTAGTGCATTGTACGATTTATTACCAATCTATTTTAATGTTACATATTTTCAAAAAATTTATATGTATAATGATTTGAATAACTTAAGAACTAAAAGAAATCAATTTATGTGTTTAGCGATACATCTACTTGCGATATATTTCATAATCTGTAACTGAACTGTAATTTCGATAATCATATTTTAGATACTTTCTAAATAAATATTATATCACTCTGGGAAATTTCAGATAGTTCTATTAATGCACCGCCAAGCTTCAGGCCAGCAAAGAAATATTCTGACATTTCTGGGTTACCCGTAAGTAACTTTCCACGTTTGTATCATTGGTTAAGTCATTAAAGCACAAACTGATATATAAATTACATTTATTTTACAGGCACGATATACAGATCCACAAACTAAATTATACTATGCAACGGCAGAAGAATTTGCAACAGTCCGAAGTCTACCAATGGATATAACTGCTGGATATTTAGCATTGCGCGGCGCTTCCAGTATCGTTGGATAAATGAAAGGAGAATTTTATTTTCTATAATTTCCTTATATTTAAATAGTATAGAACACGGATATTGTATTTTGTAATCGTTATGGTACTTATTAAAGAATAATGAAAAATTAAGTATAATTCTGGAAATTAAACATGTTGCTGTAAATGTAAACAAAAATATATCGAGCTTATAAAGAGACAAAATAAAGCTGTTTGCACTAACTAGTTGATAAAAATTCTTTTTTTATATACATACATCGTATGTATCAAGTTCTTTTAACGGGATTTCCTGAAATAAAGAATTCCACAAATAATTTAAGTCATTTTCATTATTTTATCTCCGTTATATTATACACAAGTAATCATTATTAAAAAAAAAGGATGTCAATCGTAACTTAATATATGAATTACGAATTAAAGAAGGATTGGAGAATCTTTAAAAAGAATATTACTGTATCTTTTCTCTTGACCACTGTATTCTTTTATGTTGACAGTTTTTCGTGCACCTTATTTGTTTGTTTGCTATTGCAACATGGGCCATTAGCAAATTTAATTGAAAATACAAATAGCACGGCCTACTGAAATATTGCCTGGTGATGCACTATTTTTAGGTCGCCATTTGTTTTTGAATTTTTTACTTTTTTAATGAAGATAATTTTAAAGTAGCGTCATAATGTCTTCATTCCAGCAGATCGGGTAGATCGTCATCATCGCTATCCATTCCATCACCTTCATCTCCTAAAGCATCTAAATCATCGAAGTTTGGTTTACTATCTCCTGATCCTCCTAGACCACCCATCTGTCGCATCATCTGCAAATATAGTGAAAATTTAGATTATCAAACTGTAGATAAATAACAGTACAGTAATTGTAATATCCTTTTCTTTTTTTATCAACGAATAAATTACTTTAAATACAATAATCTCTTACTTCTTCCAAATCGTTGCCACTTCCTTCCATTCCACCTTCATCGTCGCTATCATCTTCATCCTTCCATTTATTAAAATCGCTTTTTAACCAATGGGCTTTCGTTTTTTCTTTTGTTAATCTTGGCCAATATGGACCTTCTTCTTTTTTAACAAGAACTAACTCTAAAGTCCTTCCTCTTAGGTTTTGAATAGTTCTGTTTGGAATAACTTCTCCATATAGGTTAATCGTTACTTCATGCATTTTTTGTTCAGTTCCACCTACTCCTTTAAAATATATCATTTGTGGTTCGATGTTAATTGCAGGATCTTTGCAATCTTCTAGACAGATAGTAACAAATAAAATTTCTTTCCTCTGAGCCCACATAACAGGTGGGGGAGGCAATCTGAAAAATTGTCAAACAATTAACGATTTTAAATAATGTATAAGAAACTAAATTATAAATAGTAAATTAAAAAATATAAATAAAATATAAATTAAAAAACATTGAATAAAAAAAGGTCAATTGATAAAAACAAAAATTATTTATATCATGCATTTGTTTATATTTATACACGAGTAGTTTTGCATAAAGTACGTGTATGACATGCACGTTATGCTTGAAACGTACACACGCATGACAAATTTGTATAATTAATATTAATTTTATTGCATGTATAAGCATTCATGGACAAGAATTTTAAAGAAAAATTTATTCAAATGCAAGAAATTAAATGCAATATTTAACGGAATGCAGGAAGTGAAGCAATATTAAAGTACGGAAAATATCATTGTAGTAATTATAAAACGTAGGTAAAGGTTAGGAGTAAAGTTCTATGGTTTCTGGCAAAAGTCGCTAGTCATTGTGGATAAAACGTTATATTATTGTAAAACGATCGAGGAGAATAAAAATAATATAACATCATGAAATGCATTTCGGTAAAAGCATATAAAATATTGCAATATATTTTTCGCGTCTCAGATATATCGATAGCTATGTAGAAATACAAGCTATTAAAAACTTGAGCATTGCAATTCGATTATCTGAAAAAAAAAAACAAAAGGGTGGAAGATTCATTATCAACGGAATGGTTATTATTAAGAATTTATAAACAGTGCATTGTAAAACAAGAAAATAGGGATGTAAGATAGTTTCTTGCGATTCTTTTCCAGAAATTTCGAGAATCAATAAAGCCGTCTTTACAACATGGCGGTGTTTCGAAAGCCACGGGGCGGTATTCGAGGTGTTTTCTCGAATATCTCTTACTCTTTTCATGATAATAACAATGAGAAGGAATTTCAGGATCGAGAAACACAATCAAAGAACATTTTATGTGAATTTTTATGTACTTACTGGCCTTCTTGAGTCATATTTCGAGAGCTTCGTTCCGTAAGAAGCAAACAAACACAGAGCGCTTACGTATCGCGCCGTAGATCCGTGATTCGAGAGTGTTTCGAGATTCAACTATCGATCAAACAAAATGGCGATTGGTTGCTTTTGTCGATGTCGAATTCTCTTGTTTCCGGAATCGAAATTTGAAAAATCTCTATTTACCAATCTAAGACTGGTAATCTTGTAACGTAATATAATTTTTGATATTATAAATAAATTTCACGCTATTATGTGGTATAGTGGGATTATTTGCCAAGATTAATAAAGTAAAAACACTTTTAACTTACTTCATTTCTCATTTGTATTTCGAGACGTTAAAATAATATTAAAACTAATTTTTCAAAGTGTTTTTACAAATGCAAAAATAAGACGCTATTTTTTCATTTATCGTATAAAAATGATTCTATATTGTAAATCCTTTTTACATATTGAAAGATTATGAATAAATATGTACTTTCATGATAATGAACGGATATTCAATTCTAAACATTCGTCTGCGATATACTTTTATTACTTGGGAGAAACCGTTTTTCGGATAGAAGAAAAAAGTAAAATAATTAATGCAATGGTAGCATAAAAATTCGAGACATATGTGGCTCTCTCTCTCTCTCTCTCTCTCTCTCTCTCTCTCTCTCTCTCTCTCTGTGCGCGCGTGTGTGTGTGTGTGTGTGTGTGTGTGTGTGTGTGTGTGTGTGTGTGTGTGTGTGTGTGTGTGAAGAGGAGGGGGAGTGAGCGAGAGAGAGAGAGAGCGAGAGAGCGAGAGAGAGATGGTAGGAGGGGACGAGAGAGAAAGAGAGTGTGAGATGTAGGATGAAAGAGGGAAGGAAAAGAAAACGAAAAGAGAGAGCCTTTGCGTTAGATTGTAGGTCAGCGCGGCAGAGGAGGAGGGAAAGATACTACCTTTCTTGCCGTAACCGTGGCCATAAACTAACAGGACATACACACGGTGTATCAGTCTTTCTTTCGCAGCTCTGACTCGTCCTGTTTGTCAGTCGTACAGGTGGTTATTTCCGCGTAAACGTACTTTCGCATTTCCGATACGCTGTCGCTGTTGTGGTTTCTGCGGGCAACTCGCTACTTTTGATTATCGTTCTGATCAGCTTCGAGATCGTTTTTTGTTAATCCGTAAAAAGGATTAATTGACGCGCGCGCGTGCGCGCGTGTGCATTACTTTCAATGGATACCTGGAGAAGTTGCAACAGAAATAACGGAGATCGACGATGAAACCGTGACTTTTCGCGGTTCATGCAACTTGTTGCTTCGGGATTAACGCCATGTCGACCAGTTCGCTTTTTTACAAAGATAAGTACGCGGTAAGTGGCAATCTTCTTCATCTTCTACGTATGCACGTAATCATATCTATCTTGTAGATTGTAGATGATATTTCAGATAGTTTGCGTCTCCAAATTATATGCCTTTATACTTCATTAATTATAGGAAGTTCGACCCAATTTCGTAAAAATTTCTCTATGTACACATAAATTGTTTACTCGCTTCATACGCTTTCTCGGCTGCTTGCATCGTCGTGCATCGTTAACCTTACATTTAGAATATTTGAACATTTGAAATATTTAACACGAAATCACAAGCGAACCGATAATCTCAAGCTGTCGTGACTAATCGTTAATTTGCTCGGAATCTGCTTGTTAGATACGGACATCGAATCTTGAGAAAATTCGATCGTTTTCCGAATCCTGATATTATACGTGAATATCTATCATCGATACCGTATCAATACCTGTTACAATTATTAATTACTTGCGATATTTGCTGCTGTGCAAGGAAGGAGATGCATAGAGGAAGAGAAAGGAAGATAAATGTGCGCGGGTGGTTCGCGCAAAATCACTACATAACGATGACACGTTATTATTTCATCGTGCAATAATTATCCATGACCGTAGTTATCGTGGAACTGTGATATTTTATTGAATATGATTATTGAATATCATACGAAATAGCAAAATAGTGTTTCGTTAATTCGTTTCTTTACCTTTACTCTCTTCTATCTTTGAACGAATATTCACGTGTAAAGCGAGGTCGATCTTTGTTCAACATTAAAGACGCTCGATTTATCCGAACTAGCCATATTATCCAAGTGTTAGGTCAATGCTATCTTATATAAAAATAAACCGAATAAATTGGAACGTGAATTTTGAAGTTTGTAGTAGTTTAACTATAAATAATAATCTCGTTGTTTCAAATCAACATGTTTAACGAAAAAAAAAAAAAAATAAAATGATGCTTCACGTACGAATAAACCAATTAATTAGAACGATGTATTTCGCTGAATATATTTCGGTAGTCGAATTAGCGAGACGAATTAAACTCGATTAACGAGTGACATTGAAGTTTAATTAGCAAGTGGGTGTTAAACCGTTGTCGTTCCAGTTATTCTTATCCTTGATTCTATAAACCTTATCACGATTGCCGATACGATTGCAAGAAAAATATTTCTGTTTGTTTTATCGCAGAAACGACAATCATTTAGAGATGAATTCGTTGTTTTGAAATCTATGGTTACACCAAAGGTAAATCTTTGCTTTACCTTCAACGATTAAGCTGTAGTACGTGTGACGCGTTAGATACGACGGTGAACAATCACGGATATGAGTCAATTTCGAATGTTCTTTCAAAGAACAGAGAAAGCTATATTTCGAGATGGACGTGTAAATCTGACCCATTCGCTGGCTTCGACGTTATTACATCGGCAGGAGATCGTGGGTATAAACTTTTGTATTCCGTTACGTAATTATCGATCGAATACAAGAGAGAGGGTAGATTTGCAGAGAATGAAAAAAAAAAAAAGAAACAGGTACTTACGCGTGTTCGCACGAGGAAGAAGGAGTAAAAGAAGGAAAGAATGACGAAGAGAAGGGAGGGATAGAACTCGTCGACTAGCGGTAGGTTCTTCGGCGCATAGTAGTATACACATAGCGTATTTGACTGAGTTTCAAAAGAGGTAGGTGGCGGCGTGTATGATTCGGATGCCAGAAGGGCCCTCAGGGGTGAAAGTCTTACGTCAGAGACATGCATCTTATTATGCCGGACAACCGTACGATTCATGCAACGAAATGGTCACTATTCCCGACGCGGCGCGTAACTATTCTATCTTGTACCTACTTACGATGTACGCAACGGTGTAAGAGTGAGCGAAAATCGAACGGATTCCTCTCTTCGCTCGTTTGTCTATCGTCCTTTCTATTTTTTTTTTTTCGTTCTTTTATTTTTTTCTTTTTTTTTTACGTTTAAGTTTTCGCGAAACGACGGACTACCCCATGCTGATAAACTCCAGCTTTCCTGCATTTTTATCGCTACTAATTCGGAGTAAAGAGGATCTTCATAAGAATTTGTTCCGTATTTTCGACGGTCATCTTTTTTATAATCTCAAAATTGAATTTATTCGAGGCGCGCTTTTACGTTGTTACGTTGTCCGCAACTCGAGTGGCTCGTGAAAGAACCTCGTTCCGGTTGACGAGCCGTTTCCGGTTGATTCTCGTCGCCATATCATTACGAGACACCGCTATATGTACAGCGAACTCGTATCGATTCCAACGCGGAACGCGTATCAATACGAATTATATTTCAAAGTTGCGCGATTTCTATAGATTTTCATAGAACAGATTTGTCTTGTTTCTTTCGTATCGTCTTGTACCGATATAATCGTATAACCGTCCGAGGGAGCTCGGTATTTTTGTAATTTTATTTGTCAAATAGAGAATCGAGTATTTTCTTCCTGTTCTCTGCGATAAAACTTTGTCCATTTAGTTTTCTGTAGCTGGGAAATCATCCCCGGTTACGATCGAAAGTAAAAGGCAAGATTTTTATAAAGTCGTGAACGAAGCGAGAAACAAGCGAAGACTCGTTGCCGAGGAATTCAGAGTCACGGTATTCCGTGACACACCTATAGGAAAATATTACGTACAACTTCTACTAGATATACGTTCAACGTTTGTAACCTACGATTAGACGAAACCAGTACTTCTCTTTGCTTTTTTCCGCATTATCGTCGATCGAAATCAACGAAATTGACGGAAGAAAAACGATATCGTCGGAAAATTCTCACGTATCGGGCAGTTTTCCCGTACCAAGTTCATGTATTTCACGTACAAGTGCTTGCGTATGCTTTTCGAAGGAATTACTTTCCTGAAATGTTGCTTTTCGTCATCAACTCGGCTCGTTTTCTTTCTTATTGTATAGACAAACTGTAACATAGTATCCGATTCGACGGAAGGATGCGACGATATCGTTGAAAATCGAGTTTGACGAAGGATGAGAAATTGGATGGAACATTTGACTTTTCTCGTGATATTCAGACTCTGTTTTCACACACCGTCCGATCGTACGTAGCTGCTGCAACGATGACGACGTCGACGTTTCATTTTACGCAATCGTTATTTCAAATATAAGCGCGTCAGCGGTGTTTTTATCATTGATTCATAGCGACAAATTACAAAGTTTATAAAGTATCTATGGTCGATCATTGTTCGATCACTGACCGATAGCTGTTTGTCTGAATTCGTCGTACAAACGAAAGCGACGAACAAATCAAATGCTAGTTAAATAATGAGAGTACGATATATCGTGCAGAAAAAAAGAAATGTCACACTGGATAACACAATGGATGATCAGATAAGCAAAAGCATGCTTTCACGATGAATGTACATTATATTATTATCAGTACGATTTCGCAGGAACCCCCCTCGGTCTACTCTCACGTCTCAGTTCTCGTTTGCCTTTCTTGCGATACTCCTTAAAACGCGTCGAATAGAATATTTAGATTGAATTCGACCGGCAGCAACGAAACGTACAAATACCGAATCAACAGAAGAGAAAATAGGAAGAAAAAGAAACAAGTGCCGTAGGTGACGCAACATTGGTATCGGGTACTAGCGCGATATAGTTTTAACGATACCGAAATTATATAAATTCGAAGTACGATGCAGTGAAAAGAGCGAATGTCAATCGTAAAATGTTTTCGAAATATCAGTGGTTTTCAAACTGTGTTCATCCAACGATCCTTCGCGATCTCGCCGTAAGTAGTGGTCGATTCGCACGGTCGACCAGCTTTTGTAAGTCGCATTTTTTGGTGAATCTGCCGGATACGAAACACGTGTTTGGATTCTCATCGTAGTCGCGTGATCAGTGACGTTAATCCTTCCTTTTCCTTTCGAGTTCTTCCTTTCTCCCGGAGCAAGGCTTTTTTGACAAACGGCATAGCCGCAAACGAGCACGACGAAAGGGTTCCTAGACCGAATTAAATTTGCGATACCGTCGATCGAGAGAATTTCCTAGGAAAATCATTTCAACCAAGTTTTAACTCTATTATCAGCTCTATTATCTATGTTACCCCTATTATCAGGTTAGTTATTGACCCCAATACGATTTACAGTTTATGATTGATTTCTTTTGTTCAAACTGTTGAATTCTTTTCAGATCTTCCGAGTGAAAAATCTATTTAAAAAAATTAGCGAAGTTTTAAAATGTCAATTGTTCATCGAAGTTATTATAACGACGACGTTTATATTTTTACGATAAAAGTTCCCTGTCATGTTTGTTAACCCATTCTTCAGATCCTTTTCTTCCAATTTCCTAGGAAACTCTTTCGATCGACGTATCGCAAATTAAGTTTGATTTAGAGACACTTTTATCATGCTTATCTGGCTATGCCCTTTACATATGTATATCACAGGCCCTCTACTTGTCAATCGTCCGACACCGTCGTTGAAAACAGAATGAAAACTAACGATGAAACGTTCAACGATTTTCGCAAACTATCGATACATGTAGATTCTTTCGTCCTAACTTGAAATTAATGGAACGAACATTTTCGTAGATACGCGATAAAGTGTTTCGTGGTCACTAAAGCTACGATAACGATAATAAAGTTCAGAAAAAGATACGAGTATCATTGGTAGATGACGATACCTTAAAAAGAATGTTTGGAAGTCAGAGATTTCGGGAGAACGATGCATCATCGATGAACTGCTATAATATATAACGTATATTTTCTATAACGGCCAGTGGGTCAACGAGGTAACAGGCCGTCGATGACAACCGGATGACAAACTATCTACGTGCTTTCATCCTTCCGTCCTCCGCGTCCTTGCGTCCTCTATTTCACTCTTTTTCAACCAGTAAGGGACCAAGAGTATCGTTTCGATACAAACAGTTTAAAACGTATTTCGTGCAACGAGACAGTCTCGTTTGTCGTCCTCGATCGATCCTCGATTTGTATTCTCCTCCAAGTAAAATCGATTTTTCTCCCTTCTCTCAAAAATTGCACCATATTTCCTCTCCATCTTCCGTTTTTTCTTTTGAAATACGAGACGAGCAAGTTTCACGGCAAGGTTTCCCTTCGATGTATGCAGGTTCTCGGGTTTTACTTTAATTACCGAGCGTTACCATAATACGTCGACGATGCGTGTTCCATCGGTTAAGAAACATCGGTTAGGATGTCTAGGAAATCATTGGCGAGTATCGCCTTCCGCTCGTTCGACTTTACTCGTAGCGTCATATGCCACGCGTACAACTATCTGACACGAGAAACAAACGTGTATTGAAAAATCAATAAGCTTCGAGAATACGCGTTTCGTTCGAAAAGGCAAAAGATAAAAAACCGTACAAGGTAAGGCGCGAAAAAGGCAGGTTAAAGATCTGGAAACTAGAATTTAAGAACCGGTTAGAACTATCGTTGCGGGAGACAGTAGCATCGTCGAAGCAGTTGTACGCGATCAGGAACAAAGTGGCGTTTTATAAAAGATTTTTCGGTGGACCGGTGTTGACGATTGCATCTTACAGCGGAAAGGTAGGATCATCCTTTCGCGATACGGGAGAAACATAATCGGCGAGCGGCGACAGTTGTCGTTGAGCGAGTCGGCCGCACGTGCACACCATGTTTCGGTAACGCGCGAGTGTCGTGCGGAAACAAGCTAAATATAAGTCACGAGGAAAAAGAATAACCTCCCGCCTAGAAACTCGCATTACTCGCTTAAACAACCTCTACCACTTTTGCTCGCGTTCGTTTCGGAGCATTACGTTCTGCTGCGACGCGTATTGCGTATTACGTTTCCGACAACGGCCGTTAGTGCAATCGTGTCCGCGACGCACCGCGCTTCGTCTCTTCCGTCCTCCTCTATTCTCTTCTCTTCTCGTCGGTTTTCCTCTCTCGTCTCGTCATCGTAGTACCAGTTGTCGTTACGAGTGCTCGCGTTAGCCGATATCGCGACGTTCCTCTTGCAGAAAATATGCAATTTTTTCGTATTGACAGTTAACGGTTGAGTCGCGTTATCGCGTTACCTTTCCAACGTGTGCGCTGTGTGAAACATCGAAGCGTTGATCGTTCGAAAACCGCGATTCCAACATTTTGCGTTCGATGAAATGGCGATGGACACGTCAAACAGAAAAATAATGATTCGCTTGTTTGCACAAGCCACCGCAAACACACACGAGGTATCACTCGTTTGTGCTACACAACATTCGATCTGCCACCGTTTCTCTCCGATCGACGATAACTCGTACCGATCTGTGAATCGTCATTTTGTGGGTTAAAGACTGTTCGAAATGGTACTGGGTAAACACTGGCTTTTCATCACCAAGATGTACGTAAATAACGCATCGTCACGATGGTACCGTTCGCGAGATTAAATTTTCACGCGAAACGGTCGTGACTTATTTTTGTAGAGCTACGATACGGTACGGCACGGTGCACTGTTCGCATCGTTGTGTAATACGCGCGTACGCAACGTAATATGGATATAATTGTTTGACGCTGTTGTATAATACCGCTTCCAGCGTGAATTCAGTCACGACTGAGACGTCGTCGCGCCAACATCACGATCACGAGAGGAAGTTTCTGTTTGGCGAATGCTGCGCAACACGATCGTCTTCCTCGCAAACGAATAATTAACCTTGAATCGATCACGGCTTTTCATTTGCTATTCGACGTGAGTATAAATGCGGAGCGTCGCGCCGCACCTCACCTGTAGCTGACGCGTCGCACGTCGTACGTTCCGAGAGTTTGCGCTTGGACAGGCGATTCGCACGATCCTCTCGCGAACCGCGAGACACGGTCAGTCGGTCGATCCTTCGACGAATATCCCCTTTTTCATATCTCTTGTTTCGCCACGTTGTCGTGGAATCGCGATGCGAATGAAACTGTCCGTGTTTGTACGTGCATCGATAACGTTAAAAGACGTTGAACGCGGAACGAATACTTGGAAGGAACTGAATGTACGGAAAGAGGAAATTTAGTAAACGATGCCATTGGAAGTTGCGCGCAAAGATACGCGCGATATCAGGTGTGTGGTTGGTTGTACGAGGCGTCATCGTGCCGTTCCTACTGTCCAAGAAAAGTCGTATAGATTGGTCGATCGGTGAAGGTCGATCCGAGGAAGAGCAGTGGTTGGAAGAACGATTATCGAAGAATTACGAGACAAAGTTGAGCGACAAGTACCGATGAGCCGTTTACGTAACGCGAAATCGACCGAAAGGAGCGGCCGCAGCAGCACGTTTCCGAAACGCGCTCGAAACGGAACGACTCGTGTACGCGTTTAAACTCGAACGAGCGCCAAACTATGTCAATTTTTTCGTCGATCGACAGACTTTCGACTTGACAGAAGGCGAGCACGATACTTACGATAAACCGAATTTAGCATTCTGTTCGGTACCGTAGACCGAGCCCGAGCGAACCTCGTCGAAAAATGAGATCGAACGAGGTACCTGTATTTGCTAATCGGCAAGGCGTTTCCAACTCGTACGGTGACGTCGTTGAAAGTCTATCGCGATAAAACGATTACGATACACATCGATCGACGATAGACTTTTCTCACGAAGCGTCGTTTCGGAACTCGTTCGCGTGCACGTCGAACGGTGATCGCCAGACTGTGTGCATATCTGTTAGCAAAACGAAATTGCACGAATAAACGAAAACGAAGGCGTACTTGTAGAAATTCGCATGTGGCGATCGACGTAAGAGAGCCAGATATCGAAGGTAGCTATCCAAGACTGGTGCTAGTATCTACGTAGAGATGGTTAAAATTAAAACGTTGCGTTGCTCGACTTCGTTACGATTTTACGGTATGCGAAGAATGGTGGATACCGTCAAACTGTACGATCCGCTGGAAAAGGAATTGGACGATTGGTAAAAGCGTACGTTGGTAATTCGTTCGGATGGTGGATGGCGCGAGAGAAAAATGGAAGAAGCGAGACACGCATGGGCTACTTTGAAGTCAGTCAGAAAGTTAACATTGTTGAACGGTAATGGTAATGGCAACGACAACGGTAACGGCGTAAATGGAAATTCCACGACAGTGTGGTACGATATTCCCGCGCCCGTAATAATACATTGTTGCCAAGAATTGCCAGATGCGTCCAAATTGGACCGCGTCGAGCCGATCGAGGAAAGAACGAGCGTCGCGACTACGAACGAAGAGTCGACAACCGATACTCGGGATAACAAAGAGTCGGAGAAACGCGAGGACGAGAAGGAGGGAGAGAACCGACACAGAAACACAGTGGAATTGACCGCGGTCACGTCGGTAAAAACCGACGATGACGGAGTGCCGAAGATCAGCTTCAGTTTCCTACATTCGGACGACAAACCTCGAACGGCTGTCGTCGAACGAGCTACGGTTACAGGAGAAACGACTACGGCGTGGACGACCGCGACCGTGACCACGAACAAGAACGACGAAGATACGTCGACGCGAGACGAACTGTACGACTTTCCTAGGAATTCGTACGTCCACGTCGAAATCGAAAGCGAGAAAGCGGTAGAAAGTGAACGCGAGTCAGAAGTCGCTAAGGACGATAAGGAGATTCGCGGCACGAGTCCAGCGAAATTCCACGGGGAATCGGCCGAGATTCGAAACGAAATCGACCATCGAAACGTAACCGATTCGCAGGATTCGAAAGAATCGCGCGGCGCGTCCCGCCAAGAGGTCACGTCCGCGGAGAAAGCGAGCGATCCAACGATCGCGATCAACGTCGCGAATTCGGAAGGAAAAACGGATCCGTGCGATCCAGCGAATCGAAGAAAAAGACATTGCGACGGATCGAACGCGCAAAGCGACGGATACGATGCTTCTATGCCAACGGCGGGCTGCTCTTATTCGGACGTCGAGTGCTCGAACGACTCTCTCTCGAACGCGGTGGCCCGCCGAGAGGAACGTTATCCAAAGGTATTAAACGCGTCGCTGGAACACGGTACGATCGGACTTGGCGATAAACCTAGAACCGAAGCTTCGAACCGTCCGAACGATCTTCCACTTTCCAAACGTTCGATTCGCGAAACTCGAGAGAAGCTAGGAAAGATTTATCGCTAGGTCTGGTCACCGGTGTCGAATACTCGGTTACCTCGTCTCTTCTCGCGACCGAGAACAAATGTCCTGAAATTGCAGAAACATCGGCTGGGGAAGGCATGGGAGAAAATGCGAAACTGGCTAAGGGACGAAACGTCTCGGATCAACGAGGTGGTGAACAAACACGCGAGATTGCAAGCCGTCGGTGCTCTTTCCGAAGAATCGTGTACCGTGACCGTTCCGAATGGTAACAGCGCGTCCTACGATCTGACCAAGGCGAGGACTCCGGAATTAGGATCGATCACCAGGGTCGAGGAATTCGGTTTGTCCTCCGTTTCGCAAGAGCACCTAAAAAGCTCGTCTTCTTCTCCCGAATCCGTGATCGTATCGTCGAAAACGAACATCACTCTCCACCGAGCACCAACGAAAACCACTGGCTTGGGAAAAATGATCGCCACCTCGGACAACGTGTTAAACGAGAAGAGCGAACTGAGTATCGTTCCGGTTTCCTTCAGCATGGACAAGCTCTGCTCCGATACGGAAAACGACGAGACCCATGATGCAGCGACCGCTGCGGAGATCGACAGCAGGGATCATGCTCGAAAAGCCGGCTTAATTAAGAGGAGAATGCTGGGGTCAATCAGAGGGTTAATGGCCTCCACTCATCTTCTACACTCGATCTCCGTTCACGAGACCGAAGAGGTACATTCTTCTATTTCGTTCCACCCACCGCGTAACGCGATTACGTTCAACCGAAGCGACAAAATTCCTTTCTCACGGATCTCGATGGAACCCCGCTCGGTCAAGGCGATCGCTCTCGAGCCGAGAAAAATCTGCCATCGAACGAGATCTTTCCTTCGCTTCCGATACGTGAAAATCTTTTATCCTCCGACGATCGCACCGCGCGCTAACGTAGACGCGAACGACGAGTCTAAACAGCGTACCAAAGAAACGATCAAAGCGAAGAAAGTGTGAGAAAGTTGGGCGGAGAGAATAACCGACTTTGTTCTTTTCTGCATGCTCGCTGATGCTTAGGTACGTCTATACGTCTATAGGTAGTACATAGTACGCGCTTATACGGTATGTTTATACGATGATGCGGCATCGTAGCAATTAAAAAAATGCTACTCGTTATACTTTGATCGCAGTTTGCGTTATTTTTCCTTGTTTTTTTTTCTTCTTTTTTCCATGCATTATATAAGCTAAAGATAGACACGTACCGGCAGCTTATTCTCGTTCCGAAAACTATTTCAGCGCTTGCGCGACCTATCCAACTTTCCGCTCAAAGTAACCTTAATTTACCCATCAAGCACTGTTCTCGAGAAAGCCGGAGTCGCCGCGTCTCGATTCCGTAGCTTCCCAACTGCGAATACAAATATAAATACAAATACTTCAAGCGAAAGTATTCGTGCGTGGCATACAAGGACGTCGTTCTCATCGTTAATCCGCACGGAGAAGCCACGAATTCAGGCTGTGTCATTGCCGTTTGTTTTCTCTATCATCTACGAAGGAATCGTTTGCGCGTTAAAGATACTAGATAAACGAGTAGAAATTGCTGCTACTCGTGGAAAATTGATCGTACGAAAGAAAGCAGAGGCAGCTGCGAGAAACTGTGTACGAGGTTCGTGAGAGGTGCGCGTTAATAGCTCGGTACGGCGATAGTAACTGCGACCTCCGCGATTTCACCGCGTCACGTGAACCTAAGCCAAGAAAATCTCGAAGGTAAAAGGGAAAGGAACTGTACACATCGATCGCGATCTCTCGATATTTCACCTCTGTTTTCGTTCGTCGAAAGCAACCACCGCATCGCGGCCGTGCCGCTTCCTCCAGACGATCGACTATCTTCCGGCAAAGAAGCACCGTTTCTACCTTCGATTATGTATTTCAACGTTTCAACGATTTCCATTAGAATATAATACCGAGAAAAATGACATTTTTCTCGCGTCTTATCAGAAGACTCGCGCGTATCTGTTTGTATTTGAAAAAAGTATCCAGTCGGACGAACACCTGTAACAAGTTCTAGACAATCGTGTCCCACCTGTTGCACGTGCCAGCTCATTTCTTTCACGATCGATTACGCTACGTGTAATATCCAATCGGACGTATCAATTAATCCTTTACTCGAAGAAGTTTCCACATCGATGTCAATGTACGAGGAGGGCATCGATATATTTTATTCTTGCGTACGCAGTTTCATCGAACTCTCATGAATTTTTTGTTCTTTACTGTTTGCAAATAAATTCATACGGACGTTCGTATCCATCCGACGATTTTACTTTTCTTCGTATACGTATAACATTGCTCGTTGTCTAAGTAGATGGATCGTAAGAAAGCCGATCTCTCTTCGTGCAATGCATAATTAATCTTTCTCTCACAACCGTGAACACGCTAGCTTAGAAGGTTAATCGACACGCGGAAGTAGCCACGTATCTCATCTTGAAACACAATAGATCAAATTAATCGTCGCGATTAACGCGTTCACGGTTGATATCAAGATTTCTAAAAGATCTTCCTTTCGCGTTAAATCACGATCACCCGAGGATAAATCCTAGCGTTGTCTAATATTTCATTCTTTAATTATAACTTATTCTATGTCGATCTTTCTCTCTCAACGTACGTTCGTTGTATTTGTATTTATCGACCACTCGTTATCCTTTGACGCGCGTGTTACGCAGAGCTACTAAGACGCTTGGATTTCTGAAGCGCACTTGTTCCGGCTTTTAAAATCCATGAACGCCACTTTGTCTATATTTGTCCCTGGTCCCTCGTCTTCCACGTCTGGAACATGCCTTTGTCATGCGAGTACCGCACTTAGCAAAACATCCAGACCGGCTCGACACAATCCACCGCAAATTTTTGCCTTTTCTACCATTTAAGACGGATAATCCTGTGGAATGGAATAACAGATTCAATTACACGCCGTTTAAATAATAGACGCGGAGACTATGTTTCTTTACAAAATTGTTAACAATAGGTTTAACCGTCCTGCTATGCATCTAAATACAGTCGCACGGACGTGATTTCACGATCATTTTCATCTAATGCATCGCCTTCGCCTCGATGCATTCTAACCGATGACGCGATGCGTTGATTCGATGTTATTGCGGGCCCTCAGACGCACTAAGGTCCGATGCGGCGCGATGTCGCTGAGATTCTGCGATGATATGACTGTCTTTGTTGTTTTTAATCGAGAAAACAAGGAAAGACATACGACCGGAACGATATCGCGCGAGCAAAAGTCGCTCGTCTGCATTTAGGCTAACATTTAACGTTGCGTAACCAATGCGTAATCAATGCGTAACGTATGTTCCCTCGCCAACTATCCACTTCTGCTTTTCATCGGCCGAAGGATTTTCGTTTCCTACATTCTATGCTGTTCTAAATTAAATAAATTTCATTTAATCGAGTTAAGCTATCCGTACGAATTCGGCCGTAGAACTTGCGCATGCGACCTTGTTCGGTGATAAGATTTAACCCGAATAAAAACGCTGAACGGAATTCAACTCGGTTCAATTCGGTAGAGAGTGTACAAGACGCGAATGTAGAAAAATGAATTTTTACCATTCAGTGGCTTGGAAAGTCGTCCAGTCAGAAAGTTACTGGAAAGGTTGAGTCGGGCGTAACGTCAGAAATTACCGGTAAATGACATTTCCGATACACCCTTTCTTCGTTCTGGTCGTTAGTCGAGGAAAATATCTCAGATATAAGACGGTACGTAATGCACAGGAAAATCTAGTTGCGCCTGACCAGAAATAAGAACGACAAATTTCTCACCTACATGACCGGTTTATGTACCAAGAACTTTGGCTATGCTCGTTTCGTTCCTAACATCCACCACGTGTCTCGTGCTTTTCGTTTCTTTCCTAAAGTTTGTAATTTTACGAAATACCTCAAGGGAGGGACGCGTTAAACACTCGAAGAACGTTTACCCGTTCGAGTACCAGCATTCGATTAGCGAACAATAAACTCTTAGAGATAGGTGTACATATACTTTCTACTTTTAATTAATTCCGTTGTTTCTCAACGTCTATCTTGTCGTCTCTTGTTCATAATGCTCGCATTTAACATTCTAAATATCTCTTCAAAACCTTATTATCATTTTGCTTCGCTTATGGATCGTAAGAATAAAACTCGGTGCTTATAAATTTATACCTACTTTCGTGTAACGGATGGTAATTGTTGCTTCTTCCGCTAATCCGCGAGCCAGAGTCGACGAGAATTCGCCGCGAAAAGAAATCGTTGTAATTCGCTCGCAAGACATTAGAAACGTTGCATCTCGTGAGCTGTGACGCGTGGTTACCGCTATATTCCGCGTGCTCCTTATCCTTCTCCACGATCGTTCAAGCGTAGAACGAGCTCTGGTTGCAAGCTTTTAGTTTCGAAAGTAAGAAAAAGAGAGAAAAATTAATATCGATTTCTGGTTGCAGGGTGGACAAGGTGGATTCGAAGATGTTCGAAGGTACGTGAAACAGGGAGGAGATTTCTGCAAGGAATTGGCATCGATCCTACACGAAAGGTGAGTTCCTTCTTTATTAGTCGCGTGCATCTTCGCATTCGCAATACATTTGCTATTTATTGTATATTTGTGATACGTGTATATTCGCCTTGAATCGTAAACGTTTTGTTTCTTGTCTTCTCTTATTTCAGAGCGGAATTAGAAGCGACTTATGCCAAAGGACTCAGCAAACTGAGCAACAAACTGACTAAGGCGTGCGCAAAGGATCAAGGTACTCTGTTCGTCGTTTTAACTTTTAACGATTGATTTAGCAACGTGATATAAAGTAAAGAAAGTCGAGGTAGTAGGTACCAGTTTTAAATACAATCGGTGGCTTTTGAAACGCAGGTGGCAACGGGAGCGGAGGTGTGAACGAAGCATGGAGATGCGTCGGCGAGGAGATGGAGGCTGCCGCGGAAGCTCATAGGATCTGGGGAATTACGCTTAGCGAACAACTCGCCAAACCGATCAGAGTGCGTCGGATTTCGTAAAAATTCCTTTTTCATCGTCCCTTCGAACCGTTCCTTGAAATATCATCGCGCGTTATCGATAGTCGTTATCGCCGTTAGTGGACTTTCATTCGCAGCAATTAAACGAGGTTCTTCCTTTGCACCGAATTTGCACACGTAGAGAAAACGCACGCGTACGCACCTTCAGCGAACAGAGACACGACTGATACGTTCTTTCGTTTCGATTCTTTTCTCCTCTCGTTGAGCCCCTGAAAACGCAAGCACGGGCGTGAACCGTTAAGCGTTTGTCGGACGATCGTTGAAACAAACGATGATAGGCGTTAAGGAGGCGTTTGCGTATCCGTAGGTAGGAGTAGCAGAGGCTCAAGGACGTTCGAGGAAATCTATCGAGAATTCCGTGGATAAGGCCGGGAAGTCTCTTCACGAGTGGCGTAACATTGCAGTAAAAAGTAAAAAGCAAAGTTTCGCTTGTGCACGGGAGAACGAGAGGTTGCAAGACCTCGCGAGGCTGCAATCGATCAGTCAGAGTCAGCAGAGCAATAACAAATCGTCGACCCATCATATGACGGAGAAGGAGGTCAGTAAGCTGGAAGCGAGGAGGAGAAAGGCCGAGGACTCGTCTCGTAGGGCGGACACGGAGTTTTACACGGTGAGCGTGAGAGCTGAGAGAGCCAGGCTCGAGTACGAAAGCACCATGAGGAAAGGAGCCAAACAAATGGAACTTCTCGAAGAGGAACGATTGAGCGCTCTTAAAGATCTCGCGAACGTTTATTTAGCCCATCTGCAAGCCCTAGCTCCCCGTCTGCAACAGGTACGTAGGAATCTTACGCGCGTTCGTACCTGCAATTCTATATCCTCCGCGTTGCAAAGTCTCATGATTATCATCCGTCGTCTTTTCCTTATAGAGTGCAGACCGTTTGGCAGCTCCTATACGTAACTGTAACGTGTCCCAAGACATCGAAATCTTGAAGAATCTTATACGCAGAGTAGAGAGCAACGACGGGTGTAACGCCGAGCAATTGCTCCCAGACTTTTATGCCGAACACGTTACTCTAGCGATGAACAGAGAACGTCGGAAACAAGCGCTGGTAAGAGTCCTTCATCTGATCAGACAGGACTTGGAGCGCGAGAGGCGCGGCAGGGAAGGTTTGGAAACTCTTCACCGAGCTTTCATTGCAACGCCGGCATTCGCGGCGGATGAGAGCACGCAAAACGTAACGGAAAAACTACACCATGTACGATTACTCTTATGCTCTTTCTTTTATCATTCGCTATGTCGTGTACCATCTTCGAGATCCGTTGAACTCTTGCCTTCTTTCAGATGCGTTCTATGTTATTGTATTTGGAGGCAGCGAGGTATAAAGTTGGAGGAACATTGGCCGAAGTAGAAGGCAGCAAACGTGACAAACATCCGTTGGCCGAACATATTTTAGTTTCAAGGGATAAACAGGGTTTGCAGCAAAGTGTCCTTAAGGTAAGCTTCCGTAATTCTTATCACTTGAATGAAAGAAGGAGAAAAGTGTATGCATATTCTTCCACGCAGATTCCTTCTTGGGCAAAGAACGAATCGTTTGAGATTCAGGAGGATGAAGACGAAATGGATGTTCACCTCGTAAAGGATCACGATACCGAGAGTCGTCATTGGGCCGATCGAACAGCTGGCGATGGAAACTCGGAGAATCCACCGGACGAGGATGACTTTAGTGATTTCGATGAATTCAGTAGTCATTCCGAGGACAATAATAATCAAGACGTCGATGCCACCGAAACGAGTGGCAAGTCCGACGCAACGGAGCAATGTAGAGCAATCTATCAATACTCGGCAAACTTAAACGACGAGCTTAGCTTAAGTCCCGGGGACTTGATAACGGTACATCAAAAACAACCAGATGGTTGGTGGATAGGAGAGTGTAGAGGACGAACTGGAATATTTCCAGCCACTTACGTTCAAGTTATTAATTGAACAACTTACGCTTTGCTTCGCCTCCTGACATTCAGGAATTTAAGCAATGTTTTTCCTTCTGATTCCGAAGGAAAGAAAGGGAGAGCAGGTGCGAATGGGTATAATGATGCATGAAAAATATGTAGATGCAATTATACTGTAAAAAATAAATAACAACAGAAGTTATTAATTATACATATGAACGAACTACCAAAGTATGATTGAAATTAAATGTGACTCTCCTAGAAAAAAGTCAAATTTCACTGTACAAAGAAACATTTTTTATCTTTGATATCGAGTCGTATTGCCCGCGATAGCAATTACTGAACAATACGAAATACGGCGCACAGAAAGAAACCCACTATCTACTACAGATAGTCCACGAAAATATTTGTCAAACGTGTTTTGTACGCGTTCGATACCAATTTTAAACGGCAAGTTACTAAATGCATATTTGTTTGCGTCAATAAAGTGCCAATGATAGCATATACATACATATAGGAACTGTACGGGACGGACAAGATCAGTCGAGGATAAAGTTAATATTTTCGCTACAACGTAACAAATCGTAATAAGGAAAAGGAAAGGAGTTTGTACAACGAAGTAATACCTTTTTGTTTGTATAACTTGTGCATCGTAATTTATAATTAAGTTGTAATATTAAGCATAAGCATAAACACGATTCAAGTCATTTTCATAGAAAGTAAATGTTGTTTCTTCCTTAAAAAAATCAAAGACTGTTTATTCACGCAGCATTCACGCATGAAATTAAATAGCGTGACATGTATATAATTTGTTTAATTTTCGAAATTCCATTGTAAATAGTACTTAGCTGCATTTAATAACTTAAGTGTTTTATGTAACTGAAATTTTAATTAAAGTTCGTTTATTTATCAGCTAATAATACGTTTTTCTTAACTCACTTATACATCTTAATCACAAAGTTCGTCTGCGTAATCCCTCTCCAATTGCATTATTACTTCGTTGATTATACGGGTACCGTTAACTACAACATTAAAATGTTTATCACTATAACCGACATATGGCACGTTTATATTTGTATATTTCATTGCGGAGTAAGTGTATGGTATCTGTACATAGCTACTATATATATCTAATTTTATTATACATATAATAGATCTATCTTACCGCAAAAAGGTGGAATGTTGGAAGTTGCGACAAAGAATGTTCCCCGTTGAGGATAATTTATCGCGTTTATGCCCATTTCGGCGCAAATAGCTTTATCGCACGATTCTGTTGCTAGTTGTATCAGGTTTCGATACGACAAATCCCAATGATGTGCCCAAAAGGTGCAATTATGCTTAACCTCGGATATCAAAGACTCCGTTAAGTAAACGTACGAGCGTCCATGGCTGCATATAGATTTGTTAATTGCTAAAATCAATTTGATATTTTGTCTGAGGAAAAAAGCTTACAGTAATAAGCTCCTTTTAAACTGATAATAAGAAACTCCTTTGAACGTATTTAGCGAATACTTACCTCGAAGAGGAATTGGTAAATATTCAAAATACGAAGAATCGATTTTTACGCAGCCAGGCTGGCTTCTGCCACCGTTTGGATAGAAATCAACATGACCTAATACAAATTGTTCGTCCGTTCGTTCATTCTCGCGATAGCATAAAACACGGTGTATATACAATGTATGTACAAATATCAAACCTATCGGTTCTGGTAAACCTAATCCGATCTCCGAAAGTAATTTCCCATTAGTATGGATAATATCGACGAATGGTGCATCGGATTTGTGAAGTTTCATCGTAGGATGTACATTCTTGAAACAAGGTTGTGCAGGATCCAATCCTGTTATTCTTCGGACTTCCCACTTACTTCCCCTTTTTTTCAGTTCTTTCGCAGCAAATCCGCAAATATGTGCTCCAAGACTATGGCCTACTAAATGCAATGGTCCCCAATTATTGTTGTCGGAATTACCTTGTGTGCTTGTTGTTGCATTCTCTATATGTTCTAGAAATCTTTACAAGACAATAAGCTCCATGAGCTTGTGCGGTTAACACCTATACAAATAGGTACGTAAAGCAGACCTTGCAATTTGATATCCTATTACTTTTGTGTTAACTGCCGCTTTGTAGTAATTCCAAGTATTGCCACCGGCGCTCCAATCTACAATTACAACATTAACGTCGTTCTAAAACATATTAGAGAATAAACAAAATTATTGTTTGAATTACCGATGATAAAAGATTAGAAAACTAACGTTGCTAATAACATCTATTACAACATCCATTACTTTCTAAGGGAAAAGATTCCGTTCGTCTTTTAAAATGTACTTCAACGTGTATGGGAAAGAAAGAAAAAAAGAAAAATTGTAATCTACCCATTGAAGAAATGCTTTTTCCATTTCATTGATCCACGATTGTTGACCATGCGATAAGAATCCGTGAACTATCACGATTGTCCTTCGTTCGATTTGAAAATCTGTCCACTCCAAGCCAAATTGTTTACCGATAAGTACCTGAACGCGTCGTGGTTGTTTTCTCGAAGAAAGTAAAAATTGAACATCCAAAGCATTTTCACTCGAATTACTCATAAAAAACCATTCTAAAATCGCAGCTACTCTTTTTCCTAAACCAAAACAATCCACTTGATCTGATTGGGAATTTTTTCGATGGTCAATAAAACTCGAGGAATTCGAGAGTGTATAAATGAAAGCTGTCAAATTGCTATTACGAAAACTCGATAAATTGTTATCAATACGATCTCCACTTGTATCTATTTTTACATTTTCTTCCAAAATGTGATCCTGCGTGGCAGAAATCGCAGGCAATCTGATGAGCAGTAATGCAATCCACATCATCTTCATTACTGAATTTCTGATCGTAATAAAACATGTCTATATATCTACGTATATACATCTCTATACAATCAAAAAAATTGAAGTCATGACCTAATGATAACGTAACTTACATTGCTAATTTCAAGTAAACTAACACTTCAAAATACATAATTGTGAAAACATCCTTACGTCTTTTCGACATTGTAGACGTTATATTTCAATCGAAGAAAAATATTTCCTTAATATTTTTTTTTAATAATAAACTAACTTTTCTTATTTTTATCTCCAGTGTTAATATAATAAAGCGTCGTTCTTTTTACTAATAATTCTTCGATACGTTAAAATAATAAAGATTTTAAAAAATCCTCAAGTTCATAATATTCTCATAACGTTGAAAGTGTTAATATGAAGGAGAGGCAATAAAATAATTTTTATAATTTCGTTAAAAACAAAAAAATATTAAATTTTAAATACACTCCTATTAAAAGAAGCATTTAATTCGTGCCTGCTTACATTATTATTTAAAAGCGTATCTACAAACATCATCATTTATTACATATCATCTGTACATGATCCAATGAATCGCGCAGTGTTGCGTTATTTGCTATTTTCATTAGCATCGAGAATGAGAAGATAATACATTCTAAAAAATATTGCAATTTATATATTCAATTTTTGCTTCTTCCTTTTCCGTGTTTTTTCTTTTTTCCTCTTCTGGAAAAATAACAAAATAAAACGTTAATATGTGAATATAAATTGAATATAAATGAACGATATACATTTCCTTACCATTGTTTGTTCAAAGTTTACTTGGTTGGATACGTTTGTACTACCTCCTTGAAAAGTACTAAAATCTACGGCTTTATAGTCGAATGTTTTTGATGGCAGCATACCTTTCTTTTTCAACTCCTTAATTATACAGTCCTTTTCTCCTTTTTTTCTTGTGCTATAAACACATTCAATTTATCAATAATTCTTACCTTACGAAATTTTATATATTTTAAGCATTCATAAACGTTATGATATTAAAATTTCAAGATGCTTAGCTTAAAACATAGAACTGAGTAATACGACCAAAAATAAAATAACAAATTTTTGAATATACCTACCGTAACGGACTAACAGTTTCATTACTCGATGCTTGTTTCCGAATTTTTGTAATACTTTCTGGTACATTTTGTTCTTCACTTAAACGTTCAAACGTTTCATCTGATTCTTGTTTTACATACTGAGTAGTTTTGGTTTCTAACATCGGAGTTGGGTTTGAGAAATCATCTTTAATTTTTTTGTCTTGTGTTTCATCTTGTTTGTTAATATTCGAATCTCGTTTTCTTTTACGACCCGACATTTGACTCAGTGGAACTTGAGATGGTTTTTTTGGTAAATCTGACACACTTCCTTCTGTCACCATTTGAGAAACACGTTTAAAATGTTCGTAAACTCTGTTTTTACTCTCTGCCATTTCATCTTCTTTCTTTTTTAGTTCATTCGAATGATTTTCTTCTTCTTGTCTTAGCCTTTCTCTTTCCTGTGCTTCTTGCTCCGCTATCACAGGTATAACCCGTTTGTATCGTTCAAACGGACTTACGAAGAGAAACCTTTTTTTTCTATTACTTTCCTGCTCGTCCATTTCTGCTTCCTCATTCTGTAAACAAGCAAACAACCACGAAAACGTACAACTGTCGATCTTTCTTAATTTTTCTACAAGATAATTAATTTTATTACTCATACGTTACCTCAGACGTAGTTGGGCTGTCAAACACAGTCACTGCATGCTTCATCGCAATATTCGAAATTTGCTCTTCTATTATGTTGTTTTCATCTAACAAACATGGTAAGTCAGCTCGTGCTTCCATACCACTGGGAATATCATGAGGTGAATACATCCACATTTTTGAATTGTTAATAGGATTTCTTTGCGTCAATCTTTGCCTAATATCATCTTCAATGATTGGCTTAATAAGCGGCTGTTCCCTAGCCTTCAATATTATTTTATGTAGTTTTAATAAATTCTGTCTAACCAAAGGAGGAATAGAGTCGCAGCATGCCAAAATTCCTTGCATTTCACGGGGTAATGTTTCAGCTATGTTCAATAACATATGATTTGGCAATACGTAAGCAATACTATCATCTTCCTCTCTGGCAGTTTGATCTCTCCATTTATGTAATTCTTTTAGAGCATAAAGCTGTTTATTATTGAACAATTTCTGGCTCTTTCTATACATAATCATGCAACTTTCCTCCGTCCAAACTGGTTTTATATAAGTCTTTTTACAAATCTCTGTACTTCTGTCGTATACAGCTTTCAAAATATTGACTTGTCCATTAGCAGCGTCTATTAAAGCATTCCTTAATATATCCTTTATGTACAATAAATAATGCGTATCCTCCCTGGCATATTTTATAAGTTTCTCTGGAAAAGGTCTTATTCGCCAATCTGCCATTTGAAAATGTTTATCAGGATCTACATTACAGTAATGTTTTAGTAAATATGCTAAACTTAAGTACGGCAGGTTAAGTTGTTTCGCCGCTTGATGCGTATCAAACATATTTACTACGTACAGAGATAAGTCTCTCTGAAGCCACTGAATGTCTAAATCTGCCCCGTGAAAAACTTTTAGTATCGTAGACTTAGTAAAAATTTCATTTAGCTCGTGTAATTCAGATCGTAACGACAGAGTATCTATCAGGTAATCTGTATCTCCTGTTGAGATCTGCATCAAACAGGTGATTCCTTGAAAGCTTCTATACGAATGATGTTCCAAATCTACAGCAATTTCTTTATACTTTTTTAGATCTTCTATCAACAACTGAATATCCGACGGATCTTTGATCATTACCAATAGCGTTTCATCCAGGGATTTGTACTTTCTTGGTACCGATTTTTTCAACTGATCATTAGGGGGGACAAACATATCCAGCTCGTATTCATAAGGATGACTAAAGACTTCACCATTTTCACCTTCTTCCAAATAAATAGCCAAAGGTTTCAAAGAATTGGGTTTGTCCTTAATTCTAGGACACCAGGGTTTGGAGCTATTGTCAATTTTGTCTTTGAACATTAGCTGCGGCCTTTGAATATTTTTACCAGCTAATAAACGAACAGATTGAATTTTCTCCGTGGCTTGGGATCGATATGCTTGTTTGTTCCATGAACCGTTAACTCCATCTGGTTGACCCTTTGCGCTTGACACCAGCAATTCTACTTCGGTATTCTTAGTGATGCCACATACTTTGTCCATCAAGGCATTCTGCGATACACAGCACGTTTTGGATTCGTAAAAATTAAAATTTAAGCATAGAAAAACACAGAAAGAATATCTTTTGAAAAACTTACGGCTCGGTCCAAAAGCATGTCGTTTGTTTCTAATAAAAGATCAAACTTCTCTTCGATATCAAGATTCGATATATTGCCCTTTATGCCAGCTAACCCCAATAAATGCTGCATAACGTCCACTGACAATTTTGCATTTTCGTCCTTGGCTTTGAGGAAACTAGGAAAACACGAGTAATAATTGAAATTTGATCCAGTTGGTAAACTATTAGCACATTTAATTCCAAGTTTTACGGCATCGAATGCTTCCTAGAATATAACGATCATTTGATACATGATTCTTTGAATAGCGTTCAAAAGAAGAGACAAATTTTTCAAATTAAACATTTCGACAAGTATAATTATACCTGAACGTAATCGTGAAAATTCTCATATCCAGGTATCAATTGGTTAACTTGTTGATTCTCATTTTCTAACGTTTGGCATTTGCCACTGCAATCTTCCGTAGTATCCATGCCGTTAATTATAAGCACTTACTCTTCCTCCTTCGTATAAAATTATTCGATAGCGTGAAAGAAATATACAAAAGTGCAACTACACTGAACGTAACCTACGTACATATGTTCGTGAACATAACCTATAATTTCCAAATTTTGTAACCCTATAGTGAGTATCATGCAAACACACCAACGACAAGTAGCTACCTACATACCGTATTACCGATCTAGCCGTGAATATGGTATAAAAATCTGTTTTCTCCAAAAATCATATCAAGTAACTTTAACAAGTGCTAATTTCGATAATTCTGGTTCCGACGATATTTCACGCATATTGTGATTTGATTTATGATTCTATCATAAAGTAAAGATTATATCCTATATAGAAAAGGAAGTTGGAAAGTAGAGCGCGGTTTGCGTATAATAAAGAATCGTGTCGCACTATATAAAAAATGTCGTTAATATATAGCGAACGATGTTTTTTCTATAGCGGTGTTCGCATCGGCGAAATGCAATCGCAACGAAATTAGCGAAATCGTACGAAACTCTTTTAAAACGCATACACTCGCAATGTAGAAAATGACGTCGAAGGATGGCGCTGGTATCACTATAATCTATCCATTCCCTGTTCTCTCAGTGTTCAAGTCCAAAATTAGTAAATAAAGATGGTGGCAGCGCATGAACTGTGTGCGGTATCGTCACGCGAAAAATGTCTGGTAAAATGAAATGGAAACGAGGAACGTGTACGATCTCTCAGAAAAATTCAAAAGTCGTAGAGACTTAGTGATCGGAGTCACCGCAAAGACGATAATAACAGTGTAAATAGTGTAACTTTCGTATAGTTCCCCGGGAGCGTAAAGCAGCCGCAAAAGAGGATAATTTGGCTCCAGAGTTCACTGTAAGGTACAAATTCTCGCTATTTTTAGACTCTACCCGAGTGTCGATTCTCATTCAGAGCGTTCGTTCGTTCCATCGACGAATATGAGTGTGAAGAAGGGACGTCTATCCCGATTAATCCTGAATAAAGAAACGTTACGAACAAGCGTCGATTTTCTATCGTGGGCGTTTTCGATTACTCAATAACGAAGAAGGAAAGCCCGTTGTCATCGTCGTTGTCCTCCTCTTCGTCGTCGTGGTCGTCGTCGTGGTCGTCATCGTGGTCGTCGTCGTGGTCGTCGTCGTCGTCGTGGTCATCGCCGTGATCGTGGTCGTGGTCGTGGTCGTGGTCGTGATCGTCGTACACGACGTCGACGTCACTCTCGTTCTCATTACTGTATTATCTCGGAATGACGTCCACTCGATGTTTCCTTTTACGTTTATATAGCGAACGATAACGATCGAAATAATTAACGGATGTTCCTAAAGAACTCTTCGAAATATCAGAATGCTATTTTTATCGGCAGGAACCTACATACCGCGCTACGCGCTTTAGTTGCATACGATGCACAAATACATGTACGCACACAGTGACATACATTTTATTTAACCCAATTGATAGAACGATTCTCGCGTCAATCGATACGTCTTATTACCCGCATCGGGAAATGAATTTTGCTGATTCTATCACCTATTACTGTCTCGTTCTTACCGACAATATTTACATCGAGTTGCACCGTATACACTTGGACTCACGGAATTCGATTTCGATCCTGACCTTAGCAATTTGTCGAAGAACATATAGTAACTCTGTCTTCTCGCGACGTTTTATTCGAGATTCCCTCGAACGTTCTCTGTTCGACGCTTTGTCTTTTCCCTAACATTGGCTCTGTCCTCTTTCTCTTTCTTTCTTCTGTTGTTAATTTTCTTTTCCTCGTTAATACGGGTTTAACGTAATACCACGAAAGATTTACGAGGGCAGAAATAGCATAGATCCAGATGGTCGCGAATGAAATTCACCGAGTAGTCTATTAATTCTTGGTGACTCAAACTTTTGTCGCGAGAAATTGCGATCCACGCGTACAATCACCCACGACGAACGTACAGAGATTCATTCATATATGCAATGCGAGTCGCGCGATGGAATAATAAGGGTTTTAATAATAATACGTGAATCACAAGATGCCATACAAGCCACCGGATGACGTCACGTTCAAACGACATCCTCTGGCCCGATAAACATTCTACGTATATCGAACAGTTTCGAGAAGCACTTTCGCGCTGCTTTCTCTATGGTCGTTCGTAGCGAATGTCGACGAACTGAAAGTGAGCGCAAACGGAGCTGTTAACGGTGAAACGATTATCGGGCAAACGGCTGATATAACGGCTTCGAAACAGTAGCAGATCGCGTTCGAAATTTCGAAAGTTTGGGGAAACAGAGGAGAGAGGAGCGGAGAGAGCCGACGAGTAGCTCGAAGACGCAGAGCGGTGCACGAAGATTCGTAATCCGTAGCACCGATTTGAAATAGATGAAAGAGGCGATAGGATCGGAAGAGACGTAACAAGGAACTAGAGGGAGGCGCGCGTGCTCGTACGGTTTATCGTCGACGTTTCGAGGTCGCGGGAAGAAAATCAAAGTTGGCAAATTTTTCGAGCGATCGTTGCCAAACGGCGCCTTCGCGCGTCGACCCTCTAGTTCGCGCGAATAGTTCCGCTTTAGAAGGTTTGCCGACTTGAAAAATTTCGCCGAAAAGCAAGAAGTAGACTGGACGGGAAGGGGGAGAGAAGGAGAGCGAAGAAAGAAGGAAAAAAGGAGAAGAGAGCGCGTCGGATTTGGAAGATACGACACCGCGAAGTCGCGCGAATCGGCCGTGCGATCGGCCGCGCGCGTTTATTTCTAATTGCTCGGTCGAATTTATCTCGCGTTCTTTCAGACTTCGCGCGTTGACAGAAGATATTTTAGACTCGGTCTATAAATAAGAGGTAAAAATTATCATGACCTGGCTACATCGTTCCTACTAGCGCTGCATCGAAATCGCTCAGCGACGAACGCTCGTTCGGCTCGCGTCATCCGATCGTCGAATCGATCGCGATCTCCAGCTGTGTTTTCCGCCCTGTCCAGTCGACGTCTCGTTTCACGAACCGCTGCTCTCGTTCGATCGAAAAACGTTGGCGATCGACCACCGATTTGGCCAGGAAGTGGAGAAAGAGAGAAAAAAGGGGAAATGGAAGTCATTAGGACATCAGCCCTGAAGCTGGTCTGCCCACGCGGCGGGTCTACGTGCCCGCTAAAAATATCGAAACGCACCACGATCGAATATCGAGAACGAGAAAGACTACGTATGCGCGCGCGAGCGCGCGTGCGATTTTCTACGGGCACGTGTTCCGTTCCGATCCGCCACGATTCTTCGACGATTCGATCCTCGCGTCGTTTCTTTTATTTCTTTCATTATTTATGTCTATATGATCCTTTAGTATACTACACAGCCTTTTAGTTAGTATCGGCTGCTGAAGAAAAATTCACCGATTCGCAAAATTTGATTTCCGTTGTTCGCAATTACGCGGATAATGGAATTGCTGACGGATGGGGAATCGCGGAGTCAGACTGGACGATCTAACGGAGGAAAGAAAGAGACGGAAAGCGAAAGAGCGGTCGGGTCGTTTCCGTGAAAAGCTACGCTGCTTCTCGTTTGGCACGCGTGTTGGCGTGGCTTCTGCGTGACGATCAGCCAAACGAGCTCGCCGCGAGGAAGTCAAGGTGGGCCTCGAAAAATATTCGTACGCTTTTCGGCGAAGGAAAGACACAAAGGTATACGCATCGAGGTTACTCACCGAGGTAGCCAGGCAAAGCGAAGCGAAGCGGAATTCGCTTGGAAACGGAGGCCAAGAGTGTGAGGATCGCACGAGCGGTCCAGCCAAGCTTTTCGCTTTCGTTTCGTTCGCGATCGTCATTCTCCTTTCTAGGTTTTCCTTCGTCCTCGAATCGCGAACCATTCTACTTGTTATCCGTACTCGTTGTCGTGAACGATGCAGAGATATCTGCGCGTCGTTTTCGCTTTCGGTGTCTTTCTCCGACCGTGTAGCCGGTCGTTTGGAGACAACGGAGGAAAAGAAACGAACTTGCGCTGTCGGGAGAAACAACGAGATTTCGGTTCGATGAAATCGTATATCGATTGGATTCGACTGGATTCGTTGGAATACGGTTGGCAGCGCGCAGAGCGCAGACAGGAAACGAGCGTGCGTCGTCGGGGGGGTAAGCGTCGCTAGAGCCGTTGATCGGCGGGAGAGACGCACGCCGGCGTCTCGCAACCGAAAATAAACTCACCGCATTTTGTCCGTCTGTCCTTCCTTCTCGGTTTCACCGTAAATCCGATAATCGTACTCTGCCTCTTTGCCGTTATCCTCGATCGCGAGACCGCGGGCATTCAGCCACCGCTTCGAACCTCCAGCTTGGAGGTCGACCCTAACAACGAGTCATCTTTCGAAAAAAATAATATCTCTCTCCCCACCCTGCCCATCTCTTTCTAGTCCGGTTGAATACGACCTCGTTGCCGATCCATCGTGTGCGTCTCGCACCGCGAATACAACACCGTTCCAATCGTTTTTTCAACGCGGACACTCGATATCCTTCGATAGAATTCTCTTAGTAAACGAGCATCGACGGAAACAGCTGATGAAACGAACCATCACCACCACCACCTCCTCCTCTTCCTCCTCCTCCTCCTTCTCCTGCTCCTCTTTAAACCGTAAAACCTTAAAAGTACTCGATATTACACCGGTACTCGCTTTGTTTTCAGATAAAAATAAGAAAAAATGGTGGTGGGCGAGGCGAGTATACACAACATAATGGGAGGAATGGAGAGCACGGGCGGGGTGCGACTTCACAATCACAAACGGAAATTGAAGCAGAGGTATGAAGCGGAGAAGACCGGGATTCTAGACGATTGGGGGAGGGGGCAGTAAGATTCGCGTGTTCGCTAAATACTTGCTGGGACGTACATAACGCGAGATGATAAGATAGTAGTATGTAGTCGCGTTGCAGACATCACGAGCACGCGAATCAATCCGTATTCCTTTTCTCTTGCTGTCAGGTTCGACATCATCAAGAAGCTCGGTCAAGGTACTTACGGAAAAGTTCAATTGGGAATCAACAAGGAGACCGGGCAAGAAGTGGCGATAAAAACTATTAAAAAATGCAAGATAGAAACGGAAGCCGACTTGATCAGGATACGAAGGGAGATTCAGATAATGTCGAGCGTTCAACATCCCAACATTATTCACATATACGAAGGTACGGGCTTGTCTGTCTCGTCTGGTCCGGTCTGGTCTGGTTCTCGTCTGGTCTCGTCTGGTCTCGTTTCTTCCAGAGATCGGAACTCTGATGTCGATCGCGTTTTTCCAGTGTTCGAGAACAGGGAGAAGATGGTGCTGGTAATGGAGTACGCGGCCGGTGGCGAACTCTACGACTACTTGAGCGAGCGCAAGGTGCTGACGGAACACGAGGCTCGACGAATATTTCGACAGATAGCCACCGCAGTCTTTTACTGTCACAAGCACAAAATCTGTCACCGGGACTTGAAGCTGGAGAACATATTGCTAGATCAGGTTGGAAACGCGAAAATCGCGGATTTTGGCTTGTCGAACGTGTTCGACGAGCAACGACTGTTGAACACGTTCTGCGGCAGTCCGCTCTACGCCAGTCCCGAAATCGTCAAGGGTACCCCATATCACGGCCCCGAGGTCGACTGCTGGAGCTTGGGTGTTCTTCTCTACACTCTGGTGTACGGTGCCATGCCCTTCGACGGCTCCAACTTCAAACGACTAGTCAAACAGATCTCACAGTCCGACTACTTCGAACCTAAGAAACCGTCGCGTAAGTGTTGCTCGTAGCTCGCTGTTTCTCCGTCTTCGAGTAGCGTCAACGTGTTTTCACTAATCTCGTATTTCTTCCAGCCGCCTCCCCTCTTATCAAAGACATGCTGACCGTTTGTCCCGCCAGAAGAGCCGACATCGAAAGGATTTGCACCCACTGGTGGGTGAACGAAGGTTACGAGCAGAATTGCTTGGACATTGCAGAGGACTTGGCGGCTCAAACTCCCGTTCGGTTGGACTTGCTGCTCTCTCTGGTACCACAGTCCGCGAGCGCGGAGAAACTGGTCGTTGGGGACCAGCAGCCAGCCGCAGCGGACGTTCCGAATAACGTGTCTTCCGAAACTCTGATACCTACCAGATGCCATTCTGTCGGCAGCCTGATGGAACTGGATCAGAGCGGTTCCGATAGACGGATAAGAAGAGAACTAATCGAGGAGGAGCAGAGGACTGCTCCGATCGGTGGCGACGCCAAAAGGAAATTGGAGACAACGCCGTCGATGGACGAAACGGCTGCCGCCGATGCCAAGAGGAAGGAACGATCTCGAAGGAAGGAAAAGCGGGACGAACCCGAAGCTAGAATGTACAAATCCGCGTCCAGGTAATCGATACGAAGCCTCTTCGTCGCGCCAACGTCCTTCCCATTTGACTCGTTCGTTACTCTCTGTCTTTCTTTCTTCTTCTTTCCCCCTTTCAGGCATCACTCGGCGCCAATTCCAAACTCGATCACGGAGGAAGCTATGGAGGTGGATCCAATGGTAACCGTTCCTATCAGCAAGACCGTCGACTTGAACAAGATCGAATCTACGGCAGCTTGTCTAGAATTAATCAAAGAATGTAGCGAGAGGTCACCGAGCAAGGAGAGAAGCAAAACGCCGATGATTCACGAACCGGAACAGCGACCACTCGCGGTAGACGAATCCCGGCGAATCTCGTCGGAAGACCGCGCCGTCGCTAATCACGACGAGGAGCGCCTGCCGGACGAACGCCAGGCGAAATCGTTGGACGACGGACACCGTGACGAATCGTCGAAACGTTCGGAGATGGCGCTCGATCAAACGATCGCGTGTTCCGCGACTACCGCCTTCGAACCATCGAACGAGAAGACTCTGTCCGGAAACGAGAGGTTCGAGAGAACGTCGTCGACCGCCGGTCAAGAGGAGTCGATCAACCTCGAGGCGACTCAACGAGAGTTTAAGAAGCTGAAAGAAAAGGCGCTCTCTCTCGATTCGGAACTTTCCAACGAACCGCGAGACGCTCCCGCGAAGACGTTCGAAAGGAGACGCTCCAAGATATTCGAGACCGCGGAGAAGTTCAATCAGATGGCGTCGAACGTGGAGAACGAGAAACCTAAAAAGATCTTTATACCCGGCGTGAACGTCGGAGGGGCAAAGCGCGTGTTCGAAAGAAAGGCCAGTCTCTCTTCCATTGGCACGCCTCCGCCTACGAAATGCGTCGCGTCCAAGATGATCATCGACGTTCCTACGACGGATACGAAGAAGAACGAAAATTCGAACGACAAGTCGAAGCCAACGCGAATCGAGCGCGAGGAACAGGAGGAGCAGGAGCAGGAACAGGGAGAGGAAAACGAAGAGGAAGGAAAGAAGAAGGAAGAGGCGAAGAAACGGGCTATCGACATAATAAGTGGTGCTATTGGAAAACCACCTATGCAAAGGAGGATAAACGGATCTCCGCCAATCTCGCCCTCGAGCCAAGAACCAAAGAAACTTCCGTCAAAGATATCGGTTGGTACGAACGATTCGCGTTCGACCACGCAATCCTCGGCTACGACACCCACCGAAACCAACTTCTCGTTCGATGAGAAAACAGCGGACGCGGACGGACGAACGACGGCAAGATCGACGGTAAGATCGACGGTAGATCGGCGAACGAGAACGTTCCAACCGTGCACGCGCTTTTATTTGATCGAATTTTTTCAGATCTCGACAGGAGCGTTCGACAACGATAACGACGACGGCGACAACGACGACGACGAGCCGGAAGAACCAAAAATGTCCAGCAAAATGGAAATCACTCTAAAGAGCGCGACTCTACCCAGACCACGAAAGACGAGCAAAGCCGAGATCTCCGTGACGAGCGCGAAACCTTACAAGGCCCAAACTCCGTTCGCGTTCAAATCCGAACTCGAGGCCAAGATCGACGCGTTTCAGCCACAGAAACTGCGAACGCAACGGTCGGAAGTGGCATTTCCCGTTGCAGCCGCGGTACCGCAGACCAATCGAAGCTCCAGCTTGGAACCGGAAAGCCGACCGAGGAGCGGTGCGCCGAAGGAGAGGATAATTCCGATTCAGGTATTGAACGCTGCAACTCCACCGATGTCTAATTCGTGGCTTCTTGATCCGTTCGATACACGATTTCCAATGACAGATGGAAGCGGATCATCGGCAGTCGCGACATTCGTCGACCACGCCTCCACCTTCCAAGCCACCGCCGATGCCTCAAAGATCGGTTTCGCAGCGGTCTGGCTCGTTGTCTCGTCAATCGACCGCGGACTCGGACACCGATAGCGCTCTCGGATCGACCGTTGGTCCCGAGCCGATCCGAAAGAGTCCACGAGAATATATTATTCCCATCGCCGTGGAAGGCGGTGGATACGTGACCCCCAGATCCGGTAGCGTGGAACCTGAGAGCAAGACCGGTGGCACACCGTCTAGCGCCAACGTGCCCCGCTCCAGATTCGGTAGACCTCGAAGAATGAGCTCCCTGTTGTCGGATGCCAGCGAGGATGAATCGCCGTTCTCTTCGTTGCACAGGTAGGGCGGCTTTCTCTTCGTTCCGAGCTCTCTTGCTTTCGACGCGCGTTCGAGCGTCCGATCGACAGCAAGGAGTCGATGATACGCGTTTTTCGTCGCTTGCAGGGACAGCGAGGATCTGTTGCAACGACACATGCATCGATTGAGAAGTTCCCGGCCATCGAGACAGCCGCCGGAACACGTGGACAGCTTGTCCTCCGGCGAGGACGACGACGACGATGGATTCGAATTGTTAACCGCCGAAAATCTATTCTCCACTCTGCTGTCCAGAGTGCGAAGCTTGACACAGAGATTGAACGTGGACGACAATCGTACCACCGGCTTCCCAAGTTCCCGCCTGTTTGGAAGACTAGGATCCAATTCCTCGCAGGCGTTGTGGGGTCTAAACAAACCACTGTCGAGGTAATTTATCGATGCCGTCCGGCCATTCTTTACCATCTGTCTTTCTCTCTTTCTCGCGCGAGATTGCTGAAATGTCGAGGATACCTAATGACAACGGTTCAACGCTTGTTTGTGCAAGCTACCAGACGTATGTCGAAACGAGGACCGTGACTACGTGAGTCCAATTGTTACAACAACTTTAGAACAATGTAGTCTATGCCGATTATTTTAGAAGGTAGCGCAAAATATATCACGAGTATTCTATCTTGAACGTATCGGCTCGCTGTAATAATAACGGCCGTTCTCCTCGCCGTTCGAAACGCGTACAGAGTAGACACGCGCACGCAACGTTTCTGCAAACGACTTTTGCCTCCTCTCACGCTTCTTATACGCTATACCGCTATATGTATATATATATATATATATACGGACTCGTCCTCGGTACGAAAGGTTGGCCGTTGGAGCTGCACAGCCAACGAATGGATGCGTTTCGTTACGTTGACGAGATCGGAAGAATAGTTTCTTTCGACCAACGACCAATGGAACGCGCGTGAAAGTAAACGTTCGCAATCCGTAGGAAATCACGCAAACGTTTTATCTGTTTGGAACCTAGGCGGTTGTCGGAGTCGCAGTTCAGGCATTCGCTCGGTCGAGAGGGTGACATACTCTCGAGGAAAGATTGCGCGAACACGTCGAGCCCAGGAACTCCGAGCAGTCCAGGATCGCATGGTAATCCTTCGAGGGAAACGATATTCGATGTCGGCAGTAACACTTTACCAAGAGGTAAGAGAAAACCTGCAGAGGATTATTCTACGATCGTTCTACAAATTTTACCGTACAAAAACAATCGTATAGTGCTGCGAAATGAATCGTTCGTATCCAACGAGGGTGAACCCTCTGCGTTCCATGTTCCACCTTGCTCGTCGTCGAGTTTCGACGGAAGCAACGATCGCCGAACGGATCGTCGAATGGATCGCCGGATCACAAACGGTTCACGCGGCTCGAGATTCGACCCAGTGTCAAAATGTTCTCGTAAGTTTGCGTCGATCGGGCTAACGATCGATGCCAGATATTTCTCACGTTGTGTCACGGTTCGTGAGAAACGAGCTTCCGCCTATTCGCGATCCTATTTAACAAGATATATTTAACGAGGATATATTTTGTCACTGGTTGAAATCGCAAGCCGTACGAGAAAATGCCGAATGCGTTTACTCGGTATGCATTTTCTGGTACAACCTAGCTGTTGTCGAGTCGTTGATAGACAGAGCGTATCTTTTTCTTTATTTTTGCCGATCACCCTCGCCCTCCCCCCTTCCCTCCGATCCTCTTTCTCTCTGTAACCCACTTTCTCCGTCGATCATCCATCTTTCCTCCCCTTGCCGTTTCTTTTTCATTTTCTTTTCTCTTTTCGTCTCTCTTCCTCCGCCGAGTATCTTTTTTCCGATGTTCTTGCCTGACGATGTTTTTGCAACATTTGATACTAACCTCGTTTAGAAATATATAAAGATATATGTGGTTCGTGTTTGGCACAGGTGGGTAAACGTTTCAGTGATTTGCGACGCGTATAGCGAAATCGAGAAGGTCGGCTGATCGAAACGTAACCGGTACTCGCGCGTCTCCTTTTGAATTTTGGACGAGAGAGCACCGGTTTTTTTTCGGTGGCGGCTTACACCGGCTTCTTCGTTGCGCAAAGTACAAGCGCGCGAACGAGATACAGTTTTCTAAGCGCATGTCTGCACCGTGTTCTTTGCAAACGGTACCTGCCTGTTGTTCCGTTTTTCTTTCCTCTTCTTCTTCTACTTCTTCTTCTTCTTCTTCTTCTTCTCACACTCTTTTTCTTCATTTTTTCCGCGATAGAACGCAGACCGAAGACACGCGATTACGCGATCAAGCATCGAACGATTAATTTCCGCTCGCGTTCGAACGAGTTTGAGCATTAAAATTACTCACAGACGTGACTCGCCGTACTTTGCCTAACATATATAGAAGCCCGTAATACACGCAGTAGTAGCGAGTTGCGATGTTGTTGATTTACATACTATCCCATTAACACGAGCAGCCGCAATTCACTTTTCTTCTTTAATTTATTCAGTGTCACGCTAAAGTTTACTTTTTATAAAGCATGATTGCACACGTTACCCATATACACGAATACACGAGGAAATTCAGTTCTATTACTCTCCAAGATAAAATCCATCTTTGATGAAAATTTACGCATCTACTTCGCATCTTCAGTCTATCGTCGACTCTTCAATCAGCGATCGGAGCAGATATTCCAGGGTTGATATTTTCGGTATACGCGCACCGTCCCACCACGATCGCTTCGTATTCGATCGACGAAACCTCGATCCGTGACACACGAATCGGCTGCACATTTTCTTTCGCTTTCTTCTTCGGTACCACGTTCGTAACCGCACGTTCGTAACGTCACGGTCGTTGGATCGAAAAAGAAAATCGAAGAAAAGCAAAGTTGGCCGTAAAATGAGAACGGTGAGGAGAGGTGAGATTTGGGAGGGGGCGCGTTTCGATCGAAAGAAGGATGCCAGAACCGACGAGATCGCTCGAGTAACCGATTTTTCCAAACCATTGCTAACGAGAGTTTGTTCCGCGCGAAGCGACGCCGGCCGGAAGCTGAAATTCTTTCCTCCTTATACGGTTCAATCGCATGGTTCGATCGCGTGGTTCGACAAAGCAACGAGTTTCGCAAGACGGAAACCCGACCTAACGGTCTAACGCCTGATCATCCATTTTCAACGCGACCGGCGTAATTCTCGTGCGATTAATCGGCAAAGATGGTGGAAAGGTGGCATCGTTCTTTCGTCGGTCGGGCAACGAACGAACCGTGCCGATGGTGCGATCGATTATCGAAAATATACACTGGAAAATCACGGTAGAATCGTTTTGTCCAAAAAGGTGTAACTGACGGTTTTTTTCTCACGGTTGTTGCAGCGACCGTGCGAGTGACTCTACGTAGGCGGGCGGATGCTAATCCCCAGTAGGCAAAGCAAGTTAGGTACTACTATGCCAGCACACTTTTATCCGACGAACGTCACCTCGTCGCTCTGTTGCCGCACGATCGATCGCGCGGATGTTCGCGATCGTTCGAGCGACGTGCGGCCGACGTTCCGATGTTTGCGCGACACTCGGCCCAAACTCTGCACACCTACCGAACATCAAAGTTGCGATATCACGCCGGCCACCGCCGCGCTCCGCTCGTCGCGTTCGTCTCGCGCGCCGCGTGACAAACGAAAGCCGACCCGGAGAGAAGGAAGATCTCGCGTCGATCGAGCACGCACGCTGCTGAACGAGAAGACGCGGAAGCGATTATGCGAGTTTCCGCCGCTCGACGGACGCAGCCCGGCAATTCGATCCATCGACTGGGTCATCGCGCTTTTTTGAAGAAATAACGCCATCGTCTCGCTGTCGATGCGCGAACACCAGCGATGGATCGATCGATCTCCGAGACCACGTATCCGCTGTGTACCGTCGAAAACTTACGCTACTAAGAGGAAAAGATACTTGGAAAAATTGTACACCGCGAGGCGAAAGGAGCTAACCCTTGTTTGAGATGGCTGATATTTGTTGTGTTTTTAAGAGTTTAAATAACAACGTTTTATTACTTTTACATTGTTCTCAGCATGCTTTGATAACGCTATCATATCGTATTTAATACCGTACACTCTCTTCTGCATTATCCTCGACTTGAGTTTACACATTTGACGCGTTCTGATTTTCGTCGCTCGGCACGACATGCGTATTTATTTCGATGTTACTCGACCGCCAAATCGTTGATCTTGCGAATCCTGAACGAGTCGCTTTAACGTTTCAATCGAGAGTTTAACGCCGCTCGCACCAACCGGTCCAGCTTCCAATGGATTCGCAATGGATTCGCAAAGCCAACCATCGCGCTCTCCAAATACCGTTCTGATTTCTTGAAATCCACTAAAAACCTATAACCTAGTGCCCGTACGCATATAGAAAGCCTCATATGCTGCATGTCATCGTTCGGCGAGTATACGAGTTTACTCTTGACAATTTCTCGTGTCGATATACTTGAAGACGTATGTCACGTACGTACCTATGTACGTATGCATATATGTATGTATGTATTTATGTATCTATATATATATATATAGATATATATACACATCCGCGTGTGCCTGACGCGTGTATACGTGTGAACGTGCGCGTGTGCGTGTGCGTGTGCGTGTGCGTATGCGTGTGCGTGTGGTACGTGCCCGTACATCCTCGTCGATGTACATTTTGAAAAGGGGGATGGTATCGCTACAGCAGTACCGATTACACTGTACAAACCCCGAAAGTGCCAGACATCGAACTATCGACGCCTTTGCCCGTTTAGCGGCGCGTTCGGTATCAGTCCGTCCCTCGATTCGTTCGTTTCGTCCGTACGTTTCGTATCGTTTTCCAAGTCCTTTCGCCTCCTTTTTTCCCCATCTTATCTTTGCTCTTCTTCTTTATTTCTGTTTAAATTTCGTTTCCTGCTACGGCATAACGGTACAGAGAGACGATCGTTCTCGAACACCTTCCATGTAACGTTGGATCGAAACAACCGGATCAAAGAACCGGGTTGTTCGTTTCTTTTCTTTTTTTTTTTTTTCTTTTCCTTTCCTCCTTCTCCCTTTATCGCGTTAGGATACGCCGCGCGCGGGCAAACTCGTTCATCGTTCGATTCAGTGGCCTTGGAGCCGTTTCTCTCTCACTATCTTTCTTTCTTTCATCGGTTAAATTTATTTATTAATTTTTCGAGAAATTTTATAAGAGACGGAAGAAGAAATTTCATGTATGTAGAAATAAAGGAGTGTAAATATGGAGAAAGTCGGAGTATTTTATCCGCCTCCCGCATAAAGACAACGGCGAAACTTTGGACGATTGGCCCGAGAACACATGTCATCCGGAGGTTTGTTTTTCAGATAAAGTAGCACGCGAAGACGTAGAAGCGGAAGCAACGCGAATGAAAAAAGAGACGCAGGAATCGTTAGAGCAAAGCTTCACGCCGAGCTTGACCAGACGATTGGGCAGAACGTTGATCGAGCAAACCAGACGATCGTTGACGAGATCACCGTCCGTTTCGCGCGAAGGCCGGGCCCGTTCGGCCGAGAGAGACGCGTCCGAGGCGGCGTCGTCGTCGTCGGCGGCGGTCGACCGATCCGTCTCCACCGTTTCCGACCAGTCCGAGTACAAGCACCGGTCGGCGAGCGATCGACGGGCCATTAGGAGAACCAACAGCCTACTGGAATCGGCAACCGGATCGCTCGCCTCGCCCCGTCGCACCGTCGTCGGTCTCTTCGACGACGAGGATGATCTCGCGGATCATCGGCACCTGCACGGTCGTTCCTCCTTCTTCTCCACGTTCCCCAGGGACACGGTCGCGCGTGGCAATCTCGGCAGATGGTACAACGAAACTGGCGGTGGTCGAGCCAGCACGGGCAGACTGCGAAAGGACAGCTTCCGCTCGTATCGCACGGACAAGATTCAAGAAGAGACGTCGGACGACGCGTTCGCCGGCGACAGAAGCGGCTCGATCTCCGAGTACGCATCGACCTCCGCCTGCGACTCGAACACGAACCCGTTGGACGACGACGCTTCGCCGACCGAGTCTTGCACCAACAACGCGGTCGACTACAAGCCCGCGTACAAGTCGGATCCCTCGTCGAGAAACTTGGAGAACAGGTTGTTAGCCGCGGAAAACTTGATCAGGGAATCGAAACTGAAGAACTTGGGCTCGTCCGGCGGCGTAAATCTAGCCTCTAGCTACCGGGACACGGACAAATGCGAGAAACGATCGTTGATCTCGGCGGCGGAAACGCCTGGAGTCTCGGCAACCTCGAAGCGGCGATCCTGTATCCCCAGCCTGAGGCTGCGATCCGGCTCGTTGACCAGAGAGCCGAGCGCGGCCGTCGACCGGCGAAAATCGTTGGCGGACTCGCAGGACGTGGCGAATCTCGTGGCGCGAACCCTCGTCCCGGAAAGGTCGCTGCTGAGCAAATTTTTCAAGACCGCCGCTAGCCGATCGGAGAACGAGCCGACCAGGGACAAGGAGAGGGATACGGAGGTAGAGAAGGAGAAAGAGAAGCCGCAAAAGTCGAAACAACGCCGGATATCGCGATTCCTACGGCCGGACTTTTTCGATACGCCCAGAGAGGAGAGTCGTTACGCGAAAGAGAAGGAAGCGCAGAAGGCGGCGGAGAACGAACGCCGCAAGTCTCGGTTCATCAAGCGGAAAAGCGAGAACAAGGACGCGGCAGCGGTGTCGAAAACCACCGTGCCAACGACCACGAGCCGAGAAGGCAGCGTCGAGACAGAGAAGAAACGGGAGAAGGAACTGAAGAACGAGATCAATTATCGGAGAAAGGATCGATGCTCGCGGGAAAGGGAAACGACGGCAACGGAAACGACAGAGCCGGTCGAAGGTTCGCGAAACGGATTTCTGCACTCGTTGGAGAAGAAGCTCGAGAGTCTTCGGTGCAACGACGAACAGCGTGCGTCGGGCCGAGAGAAGACGACGGTGAAGTCGGCAGCGAGCGACGAGCGAACGATCGGCAACGAAGCGTCGCGTGAGCGATCCGCGCCTCCGGTCGACCGTCGTCTATCCTCGGCCTCGAACGAACGCGTTACCCTCGAAAGGGCGAGCAGCGTCGAAGATCTCTCCCGGCCGAAAAACCCGAAGCGAAACTCTCCGAAGAGCAGAGTCTCCTCCGTGCTCGGTTTGTTCAAGACCGTGGATTCGAAACAGCTGGCGAACGGCACGCGATCGCAGACCACGATCCTCGGTAAGCTGAAGAAGAGCCCGCCGAAGGTGCTTGCGGATCTTACGTCCGTCGAGGATGCGACCACCGCTCCTATCGTCGGTAGCAAGATACCGACCAAGCTGGTCGCCAACGCCGACGCCAAATCCACGAAGAAGATCGGCGAGACGAACAAATCGGACAAGCCGGAAAAACGCGTCTCCTCGTGCGAATCTTCGAGGCGATTCTCGTCGAAGGAGGGACCGAAGCAGGACGGAACACCGTCGACCGCGAAGGAGAGGAGCGCGTCACGCGAGAAAGAATCGGCCGGGGAGAGAGGTAACTGGAACCGAGACGCGGAGCAAGGATCGACGGATACGAGACGCGAAAAACCAAACGACGACGAGAAAAGATCGACGGAGAAGAGATCCGTGGCGATCCCGGGCAACAGAGGTAAACGAGCGAATCGGTGTTCGCTGGAGAACGGCGCCTCGTCCACGGAACCGAGCAGATCCGAGAACGCGGAGAAGAAGACGGGAAAACCGACGAAAAAGACGTGCGAAACGTCGGAGAGCAACGATTCGGACGGCGTAAAAAAGAAGAGAATAGTACGAGTGACGAAGAAGGTGGTGAAAAAGTCGACGGTCTCCGGCGGTGGGACCGGCGACAAATCCATCGACAAATCCATCGACAAATCCATCGACAAATCCGGTGACGCCGATAAAACGTCGGAAGGAAAGGAGAAGCTCGCGAAACCTCGAACGAAGAAAAAGGTGGCCGGTAGCTGCGACAAGAGTTCGGTCGAGTCAAAAGTCGCGACCGCTGGCGCGAAGGTCGGCAACGCGGAAGAAAACGGGCTTGGGACGGAATCGGGGGACAAGAGCGAGGAAAGAGCTGCCAACGACCATCCCGAGGAGGAAACGGTCGAGACGGAAACCAACAACGATGAACCGACGAAAATCCAGCGGGAGTCTCAACGACCGAACAGGAACAATCTGAAGCTCGATCTGTCCAAGATACCTCAACACTCGTTCAGGAACGCTACGCCCAAGAGAGATTCGCCGAAATCCGATTCCCCGTCGTCGACGACTAACCAAGATCTCCCCGGCAAGCTGATGGAATGTCTGTCGAAGGTGACGCATCGCGCCAGCATCGCCGGCAACAAGATAATCGTCGACAAGCCGTTGCGCGCGCGAGACGTTGCCGAACTGAAGAGAGAGGTGACCGAGTGCGCCAAGATCATCGAGAGCCACGCGGAATCGGCGGTGAACGCGGTGCAAAGTGCTCCGGAAGAGAGAAAGTCGAGCGCGATTCCTTCGGAAGTTTCGACGGAGAACGACCGGCCAGTAACGAGCGCAACTACCGCCGTCACCGGCACCGATTATCCGAACGACGTTCTTTCGCCGATGGACGATCCCGAGAGCTTCGATTCGTGGTCGATCAGCTCGGCGGAATTGAGCCACGCGCGACCGGACTTGCACTCGCCCACGTCTCCGTCCCATTCGTTGTACGCCAGAAACGACAACTCTGACAATTCGGAATCGGTGATCGATCGAATACGCAGACGGAGCTTCTACTCGCGGTTCAACGATAGACGAAGACCGTCGTTGACGGCTCCGCCGCCGGGCGTCGCTTTGCCCGGTAGCGCGACGCTACCGAGAAAATTCAGCTTCAGCGGACACCGCGAGCACCGGGATCGCGGTAGATACGGAACCGGATACGCCGGATTCGCTTCCGCGGTTACCTCGAAGACCGGTGGCAGCGGCGGCGGCGGCGGCAGCGGCAGCAGGTACGCCACGGACAAAAGGTACGGTTTCTATAGCGAGGACGGTGTCGCGATAGATCGTCGCAATCGATCGCTCGACCGAGCCGCTCGCTACTCCGACGCCGGCTACGTCACAGACCTCAAGTCGCCGACCGAGCACCCGGTCGTACTCTCCTCGTCCTACGATCCTCTCAGAAGGTATCTCAGGTCGCCGACCTTCGACCTGTCCGCCTCCAGGTCGAGATATCACAGTGTCGACTTTACCGCGGATCCGGATCTAGCCACCGTGTACAGACCTTCTGCTTCCAGCTTGTCCAACGACTCTGTCAGCCTCGGCTACTCCTCTCTGCCGAGAAAGTACGCGATCGGACTTGCCGAACCGAAAACCGTCCAGTACTACGAGGAGTTGCTGTCTCCGAGCACCGCGGACTACTCGCCGTCCAGGAGGTCGCCGACGTGCAGCGAGTATCCGACTAGGTGCGAGAACGGCTACTACAACGGAAATTCAGATCTACGAGCGAACGCTGCGAAACGGAAAACTAGCACGGAGAACGCGAGAACGCTGGAGCTTTACGATGATACCGATCCGATTTCAGCCGCTTCCTGCGACGAACGATCCACGGAACAGAGGAGGTAATCGCTCGTCTCTCCTTCTCCTCCTCCTCCTCCTCCTCCTCCTCCTCCTCCTCCTTCTCCTCCTCCTTATTTCATCGACGCTCGTAATATCGCGTTTCCTTTGATTTTCCAGGAGCAAAGGCGAACGTACGACCCAGAGGAAACATTCGCTTTCCACGTCCGCTGATACGACGAGCCGTTGCGCCAACGACCACAGTTAATCTCGTTTTCGTCAATTCGCGCGACGACGCTTTACTCGCGCACCCAACGTCCCGCTACTTTTGTTCGTTGCACGCATTGATTCCAGCGTTATCGTCCACGTTTCTCGCCCAAGAATCGGTAACGTGCGTTACGGTATACGCGTGTCCAAGTCATTGCGACAGTTCGTTTAAGAAAATACTCTCTTATTCCGCGTTGCAGACGCAAGATCGTATTTCTCCCACCATCTCGATACGACCTCGTTCTAGTCTATTTATTTAATCGACGTAGGATTTCGAGTGCAATCGCAATTGCCCGACCGTACCGGACGCTTGTCGTCTCCTCTCGTCTTCGTTACGAAACGATCCAACGGCCTAAAACCACCCCGTCTCGTCTTCCCTCGAAACCGACGAAACGTATTTTTCTCTGCCTGCCCGCTGTTCTCGTCCACGTTACGTTACGATCGTTACGTCGGACGTTCGTTGTAGCAAATGTCTCGTCCATTCTCCCAACTTCACGTTTTTCTCTCATCTTTACTTAATAAATCTTAAAATGCGACATTGCAATAGTTGTTTTCTATCGCTGTTACTATTATCGCTATTATCACCATCGCCATCGTCACAATGACCATAGCTATCGTCGTTATTATTGTTATCGTTATTGTTACACATCATCGTCGTCGCTTTTATTTTTACGACTATATTATATAAAAGTGTGCCTTGAAAATGTTGTTGCCACGTAAATTGTATCTTTTTCGAGAAACTCGACGTGCGTATGCAATATCAACGTTCGTATAATCCAACGACGAACCGCGTATTCGTTTTCTCCTTTTTCTCTAGTTTCTCCTTTCTCTTTTCTTTTCGTGTTGTCCCCTCGAAACGCGTGTATATCGTTACGAGCGGTTTTGGCTGCAGTATTTATAAAATTGTAAGTTAAGTTAAAGCCTAAGGCTGACGCGAGATACGTAGCTGTTGGAACGGCTAGATAGATACTCTAGCTACCGGGATTGTCGCGAAAACGTGAACGCTGTACGAGAGTAACCACGAGCGAGTTGCCACGTTTTCGCATTTTCTTTAACGGGATTTAACGGGATTCGTTATCCTGAAACGCGTCTCGAGCAGCGTTTCGCGTTTCCCCTCTATATTCTCGCGGAGCAAGTTTTATCTTGGTCGTATCTCTCCAACATCCCTTGAAAACGTTGCAGGTATTCGCTGCGAATCTCTGACTGACTAGCCACGGTCTTCCGCTTCTTATGTATGCGTTTTCTACTCGTATTTTAAAATAAACCATGCTATTCGAACGAGCATCGTTCGCCTGCTCATTGTTAAACTCCGATGTTTCATTGTTCGTTTGTCCGTTCGTTTGTTTTTCTCACGCGCCGTTTCGCCAACCAATCTTCCGCGTACGAAAAATTCCAGTAGCGCGTTCCGCACGAATCGACGAAATTCGCACCGGCTGACGGACGGATAAGAGCGACATGAACCCTGTGAAACTGCGATTTTATACCGAGCGATACGAGAAGGAGAAAAAGTACTTTCGCCTGCAAGAAAAGTTCGTAGCTATCGCGCGTACGAAACCTCTAACCGGTAAGTTTTACGCAAAACACGACGCAATCCCGGCTTCCGAGGTTCGACGAGAGTACGTTGATTTGATCTCGAAACGACTGGTCCTCACACCGAAGGATATTTACGCGTTCAAGCCACCGACGGTCAATATGGAGTACGCCCTAGAAATACATGCTACATCCGGAAATATAAACGATTGCAATTTCGTAGGTATGGCTGGTTCTCGGAACCCTTGATAGCTCGAACCAAGGATCCAAGGTTATCGTTTGCCCGAAAACAAACGGATTTTATCGCTAACGAGCTTCGAATACGACACGTTCAGAGAGGTTTACCGACCGAGAAGTTTCTAGGAATACCTTTCAAAGTTTAAACGACGCGGCTATGCTATCGTTTGTCACGATCGTCGATAAAATTCAATATCGATGTTGTGCCAACTCCGTTTCCTGGCAACGAACGAGCCACAGCGATCCCGCGCCGACATGGCACAGCCCACTACCGTAAACCACCACCACCAACGCCACCACCACCACCACCACCACCAACACCACCACCGAACACGACCGCCAGCACATCGACTCTGCACGCCGTACACCGCCGTTTTCCGAGAATACGTTTGCCAAAAACACACCGATAAAACGGTGATCGCGTTATTTTTTTCCCGCCGATTCGCCACCTCACGGATTCCCTCCGTCTGCTAAAACCGCCATCCAAGAAAATGATCTTCAGATAAGTACACCGGATATTTCGATAGTAGCGCTCGCCAACCGAACCAAACTATCTCAGCGGCGATCATGGCGGGCAAGGGTTTCTGTGTGAAAATACGACTGGAATTACACGCCGTAAGTAGCCATCCGAGAGTCGTCCGACGTCCGATCGGTCTTCGAATCGAACTAATTGGAAAAATAACCTCTTTCAGATTACGTGTCCCGGTGTATGGCTATGTCCTAACGGAAAAATAGCATTGCGAATAAACAGTTTTGGTTCCACCTTAGAATCTCATAGAGTATCACCGATTTTTCCACTATTATTTCACAACGAGTTTAACTTTAAGAAAACTTTCACACGGCTGGCTGCTTTGACAGACTTGCAACGGATTCTGCAGCAACAATCTCTCTACGCCGAATTGATACAATGGCTTAGTCCGTGCAACCAGCCCATCCTTTTGGCTACATTTCAGACCAGTTTGGCCGATCTTCTCTATCCGGTAACTTATTGCAAACGGTTGCTGCCCGGAGTCGACGTCGATCTGCTCATGGACCCGACAAAGTATTTCCCCGTTAGTATCCCTTCTCTCCGACTGTAATACTTACGCTCTCCGCTCGTTAAACTAACTCCAAGGCAAACCGTTTCAACAGGGTATTATAGCGCCTAAAATCGAAATTTCCACGAAAACGGTGATAGAAGAGGTGAAAACGATTTACGACGCGAACCTCGACAGGCCGTACATCGTCAATCCGAAAACCATCGATTCCAAGGTAAAACGCTATATTCGCGTTACTTTACCTTACGTTTGGCTGCGCTATTTCATCTTTCCGCCAATCGTAATTTTCAGCAAAAATCCCACGCTCACAGGAAACGACCCGTCAAAGGTATCATCAGGCAAAGGAAGGTTTGTCACAGTCGAGACAAGACGAAAGCTCAAGTTTGCCATCTGTAAGTATACCACCGATTCCCTCTTTCTTGCTTACTTACTTATTACCTACGATGATGCTTATTGTGATCTCAACTTTGCAAAATTTCGATTTTTACAGCACACAGTGTCGAAACGATCCGTGTAACCACGTAGAATACTCGTGTGAAGGCGAACTCGCCCGGACCGATCAATGTTACCATCCGATGAAATACGCATCAAAGTGTCGGAACGATATTTACCTCGATACCGATACCGACACAGAATTCGATGCGCCACCAAGATACTACCGGACATCCTCCGTTTGCGGCAACCTACACATGTTCGACAGCTGTCCCGTCTGTTTCAAGTACAAATGTTACTTTTCCAACGAATGCGACGGGATCTGTCCCGACAATCTCGCTCATCCGCGAAAGGATCATTCGATATCGCAACAACAGATCTCTACGTAAGTTTATCGTGCGCGTAGCGCGATCCATCGTCTTTCCAACGTTTCCCACAACTACTTCCAATCTTCTCTTCTTCTTTCTCTTCTTCTCTTTGTGCTTATTTTTGCAGAGGATTACGATCAACGTCTCGTCCATCTTGCGGCGAGAAAGGTAAAGTCGCGTTGCACGGCAAAAGATAGCAAGCAAACCGCACAAGATCCATTGCCTGTTAACCATTTTCGTTAGTGAAATGAAATTACCAAGAGAGAAGAAATACAAAGAGACAACGCTTTATTACATCGCATACGCGTGACAAAGGGGGGAAAAGGAGCAAAGTTCTCGCAGAAGATCGCAATAGTTTTACAAAATTATGTACTTACACAGAACCGAGACATTCGGTGTAAACGTACGTGAGAATAAAGTGCTGGATGATGCGTAACCAAGTTGTTGTTTAACGTTTAACGTATACTCGCCGACCCAACAAATACATCGGAGTACCATGCACCTTAGCACCCCGAAGGCTCACCGATTTCTTTAACAATGCCGGGCATCTCAAGTATATACCACGACCTTCGGGTGTCCACGCTCTTAATGAGACGCTTTCGTTTTCCATGGGCGTGATCGCGATCCAACCTGTCGATTACAATAGATTAAATGAAACGCGATAAAATTCACCGCTGCGACTATCGTTTACCAGTTCAATTTACCTATACTTGACAATACAACGTCAGCGACGGATTCCTCGCCATTCACACCGGTTATCTCCCCAATCTCTTTCGGCTTCAATTTTGGCCATACCTTTAATCGTTCCGAATCATCGATAGGTACGCGGAAAGCACTCGTCCCCAACAATCGATCGTAGACCTCGTCCGCATCGCTGGTAAAGCACATCGTTATAGGCAGATGCTTGCTCGCGAACAGCGTGCATCTATCCCAAAGGCAGAGAACAAAAGAATTTCAAGTTCAATAACTAATAACTCTGCGTAACATTCATATGTATCGTGTACGTATCTTCGAGATACGAAGAATATACTAATTACCGTATAAAGTATTCTCCTTCGAGATAGTCCAACCTTCCCATACCAGCCACAAACACAGTCTGTTTCGGTTTAAACATGAACGTTCTCGGTGTGATAATTTCTTGCGGTAACGTTAGCGACAGTTCGTCGGTCGTTAGCAAATTTAGTATTTGATCCGTCTGAATAGTACCAGGGGTATCGTAGCACCAACGGCTCTGTTTGTACTCTGGTCTAGATTCATCTAAAACGGGTTTTCTAGACATGGCCTTGTGCGATTTTTCGGAAAAAGGATCTGCACTCGTGTTTTTCAACGACTTCCCGGTAAACGATTTACCAACGTGCTCTACAAACAAACGAACAAACAAAAATCTTTCGAACGAACGTAGGATGTCGAACAACTCGAGGAAGATTCACGATAATACGTTCAAATTGCTCAGCTACCTTCTAACGTCGCAAACTTCATATCCCTCGTCATTTTAAACTGATAGTTCTTGTAATGCGATTCTTGCGTCCTATAAAACCTCTCCTTGATAAGCCTTACCGTTCTTAACCAACGTTTTTCATTAGTCGGATTTAAGATTGGAAACTTGAGTAAGTTTAACGTAGTTCCCGGCCAAGCAGACACTGTAGCGCGTTGCACCAGATCGATAGCTTGTACTTTACAATAATCAGAGTTTAACAAAGTATTGAACAAGGAAGATTTGCCAACGTTTGTACAACCAACCAAATAAACGTCACCTGAAACATATCGACGATTATGCGTAATCACCGAAACTAGCAATTCTTAAATAAATACGTATCTTAGACGCTGACAACTTTCTTTTTGATTTCTCTCGTTAGGACGAAGCAGACGCGATGGATAGTACGCACCTTTGTGACGCCATTTGTACTGCAACTTATTTATAAGACCCTCTATGCCGTAGCCAGTTTTCGCGGAGGTAAGTTGCACGTGCGTAATGTTTTCTCTCTTTACGCCGGTTACATTGATCACGGAATCTACTAAACATTGTTTCACGTTCTCGAGGAATGACGGGCTATCAGTGGGCAGCAGGTCGACTTTGTTCCCAACCAGGAAAATAGGAGTAAAAGGGTGCAAAACACTCTTCAGATCGGGCCAAATACTGCAAGGGAAATCGGTCAGATCGATTATCAGTATGACGGCGCATTTTTTATTTTTGATCACTCTCAATAACTTGGGATAATCTTCGATCGATACTTTCACTTCTAAAGCCGTGTTGTAGAATTTTAAAAAATGACACCTTTGACATGTCATGGATTTCAAGTCTTCGTCGTTTTTAAACGAAAACAATTCCGACGGCAAATATCCAGGGATCGCTGGATCCCTGCAGTGTAACAATGCACCACAACCACCGCACGGTACACAACTTATTTTCGAATTAGGATCCGATGTACCGTAAAAACTCACGTTGAGCAAAGTGTCGTCGAACTGTTCGTAATCGGACATCCAAGTATCTGAAACGTTCCGCAACTCTGCATTTGGCTGATCGTCCGTATCTGATTGATCGTCATCGTCCTCCATGGACTTTATGAAATCTTTGAAACTGAGCTCGCCCAAACCGCACTTCTTCATCTCCAAATACTTTTCGTACAAATTCTTGTATTCTTCGTTTGATACCGTCGAACTCGTTTTTTCAGTGTCATCCGATATTCTCGAATCGATTATTTCATACGAATCTACCATCTCGTACGGCATGTGTACAGGCTTTCGTTTTACTACAGTTTCCTTTTCAGAATCATTATCCTCCGTTTTCTCTTCTTCTTGGCCAGAGACGATCTTATTTTTACCTTCCATTAGATCGTTCAGCAGTACACTGAAAGTAGGTTTATGAGCAACTTCTTCATACCTCTGCATTTCCTCATAGTTGGATTTCGATTTCTCCAACCTTTTCCGCTTTAGAAACCCCATTTTCACATTTCCAGAATCCAAGTAATCACAATACAGCAATTTATCTCTGAGAGCCAGAATCCTTGGATCTACCTTTGCTTCGGTCGACTCAGCGTTTCTATGCAAAGTCGCATGCCCAAAGTGCCGTAATTTCAAATTACGGCATACACCGTAATTATATAATCGAAACAACCAAAATTTCATATCTGAGTTTTGTACGATGATTCGTGCGAGGATACAATATCAATAACCAACGATATCACGTTTTATAAAGATACTTCCTCTTATAATCTATCGATGTATTATTCAAACTTGTAACGTCCGACATTTTACGATCAAAAAATCTATCAAAATCTTTGCACTGTATCAACCGTTACGTCCACCTTGGTAAAATGAAATACATATCGCCTTGTGAGATTATACATAACCTCAAAATACTTCTGGCCCATTGAAGACGTACACACGTGAATGAAGTTACGAGTCGAACGAATCGACACTACCATGTTAGTGAAACGTTGAAAAGTGATGTACCCATCGATCGATATCTCGATCAAGTTCGACATTTGTTGTACATCTGAAGTATATCTCAAGCAATAAATACTATAAAACGTGTTCGATCGATTAACAGATTATATTAGGGATAAACGCTTTAACGTTTATATTTATCGTTTATATTTCATTGTTAAATTGATGAAAAAGTTGTACAAATATGTACGAGTAGCGGCACTTTATAACATATTATCTGGTATTATACAACGTTATTATACAACGATTTGTTTATTCTAGCTCGTTACTCGCACGCAAATAAAAATTGTCACATTTGTGTAAACGGTGTGCAGCTCACAGAAGTCTTTCCATTGTCGTTTCTACTATAGCAAATTTAAGTACTAAAAAGAAAAATTGAAAAAATGACCCGATAGTAGGGGAAGGGTGCGGTGCGAGCTATATCGGTCGAAGACACGAAAGGCGGTCAGGGTTGAATACCTGAATCTCTGCATATTTGCCGCACTCCATATAGTACCTGTAATCGTATTGGTTTATTCTTAATGGTCTTGTTTAAAAAATTCCATCAACAATATTTCTTTACTACATACATATGTATATACAAGCATAGATAAGTGTTATTTGCTGTAATTGAATGAATATGTATACAATACATATAGATATATATATTCGAATCCATAAGAATGCCAATAGGAATGAGACGACAGTTTATCGAATTCAAATGCAGTTCACTACGATTTTCATGAAATGCATTGGGTACAACGTTTCAAGGATAAAGGTAAAAAAATGTTCATCTCCGTGATGTTCTTGTACATACATACATACTGTGAGCTATAGATGGCAGTAACGTCTCTATTACTTGATCATCGATTTCGTTCAAATATTATATTATACGTGTTTCCGTAAAGGGAGAATGAAGATAAAATTAAGACAAAAGGCGATAATGTAAGTAATATAAGAATGCAGATTACGATGCTTATAAAATATATTCATTCAATGTTATATGCAAGCATGTTTATATACGTGTCTTGCGACAATTTGCATACGAATAGTAAAAGTCAATGAAAAATGTGAATCTTGGGATTCTATCACATGTAGCGTGTTTGTTTCTCTCCCATTCCTTTGACATTAAAATAGTTCAACGTAGAAAAGACATACGTATAAATAGTTATCGACAAAGCATACGTGACTAGTGACATGCACGTACGAGGTCGTCGAGTTTAACTCGTGTCAGCCGCACAGAGGTCGTCCATCCTTAGTCGTGATATCGAATAACGTTAATTTATGTTACGACAACGTATAATTCACGCTATTGGGACGATTTTTATCTTTCCCTCGTAGAATATCATTTAAATTTCGGTAGGTGGGCTCATGGAACTAGGAGGAAGGACAAATTTACCGGAAGTCATCCACTGATCAAGCTTGCTTTACGGACGCGGGAAAAGGCGGTTCTTCGATCGTAAAAGATATATGTACGCATATATGTATATGCGTATATAGGTAATATGCAGGTATGTAGGTAGGTAAGTAGGTAGGTAGGTAGGTAGGTAGGCAGGCAGGCAATAGGCAGTAGACTGATAAAGGCGGACGAGATCGTGCACAGGCACGTTACACGCTATTGTTATTCTCAGGAGTGGAAGCACAGAGAAGGAAGGAGAGCGACAAGAATTATGTGTCAACAAAGCAAATATTGCCGATGAACAGAATATCCGAAAAAGGTTCAAGCTATTAAACCAATGATTTATACCAATGCTAATTCATGATCAAATAGAAAATATTTTAACAAAGAAATCTTTCAACGAACTTGATACAAGCAATTTTCAAACGACTTAGAAGTTCCGAAATATTGCTTAACTCAGCGGCTCGTTCATCGATTAAGCGTATTTTTATAGAATTATTTTAATTTCTAAATATGCATTTGTCCCAACGAACAAACAGCACTCCGAGTGTGTCGATTGGATAATCGCCGTCCGTCGTTCTTGGATATTTCAAGCGTCTAAAATAGACTTTCTCAAAACTGCTCGGTACGATAGTCTTACTGAGTTGAACGGCGAAAGGATATCACTGAGCAAAAATTTGAATCCATACAGAGATCGATGTACGTTTAGCGTTAACATCCTGAGGAAGAAACGTGAGACGCGTGGAACGAGAGAGTACAGGAGAAAGGAAAGAGAGTATAACTGCCAATCAATGCGACGCGTTCCATCGTCAGGAATCTGTAATCGGACGAGTCCTTGTACCGTGCATTTAACTTTGACACTCTAACCTCTGAATAAACAAATCTATTTGCATTTTCCAGTCTTACGCGTTGCGGTAGCATATTAGTGTCATCGAATCGATTACTTAATATTCCATTTTGATGTCGCATCTATCGAGAAACAATCGTTCATTTGGGCGAATTCGGCTCAAAGCCCAAAGGTCGAAACGATTCTATCTCTGGACGGTCATGGCCACGCGTATAAGCGCGAGTGATGCAATAAGCTAGTTGGAACCTACGACGTATGGATTCGCTTGCGTACACAGATACGAGATCACTCGAATACTGGTAACGACGTAGTTTCGCTTCTTGATCTATCAACGGCGTGATCGTTATGCTGCCGAGCTAATAACCTCTTAACTGAAAACCTTGACGAAGACGCGTTATTAATGTTTCATTCCGTTCAGGCCCTCGGTCATTTAACTTAATTAATTTAATGTTACTTTTATACCCTCGATGTTGTTTCTACATCATTTTATTTCTAGCCTAGCTTTCCCGCATCTCGTAACATAGTTCAATTTCTAATTAGATTTATTGCATTTACGCGCGAGAATTGAGACTATGCAAATGACATCAATTATGTTTTATTATATATTATTATGAGTAATATTATGTTTAATTGATTTATTTGCATTGTTTAGTATAACACGGAGAGTATGACTGTGTTGGTGAAGACTGTTTGAAGACTGGTTTAAGAATCTCTGAAGAAGCCTCGCCTGGTCCTTACGTACTAGCTCTTACGTCCTGGGATTTCCTTCTCACCCTCGTGAGCACATATCCTCTGGCGTTTCTGATTGATATCAGCTGTTTACTTTGGAGCCGATTCATCGAAGGCTTAGGGTGTTAGCCTCTTTATGAGGCCCGAATCGTAATGTTTATAACTTCGGAAAAGGCTGGTGTGCTGTTCGAGTCCCAAACCACCCAAAATCCTGAACATTACGAATTTGTTTGTTATATACATATAATAAATATCTTCCAAGAATTATAAAGTACCACAAAATAAAAAGAAATAAAAGTACCGTTTTTGAGCGGCTTAAATTCAATTCTAAACAGTAATATTCAAAATGTAAATCCGACAGAAAATATTGTATGAATAGGTCATATCGAATCGTAACGTTACTTTTGCCAAAACCATTTTCCAATAGAAATTCCTTTCCAATATATATAAAACAAACATATGACTCAGACACACATACAACTTTATTTTCCAAGAAAATATTACTGTATATTACTTATGTATATCCTCAATAAACAAGGAATTTCTATTGGAAAATGGTTTTGGCAAACGTACCGTTACGCGACGGTACGACGTAGCCATACATTTTCTATCGAATTTACATTTTGAACATTACAGTTTATAATTGAGTTTAAGTGGTTAAAAAACGATTTATCTTATACGATATTGTATTTTCTTTTTTCTTCTGTTTTGAAAACTTGGTCGCAAAACAGGACAGTTCGATAGCACGAATTTGTGTGTTCTTCGAGGTTACGTGAACGGGCCTTGTAATAATAGTCTGCGTTCGTTAAACACTCCACCTTTATAAATCCTTCCAAGAAGGTATGAATTTCAACCGTAAATACGACTCGATAGCGAGCGAAGAGTCAGAACGGAATGAGAAGCAACGTGGTCGGTCGGAGAAGAAATGTAAATACGTAACAGGCAGAAACACGATATTTCTTACATGCTCGGTTTGGGTTAAGATCGCTTAAGCTTTTCGCTTTTCTACTCTTCTTCCTTCCTTTGAGATCAATGTGAATCGGTGGTCGACAAAGAAATCGCTTTGAAACGCCGTAAGCTGCGTCACGTATCGAGGATTAATTACGCAGGATGGAATATATATACTGAAAGCTTTCGAATACGATCCACTATCTACGTCCCTTTCCAACGAATCGTTCTTCATTTTGCGAGTGTATTTTGTTAATCGTATGTCCTACTTTCAATAATTTAGATACCGACACCCAATGACCGAGTTATCTCGCTTTCATCTTAAACACCATCGAAATCCGTCTTTGATTATAGCGATCATCTCACCACGCATGCGATATGAATGCTACTGCTCTATTGCGAACACAACGACGTACACTAATAGTTTGAATAAGCGTTTATTTTAAATTTCGTCATCGTGTCTGGTCGTATCGAATCGAGGCTGCTCGGATTTACTCGCGCTCGAGCTAATTTTCTGCGTGGATCATTTTCTTCGCGTCTTATGCTTACACGTGTCGATATATATGTGCTTCCTATCGTTCACCGTCACGCCTTCCTATATTCTTTTATTTATATACATACATGTATGATAGTTTCGGCTAACACGCGGTGCTTATCGTTATAACTTTGTTGGGTCTATACGAAATAACCAATCAGGCCCGTATTCCTCACGCTAACATTTTTTTCAGCACCGCATTGTACAAAGGTCTTCTATCGCTAACTCACGCGGTATATTTGCTTGTCCACGCTAGTGTCAGAAAATAACTATGTAACTACGCGTTTGGCGTCCGATTATACAATGTATGTACTTGGGTATTTGTGGTGTACAAACAACGGCAAGTTGCAAACGTCGATCAATCTGTACCGCATTTTCCGCCCATCGTCCGTAATAACAGAAAAATGTCTCTGATTAATTTCATTTCGTTAATTCCAAATTCACGCAAAATATTTGGTTCGCGTTTATTCAGTGCCAATATTTCGGCATTGCTATTCGCTAGAATGGAATAAATAACGGAGGAATAAACGACTATTATATATCTACGCGAAAGAACGAAAAAGGTCGATTAGAGTATATGTAACAATACAGAAGATATCTGTACAGCAAAAGAACGCTTCTCTTTTCCTTTCTGATGACGAAATCATGATTCGGTGAACTTGCCTAAAACCTACTTCCCCTCCGATTTCGATGATTTTCAAATACGTCGTAAAGCTCAACATTCTGAACAACTTTTTCCTGTGCGTATAACCGGCGATCGACCTTAGTTTTCCAGTTACATGTAAAAATATATCGTCGCTGGGCCATAGCTTTCGAGCTATGTTGTATTAGCAGTACATAGTACGATCGAATAGTTGAGTAATCATTCATTGAATCTTGCTAAGTTGAAAAAAGATAAAATGTTTGAAACTCGTAAACGATTCTTTTTCTTCAAAAAGCAACGAACTTGGCTGTATTGCGATTGAAACAGAGTGACGATTCATTCTTAATTAAGAGTTAAATGATGCCCGGTTAAATGCGGTTAAATGCGACGGCCCTTACTACCATGTTCTACCAGAGAAGTAATTTTCTCTCTGATGCTACTAATCCAACTCGGCTCGAAAACTAAAAACATGCGGCGGGATATTTTTGTGTAAAACTAAGGCCGGCCGCCTGTTATATATATATACGTGTAGGAAAAAGCTGTTCAGGATGTTGAGCTTTAGAACATATCTCAAAATCCGAGAGGATATAGCTTTTTAACAAGATCAACAGCGTTTCTTTGTATTTATTCACGTTTTGACACGGAAAGTCAAACAGGTGTGCAGATCGCGACCAAATCTTCGACGATGCGCGAGAAATGCTCGTTTTCGAGAGTAAAACGGGTCCAAATCGCTTTTACGCGTCTGGCACGAGTCCCGTGCCTAACATATCGTTATAAATATCGTTTATGCTAACTGGTGTGTTCGTTGCAACTCGTTCGACCGTCCGAAAGGTACGTAGTATAATATAATATAAAATTCAGCAATATTCAGCATTTTTGAGTTCGCCTGCTCAGTTACAAGTGATCGTACCGATTCAATTCTTTCGATCGTTTCGAGATTCCAGACCTATCAAATGATACCACCGGAAAGCGAATCGTATCAAGGTCTAGAGAGAGAGTCTTTTCAGTTTATGGTGTATTATTCGAAATAATTTTCGATTACGTAGGACGCTTAGGCAACAATTTCGTAAACTTGCACGTAGCTATAGATTACAGAATTTATTGTTTATTTACAAGCTTATCAATAACGACGTTATCAATGTCGTGCAAAGTTGCGTAATTTTATCGTGAGAATACCAACGCCCAAGCAACGTTATTCTCTTCTCTCTCTCTCGGAAATTCGTTTTGCAAAAACATTTCTGGTCAATGTCGCGCAGACAAGTATACCAATATATCGCGCGAGACGAACTCGTTATCTCGTTTCTCGCAATAGGTCAGATTACACGTAATACGATTATATATTCGTCCAAAATGCCTGATCTTCGAGAATTATCTGACAATTCGAACCTCGTTGCGTTCCTATTCGGGTATTCGGCTTTAATTCACTCCTAATATTCTCGCTATCTATTCACGAGTTTGCCTTCGATTCGTTTGTTCAACAGCTTGTCTTTATCGCAAGGAATCGCGCTTCGTACATCGCAAGAAGCGAAAAAAATACCACTTGCTTAATCTTATCGCGCTCGTTCCGCAGAAAATATTTATTATTTTCAATCTTTTTATTTGGTGTGCGTTGAACTATCACGAGACATCATTGATCGCATGTACATACCTAAGTAGTACGTACATTACGTATCACCGCAAAAAGGATCCTTATGAAGTCGAATCTATAAGGATGTTCGTTCCTGGAAAATAAGATAAAAGAGGAAGGGACAGATACACGTGACAAGTTTCGCTGATGAATATAATTTGCATGTCGTTGCTACAAAAAGAAAAGGGGGGAAAAAGAGTTAGCGATATCGCGACACAGTCATAATAAAGGTACTTAGCCACATATCTATGTAAATCTGTACGCGTTTGCTACAATAAAATCAAGGCTACAGAGCCTACAGGGTAGATCGCAGAAACTGGCAAATACAAGGTTGCTATTGGATAATACCGGTTTGACGTTTTAGCGATCCGATCTGCGAAAAACACGGAATACGGTAAAGCTACGGTACGAAACGTAGAATCGTAGAAAATTTGATGTGTGATCGATACCAGATCAGGCCACTGGTCTTTCTCTCGGGTCAAGCAAGTTCGTTGGCATTTTTCACGGAGGATGGTTTCGTCCGTTTTTCAAACCGTACACTGTTAATCATCGAAATTTTCGTATCCTCTCCGTAATTTACAGTTTACTACTAAGTGTTTATAAATGTCGACTTAATTTATAAACTAATACCTTGATTAATTCGCTCGCGAAAACGTGGATTTGCAATTAATTCTGATACTAACTGTACCGATGCGGTCACGAACGAACTAAATTATTTCCGCCGTCTTATTACGTCGTCGTAAGAATCTACTAGATTTAGTGAGAACTTTAAGCAATACCTAACGATAGAATTACAAATAAAAATCTTTTTGGAAATATGACTGATAATTTTCTCTCTCTCTCTCTCTCTCTCTCTCTATCTATCTATCTATCTCTTTCTCTCTCGCTTTCACTCTCGCTCTCTCTTGGTAATACTGTTTTATACATTCTATACTCTACACTATTCAAGGTGTTCATTCTCTCTTTCTCTAGCTCTCGATACCATTCGATAATATCTATCAACGGATATATGTATACACGCCCCTTTGATCTTAAGATAACAAGTTATGAATTACATATACGTACATTTATCTATTTACACGATACGAAGTGTGCGAATATTGCGCCTTTGAAAGGAAAAACGAGTTTCGAATTCTTGTGCATTGTAACAAGATATCTTTTTACTATGATATCGAATAGAATTAGATTAGTTGTAATAATCAAACATATACCTACGACGCATCGCTCTCTTTTTGAAAGTAGGTGTAGGTAGATACAAGTCTGTATGTAATTTATCGCTTCCCAAGCATAAATAAGTTTGCCATTCAAACAAAAAATACAAAACGTCAAAGGTGTTGTGTAAAATTTACGCGTGATAAAACAGCCAACCAAAACTGAATATCATGCGGAAGACCTTGGACAAAGAAACTTTTGCGCGTCCTATTATTTGACCCTGAATCGTGGATCCACGTGCTGCGTGAAATCATGCCTTCACGCTCGACGCTCGACAATCGACGCTCGTCGAGTATATCGTTCTCGCTCCTTTTATCTTCGTTGCTTATGGATCAATTAGCTCTTGAAAAAATTTATTCGACGGCAATTTCTTTTTGAAAATATTTCCAATCGCGAATTCACATAGCCATGTGTGAACACTCAAAACAAGAAAATCTGAATTATTTCTCAATATCTTTTAAACAAGTAGCGTAATTCGAACAAATTTGGTTCTTTTTCGCTCTCTGTCGTATTTACCAACTTCTTTCTTTCTGCGTATTAATCCCGATTGTTTTATCCGACGATTTATATTACGTAAAACTCAGAAAATCTATCTACTTCGGTATTATTACTCGTTTAAACTATCTTATCGGTTTTCATAACCTGTTGTCGTCGTTGTTGCTCGACTTATTAAAGGTTATATTAGACGCCAAAATATTCAAATTCGAATCATCACAACCTATTTCTTAACCGTTAGCCGATCCTGCTTCTAAATAAGTCTTCATTCAAAGATATCCATAAGTTTATGAATAAAAGTTTTTAGAGAGATAAACAATTCGTTCTGAGCGATCGGCTTGGCAAATTACATAACATAGTATGCGCGTCTTGTATCACACCGTAATTGTTCTGCTCTAACATTATTAACACGGGATATGTAATACACACATCGTTCGCATTATCTGTTTTCTTCTCTCACTGATAAACTAAATGTCATTAACCATTATTCGAAATCGAATTCTAACGATAACAGCTTGGCAATTCGATTAGCTATTCAAGAACCAAATATCGCTGCAATTTATCCAAAATTTCGTTTGTTTTTGAAAGGCGGCACTAGGTGAATTCGCAGTACAGGTGTGCAACGCGCATTTCTCTCGCTTCGTTAAACGATAAGAGATAGAGTACAGCGATAATCCCGTTTGGATGAGTCACCGGTTACCGAACAACGATAATAACTCGTTAAAATTAATGAATTCTCGATGATTTCATCGTGTCATGCATAGAAGTTGAAGTAATTAGATAAATTCGTACCAGTACAGTTTCGTAGTCATCTCCGTGGTTCTACAAATATTGTTCGATGAGTCGTAGTAATCGAGCTTCCTAACGTCGCCGTTATAAATACATGTATTCCAAATCGATTCAAACGATCGATTCTATCTAAAACAGCCGACATCACGTGACAGAATTGAGACAACTCGAAAAACGATTATGAACTAGCAGTGAACATTTTGAAAATTTAACTTTTGTTATCTTTTTTCAACCTTGGTTTCTCCGCGATTACGCCTTCCCTTTTGGCACCTGCTTACATTGTCCTCCTTCGTTTATTATTCATAGCTACGAAGCCTCTTCAAGTTACATACATATATACTTACATAATCCGCAACCCTTAAACTCCTTTTCACCTTGTAGTCAAACGCACATTTGGCCTTATCTTCTGTTTCGTCATCGTGAAACTTCAAAATAACTTAGGGAGGAATGTGTGTCAAAAGTGGAAGAAAGTTACGTAAATCGATAGCATGGTGGTAGGTATTGTTGTCGGGTACTGCCGGTTCACCGGGCACGATCGAGCAACTCCTGCCACGTGCAGAAACCGGTTTATGCTGTTATTTTGTGCGACTGAACAACATTGTCCTTTAAATTTTCTGTTTAGACAAGAAATCTGTCGTGTTCTCAGGGTAAAAGCGTAAAAACTCGTTCGATGCATTCCATTTCTACGTAATAATATTTGTTGATTCCGATCAACGATTAAATCTCCTCGATGTTTAAATTAAATATTGTTTTCAAGCGATTGTTTATAAAATTGTATGAAAAGCCAAAAGCACAATTTCCTATTCGTTTATACGAACGCACTGTACAAGGATGTACATAAAGTATATATGCTCCTTCTGCAATCGAACATTTTTCTCGATTTGTTAATTCGATGTGGTATGATCGATATCTGGTTGATTATCTATGACGTGGATGATGCAACAATGATGTGCTTTTGCTCATTAAACTTTTTGCAAGGCAATATTGGAGTTGGAGTCAAATATGTAAAACGGTGGTTGAAACAGCCAGGTAAACAATCGACCTTATAACCTTACGTAATATAAGAATACGGCTAATAAACTTACCACGCAATACTATACCAATTATACGGGCAACAAGTTCACGCGATGCTGGCTGATTGAAAACAAACTTCGATAGTCAACACGAGTCTGCGCGTAGCGCAAAAATTATAAGCGCTCTTATGTGTGTGCGTGTGTTTCAACTGCTATAGAACTCGACAACGTTGCGTCTATCTCTTTCTGCTTCTCTTTTCCATACATACTCTTTTCTTTGTCTTTTTTTCCTGGTGTTTCATCTCACCGTGACGCTCCCTCGCGCGGGCGCGTGCACACACACAACACACACACACACACAACACACGCGCGCTAGAACAACCGAGTACGTATTCTCTCTCGGTCGTCTCTCTCGATTCTTTTTCTATGTCGCGTGATGTTATACGTGGCCATTGTGCGCGCGCATCTCTTCCTAAAACAACGCACGTCGCAATCACCCGCCGATATTTCCCGTTCCCCTGCGTTTATCTGGCACTCATCCTATATAATGTGGGTATAAATGATGCTAGATCGTAAACATTTCGAGAATATAATCTCACCATTCACTCCAAAAATGCGTTGTGCCCAAGCTCTTAGTAAAAACGTTTACGATGAATATTACGTATGAAATGGCGTTATTACCGGCAAGTCGATTCCAAACATACGAGAGCGATCAGTGATTCTCAAGCGTTCTTCAGCGATTTATTATTCAAGGAAATAGAGGAAAAAGCAATGTGAAAAAGTGAAAGAGAGGAAGAAAGGGGGGAAAGTGTTTTTAACGTTTAATTTTCCTATTGTTAACCTGAGTATTAAATTAGTTACGACTACTTTCAATCGCGATTCGTAATTCATAAGACAGCTTTCTAAGCGAGATTTGCATGGTAACAAACAAATGTCAAGTAAGTATTCAATTATAAAATATCTATGACGAATTCATTGAAAATAGAATTGTAAATCACGTAAAGATTGCATCATACGATTCGGTAATTACGTGAGTGTAGTTCGGAGCGTTCGAGAACCTCTGGTTAGGAGCTACGTGACGCGGCGTCGTTTCAGAGGGCGTCGACGAAGTCGCCCAATCCTACGTAGAAGTAAAACGACACGGGAGTGGGGAGGTTAGAGGGAACGGCGCGAGCGTGGTGGGAGCAGCGGACATCGATGCTGCCGGGAGTGCCGGGACGAGAACAGTGAGGTTGGAGAGGGGGCAGGCTGTTAGTAAGCGAAGTGGCCATCTTGCAAAGTTCAGTCGGAAACCAACTGCCGAGCAGTGAGGGAAGGTGAAAGGAAAGACCGATGTGTTAGCTGAAGGATTTTTAATGCGCTTCCGAGCCGGGCTACCGCTACGTGCGAAAGGCTGTGCGATACCGACAACGGAACAGCGACCATCCGCGGAGATTTTCGTATACGGAAAAACTTTAGTTTATCCGGCGAAAAGTCTCAGAGTACGAGCAGGAGATTCAAGGGTACAGAAGTAGCCGAAGTTTCGACGTTAGAGAAGAAATCGAGGAGGAGCCGTGCAGAAATTTTGGTTCCAGCGGAGGAGATTCATCCGCTGACAAAACGTCTCATCAGTTCGAAAGTGATAGGCAAGACGATAGAACTATTTATTCGTATACCTATAGTTCTGAAGACAGTGAAGAGGAAGAAATAGAAAAAAGTGAAGAGAAGGCGCGCAGTGTTTAAGTCTGTGATAGTATTTATTCAAACGATTCAGCTACGACGCGTATCATCTACCATAGTAGTGTAGCATCGTTTGTCGCTTTCTGTAAGTCGCGAGAGCTACAGAAACAGAGAAATAGTCTTTATATATTTATTTATATCTGTGATACCGACGCTGATATACATCGAATTATCCCGAGACAGAAACATCGAGACGAGTAAGATAGAGAGCGAAAGCAAAAACGGGAGTACGTCGGTAAAGGGAGAAGAGAAAGGATCGAAGAAAGCAACGTACAGTGGTTTGAGAAATTGAAATAGTGGGAAAGAAGATTATATCAGTAACTTAGTGGATTTACATGTTTTTGTATATACGACTGACTCTTTTTTATAATTATTGATATCAAATTAAGAGATAGGAGGAGAAAGAGTTTCATTGTTGTTCGCTAAACGAAACAGAAAGGAGACTCGAATAAGCGGAAAAAGGAGCAAAACAAAGTTGTTTCAAACGAGAACTACATTTTCCTCTTTTACCCTTTTATTTGGGATATTAAACCATCGAAGCTAAGTGGAATTGTTGCGTGCAAAAATGGTGGAGAAAATCTTGGAAGAACGAGGAGACGAGAGTCAAGAAGTTACAAGAGGTAAGAATATCTTTGCTTGTTCAAATATTTACTTTGAACCAAACGCGATCGCAACGATATGACATACCAAAATCATTCGAGGCAATTTTAACATTGCTGGTAATGTCCTGAACCAACCAAAACAATGTCGTGAAATGGACGAACATCCGTTTATATTAAACTTTTCCTCTGTACTTTTCGATACGTGACACTTTGTTTCGAATAAATTTTATCGCGATATCGTTTTCGTTTCGTGTGAGCTTTATCATTGGTCGAAGAAAAAGAAAAATATTATTTCGATCGTTAACTGTTAAATTAATTGACTGTATGATTTGGATAAAAAGGAAAGAAAACGTGTAATATAAGCAATCGCGCGAGGTGATAGAAATTTTCAAGATCAAACGGTGAAGAGAAACGCGGGACGTGACAATCGAAGTCGGTTGACGGAAGAACTTTCTCGAAGCCGGTGCGCCGTGTTCCCAGTGTTCTTCGCTTCGAGTTTTCTATCTCAGAACCTTTCGTTTAAATTCGTTCTAAATTTGTTCAATCACGAAAATTAAAATTCAAAATAAGATCTCTGTTGCATATTTAAAGTCTTGTAGGTTAGGACTTGTAATATTGTATATTTTTGTATAACTATGTTACGACCATATAATTCGAACGGTCGTGAAACATTTGTACTAATCGAATCGACGTTTCCGCCGAATCCTACTTAATTTATATTAAATATAATTTTACATTTCTCGGTTTTTTTTTTAATTGTACCGTTCTAACTCTCCTTTTAACTACTTCGTATATGCATGTATATGTCTACGCCTAAAAATGCCAATTGAAAAACTTGACAGTATCAAAATGGACACATATACACACATCGATAGCACTATATCATATGTATTTTATCTGGTTATTTTGACGCGTGTAATAGGTTATTCTTAGCATTTCGCTTATGTGTACTTTATCCGTATTTTTTTATCGTTTCAATCGTTTGTTTCGATGTTTCGTTGTAAAATTGTTTCTCGTACGTCGAAATCGAACAAATTATAACGTATAAAAATATGTAATTTTGCAATATCGGTAAGAAGGAATAAGAAACGAAAATGTACAGCGAGACAAAGTGTAGCGAAGGGTGCAAAAGCTTGATATGTATTATGAAAGAAAAGGAAGCATAGCCGGATCAAAGCTCGACATGACGCTAAGACGATGCAACGTTGAATTATTTTTGAGGGTCGAAGTGGGTTAGTCGGTTCGTGTTCGAGTTGGACGCAAATCGCAAAGGGTGTCGGTAAGGGTAACCCAAACAAAGAATGGAAGGAGCGCGAGAGAGGGAGAGAGGAGAGGAGAGATCCTCGGCGCGCATGTCAAATTCGTTAGTAAATACTCTTCATTTTAAAGAGAATGGTTTCTTTCGAAATGCGAAACGTAATCGTGAGGTAAAAATTTTCTGATTGATATCGCATACGCCATAATTCGTCATTTTGAAAATTTTCACAGAAAAATCCAAACATATTACTGCAACGAAAGAGAATTAGTTGTTGCTAGACCCATCGAAAAGCAAGCGTCGGAGAATTTTTAACCTTGAAATGCGTTAAAGTTAGAATACAGTGTTCATGTATATTGTACACATTGTCAAGCGTGAAATGACATTAGACAAACGTTCAAGAGTGAAACTCATTTCGTAAAGAAGGCGTTTTTTTTCTATTTTCCACTTTTCTTTTCTTTCTTCATGAAAATTCATAGACGAGAAAGAAAATATGCCCCATTCTCTCTATATACATATGTATGTATATGGATTTACGTTTAGGTTTTTTATATTGAATCGACGATTGTCGCTAGTTTTGCGGATACATCAACATTATCGTGCATGTGTATATCTCGCGTAAGATGGCGGCGTTCCTTTTCTGTGCCAGTCATTGAACCCTGAGCTCTTAGTACTTGCCGTGCTTGGTTGTGTTTCTTCTTGCATCGAGTTTCATTGCGTTGCATTGCATCGTTGACACAGGCAACAGAAGAGTATACACATTCACTCTTGGCTAAACTGCGATTCAGTTCAGCATTAATGATTAACTACGATGCCATTGTATTTGACTGGAGCTAAATCATTTTTTGGCACGTTGAGATTGCAATTGTCTTCGTACCAAGAAAATTTATGATATCAGAATGCGATAACCTTTATATTTGATTGCATATTGAAAAGTAAATGTATGTTTCGGTCGGATCTTTCCGCTAATAAACGCAACTTTTCTTCGTGACAGATTCAAACACGCGTTGATCGGATCGTTTAAATTCGAGTTGTGAGTTTGAAGTTGAAACAAAGATCGTCGCTCTTTATCGATTCATTAAATACATATTTGCACACGCGGTGTTACTCGATGACCCACGCGTTGTCGGCAAATATGGTGATCACGCGCGATTCCTCATATTTCATCGAACAGCTCCGTGCGTCTAGTCAACTTGATCTTGACCTTTCAAACATCTTTTATGCTACTTTTCGACGTCCCACTTAATTTTTAATCGTAGATTTTCTAGCGTAACGACAGATAGTTTTACATAGTTCTCGCTAACTTGTTGTGCACCTAAATCAGAAAGCCGTAAGAAAAAAAAAAAGATTAAAAAACCAGCTTCGTGTTTCAATGTGTCGGATTATTTACAAACTTCGTTGTGCCTTCTTCGCTTACACGTGTATATCACGGCCAACGAAGACTGTATCGACATTTTATAATTTCCTTCAAGAGAGTGTAGTATGGCGGTAGATAGAAGTCATGTTAACTCGACCGTAACGATGTATTTATACATTCAGCAGTTATAGAAATCAATCAAATAATGTAATCATCCATGGTTGGTAAGATAAACATTATTAATGTGTATCAAGCGAAATGCGTAATGTCCTGATGTTTGCGAACTTGTAATTTTTTAACATTTTTAATATTTGCCTGCACGTAAATATGTTCACAAATAAACAAGCTGTATCGTATTTGATATAGCGTTAATGAACGCGTGGGATTGTCACGTGTATACATCTGTGTACATACATATGTATGTATATACTTGGTCGGTTGATTCTCGAGAAATTGTTTTCACGGATAAACAAGAGTTGCCTAATTCCCGCTTATTACCGTATATCGGGACTTTGAGAAATATTTCTACGTATTGCTTTTCTATACTCCCGGTCAGATTTTCTTTCCGTCTTTATTATTCTTCGTTTGTCCCTGATAGTTACTACTGTAGCTATAAAACACGAGGCATGGCTCGTTTCTAATTTTATAACAGTTTACATATACTTCATTTCGAACAGATATTCATCGTTTAATTTTGCGTTTATGTTTTTCCACGTACTCTATAAAACGAGAATAACGAACGAAGAACAGAAACACTTTCTATTCGTTTTCCCACATGATTTCCATATTATTTATATCTATACTATAATTTAGTTATTACTGTATTACGATATTGTGATATTATATATAGATTCTTCTCGTATGAACTTTTAACCATATACGTTTATATATGTTTAGTCTTAGAATATCTTGCAATTATAATTAATCGAGCATATATTAACAATTTTTTTGTTTTTGTTTTAGAAGAGGCAAGTTGTAGAGAGACTGTGAATACCACCACGGGAGAATCAATGAGCGCCGTGCAAGCTCGACAAGAGGAAGCTAGGCGCAAAAGACGCAAGAAGAAACGCTCTGGATCGTCTTTGATGTCAGCTTGTTTTCAAGGTAAAATTTGATCTACAGAAAGATTCGCGCTAAATATCTATAATGGTGGGTGGGTAACTGAATATTCGGTTACTGTTCTTGTGTCGTTGGCCGAGCAGCGAAGAATTTCTGCCCGGCCGATTTGATTGAATAGCGGTGCGCGTTGTTCGGTCAACGACAACGTACGCATAGTTTATCGCGCATTTATCGCATAGCGATTATTGAATAGTTCTTCTTATAAGCGTATATATTTTTGAAAAATTTCTCATTGGTCGATCTCGAGATTCGATATACATACCTATCAAAGATCGCGTGTACATAGTTTTAATTCAGCTACTTCGGTCGTACGATATAAGTACGATACAAAGATCTTTCTAACATATACCGTTATCTTATCGTATAGTACGAAAATCAACGAAAAAAAAATAAAAAAAAAATAAAGAGAAAAAGAAAGTGCAAAGATGATCGGTCAGGGTGGGTTACGGCAAGGTGGAAATGTAGATAATAGTGAACAGTCAATTTGTTGTTTGACTGCGGGCACGTGTTTGAGTTAACGATCTCTGTCACTCATGCTTCGATGACTCACCTCACGCAGGTATGTTTTCCTATACAAATTTAGAATCTTTGAGAAATTCGCACGAAACGAGTATATTAATCTATTATGCGCGCAATCTCAACTTTTTCCTCGTAATAATAATAATAATAATAATCATAATAATAATATACATTGCTTGCTACAATATGAAAAGTAGTTACATCGAGAGAATAGAAAGTAAAGCACGCCCGAAGGCGTAGGAAGTACAGAAAAAGTTGATTTATTCGTAGTAAAGATTAACGTTTATAATAAAGCTTATTTAGACAATTTTGTTGCCTTTAAAGAGTACGGTGCGATTCCTATCTAAAAAAAAGAATGCCTAATAGAAGATCGATGTATCCATAAATTGAATTGTGATGTAATTTCGGGGCTACTCGCAACGGCCACTAAGTACCTTATAAGCAAAATTTAAATCGAATCTTAAACGTCGATGTAGAAGCGACATAAGGCTTCGGACGGTTTAAGATCAGAGAATAGTCGTGAAAAACGGGATATCGGACAAACTAAAAGCGAATAGCAAAGCGTATTTATTTTATTCGATTATTTGAATGATGTGTCGTTTAATTCGGTTTTCAGTTCGTCCATCGTGTATTCTGGGATAGGATTTAAACGAATACAACCTCTTTTTGAAAAATGATTAGCCGAGTTGATTAGTTGAAACTATTATGTCACACTATACGATCGATTTTGTACAGTGCAGTAGAGTAGTAGAATTTCAGTGTTCGAGAAGCTTCCGCTTCGTACTGTTGGTAGTAAACTAGGCATGAGCGCACCCGTATACGTTCAAATCTGGGCCACGGGTTAACTCGTCGATACGTCTCGAGTCTCAAGCTCCTCCATCGCCTCTTCAGATTTCTACCTTCTCTTTCTAATCTTTGTTATTCTTTCCCTCCATTCTTTCCACCGTTTACTCCCATGTACACACGCATTTTCTAACCGTAATTCTTTTGTAGTTTTCTCAATTTTATTGTTACGAAATAATTTTCTTCCTATGAAATACTCTGATTTTTCATTCGTGTAAAAATTTTATATCTCTATGTTGTTACTTGTTCCTAGATACACTCTTGCTTTGTTGATATTTCCCAGTCGGGGGAGTCTCGTAACTTGCAGCTTCTTGTTTCAGGCGGTCCGTTGTTCGTTATCGTACACAGATCAAATCCTTGTATAATCAACAGTCACGTGTGTTCTAACGCGTTCTCGTTAAATATGCTTTTCAAACTTGCAAAGTGTTCTGTTTCCCTATATCGTCAATTATATTTACTCGTAATACGAAATTAGTTAACAAGGATCATAGAAATATCACTGGTAAATACACGTAACGCGTTAAGTGTATGTTATGAGAGTCAAATTAGACGCATAGATTATGCATCACGACGTCGGATTGAAGAATATATGCCATGTGTACGTGTACAATAGAATCGGTGCGGCGGTGCAATTTAACATAGAGGGGGAGAAGGAAAGGCAGCGGAGAGACGGTGGAGGCATGAAAATGTATTATCGGCTTCTGGTTGCTAGGTATTCGTCGGCGGTGTTGCCAAGCAGAGAGAGAATCGTATCTTTGGCGCGAGAGGCAAATAGGTGGGAGCTAGGGGGAGAGCAAAACTGTTGATTAGGGAACAGAAAAGGAAAGGTAAAAAGAGAGTTGATAGCAGCTTACGATACATCGAAGCGACGTAACGTTGTAACACGTTGAAACTAGGGAATGAACAAACGAACGAGCAACTGTACAGAATGAAACGGAAGCATCGTGTTATTGCGTTATTGGGGAAGCAAGAAGCAAGCGGACACGCGACGAGAGGGTCAGGCAACAGCTAACAGAGGTTGAAAGTTCTCGGTCAGGAAAAAAACATAAAAAATATATTACACTCTTAACGATGCTTCCTTCATTCGTTGATACTCTTCTGATTAGACGATTGATCGCGCTACAGGCGGAGCTCGGGTGTGATTGATCCTTTTTAGAATCATCGATACTCAGCAACGTAACGATGCTCTATCTAACAGCATCGTAATGTCGATTACACTATAGAATAAGTAGAGAAGAATAGACGCGATCCGAATTTTAAGTCGGGGATTTTCCGAAAGCTGTACTACCGATCGATCTTTGCTCTGAATAAAGTACGAGTTACTCCGATAAACGCGATAATAAAGGATGTTGTGCTTACTACGAAACTCGGTTCGTTTTGGCGTACGTGACGCGATGCGATTATTTTTGGTCAACCTCGGCTCCTCTCTCTCTCTCTCTCTCTCTCTCTCTCTCTCTCTGATCCAGCTTCTCCTTCCCCTCTCCATCCCTATTCGTTTACATCCCCTTCTCCCCTCTTATATTATATTCCTTTCTATATTCCTCTCCATTCTCAAAATTATTCCATTACGTTTTATTTATTGTTATATTACTGCAGTTATAAAATTAGTATTAAAATACGACTGCGTGTTTGTTTCAGAACTGTACAAATTGACCGGCGAAGTTCTTGGAGAAGGTGCTTACGCCTCAGTTCAAACTTGTAGGTCGCTTTATACCGATCTGGAGTATGCTGTTAAAATTATCGACAAAATTCCCGGTCACGCACGAGCACGTGTGTTCAAAGAAGTCGAAACGTTTCATCATTGCCAGGGCCATCCAAATATCATCCAATTGATTGAGTTTTTCGAAGACGAAGTAAAGTTTTATCTGGTATTCGAGAAAATAAACGGTGGCCAACTGTTGAGCCGGATACAAGAAAGAGTTCATTTCAGCGAGCGGGAAGCCAGTCAAATAATTCAAGAAATCGCAAGCGCGTTAAATTTCCTTCACAAGAAAGGTAGAGCCACTTTTATTTGAATTATTTTAATTAAGTACACATCCGGTATGCGATTACGGTATCCACATGCAGCACCTCCGAGTTTATCCTCTTAACGAATTTGTTATCTTTGCTTTTATCAGGTATCGCCCATAGGGATCTGAAACCCGAAAACATTTTGTGTGTGTATCCGGATAAGCTCATACCGATTAAATTATGCGACTTTGATCTTGGTTCGGGTATCAAGTTCAACAATTCGTTGTCAAGCCCTGTAGCTACACCGCAACTCTTAACGCCAGTCGGCAGTGCCGACTTCATGGCCCCAGAAGTTGTAGGAGCTTTCACCGGGGAAGCGAATTATTACGATAAGCGTTGCGATCTATGGAGCCTTGGCGTGATTATGTATATACTCCTCTGCGGTTATCCACCTTTTTATGGGAATTGCGGATCCGATTGTGGTTGGGAGAGAGGAGAAAATTGTGAGGCTTGCCAACAACTTCTATTTACCAGTATTCAAGAAGGCAGATACGAATTTCCGGACAACGAATGGAGGTGTATTTCGGAAGATGCGAAAGATTTGATCAGGGGCTTGCTGGTCAAAGAAGCCCATCAAAGGCTCAGCGCCGAGAGTATTCTGAAACATCCGTGGATCAATCCTGGTCCAAGCTCCGTTGAAAATACAGAGAAGTCTCTCATAACTCCTACTATTATCAGGTTCGTTATTCTTGGCATTTACCAATCAATTTTAGCTAGTCGGATCAATTGGCATAAGAAATTTCAGTCACGAATTAGTTTGATGTTAATGCGGTAATATGCGTAATAAACTTAAGAAATAAAAATAACAGATACATTTCTCTTTACAGGAGGAATAATTCTGCTAGAGAACTGTCAGCGTTTGCCGACTCGGCGATGGCTGTGAATCGCGTGATACTTCAACATTTTTCCGTAAATTTGGAGGATTTGGCGGAGAAGAGGGAACCGAGATTATCCACTTCGTCAACGGACGAAGATAACCATCCTTACGGGCACATGTCCGATTCGAACAGTGAATTATCGGAACACAGTAAGGTTTGCGCGACTCATTCCTCGAACGAATTTGATGTAAACTCGCGCTTGAAATCTTGTTCGATTCGTTCGAGTACCGATCTGACCGATTCGAAAACCATTGGAAAGAATCGATTGATCGGCAAGGACTTGTCGGTCCCTCAGCTGTTTGGTTTGTCACCGCCGAGCGAGAGTCGTTTGATGCAGCGCCGTTTAAAAGCTCGTTCGGATCTACTCGAACGTCAGACCAACAAAACAGTTATCGCGTCCGTTAGTGGCTGAAAGGTGACATTCCTACGAACGAAACGATAGTCTCCTTTCTTGGTAGCGCGTATAATTCATGTTTACACGTTCGCCGCGTAAATATACGGATACGAAGAAAGCGTGTACAGTAATGTTATCCATCGTTGATTGACAAAGAGTAACAATGACATAAGTGCGACATTACGATTGGCTAAGCGAAGGTTGTGTTTCATTAAAAATAATAAGAGCTGCATTACAATGATTCGCGCAACGATTGACGGTTATTACACACATGAGCATATCTATACAGCAACACATGGAGCGACGATATAAAACGACGTGTCTTCGCTCCGATACACGCGCGACGCCAACAATACACAACACTCGATCAGACAATAATTTTTCCTGAATTTCTATATTTCCTACAGAATTCAGAGAAATATCGTGTCCGAATATATCTTTAACTTTATATTTTTCTCCATTTTTCTTTTGTGCTCTTGTATCGTTTCGACGAGTCTGTTGAACATACTGTTCGTCTTTGCGCTACAAATTTTTAAAATTGATACAAACTATTCGTTCGGTTTATTTGTTGAATGTTGTTTTACACGATACATTCGTTAAATAATATGAACGAACATAAGCAGAGACAGCACAGATTCGATACACAATACATATGTACATATAAAAAATCCAACGATCGCGCATGTTTTAATTTCGGTTCAGATTACATTTAGTACAGAACTTAAAGGAACGTAAAGAAATGAAAAAATTTGTAATATGTACATTCCACTGTCGGTATCTATTAGATGAGAACATATAGCATAATATAAAAAATAAGTCACATTATATATACAACGTTTCTGTACTTTCGCTATTATATGATATCTAGAAAAGTACATAGTATATGCTCGTTCATATCAATTTATCGAAACGGATATACAGAGACGCAAAAGAAAAAAAAAAAAAAAAAAGAAATAATTTTGATGAATATTTTTACCGATCGTTTTCGCGTATATTTGCTTCGTTTCTTTTTATTAAATCGATTTCTTTTTAGTTCGGCCTTAAATATTTTTGCAACTATAGCTATTATTCAAGAAAATATCTCCGAGTTACATTTCTCTTTTCTTTTCTAACGATAACTTGTTCGAGAATTATGAAAAGCAGCAACGCAGCTTCGGACGACAAAAAAAAAAAAAACAGCGGTAAGAAGAGTAAACCGCGCATCTTGGTGCATGTTACAAATAGTTTGCTCAGTAGGTTTCTAAGAATGTAGTAGAGTGTAAGTTCGAAAATACTGTAAAGCAAATTCCAAGGAAGGAACAACGCGCATTTGTATCGAAGGGAAAAGGGGGACGACAACTACGGCCATTTTTTGTAAATTTCTCTTAAGCACCTTCATAGAGAGTTAGTACGTAAGAAAGATTAAAAGGTTAGTTTAACAAAAAGGAAAAAAAAGAAAAAAAATACAGAAAAAAATTGTACCTGCGTCGTAAGTGATTAAGAGTATACCGAGCGAAAGAGAGAAAAGGGAAAGTACATGGAGCAGGAATATGAGAGAAAGAGAGAGGGAGGGGGAGAGGGAGTTAATCCGATAACGCGCACGTGCGTACGCACGTTAACGGACAAACTTTCTCAAAGAACCTAGATAACATGAATATCACATCCAATTAATTACTGTTACGTATTTTTGTAGAGTTTTATCGACGAAACGTCGTTCTATCGTCTGCCCACCTACTACGCGTTTACTCTGTCGATTAAGATCGATCTCTTTTGTTCCGTCTGATGATTTTCATTGTCATAAAATGTAAATATCTTGCATTCCCATTACACCTCGCCGTACACGATGCAGAGCAGTTCGTGACGCTACAAATTTCCAATGTCGTGTATCGTCAAGTTTGGCAGAACTTTCGTATCGTCTAAAGAACAGTTTTATGGATAAAATTTTGCGCGTTCTTTCAGATTGATATCGTAATAGAAGCAAGTAATAGTAATAGGACGAAGCGACGAAAAATTGCAAACATTTTTCTTCAAACGGTAAACAAATAACTCGTTTCGACTAAGATTTATTTTACGTATCATAGTTGCATAGAGTCGTGTTGTATGGTGGGGGAGACTCTTTACTCAGGGCAGTTACGATGAGCTGCGCAAATTTGTTACAAATTACATACACACTATCGTGTTTGAAGAAAAGAATGAGGAGAAAGAGCTTATGATGATGTCTGTATGCAATCGAAGTCCATCCAGGGTTGAAAATTAATCGTTACTTGTTCTTTCTTCTTACGAATTAACCCTGAAAACCCTTTGTCCAATGACATTACAATATACATTGCATATACACAGATTAATAATCGACGCAAACAGCTCGACAGCAGCATTATTAGACTTTCCTCCCAAGGACGGAGGATCATAAAACAGAACTCTCTCCTATAGCAGGTATCATTTTGCCATATACATCATACATACATACATACATACATACATACATACATACTTTATTCGATTCCCATGGACAGCAGACGCCACAGAGACTAATGCGTATAAGCGATCGTTAACAAATGTTTGATTACGGTTATACCATCAAATTCGTCCATCCAAATGTTTCAAGTTCCAAGGAAAATCGGCAATTCCCTTGAAAATGAGAACATTTGTTAGCGGGAGTAGCGTTAGCGATTTCTCGTAGTGAGAAAAATTATGTAAGAATACGCATGCATCATTGTTGCATGTGCTTACGACGTAGAGACGAAAAAAAGCATTACACATTAATTAGATCCGTGACTTTTTAATCACGAAAGTCATTAAGAAACACACGAATATACCGCGAGTTCTTGGCCTTTTCTTCTTTTTTCTTTTCTTTTTTTTTTTCCTAAATTTTTCCGCAAATTGGAAACGACGACTGGAAGAATACGTTACCATTTGCGCGGGATCGTATCTTTCAAGTTACATATTTCTCAGCATTATTGTCATGCGTTATCAATTGACGCCTTTCTCTAGGACGTACGCATCTTTCTTTTTCGATTTTCTAGCGATGCATTTTTGTTATTCGTTTCGTTTGTTCGATTACAATAACGTATGGCGTAACCAATCACAGCCTTGGTAATACAATATTTTCATGAAAACTGAATGCATTCTCGACCGATATCCATTTCTCACACGGTACGTTTTTCTTACAAAGTATTTCGTTCAATCAGCGTTCCCTCAAATTGCCATCATCTCGATAAAATCTCGATATCGATCGAGCGTGCGTCGTAACAAATGTGTATCATCAGTATGTTAGCGATATATAACGATAATTTCTCGAAGAAACATTGAAGAAATGCAAGAAGAGAGAGTACGTAGAGTAAAGGACGAGCAGCGACAAGTCTTGCGTAAGGAAAGCAACTGAATCACACTAAGGATCCATGGCCATAATAATATAGATCTATAAATTGTAATAGCGTGAATGAATTTGCGCCTGAGTGCGAAAGTGTACATGCATGCTGGAGAGCATGTGTATTTTGTGTATTTTGTATGCGTGTGCGAATGTATGTATATATTTGTATGTGCGTTAATGCGTATGCGTATGCGTATGCGTATGTGTCATTGCAAGCTCGAATGATAAAACAATATTTAGCCTATAAGCGAAATGGTAAACACCTTTGTATAGGTTTGTAAAATTAACAGTTAAGGTAAGATATATTGCTGCGCTACTCTACCGATGAGTCTTTCTTCGATCATCGTGAAAAAAAAAAAAAACTCGCGCGTCTTATAATTGTTTCGTATTTGTGTTAGGACGATGTATACGCAAACGCATCTGTAGCGTAGTTTCGTTTACTCGTTCATCGAACACCGTGATATATAGCGATTTAAAGCGTATACTATTCCAATAAAGAAAAAACTAAGATATCGTATGCATATTCCCCATTCTCGAAGTTGGACGATTCCCGCTTAAAATTTAAACGACGCGTAACCTTCTAATAGATCGTATAATCGGTACGTTGACGATCTTCGATCGATCGAAAATTATAAGAACCGGTGAAAGAGTATTGCGAACATATCCCAATGGTATGCTAACACAGGTTACGCATGAGATGCGCAACGTTACTTGTTTCTTCCTGGTAATACACAGCAGATCTATCTTCTTTCGCATTACCGCCCTTGCATCTTCGAACTACGGTTCCTAATCTTAAACGAAAGAAAAAAAAAAGGAGCGTGTTGCATGCTGTGTTGTATGCTGTTGTATGCCCCGGAAGAAGCAGCATTTTTGTTACGTTCTTTTTTATATTATACAAAAGAGCAGTATAAAAAGAAGGAGGGGAGAAGGAAGGGGGAGAGAGAGGAAAAAAGAAAAAAGGCCCTTAAAAGACGAATAAAGAATATTACGAATGCTTTTTAAACGAACGTCAGTTCCTTTTCTTTTTCTTTTTTTCCTCATCTGCTTCTTATTTTAGCTATTCGCGAGCCTGAGGGCGCGTGTTGCGATTCCTTTACGTTTTATGAATATTCACGAAGAAGCCCGTCGTTGCTCTCCTTCGTCGATTTTTGCGCGACCTATCAACTATATCGAGTCAAAAGTAACAAATTTACCGTGTGGACGATGCTCGTCCATTTTTTCTGTGACAAAAAAGACGCGAAATTTCAGGGTTCTCTTTCGCACGGAAACCGACCAACCAACCGCGAAAGAGAAAACGGATAACGATGATGGTAAGAATGGAGAGAATGCATTTTACCATACGAAAATATTGTAAGTGTGAAGCATTATTGCTAACTCTATACATATGTATGTATGGTTTTTTCGATCGTACGAATAGAAACAGTTTCCAAGATACACAATCTCTTACAAAGTAATTTTGGCTGCGATTCAAACTCAAGATACGAGAGAGGGTAGTGAAAGAAAGAACGAGGGAGAGAAAGAGTGGAAGAGAAACGTTTTCAAAACTTGGAACTGTCCGAGTTGCGAACAGCATTGTTTTTTCCGTGTAAAAGCGAGCAAGTCTTATGAAAACTTTGTAAGCTTCCTAATAAAATAGCATTTAATCGATGAACTAGCACGTATACACATATATTTCTCATTTCGGTTTAACATACCCTTTTACCCTATACCCTTTTAGCTTCGTCTACGAGGGTATTCTTGCTTGCTACAAGAATACTTTCCTCGATTTGTTGGCACGATCGTTGTCGGACAAAAGACACATGGTACAATTCTCTCGATTAATTCGTTGGAATTTATTTCAAACTCAATTGTAAGCCAAGGTTTGATTCTCTAATTTTGATCAAAGTGTGCTCAATTTGAATTCGAGGTACATGCAACTGAACTGCAAAAGAAGTAGTTCATTTTGGATTACAATATTGGAAATTCGATTTTCAGCGTCTTCGAAATTGCATAGCTTAATATACAGAGTGCCCACCTAACTCTTCTGTGCTCGAATATTCTTTTATTTGTCATGATACACGAAAATGTTTCGGAAAAGTGTTATGATATTTCAAGGTGGAAATTCGATTGTCAGAGTGATTATCTCACGATGAGTTCTTGCGAAACTTAGTAATAGCAATGTTTCTTTAAATGGAGTGATTTACATTTTGTTTGTCGTTAAAACGTATCCAAACATGTACCGCGCCCCATGTCCAATGACCTTGAAGTGACTCGAGTCGAAAATAACTGACTGATGTGGGAATTCAAGGAAAACGAATTACGATGTATGTAAATGAATGTGATGATCGGTGAACGCAGGCGACGCAAGACGCGGTCAGGTGAAACAACCCCCATCCCTGTTTCCTTTCATTTATAATGTACGCGTATTATTGCTCCGGAGCGTATCGACCAAATATATCCCCACCTGCATCTCCGTCATTGTATAGATTGTCATCCGTGTTAACACGATACAGCTGATCTTCGATAAACGTAACTGTCGTCGTCGCCTTAGCTCGAGGAGGACAACTATGGATCGAACGAGTTCTCACGGTTCCAACTCATCCGCGGTGGGCAAACAATTAGAAAAACTACCACCTTTTAAATTATGCTTTTCCAAAGATAGATTAATTGGCAAATCGAACATACGTGTACCAAAAATCAACGGTATAGTTTATACGATTTTTAAAACGTATCGCTTTCTTATCGCGTGGAACAAAGAAAATCTATTTACTAACGAATTATTATTTATTAATATAAAAACTATGATATCGATTAGATAGTGTGTTACAATTACAGGAGAATCGATCACACCAAAATTTTACTCGAAGGAATACGAAAATAGAGCGAACAATTCCAATACGATTCGTACATTCGAGAAAACTACGGAAGAGCAGGAGAACGGTGGCAATTGTAGTAGACGCCCACCAGTTTTACTTAGCAGCAATGCGTAATTTAAATCTTATGAAAACGATACAAGGCTCTTCTTTCTTCGTTTCTCTTTATTTTATTTTAATCAATCAATGATTCCGATTTCAGGTACGGCTGGTGGCACGAACGAGGATTACAGCCGCTTCAATCTCGTTTCGACTTCCATAGAAAAACGTCCGATTTAGTCAATTTCGGGACAAACGTCCGAAACGAGAAACGGAAGATCGAAAATTAAGAGAGTCGAAGTAGTGACGTATGCATTGCCAGAGACAAATTCCTTTGTTTATTTATTAGATTTTTTAGTTAAAAGCTATACGCACGTACATTTATTAAAACGTAAACGAAACAAGTTGTAATAAATGGAAACAGAGTGAGTAGAAATGAAAATAAATTTTCCGGTTTGAAATCGGCCGGATTGAAGTTTCTAAGGAAGCAGTTGCGGTTACGCAAATTTTTAAAACAATAACAATCGGAAAAAGCACAACAGCGCCGATCGGATGGTTTAGAGTTTAGGTAAGTAATGTTAAACAGTTGGCGCGCACGATCGATCCCTCAATTTCCCGCCGTCTCGAGATCATTGAACCGTCAACCAATCGTGATAAGAGACCAAGGGAATAGATCGAATGGTCGCGAATGATTCGAGCAATTGGGATTCGTCGCTAACGATTGTTTTCCATGCGTGGAACCAGTGGCGATTGAAAAAAGGATACGGTGACTGGATTCCGCCAAAAATGAATTCCGTCGTGGCGGAGCACACGAGGCTCAACGAACACTGTCTCGAAAATTCCAAAGAATTTTCGCCTCCCGAAAGGTAATCTCATTTTACTGCAATTCCCCGCCTTCGAAATAAAACTACCCAGTCTTTGGTAATCATCGTATACATCTCTCTTACCTGTTGCTCAGGGTGATGCAGGTGCATATTTCGCGCCCACAGGTAAGGTTAAGAACCTTTCCCAGTGAGTAATTCTTGCGAAATCTATTCGCAAGATATAACAAATTTTCATTCTTTTCATCGAAAAGATGAAAATTCGTTCACGGTTTGTTTGTCACTCCAGATACTCCAAGTTTATAAATGACAAATTCACCAATGAAAAATATTGAAATCACTTTTTGCTCTACCACAGAAAACTATTTTTTCCCTTCATTCGGAAAATTAATAAACTGTCGGTCGGGGAATTAGTGGAATCAACGTAATTTCTTCTATGTTTCGATGATTTTGTAGTTTTTTTTTTTAGTAAGATAGTGGGAAGATCGTGTTCTTTGATTTATAAGTATAATTACTAAATTATCAAACTCACAAATATTTCGTTAAAAATATCCAGTTAATAGCTATACTAATAACATTCTTACTGCACCATGTCTTTTAAATTGCTTTCCCTTAGTGATTTTCACTAACTATGAGTTATGTTAATCATGTTCAATTACTCGTATGATCATTTATACTAATTAGATCCAAATACAAATGTTTACTAAAAATCGCTTGATGTACATTTTAGTCGATATGGATTACTTGTTTTTCTTGTTTTATCTATTTGTAATTAGAAATTCTGTTTATGTCCAGTTTGACAGTGATCTTTGACCTCAAGCATCAAGCTATTTATGATCTAAGTCAAACATAATTTTTCCTATATGCCAATCTATAGGTTTCTACACAATCTGTGCACATCTGCGTTACAAAACATACTAGTCTTAAGGAAGACTTAAAAATTACTATGTCCAAAGGATCACCTCCTTCACCCTGGTGGAACAGGTTGCCTTTTTTCTATTCTCTTTTTTATCTGATCATACTATGCAAATGTAAGCTTGTCGGTAATTAATTTTGTATATGCAAATATATTTGACAGCAAACAACTACGCTTAGACGACAGCTGTAATAACAACTTAAACAACAGTTTGAACAGTACCTCCAAACATAGTGCAAAATGGTCGTGTTCTGGTGATACAAGCCTTGTAGAACCTGAAATATTAGAAGAAATGGGTGTCAGTATGTTAGAAGATGAAGCATCGAATTGTGAAAGTATGAGAAAGTCTCATTCTTTGGAACCAGAAATCTCGCCTACTATCTTGGATAACAATGGGCAATGTAACAAGATGAATGACTCTCAAAGTCAAGAGTGCATTTATAGAGGTTCCAGCTTGGATACCACTAGTATAGACAGGTTTGTATTTTAACTGTAAAAATTCTTTTCATCAGTTTGCTTACATGTTCATATATTTCTTAACATATTTTTCAAAAGTTTGGAAGCAACTCAAAGATTGGATCCTAATCCGTACGAACTGGATGAATTTGCAACATATTCAACAATTGGAAACGAATCTGGTTATTCCTCTAGGGTGGAAATAGATAATTTTATCGATACGAAAGAAACTTTCTCTAAAGACAATCTTAATGTTTCAACCAGAGAAAGTAGTCTTGAACAGTTCTATCTATATAGGAGAAAAAGAAAACCTTCGATCCTTGGTGAAGATAAGTTTAACAAATTATCCGATGAGATGATTTTAATGATATTAAAATGGCTTCCAAAGAAATGTCTGGTAAGATTACAAGTTAATAGAAATAAATAACACAGATAATTAATGGGCAAAGCATATGAGTAACATCAAATATTTTATGTCCTGTTTGCCTCTCTTTATTTTCTATTTTTTGTCTTCTTTTCTTTTTTTCTTTTTTCTTTTTTTTGTTAGGTACGCTCCATGTTGGTCTGTAAACGATGGTGTCAAATAGCGCGAGATGAAGCGTTATGGAGCAGGTTGGATTTAGGCAGTAAAGTCTTGAACGAAGGTACATTGGGTCATATATTGCCACGAGGTGTTCAAATACTTCGACTTGCACAAGCAGAAATTGCAGATCCTGTATTTCTGGAAAACAGTGAAGTTCTTATGGACGGTTATATTAGTAAACTGCAATACTTTGACCTTTCAATGGCAGTGATTTCTCCAGATGGATTGGCTATGTTATTATCTAAGTGTAAATACCTTAAAAAATTATCTCTAGAAAAGTGTACAGTGAATAGATCATGTTGCAAAGCTATCAGTGATAATAATGACTTAGAAATTTTAAATTTAACGATGTGCGAGGGTATGGACATTGAATGTATCAAGGATTTGATGAAGCTTACAAAGTAAGAAAAATTATTTGCAATAGTGTCGTCGGTTAGCGAGAAATGTTTTTTAATGTGTTATTTTAATATTTTCAGTCTCAGTGCTGTCAATATGGCTTGGTGTGGTCTAGATACCGATACTATGGCGTTACTTTGTAAATCGTTACCTTCATCCGTTACGCGTTTAAATATAGCTGGATGCAGAAAAACCATTACAGATGATAGTAAGTATAAGTTTCGTGGTTTCGAAAATTTATGTTAAATCTGGTTATCTGTCATGCTAGTTCGAATGACAGTATTTTTCTTTTTTTTTTTTTTTTTCCTTGTTTCAGATGTTAAGGATTTAGTGAAAAGTTGCCCAGATATGGTAGAATTAGATTTGAGCGATTGTACTATGCTTACAATGAATACTGTCCGTAATTTACTTGATTTGTCAAAATTAGAGCATCTGTCGCTAAGTCGTTGTTATGGTATACCTCCGTCGACGTACGTAACATTGGCGTATATGCCATCTTTGTTATATTTGGATGTTTTTGGTGTAATACCTGAACCAGTACTGAAATCATTACAAGTTACCTGTGGCGAAACCCAACTTAATAAGTTCCTATACAGTTCCGTTGCAAGACCAACCATTGGTGTCCGAAGAACAAGTATTTGGGGGCTTCGCGTTAGAGATTGAACGTAATTATTGTAACTAATTGATTTTATACAAAAATAGTGGTAAAGACCAACTAAATACCAAAGGGAACCTTGAAATGTACGTGCGTGCCTTTTTACAAAATGTCTTCTTAAAAAGAGACTGATTTTACAATCCTATTGAAATAAAATTAAAACAATGTGCTTTTTCTATATCATTCTCTTTGTCTTTCGTTCTTTCTTTTTTTTTCTCCTAAATTAAATACATTTTAAATTCGTTTCTTTATCAGTATTTACGTAGAGTGGATAAAAATAATTGAATGCTGAGAAAAGTAGTTGAGAAACTCGTAAAATTCACATAGCTCGATTCATATAGCGTGCGAAATGTAAATATGCTAAGCACGATTGTATGCTACATAGAGTTCGAAAGAATTACATGCAGTCCTGTCCATAAGCCACCGGACACTTGCTTATTTTGACCACAGTGATTGTTTGAATGTAAATACGACTTTCTGTATTGATACTTATTGTTTACCCATAAGTTACTCAATTAAATCAAGATATGCATGATTTTATACTATGACCTATATTATAAAATAAAGTTAGCGTTATGTCAAGAATATGTATAATACATTAATTTTGTTCAAAGTATGCAAGTGTCAAGTAACTTGTAGATGGGAGTGTATATAATTTACTGAAAGAGTTAAGTATGCAAATGTTGCACGTGTATATAAAGTTAAATATGACAGTATCAGCTTAATTTTAATCTCACCAGCGGTATTTTTTGAATAAATAATACTTCTAATGAAAAAATAATTTTTTTCGCTTAATACGTGAAAGTTTATATTTTTAGCATTATCTTACCATTTCTTTCCTTGCTATTCATTTTATTACAAATGCTACATCTCGTGTTAACATGATAATTAATATTTCTTTTCAAATCGAATTTATATTTTAGTGCTTGTAATTTCTTTTATAATAATGTCGATGTTGGTAATAAAGAACATTTATTTTTCAAACAATAAGTAATTAATTTAAAAGAATTCAATTTTTTAAATAAATAACAATAAAAAGATATTAAATATTTATTAATAATTATAAGAGTACACTTGAACGTCCCTTAAACGTTTATATCGAATTATTTTAATGTGTATACATCTATGATTATTGTAATTTAGATACAGAATCTTATAAGATAGGATATTACATGTACATGAACTCTTTAGTAGTACTGTTGAATGATATCGATTAAATCTGCATCCTATTTTCCATAATTTGTTATCAATTTAGAACCTACTAGTCTGGATTCCTGAGGATTTTCAATTACTATTTATTTAATCCGATAAATTCGCTAATACGAAATTGACAATATACAGAAAAGCTCAAGAAACTTGCTACTTAGAAATAAGCGAAAAAAAAGAACGAAACTGGTAGTAAAATATTAAAGTACATATTTGGATTTTAATGATTTGTGTGAATCTTTTAGGATTTGTAAGACTTCTGTCTGTCAGTCAAGCACTCTTATATACAAATACACACACGCGCGCACACACAAATATATATATATATATAAACATATTTATATATATGTATATATATAAGTGTACGTAATGTTTAATCCAGCTAGAAATTTACAACAAATATACTTCTACCTTAAAATATTTATACACGTATATTTTGTATAGAAAACAAAAGATCAGCATTAATTTCGTCCTCTCGTAACAATATCATTTACACCTTCTCCATTGTCATTTACTAGTAATTGATTTCTTAATAAAATATCGCTTGTGCAATTACGGTAATTAATTAAGCCGTCGCTATGGAAGTTGTGTCCGATGATGATTCGACTGCTGTCTTGGATTTTATAGGCTGAATCTCTATTTCTTTTTCAGTGGCGTAAATCGATTTCGCCTCTTGCTTTTCTTGTTCGCTCTGCCACTGAACCTATACAAATCCCAAATAGAAACAAATATTATAATTAATTTCTCAACATTATAAAAAAAGTAAGAACGGTAAAAAGTAATTATTTATCACCTTTTGCTTGTGTTGCTTAACAGCCTCATTGCACTTATCTATAACCATTTGTTCCGTTAATATACCATCTTCGGAAGCATAAGCTGCTGCTTGCCAGGTGACACCTAATTTCGCTAGTTCCCTTCCAGACATTCCTTCGGTTATTTCGGCTACTTTACTACAAAGCGCGTTATAATCAAATTGTGCAACTTTTAATCTCTTATTGCCCTCGATCGCTGGTTGAAGAACGAATTTATCGAAATAAAGTCGAACTAAACGTTCACGTTCTGCCCGACCTGGTAAGTGAAACTCTACCATTTCATCTAATCTATCGTTTACAGCCCAATCGAATTGTTCTGGAGTGTTTGAAGCGAGAATCAACATGAATTTGTTGCTCTGCTCACCAGTCCTGTAGAGGAACGCATTTAACATCGCTCTCAAATCTTCTGAAATATGCTCACTCGATCGCTTCCTTAAAAAGGCATCCGCCTCGTCGATGAAAAGCAAAAGACCTTTTCTGGACGTTGCTGCCCAGTCGAAAACTTTATGAATAGCAGTAACACCATCTCGACCCAATGGTGCCAAATCACCACCAGTCACAATCGCGTAGTCCATACCCGAGTGTTCCGCTAACTTCTTTGCGAACATCGTTTTACCCGTCCCAGGAGGGCCATGCATCAATATATTTCTATACATCCCGCGATTTTGTTTCGTATTCTTCGTAGCTATCGCGATATCGCGTAATCTTTCTTCGAGCTTTGGTGCTAAAACAACACCGGATAAAGCATCGGTCTGCTTAGTTTTTAATTTCTTTGTCGCCTGGATAGGATGCCGTAACGTATCCAATACTGTAAATCTAGAAGTTTCTCGAACGAGAGACGGTTTCCCTAGCCGCGATTCTATGTATCGCGCAGCGACACCCGTTGTACCTTTCGCGGTATATACACCGAAAGCCAACAAAGACAAGCCTCCAGCTGCAGCGATAACTTTATCCCAGTCTTGAAGAAAAGCTGTGAGCCCAGTGCCTAATACCGAACCAGCGGTTCTGAAATTAATATTCGATAAATATCACTCGATACATTCAATTCCGCTATCGTATCGACGCCCAAATTGTTTTTCTACTCACTTTATCGACTCCAAAACCGTTACTCGTTTTTCAGACGCTTTCACCCTAATTTGCTCTATATTCAGATCTTGATTTTCTCTGTCTATTTTTGCTTTCGCTTTAATTTCTGCATCCAACTTTTTCATTTCATTCTTGTGTCTCAATTCCATTTCATGTTCTATCGTGGCTTTCCTCATTGCTTCTTGTTTAGCCACTGATTCTTCCTGCCTCCTCAAATTTTCATCGTTCATTCTCTGTTGTTGTATCAATTGGTCATCGTATCGCTTTCTTGCTAATTGATCTTGATATTGAGCTCTCATTTGATGCTGTTTGGTTTCTTCCTGCAAGACTTTTCTCCTTTCTTCTCCGTCAATACGTTTTTGTTCTGCTTTCATTTGCTCTATGCTAGCTTCATACTTTTTTACTTCTGCTTGCCTTTCCATTTGTTTGGTAGTTTCTTGCATTTTAGATAGCTCTAAAGCCTCCTTGGCATGCACTATAAAAACAAGAAGAGAATAAGAATTTCGCTTGAGATGCGCTAGATAAAATGCAATAACTCAAATAACTTACATTACAAAATTCTCTATTTTACGCATCAGTGTAACGTAATTATGAGAAAAATAAAAAAGAAATAAAGGAAAGAAACTATAGAATGATCGAGAAATGAAAAATTATTAATAAAAGTATTGCGAGTTGCGTAAAAGTTTACCGCTTCATAACTATTTTCATTGATGAAAACAATTTCTGAAGACGGTATTCGATAACGAATCATTGCATCATCATGGAATTAGACTATTATCGGAGTATCATGTTATACAGAACATGAGGTCCTTAACCTAGGAAATCGTTGTTTGCTTACGTAACTTCGCGTAACAATATTTAATCGAAAGAGAAAATGAAAGTAACCGATCATACAAGATTTTTCGAGCTCCTTGGCAGCTGTTGCTGCTCTTTCTAAAGCACTCGAGTCAAATCGATACGGTTCCATTTGAGAAATTCTAGGTGGTGGTGCACGATCATCTCCGCCTCCAGCCCCATCGGATGCCGGTGGTTGTACAAATTGCGAAAAGTCTTGCGGTTGTGCATTGCGATACCCAAAAAGCCACGACATGGTTTACTGTACTTTAAAATGCTGTTATAACCGTTGGCCGACTAGGTCGATAGCACTCGCGTCTATTAACCTTCCTGTTTTTACTATCACGAGGAATACCCACGTGCGCTGCCAGCGTGAAAACTGAAACAAGTGGATTGTGGACCCATTTATCTCCCTTAAAACCTTATCTGAACAATGAAACGGACGGAAATGGAAAGTCCAAATTATATTATATGAACCTTACGTCAGTTTACATATACTGAATGAATTTCTTTCTATATGATAATCTGTATAATAATGAACAAGAAGTAAATAAATGACATTTAAAAGTAGCTAAAAGATTCAAAAGTAGAAATTTGGATATTTGAGAATATTATTTATATCTTTGCTATTTTCTACTGCAACGCATTTCATAATAATTTATATATTCTTCCAATTTTATTTAAAACTAGAAACACTCGTTATTCGAAAATAATTATATATAATTCAAATAATAATATCATGTTATGTATATCATATATGCGTACGTATTCCAAATTCCAATCTTATTGTTATTCCAAGTACGTATATAATCTAATGTAGCATATTATAATATAATAATTTGCCCATTGCTTATTGCTTTGAATTGTTTTTCATGTAAGATACATATAACAGGGTTTTTTTTCTTATCAAATGGTACAGCTAGAATTAATTGAAATTGCATTATTATTAACATATACATTCTATTCGGAAATTATAAAGTACGCATTCTTTTTTTTAGGTTATAGTTATTTGAATTTGAAACGGAGTTGTGTAAGTAACTACTAAACTGATATAACGTTAAATTTTCGAAAGAAAAGATGCCACTCTGTGCTCCGTGTATGAATCAATTTAGTTAAAACAACGTCGGAAGCTTGGATTTTTGACCGCCATAAGACAGTATGACCGTCGTACTAATAATAGCGGAAGGTTGATCGTAATAGAGGTTGTAAAATATTTTATAGAAATCATCATTTGATCGGCGATTTAATAAGAAAATGTAAAGTTTTAGTCGAAATAGTTTTCTAATAAATTAAAAAATATATTAATAACTCGAAAGACGATAATTAATATGTACTACGTAGTAGTTGCTACGTCGATAATGTCGTCGAGTATAACGCAGCAAGGTTCCGGTAATTCAGTGAATGTGCTCTTTTCAAACATGGAGAGGTTACTTGTTTGAAATAATATGTGGGAATTAAGAAATCGGAGTGTAATCATTTTAGTAAGTGTGTTGAGTGGGTGCGTGTTTCTGTACAACATTTGGGGACCGATTTTTATTCTTACCATTTCATTGTTTCTTACGATTTATGCGTGCTATTTTTTAATTATCAACGACAGCTTATTGTCGCCGCACGCGTTCCTTTTACTGGATTACTGCAAACACATTTCTTTCGAAGTTCGTACGAGTTTCGGGACCGTCATCGATCACGTATACCAGTACATCCGGCAATTTTTTGAGGCTGCGATTCGCCGTTTTCGAAAACGATATCTAATAACCCAAAGACGACCCTACTCCAGGATGGAAAGACGACGAGGATCGAATTATCAGCTTAGTACCGATCCTTATCCAACTAGGAAACGTTCTTCCAATTTTGGATCGATCACGCAGCTTAGCCCAATTCCAAAGAATTTACAAAAAGCCAATGTGTCAAACGATATCAGTCCGAAAATTTATTTTTATCCTAATTCCGAACATTCGTCGTACGATCACAATTCCTTTGTTACCAAACGTACTTCAACGCCAGTGTTGTCACGAAATAAAGAGGAATTAGAAAATCAAACGTTCAAGTTGTCACCTTCTGGTCAAGTATTATCAAAGAGACCGTCTCCTCTGTATGGACAGAATCATGTTCCGATGCAATCTGTAGAAAATTCAACGTATTTTGATGCCGAATGTTCTTCATGGGATTCTAGTGTAACTTCTAAAGTAGATACAAAAATAGGAGAAGGAAAAGCTGTTCAAACAGCTACCGGGCCTCTCTTAGCATCGACTAGATACAACATTGATCCCAAGTAAGTAGCCTAAACTACCTTAATCGATCATAGATATTCGTAGCTCTATGCGAGTATAGAAATTTGTAATATAATTGCAGAGTATACAATGACGTAACCTCTCCAGGACTTACGGCTCGATTGACTAAATATGCTACTGAAGCAAGCAACAAATTGGCTCTTCAATCCAAATATCGGGTAGGGCAATTTCCAAAAGTAAACCTCCACGCTAGTTCAGTTCCATTGATAAATGTGAAGTCTATGAAAACAAGGACGTCTGCAACAGTTAGAGTAGCACCGTCTCATACCATACGATATTCTCCACCATCAAAGCAAAATATTTTGTCGAATGTGCGTCACTCTGACAATAGTTGTTCCTCGCCTAGCGTCACCCAAGCTCTAAAGGAGGTATCGCTAAAAAGGCACGCTTCGAGGGAAGATGTCGCTTTCGACCCGGCAAAGAAGCAACGAAGAGATATCGTTGCTAGTAAGGAATTTGAGGTACAGGATGAAACAAAGCAGAAAAGGAGCAGAGAAGAATCCTTGAAATCTGAAGATGATATTTCTCCCCAAAGTAATAAAATTGTTCGACCCACGAAACGTACTAAAACACCGTCGTGTTACGATATTATAAATTCACTCAGTTCTAGCAAGCACGTTGTTTCCGGCGTAAAAAGGAAAGCTAGTAAGTAGTAGGTCGAAATAGGTAACGATAACGACAACGATAAAATACTTGGATTTGTTTTACATTTGGCTTGTTTATTTTAGGAGATTTTTCACGAAGTGGAACCCCAGATTTTGAAAAGCATTTTAAATCTTTGAAAAGTGTTCAAAGTGCTAGTACGGAAACGATAGCGCAAGTTCCGAGCACAAGTCCAAAATATCCTGACTACGAGTTAACGGAAAGAGGAAATAATTCACAGGCGTGTGACTCTGTCGATAAGCTACAAGAACATTCACCGTTGAAGGGAATATTAAAAGCAAAAGGAAATTTTAACAATAGCAGTATAGAAAATGAATCAGACGGCCAACACGCAAAACGTTTGAATGCGCAGCAGAGTAGCGATAAAGATGGTTCTGTAGAATCGATCGAGTCTATCGAATCAGCCAAGTTAACACACAAGTTATTTATGAGGGCAGAACCGGAAAGAAATGAGAAGTTACGGATGTTGGTCGAAGAGCAGGGTAATATACGAGCAAAGTTTACTACCGACGATGTGGAGGAGATAAAGAAGGAAGATATTACAGACATGAGGCAAACGAGCATGAAAGCAAGACTTCAAAGCATGTTTGATGCCATATCTGGTAAAGGTAAGGAAATTCAACGTGCGAGTACGTTCATTTTTAATTGACAAATATTCGTTTTTGTTTCCAGCTGCCAGTCGGATTAACCCAGACGTGGTGATTCAAGCGGAAGAAGTAAATACCGTCAAGTCTGTTGCATGTACTGTCACTTGTGCGACCCTTAATTCTTCAACTACCACTACGAACGTTAATACCACACCCATTTCCACATCGGCTGTGGCACCTAGTCCTGGTAGCAGCGAATCCAATACAAAGTCACCAAAGTATGTGGCTTTTAATTTACCAGCCAAAAATACTTCCACGAATACGAACGTTCAGTTTGCCGATACGTCTGAGAAGAAAATTGAGAACGTCTTAACTTCCGTGGCAGATAAAACGATCAATTCCACTCTTGGGGTTACGTTTTCGACTACGAAATCTGAAATCGTACCACAACTTGTTGTTTCGAGCTCAACTACGACCAGTTCGATGAGCTTTAACGTACAAAATTTCGATTCTAACAAATCAACTACGATCACATCGGCGACAAGTACTTCGTCGACTAGTACCACGTTCATGTTCGATACCGCGTCTGCCAATAATAAATCCCCTTTACTTGCTGTTCCCGCAACAACCAGCATTTTTGGGAAAGTTACCACTACCGCGCCAATATCTTCGGTAATTTCTATGAGTACGACTGCGGCAAACACTAAAAACGAGCCGAGTCAAAGCAACTCAAGGACAAACGTTTCGCAAGTTGCAGCAATCTGTTCGACGAGTGTGAACGTATCGATCGGAAATACGAAAGGCGGTATGATCTTCACATCGCCACTCACAAATCCAGTAAATGTAAGCACTGTCGCGGAAAAGAGAGAACAGAATACGGGATTTACATCGATCGACACGAAAGCAAACGTTATGCCATTCACAAGTATCGCAAATATTACTGGCTCGAATGACGCATTGAGTAGAAAATCGAACGTGAACGTGTCGACGCCGTTGTTTACATTTGGAAGCAAAACCAATAATCCACCGACTACGTCCATCAAGTCCGAAGGTTTCGTATTTGGGTCAGCAGGGACTGCGTCAGGGAATAGCGAAACGTTTGGAGCTTCGACGAGTACGTCTCGGCAGGCTTCGATGATTCCTAACGCAGCGACGTCTTCGAATAATGGTAATAGCGGCACGCAAGCTAATAGCGTGACGGATGCAAGCTCAGCTAATACCGGTTTCGAAGCAAACGCAAAAGTTAGCTTACCTACTTTTGGATCGTCGACAGGCTCGACCTTTGCATCGCATCCTTCGTCCAGTTCGTCCGTAAACGATAGCAAAGCTGGCTTTTCTTTCGGTAAAGCATCGATGACGACAAATACAGCGACCGGTACCTCGAACGTAGGTCCATTCGCCGTTGCGAACAATAATTTGCCTTCGAGCTTCGGAGCTTCATCGTCGACGTCGACGACGTCGACGATCAATAGTAGTGTGGCCCAGATCGCTCCGAATACCGGCTCGATATTTACTAACTCGCCATCCGCTCCATCGATCTTCGGGACAACGACAGTGAGTAATCAGCCAGTTTTTGGCACGTCTTCTAACTTGAGCGCCAGCACAGCTACCTTCACTCTCCCGAAGAGCACGACCACGTCAGTTTTTGGTTCTAACGTTGCCACTACTTCTGCTGGATTCGCATCCACGAACTCGATGCCAATCTTCTCGAGCATAGCCGCTGGTTCATCTATGGGAACAACAAACACGACTTCCTCCATTCCGATGTTCGGTTCTAGCGCGAGTACATCCACATCCGGAATAAACACCGACGGAACAAGCAACGTCAGTAGTAACTTGTTCTCGAGCCCGAATTTGACCACCTCGATATCTATGTTCTCTACGACGAGCAATATCTTTGGCCAGGCGAATTCGGCAACAGGCACGAGTTTCAAAAGCAGTTCGGGAGTGTTTGGAAGCAACAGCAGTTCGACGTTATTCGGTTCGACGCAACCAACTACGTCATCGACGTTCGGCGCTGCAAATGTTTCCAGCAATTCGACCGCTCCCACTTTTGGTTCTACCAACATTCCCGTGAGCAACGCACCCGTCCCGGTTTTTGGCACTACAACAACCGGTACCCCCGACTTTGCCTCGCAAAATCAAAACAAGGAGAATCCAGGAGCGCAAACTTCTGCCTCGCAAAACTTTGGTATGAGCTCGATATTCAGACGCGACAATACCGGTGGTGCTGCCGTATTTGGAGCCGCGAACAGTACTACCAGCCATTTCAATTCTCCCGTGCCGAATAACACGTTCGCCGGGCAAAACGTCTCTATCTCGACGAACCCTACGTTCGGCATGGGAACTGCACCCACAGCAAGCGGCCCACCAGCATTTAGTGACAGCAACAAGGTATCACCGTTCGGGGCACAACCTTCCACCTTTGGAACTTCCAACGTGTCCTCTACTCCCACTTTTGGAAACGCTAATGCAAACGAAAGCAACACCTCTGGAATATTCACCTTTGGAGCAAACCAAAAACCACCGCAACAGAACGCTACCACGTTTACCTTTGGCAGCAATAACAATACTTCCGCTTCTGCACCTTTCCAGTTTGGCACGACAACTTCGAATTCAGGTGAAAACGATTCTCCATCTTTCTTACGACTTTAATTACACTAATATCTTCTCGTATCCTCGGTCATACATTTCGATTAATACAATTTAAACAATTCAGGTACAGGATTTAATTTCTCCGCTCCAACAACAACTCCATCCATCAACTTCGGCACAACTAATTCCACGACGACATTCAATGCTTCCACACCTGGTATGTTCAGTATCGGAAGCGGCTCTACCGCTTCAAGATCCAGAAATACACGGGCCAGAAAACTGAGATGATGGAGAATGTAAATCTCGCTAGCATCTTTTCAAATATTCTTCGTCGAAATATGTAAACGCGACATTTGATTTTTTAATACCGTTATTCTGTAATTCTAGCATCGTAATTCGGCTGGATCTTGTCAAAAAACGATGTCCCTCAAATTCATGCAGCTCTATTACACTGAGAGCAGAATTATAGAATAGAATCGACAATTTTAACGTTACAGTTTTCACCATTGTTAATCTTATCCATCTTGTATATACGAAATTGTTAAAGCGGGTCTTTATCTATCATTGTGTTAAAGTCTGCTTAAGTTACATTACGTGTAATGCACATGCATATATATATATATATATATATACACATATTATATATATATACACATATTATATATATATACACACATATTATATATATATATATATATACACGTACAGATATGTAGAAGAATAAAATGCGTGATTGTTTTATTAAGGAAAGTCGACGAATACCTATTACAAGCGTGTTTACTCACGAAACATTGTATACTTAACTTTTAACGTTCATCGATTTATGAATCGTCTAGGACGTTGATTATTCTTTATCTGCTAACTTCTTACCAAGAATCGAGTTTTGATAAACGTTAAAGGTTCTTCATATTTATTCGGGTGACATTTATACTATATCCGGCCATTAAAATGTTTTTGACATACGATATTTAAATATTGTAAATTTTCTTTCTTTTTTTCTTTTCTTTTTAAACATTTTCTTTTGTATTTTTTTTTTTTTTTACACAAAAAAAAGATTCGAGCGACGAAAACGCCTCTTGTTTTGAAATAAGTCAACAATTTACAAATTTCCAACATTTCGATAAACATAATTTTTGTTTTGAACGTAACGAGATCGTTAATTGCAATAGTTTATTTCGTTTTTATCTTTCATAATACTTTTGTCCCTTTTCCTTTTTTTTTTTTTTTTTTGATACGATAGCTACTTCGGATACAGAAATAAGACTTATAGGCATGTAAACGGAGATCATTTTTGTCTTCTTTATTCGATACAGAGGAAAAAGTGAAACAATTGTAAAAGAAAATGGGTAAAGAAGAAGTAAAAGGGCAACAAAGAGTATTAACGCTCGCCGACAAATTGGCGTAAGTACGTCGAATAAAAAAGTAAGTGAAACGTCCATGACGTTTATAATCGAACGATTGTATCTTATGATCGAGGAGCACAAAATACTCAATCGATATGTGAAAGTAACGTGATAGAGAGGCAACGGAACATACAGGTGCAGTTCTCTATGCCATGTTGTAAGAAATGCGTAATTATTTTTTTCTACATTTTCAGGCAGATATATCATCTCCGTAATGAAACGTTGTAAACTTTGAAAAATGTCAGAAATACGAATACCAATAGTGTTGGAGAAATACATTTTACACTTGCGATGTGGTTTTTCCTCACAACCTTTGTCCTTGGTTGTTTATATGTACATATGTATGTATACTAATAATACAACTACATAATTCCACTGTGTATTCGCTACGATTCGGTTTCGTAGTTTATAGCGCTAGTCGAATTTCACTGTAAAAGGTTCGTTCGTTAAAAGTCGTGCCGATATATGCCTATGACCTGTATCTTGTGCCTCTGATATGTGTTTCAAAACAAGGTGACATAAAATCTATCCGATAATGTCGTTAAAATTATCATAAGTACGAACGGTACGTCAATGCTTGTCACGATATCCCAATAACTGCTATACGTTTGTATTACAAAAACAAATAATAATTCTAGTACAAGAATTTAGTAGCAATGTTATTCGCGGCTAATATTAAGAGCGTTCCGACGCGAAATTGTATCGCCAATCCAAATTCCGTTGGAAATGTCGTTTTAGATTTGGTGGTAAGCCAAAACGGTGAAAAAGTCTAATCGAATTTCATTGGTACTTAACGGCGGGAAGGAGGGCGAGGAGGGGCGAGGGAGACAGAGAGGGGCAGAAATTCGGAATGAAAGCGCAATTGAAAAAAGAAGAAAAAGAACGGAATGAAGAAGAGACACGGAAAGAAGAAATGTCAAGTATTGTAAATTGTATCGATACCGTTAAATGGTTAGCGATCGGTAAAAAAGATCGAATAGAAAAGTAAAGGCGCGCGCGGCCGAACGAGGAAGAAAGCATGGTGGAGAGCGAGCGTGCGAGGAAGAAACCGAGGAAGTAACGCGTGAGTTACGTCACGCGCGTTCCGTGAAACTCTAGCCAGGATTGGTCAAACGAGCGGGTTTGTTTGCGAGCCAACCTATCATAGAGCTCGTTAGACGGGAAGGATGTTTGTACGGTCGCCTGGAGGCGCAGCCATGTTGGGAACATTAGAAGGGAACCAACACCACAACCAGAAAGACGGGAACATCTAGGTTCGGCAGCGGCGTGTCTTAACACCTTAACACCACCACCATGGCTGACCCGGAAAAACAGCCCGAACAACCAAAGGCTGGCCAGCAGAAGCTGATCATCGGTAAGCGAATCGTGCATGTACCTTAAATATCGCGTCGCGTTTAGTTTGCCGGTATGATAATCAACTAGAACGAGAGCGTGTTGGTTTCTGCGACGATCGCCCGCATGTAATAATGGCGTCTATGAGAGCAGCAGACGTTCAGCCATGTGGCATGCGTCCGGCAAGCCGGTTACCATTCCTCTTTGCTTTATCTACATTTTCTCCAATTTTTTCCATAGAAGATCATCGAATTTTCAATACGTTTATTTCTCTTTTGTCCCTCCCCACTCCCTCTCATTAGAGTTCTTCCCTCCTTCTCTCTCTCTCTCTCTCTCTTTCTCTTTCTATCTCTCTCTCTCTTTCTATCTTTCTTTCTTCCTTCTCTCTTTCCGAAACGGAATAGCTTACACGCGCTTATCGAACATCGAGTTCTACGAAATTTCTCTTCAATTCAAATATGATGAAAAAGCAAAAATGGAAGAGAATAGAAACGTGTAGATTAGAATGCGTACATGTTTTTCTTTTTCTTTCCGTGTTTCATTACTCCATCTTACTTCGTTTCGTTATCCCTCTTTATTTCACCCTGCGATTTACGTTTACATCATAACCTTAACCCGTGTATCGAACAAATAAAATATATAATCTATAATTCGTGGTTACATTGTAGTTACGTCATAGTTACATGCAGTGGTAATTTCTGGAAATTTCCCTACTGCCTTTCCCGTACGTTTTCAACGTGTTTTTCGTAAATCGACCTAAACACTAGTTGGATTACGTAAGTTTCGGTATACCTATTCGTTAAATGTTCGCTTCCGTTCGAACGATTCGTTTTCGGAACGGACTTGAGCGCGCTGCCATCGTCAGCTTCCACTTTAGATTGGCTTCGCGGAAACTTATTTTCTTCGAATGAAAAACCAAATAGGAGCGAAACTGCATTTTCAGTCCAGAAGCTGCAAGTTCAGAAACATCGGGTCTTTACAGATCGCTGCTCGTTTCCATTTAGAATTGGATATTCTCGTTCGTTGATACGATTCGAAGGAAAATTGAAATGTTAACGGGCAAAAGTCCAAGAAACTGTTACCCAAGCAAATTCCAAAATTTCAGCGTATTGTTTACCCTGCTGCGAACGATCGGTTAACGCGGGCTGTTTGCTATATAAACATGGAATTATCCTAAGAATAATTGGCTTTTGATTACGAACACATCGCAACAGTTAGTAAATATAAATATTTCTCACGAATGGTAAAGTAAATACTTGTTGCAAAGAGGATACAAGCTAAACAATATACGTGCCTTCGTTTCACAATTAGATCAGTGATGCGTTTATTCAGAGCGGACGAGGCATTTTTAATATATCGCCATTGATTTTGGTTTTCACGCTGTCGTTTTATCAATTTCGATATTTAGCCGTACCGTCTGCTCCGGTTTCCACCTTTTCCGAATTTCAATAAACCGCATCGCCGGATTCCCGAGAAATGGCTTAATTGATTTGTTTATCGAGGATGCATTTATCGACTAATGCGATGCATAACGTTGTGTGCCAGATATTTAATTAGTACTATTTTGTTTTTGTTGGGTTTCAGCTAACAAAGTGACCGGGACTGTAAAGTGGTTCAACGTGAAGAGTGGGTACGGATTCATCAACAGGTTAGTAGTAACGATTTACCGTTTTTCATTTGTTTTTTTTTGCCTTTTCGATCGATCGATCGATCGATCGATCGTATCGAGATCTGGATTTCTAAATTTCGACCGAACTCGGAATGGCTGGTGCTTTCCTAGCGCTGGTTCGTTCTCAAGCTCGATCCAAACGTTCTAACATTTGCAAAATAGACGCTTGCTTCGACACGTGCATCGCCAAATCACATTCGTTCGTCCACGGTTCCTCCTTTATCTTTGGCTATTTCTAGCATTTTCCTATTCGCATCCCCACCTTAGTCCATGGCACTCCACCCCACTCTATGCTACTTCTTTTCTAGTTCCTTTTCATTCTCTTCCTTTCTCTTCTTCGCGCCATTATACATATACCATATACACATGTGTGTACGCGTGTATGTATAAGTAGCTATCGGATGCGCTATGCCTTTGCACAGTGGCCGAAGCATAGTTCGTCTTCACGCATCGCAACAATTTTCGTTGTAACGCGAGTTTACCATAGAAAAGAAATACCATAGAAATTACTACCATAGAAAAGTAAACAAAAGTCAGAGAAAAGTAAACAATCGGACATTTTTTTTGGGAGAAAGTTGTCGCGATCGAATCACCACCGCTCATTCGCACCTTTGTTCGCGCCGTTTGCGCGGATTCAATGGTATTGTTTCAAGTACACGGTGGTAGAGAAAACGACTGTCTGAACACCCATTGGATCACACATGGAAATGCTTTCCATTTGATCCATGTTCCCAGACGCACAACAAATTTTCGTCGAATCACAAACAAACTCGTCTCCTCTTCGATAATTCGATCGTTTAACGATCCGTTTGATTTGTTTTAGGAACGACACCAAGGAGGATGTATTTGTTCATCAAGTGAGTATAGTACATTTATTTTGGTAGTAGTTGAAAGAAAGGAACTACGATTGGATTTCGAATATGCGAATGAATCGCTGATCACGATGATAATTTTCTGCACTTATAGTCAGCCATCGTGAAGAACAACCCAAGGAAGGCTGTGCGCAGTGTCGGCGACGGTGAAGTGGTCGAATTTGACGTGGTAATAGGCGAGAAGGGTCATGAAGCGGCCAACGTTACCGGTCCATCCGGGGAAGCAGTAAAAGGTTCGCCTTATGCTGCCGATAGGCGACGTGGGTATCGCGGAGGTCATTGGTACATCAGTCAAAGACGTGGAAACACTCGACCTCAACGTAGACCTCGAGAAGGTCAAGACGGTTACGAAACCGGTGAGTAAAAGGCGGATAATGTTGTCTTTTGTTGTTGAGTTTTAAATGGAATGGACGAAGGTGGGAGAAACATGTTTGTTCACTGTTGGTTTCAGGTGAGGGTAAGACCGGGGACGAAGCGAATGTCGGCGAGGGAGGCGGTCAGCAACGACGTTACAGGGTTCGACGACAATACGATGGCTATTATCGTGGATCGCGCCGTTCTGGTCCATCGGCGCAACAACAAGGAGATAACACCGGCGACGGTGGCGAACAAGGTGGCGAGACTGGCGGGGACGGAGGCGTGCCACGTGGTGGCGGTCGCGGACGCGGAGGACCCTCTCGTCGTTACTTCCGTCGTAATTTCCGCGGGGGAAGAGGTGGCGGACCTCCGCGTCGTCCTCGTAGCCAGGACGGCCAAGTAAAAGTCCGTAACGATTACCTTCTCATCTAATCTGTTTTTCTAGCGACTTTTGCGATATCGAACCTATCCTTCGGTCTTTGCTTTCTATCGCTCCATTTAGCGTGAAATTATCATTGTTTCTCGTTAATCGTTTCTTAACTCCTCTAGTCTACTCGATCTAGCTCTCACTCATTCTATCGTCGTACATTTCGAACGTCAATTAGCGGAGAATCGGCCCAGGAATAACGCGACGCCACGGAAATCATTGTCTAGTGTTTCACACAGCTTAGTAACTCGATAATCCTGCATGGTAGATTCCGTTATCGATTTCGACTTCGACCTCGACAACGTCGTCGTTGTCGTCGTCGTTGTCGATTCGATAAACACCTTTCGATTCCCCTATTAGATATCTCGTGAAAAATTCGTGGTAGATTTAGAGTCATTCTATATACTTCGAAAACCATTCGATGCGCTATCGTCATCGTTCTCTTTAAATATACATCAAGAATTATTTTCAGTTGTAACTTTTTCCTATACGATTTTTCGTTTATCGATTCGTTATTTCGAATCGACTTTAAAAAGCGATAACTCGAGTGTGAACGGTTATATGGATCGATTAGAAAGCTAGTCCGGAGATTTTTGCATTGTTCGTTTTCAAATCCTTAGTTCTTCTTTGTACGATACACTTGTAAATACTCTCACATCGTAATCAACGGATCGCACATATTACGTGTTTCTTCTGCTCCTACGTTGTACTCCCATTTCTTTTTTATTCTGTTCTAAGTTTGGTCGTTTGCACATTTCTTCAATTCCTTTTCTTTATCTCTACTTATTTATTCATCCATGTATCTATCTATTAATCTATCTATCTATCTATCTATCTATCCATCCATCCATCCATCCATCCATCCATTTGTTTATTTATGTCTATGTATGTATATATATGTCGGAGATGAAAGAACACCGAAGCCCTTGGAAGTTTGGGGGAAAATCCCGCTACGTTGTAATTTAGATTTTACTATAGCCGTAACTAAACAATTGTAGTCGTCCATTATAATTGTTTGAAACTTGTGATAATGAGCTTGGGCTCGAGGCGACAGCAGGTTGCCGGGCACAGTCGCGGTCAAGGGGTGAACGTTTATCTAATAGAGATATGGAATAATAGTAACAAGAATAATAGTAACATAGTTGTGGCGGCACTTGACAGTAAACACTCCAACGGTCTCTGTCTTGTGGCCCGCCGCGTGCCGACCCTATTCTTTGATTAAGACGATTGCCAGATGCCGATGCGTCTCGGCGGTGCGTGTTCGGCTGATCTGAGGACCCGCTACAGATCTTGAATATTTTGGTTAATCGAAGTCCTTCAAGCGGACAAACAGTCTTCGTCCCATCTACGGGAAGACTGCTTCTTTGAACGGCGACTTCCGCCGGCAGCTTCCCCTCGAGGGCGGCTTGCTTCTTTTTCAAATCGCCGATATGGAGATTGACCAATTAGCAGTAGCGTCAATCTCCCTCACCTTCCGAACGAGGGCTTTCATCGACGAATCCGAGGATCTCGTGTCCTCGGACACGCCCTATATAGTTTTCCTCTGCGGCATGATCGGGACAGAAGACTCATTCTTTCTTACGATCTCATCGACTACAGAGTAGCGTCTTTGCGATCAGTGATTATTCCACGTTTGCTAACAAAGAGTCAGACTTAGATTTTGTGAGAGCGTACATCTGTCATCCCCTTGGCCGCGGATTCATCGTTGAGCCTAGGATCATTATCATTGGCGTCTCGAGTGTCTGATCGGCACGGTTGCTTGTCGAAGTCCGCGATAGTCATACCTGCACTAGTCAATATCTTCTCTATTGCCTAACGACCATGTCTAGTCACAACGAAGACTCGTTTCACGCCCCTAATCCCAACCCTAATCATAACGCGAATCCGACACATATATACTTGTGTGTGTGTGTGCGCGCGTTTATATACATTATATTTACACACACACGCACACGCGCGCACAAACATACACACACACACTCTCTTTCGTTAGTTTCCTGTCGTATTGTTATCACGGCGATCACAGAAATCGTGACTGTTCGGTCCGTTGACGAATCTTTGGCGTAGCGCTTAGCACACACTATTGCACGTATCTTTTTGTACTCTTTTCAGTCGGAGCAGAAGTCGGATGCACCTAAAGATAAGGATGCACCTGTCGCTGTCCCTGCTCCACAGGTAACGTGGCTTTATTTTTCTCTGATCCTTGCTTCGTTTCCTTCCGATTGTACATCCATCGCTCTACGTTTTCCTATGCTGTAACTATTCTCGACTTACCATTTATACACCTCTTTCTTTCTCTTTCTTTCTGCACTTTACACCTTGGGATCAGTTTCTTCCGGTATCTCGATTAGCCTTTAATCCTTTTCAGCGTGGACATCCTGTTTCCGCGCCTCGATGCTTTTCATCGCTCTTTCGTGTCGTGCATCTTTCTTATCGTAAAATTACTTCCGTTTTGCCGTCTGTTTTGCGAATCAGCAAAACATGGCTTCTAATTCAAATATAAACGATCGTTGAACTTTGTTCGTTTGACTTGCAGGAAAGTCAGCCGGTTCAGAACACCACCACCGAAAGCACCGCTTAACCAAGAGTAATGGTACCACTACAACAAAAACACTCCTTTTAATATATAACACCAACACCCGTTATACACCGAAGCAACAGCAACGATAACAGCAACCGCAGCAGCAGCAGCAGCAGCAACAATATAACATAACAAATGAAAAAAGTTAAAAAAAAAAGCGAAACAAAAAAAAGCAAGAAATGGAAGGAAATTGCGGAACATCGCTCCACACTCTCCCCGGCAGAAAAAGAAGATTAAGAAGCGTGTCCGATATGCTGCCGGAATTAGTTGATAGAATACGCTGGAAAGCCTCGTCGCGAAGAAGAAACACGATCCACGACATGTATCGACTACGAGCGAACAAACTCTCGAGTTGGACTTACCGCCGTACGACCACTGTTTTTCATTATATTTCTGTGAAAATTTACAGATCTTCGATTGTGTAAATCTGTCACTCGTTTAAAAAAAAAAAAAAGAAAAAAATTCTAAGAAAAAGCGATTGGAAGAGACGCGGAAAAGAAACGTAGCCGATGAATGACGGTTTTATTCCGCGAACCGGGACGAAACGGCGGTAAGTCGTGTATTTTGGAGTATTTCGTCCGACGACGGCGGTGAAAATGGTAAAGAAAACGCGCGATTGTAACGCAACGAATTTCGTTCTGCGTCAAGTTACGAAAGTTAGGTAATCTCGATCGTGGAAGAAACAACGAAGAGAGAGAAGAGAAGAAACACGGTGATGGGCTACACAATACGAATTCGAATAGGCGAAAGTGGTATTTTTGTTCTTGTTTTTGCGTATTTGTTGTTTCATAAGTTTTAATTTTTCTTCAACGAAACGCATTCGATCGTTTTACGCATATATATATGTCTTTGAGTTTAACGCGATGCTCGCAGAGTTTTTCTCTTGTCCGTGTACATGTAATCGGTAAATGCGCGCGCGCGCCCCTGATATCATAGGAATACGTTACTACGCGCGCTTACCTGTCATTGTGCCAGCCAGCTTAATCGTTTCAGTTTCTCTCGAAATTACTCCGTTCTTTTTTTTCCCCCCCTTCATTGAAACGCAATGTTCGATTCGTTTCGAAAACCAGTCGTCCGTCGTGTCGCTTTTGTCTCTTCGGTCCTCGTTGGTTCGTGGCTTATATGCTTTGCAAAATTGCAACGAGAAGATTCGTTCGATGATCAGCGACTAAATGCAATTATAAATCTCATAGAATTTTCAGTCTGATCGCGTAATTTAGTGACGCGAAACAAATTGGCGCGATATATTTTACGATCGCTTGTGTCAAATGACGCGATCGATGCCCCAGGAGGGCACGAAACGTATTATCCGACGATAAGCAACGAAATGTCACGCGTAAGGCGTTAACCGAGAATCCGATCAATTTTTGCCGTAATTTTCGCTGTAACGAGTCGATAACGTTCGATCATGGTGGAAGAACTTTACCGTCGTTGCTCGAACGTATCGATCCTCGCAGATATCGGAAATTTCCTCTCGATTGACAATGCAAACCTGCGGTTTGTCAGTGAGTAAATGAGCGAGCGAGCGAGTGAATGCGCGAACGAGTGAGATAGAGGGAGAGAGAGAGAGAGCGAGATAGATAGATAGAAAAAGAGAGTGAGAGAGAGTGAGAGAGAGAGATAGATATATATATATATAGAGAGAGAGAGAGAATAAGAGAGGACGAAAGATTTATACACTTTTGCATGAAAACGGAACAATTTTTTAAATTTTAGTTTGTAGTTCTATCGTCGGAAAATAAAATGTACAATTTTCTTTCCAAACGCTTCGAAGTTGAGCGCGCAAATCCGTTGCATCAGATTTTATTTCATTTCAAGCGAACAAGATATCTTTTAGTTTTTTTGTCTCTGTCTCAATCTGTGTCTGTGTCGTCATAATAATCTTTATGGTCGCTATCGTCCTATCGTAAGGCTATTTTGCGATCTTCGGTAAAAAGGCTTGTGCGTTAGTCGCCTCGAGTGTTTTTTGCAATAGAGCCTGGAACGGCGAAACACGATCGGGAGAAAAGAGCGACGAGGTGAAGACAGAGTGGAGAGTGTGTGTGCATGCATGCGTACAAATATAGCGTAAAATGAGGAATAACAACTGCTGATCCTCGTGTTCCTCCGCGGTCGATTGAAATGAAAGCGGGAACAGGGAAGATAGTAGTGCGTCGGTTCGTCGTCGGTTCGTCGTCGATTCGTCGTCGAATGCGCGCTGCTTGACGTTTCGCGTTTTTTTGTACGCGATCCATACAGAAGGATGTGTTGCCGCGGGGCGCGAGCTAGCGACGAGGAAGGGGAGACGAAGAGCGTGAAAGAAAATAAGATAAACGACTCCTAGACGCAGAACGTTGTAATTGTATGCGGAAAAAAGAACGATGCATGTGTTGGAAGTGAATATCGGAATTAAAAAAGAAATAGAAGCAAAGAGAAAAAAAAGAGGAGTCGTGCGCGGACCAGTATATGCTAGCAGGCAACGTAACGTCGAACTTGAACCACGTTTGAAGTGAACGGCGAGCACGGAGCGCGCACGGTCGCGAACGGTGATCCCTCGAACGAATTGTAACGTCGGCGCGTTCGCGTTTCGAAGGCCTGTGGAAATGCTCGATACTCTCGTATCGTTCCCCCTAGCGCGGCGCGTGTCTTTGAAATCGCGCTCGTTTCTCGACGAGGAACGAGAACGAGAAGATCGCGCGTCACGATTCGCGTACCACTCGCTGCGACAGTCAATTAGTTTTAATTCAGCTTTTCGCGAGGAGCGATCTCAATGATGAGAGAGTCGTCCCGGATCGCGCGGGACGGAACGGATGATGAAAAAAGAAAGGAGCGAAAGAAAGGGGAGAATCGAGAGAACGCTCCCGTGTCTCGAAGAAGAAAGGGTAGTCATCTAATTACACGTAAAGGAGGAGACGTAAATCATGCCGGTCGCGACACGGATGCGCCGCGTTTGCCGCGCGCGTCCCACGTGTCGCCGCTCGATCGAAACCACCCCGGCGATCCATCCTGCTCTCCTCGTCCTTGCCCCTTACCTTCATCTTTACCTTCCCCATTATCCCTGTCTTCGCTTTCACCTTTACCCTTGTCCTTATCCTTATCCTTATCCTTACTCTTACCCTTACTCTTTCCTTATCCGGTTTCCGATCCGCATCTTTCATATTCTCATTTCCTCGAACCCCCAGTGAATTTTGTACCGAAATGCGAAACTTTGAAAAGCTACTTTCATATACGGAATTTAATTTTTTCACGAAACATGTGCATTATAAAAAATAAATGCCAAAAAAATCGCAAAACTCACGAACCGAAGGTGAAGTTTCTTACGTTTGCATCGAGCTCACTTTCTTCTCCCTTTTCCCCGATCCTTTCGCGTGCGATTTCAGCAAAAGAAGCTGCGCTCCTTAACGTTTCAACATTTTTATTCGAACGACCTTCGAGACGAGAGAAAGCTGCCTGGAACGAGTGTAGGACGGTCGTTCGATTTTCGGTTGACTCCGGTGATTCATTCACGGAAAGCAATCGGGAAGGAATCGGGCCGATAGACGTTGCCTTCGTCCGCCATACAGGCACTGGCTGCGATTTCGGCCAGGTGCGTGTCCTTGTGAGGGGGTACGGCCACTCTGTGAAATTTGCTCGCTGCCTCGAAGAACGCCTTCAACGCTCTCTCGGGTTGTTCCTCATCCATCGCGGCGAATCCCTCGGCGTACAGGTGCTCGCACTCGCGCACCCGGTCCAGCGGTTCTCGCAGGTTGATTCTTCGTCCACAGGACGAACATTCGACGGATCTGCTGGGATCTCGGGGACGCGGGTGTAACTCGGAGCATCCCTCGGTCGGACACCTGCGATCGAAAACCAATTCTCTCTCCCTCGCTCGCTCTCACTTTCTGCCTCGCTTTGCGAATGCAGGCGCGAATACGCGGTACTATACGTTGAAGAAACAAGTTCACACCTCAGTCTGACCGTGTCGTTGGTCAAAGTCTCGAAGCGTGGCCAATCCTCGCGGCAAGCGGTACACTCGCAACGAAACCAGTATCTCGCGGCCAGAGTTTTCCGTCGATCCTCCAGGCTTCGTTTGGTGAAAATCGGCCCGTAGTTTTCAGCCACCACGTCTCCGGGTCGCAGACTGCGAATCGCCCGAATCACGATAGATCGACCGACAAAGTATCTGTTGGAAGAGAGGACGATTTATCGAGTTTAAGCTACGTGTAGCTATACAGTGAACGGTCGGTCGGTATAGCTAAAGTTGTAGGGTACCTGGTTACCGCGGGATAACAGTCGTGATTGAAGCGTGCAACGGTCGGATAGATGGCCACCCCGATGTAAAGGGGTCTGCTACCGCGAAACCGATGTTCGTTTCCGAGTCGCGTCTCAAACACCTCGTGAGCGTTGAACTGCAGCAGCTGAAGATGCTTCAGCAGTAGGCCGGCCACCGCGATTTCACGATCGTTGGGCGTCTCTGAAACGCGAACAACACGCTGCTGAAATTGTCAATCGATCGCGACACGGTCCTCCGTTCAAGTACCTCCGTCCCTCGTCGCTGTCTCGAAAAAGCCGACTCTCTGCAAACACTTGAGAAGAAACGCTGCCATCAGCGATCTCTCGAAAAAATCCTTAGCCGTTCTGTGTTTCTCGTGCGTAACGAGATCGTACACCCGCAGATCGATCGCGTCTTCTTCGACGAGTTTCTCTCGCTCTGTTCCACCAGGGACTTCCTCCGCGGGTTGCTCGCGTCTCGAATCACGCAGTTTCTTCCTTCTCGAACGACGTTTCGCCGACTTGCTGAGTTTCGCCTGTGCTTGCGTGGACGGTCGTGCGACCTGTTCCTTCTCGTTGGAACTTAACGCGCGGCAAATCTCCATGCAGCCGGTCAGTCCGCTCTGAGTGGCCATTCGCAGAGCGAGCATGCTCAAGACGCTCATACCCGAACCTGACGAAACGACAGAAGCGGTAGCCTTTCGGTGCGAAATACGGCCTATATGGATTATTTCGAGAATCGCTCGTTGTATACTACCTATCAGTAGCGCGAGAACTTTGCACTCGTATTTATGATAGCTGGCCATCGCGGCGTCTCTGCACTTTCTACCGCAGAAGGCGACGCTGCTGCAGTCCGGACATCCTATCGGTGCTACGAATCTGAAAGGACGACAGTGGTCTGTAGGAAGCTGCCGATACAGAGCGTGTGTAGCGGAATCGAGTCGTGACTCACCTCGAGAAACAATGTTGACAATGCGTACCGAAGAATTCCGGCAGCAGAGTAGCCGCGTACGGCGCCTCCACGACCAACCTGTCTCCCGGTTCGATCGGTTTGGCGGCGATCGCCCGTTTGCCCGCGTTCTGCGTCTCCTCGATGTCGAGCAGGATGGAGGCGCCCGGCAGCCGCGGATTCTCGTCGCTGGCCGATCGGGCCGCAGCTGCGAGCGAATCGAAAGCGAACCTAACGAAAAACGTGCGTTTCTCCGTCGCATCGTCTTTTCGCGATATTCTTTCGATCGACGGAGCAAACGTACGTTCTTCTCCGTTGGTGACAGCCACGAATCGCGACTCACCTACCTTTATCCTGTGACGGTGTTCTCGCGGGCAACAGCTTCTTTCCGTTCGCTCGTACGAACGTCTCGCACGCCTTCTTTGTTCGAGCAAACGTCGCCCTGAAACAGCACCTTTCCTTTCAGCCGGGTTTTATCTTTCGCTTCGTCGTCCCAACTCGTCCAGGCTCACCGTAACTCGTTGGGCAGATCGCCGTCCATTTCCTCGACGAAACTTAAATCACGAAGAGCGAGCTCGTGCTCGTTGCAGGCAAGAAACGTTTCGGCTCTGGCTAGGAACGCGAGCGGCAGTCCGAGACCTCGATCGACCGTGCGGCATTTTCCTGAAACGGGGCAATGGGGAAAAGAGAGAACGAGCGAGAGAGGAAGGAAGCCGATCGGAGCTTCGATCGATGGATCTATCGTCGCGAGTCTACTCGCAAAGAGAGAAACAAACCTGGAAGGGGAGCGCGAAGAACGGCTTGACCAAAGAGCATCAGAGCTTTCCGTCGTTCGGCCGCAGCTGCGGCCTCGAATCCCTCCAGCCTCCTCGCTCTGGACACGTTGGCGTCTTTGCCGCGGTACAGAATCTCCGTTCGGTTTAACGTTTCCAACACCGTGTCCTTCACCTTGGCATCGGTGAAGATGGCTCGAATCCTTTGCTCGTCGCTGGTCAGCCGTCCGAAAACCTGGCAGATCCACCGCTCTCCGGCGACTCGCGTCACGTTTTCGCTGAAATCTCGGAAGAATCCCTTCTTTCCGGATCTGAGAGTCTCGAGCGAGCACAGGTCCCTGTAAGATGGGTCCGCTCGCACCTCATCGATCGCGTTAATTCGCTGCATTTCCAACTCGTTTGAATCCCCGTGAACGCTCGCCCTCGAAATCGAGGAGTTTCGGCAGAATTTCGACAGATTCGGTAGAGATAGCGCGTATACGAGCGAGAAAAGCGGCAAGATCGGGTCGCGAACGATCCAGGAGAACGAATGGCGAACGTAGCTTCGTTGTAGCCGTTGCGACCCTTTCGCCAATCGGTCGAATAATTTTAGACAAAGTCGACCTTGCTATTTCCGTCTCGAATTCTCGCGCGAGTGCGCCGCACTTCTGCCAGCGTGTCTCCGTCGACGTCTATCGTGGCTGCCGCCGCAGCCGCCGCCGCCGCCGCCGCTGTTGCACCATCTTGCGCGTCCTCCTCACCTTCTCGTTGCTATCAGAAATCGAAAGATTCGGCCGCATGGAGGAAAAAGCGGGCAATGTGGCGTGGAAGGCGACTCGCGAGGCCCGTTTCGCGCGCGTCGCGTTTCGGTCGGTTAGCGAGCGCCGCGAGTCTGCTCCGTCAAGCTCGCGACCGATTCTCAGATCGTCAGTCGCGCGTCGGAAATCGCGGACGTCGCGCGTCGAAATATCGCGACCGCGACCGCGATCACGGCCATTCACGTTCGCTTGGCTGCTTCGCAGGTATTTCGCGGGCCGGCCGCATCCGCGGTGAATCCGCGACGGAGATATTCGCGCTGGAGGCTGCTGTTCTCGGTGTCGAAGCGACGAGACGGAACCGGAAACGGAGGCGAAACGAGGTTCGATCGAGAGAAGCGCCGATGCGACGCTGCGACGCGGACCAGAGCAACGATTTACCGAGATAAGCCGTGGGAACGGCGATAACGATAGAGAAAAAAGGCGAGTTCGTCGAAGCGCGGCTGGCTCCGAGTATCTTCGTGTGACGTAAGTCGATAAGTCGACCCGCGAACGCCTCCTTTTCTCGTCGGCCAACGGAACGCGGATTTTATCACGCGCGCACCGCGATTTCGACAATTTCCACTCGAAACGATCGTCGTCGTGCACCCACCCGCCCCCTCTCCTTCTCCATCCGCTTTACGACGCGTCTCCTTCTTTATCGCCTCTCCTTTCTTTCGACGTCGAACGCGCGAATCGTCTCGCGCCTCGTTTCTTCCTCCTTCGTTCGAGAGGAACGCGTTCATCGCAACGATATACTGCTTCGAAACCGTTCGCACGAGTTCGGGAGTCGCCGAGAGAGAAGGTAACTAGCGCGCGAGCTTAACCACGACCGCGAAACCGACAGGCTCCAAAGTCGAGAAAACGAGAGAGGAATTTGCATCATCGCGTATTACGCCAACGGAATTTCTACGGAGAGTCGTCCTTTTTCTCCTTCTTCCCTTTCTTCTCATTCTACTCATTCTTCTCATTCTTCTCATTCTTCTCATTCTTCTCATTCTTCTCTTTCATTTCCTTTCTCTCCTTTATCTCTTTCTTCTCTTTCTTCGCTTTGTTTTCGCGCTCGAACGCGCCGCATAGGTGTACGCGCGTCTCTCTCCGAGTCGAAACCGAGATCGAACGCGCGCGCCCGCTTACCATCGACCTGCCAATTTAGACACGCGCTGTCAATTGAGAGTCGAGTTAACCCTCGTTAGCCTTGCTGCGTCTCGGCAGCCGTACGAAAATGGACGACCGATGAACAATCCCTGGAGTATAGACGTCGATCGATCGCTTTCGTATACGTTCGTTCGACCCCATCCTCTACCGATCGTGCTCCTCTTGATTTCGTATCGCGGATCTCGCACCTTTGCTTCGGCCCTCGCTGCTAAACTCTCTCTCTCTCTCTCTATCTCTCGTTCGATCTACTTCTGTTTCCTTCTTCGATCGATAGATCGCGAGAACGATCGCGTGATCGCAACCGACCTCCCGCGCTACGTAGTTTTATGTCGGTAAACGCCGGACAAGTACCCGTATCTTTGAAACAGCGGTGCGATCCGTTGGACGAAATGCTCCGCGGATTAGCTCGCGGCGTGCACGCGTTCGTCACGCGAGTACGAGGATCCGAGCGATCGTCGGCCCCGTGCCGGTTGCGCTGCGCCGCGTTGCGTCGTGCCACGATCCTACATACAAGGTTCGTGCAACCGTACGGCAACTAGAGACTGAATCGATCTTTCTTTCGAATATCAGGAATCGTGACGTAACGCGAGCCGAACAATGACGCACAAGACGAATCGGAATGAACGCCACGTAAGTATGTATACGTTGACCTCGAGCCGCTTCGTCTTCGACCGCGCCGCTTATCTTAACGGTTTCATTTCCCGGTAATCGAACGCGAAACTTGCCCCACGTTTTCACGACGACGAGGACAACGCGAGCTCGAAAACCGCTTCATCTACTAACCCGCTACGATTCGTTCGTTTGTTTCAGAATCGGTGACACGATAGTAAACGTCGCGTTCTCGGATACGATGTTGCAAGCTGACGACCACGATTCCGTCACCGGTCGCCCCCTTTATCGTCGTTTTCCGTACCATGATCCATCGTCCATCGACCCGACACGCCAACTTCCCGACGCTATGGAACCTACCGTCGAAATCCACGATGTTTCCATCGACTTGCCGCTAACCGCTATATCCTCGATCGGAAGCACACCGACGCTCGAATCGGCCGTAACCACCACGGCGACCACCTCGTCGGAGAGCTTGCGAGTCGAGACGGACAACGAGCAAAGCGTTTACAGCGTCGCCTTGCTAGACCGATCCACGGATCTCGTGACTCGTAACGATTCCGTCTGCGACAGACAACGCTATGCCTCTTCCACTTGGTTCTCTCTAGTTCGTCGACGATGTTCCAACATTCGCGGTAAGTTGAACGATTTCGATGTTGCTCGGAACCGAACCGTTCGCCTTCCGACAGATTACCGACCTCTTTCGCTTCGCATTACGTTTCTTGCCGATCGCGATTCTTCGCAACGCTCTGACAGCGTGCGAGAGAAACGAAAAACAGGTGAAATCGTGTAAGCGCGTACAATCGAGTGAGTAGCGGTTGGAGCGATTCTTCCTTGGTATACGTACTTGCGCTCGCAACGATCGCGACAGCTATGCATCGCTAATCGCTGGCAAGCGCGCGCGTCTATCCAAACCGAAAGCTGCTACGTACGTGTATTCGCGGTCGACGTCAGAGTTTCACCTTCGTCGACGGATTCGCGCTAAACGCGTAATTCTCGTACGCATTCTCGTGAAACGCCTCGCCGTTGGATTTTCCGTCGATCGCCGATTCCTCGAATACTCGTAGCGCGTATAACGCGCGAGTTAATCGCCCATTCAAATTTTCCTTCCGCCCTCTGCGAAGGCTCGTCGACTCTTGGCGAATAGCAGCGGCGCGATTAAAGCTTCGACCAGTCGCGTTCTACCGACGTCGGAAATACGACCATAGTGCTGGTATCGCGCGAGTCGATGCAAAACAAACGTCAACCGCTTTCTCCCCTCTTTCTTTATCTTCTTCTTCAACCTTCCGCTCGATTCCCCCGATTCGTCCGCGCCTAGAAAAATAGCCGACAGAGATTCGTCGTTCGTTTAATTCGCAAAACGTTTCTTTCGTACGCGTTCGTAACAGGTTGGCTGCCAAGGATGTGTTCCTGCCTGGACGCCGACAACGCGCAGTTTCTCGGTCCATCCACGTGCAACAGGTATCAACGTCTCAGTCCGAAGAGGAATCTGTTCGAGATCGCCTACCGATCGATGAACAGAAATCGTACGCCGAAAGGATTCGCGCGACCGGACGAAAGCGAGGAAGACGAGGAACAGGTAAATGGGCGCGTCGCGTAACGATCGAACAACGAAACTGGTGTCGAAAAACCTACCACTGACGACGTTTTTTCTTTCCACTCCTGGCACCCTCTTCACCGGTAACGCGTAGACGGAGGAATTACGTTTTTACTGCGACGACGACGCTTGCTACGACGTGATCGTCGAGCACGATCTTCGCGCCATCGACTTGTGCAAACTTCTGAAAGCGAAAAGAAGTACGGTGGGAGTCGACTGGTCGATCGTGGAGACATGGCCCGAGCTAGGAATAGGTCAGTATCTGTCGTTTATCGTTTCTCCTTGGAGCCGTCGTAACGACTTTCACGAGTTACGAAACCGTTACAGAGCGCGCGTTGGAGGACCACGAGGACATTTTGGCTGTGCACAGGGAGACGAAAACGTTTTCCGCGGAGCGCGCACGGAAGTTTATCTTTCGCGAAGATTGCCTCAAGTACGAGTTCTTCCACGATCCGGAGGTCAGTATGAAAATCGAAGCTGCCAGCTCGTATCGCGCGTCTATGTTTCGTCGGTTTTGCGCCAGTTCACGTTAATCGATTAATCGACACGGAAACGACAAACACTGGCTTCCGTAGAATCGCAGGATGCTGCACGAAACTGCAAAGTTCGCGCGCTTCCTTGCGCATTCCGCTTCGGTCGTTCGCTGTCGCGCCAATTTCATCGATAACTCGACCAGCAGTTGTTCGACGGCTTTCGACCTACTATTACCGACTATTACCGACAGCGGTCGCGTCGCTGCCTCCGAGAGCCATTCTTATCCCTCGGCGGAAACGCAAAACGCTTAGACGCGTGCTTTTGCTCGCGCCACGTGCTCGCGATTCGCGTATCCGTTGGCAAAATACGAACGACGACGTAAACGAGTGTCGCGTTGCAGCTCTTCCTTTCCACCGAGATGATGGACGTTCCCACCGTTTTCGCCGAAGACTGGCACGCCTTGAACGAAACGGAAGCGGCATTACGAGTGAGTGGAAATTCGATCGATCTTCGAGTCGACGCACTTTGTCGCGCGCACGCAGTTCCCTCGTAATTCTTTGATCAGCGATTCCCTTTCCACGTTTCAGGACTATCTGGAGAACGAAGAGATAGCGGAATGTCCAGAGGTATTCGGTTTAGCGTGGATACAGAACGGACGCTTGAACATTTGGAGGAAGATCTGTTTGCTTCTTCGAGATCGAGAGCTCTATCACGCGAAAAAGGTAAGTCCGCCGAAAGGCGAAACGCGTTCGCGGATCGTTCGTCAAGAACGAAACGTTTCTTACTACGCTGTTACCTTCTTACGTCTAGCTGTACCCTTAGATCATCGGATCGTTGGGTCGTTGGATTCGCGATGCGCGATCGATGCGCGGCGAACGCGCGGTGCACGTGCGACCGCCACGCGGTTATGCCGTTCGCTCCATATCGAGTAACCACTACCGGACACCGTTGAAACGTCGACGGACTCGCACGGCAGCAGCGACGGAATAACTGCAAACGGGTAGAACCGGCGCGAGTCACCGAAAACCCGTTTCGCCGGTTTACCGAGCGAACAGCTGACAGCGACAGCGTTCGCGTAAAGCAGCGTTTATATTGTCCCTCGCGATACGGCACGGATACGACACGGTTCCGTTCCGACAAACGTTCTTGCCGCCGGTAACATAGGGGTGTTCGCATGTGGCGTAGCCTATCCGTCGTAGCGGACGGCATCGGCACGACGAAATATGCGAAACGTGCTCTTTAAACGAGACGAAAGAAATCGTCCCCGAGCCTGAACGCGCACCAGCGATATTTTACCGCTCCTTTGTTTCTTTTCCTATTAAGAACAGCGCAAAGACAGACGCGTGCGTGGATCGTACGCAGAGGGATCGCGCGGTAAAACGTCGCTTCTGTTTTTCCCCGGGGGACGACGTACGCGCGTTTACTTATTTCGTCGATCGTTTCTCGCCACCCGTTTTAATTAGATTTTCTCTTTCCACGACTCTCGCCAGATCGTCGCTCGCCAGAGTCGTGGATCAACGACCGTGGCGATCGCATCGAAAGGGACTGCGAGAAGAGAGTGTCGCGAAAGAAGGTCAAGGGGAAACGTCAAACGGGCCGATGAATCGACAGACGGAACGATTCGCCACGCGCGTTCCACGTCTGGTTTCCTCAGGGTTCGATATGTCTCCTCGACGTCACAATGCGTTGACGCGCGAACGTTAAACCGACGAGGCAGGAGGAAGCTGGAAAGAAGCGTTCCACGAAACGGCGAACACAGCACGATAGGCGGGAACGTGCAAGCGCGACGACTCGCACGAAGGAATTCCATGCGAGTGGATTTCAGCGAATAGAAAGTTTACTCCAAAACGCAACTGCTGCTAAACATCTACAACGGCGGTCAATCATTGCTATGCCGATCACGGCCGTCTCATTCGCGCTTCGCGAGTAGCTTGCCGGGCTCTCGAGGACGTCGATCCTACGACGCTCGATACTCGAGTCTTGGCGCGCGTTCGTTCGCAGCTGTGTCTATACGGTATCGACAGAGGTACGATCGATGCGCGTGGCTCTGTCTTTCGTCTCGGCTGACATCGGTCTCTGAACCACGCGCCCAGCGTCCAGATCCGCGGGAACAGAAACATCGGTTCCTGAAAGCTACCGGGCACCACCTCCGTCCGACGCAGAACGAAACTCGTTGCTTAAACGCGCCCGACGCGATGCGATACGCGCAGTCAACGGGAAGCGATCGCTCGCGGCGTACGTACGCCTTTCTAAGAGACTTTCCGCTTTCCTAGTTGCTTTCACCGACTACGAACGCCGAATCGTCGTCTCGCTACTCTCACCACCGCGATCCTCTCTCTCCCTATCGGTTCTCCTCCATTTCCCGTTTCCTTCTATTTCTTCGCCTTTCGTGTCATTTCGGACGCTTGGAATACGCGGCCGACGCTAGCCAGAGAACGAGCACAGAGAAGAGACGACGGGTCGTGAGAGACGGTACGCCACGGTTTGAATCGCGCGTCGCTGATACGAAACCGTTCGTCGAGTTCGCCGTGGCACGGCGGCGAATCAGTCGGGGCTGACACACATTCGCCCTGGCAAAAGAGCTATTCTGCTATGAACGCTGCTCCCTGGGTCGTCGACCTGCCTTCTGTTGCTTCCTCTTCCACCACCTTCCCCACCTCCTCCACTCTCCTTTCTCTTCTACGCCGCTCTACGCTTTCCTCTCCTCTTCGCCTCCTCTCCGCGCGTTTCCTCCACGCTCCTCGGTTCTTTTCTTATTTTCCACGCGTTTCCCTCCTTTCTCTTTTGTCGCGCGGTGTTGGCCGGCCTCGTCCTTTGCCGGCTTTTTTTCCGCTTCGGCTCGATCCACCGGCTTCTCCGTCTTGGCACATCGTACTCTGCTTTCTTCCGTTTCCCTTCGATCTCTGCGATTCTAGTTTTTTTCCGCCGATCGATCCTTTCGGTCGCGAGTCGCGCAACGTTTTCCTTCCGGATCGGACGGGAAAACACGTTGTCATCCTCTCCGGTGTCTGTCCGACGTGGTCGATGCGTCCACCACCCTAGTCGGAAATCGGATTCGCGCGCAAACCGTTCGCGGTTCCGGAGTCACGAGTTTCGCGACAATATTCGATCTCCCGATGGGCTCCAACGGCGGACCACGAACATCGTTCGAATCTCTTTCGTCCAAGATGGGTATCGCATCCGCGTTCGAAAAATTGCCAGTGCGCTTTACTAATTTCAAGTTGTTCGCGCTACGCTCTTCTTCTCCTTTCGTCCGTGTCCGCCTCTCTCTCTCTCTCCCTCCCTCCCTCCTTCCTCTTCCTTCTTTTCCTCTTCCTCGCCGTCCGGCACGTCGTACTTGCTACACCGTTTCCTCGTTCAGGGTGTTGCCCAAACACAATACGTTTTCGCAATGCGCGCGCGATATTACGATGTCCGTTGCATCCACGTCATTGTTCGCGTTCGCGATGCGTAACGCACCACGAGAGTGGTTCGTGGTTTTTCGTTTCCATCCTTCTCTTCGTCGTCTGACACGCGATCGTCGCTCGATCCTCCGTTGCAAACTCTATCCTACGGTTGTCGCCAGGCAAAAACCAGTCGATTCCAAAGGCGACGATGTTTGCGAGAAAACGACGCCAATTCGATCGAACGTGTATGTCCCTCGAACCTATATACTCCAGACTTTATCGCGCAAACTTGTTGGAACCATGGACTTGATCACGAGTCGTATATGTTTAGCGCACGACGTTTCTTCCGCAAATGTTGCTTGTAAAAAGAAAAAGAGAGAGAAAAACAAAGTTTAAAAACAATCTGCAAAGGCGTTGCGAAAAGCTTTGAAAGTTTCCAAGGTATCAGAATTCGACGATACAGAGCACGAAATAACCGCGTGTAATTGTAACGGCGATCGTTTGAAATTTCTAATTATCTAGTAACGAAATGACAATTGCATTTTTCTTAATGTTCGTTGCAAAAGGATATAGAAGCAACGCCAACGATTACGATCGACGATTAACGTTAACGACGAAAGTAACGAACGATAGGTAAACAAATAGAACTTTCGTTTCTCGAATCGATTCATTTTCAAATTATGCTTGAGAACTTGTAAATGTCCCGATCAGCTACCTGAAATTAGAACGGAACGTCCGATTTCGACCATCGGTCGTTAAGCGAGATAAAGAACGCTGATCCGTTTTGAACGCGCGAGATCGATTCTTTGCGCTGTGGCCGTTGCTGCCGCTCGGCTAGCCGATCAACGCAACGCGCCCTCGTCCATTATTACGTTCGTTCTCGCACGTTTCAACTACTGTTTTCAGCAACTTTTCGACGAAATCTTAAGCGCCGAACATACGGGATTTGTTGCCGAACGTGATTGGAAGAGATTCGCGCTATCAAATTTTCCCTACCACTTTTTGTCGCGTCGAAGATTAATTTGTCAGAACTGGTAGACCGGTTTCTCCAAAATGAAACGGCGTAAATTCGGATTAACTCAAACCGATTCATGTCACGCTCGATTCCTCCTTTCTCGTCTACGGTGCGAGACCGCAACGGGATGTTCGCTTCAACACCCATCGTATCGGCGGCCGTTTCGTCGAATTCGGCGAAAGGTCGCGACGATTACGACGCCTTCGAAAGCAACGAATTCGATCGCGAATCCGAAAACGAACATTATCGATCTTGTTCCTGTTCGCGAGACTCGGATATTTCAACGAATTTTCTGGGTTAAGGTGTACTCGAGGTAAAACGAGCGTCGTCTTCTGGCACGCGGCCGAAAGGTGTGGATTTTCCAACCGCGTAACCGTCGTTTTTAGTGTCATCGGTTGAAATACGCGACCCTTGCGTCTTCCTCCTTCCTTCTCTCGTCCCTATTTCCTTTTACTGGCTTTCGTTTAAAGGCGGATCTTTTCAACAAGCTCGACAGCCGCAACAAAAGTCGATTACCAATCGTCGTCAACGAATCGAAAAGATGCGAACGAGAAGGAACGAACGGGCAAACGATGGCACGCGGCTGCCACATATCCATTTCGTCAACCGTCGAACGATCGATTTGCTCAAAGTTTCTCGCTGCCGCCGACATTCTCGCGAACGAAACGTTAGTTTCCCAGTTCGGTGTGCCGAGCTATCGTAACGATTCGTCTCGGTGAAGTTCGAAACACCTCGCTTCTTTCGTACGAATCGCCCACGATCGCGATGCCACAGAAAGAAAATCATATACTCGCAAAGGAAAAAGATCATTTCTCTTTTTCAAAGTCCTTTCTTCCTCGACGAATCGAAAGCGGTGGTCGATTACGAAGTTTCGAAAGAAGTATCGGACGATTAGGCATACTTTTGATTTCCTTCTCTGAAGGCATACTACGTATACGTGTAACACGATAAAGAAAAAACGAAAGACGTGGAGTGATTCGGTTCGAAGACGGAAGAAGATTCGGACTCTGTCATTTCGCACGCTATGATTTATTTACCACGGTCGACACTAGTGTCTTCTTCCTGTTTCCCCTCCTCGACGCCCTTACCTATCGACGGTTCGCATCCGTAAGGCTTCGCGAAGCTGCGAAATCGCGTCCTCCAGAAACCATCGCATTTTCGAGAGTTTGCGACGATGCCATAAATTGCCGATTCGAAGTTCGCCCGACGAACGATCGAGAGTTTTTAAACACGTAACACGTCGTCGAACGTGTAAAGGCGAGCATCCAAACGGTCGGCTGCGTAGGCAAATCGGCAGGGCAGGGGAGGGAGGGAGCAGAGAAAGAAAGAGAGAGAGAGAGAACGAGAGAGAGAGAGAGAGAGAGAAAACTGCTTATTCGTTGGAACACAAGATCGGGGTCGAAGAAGACGGGGGTGGGCAGCAGCCAGCTGATTCGGGCGAGTTCGTGAACGACCGTAAACGCGAGGGAACGAAAGAGGCGAGGTAGCGCAGCAGCGCACGTCCGATGCAGTCTGCCGCGACCACCGGGAAACCAGCTGACTGGTCGGTTCGGTCGCGTTCGTTGAATCGTTCGGCAGTGTTCGGATCTTTGTTCGTCTCCGTGCACGAGGCGGCTACCGGCAAGCGACAAACCTTTCCGTCAGTCGTCAGTCGCCGTTTCGACACTGTCGAAGGGTAGTGTACGCGTGTGTCTATTACCTTTTTGACACGATCAGCGTTGCCTTCGTTGCTTGAATCGCGCGATCGGCCATCTCGTTACTGCATCGGTCGACCGTAGACGGTCGATCAGAACGACGATCGCTCGTCGTTCCGAGAGATACAAGAGAGAACGAAAGAACGCGATTAGCGTCGTCGCGCAGTCTGCTTGTTACCGGTAGTCGCTTCAGTCTCTGTGTGCCACCCCTCCATCGCTCGTTCCTCCCCGTCCAGTTCTTACACCCACCTACCCATCCTACATCCCTCTTGTCTCTCTCTTTCTCTCTCTCTCTCCCTCTGTCCTCTCCCACTCCTCTCTCTCTCTCTCTCTCTCACTCTTTCTTTATTTTGCCCGTCGGCTACCCGGTCTCTGTCTATCCATCTGATTTTCCGCTTCTCGCTTTTCTCGCAGGCCTCCTCGTTCGCGTCGTTGTCGCGTAGTCGGAGGAGAAGACGCGAGAGAAATCGTTGGCAAGGATACGAATTTTGTGGAACGAGAGCGTGATTTTGGTTCCGTGCTCGTCTCCTCGGTCGTGACGACGAGCAACTCTCGCGGTTGCGATCCAAGGGAAAAAACGGATCTTGTGTTTTAAAACAAAGGAAAGCGGAGGAAAAAGTACGGCTAGAGAGGACGAAGAAAGGAGAGGAAAGGAAGAGAAGAAGGAAGGAAGAAGGGAAGAAGAAAAAGAAGGAGAAACGACTGTAAGCGAAGCGCTATGAAATCCGATCGGTACGATAGGTCGGTATTTCCGAGCGGAAAGGACACGGTGGTATCGCGTAACGGATAGCTGGTTCGCGCGACACACACGTATCGCCAGTTCACCGTCGAAATCGTCGATTTCCACCGGCCGGATCGGAAATCCAGTTCCCTTGGCATTTGGATTTACGCGAAGATTTCGAGCGTGAAAGCCGAATCGCCGTGGCTCGACGTTGCTCGGGTGGTAAGTGAAAACGCTACGAGACCAGACGGTGATGCGAAAACGAAATTTTCGGCCAGTGTACGCTCGTACTTGCTCGTTGTCGTCAGTCGATCGGCGATAACTCGATACGACGATACTCCATAGAACAACCAACTATGACCGTTTGCTAGTAGTTTGGACAGCGACCCGCTAGAAAACGAGACCGTCCACGCTCGATTCGAGAACACGCGATTTATCGAGAATCTCGAATGCGAACGATAAACCAATCAAAGTCCGTTGGGATTTGCATACGAACGATGAATCGAATCGGATATCATCGCAGTTTGGTTCGTAGCTCTCGTTAGGGAAAAAGAGCAGAAGCGAGCGTACATATATACGTAGGAGAGAAAGTATCGAGCGGAGGGTAGGTTCCGATGATAATTTACGGCGGACCCCGTTAACGACCGAACGATTGGACCAGAGCCGGTGCCGAAATCCCCTCGTTTTGATACACGACGCAGAGCTTCGTATTAGCAAACTGACAATAGCGCGATCCGAGGCTCACCGCGTTATTCAGTCGTTACGATTCACTTTCTATGGAGATCGCCTCGTCCAATTTTCTTTCTACCTATGCGTCTGTTCGTCTATTTTTCCGTTCTCTGATTCGGCGACTTCATCGACGATCGTCGATTTCGAAATCGATATTGGCATCGGCAGTGGCGCCTGTCGGTATCGTCTCCTCTCTCGTCGTCATAATCGTCGTGGTCGCTGCCGCCGTTGCCACCATACCCGGTATGATTCGGATAAGCCATTTTTGCAAATTCCTTTGGTCCGTTGAAACGCAAGCTTCGCGCGAATCGCGGTGAGTAGAGTAACGACGTCGCACCTATCGCACCGCGATACTTGTTTGCCTAATCGAAATTAAGTGGTCTGGCGTCCGATCGTCCACGCGAGCCATCCTTCGAGCGTCAAAAGTGGCAACGAGCGACCGATCGCGCGTTTATTTCACAACGCACGTTTCGCAAAACTCAGTTCCAGCAATTACGTTCGAGTATCCTGCAATCTTTTTTTCGAATTCGTTGTCTCGCGCCGATCGAATCTCGTTCGAAGTCTGCTATATAGGAGAACGAAAGACACGCGAGAATCTCGAAAAATTGTAAAATTAACTCGGCTCCGATTAATCCGCTTCCGATTAGTCGGCTAGCCGCCTACACGTTACTCACGGTTTTCTTTTCTCGGTGCCGCGTTTCGCTACTCCGTTTCGCCGTTGTTTCTCCTTTCACGAACTTCTACCGTTACACGTTCTCGCGTTATTATCGTAATCGTAATACGACGGCGTGGCCCACATACACCCGATTCACAGTCGTTCGTTCGTATTATCCGCAAAACTCTCTCTTTCCCACCTTCGTCCGTGACGCGTTCAATCTTTCGCGATCCGAGTATCTAAAAACTGAAACTTGGCGGATCGTTGGCCGTAATTTCCAGTTGCCACCGTTCGTTGGTTCGGATAAGCTGCTCGTATCTTTTTCTTTTTCGTCCGACACGATGCGACGGTTGCACGTTGGCGCACGTGACCAACAGGGACCCAACGGAACATTATCCGCACGAAATGCGAATCTTGTCGCTGGTCGTCTCTCTATCTCTGTAATCGCGAGTGCTCGCGCGCTTCTGGCGTTACCCTTTCCAGCAAACCGGTTTCAATTTGATCCCGGCTACGTCTTTGCCGTCCGATGCCTTTCGATCATCGTCGTTCTTCCCCTCGAATCGGCAAAACGCATTCGCCTTCGTTTCTCGGACGATCGTAAATTACGAACGAACCGGCGGCCGAATCGAGGATCGATCGGGCGAGATAGGACGCGTTCGCCGCGCGGAAGACGAGAGTGATCGATGTTGTAGACGAGTGAACGATGACGAAACGATTTCGATTTCGATTTCAGAAAAGCGAACGAGCGTTTCCGTTCGCCCACTTGTCCGATTACACGGTGTACAAGATCACGAACGCCAGGAAGAGGTACAGAGCGCCCTTCCCTTGGGGCATCTGTCTCAGGTCAACCAGCACCGTCCCCAAATCCAAAACCACCGCAGAGCGTGGAGAAACCGGACTCAAGGTCATCGCTTTTCACAGTGAAAAATCCCGCGCCTGTTGGCTAACGGCCATGAGGCTCGCCAAGGTAATCGAACGTTTTTTCATCGTCTTTCCCATCTTCCTTCTCCGTTTCTTTTCTCGTCCGTCCGATCCGCCTCCTCTTCACCCCGTTGCTTCACGCGGAAACCCCTTTGCCTCTTTGCGCGCTCGTCACCATCGAGAAAGCCTTGTTGTTTGGAGGCGCGTTAACGCGGTTTCCATCGGCCGCGGTTACCGTTGGTCGTTGCCGCGGTGTTTCCTTTCGCATAATAATTTCGAGCGAAACGCGAGAGTCGCGGCCGTTTTCCCTCGCCACGGTGACGAGCAAGCCGCGCATCGAAACAAACCTGGCTGGCATTAATCCGTTTCGTTTCGTTACAGTACGGCAAGCAACTCAGGGAAAACTACAGAGCATTTAAGAACAAACAGTGCGAGCAAACCGACGGCCCAAAGGATCGATACGTCAACTACAACGTATCCAATGTGAGTTGAAGTTTTTCGCTGGCCGCAGGCTTTCGCCGGTCGCGCGCGCGCGTCCGCAAAAAACGATCGGCGAATCATCTCGGATCGAGGTTGCATCGCGACGCGCGGTTAGTCGCGGCTCGCGATCCGCGATTCCATCTTCGACCAGGGGGAAAAAATGCAGCGAAAAGAGCGGGCGGGGTAAAGAGGTGGCGACGAGGCGTGACGAGGCGGAGCGGAGCGGGGCGCGATGGGACCAGCGAAGAGCAGTACAGAGGAGAGAGGCGAGGAGAGGAGAGGAGAGGAAGGGTGGGAGGCGGCAGAGTGGCCGAGAGCGGGTCGCGTCGAAACAGAGTTTCGAAAATCGAGCAAAAAGCCCGAGGCGGTTAGTTGTTGCTACGCGGCGACTATCGATCATCTAGGAGGTAGACGCGAGCGAGAACGGGTACGTCGCCGTGCGTCTCTTCGACCACGGACCCCCGGGTACCGTGAGTATCGCGTGCAGCGTCTTTCGCTCGTCAGCCGATGGCCGTGCCGTGCAGGCGTCACGCGTCGCGCGATCGATATACCGCCAACGTTCGACGACTGGTCGTCGTCTCTCTGTCGCGTTTCGTGATCCACCGCGACAGCCGTATCGACTGCCTGACGTTGATCGATCGTTTGCCGGTGCCGAGTAGTTCCGGAAGTTGGCCGTTGCTGCTGCTGCTGCTGCTGCTGCCTCTTCTTCTCGGGATCTTGACGTTCTTCGCTCGTTCTCCCTCCCCACCGAAGCACCGAGACACGCTCGCGCACATCATCCCTCTCCACTGGTTTCCCCTGTCGACCGACCGCCTCTGACTGCCGCCGCCGTGGCATCGTCGCACCGTGTCACCCGGTTTCCAGCTAGTCGGCTGGACGACCCTCTCGCCACGGGGATTACTCGCGACCGATCCCGTTCTCGTTTCGCGCGCGCGTCTGCGCTGCCGCTTAACTTGGCGAATCCTACAGAATTCGTTTCTCTCATTTAGCGAATCGTTGTTTCGTATCGCGTCCACTCTCTGCTCTCGACACGGCCATGGTGGAAGTACGTAGCTCGTTGCTTATCGCAGCTGGAAAAAAGAGGCGATCTCGCCAACGTCGCCGCCGATTACGAAATCGAACAGCGGTGTCTCGTTTCGTAAGATCGTGTTTTCCTTTCCCGAAGGAATCGTCGTGCTGTCCGTTGCCGTTCGCAAGTGTCCGTCGACGAAAACGCACGGTTGACCTACATTCGACTCTCGTGTATTTCCGTTCGGAGGAAATATCGTAACGGCATTGGGCGCAGGTGCGGCATCGTTACATAAGCTAGTACCGCCTCTCGCGTCGTCCCCCTGTGACGAACATCGTCGAGTATCGACGAGGACGTACCTTGGGGGAACGCGGCGAATAGTCGCGCGCAATAGGAGGACGATAGCGCAACGGGAAGGAACGGAGTGCCGTTGTCGAGCACTCGAAAACACCGAGTCGAGTAGCCGAAAGAACCGAACGGCGCGTACATCTTTTGTTCGTGTCAAGGGCTTTTTCTTTTCCGTTACGATCCAGTGAACAAGCTGTTATTCCAATTTTGTATTATTATTTTCCGCGTAGATCATGGATAACGTCTCATTCGGTCACGTCGAGGTATAAACAACGCGCGCGGTGCTCCGACCGTTCCAAGTCGCTCGTCTCTCTCGGCTACTCGGATCCGATCGAAAGCCAAGTCTCGGATCGGTAGGAATTGCTCGAATCGCGAACTGCTCGATCGTTCGAACATACCGCCGGCATCCCCGAGCGAGAAACGAGACCGAGTCAAAACCTGATATTCCGATTCCGAACGAAATTCGCGCGTCGCTCGGTCCCCTATCGTCTCGTCTCGTCCCATGCCGTACCGCTCGATGCTCGCCTAGCAACAGGCGTCAGGGGTTATCATCCCCTCTTCGTGTTGCGATTTCTCTCTCCGCTTTTTAAGTCGTTCTTCGAACCGTTGTTGTTCGCGAGCGTGGACGCGATCTTTTCCCGCCTGTCTCCAACTTTTCCCGATCGGTAATCACCCCGTGACGCGTTTACGCGCTCGTTCCTTCTCGCTGCACGACGAGAAGGCGACGAGAAGGCGACGAGAAGGCGACGAGAAGGCGACGATACGAGAGGGATCGCTCGCGGTCTCGTGGCTTTGGCCTCTCGTTCCGGTTTCGATCGAACGATCCAAAGTTGTAAGACGGAATGTCGCGTTCGCAGGAATCGGTGCGATCTCGCGTGGCCATGGATTTTACCGGCAGCGTCGGAAGAATCGTGGACGACCCGAAGGAAGCGAAGAACATCGCGGAAAGCGAGGGTATGAACTGGCGACGAACCTGGAGGCCGTTCTCGAGACCGCCGCCGGGCTGCACGGTGGTTAGACTGCACGGACTCGACGACGGTATCCACGTTTTGCAACCGTGGTTTCACAGAGGGCTGAAGAGAGATATCGCCGCGGCGATCGTTCGAGACCAGGGTTCGGTGGACGGGTAAGTCGAGTTCCCGCTTCCGAGTCGTTCGTTTCCAAGCGGCACGAAACTGTGCCTTATCGTCTCGCGTGTTCTTTCAGCGTGTTCCTGGTACGGGAGAGCAAGAGCAATTTGGGCGCTTACGTGCTCACCTACAAGTACAGCGAGAAGGTGTTTCACGCGCAAATACAACCCGTGAGTAGAGCCGTCGTGGATGTTTCGCGATCGACGTAGCTTATATCCCCGCTTGTTACAGGTTTTCGACGAACGATGCAACTGCTGGCTATACACCCTCGACAAAGGCGTAACCCGGTTCTACGACTTGCTGCAGCTGATCGAATTTTATCAGCTGAACGCGGGCTGCTTGCCCACGCGATTGACCCACTACGTGCAGAACGGCGTGCCGGAAGTGTTGCCGCTTCCGGTTCCGATGGCGTTGACGCAGACGGAGGACGGCGGTGGTTCACCGCCGTCGCCGACCGAGCTCAATCGACGGCGACTCGGCGCCCCGATCGACGGCACGATGGCCGAAGGCACCGCGGCCGCTGCCTCGTCGTACACCGTCAGCTACAAGAGCATCTGAGGATAGGAATTCCAGCGGCCCGTCAGCGTCGACGAGCGTTTGGTCGCCACCCACTGTTCGCTGGATTACGCCTCTCGACCAAACGGAATCGCGAACGGGTATCGCTCCGGCGACGCGAACGTTCGACCCGCGCGCTCGGGTTGCTGGAGTTTGTGCCTCTGCAGCTACAGCAAGTGGAATCCATAGCGCGAATCGCGTCGACAGCCGTCCGGCGGAAGGAGAGAGCGTTCAAAAATACGAGAAAGAAGAACGAGAAATGGACGAAGAAGAGATGCGGCTCGGGCTAACCCCCCGCCCCCCCCCGAGTTTTTGGCGAAGGGACCGAGAGCGTCGCGGTGTCGCGCTTCTCTGCGGTTCTCGTGCGCGGTTCGTCGCTCTCGGCGAACGGATTCGTTCGTCGAGGATGGCCGGCTTTTCGAAAATCGGCTTTGATTAGCGGTTGATCAATCCCGATGTTTCGAGCCGGCGCCTCGACGGTTTCGCTGACAGACGCGCCTGTCACGTTGTCACGGATCGATTCGTCGACGCGCGCGAGCTCGTCGACGAGTAACGGAGAGCGAACGCGTAGCCAGCGACGCGACGACAGAGCGGAGAATACCCGCCAGAGTTGGCGCTCGGTACGCAAAACGACGTTAATATTAAGACGATCATTATCGATGCAAATTACGATAAAATATATATTTTGTACGAACGGTAGTAGAACGGACGATCGAGTCGCGTTCCGTGAGATCTCGACGTTCGGGCGGAGAACAATAAAAGTTAATCAACAACGGAAAACCGTTGGCTTATTTCTCTCTGATCCTTCCTGGTTTTCGCGGGAAACGCCTCGGCGTAGACGACCCATCGTGTCTCGATGGCGCGAGGGCTGTCGCAACAGGTAAGCGGCGCGCGGCTACGACGCCTGAGAAAAGGTATTCCGGCAGGTAACGGTCGCAAACGGAGGAGGAGCATCGTCGTCGCGTTCGGTCTACAAGAGGAGAAGAGAAGGGGGATCGATGGAACGTACCGGCGGAGAGGTGGAATTCAGGTGCGAGTTGTAGTTGGCTCGGCGATCCTCAGTTTACCGCGGCCAGTCGACGCGACGCAGTCCGATCTTTGACCCTCGCTTTCCCGCGTCTCGTTCCCTTCTTCTCGCGTTTTCATCATCTCTTACGTCATCGCGTTCCTCTTGGTGGTGCTTTCGTTCCTCGAGATCGACGAGATGCGAATCGATCCCTTCACGGACCAACGAATTCGACGCATCCGCAACGAGTAAGTCGCAGCCGAGTAACGCAACCTGTTACGGCGAACGCGCGTCCTCCGATCGACCCTTGTGTCGTATCGCGCGATCCGTCGTAGGAGGATAGACCCCGAGGATGGAACCACCCGTTCTCTCCGGGCAACGAACACGGCCAGTTGGAATCGACGGGAACGCGCTTTCGTCGTTCGGACGAACTGGCGAGTCGTCGGGTAAACTCACAACGCGCGCGATATATCCGTTGTACGCGATACGCCGTTCTCGAAACCGGTTCGGTGACGTACTCGTCGATCGTCGGCGCAGCTACGAGACACAGCCTTCGCGGTCCTCCTAGTTTGCCAACTGCGATCCTTCGTTGTTCTGTCGCGAGATACGGAATTTTGCGTTTCCATCGCGCGGATTCCGCTCTTTCGGTAGACGCTACGACGGGGGCCCGTTTACCCGTGTTGCGGTACCAGGTACGACCGACCGGTTCTCTCTCCCTCCTCGCTCCTCCTTTCTTTCTTGCCTGCCTCTCTCTCTCTCTTTCTCCCTCTCTCTTTTTGTCTTCCTTCGTCGCGTCCGGCGTTCTTCGATACGCCATAGTACCAAAGTCGCGCGACGATCCACGAGTTCCGTTCGGTTGGCATACGGGCGCCGAAGGAGCGCAGTGGCAAGACTCGGCAAAGTGACGCGTCGGAATTTCCACAGCGTGGCGATCGAAGGTTTCGTCCGTCGTCCGGATCGAAACTCGACGAGGTCGAATCGGTGGGAGCGCGGCTCGCGACGCGGCGATCGTTTCGAACCAATTGGTCGTCGTCGTCGTTCGTTCTCCGCGCGTACGATACCACCTCGTGCGATGAGTCACGTCTCCGCGTTTCGCTCGTTTTGCTCGCATCGCGTCACCTCTCGCGGCCATAACATTGCTGCGTTTTCTTTCGCGTGATCGACGCATCGAGCCTCGAACCTTCGTTCGATATCCTTTTTTTTGTCTGGCGTTGGATCGCGAGCGCGTGCGCTTTCTTTTCCAGAACCGGTGTGACTGCGATGCAGAAGGTCGCGTTCCAACAACCACGCTGATCGAACGTCGCGACGGATCCGAGATGAACCCGTCGATCGGACTGTTGACCGTGGCAGTGCTCGCGATCGGCACGGCGATCGCCGGCTTGAATCCAGGGGGGGCCGAGTGCGGCGAGCAACGCTGCTCCACCGTCGAGTATTGCAGCCCCTACGACAAGCGTTGCAAACCGTGCTCCTCCATCTGCGACGCCACGGGTCGCAACTATCAGCAAAACGAGTGCATCAAAGATTGTCAAGGTGAGCGACTCGCGAAATTCTCGCCGTTCTCGGTTTTCTCGGCTTTTTCGGTCGATTGGAGTAGCGAGCCGAGGATACCGAGCATCGACGTTTCCAAATCGATCGAGAGAAAAGCCAGGTAGCGCGGGCCGAGCGTTTCCGAGCGTCGTGCACCTGAACCCGAAGGGGGTTCGAGTCCGTTGACTTTACACCTGACCACCGTCCCTCCGTCCACTTCCCACACACGCGACCGTGCACGATGACTCATCCTACCGACCTCCTATTCGCCTGCCAGCCTGCTTGCCTTCTTTTCTTTCCTGGCTCTTGCTTCCTCACGGCTCCTTTCGCCCGCTATCTCCTTCTCTTTCTCCGTCTTGCCGTTAGTCGCCTCTCGCTCCGCTTCCAACCCGACAACAACGTTCCCTTCCCCAGCCGAAGCCAACCGTCGAACCTCTCCCTTGGAAAATATCGCCGCGGCAAATAGCTTTTCATCCTTTGCCTTTCCATTTCAGAATACCTGCACGACAAACGATACGTCCTTCTCGAACAATACGAGGATTTACGAGGTAAGTAGAGACCGTAGTGGCGTCGTCCTAGTCGTGAGAAAAGAAGGAAAAAAGAAAGAAAAACGAACGTTGACGATCCGCAGGGGAGATGGAGCGATTGTGGATACTGACGGCGATATCTATCGCGGTAGCCTTTACGTCCCTCGTCTCGAGCCTGTACCTGTACGTGAAAAAGTGTCCACGATGGGAAAAGATGCGAACCACCTTGAGTCGAGCTATCGCCGGGAGACGAGCAAAGGTGAGCAGCGAGATTTTCCGTCTCGCGATCGAACGAGCGCGCCACGTCGACCGCGCCAACCGATATCTTTCTTGTTTCTCAGAGAACGTCGAACGAGAGCGGCGGCGGCGGCGACAACGACAACGACAACAACAACGATCGCGGCAAATCGACGCTTCGAGACGCGGAATCGGGCACGTCCAGGCACAACGGATTGAAGCTGACGATGCCAACGATAAGCGCGAGCGTGGCTCCTTCCCGATTCTTGGAAAACGAAAGCGGACACGGTGGGAACGGTACCGGAAGCGCGAGCGGAAGCGGCAGCGCTAACGGAAGCGGAACCGGTAACGCCACGCCGAACACGACCACCACATCGCTGTCGAGAAGGCATCCCAGCGAGGACACCACGCTCGATTACGCTTACGACAATCCGGCTATGACGCCCAGCCCGGAAACCGTTCAACACAGAACGAAGCGCGAGAGCTCGTTTTAAACGGGATATCCGATCGATTCGCCACTGTACATAGGTTAATTCTAAGTATCGTACTTAATCGCGCTCGTCCGCGCGACAACGCGCGCGACCTTCCGCGGATCCTTATCAGCCATTCCGTCCACGAAAGGCCTTTCGAGCGAAGTTTGCCCGATTAACGGTAGGTAACGGGGTCGAGCTTCGCATAGGTCAGCGACGGCGCGTAACCCGCCGGCCGATCGATTGAGAAGCGCGCGTTCCACGCTCAATTCGAATGCTCAACCGTCGAGTTTTACGCTCGCGTGCCGCTTTTTCACGATCGCGCTCTTCTCTCTCGCTCTCTCTTTTTCTCTCTCTCTCTCTCTCCTCTTTCTTCTCCTCCTGCTCTATCGACGGCGAGACCCGAGACAGAGGCAGAGAGAGGGAAAGGGAGAGAGAAATCGTTTGTGTTCGGTTGTTAGCGCGAACCTCGCTGATCTTAGGTTAATAAGTAGTACGACAGCGATTCGAATCGTCGCGATCTTTCTTCGTCCAGCGTTCGTCCGATGTTCCTCGTCGTGAACGATCACCTACTACTGGTGACTACTGGTGACCGTCGACGATCAGGAATCCGATGTCTTCCAGCGAACGAAACGTCGCGGTTACTCGAGCCGCGAACATAGGAAAAGGAACGAGGAGGAAAAGTTTGCCGCTCGTTCGCAAGTATTCGTAGTCTTAAGACGTTTTTCGTTATCGATCCGGTAGTTTGTGTCGGAGTAAGCAATAAAAGCAATAACGCACGACGTTCTCGTTTTGCGTGTTCCTTTCGTCCCTGTGCATTTCCGCACGGGCGGGATATCGGGCCGGAGATGGGAATAGGAAGGGATGACAATTCTTGGCGTGAGAAAAGAAAAGAAAAGAACGCAACGTTCTCGTCGATGCAGCAATCATCGTGTATGTTGGAACGAGGTGACTGAAAGATCTAGCGGCGCGTTAGGCGGAAATTTGCTCGAACCGGAGAGTGTCGCCGACGACCGGTTTCGATCGATCGCCGACGAACGACGGCGAGGCGGACACGAGCTCCGGCGTGATCGGCGTACCGGGCGTCGTCGGGTGTGACGAGTGCCTGGCCATCACCAGCTCCCTCGTGTTCTTCTCCGGTTTGATCAGCACCACGTAGACCTTCGGGAGAAACAGGCAGATCAGCTGGACCAGTCCGTTCAGCGACAGCGACAACGCCAGGGTAATTACCCTGACGACGTTGCTCGTGGAGGCCAAGTAGAGGGGAACGAACGCCAGCCACAGCACGATCGTCGCGTAATTGGCGAACGCGATGCGTCGGGTCTCGTTGAATCCCTCCGGGCACTTTCTCGTCTTGATCGCGTAGAACGTGGACGCGACGGTCAACAGGAACGGGTAGATCAAACCGATCACGTAGGAGCCGTCCTCGGAGCCCCGACACACTCTTACGTTCGCGTCTCTGCTGGGATACGAGCGCTGGATCGCCGGTGGTTTCTTGAGCAGCCAGCCGACGTCGAACGCGATCTCCACCAGAACGAGAATCGACGCGATCGTCAGCTGAGACCTCGGGCTGGTGAACCTGTGGACACGCGTTGAATCGCGTTACCACGGGTCGTCGCGCGTTACCATCGAAATTTACCGTCGTTTGCGGGGACTGCGGCCGGGATCGTTGAATATCCTGTGAATTCGATTGATCTTGGTGGAGAGCGCGGCGTAGCAGACGGTGTAGCAGAATCCGATGCCGAATCGGACCACGGCGCAACTTTCCACGCTGGGCTTGGACACCACGGCGAACGTCATCGAGAAGCAGCCGAACGCACCGACCAGCAGCAGAAACGACAGCTCTCGACCGGACGCTTTGATCATCGGCGTATGCCGATAGATCCAAAACACCGAGCAGACGAACGCGGTCAGTGCCATACCTGCGAACGGAACGCGATCCCGTCATCGTTCGTTCTCCGATCGTCGACGCGGCGACAGGCCGACGAACGGAGATTACCGGAAACGGCTACCGTCATCGCGACGATCGCCCACGGATTCGAGTAGTCGACGAACTGTTCGGGGATAGGTTCGCAGCCAGACCCGTTCCTCGTCGGAATCGTGCCCGGCTCGCACTCTTCGCATCTCAGCTCGTCCACCTTGTACCGATAGAAACCGCAGCTTTGACACCTCCAGCAGCACGGATCCTCTTTGCTTCTCACCATGATTCGATTCGAGCCGCACGGCCGGGAACACGACGACGTCGGAAAATCGCCGGGCCGTTCGTCTCGAAACCACAACTTGTCCCGATCCAGTCGCAACACCGCTTGCCCGTCTTCGTTCACTGCGTGCAAACCCGTACGCGTCTTTCCGTTTATTCGTCTCTTTCACCCTCTCCCCCCCCTCTCTCTCTCATTCTACTCGTGGTATCACGGAGAAGAGAAAGAGAGAGGGAGAGAGGGAGAGGGAGAGAGACAGAGAGCAGTCTTACGCGTGTAGTTGCCGATGACCGCCCAGTGATAGAAACCGTTTGCCTTGCGCTGATAATTCAGGATGGAGTATCTCGGAGGTCCGTCGACCGCATCCACGAATTCGAACGCGTTGCCAGCTTCGTCTGAAATTGTAGTTCGTACGGAAGTTTACGTTTAGCTGTGCCCTCGCCCTCCCATCTCCGAAGATAAAACTACTTTTCGTATTGTAATGAACGATGTATACTGTTGTAGAGCGTACAGCCCGCAAATACAATATAATAATAATGATAATGATAATGATAATAATAATAATAATAATAATAATAATAATAGTAAGACGAAGAATAAGGAAGGAAGGAGAATAACGATAATCTTACCTTTGAAAGACACGTTGGTTAGGTATTCGAAGAACGCGTCCATGTTCGGAGGACGCATCTCGTCGCAAAGTCCGACCGAACCTTGGCCGCAAACCTCCGTTCGCATGTTGTGAAGAGCGTGAGCCACCGCGTATACGGCGTCTCGAACGAAATGCAGAAATCTCCGCTGCTTGTAGCCGGTGCTCCGCTCGATCCTTAATCTCGGATCTTGGCAGTCGACATGTCGCTAGAAAACGTTCGAACGGCACCTCTCTCTCTCTCTCTCTGTCTAGTTTACCTGGTCGATATAAAGACTTACCCCGCCGGAAGTGGCAGCGATCGTCGTTGCCTCTAACTCGTCCGTGCAGTTGTGGTAGGTTCGCCAAAACTCTCGGAACCAAGGATTGCTGCGCTCGTGGTCGAGCGCCAACCCCGTAAAGTATTCGTCGAAGCCGGAGAGCGGCGCGTACAGCGGTTGAACCGCGAGAGCACCCTCCAACATCGCGGTTTCCCGAGTCTCCACGTCGCGATTATCCGGCCACGAGTCGCTGCCCAGCCAAACGAATCGCGAGCCGACGCCGACGCGTCTCGCCGCCTCCAGCACCCGCAGAGTGGTCGACTTTTCCGCGAACAATACCACCACTGCGAGATTCCGTCGTATGTGTACGTCGTACAGTCTCGGATGGTCTTTCGATCTCCGCCTCGCTACATCGCTCTCGTCCCGATAGACTCGTGATACTTACCTCGAACGTCCGTCTTCTCGGCGATCGTGCGCACCACGTTGTCGTAATCGTCGTCGGTGAAACGTTCTTCGCTGATCCGATGCGGGGCGCTGAAGCATATGGAGTACTCCGAGGCGAAGGAAGCCAGCGTCTCGTATCCGTGGTCTCCGTACTCCGAGTCCGTGTAAACCACCGACACGTACGACCACTTGAACCGGCTTGCGGAAACGTCGTCGGAACGGATTAATCGGACGAATCGAGGTAAATCGAACGGAGGAGGAGCGCGGATCCCGACTCACCGAAGAACTTCCAGCATCGCTCGCGCCTGGTTCACGTCGCTCGGAACCGTGCGGAAAAACCGTGGGAATCTCTCCTTGCTGCTGAGAAACGGCGACGTGGCCATGTACGAGATCTGCGGCACCGGGAACAGAGCCAGCACCGACGCAACCTGCGAACCGTTGGATCTCGAGTGGCTGGAGCGCGCGTTCATCGACGGCCGATGCTACCAACCTGGATGGTGACGGAGCTCGATTGAGCGCCGAGCACCGCGACCACGCGTTCGAATTCCCCGTTTAAGAACTTTGCCACGCTGCGATCCGCGCACCGGTATCCCTCCTCGCTGGATCGGTTCTCGCGCGCCATGAAACCTACGAACATCGACGCTCTCGAGTGATCGACCGCGAGATCGCGCGCTCTCCTTACCCTTCACGAAGTAGAACGCTTGCTCCAGAGCGTAGATCGGGTGATCGCAGGTGTCGAACGCCAGCGCGCCCAGCCGCACACCCGGAAGTATTCGCGGATTCTCGTTGATACGTTCGATCGTGTACAGCATCGCTTCCAACGGTTGAATACCGTCTTCCCCCTGCGAATAAACGTTCGAATCAGGTGACACCAGCGGCCCGCGTTTCGCCCTCGTATCTCACCTGTATCTCGCCGCAACTCTTGCCGTTGTTCCCTTTACGATGCACGGGAAACAGGCCTCCCAGCAGCAGCTCGCCCGTCACGTTGGCGTACCGGACCCGATCGTCCCCGTTAGTCGTGCGCGGAGAACGTTCGACGGAATTGGACAGAACGACGGCGAACAGGCCGATCGTGCATAGCACGCGAATCATGACCGTCATCGTCGTCGTCGCTACCGCGCGTCTTTCCAGCGTTCTGCTTTGCGTCGACCGTCGGAGAATGAGCCAGCGAGGCAAACAGCCTGCGTGCGACGAACGCGATTCGACGAACGAAAGCATCTGACTCGCGGGATAGACATCGGTGGACGTAGGGAGTGGCCGATCGCGGCGAGAACGCGAGGTCGTTGCGGAAAAACGGAAATCGATCGCGAGGGGAAACACGCGGGTCGCAGGCGGGAAAACAACGACACGCGAGAGAAGGTAAACGGAATCGGGCGGGTAAACAGAGAACAGCGGGCGGACAGCAATTTCGTTAAATGCGTTGCCGTCTCGTGGCTGGGCCGCGCACTCGGTGGCACACGAACACGAGTAAGAGGGAGAGAAGAGGAAGTTAGCATAGGTAACGGAGGAAGCGGAGTGGGAACGATAACGATGGAATCTCCAATTATTCAATCGTGTCTCCGAACTGGTCCGTTTAAGCGACGCGCTCCTCGTCCATTTCCCGACTTAGAAGCGAAGCAGCGACCGTTCTCTTCAGCCACGTGCTTCTCGCTCGATTTCGTTCGTTCTCTTCTTCGCTTCGTAAGTCGCTGTGAATCGTCGAGCGATACCGGTGAAATCGGTGCCGAAACACCGAGATCCGCGCGAAAGGAAAGAAAAGGAAAGGAAACGAAAGGAAAGAACCGGCAGCCATGGACGGTAGCGGCGGTTCGACGCAGAGGTCGTTCGATACGATCGATTGTGTGGTGTTTGCCGGAATGCTGGCGATCTCGGTTGTCATCGGCGTATATCAGGCGTATAAGTCGCGAAAGAACGAGGACGCGGTTCGCGAGTACTTGGTGGGCGGGCAAAATATGTCCATCTTCCCTATAACGATGTCGCTGATAGCCAGGTAATAGGAAGAAACGATCCACCACCGCTCCACTTCGTTTCTTCCAACCAATTTTCTTCCATCTTTTCAGCTACATATCGGGAATAACGATCCTTGGTCTGCCAGCCGAGATGTACGTCTACGGAACGCAGTACTGGTGCGTGGTAATCGCCGATTTGTTCGTCTCGTTGACGATGACCATGGTCTACCTACCGGTGTTTTACGGTCTCGGCATCACTTCGTCTTACGAGGTAACGCTGATACCGCTGCTCGTCCTCTACGTAACGTCGTTCGCTGATCCCTTTCTTTTAATTTCGCTGATTCGCAGTATCTCAACCTGAGGTTCAACGGCGCCGTTCGACTAATGGGTTCCGTCATGTTTCTCATAAAAATGGTAAGATGGAGCAAAAGCTGTGTGTGTGTGTGTGTGTGTGTGTGCGTGCGTGCGTGCGTACGTACGCGAGAGAGGAAGGACGAATTAAAGCGAAACGTTTGGCGTTTCGTTGCAGTTGCTGTATATCCCCCTCGTGATATACGTTCCCGCGGTGGCGTTCAATCAAGTCACTGGAATAAACCTGCACGCGATCGCGGTACTAGTCTGCGTTGTTTGCATATTTTATACCACTTTGGTAAGGACGAGGATCGTGCAATTTAATCGCCAACGTGTTCCATCAACGACGAACCGACTCGAGAGAAAAACGTGGACGAGCGTGTCTCTGTGTTTTTCAGGGTGGCTTGAAAGCGGTTGTTTGGACCGACGCGATTCAGACGATCGTCATGTTTGGCGGAGTGATAGCGATTGCGATAATCGGCACGAACCAAGTAGGCGGATTCGAACAAGTTTGGAGGAGAAATCGCGACACCGACCGAATCGTATTTTTCGAGTAAGCAATTTACTTGTCTCTATCGTACGACTGCTCCTTCCTTTTACTTCCCCAATTGCCCGATCGACAGCATGGACTTGGATCCAACAACGAGACACACCTTCTGGACCGTTGTCGTCGGTAACTACTTCAACTGGTTGGCCAGCTGTTCCGTGAATCAATCGATGGTGCAACGATGCTTGGCCATGTCCAACTTGAAGAGGGCCAACGCGTGAGTCGTCTCTATCCTTTTTCCCCGCGGACCGATGTATTCCTATCTCGTGTTCGTTGAGATCCGTAATCTTCCCTTCTTTAGAACGATCGCGATCATGGCGATCGGTATAATTAGCATCGTTTCGCTGAGCTGCTACACCGGCATCGTCATCTTTGCGGCGTTCTACGATTGCGACCCTATCAAGACCAAGGTACAGCATCCATCTCTGCCCCTTTTTTCTTCTTCTTCTTCTATCAAATACAGCGAAACGAATTCACGCGTTGCAGCGAATAAAAAAATCCGACCAACTCCTACCGTTTTTCGTGATGGAGATGACCGAGTCGATTCCAGGACTGCCTGGACTATTCGTCGCGGGGGTGTTTAGCGCGGCGCTCAGGTATATTCGCACATATCGTTCGAACGTGTTGAGAAAGCGAGAGAAAAGAAAAGAAAAGAAAAGAAAAGAAAATAGAGAAAGGGAAGAGAAAGAGAAGCGCGAGATCGTCGTCTATGTTTCCTTTTAGCACCATGTCAACCGGATTGAACTCCATGTCTGGCGTCATCTACGAGGACATGATAAAACCGTGGCTGCGAGTATCTCTGTCGGAAGTAGCGGCCAGTCGAGTGATGAAGCTGACGGTGCTGTTGATGGGGACCGTTTGCGTGACGCTCGTTTACCTCGTCGAGAAACTCAGCGGACTGATTCAGGTAGGGATCGGCGGATCGACGCGTGCCGCGCTTTCTATTCGTCGCAAGTACACGTGGGCTCTACCGTGTTATCGTTTCGTTGTCAGGCTGCCAAGAGCTTGTCGTCGATCACAGCCGGACCGTTGCTCGGAGTCTTTACGCTTGGCATGTTTTTCCCGCTCGCAAATTCCGCGGTAAGATAAACCTTGAAACGTTTCCACCGTTTGCGCAACGCGCCGCCTTTATCCGAATCGATGACGTCGCAGGGAGCGTTGGTCGGCGGGTTTGTTAGTTTGAACTTGGTCGCTTGGATCTCGTTCGGCACTCAGGCAGCCATATCCAGTGGAAGGATACATTTCCCGACCAAACCAGTATCCATCGACGGATGTCCGGAATCGCTCAAGAGTCAGGCTAACAATTTTACGCTGGCCGTCGAAACCGCGATCAAGTGAGAAAATAGTCGATTCCTTCGTCGGTCGGGTACAGCCAGCTGCTTCCATCGACTCTCGCGTTCTACCTATTTCCAGGGAACCACCCTTCTTCCTCTACAGAATGTCGTATCTTTGGTACACGTGGCTCGGCTGTCTAACGGCGATACTCGTCGGACTACTCGTCTCGTGGATCACGGGACCGAACAAACGCACGCCGGGCGATCAGAAGCTCTACACGCCCGTTATCCACGGTCTGTTGCGCGATTCGGTCGCGATCGCCGCCAAACGGCAACAGGTACGACCTGGTCGTGCTTCTCCTTCCCGATACACCTAATTTTCTCCGTTTTCTCCGTATTTTCAGGAGGGCGTCGTCACGGAACTCGAGAAAATGGACGGAAGCTGTCGCGCGACCACAGCTTGAAAAGCAGCATTTTAGTGGGTGTCGTCGTGCAGAAGGCGTTACGATTTTCGCGATTAAAAAACAGACGAAATAAACGTAAAATAGAGATGTACAGACGCGCGTGTATATATGTATGCATATATATTGTATAAGATAGAGACGGATAGCATATATGCACATATACGCACACGAGCGCGAGCATATGTACACACGTATATTTTTTTGTATTTTCAATTTACAACCTTTGTACAAAGAATAATTACAAGCGTAGAGGTCGTTCGTCGAGATGGGGGTAAAAGGTACGCAAGGAGAAATTGAAAGGGGAAAGTATAGAAGGAAAAAATATACGGAAGAGGAACACGGTTTCTCCTACCATTTCGATCGGAGACTATGGATTCCGTATCTCGAACGCCACGATTCCTTTTCTTCCACCAATGGCAAGGCTTCGTCGTTTCTTCGTCTGCTTTTAGATTTCATCGTCGCATCGAGTTTCCTACCACTCGTCGCGCTGGTAATCCCACGTCGTGTCCCACGGGGCGACATGGGACGACGATCCATTTCGTATCCGGATCTATCGCTCGCCCGACACTCTGCCATCCGATAGACTGCGATCGCGTAACCGACGATCGCGTATCCGTGTTTCGGCTCGACTCTGGGAGGCGAGAACGGTTTAAGAAGCAAGAGGCGACAAGCCGATAGTTCTAGGATCCTGTTGACCCGGTTGCGCCGGAGGCACAGGTTGAGGGCCAGCCTCTAAATTCTTTAAAAGCTGATTCAACCAATGTTTCGTAGACGCGTCTTCTTGCAAACAAGTGGCGAACGTGTTGTCCCTCAGCTGGTCGGGTAAACACTGTCTGAGCGCCAGTAATGCCCTATCGAACGATAAAAGGATAGTTAGTTTTCGTCGTTGGTTCGTTGGTTCGTTCGCCTCCTTACCTTGGATTGTCCGAGAGTCTGAGATAACATCTGACCACGTGCTTCAACAGCCTGGCTGAAGGATCTTTGGCCAAGGATAAGACCATCTTTCCTAAAATCATGGCAACGTGACTGAATCGATCGTACGTTTGGCAGATGTAGGAAAGACCGCTATCGTCGAGCAAAATCTTCTGCAGGATGAACGTAGCCACCGTCTTGCTTAATTCGGAGCCGCTCTCCATGATGCGTAAGCAAAGCGGGATGATTTCCGTAGTGAGCAAGAACGTAATCACCTCTTGCTCGTCGGTCTTTACCAAAGCTCCTATCACTCCCAAACTGGTCAATCGAAGATACTCGAACGGACGGGTCTTGCTGACCGTGTGTAGAAACGGATATAAGAACAGCGGCACGTGAGCCTGCAAAAGAAAATGGTCGAAGAATGGAACGTGCGTGCGTGCGTGCGTGCGTAAGTAAGTAAGTAAGTAAGTAAATAAGTAAGTAAGTAAGTAAGCGTCTTACTTAAACTCGCTTGAACTTACCTGCAGAAACGATGATCTGGTTTCCGGGTGACTGGCAACGCACTGCAACAGAGCCAACGCGTTGCACACTCGATTGCTCTGATACGCGGTTAGAGTGGCTGGATTGATCGCGGGATATATGTTTATTATCTCTTGGAGCAGCGACGCGATCGTTCCGAACGAATGCCAAAGCATCGGAGCCAAATCGGGCACTACCTCCCGTTTCTTGCTAAGTTCCAGCAACGCGTTCTCTCTCGTCTCCGAATTCGACAATTCGATTATCCAGGCGTAAACCTTCTCGCGATCCACGGTCGACTGCAACGCGGCTGGACTTTGCTGCGAACCCATTTTCGTCATTGGTCTTTCGGCGCAAAACTTTCACGGCACGGTACTTTCACGCTATCGCTTTGATCGATCGATTCCTTCTGTCTCTTATTTACGTGTTCCTCGTCCGGCTACAAACGTACCGCCGTGATCCTAACGAAATACGTACAATATGCCGTCGATCGACCGGTTTCGTCGCGAATCCAGAGCAAACTTTGAGGTTAGGTGAAACAAGCTTGCACGATACGATCGGCCAGAAATTACCGAGAAGCGAAATTTATCGCGCAACGCGTGCGCTCCTTCTTGAATCGATTACGCGACACACGGACGGCAAACACGTTCGTCTTCTTGAAAACGAGCAAATATTTTCTTTTCGAGACATTCGTCTTCTTTGACACCGAAAAACGATACCCTTCTACTACTCCGAGTTAACGACGAACGTTTATCGCCATCTATCGAGAACTACAGAAAGCTTCTGCTCCACCTATCGGTATACACGCGTATCAATGGTTAATACGAGCAAGTACATCGTACTTGCATGCTGGACACGCGTTTGCATGGGGCAGCGCGCCGTGTGCCAAGTGACGGGAAATTGTTCCGCGTCGATTAGATGGCGCGCAAACTAACGCAGAGAACGATTTGTTCGCGCGACGACAACGATCGTGCTTGGCGGAAGATTCCAACAACCAAAAAAATTCCAACAGCCGAACATAGACAAACACGAAAATGAAATTTTTTTCGAATATCGCCGTCGTGCGGAAATCTGCACCACGACGATTCGAGTCCGATTATCGAGCGTTTTTTCTTTTCCTACGCCCGTTTCTCTAATTCCAAGCGATTTTTATTTTCCCCTCTGTTTCGAGATATTCGAGATCGCGCAAACTCTCGATCCTTATTTATTACGTACGTACGTTCGTAACGAACACGTACGTTGGTATCGGTACGTGCCTCGGCGCGTGTTTCATATCGTTCGAACGTATCACAGGAAGGAAGAGGAGTGATAAACGATTTCGCGAATAGCGTGTCGTACGAGCATAGATAGAGAGGGACGCGTGGCAAGGGATGGTATAACGCGATTGCAGCCGACCGATACTTTGTTGCAACTGTGAAATCGAAGCGCGACAAGTCGTAGACGTTTGTAAGACGATCGCCGTTTCGGTAAACTCGTCGTCGTTTCACCGACTCGAGTAACGCGTACACCAGTTTCTTACGTAATCGTGTCCGCGCGAAGGATAAAAATCGCTCGGTTTGGAGCGCGGGTCGTAGCTACCGTACGTACGAGTATCGTTACGTCCGCGCTTAAAAGGCGAATAGTAAAAAGAATATTACACGAGACATCGCGGCAGAAGCGGGTGAAAAGGGCATCTGCCAGTCACAACATGCCAAACACTCGCGATAAATTCGAATCGTTTGCGTCGCATCGCTTCTACGTATTGACGTATTTGAAATCGATTTGCGTGGAAGCGGAGGGAATTCGCGGCGTGTTTCGATCGATCGGATGGTACGCGACCCGACAGCCTGATATCTCGTTCCCTTGAACGAATTTTTAGATTTGTGCAGTTGCTGTTGGAACGGCTGCGATCAGGCTACAGGCGGCGTGTCAGACGAGAAACGTGGGCCGACGGGTCGCATCGCGACTCGCGGCGGTAGTTGGGTGTTATCGTCGATCGTCATCCGAGCCTTTTTTCGTCTACGAGCGATAAACGGTAGCAGAGTGGATGCGAATCGATTTGGCGGTCCTAATTCAACACGGCCACCGCTGTTACGGAGCGCAGGGTTGGGGAAACGGGATGGAGAAGAATAAGCGCGCGCGCTAACATGCGAGGGAGGGAGGGAGGGAGGGTGAGATAAAAGAAAGAAAGTAGTCGAATCGAAAGAAGGGAAAGAAGGGAAAGAAGGGAAAGAAGAGAAAGGAGGGAAAGAAGGAAACGCGCGATAGGCGCGATAGGTTTGGGTATGTAAAACGCGGGGCAAAACAGAGCATGTTTTTCTATGGTCTGTGCACGGATTCAAAGAATATCCCAAGTTTGGCGGCGAAGAGGGTCATCGCCGCTACGAGGAGGTTATCGATGAATCGAAGAAAGGTGGGGATATTTTTGTACATCGTCGTGGTCGTTCCGAGGAAACGTGGAAGTAAGGCTCAGTAAAGCGTGGAAAACGCGTCGAAAATCAACGGAACGCAGCCTCTCGCATCGGAAAGAAAGGTTGCTGACGTACGTCGTTCAACGAGAGGAAGGGTGCGCGACTTTGAAATTGGAGTGTAGGAAAAGCCAGACGGAATCGAGAGCGGGACGCTGGGTTGGCTCGAAAGCGCGAACGCGCCAACTTCGAATCGAGGAGAAACGATCGAAAGAACGCGGCGAAGGTGGCATCATGGGGGAGAAGAGTATATCGTGGACGATTCGAAAAAGCTTGAACGGAGGATCGCGAAGACGGCGATCTAGATTGGTATACGGATTCGCCGCGTTGATCAGCCTCGCGACGTTCGTTCTGTTTTGGTGCACGAGCGTGTTTCGCGACGCGATTCTCTCGAATCTCGAGCTACGGAACGGTACGACGACGTTTCTGATGTGGCAACGGCCGCCGGTCGGCCTTCGGGTCAACGTTTACGTTTTCAATTATACGAACGTGCACGAGTTCGAAAGCGGAAACGCGAGCAAGCTGAAGGTGCAAGAGGTTGGCCCGTTCGTCTATCGGGAGAATTTAAGCCGAACGAACGTCCGCCTCGACGAGAATCGAACGGTCACGTATCAGGAGGAGAGGAGCTTCCAATGGATCGCCGGGAAATCGGAAAGTCAGAAGGTGATCGTACCGAACGTGTTGCTCATGTCGACGCTCGCGTATTCCCGAGATCTCAACTACCTGCTGCAAATCGGCTTCACGATGCTTCTGTCTGGCTTGAAGTTGCGTGCGAAACCGTTTCTCGAATTGCCGGTCGGAGAATTCTTTTGGGGCTACGAAGACGAACTGTTCAAAATGGGCAAACGGTTTCTACCGTCGCGAAAGTCCCTACCCAACGATAAATTTGGAATTCTGGCATTGGTAAGTATATATTTGCGTTTATGCGGCACAACCGCTAACTTCGATACGCTGTTTGTTGTCTATGCGTGTGTATCCGCGGCGTGTTGCAGAGAAGCGGCTTGGACGCGGATCGCATCACGATGCACACGGGAATCGGCGATCTTCGGAATCTCGGGCTGATCCAGCGAATCAATGGACGCGAAAGTTATCCAGTGTGGGAAGACGAGAAATGCGACCGAATTTACGGTACCGACGGCAGCATGTTTCCACCGGACTGGATCGAACAGCCAAACTCCACGCTTTACGTCTACGCGAAAGAGTTTTGCAGGCAATTGCCGTTTCGTTACGAAGGTCGCAGCTTCTCCAACGGTATTCCCACTTTAAGGTGAGTTCTTACCCCTCGTCTCAGTGTTTGCACGCTTGCTTCGCTGTTCCGTCCGCTTCCTTCCTAGTCGAATAAAAAAACCCCTACTTACTACCTGGTCCGAAAGCAGAAATGTCGTCGCTCTAAACGCTACATCGGTCGAATCATCGTAGGTACAAATTACCGAGCAACGTTTTTACGTCGAGCCGCAGCGATGACTCGTGTTTTTGCCCGAAGGAATCGTACGATTCGATCACCAGAGTATGTCCTCCAGCTGGAACGTTGAACGTTTCCGCTTGCAACTTCGGATCACCGTTGATCGTCTCCTTTCCACATTTTTACTCGGGCGACGAGTCCTTGTTCCAGAAGATCGAGGGACTGACACCCCGTGAGGAATATCACAATAGCTACGTGGATCTGCATTCGGTAGGTATTTCGATCTGCGACGCCACGCGCGTCCTTACCAAACGTCTACGTGGAAAGTTTCGTTTTCCGGCTTACGCGAGCGTATTCGTTTCAGCGTTTAGGCGTTACAATGGCTACCAGAATGAGATTTCAGCTGAATCTAGAAGTACGAAAAGCGGTTGGCATGCCGTTCTCGGGAAACCTCGAAGACGGCTCGATCCTGCCCTTGATCTGGGTCGACACCAGAATGGACGATCTGCCGGAATCGATTCGCCAGATTTTTTATCACGGTCACTACCTGGTGAACGCCATCGAGGCCGGAATTCAGTGGTGCAGCCTGATCGGTGTCGTCATCTCGTTCGGCGCTTTTCTCGCCGCTTTGAAGAGAGAAGACGAATCGAACGACGCGAAACCGGTCGTCGACCGAACCGAACTCGATCGGCTTTGACAGTTTAGCTACCTCTACCTTGTCCGCGTTCGACTAATATACACCACCGATCCCTTGTCCTGGCGCCAACCTTCGGCCCCGACTAATTCGCGTCAGTTCGAATAAAGATCGATCGCGCGATCGTGCAAAGAGGTCGCTCTAACGCGCTCGGATCGCGCGATCATCGCTACAGTCCAATCATTATCCTCGGTCTACTCCCATACTCCCCCCGCGATCGTATAGCAACAACTATACGCGTTTGTCCTCGCACGATCTTCGATTGCCCAAGGAAGATCGCTTCGAAAAGACAAACGAAGGCCCGTTGCAGCCGCGAGTACCACGCGCGTTTCGCTTCGTTTCCTCTCCGCGTTTCGGCGTACCGATAACCTAGGTCGCATCCAACAACAACTTCGAAGAAACCAGATAAACGTTCTCGTCGTCTTTCCCGCCTCCTTCAATCACGAACGTTCGTGCGAACGTTTAACCATCTATCGCAACATCTGCGACAGCTTTCGCGACCGTATCGACCGACTTTTATCCGCTAAATCAAACGGTAAACAAATATTTGTCGCACACGGTTTTATTGTAAATTTCCACGACGTCGTTCGAAATCGTCTCCAATCGATCCGATTTCAAAACTATTTGGCTACTTTATTTTTCCGTCTTCCTCCACCTCTTCCTCCCCCTCCTTCCTCTCCAATTTCTTCCCCTTCTTCTGCTTTCCCTCTCTCTCTTTCTCTACCTCACCCGCACCTCCACTCCACCCCCCTTTGCTGCATCGTAAAAAACTAAATTCATCTAGAAATCTAACCGTAGTCTATCTCGAATAACGTGTTTACAACGAAATACAAATAAACGAAGGTAAATGAATAACAATTAGATCTCGACGGCCACCAGGTACGTCAAAGTCCGAGGACGACGACTTGGCTCGTGTCTGATCTCGCACACTCGATCGAGTGTACATTGGACGGAAGGATTTTCTCTTGTACGGTAACGAGAGACGAGAATCTTTATCGATCGCTGACGCACACGGTCTTCGATAAATCGGCCATCGATGACGATGATTCGTCCGGACGATGGAGCTCGTTTCACGATAGAAATTCGTCCGTACTTCCTTCCTACTACTTTTCCACCCCACCTCTACTGCTAATTCCCTTCTCCTCTTCGCACTCTCTCGTAATTGCTCTCCTCTTCTTGTACGCGCGTTTGCATGCGCGCACACGTGCACGCGCGCACACACGTACACGCTAAAACTTCAATGCGTACTTCCGTCTCTTCCGCTTCGCTTTCCTACCTCGTTCGCTTTAATTCGCACGAATCTACAAAGACGCGAACGATTCGGTGGAAACCGGGGTATTGCTCGAGTGGAATATACGCGTGAACAAAGCGTGGAACGGCCAGCCGTCGTTATACTACCCGGCGAAAGTCCTCGTAAAAGGTAAACGTTATCGTTACGCGAAATAACGTGATTGCCCTCTCCCCTTTTCTCTGAGAGGGAATAAGAACGACGACAACGACAACGACAACGACAACGATAACGACAACAGCAACGGCAACGACGACGACAACGACAGCGATTCAAGACCGAAACGATTCTTACGCAGCGATCCTAATTGTTTCTCTCTCTCTCTCTTTCTTTCTCTCTCCCGCTATATATATCTCTCTCTCTCTATACGTCTCTTGCTCTCTCGATCGTTGTATCCCTTGGAAAATTGCCAGGGTGAAAACATAACGCGCTCGAGATCGCAGGACGTAGAAACGGCCGACCGAGCAACCGCACGATCTACTTGGAACTCGATGAATTCTGGAAAGCCGGGTTCAGCTGACCGGTTTTGCCCGCGGTCGCGTTCGACGGCAACGGATTGGTGAGGTGCAGCTTCTCTTGTCGTTTGGCGGCGCGCGCCAGACACAGGAGCGCTCCTATCAAAACGATCGCTCCTATCGCTGCCAGAGCTCCGGATACCGCTGCTCGAGCTATCGGTGGCACGTCCACGGCCATCTTCATCAGGCATCGCATCTCTGCCGGAAGTTCGTCGATACCCTGCGTAACGGAAGAATGCAGAATAACATCGTTAGCGCGGCGCGATCGATTCTGGCCGGGTGGCCGTCGTGTCATTCGACCGAAAGCGTGATAATGTAGCGGCAATAAACCGTCGATAAAAGGACGCTATAGCTACGACAAAGCAACGACGATGAGCATGGGGGCAGGCGACAACCGCAACCGTGCGTACATACTGAATTATCGACACGAACGGTCATTCCATCGAAATGAATCACGCGTAGAGGCGTCGAACGACGCGACCGCGCGTACTCCTTCCATATTACCGTCACGAATATTTAGCCGTGCAACGAGTATCGGCATCATCGCTGCAGCCATTGTCAGCGTCACCGTCGTCGTGGCTAATCGCTCCCCCATCGTGTAGCTCCTTTTCACGCGATCGGACCGACCCGACCGATAGAAACAACGACCGAACAACGATAGAAACGACGATGAAACGATCGAACGCGGTATGCGATCGATATACTCACGTCTTCGAACCACATGATCGGGAAAACAATATCCGGGAACGAGGCGACATGTTTAATGTCCCGCACTTGCTTGACCGCCAGATTTATCTGAATTCTTGCTTTCGCTCTCAAGGATGTGCCCATCATCGGTTGAACGTCGATGTAGAATTGATGCTTCTCCTCGACCGGCGGCGATATTCCGCTTACCGACTCTCGAAGCGACGGATCCGCTGAAAATCGTCGTTCGAACGACATTTGTGAAAGTTAGTTTTGGGAAAAAAAGGCCGATCGTGTACGGACCGCGAGTTCTCAGCCGCGGTTCTTCGGCCGCAGCTCGCGAAACCTGCTCGATTTCATCAACCGTATTCAAAACCGTATTCAACGTATGTACCGCCGACGATTTCCCCAAGCGAGAAAGGTTCTCACGCGCGCTCCACCGGCCCCGCGTCGACCGAATTCGTCTGTGAATTCGTGTTTGCCAGAGCGAGAGGGTTACGACGAGCCGGAGTGGAGGCAACAGATACAACGAGATAACAGATGCGGACGTAACGGGCACGGATACACGTATGTTAACGCGAGTATCGTAGATCGGCCATCTTACCAAGGTAAAAATGCGGAAAACTGAGCAACACCGGCGAATCGTACTGGCAGAGCGAAACGTTGAAGGTTCCCTCGGGAGCGCAAGGTGGACCCGCTGGGCAGAAACATCGCTGTGTTTCCAATCTGTCCGGTGAAGCGAACGCGCCGTTCGCGGGCACGAACCTATACCCGGGTACTCCACCAGCGATGGTCACCTCCTCCTGAAACGAATCAGGCAAACGACCACGTGCGAACGAGCGATTCGATGCTGGAAGAGGGGATGCCCCTACTTTTACTGCTGCGACCACGCGTTACCTTAAACACCAGGGGCAATGCCCTGCAAAGATCCTTGTCGAACACTTTCAGCACCGTCTGTTTGGTGATGCGTGGCGGAAAAATACTGCCGTCGCTACCAGCGACGCTGTCGCACTCCTCCGTGGACCAGTGGCCCAGGTTGCTCTTTCCGTTCCACTTGTCCAGAATTCCGTATTTACCGATGTCTTCTTGGCCGGTGTAGATGGTATACCAGTCGGGCGTTGTCCCGTTTTTCCCGTACAACAAACCGAATTGATCGTACGGCAACTTTTGATCCTTCGAAACCACGTCCTTGGCCAACTTGAGCAACGGGTCCTCATAGCCCCAGAGCAGTTGACCGATCGAAACCTCGACGAACGGCTTTATGTTCAGTATGTCCATGATCGAGGCTATCGCCAGCCTCAAGAAACGCGCTGCATTCTTGGACTGTGTGGTGGCCGAAAGCATCGGTATGTTCGGCACCACGACCAAATCCTCCTCCGAGCCGACCGACAGTTCCTGCAAATTTTCCTCCGATAAGATTCGTTTGTCCACGCGGTCGTTATTCGTCGACGCGATCGATCGCCAATACCGGTTTCTCCCTTCCGTTGAAAACCAACGAAACCACGTTTTCGCGGTTCTCCTAGGATAGCGCTACGATTCCCCTTTCCTACGCGAACGCTACCGCGTGTACGCCACCGTGTGTGTACGCCGCCGACAAACATATTGCGTTCGATCGTTCGCACTCGCTGGCGACCCATATTGTTATCGTTGCCCGCAAAAGTAACAATACTGGGAAAGAAGGTGTAACGCGTGCGACGCACACCTCTCGTAGAGAATCGTGCCACGTCGACCGAACGCACCTCGTCGTTGCTGTACACCTTTGCTTTTAATTCGCGGAAGCGCGTTGCTCCGCTATTACGATCTTACTCAACTCTCGTTGATCGTTACCAACACATAGAGCGTTACGTCACACCGCGCGAACAAACTTACTCTCCGTAGCAATCTCCTACGAAACGAGAAACTACCTTGCCCGCTCTCTGCTATGCTCTCCCCTTACACCCCAGCCATAATTCAAACCTAATGTATCTTCTATCACTCTCTCTCTCTCTCTCTCTCGTTCTCAGTCTCGGACTACTGAAATCTTTTTCCTCTTACTTTTATCGTCGCGAGAAGGAACGCGATTAGGTATGGATAAGGATCGGCAGGCTCACCGGCACGAAAACGAACTCCTTCCTCATTTTGTACGACAACGTATCGTTATCGTTGAATTTTACGTCGACCTTCTCCCAGTGTTGCGTGTACACGTACGGCCCGAGTTCCATCAATGCTGGTTTCTCGCCATCGTTTAAAAATTCATCGGCGTTCGTCACATTGTAAATGTAGACGCTCAATCGAGGTGACACCGGAGGTTCCCTCCACCAGTTGAACGTGCGGCCACCATCTCGAAGGGCGATCTCTCTGTTCAGCAAAACGTCGACCAATTTTGGAAAGACCGCAGCCAAAATCGCGGCAACGATGATCATCAATGCCCCGACAGCCACCGCTGCCCCTGCGATCAAAGTAGACGACGCGTTAGTCGCGCGTTGCGTATGCTCGAGGAAAAGGAAAGAAAGTTGGTCGGGTCGCGTCGCCTCGCAATCTCGGTCGTCCCCAGCCTCCCCTCCCCCTCCCACTATGCCCTGTTTCTCGTCGGAATCGTCGCGTTTCCATCTCGCTACGCGGCTATTTTACCGTTTCTCGGCCAAATTCCATATTCGCGTTCGCGTTCTTCGGATACAAACCATTCGGAATCGGAGTTACGACCAAAAATCGAAAGGCCAACGGTACCGATATCGACGTCCGCAGCGGCACGATGTCGCGCCGACTTACCGCTCGCCATTCCGCGGTACCCTCGATTCGCACGATAATTTATTCGCACGGATCTAAACAGCAATCGAGAAACGAGTATCACCGTAGATTCCACGGCAAATTTTTCATCGCGCTGAAACTAGTCGGGTTCGTACGTTTCGTTCGAGAAACTCGAAACGATTTTCGAAACGATTACGAAACGAGTCGATAGCGTAACGTTTCGATCGATCGATCGGTCGATGGTGCGCGTTAACGCCACCGAGCCAACGTCGCGTCGTTTAATTCTCTAATCACGTAACGCGAAAGACGCGAGTGGTACGATCTGTGACCTTCGAAACGAAAGGTCCTACTTTTTCAATTTCCATACGGAGCACAAAATTTGGATCGCGTGGCTAACCTCGACCAACTCAACCGACCGATTAGAACTCGATCGAAGGAAACGGTGAGCCCGACTTGTAAAACGGAACGAAAAGAAACGCACTGCCAAGAAGAAGCACGCATCGGACATGCGAGGCACGGCTTACCGAGTCGCGGACGTCACGCGTCCGACCTTACAAAATCCTTGGAGTCGTCGCGTGTAACATCGTGACCTCGCGATCGAACTTTCGAAAGATCGCCACGACACGTTACGACGCTCGACGTAACGACTTTGCTTACCGTGTTCTACTTTTCGACGCGAAGCTCCATCCAGCGATTTCAAAAGCCGATGCGCGCCCGGAGGTCGGAGCGAATCGTCGACCAAGTTTGCACCGTCTCGTACGGCGAACGCTACTCTCGAACACGACCGATCGTGGCTCGTGCGCGTTTTCCACATCGACGACCTTGTGGTGCTCAGCCTTCGAATTCAGCTACGATCTTGACGGACAATCCGTCGAGCCACCGATTTTATCTAGGATAACTCGCGGTCGAGATCGCGTGTAACGACGATCGAGATCGATAGGCCGTAAGATCGGTCTGAAGCAGAATCGCTCGCTTATACATACGTGATGCGCATCGTCTCGCTGTTAAACATCGCTCGTAGCGACCCAGCGACGAAGGTCGCGGCCACCAACATCCGTCCGTTTAAGCGCGCGCAACGTTCGATCGCCTTCGTGGTACACGTACGCGTCGCGTTTTGTTGTTTGCTCGACGTGTGGACGAGCTCGATCGTACGATGCGACGCAGAACCGCCCGATCAGCCGAAATATCAAATTGGCAAATATCATCGATGACATCGACGGGACCATCGAGTCGGCGGAAAAAACCGAGCTCGCGTTCCAGGTTCGCGCGTCACGAATCTTCTTGCGCAACAACCGATTCGCTAGTGGACAGGCACCACCGGCAAGGAAAAATGACGTTCCGATCGAATGGACTACAAAAGAGAGAAAGCCACGTTTGCCCGTCCCGTCGTACAGCCTCGTGAAGCCTGGTAAAATCCTGGTAAAACGTACCGTTTCGCGGTCGTAGAAACGGGAAACGATGCACGACTCTCTCGCGCTAAGTCTGATCGTACGAGTTACCATCATCGGTGTCGATTTTATTTCTGTTCGATCACTCTTTCATGGAAGAAGGAGCAGGTGGAGGTCGCGCGCGAATTGCGCGTAGCACCAAAGAAATTGCACCTAGGTGAAAGCGCGTTCACGCGAAGCAAGCGCCGGTCAACGGGTGTGCGTGCAACGCGGTGCACGCGCACGCTCGACCGTTCGTTTACGCAACTGGCAAAATCGAGGCGAGAATGGAATTTCGTAGGTCGCGTTCCGCGAGAGCGGTTCACCTTCGACGCGAGTAAACGGACCGAGTAAGTTGCCGACACCAGTCCTCAACGAGCAACTTCTTTTCTCGATCGAGCGTGGATGCCTTGCACCGCTCTCCTTTCAACCGATCGCTAACACGGAATACCGCGGCGTCGCGACCTCCAAAACTGTCCAACCATCTTTCGCGACCTTATGGTCTCGGCCGCCGAGCAAACGTTCTCGTCGACCATCGACCATCGACCATCGACCATCGACCATCGACCGACGTCCAACGACCAACCGCGTTATCCGACATCGATTAACCGCGTTCGCGTCCAACTCCTCGCTCTCTCCCTTGCCGCCAGGGCCGACGATATTAACTCGAAAGGAATGTAACGCGTTCGCTCAATCGACTAGTCGGTGTAATCGCGACACGTACGACTTGGAACGAGAGAGAGAGCTCGTAGCCACCGCGTGCAACGCACGATTCTCCCTTTCCTCTGTCTTCCCCATCGTTGCATTCCGTTCCATTCCTTTCCATACCATTCGATTCTCTCTCGCTCGTTCCAGTATCAAGGTATAGCGTCGCGTTACGTTCCATCGCGAGGAAATCGATCCATCGGAGATCAACAAAACAGGCTCGACAGTGACAAGCTATGGAAACGGCGCACCCTGGTGATCGCGAATTTGTTCGCAGACCGCTCAAACTGATTGTTACGGCAAAAACGTCGAAACATCGAGTCGAGCATCGTGCGAGTATCATCCTCCGCGGAACGCACGTAACCCTCTTCGATTTTGAAATGCCGAACCTATATACCTACCTACGCGTACAAACCGGCAATTACTCGCGATTATATAAGCTCGTACGCTTCCTGCTCTTACTCGGAAGGTTTCACGCTCAACGGACGAAACCAACTACGATCGGTCTGATTCAACCTGAATTACCGTTCTGTCTTTGTTCTGTTTTCTGTCAACGTTGACGGATCGCCGAGACGTCGGACAATTCCGTTGAAGGCACGGTAAATGGATATTGAGCCAGAAAATTGCATAACTAGACGATGAACGTCAGAGACAAACCAAACGAGTTCCCGGAATCGTACGCGCGAACATAACGAGTTCCCTCTGCATCTTCCCCTCGACTTATTCGCCGCAACCCCACTCCCTCGATATTATTTCTTTTCCGATACGAAAACGATACTCGTAAGCTGCACGAATCGCGGGTCGATCGCGCCAGTTTATACGTATCTTCTTTCATCGGCATGCATCAACTTCTTCTTCGTCGCTCGACTTTTCTCATATTTTACGTCGATTCTCGTCGACTTTGGTCGATATGCATGATACGTATTCGAACGAGAGTGAACCGCTGCACACGGCATTCGCGTTCGAAACTCCCGGTCTTCGGGTGAAAGTAAGCGAGACTTCGACTCGCGCTCACGCCCGGCGGATTTTCATCGTCGCGATCGATTTTCCTGCGAAATTTCGTTGAAAATCGCAACCTGACACAATCCGATCCGGTTCGATCCGATCCGATTCGAGGTACGACACGACAAATACGGCGCAACGCACGGTGAATCATCGCGAGCTAAGCGTACGAGATGACACGTTCGTTAAATTGAATTAAAAACGCACCGAGCGCGATGCCTGTGTAGCGCCGGTAACAACGTCTTTAACTGTCTCGTTAACATTGGCTCTTTGTGGCCTATGAAACGGCGACGCGCGATCCAGCCGACTACATCATAACGGACAAACCGTTTCTCTTCTAGTTTCAACTTTAGCCTGCTTTAAAACGTTACATCCTCACGATTACTTACACCATCGCCTAAGGAATCCTCCTTGGAGTTTCGCGCAAATCCCACGATGTACTCTCATCTTGATCAACCGATTGTTCTCTCTTTCTCTCTCAATCTGTTCCTCCTACTCTCTTCTTTCTTTTTTCCTTTCTTCCTTTCGGCTCAGCGCTATCCCTCGATTGTCGTATCTCTAACGAACAAACGCTCACTGCACGACTCTTTTATTTAATTTTAATACAAGTTCTCTTCTTTTCTTCATCAGACGCGCCGCCGCGTTTCTTTTCGCGTCTTCGTTTTTCGCTTCTCGTTCGGATCTTCCTTCTAGCTTCGCTCCTCGTACTCGTCCTCACCCTCGTCCTCGCTGTCGTCACTGTCGCTCCCGCTGTCGTCTTCGTCTTCGTCGTTGTCGTGGTTACGGTTGTCGTCGTCGACGTCCAAGCCTTTGACCGCGATGCTTCCTATACAAGAACGAGAGGAAAGGCGGCGGTGGTACGAAGAACGACGAGAAGGAGAAAGTCTATTCTCCTTTCCAAGCGACAAGTGTGCCACTGGCGGTGCGTCACGTCGCCAACGAACCAACGATACCGCTCCGTTGTACGGTAGACGATCTACGCCAAATACGCGGTATAACGCGGCCAAACTACGATTCACCTCTCTCTCTCTCTAGTCAGCCAGTTAATCCGCCAGTTTGACACCGATATCTAGGACCACCGCACGACCAACGGTAAAACAACGACGATTTCTTCTTTGTACCACGACCGAACTGCTTTTATCCGCTCCTGATATACGTATGTTGAACGCGGGGGAGCGCGTGCGTGCGTTCATGCGCGCGCGCGCGCGCTCAAAATCAAAACGACCGAACGCGGGCACGATTGGGCTTCGATCTTTCGAATAATCGCGACCGACTTACGCTCGTGCGGTGATCGCGAATGAAACTAATACTACGCAGGATCTCGGGGCAAATCGAGCGGAAATCGAGCGGAGATCTGTGTTACGTCGCTGAGCGAAACGTTCGCTGCGAGGTCAGCCGATACACTGGTCGACGGACAACCCAAAGAACGTTACTAGTCTCTTACCGTTCCACTGGATCCTGAACGGCGAGCATGCGGTTCAGGTGAACGATTTATCATTGCCCCACTCCTTTTCCACTTCTCCGCTCTTCCTTCTTCGTTTCGTCTCCATTCATCCGCTCTTTCTTTCGTTTCTTCGTTCCGTTGTACTCTTCCTCGCGTCGCGCTGCCGCCATCACCTTTGCCTACCCACCTCACACTCACACTCTCTCTCTCTCTCTCTCTCTCTCTCTCTCACTCACTCTCTGTCTCTCTCTGCCGCTGTTTCCACTTTTACATTATGCCTACATTCCCTCACTTCTCCTACGATTTCTTACCAGCTAATTGCTCTCCTTCTCGTTCATCGCTCTTCCTTCTCTTGTCTCGCCTCATCTCGTTTTCGCGTTCTACCTCCTACATCGTGTCATCCATTCTCTCTCTCGTTTTGCTAGTTCACTTTTCGCCGCTGTTCTTCTACCCACCTATACCACTTACTTTTCCACCTCTACCTACTAGATCTACTTTGACGTACCGTCGTTACAGCCGATCGTACGCAATGCCGACCACTCGTCCTTATCGGCCCTTTCCCTTCTATACGATCTTCCATTACCTTGTTCCCTTGTAATTTGCATTCTCTACTCCGCTCTTCCCCGACTTTTTGTTCCCCACGTCTTCTTTTACTTTTCCATCGAGTTGTCGTGCTTGCATCGACTCGCGCGTCAAAACGTTTAGCATAGTAGAATAATCATACAAACGGATGTAGTGGAAAGATCATGAGCGCATTAATCGCTTTTAATGCGAAAATGATACCGCTAAAAACGATAATTCGCGGAATTAATATACTTGATTGTATAATTCAATGGAAAAAACGTGTAAAATCTTGCTCTATAATCTAAGCGATTGCAAGCTGGTAACAGGGAGGAAGGATGAATAAGGCGCGTGCAAGAGAACAGACGAAACGGAGCGTTCATTGGTGCGAACGAGTACATAATTGCCATCGAATAATTGTGTAACGAACGTTCTGCCTTTGTCCGATACATGCCGGGATCACGGAGAACGAACACCTTGACCCTTTGGTTGGAAACTAATCCCTGTAATTTCATGGAAATGGAAAGACATTTCCGGACATTTCGGACAACCCGGAAACGATCGTGATAATGTTAGATTATTCGTAGAATCGTGTTTGTTCAAATATATTACGTAAATGGCGAATGACATTGTTCGCGCTGCAAGTAACGCGGCATTATTACTCCATCCACGTACGCATCCCACGAATACATTTTCCACCTTCCTGCTTTTTCGAACCAACTGACCCACCACCTCCTTTCCACCCGTCTTTCGTCCCTATTCCGTCCTTATTCTTTGATTCTTTTCGGCTAAAATCAAACATCTGCAACATGGGTTATATCATAGGTAAGGATAAGGAGTCAACATATCATCAGACATATCGACCTAAACCGTAACGAATACATTATATTTTTCTTATTTTTCTCTCATCCATGTAAATACGTTTACAACGTACACAAACGAGAGTGAATAATAACGTAATGGTGTACCTACGAAATTTTCTACGTACGAGATTTATTTAACGAAGAAACAAGATGAACGGTTTATCTATCGATTTCACCGAATACTACATCCAAGGTACCGATAATTGCCACAATATCGGCGAGGAAGCACCCAGGACCCATGTGACGCATGGCTGCCAAATGGGCAAACCCCGGTGCTTTGATTTTGCATCTGTAAGGTTTGCTACTACCATCGCTGACAAGGTAAACGCCAAATTCTCCCTTTGGCGCTTCGATCGCAGTATACGTAGCTCCAGGAGGCACTTGGAATCCTTGAGTGAACAACTTGAAATGATGTATCAACGCTTCCATGCTAGTTTTCATTTCTTCCCTTCTAGGAGGTACGATCTTTGCATCGTCGACTTTCACCTCACCTTCCGGCATTTGATTCAAGCACTGATAAATGATTCGTAATGATTGACGCATCTCCTCCATGCGGCACAGATATCTAAAAAAAACGGCGGAAAAGTTCGATTAACGATTTATCGCGAGATACTACGATAGGTGATCTTTATCTTTTTTCCATTTTCATCTTTTTATTACCGATCGAGACAATCTCCGTTTACACCAATTGGAACGTCAAATTCGACTAAATCGTACGCATCGTATGGTGCTTTCTTCCTAATATCCCACTTTATTCCGGAACCCCTTAGCATCACACCGCTGAAGCCCCAATCCAACGCCTGCTGCATCGTTACCGTTCCAATGTTCTTTGTACGTCCGATCCATACTCTGTTTTCCGACAACATATCCTCCACTTCGTCTAATCGTTCTCCGAACTTCGAGGCCCATTCGTATATGTCATCCATTAAACCTAACGGCATATCCAAAGCAACACCACCAGGACGAATGTAAGCCGCGTGCATACGAGCGCCGCTCACGCGTTCGTAAAATTCCATCAGTTTTTCTCGTTCTTCGAACAGCCAGAAAAACGGTGTCATAGCTCCTATATCAAGAGCGTGTGTTCCAATATTCATAATGTGATTCAGGATTCTTGTGATCTCTGCGAACAGAGCTAAAACACACAAACGACTGTAACCAAACCAATTTTCATTTAGCCCTCTATATGTCTCTTTCTCTCTCCTTCTCTCACCCCCTCATCAGTACTATATTTCACAAATGTCAGTCACTTACTTCTGATATATTTTGCCCGTAAGGGCACTTCGATATTCAATAATTTCTCGATAGCCATGGAGAAACACTGTTCGTTGCACATCATGGAAACATAGTCTAAACGATCGAAATAAGGTAAAGCTTGCATGTATGTTTTATATTCGATCAATTTCTCTGTACCACGGTGTAAAAGACCTATATGAGGATCTGCACGTGTTATATACTCAGCATCCATTTCAAGGATTAACCGTAATACTCCGTGTGCTGCTGGATGCTGAGGACCAAAATTGATTACAATGTTTCGATAGTCCGTTGATGCCAGGTCCATTGAGCCTTGCGGTATCTCATTCCAACGTAATTTTGTGTCAGACAATTTCTGATCAGGTATAAGCACTTTGCTATTTTGTTCTTTTAAAAAATGTTCATAGTCCTCTTGCTCTGGAAACCACTGATGCGCGCCTCGTCGTTGGCTGAAATATTTTCAATACTTGCTTTATAACTTTGCGTTAGAATACATAATAGGTTCCTTATAGGTTATGATATCATTACATAACCAAACATATAAACGACTTTGGTAAAAATTGGAAGCTATTTATGCTAATCTTACCTTTCAACATTAACCAACGCTTCCATCCTCTTGGCAAGAATATTTCCTTTCTCGTTCCATAGTCCAGTCGATAACCTATTAAAGCGTAGTAAAGATCCAAACGCCTTGACAGCCATTGTCGCTTCAAATGGTGTTGCTTTAGTGTATCGTTCAAATCATACACTTTTCTATTTCTTCTTCCTCCTCACCTCCTCTCTTACGTTTTCCCTTACATATAATATTATTCTTCCTATTAATATAATTACCTATTGTTAGCCACCACTTCCCTGTCAGCATCCTCTATAGCATTTTCATTTCGTATCGCTTTAAATCGACTTGACTCGAAGCAACCCTACTCTCGATCGGCTGTAAATCGATAATCGGCGATATCTCGATTCGATAAAATCATGTTTTCGTACGACAGCGTGAATACCGCTACTGCCGCAGCACATCTTACCCCAATTTCTTCGTTTACCTTGTACCTACCTGTTTATGCATATGTACATAAATGCATCGTCCGCACTCTTACTTGTACGATGATGATAATTGTAACAATGTATTCAACGATCTGTGTATTTATATTATGTAACTAAATGTGTCTGTTCGGTATATTACATAGACTGCTAGAAATATCGTCTATCGTCGTAATATTCGTACGAAAGAGCTTAGTCACCGTATTCCTACGAATTCAGAATACACGTAGGAAAAAAAGAGAAAGAATTACGCATAAACATTTTTTTGTTTAGACAGCAATCACCTTCCATTTTATCTGAAAATATTGTACATATATTGTATGTACATACATATGTTCATATTTCTTAAATATTTAGTTGATTATATCGATATCGAATATGCAGAAGCCGAAAACCATACGAAGTTGAGACAGAACATCTACCACTACAAGAATATGGAAATATTTTGCCGAGGAAGCGTAATAATTTGATTCTGATTATCGATATGATTATTTGTTTAAACCGCGAATGAACTCGAGTAAGTCATTTGATCGATATGGAGGGAAATTAGCTGAACCCGTATACACTTGTATGTATCATTTCATTCAGTCTATCTTTTCACGTCTTACGATATTTTCTACACAATATATGTATTATGTACATATACATATTTATCTGTATATACGTATTATGCATATCGTTCTTCTTTTTTATTCAAGATATTTAATGGGAGAAAAATTATCGCAATTACAATCTATCGATGAGCTGCATTTAGGAAAGAACCGTGCGTACTTGTAAGTACATGTATGCACGATAAGTACATACATCGGAAAAAAGAAATAGATTTATCGTTGTGTTCGTTGTACGAGAAAAAGATTAAAGAAGAAAAATAGAATTATTATATATCTCGAGATTCGTATAAGCAATCAATTGCGCATGTTCGTACTCGCAATTTCCACGCTGATGCAACCGATTGCCAATGCTTTGACGCGGGTCACCGTATCGGGGTTGCTATTTCGAGGATGGAATAAGAAAGGGTAAGATGAGGTAGTTGAGAATGAATCGACGTCACACTATCACTGGCCAACATTCCACGCGTTGCATTTCGTGGGCAACCCAGCTACGTATATTTGTGCCTGTTGTACACACGTACATTACACTTTTTCTACATCTATATATGTTTTTTTTTCTTTTTTCAGATTTACAAGTGATACCTTGTTTTCCTCTCTCCAACCATTTTTCGTCTGCCGTCCGTTCCCCATTCCATTCAATTTCAATCGTTTCGGTCCGTTCCGTTTTACATATTTTTCGAATTATTCGAAACACTTTATTCGGCGTTCGTGAAACGAGACGGTTTCTTTAGTCATGATATACAATATAACACAGAGATATCGTTTATTTTATTTCATCTCGTAGATCCTATGCAGCGCCATAAGTGTGCAAAACATGTATATACAACGACACATGTAAGTATATGTATAAGAACGGCTACGTATACGACAAACGTACACACACATCCGCGCTATTCAGGCCCTTATTTTATTTACGCGGATATACAAATTTACAAATATTAGGACGCGTGCTAAATAAATATACAAAAGTTTAGTGGATAAGTCGCCGGTAGGAAAGGAATAGTGGAGTGTACGTAAAAATCACGAACACGATTTTCACGTTCATGACGCAAATGAAACATCTATCTGAAATGAAAATGTATACCTCATAGGAGTAGAATTCGACTCTGTATCTCCTTTCATAATTCCGGTCAAATGGATGGTGCATCGACGAACGCTCAGTATGAGAATCAGAATGAAAAGATGCACCAGTTGACATCGATCGCTATATTTGTCGAGCACGGTCAGAAATACGTTCGAACGAAATGCACATGTTCCTTAAACATGCTAGGTCAAACAACATCGAGACATGCGAACCGATAATTTCAAACGAATCGTATCAACGAATAGACAAGAATAGCGAGAACAACGCAGCGACGAAAGAGTCGACGAGAGAGGCAGCGATGGTGACCGAGCGCAACGAACAAGGAGGAGAAACAATAGCACGCTTGCGTCATGTGCGATACGATACGATCATGTTGCGAACAGAAAGCCGCAAAACGAGACGTCGATTGGATCCGACGACGATCAGTGAAAATCGTAGAGAAGATAGCGATGCAGCGACTGAGGTAATTGTAGCGTACAAACAATTTTGGGCAATTTAGTACCGCAAAGTTTGCGAACTATTAGCCTGGCTTGATGAGTCAAGGGCAATGGAGTCCGTGCTGCTTCCATCACAAGCGCTTTTTGTGCATCTGTCAAACTACTCGATCTTCTTATCATGCAAGGATCGAAACTTTCTGCCGCTTCCAACAACGCCTTCAGCAATCGTGGCTTATCCGCCGTGTTCTGAAGAGAGTTCAATATGCCGTGAGGGTCGCGGAACTGCGTCTTGATGACAACTCTTGCCCCGTATTTGAGTAGAAGGGCTACCACCTCGACCGAAGGATTCTCGTTCGAAGCGACGTATTCTGCGAGAACCGGTCTCAACGCGGGACCTTCGTCGCTGCGTATCACCAAGTTCGGGTCCGCTCCTCGTTCCAGCAACATCGACAGGATTTCCAGTCTATTCGGAATGTTGTCCGCGCAGGCAACGTGAAGGGGCGATCCGATGATCGGCGAGGTAGCGTTCACATCGGCACCTAAATTCGAAATCGTTTAATCGTAACGTTATCCAGAGATCGTTTAAAACAACTTTAGATATATTCTACTTATGCCATAGGATGGAGTTATCGAGTGATTAAGCGAGGAATTCGAGGAACTTTGTACAGAAGAAAGGCATCGGATGCACGGTGATATTAGATGATGAGTCGAGAGAAGCACGAACGCGTGAACTTACCCGATTTCAGCAGCATTTGTACTATCGAGGGATCTCCTTTCAAAATGGCCAGGTCGAGAGCCGTGGGTTTCTGATATTCGGGTCCGAGATCGAGACGAGCGCCTTGCTTTAGCAGCAGATCAATCACCGTCGGATCGCCGCCGAGGATCGCGTAATGTAAAACAGTCCGGTAGTCGTGTCGCGAATCGGCCATCGAATTAACGTCAGCTCCATAGCTCAGCAGAAGCAGCACCGAAGCTATACCCTGACACGAACACCACGTTCTCATCCAATAAATATTGCTCTCGGTTTTCGTCATCTGGATCATTTACCTGTGGCAGTCTCGCCGCTTTCATCAACGGTGTGAGTCCAGCGCGATCCCGCGTATTCGGTTGAGCCCCGAACGCTAACAACAACTCCATGCATTGCAGATCCAACGGAGAGACCAGATTAATTTCCGATCCAAAGAAGTATCTTTTATTCGGATTCGCGCCAGCTTCCAGCAGAACTCTGGCCACCTCTACGTGCTGATTTCTCAAAGCGAGCCGCAGCGGTTCGTCGCACAAAGTTGTCCTGCGCAGATCATCGTAGATCTTACCGTTATCTATTCTATTCTCTCTGTCCCCTAATGTTGATTATTATCCAGTTCGTTTTCTTCCCTTTCTTTAGCTATGTTTCTCCTTTCTCGATCGTTTCCCGTTTTCCCTCCCACCCGCTCCACCTCTTCGTCTCCCTCTACTACCCATCGTTTCTTAACATCGACAAAAATAAATGACGACAATTTTATGCGCGTATACAGAGGGATGTAATTAAATCTAGCGATAGGAATTCATAGTATGGAAAGCGGCTAATCTTTGGCTCTCGCTCCAAGGTCGTTAAGGCAATTAATTTCTCATCAAAAGATCACGCATCGACGTCAGCTATGCTATCCGTATAATTGCGGTTGGTGTTTGTCAATCAAGATCGACAAATGCATCGTGACTAGCGTAGGACCGATAGACATTGATAAACAGATTAGAGTAATTAGCAGAGAAAAGAAATGCTCCACAAAAGGGCGAACGAGAAAGAGGGAGAGGGTGGATAATAAGGAGATAGAAGAGAAAAGAAGAAGACAGAAAGGGATCGTCGTACCTTGGAAAAAGTTCTCCAGTTTCCGGTCTATGATCGACTTTGGCACCATGCTCGAGCAATACTTTTACTAAATCCAAATAACCATGTTCAGCAGCAAGATGCAACGCCGAATAGCCACATTCGTCGGTCGCGTCGATGTCCGCGCCACGTACCAGCAACAGCTGAACCGCTTCCGTGTACCTCTGCCACACGGCGTAATGCAACGGTCTCAATCCCTGCGTTACAGGCTCGTTCGCCTTTGCTCCGCAGGCCAGCAGGATTCGAATCTCGTCGAGCGATTGCAATCGAATTATGGCATCGGCTAGCTCCCGCTGCAATGGATTGGCGATGCATTCCGAAGGCATCTATCGTGCATATTCGAATGGACAAAAAACAAGGATTAACTGTACAGTTGCAGATTCTCCTTATCGCTATAATTTTTCAGCTGCAAAAAAACCATTTTACGGTCACATCACTTCCATCTAGTACTTCTCCAGTTCCCGATTCTACGGTCGCCGTGTTTATTGCTTGTTCAACCTCGAGCCGCCGCGCAGTGTCGCTTGATTCTCGCGCGCATGAATCACTGAACCAACCGCAACAGATACGATTTGCTCTCCGACGGAACGATCGAGATCTCGACTGTTTCGAACGTCGCCGCGTCGAGACCGTGCCAAAGTAGTGATACAATTTTGGCGATGATATCGGAAGCGCGTCGATCGAGCCGATCGAGAAACATCTCTTAGCCTATTTTCCTTCGGCAACCACTCTACTATCGTTTACTCTTCTTTCTTACACCATTTGGTGCCCCCGCACACGATCTTGTACTTTGTCTCTCGAACGCGCATCTTCTTGCCGCCCGTTTATTCGTTTCTTTCACCTTGGCTCACACGCCTCGAAACGTACGCAGAATGGAATTGTTGGTTCGTCGATTTTTAGGCAAGGTAGAATGCGATGGCCCGTTAAATGACACTACGCGAAGATGCGATGCAGCGCAACAACTACTTGCGAGACACAGCATGACACGATGATGCGACGCGACGCCACGCGACGATTCGAGGTGAAAGAGAAAAACGTTCGTGCGACAGTCTTTCTAAATTACGCGCGATCGCAGAAAATGCCGCGTTTGACGTTTCTTTCGCAAATCTCGTTCATGGTTATTTACTCACGGTGAATACTCTGCGATGCTCCAGCATGTAGAATCGATGTTGTAAACTGTCTTCTTTGTCGGAAAGTCGGTCCTATTTAAAGCTTCGAACGGTGATTCCGCCCGAAAATAACACAAAGGGAACGCGCGGGAGTGTGCGCACCAAATCATCTGTTCGCGACAACTACGCAATTTTCGTTTCGAAGAACTCGATTCGAAGTCGAGTACTCTTGATCTTGCCTCTTTCTTCGATCCTCCTAGTTTTACAATCCCATTTCTTTCAAGTTTTCCCAATGTATCATCGACTTTTCTCTCTCTCTTCCTTCCTTCCTCCCTCCCTCTGTTCTTTTTCTTCATAGCTTGCTTCGCATCCTCTCGAGTTTTCGCCCATCGAAATCAAAATCGATGCACGCGTCTTTGGTGAATCGGCATTCATGTCCGTACGTCGAGATAAACGGTCCAGTCATTATCGCTCTAGCTGTCTCGGTCCGTTCACTGAGCATCTCTTCTCAACTGTGGCTCGATGCTAAATCGAATCGACAGCACACGAGTTTCAATCGTGCGAGATTCATCAGCGTATTTGCGGGCCTCTCTCTCTCTCTCTCTCTCTCTCTCGTAACAAAATCTCTCGGAATTCGGAAGTATACGAAGAATCACGATATATCAATCCCTTTTACATTTACACGGTGCGTATAGAATTGTTTGTTTAGGCAATCCGAAAAGGGAAAATTCGCGAATGACCGTGTTTCTAAGAAAAGACTACGGTTCGCGAAAAACAACCAAAGTACTTGAGTGTTTCGCATTTCCCTCGTCTGCCAAATACGCTCTAATTATCGCAACTCAATGCAACGCGGTAACACCCCCATGGAATTTTCGGAATGATCGATATTGATATTCCTCTACTAGCATAGGGTATTAACTATCGGGTTTTAACGACGAAACAACGAGATTTATCGTTAATATCATACATGGGATCGTGGCAAAGAAAATAAGTGAAACACAATTTACGATTTAACGAAATAATTGAACGCAGTCTCATTTTTGGAAGTACTTTTATTAAGAAATACTTTGCACTTAATAAATGCCTTATATTCTTAATTCATTTTAATTATTATAATTATTGTTATAGCGTTGTCCTATCTTTCTACTTAGAAGCATGCTTCGCTAACACACGTTACACGACCCTAAATTATAAGCAATTTTTTTTTTTGTCCTTAACGTACAGCTTATGCGTAAATCAAACAACAATACTTTAATTTCACGAAGCCGACAAGTGCAGAGTTTTCAATGGAAATCTTCGCAACCTACGAAAAATTCTGTACAGAAGTGCCTATGTGTTGCGATTCGAGGAAACTTCAAATTCGTTATCGTTGCTGCGATTTTAGTGTTCTTATTATCGAATAATAGATATATTTGTACGAGCTACGATATCGATCGTTATGCTGGAGAGCCGATTTATCGGAAGTTTCCTCTCTCGAAATCAGTTCGGTAATCGTGCGAACGATGCCGTTGCCCTTTTACCATCTCTCTGCCTTGTCATACACGCCATTCCATGCGTTTTCATATCCTTTAAGGGCCACGACAGAAATTTTAGAAACAAGGAAGAAAAAGAAATACAATTCGATACTTTCTCCTCCTCCCACACCCTCTATACTTCTCCTTTTACTTTTTATTCTCCTTGGTAATCTTTTATATTTCAATTTTTCACGATAAGACTCGGAGCGACGAGTGCAACACACTTTCACGAGAACGCGGTCCAACTTATTAGCGCAGCGCTTTGCGCGACATTTCCATATCATGTATCTATATTTGCCGCTAATCGCTAATTTATCCGTCTATTTGCGACGCGTACTCGCGTTCCAAACGCGCGTGCGTGCCTCCCGAAAACACGTGTCACATCGGACGATCCCGTCTTTTCATCGGGAACAAATTATCGCCCGATCGCATTTCATTTCCTTGCGAACGATAAACGTTCCAAGACGGACCTCGCTCGATACGACGCGACATTACGTTTAATACGTATACACGCTACACTTTCTTAACGGTTACACTAAATTTGTTATTCTTAAGGAACCTACGTTTAGAAAATTGGACTTTTTATAGGCTTGTGTTTTCTTCGAAAAATATCTATAGAACGTTCTTCACGATTGTAATTCGAGCAAGGAATCGATCGATCGGTCTGTTATACTTCGGGACGGGAAGATCGACCGAGAGTTTTACCAAATGGACAAATCTTCTAATAAAGTACTCATCGTTCAAGCGGAGTTCGGAAAGTGCAATTTTCCATCATCGCCACCTCTCCCTCACTCTTTGTCTTCTCTTCTTTCTCACTCATTCTTTGTTTCACTCACCCAGTTTATTCTTTTCCTCGTATAATACCATATTATATCGGAAAACATGTTTCTCACGGTAAAAGTTCAATACTTTAGCATTTTAATGGAAGATATAATACAAAATATATGTATATGTATTTATGTAAATATGGATCAAGCAAAATGTGATAAAAGAGAAGAAACAATGGGTGTGTAATAAGACCAATGCAAAGACCGATCGATCGCATTCTCCGCTATTCGAAGGATATTGATCTCGGTAACTGTAAAATAAAATCTTAATATAGCAATCAATTCATTATAGTACGAAATATAATCGCAAATTCTATCTACAAATAATAATACCGCCATAAAAATGTATTCCGAAGCGATAACCTAATTAAATATAACGTAAACTGCCTCGAAATGGCTACGATCTACGTACTGCTAAGGAAATGACTATAATAATAATAAGAGTAGTAGTAGTAGTAATAGTAATAGTAGTAGTAGTAGTAGTAGTAGTAGTAGTAGTAGTAATAGTAGTAGTAATAGTAGTAATAATAATAATAATAATAATAATTAATAATTAATAATAATAATTAATAATAATCGTAGTAGTAGTAATAATAATAATAATAGTCATCAAGTATCGTTCACGCTTCTTTGATTGTTGTTTAGTTACATAGTTTAAGGGCATTATAATACACGTGAGTATGACACGGCTTTCCACTAAAAATATTTGTTAGATACGCTGAGCATTACTGACTTAAGCACTGTACTAAATTTACGTAAAATGTATCGTTATTATTAGAAAACTAATTATTCTTCATTGGTTTGAAATACTGGTTTTTAATAGATCTGTATAAAACCTTTGTCAACTGGAACTCTTTGAACGATGATTCGCGCGATACGAAACCTCAAGCGACGATACTACGTATCTTAATAAAAAACTACTCTCCGTTACTTATTCGTTAGTCCAGCATCCGATTTTAACCGTACAACACTCGCACATACGCTGTACTCTTTATCCCTTCCTTTGTTCTTCTTCGACGAAGATCTTGGATCGAATTGAATGTCAACGACCAAACAGTATGAAACGAAACATAAATCATTAGGCTTAAGAGAAGGAAACGAAACCGGATCCATTTTAAAAAAGATGAGCAGGAGAAAGGATAGACAAAAGCGTAAAAATTATAGAATGTCGCAAACGTTTCTCCCTCCTCTCTCTCTCTCTTTTTCTCTCTCTCTCTTCCTCCCTTCCTTCCTTTGTGCAGTTCGAAAGATTCTATCCAGCTATAATACAAAATTAAAGAGGTTGAAAAAGAGTGAGGGTAAGGGAGGGAAAGATGGAAGGAGAGGAGCGAAAAAGAATTTCCCGCATATAACAGATTTTTCCAATTCGTTTCCAACTCGATTTTGCGCGAACGAGATTGAATATCAGGTCTTGCCATGTATCGCGAGTAACCAAATGTTCACAAAGTTTCCTAACCTAATTTTTAGTTGTTTTTTTTACACGGTACTCCGTATATTGTCAAGTATAAATAAAGTCAGGATTTATCACGAGGCCAGAATAAAAGGCAGATACGTTCTGAACGATAGGAAATTGTATAGCGTTTTACTCTGAATACTTTTCTTATTTTCCCCCTCTTTCTCTTTCTTTCTGTTTATCATCATCATCAGCAGCATCATTGTCGCCATCATCAACATCATTATCGACATCATCGGCATCATGGTCGTCGTCGTCGTCGTTATCATCATAATCATAATCATCACCATCATCACCATCATAATCAACATCAATTATTATCGTCAATACCATCGTTACTGTTATCATCATCATCATAATCATCATCATCATCATCATCATCATCATCATCATCATCATAATCATCATCATCATTATCATCATCATTATCGTCATAATATTTTCTTTTCTTTTCCTTCTTTTTTTCTTTTTTCTCATATCTGGCACTCTTCTATTTAGGCTGTTTCACATTTACGGTAATTTACTTTGCTGGATTATTGCATTGCATGGAAAAATATGGCTTTATCCGAATGCTATTTAACAAAGGCAATACACTGTACGATTATAGTCTGTGTGTGTTTGTGTGTGTATGCTGCGTGCGCGCGTGTGCACATACGTGTATTCTACGTTAAGATATACGTGCACGCGCGCTGGTCGTGTATGCACAACTTCAAATGTATGTAATCATTGTAATCTTTCGAAAAGGCAGATCCAGTATTCATAAAGGGATCGTACAATGTATATTCGATCACCTCTATGAAAACTGCTGGATTTTGACGACAGATTATAAATGTTATTTGTACACTAGCATGTAAAAAGCATTATGCTACGTATGTCATGATCGTTCATTTTCCGCTTATTTTTTTTTTTCCTTTTTTCTTTGACAAAGTTAAATTGTAGACTCTTCAAACGAATACCGGTTCATCGAGCATTTGAATGTGTATAGCTATCGATTTATGTATACATGTTCATATGCTTCGTTTATAGATATATGTTCATGTATAATTATCGATGCAACAACTTCTGTTCTCATAACTGTATATTTATAGGTGTATGTATATACGTGCTTGTGTGTGTACATGTATGTGTATATATATATGCATATATAAATATATAAACACACGCATATACAAAGGCAGAAAGAAGACACCTACCACGCGTAAAGTGTCTACAAAAATATTTGTGTAGTAGACCCAGATTTGCGGTATAAGATTCGACGTGGTCGCGGATCAGCCACGTGTTACCAGTCTTGAACGTAGTGACTAATTTCGTTCATGGGCGAAGCTAACGATCTTGTAACAACTACAATGTATCTACCGTACGTCTTTTTGAATCGCGAGCTTCGACCCCACTGTTACCGATTTAATTTCACGCTAAATAAAAGCAAACAAGTAAACAACATTCACGAACGACTTGTTCATTTGTTCAATTTGTTGAACATTTTGTTCGTTTCTATAGGGCCAAAATTCAATGTATAGAATATCTCGGATTAATTCCGGTTGTTGTTCGGATTCGAAAGAAGCAACTTAACTGAGTACACATACATTTTATTCGTGTACATATATATATATACATATACATATACATATATATTTATATATATTATATATAATATAAATATATATATTATAAATGTTATAATATATTATATAATATTACAATATATAAATGTATATATATTATAAATATTATAATATATTATATAATATTACAATATATAAATATATATATATATACGTACACATATATATGTATATACATACATATCTATGTACGTATGTACACATGTACGTACGCACGCGCGCAATACACTCAAAACACAGGCGCAGACACAGACTTACACTAGGCAGACAGATAGAGACGGACAGACAGGCAGGCCGAACATGACGTGCGCGCACGCCTACGTATATACACACACATATACATATATATATGTATAAATAGGACGTAATAAAAAATAACCTATTCTACAGATACGTATTATCAAAAGATTTCGAGTGATCGTAAAAATATGATTTGCGTGACACGTTCAAACTTTTCCATGAACCGTATTTTGTAAATCTGTTGTAGCAATCTGTGTATAGGACTCAAAAAAATACCTCTTACGTTATCCATGTACGCAAGGTGTATGTGTCACTAAGTAGAAGAACGGAACACGGCCCAAAACTGAACCGTACGGATGGTCTTCGAACGCTGCATCGAGACGCGTTACTTTCTTTGATTACAGTACTACAATATAGTATGGAAAACCAGAAAAGAAGAAAACTAGTATTATTTACAATCAATATTGAATTATTTCCAACTGAATCGTATGAAATGAGCGAAAATTCAATCATTAAATGAACAAAATGCTCTTGCATAACTTTTTTATGATCTTTCTTCCCTTTTTTCCATCACTCTGATCTTTTCATTTCGATGCTGCGTTCGAAATCTCATGCATAATGCGTATGTACACAGAACCGAGCTGTTCGAGACTAAAATCGTGTCTATTGTGTACGATACGTACACTTTGTTAATTATTTTCTATTAAATTACTATCTTCTGTAAATGCAATGAATGTGTATAGTATAACGAGTTTGGCGAAAACGCACTCGCACTGGACATACGTGATCACGTGAATCGTGAATGTATAAACGAGAAACGGATAACTCAGTGTGAGTCAATAAAGATGGGAAGAATGACAGTCTGGAACAGCTCCGACGTGGCAATAAAAAATTTGTTCGATTCAACTCAAGTCTAAAAACTGGCTACTTTTCGTACAGCACTACGGTAGGCTGGAGTTTAGGCTTTCTGGCAAACGATAGTTCATCATATGATATGGCGGACTTGCAGGACTTCCCGGTTGACTATTCATACCAAGATTACTTGAACCACGACCGCGTTTTCGCCTTTGCAATATACCTTTTCTAACCATATAGAATCGAATCGTACTTATCGGAATTTTGTACTTTTCCGAAGCAACTTGAAATGTCATACCACGTGCTACCATATCCGAAGCTTGCTTCAATTCTTCTTCCGAACGTCTTTGTCGTCTCTGATAGCCTGAAAATTACACAAAAAACGATGAAGCAGAGAGACGATTTTATGTTCAACATCGAAATGTTACGAAAAGAAGAACATACATTATTTCATACAAATTTTAATTGTAAAACAATAAAGTTCCTGCGCTTTTTTCTCAATTCCTTTTTTATTATTTGTTCATTTTCTTTTCTTCCGCTCTACTTTCGTTTCTTACCTTCGATCGCAGGGAACGGACTACTAGGATTACAATTACTGCTTGGTACCATACTAATAGAGTATGGTTTGACATCATGCTGTTGGGTAAACTGCTCATCCGGCTCCATTTTAACCATTCCCGGTGTTTCAGTTAATGTCGCTTCACAAGCGCTAAGGGCTTTCTCCAAGTGCTGTAACGCCTCGCTATGTTCCATATTCATAAAATTTGATGAATTCGGATTCTGCGGAACTGGTGTAGTACTGTGTGATGGAGCGCTTGCTGTACTAGTCGCAGCAATTGACGTAGTCTCTAAAAAGGTAGCACTCGAAGTTCCGTCATCAGATGGAGTTTCCTCGCCTTTATAATCAGATCCATCCTGTTGCGCAGCCGTAGATGGTGCAACAGCGGCGTTAGAGTCACATTGTTGAGAACTACTTTCACTCGAAGAATTATCATTTCCTTGAGTGGATAAACCACGAACCTAGTAATGATATTAATGCCATAAGGATTAATCGAATCAACATGTACCTGTTCTAAAACATTATAACATTATAACATTATAACATATAACATTATAAAGATAGATAGTAAATAGGTACTTGAACATTATTGGTATCCATTTACCTGTAAAACTTCAGCAGCTTGCATTAATTTACCTAGCTGCTGTTGCTCCACATATACTTCACCACGATACATAAACTCCACTAAAGCTTGAAGTTCCCACATTCTCATATCTCTCAAAAATATAATAGGATGAGTGCATGGTATTTCTAATAGCAAACGTTCCAAATAATCACTACAAGCGGACAGTACCACTTTGTGACATTTTATAGAGCCTCCGTCGCAGGCTAAAGTGACATCGACAAATTGTTCAGAACTTAAAAGTTTTGGAAATGCACTGTGCATGTTTGACTGATGAGAGTTCCATGAAACACAAAATTGTTGGCGGTCCCCACCGGGATAATTACCCGGGTTATGTAAATTGCTACCGCCTTCCATTATTCTGCAGCTTTAGAGCAATTTTCCTGTCAATAACAGATTCCCTTTTATACATTATCTATTTTATACTTTAACAATTCAAAAAATATTTTTTATATTATCAGAGAAATGCTGCAAACAATCCAACATTGAACAATATATAAAGCACAATTTCAATTGTTATGGAATGAATATCATGAATAATTCCTCAATTTCTGTATCGTTGTAAAATTTATGACGTCACTTTATATATTATTCCAAATGCTTTCTATCTTATCATAGATATTGCTCGTGTTGATATTATTATCAAATTTTCTCTTTTCCTATATCTACTAAACGATGTTATCTTTTACCTTCATTTACATCAAGGTATGTGATGTTAAGAATATTTGATGTATTTCAAAGAAACTCATTAATGCAAATTCATTGAACTTCAAACTTAATATAAATAGCAATAAATAAAAGCTACATACAAAGATTCGATAGGCAAATAGATTATAGAATTTCTTTTACTAGAGCATTGTAATTTGGTAAGGTGATTAAACAATAAATTTGACAATAGAGTCCATTCATAAAAATAAGAAATATATGCTTGCTAAATGTAGAATATGAAAAAACCAAATATAAACATAGGAGATAGACTTACTTAAGAAAATTTGTTTAATACAATGTACAATATGGCTGTATTACCAAAGAAACTTTAGTATCAGTTATACGCGTTCGACTACTGCCATAAGTAATTATATATAAATACATAATATACCATTGAAAAATGTAAACGATACAATTACGATCGGATATTCGAATTAGTAATTCTAACGTAGCTTAGTAGAATTAGAAACGAGGAGGCCAACATCGAAAAACTTTTAAAGAAATTCCATGGCACTAGCCGAGAACGAATGTGCAACAAAACAAATCTGTCGTCGGAAGCACATAAATGAATTACTCGGGAAAAATGTTTAAATACAAACTTTAGTTACGCGGCGTTTATCGTAATCACGTGCTCAAAGCACACTAGCCGACAGGTTAACCAAAAAATATTCAATGTACGCGATCAAGTATAAGATTTTTTTGTCAATAGAAAAATGGTGAAATCTTTGTGGGAGACGCTGTCGGCGTGAGTGCCATCACCCCCCAGGAACGCCTTGAACACAAGTTTCGTCTTTCTTTTTAATCTCCGATATCAAATCCTATGAACTTTCCGAATGTAGACAACGAAATGTAATATGAATTTTCCAATAAATGATTTCACTCACAAATTTCCAGCTCGATCGACTCTTCTCAGATTTTCGCGTCGCTTTCGGGAAGAATCCCTTAAGAAAACATTCATCCGCCGAGATTTGCACTAGCTAGGGGAGCTGGAACGAAAGGGTGGGGGTAGTAAGGCTGGGGGTAGCTTAGTGGAACACTAGCGCACCTCTTGCCTTTCCTGTGAAAACTCTTACGAACGTTCAACTCCCTGAGCCTCACTTTAAAACTCTTCTATCTATACCTTATGCATTATTTATCTACGTATATATTTTTACTATACGTTGTACAAATTTCTTGCTCTTTTAATTCAATAATTTCACCGTTTTATACAATCTCTATTAGCAAATTAATATTTCAATCAAAATATTTCTATTCCACGCTTTTTATCATACTAATCTCCTATCATACTAACGGATCATTTCTCGTTTTATATTAAATCTCATCTTCTATCGAATAACTACACTAACGACACGTACTTCATGTTTCACGTCCGGTTGAATAGTTTGAAAATAATAATTTCCGAAAATTTGTTTCTTTGTTAACGCCTCTCTATTTTTCCTTAATGCTAAAATTTTTACGAATCTCGACAAATCTAATTATGTTGCATACTTGTTAATTAAAATAAGACGCTGTTTCTCCAAACTGAATTCTATATTCTATGCACATTCGCGCCATTACATGAGAACGCTCCACAAATTTTAACGAAATTAGGTTATCAACATCTTCATCGATTCAAGCTTCCAACGTATAGCACCAAAATATTAAAACACTACTCAGACGACAATTGGTTAAAGCGATTATTTTTATATTAACAACTTTATGTCTCTATGTTTTTAAATTTTCTCTCTTTTCACTATATAATTTATAGTTTCCTATATTATATAATTTTCACCTATATAACCGATTCAGACATATCTTCTATTAAAATTATCGATTGTGTCGCAACCAATGAAAATAAATTGCTGTTTGGTTAATTTTATTCGTGAATTTAATTGGTTTAGAAAAATATTCCAAAGTAAAGTACTTATGTATCTCTTTTCCTTTTATTGACAAATAATTATTATTTGATGCGATTCTAAATGTTAATATAACTAATTATGACGAGATGTAATTTCATGAAATATACATATATACGAAATTGTTATTGATCTCTAATACTTTGATTCATTGTGCAACCTTAAATCTATGTATACCATGACTAAAAGGTAACTGTATTTCTTTGTGCATGGTATTAGATAAACATTGATTTCATTGCATTTTATATCTGTCTATCTATCTATCTATCTGTTTATATGTATTATATTTTACTATAGAAGAAGGAGGTGGGAACACACGAAATATGTCTAAAATAGGTGGTTATGATACGCACGATGATGGTCCAGGTTTTGTCGGCATTAGATTTTGTCAAGAATGTAATAACATGTTATATCCAAAAGAAGATAAGGAGAATAAAGTATTAATGTACGCAGTAAGTATTATATATATATATATATGTATGTATATATATATTTGAAATGTACGTTGTTTTTTGAATCAATACATTGAAATCTGTTTAATTTAATCAATTTTTTTTTAGTGCAGAAATTGTGATTTCAAACAACTTGCTGATAGCAATTGTATCTACGTAAATAAAATTATGCACGAAATAGAGTAAGTGAAAATAATAACTTGTATAATCATACATTCCCAACAACATTTATGAAATTTTGACAAAAACTTGTACAAGAGTACTTTCCTTTTAAGCATGTGCTTAAGAGCTCTTAAAAAAAGGATTTATTTAATACATTTACTGCTATTCCGTCTTACTATAATTTTTATGATTTCAGCGAGTTGACACACATTGTTGCGGATGTTATATCAGACCCTACTTTACCAAGAACCGAAGAGCATCCGTGTCCGAAGTGTAACCACAGAGAAGCAGTATTCTTTCAAGCACAAACAAGACGAGCAGAAGAAGAAATGAGATTATATTACGTGTGTACTAACCAACATTGTTCTCATAGGTGGACAGAATGAAATTTTACAAATAGTTTGTACATATTGAAAATCTGTATTTTTATAATATACAATACGTATTACATACAATAATATGTGATAATATGTAATATATACAATATGTATTATGTTAAAAAGGAAAAGAAATGTTGTAAAATATATAAATGTTTTGTTTTCTTATTGATATACTTGATTGCAAAATGTGTGTATATATGCATATATATATGATATTGTATCAAATTCTAATAAATACATGTATTTAATGATAAAATATAACATTCTTTAATAATCTACAGTTATACTCATCAATATAATATTTATCATCTAATGCATGATAGATTGGTTAAAGCTGATAATTGGTGGATTTATATTTTTTTCTGAAGTTTCCAAGTACTTTCGCGCACGCGTATGACAAAGTTATTTACGCCTTTAACCAATTTTGTCTACTCTCAAAATTGTTTTCAATAAGAAAAATACGTTATCTGGAAATTCTTCTCGTTTCTGGAATTTGCATCTAGGAGGCCATTATCAGTGATACAGATTGAACTCTATAATGCTCTCTTGTCTTTATTTTATTAGAGAAACGTTTACGCGAGACTGATTTAATTGATTAATGGGTGCAGCGCAGACGACTATAGTTACAGAAAAGATGGAGAAGTAAAATTGATCTTTTATAATGTCATAATTATTTATGATTAATATCTGAAAGTAATTATAGGTTATGCGTTTTCGGTTACTACATATTTCAGTTCTCAACGTCCAAACAGTCGAGAAAAAACAGAAGAACAACCTCGCGTAAACAGCAACGCGAGGCCACTATCAATTGAAGGACCATCTAACATGAGTAACACTGATCCGCAAGTATTTGAACCATTACCAAACCAACCTAGGCAACCAACAACTGTACAAGGATTGCTTAGATTTGCTGTAGAAGCAGGCAATTCTCAGAATAGAACCAGTAATGTCCAATTACAACCTATGGATGAAGAAGTTGGTAACATAAATGTGTTTTAACGTTATAGAATATCCATAGGAAATTGATTAAAATTAAACCGTATTTGCAGAGGCGTGAATTTCTGAAACAAACACTCAGCTCATTATCGTGTAATGTAACTGAAGAACTACAGAAAGCTATTAAATTGTTGTCAAATGTAGTTGACCTGCGGCCAGACGATGACACAGCAGAACATGAATCTGCATTAGAAAGGATTGCAGATTTTGTAGATAATATAGATATTGCTAATGATTTTTATAAAATAGGAGGTTTTACAATATTTGGTCCATGTTTAAACTGTCCTGATAGCAGTATTAGATGGAGAGCAGCAGATATAATCGCCGAGCTAGCTCAAAATAATCCCTTTTGCCAAGAAAGATTTCTAGAAACTGGCCTATTTCCCACATTATTGAATATGATAGATACAGATCCTGCAGAAACTGTTAAGATCAAAGCTCTATATGCAATTTCCTGTAAGTAAAAGACTTTTATTCAAATTGCAGTTGTATTGATTTATACTTTGTTAATTATTCATTACACCTATGTCGTATTTACATTCATTTATGATTGATGATACAAATTAGTTATACACTAAATATAGGCATTGTTCGAGGGCATCCAATATCCCTGAAATATATGGACATAAACGATGGATATTCTGTCCTCTTGAGAGCCATGCAAAGTTCGATAAAGAAATTGCAAATTAAATCTGCGTTTCTCTTATCGTCTCTTTGTAACAAGGAAAATGTAAATAATTTAAAATTAACCTTGGTAAATATGGGTTTGATCGAGCAAGCGATAGGTTTACTGGCCATCGGTGATCTGCTTCCAGAGATAAGGTAGTATATGATTTTTATCATTTTTTATACAACCGAAACAAACTAAAACGATCCTTCATGTTTCAGAGATCAATTATTAAATATCCTCGATGGTTTGACCAACGATGATTTTCTGCCTGCTTTAAAAGAATGTCGGCGCCCGGAACTGGACTTACAAACTACATTGGAGCAATACATAAGGGATTTAAAGCAAGAAGAAAATCCCGAGCAGATAGATGTATGTTATCGGGTGTTGAAGAAAGTTTTCTCTGACCAAGATACAAATCAAGAAAGATAATTATAGTTTATAATAATATCGGATTTCCTTTATACGAATTAAATTTGTATATCAAAATATTATGATTAATAAATAAAACAAATGTATTTTGCTTTTATTATATGCTATATATTTTGTTTTATCAATCGATTAATGAATCTACGAGGATGAAATTCTTTCAACTGGAATGTACAATGAGCGAAATGATATGGTGAAAAAACTATTGCAATCAAAGGGTAAGATAATTCTAGTCTTAGCAACAACTCGGAGATGGCGTCACACGTTTTGATTGTAGCAATAAGCGTACATTTGATCATGTTGTCACATGTTCCTATTACACGATTGTGTCTTTTAGTTATCGATGTAACGATCCTACATAGATATGATTAATAATTGATAATACGATTTTATATAATATAAATTATGTTTCATGTTATACCCTTGTATGCAGCAGTAATATTAACTGCAGAACTTCAGTTATAAATAAGATAATGGTAAGGTAAAATAAATCTATTTAAGAAACACATATCTCTGATTTCATTTAAAAAATCGCACTCGTAAGTGCATTGTTTAATTTATGGAAAGAAAAAGATCCTAGAAGGATAAAATTGGTCCCATTACTTAAACAGGAGCTACAATCTGGCTTATTGCATATTTCTATATAGCACTGCTCTGTTTGTATACCTTTATTCACGTTTTCTAACTATAGTTAGCGATAACATAAGTTTAAAAATTGGAAACACAATGGGTTAGCTATAATTTATGAACTTGTCAAAGAAAAATAATTGTAACGATTCCCCTTTCACGTATAATATCATTTTGCACAAGAAACAATCACGATGCGCAAGTAAATTTGAGTAACCGAAGCTTATACATTTAATTGGTTACTTAACGTGAAACACGCGAAACAAGAAAGTCACAGGGTTAACCAATTCGTTTTTGTTGGTTAGAAACGTTGCCTGTTTCCCAATTTTGCATTCTTTCAAATTTTGCAATGTTTCTTTGTATCTTACCTGAACCATCTTTATGCGATATTTTCTCTTTACGATTATACGATTATTGAATTACGTCAAATTGTGAAATTTCTAATTCTACGTGCTGCCATATTATGGAACGATAAATTTTACAAATCATATTTCTTCTATGAAAATAAATATTATTTGATAATTCAAAATGACATTTCAATATTTAAGGTATCTATATTCTAGATATAGCGTGAAAGGATAAAAATACTTCATCTATAAATATTTTTGTTTGGAATAGAAAGAAAATATTCAATATCGGTACGGTTATTTAAAAACGATGGAAGTTATAATGATGTTCAGGAATTTGTTTTACAGTCAAAAATATTACCTACATAAGTAAAGCGCGTTGTTCAAATCAATTGTTTTAGCCAACGACAGGTCATTTATTTTCGAACAAACGTTTTCCAAATGACTGACATTGGTACTGTGAAAAAGTATCACGACATGGATTTTAGATTTTTGCGCCAATATTGACATGTTTTCTAATTACACAGCTCTGACGTATGTTCTTTTCAACTAAAACTCGTATATTTTTTCAGGTCGGACGTCTTCTGGCTGCAAATACATATAAAACCTCATGCTTGGGATAAAATTTAAATGCTGTTCTATGAATGGTCAACATTTGGTTAATGGATACTCAAATAATCAAATACCTTATATCATAAACATTATTTCAATAAAATAATGTTTCAATATTCTCCTTTACATCTATGAGAATCTATGAAGATCTATGAAAAATCTGTGAAACATGGATAAGAATACGTATATATTTTGCAAAAATTTAATAGGAATTCAAACGATTTAAACTGAGATTAGAAAGAGTTGAACAAAATAGCGTGGAAAATTGTATTCATTTGATCATAGCGTCATTAATTTTGAGCGTAGTTGAAAGACGTAGAATACCTTACACATTATTCGTTATGCGCATATGTACTGTTTTTCCATTCAGTTGATAAACCAGGTCGGTCCAAATCCGGATATTATCAGAAGTATGAATTCACGATTAACTTATTATACGTAATTATCTGTTTGTATCTGATAGTGTACGTTTTAACGATCCGTAAAAAATAGTTAGAAACTATTAAAAATATAAACTAAAAATGCTTTATAATAATTTTGTGTTCATATATATATAAAAGGATATACAAATTAGTTTGGCTAGAATATAAGAGTTTGGCATAAATCTTTCATTATTTATAGTAAGAAAGTTAATCGAATTCTTTGTCGTACGAGATTATATGTATATTCTACAGGATTATTATAATAAGTTTAAAAATAAGGTTGTTGAAGATCGTTCTATGCAACAGAGCCAATTTCGCTGTAATTTTAATTATATCTAATTAGAATTGCATGTTAATTACTCCAAATACATCGACAAACGATTTATTCTATGTTATCGTATATTAAATTTACGATAAAGAATAATTAAAATTACGATTAAGAATAAATTTAATTTATTACGACCTACATAGCGTATAAAATACTCATTTTACTTAGAATAATTTAAAGCAAATTAGTTTGTGAATTCTCTCGTGTTATACAACCTCGTATCCATTATCGCTAATTAATTGTCGAATCGTGCCACTACATGCATCGTTGCGATGTATTTATATATGAGATAAGGCTTTAAAGCTTATCTTTCGTCGTGCCCATTCTCTCTGTCTGCGTTTTACAATCCCGTCTTGCAAATTTCTAGGATTCTGACATAAAAAAATATACGAGACGAAGCGTTTCACGAAAATATATTAATTTATCACAGCATGCTGACCACGGATAAGTTAAACGGATTAATTTCATGACCAAGATGCTGGAACTCTATACACAGTTGCAATTACGATACATCGAAAATTCCTATTTTGTTTGCGTATTGTATGCATTGCATAGATTTTTGTAGCTTTGAATTTGCCACAGACGTACAAACATTTATTTCTTTGCGTTCATTGCTTTATCGACATTCTGGAAATGACTGTTCGAAGCGTGTGAAATAGTTAATAATCATCGAATGAGCGACAAATATTATCCGTGGAACCGTGACGCGACCTTCCGAGGGTTGAAACGCGATCGAAAGTAATCGGTGCGACACGCTGTAACATTAGTCGCATAGTTTCCCGCGGCGTTCACGCGATAAGAGAGATTTTCACTTCGCGTCGGATCGGTAAAGCGAGCAAAGTTTCGTTAAAGAGAATCCGGCAAGAGAGCGAGGTTCGATGCGTGGCGTATAGACAGTTCCCGGGACGTACCTTTACCTGCTGTCCCTACCACTTTCTTCGGCCGGCTGGTGGGCACCGCGTTCTCGTTACCGTGGTCCACGCTGCAATACCGTTTCGCTATCTCCTCATTCACCTCGCGATTCGACAGGATCGAAGAGCACGCGCGCGTATCTTTCGAACATTCGTCTTCGAGCTGTCAAACTTTCGGAAGCCAACGATCCTTTCTTCGATTCTATATCTTTTCACGTTCGTGCGGCGAATCTTCGTCGGGGAAGAGGTCGAACCGTTCTCAGAATTTTTCGAATTTTGTCCCGCCAAAGTGATGAATTCGGCGAAAGTCTGCCTGTTCGACGTTGCTACGCACAGGAAGAGATACGTTCGTTCTTTTGGATTTTGATATTTCTACCTTGGTCTCGCGCAAGCAAGTGTAGAGAGTAAGATATCAAATTTTGAACGGTAAAAATAAAAGATAAGAGTTTGCGATACGAAACTCGAAACTGCCTCCCTTCCTTTGGCCGCTAATCGCTCCTGAAAGATCATGTGCCATCGCTACTACTTCGAGGGTCACGATTAGTCGTATACTAACCCGCTGGAAGCTTCGCCTTTGGTACTCAAGTTTTTCACCATCGCTTGACAAATTTTCAAAAAGAATCACCGATGGTCGATCTGTTTGGATAGACGATACACGCGAAGAAGATACGCAAAATCGATGAAAGGGACGAATCCGACGGTGATTGTCGGTCAGTGGAGAAACAATCGAACGATAAGGCGATAAGCAGGCTTGGTTGCAAGGTGGAAAGTAGGTTGAAGAGGAAATCCTACGAGGGATATCGTGAGCAAGGGAAACGGCGATCACGGTCTAAATGAGTACGACCGACAAATATGCGCTTGTAGCACCTTGCTGATAGAGAAACCTGCCTCGTATGGTTTTGTTCCTTCCAATCGCTTACCTCGACGAAACTGTTGTGCGTTACATAAAGAGGGATTTTACCGACCAGTTAACGAACCTGGTTGTGCGCGCATATAGGGAACGTCTGTCGGCTACTTTACGTAAGTAAATATGAATAATTTCTTATCTGAAAGTGGCGAAGAACGTGGATGTTACTCGTCCTATCATTTACGATAGAGCAAAGAATACCGGTCACGAGTCTAGTACCATGATCTCTATCGACGATAGCCCTGTCTTGCGATAATTTTATTAGAAACTTTCAGAGGAGTTGTCGAAAACGGGGATCATCTCGTGCTTGTTCGATAAAAGTCGCGTTTCCTGTAAATGACGCGCGGGTCACTGGTCAATCGTGTAACAAGAAAATTGTTAGAATTTAAAGGCCAATGAATGGATACAGAATCTACCGGATGATTTACAGCGTAGAAAATTACCTGCTAATTCGTGAATTAATATTCCTTATTATTTTTCACGCTAATACGAGCGGTTAATGCGATACGATAAACGAAGAAAGTATGTGAAACATCGATCGTATACACGAATTACGGCGTATGGCAGAGAATTTGATCGAACTTGTCGCGCTCCAGCCTTCTGACGGCTGATCAAATTTTTCGCGTTGGTAGAATAGATTTGTGAAATATTTCTGTATCCGAGTGTCCGTGGATCAAGTAAGCTGCGAACTTTGTTAAACGACCGATAAGAGCAATATTTTCGAATTATTTTGCCTTCGACGTTTATATCGCGTATATATCGATATGTATATATTCATACGTGCTATTTTAAGACAGCTACGAAGATGTTGAACGGTCACGTATTGTTTACCTAATTAAATGCGATAATTAAAGAGTGACCCACATAAAATTTCTTAAAATAACATTTGACCCTGAGGTGGAATGGAAAATGTACCGTGTACTCGATGAGCTAATTTTCATAATATTATCTTTGCTTTACTAATCCGATCATTCGATAGAGTTTCGTTGGCACTGCAAAGTTTCGGCATAAATTTAAATATTGCGCTATGTGCGTGTTGGATGCAACAGGACATCGAGGTATGACCTTTCACCTTAACGATTACCGCAAGGTTCGGGTAACATTTCTTTCCGTTTACGAGGCGTTTAGTTTCTTTCTCGCAATATCGTTAAACTGTTGTTACGGCACGTCCTCGTGAATTCAAATAAACGTCTTAACTTAAACATCATAGCGGCGACTTGGAATTTGTTAGATCATCGTTAACAGGACCAAATAGCGTAAGAACAGCTGAATAGTCGAAATTTCGTTCGAACTCGCGGATGATTTTATTCGATTTAATAATTATACCGTATTTTTCTACAATACTATTTCACCCTTTCGAACGCAATTAAACAAATATGCCGTTTATATTACTTATAAATCGAGATTAAATAATTCGTAATTTACATATAACTTTCTTTTCTAACGAACGATATCTGTTCGATCGATCTTAGACGGAACCATTAACCTGAACTTTTCTTTGTATCGTTTCACCTGTAGGCATGTTTCGCTGTATTATTACACGGTACGTTGACTGGAACTACTGGAACTACTCAAACTATTATTTGATATTTAGGGCAAGTTCAGCTGCCTCGCAACGTTGATCGGTCACTGTCAAAACGTTTAAATGTCGCTGTAAACACGTTTATTCGCTTTAAAATGGAGATAACTCTTTATTCACTTGCTTCCGTAAATAAATACGCATTTCTCAAATATATATACGAACGTGTAATTTTATTGATACAGAAAATCACGTTTTATTTTATCTCGAGTAAATGTTTCAATTAAAAACGTTTCTGTAAAAACGTTCAATATAATTTCTATATTTTTATATAATTTCGGCATGTAACAATTTCACATCGAATCGTTCTTAATAAAAAAAACGCATTTGGAAATAGTAAATGCGATAAAATTACGTGGTCCACTCCGAACAGGCTTTCGCAAAGATATCACTTTCTCTTTATGATCGCATAAATTTTTTGATCGTTCAAATAAGTATACTTATCCAGAACCTTTCGAAAGTAAATTGGAAGAATTTACCTTTTTTTTTAACATATTCGGCAAGTCGAGACTCGGCGTATCCTCGAAAGCAAGTCAAAATTTGTCAAATTACGACAAACCTAACCTTGAACGTAAGCCCTTATGTAATTGCTTAAATAAATTTAACTAACAGTAAATAGCGCAGAGGACTTTTAAATGTTTAACGTTCGAGTAATTTCGTGGGTATTTTGTCGATATTTTACAAAGATCGTCTGCATTAACGTGTTATTACATAAAGCAAGAGCAAAGATGACAAAGTCGACTTTCCCTTTATTTTTAAAGACCTCGATATAGCAACGTATTTTTTGGATCCTTCCCGTTTTGAGACAAAATGGATTTTACGCGTCGAGCTATACTCCTTTGCTTAAATATTCATAATCTTATAAACATAAAATGTTAATGACGTGAAAATTAATCATCGTTTCACAAGCGCAGAAAGTTGGTTATTTAAATTTCGAATTCGATGATCTAGTAGACGATATCGTTGCCAATTTACTGTTGCAAAAACAGGAACGAAATGCAGTCGTGTTTCATAGGTGAACGAAAGACTAGCGAACTTGAATATTTTATCTCACTGGCGACGTATCGATGATTCGCGTTTCAACATCGCCAAGCTACCTACATTTCTCGCAATTGTCTAACAATTCACAGCATAACGAAGAAGGCATCGATCTTCTTCGTTGTAATATCGCCGAATCATTCGATGAAAATTACCTAACGCTTTTGAAAATGTATTTATTCCACCGTTATATGTTCTTGGAAGGTGAAACCGTTCGAGTAACAATTTTTTCTTTCACCTTTCGCGAATAGCGTGACGTAATTGATTACAACGAGAAATTGATTACAAGGAGAAAAGGAAAGGAAAACCAAATAAAGTTCAATATATCGCAGAATGTAATAAATTTTCCGATAAATATATCGTCTACGTTCTTGAAGATAGCTTGAAAACTGAAAAATCTATGATTTGTGGAAATTGATATTTCTAAAATGAGACGCGATCGTATGCGATGCGGTAATTTTTATAATAATTTTATCTAGGCGAAATAAGGGACTAGATGCAAGCTGATGGTACAAACGATATAAACTTTTATCACGATTCACGTAGAACATCGTAAAAATATCGAGAATTGCGGTTTCAAATGGAAACCACAAGCTCGGGATAAATGCTTCCCTGTATCTTTTCCACGATATCTGGAATGTTTACTTCGAACCGTCTGCCTCTTCGCTTACCAGGATTTTTCTGTAACAGTAGCATCGGTTGTATAAAGAGAAAGCGTTTTCAAAATCTTCGACAAGAAAATTACAACTTTTGCTGAAAACTTGATAACAAAAAGAATTCTTTCTTTTACACGTATTATCTTTACATATTCTTACATACGTATACCCTTTACAATTTGTCCAGATGTGGACTTTCGGTAAATTGGTTTAACGACGTTGCGATTGTAGCACGTAAACGTTTATGTCACTGAAGAAACGTAATAAACGTAATGGGAATTGCGAAGAATTCGCAGATAATCAGAGTGGAAGATCGATCGAGCGTTTTCTTCGTAGTCTTGTTGGTCGATCGGATGGCTAGTAATATCGGGTGGTATCGACGCATTGACCGCGGTATTGGGACGATGATCTAATCTAAACGAAAGAAATAGAATACGATTTTCTTTGCATATAGTCTCATTTCTGAACGAGGATTAGAAACAGATTTCCAAGTAAAATTTATAGAGCGAGATACAGGATGCAAAAATATGTAAAATATCCGAAATGGAACTCTCGTTACAATATTTGATAGATGAAACAAATCTGTGTTTAAGTTGTATCTCTTTAGCTATTCTATTTTATTTGGCGCATGCAAATCGATAGACAAACTCATTACTAATTCAACTTGGAGCCTATTATTTAGTAGAATATCTATTCGTTCGTTGCCGATCTATATCGATGAGTATAATGTTTACCGTAGTTAAGCTCGTAATATCCTACTTCTGACAAAAACGGTTGCGTTAGACTTTCGTTTTCGAACTATGTGGCCGTTTTAGAAAGAGGAAATTAAGTAGCGGTCAACGTACACCAGCTCGATCAGTCAAGATTTCAAGGTTCCGATAGCTATCGAAGGTGATAGATACTGTAGTTCTATCGTAAATGATCCATAACCACCATCGTTTTCTTCGCATTTGTTTATCCTAGTACTAGGCACGTCGTACATTGCCTTGTCGTGTTTGCATCAAATCGGATTATTACTGCAACCTAATGTACAATCTCTCCATAGACAAGATAGTACCATAGACAAATGCTGATTATTTATTGCTGATGTACGGAGCAAATATGTTTGACGGAGGCAATGCTCGAACGTGGAATGCGTGGCGATATGTAATTTGATAAAATGCTTTCCATTTATAGGACGTCTTCTTATTTTATACGACATATACAGTCCTATTTTTTACACTCGTATTATTTATATATATTTGCATATCAACGATTTAACAAAATTATTATAAAGCTCGATTTTCCTTTCGGTTTTTAATTATTGTTAGTTTGTACCGTGTATCCTTGATATTGTGACTTTGCTTCGTTTGGAAATGTCGAAAGGTTGTGAAAGCTCGATCTGGTTGTAGGTTCTCGGTGCAATAACGGTAGGAAATGTGCGTCACGCTTGTTTCTGTCCCTCCTCGTGGACGCAAATGGAAAGTCAGGAATCACAGTTCCTCCTTCGCAAATAGACGGCAAGTGAACTCTGTCAGGCACACCATTCGTCCTTGCGGTCATTATACCCACGTATTTCTACATAGTCAGCGAATACAAAATACGTTGTACCATCGTTATCGATCGAACATATTTAGAATTTCTTAAATTCCACCTTCAAATTAAATTTCGGTTCTCTCCCCTTTGGATCTTAACAAATCGAAGATTTTGCATTGGCCGCAATGAAATTTAATTTTTTAAATATTTGAGAAAATACTTTCTGTGATACGTCTAGCACTCTCGTAGCATTTGACAAGTTAAATAGAAAAAACTCAGTCAATATTGACATACCTACTACTAATGTAATAGCAATTAGGACATCGCAGATAATCGTTTACTGTTATTTTCCTGTGTTTAAAGAGAAAAATATACATATCGAGTTCGTCGATGAAAGATCGAGATATAACGGAGCGAATTCATTTTGTGTAACTTTTATTATTTTATTAATTGAATTGTCGCTAGATGACACGATTATAACGATCGGTCGACGTTTGATTAGTAATTAAATTGAAATTCATATTTAAATAATCGATAATTAGAAGAAGGTTCAGCGAGGTTGTCATCGAGGTAGCGAGCGTTAGAAAATAATCATTTGACGAAACAATTGTATGAGAAGACGAAAAGATCGTTAAATCGTTGATACGTTATTAACGTGTAAAGGTTCAAGGTGCCGAATAGTTATCTTGAAATACGTTTGTCTTCATTTTGAACAATTTTTTCTTATACGTATAAGGGGTGGCCGGTTTTAGTTGTCAAGCGATACACAGGACGTACGATTGGTATCACGTATGCCGCGTGGAGCTGTCCGTGTATTACCTCCTCATAAATCTTAACAGGATTATTTTAAATATCTTCGTAGAAACGTATAAACAATGAAAAAGTAATAAAAATTCCTCAATATTTCTTAATATCTCTTTATTGATGTATTTTTGTAAAAAAAACGTAAAAATGTAAAGTTGTCGTATCTTTACTACAAAACAAACGTAACGTATATAATACAAAATTTTATTTTGGATACACTTTTATAATAACGATAGCTATTATTACTTTACTTTAAGGTTAACGTTTAGTTTCAGAAAAATATTTCGAATAGATGTTTCCAAAAGTAATACGACGTCTTTATAGAATGTAACGATTACTGCAAGCTCGCATAGTTTTGTAACATTATATGGAAAATTGAAAGTAAGGTGTAGCATATCGATGAAAGTAAATGTAGCTTGAAACGTTATACAGAATCATTGCTATACCAAATTTCAGAAATGGTTTACGCTCCAAATACGAAACGAAATAGTAGGAATCAGACGCGACCATGCATTACCGCTTTCTCTAAAACGTTCGATACGATCGAATCGCGATAATACCAACAGTATTATCGTGATACACCATTGAATAACTTTTGTGATCATTCAATGAAGAAATCGTAGCAGGTACCAGAAACATCAACTACATATTTTTATAGATTTCAACACTTTTCATGCGATACATAAAGTAACTCACGAAAGTGTTCGAACGTCCTTGAAAACAGAGTAACTTTTTTTTAATTGGGCCAACCAGTTTGCGTTTCTTCGAGGAGTTAGAAAGACCAGAGTTTAATAGATGAAACGTAAAATCGAACTTGGTATGCGCTAGCTTTTGGTAACTGACAACTTCCGATGATTTTTTCGACATCTGTCCACTTAGCTCAGGCTGATTTTTATAAATCGAATATCTTTATAAGAAGTATATAAAATGTATAAATTAGCGTTTTAGCGAGACTTTGCTTGACTTCGTGTGACGATTTTGTTTACAAAATTTGCTAATTATTGGGAATAGGAATGATATCACTGATTTTAACGATCTTCAGATATATATGTATCGTAGCAAGATTAATATTCTGAACAACTTTTTTTATACGTCGCATAATCGCTCGGCCTTTTTATACGCGGTGATCGTCCTTCGGCCTTAATTTTCAAGGTGTCCGCAAAAATTGTTCAATAATACATATAGTATTGAAAGGTATGAAATTGAAAAGTATGAAAGAGTTGTTCAAAATATTTACCTTGACAATATATTTCAACGTTATTGAAATCGGAGAGATCGTCCATATTCCCAATAATTAGAAAAAATTCTTCTCTCCATTGTATAAACTATTTTCTAAAACAACATCTTAATCTTTATGTATGAACTTTTTTTTCGCGAAAAAATGGCACAAAATTTCTAAGAGTGATAGCACCGAAAACCTTGTTATTGAAGAGATGCGTTGCATTTAAGATGTCCATCCCTTTCTGTTCACGTAGTAATCATAAAATGCTTTGACGTTAATCTCGATCAAAGCATACTCTGCCAACCAAGAGGAGAAGAAAAAGAAAGAACGATAGCGAGAGCAAGGAAAGGCAATATAGGATTGCGATATAAGCGTTGAAAATTTCAAATGCATGTAAAATGTACATGTACAATGTACCTACATACATATGTATCTACGCATCTTTATGTACTTGGATCTGTATTTGTAGCGAGTACAAATGATCGTTAAACATTTCTTAAGGCCCTGGAGCAACCCAACGCAATTCTTCCTTAATTTATCGACTCTTGCAAACTTCAATGCAACCGCAAGCTACTGTAACATTTACGTTTCATTACGTTTACTAAACAGATTTTTACAAAATAGATTTGTGTTTCCAGGCTATGAAAAAGCGGTAATGTTATAATATACTTGGATGGTTTGATTCTAATCGACAATTTAATACTTGAGTTTTTAACGTGGGTTAACAAATTCATTTTCAAAAACATAGATTAAATATACCATTTCCAAAACGGTATATTTTAAAAAGAATTATTGAAAATTTCTCAAGAATACAACAGCATTTTCCTAACTTATATGTAACATTTTCAGTTTCGCATTTGCTGTCGTACAAAGTAGTATTTAGAGAAAATTAGTATTTACAGAAAAATAGAGGATTAGCACAAGTATATAGATCCATTGTTTGCACAAATAGAACACTGTTACATTATAACTGATCTACGATGTTATTTATATCGTACGGGGCATTTGATCGTAAAGATATTGTTATATTTTTTAAAAGATTATACAAATTTTATAAAAGACTATATTTTTCTCTAATTATGTCGATCATTTTTAACGAGTATATCAGCTATGTAAGGATGTATATTAGTATACTCTCTCATTGATATAATCTGTCATAACACGCTTCATTAAAAATATATGGAAATGAAAGTTGTATAGAGATAATTTCTAGGAAAGAAAGTATTTAGGACTTCCGGTATTTAACACCTAAGTATTAAATGCATCTTTGTAGAGAGTAGAAAACCACATGGCATTTAGTGCAGCTATAATCTTAGAATTTCATTTCAAACAAATTTCTGACGTAAATGTTAATTAGATATATATAATAAAACGCATAAAATTTACATCTATCCGGAGTGTATTTCGTCCTAATAACTTCAAACAGTTTCAACTTGTTAAGCTATACGCCATCGTCACAAATTTGAAATCACTCTTTCAACTGCACTCACGTTCAATCATCTGCTAATTTTATTATCAATACGTTAATGCAGCAAGTACCGATAATAACATCTCAATGGAATGCGTAGTGATCCCAAATTGTTATCACTGACAGATCTTTGAAAACATCGACATTCAGCATGTTTTGACGCTGATGGAATGTATTGTGGAATATTAACGTAATGCTAACGTCAGAAGTAATCTCTATAACGAAGAAAATGTATCGTAACACATATGTATGTGTACGTATACGTGTTTTGTAAATTAGATAGTTGAAACTTGATAAGTTCTGTGACTCGAATGTATAATTATTTCTTCCTAGTTACGATTGTATGATTATGCCATTCTTCGTTAATCATTCGTGTCGTATAATTCATCCAGGGAAATATGAAGGAAACATAACAGATTACGATGCACTTATACCATATTTACATGAAAAAAGTGTTTCGGTATTAATTTCCATTAAGAACTATTTACTTCTTCTACGAGATACTTCTCGTAAATATGAAAATATCTCGATTACGTTAATTGTATTTCTTCTTGTACTATTAATACGTAAATATGTATTATTAAGTAATTTGCTCGTACATACATAATAAAAATATCTGTTATTATATCTCTATTCGAAAGTCAGTCGTTATTCAAATTGTTTGTATTTAGCATTTGGATCCTCGAATCAGACTTAATTCAGCTATACAAGTATTTGCGATATTTCTTTGAACAAGGAGTATTTAATTAAAACAGAGTACAATATTTGTGTAAATAAGAAGTATGTAGATAAAAAGATAAATCTTCCGTTACAAACCATTGTTCTTGCGTGTGTTTAATATTAGTGTTTAATGTTTATTTGTCGAATATTTATAAAATAGTTCAAAACAAATATCTCATACGAAGAGTTAGTCGATCGTCCAAAGAGTATGATTAAAATTATCAGTCTGTAATTACTCTGTTTGACGAGCAATAACGTATTCCATTTTGCATTATTAAACGTGTATTTCAGAATACTAATATTAGGTATATGTTCGCCTTTGAAAATCAAATCTTAGAAGATTATCGATATGGATAAGTGGAACGCGTGTAGAAATAACCAATTATCCTATGTGTTTAAGTAATCGCTCGATTAATGTTTCAGTAACGAGCAACGCACATATGTACACAGATAAGTACATAACAAGTCGACTGCATTCATATATAATTTCTCAATAATTGTAAGATATTTGTACAGAAATTTAAATTGCAGCCAACGAGCTTTCCAAGGATATTATATTCATTTCGTCATTTTTCGAAATCTAGGCACTGAAAGTTTGAAATAGTTTTCACTTCTAACACTCGTTCATTTCTATAGTGCATACGTCGGTGAAATCGGTTCGTCGTTGAATCACTGCCATGAAATATCGAATTTTCCACGAAGTTCGTGCAATTTTTACGCAAGATAATTTCTGCATTTGCTGTCAAAATATGCGGCGGTTGGTTACGATACTTACATACCACGAAATTAGAAAAATGTATAAACTTGTCGTTAACATATCATCGTAATATAAAACGATTTAATTTATTAACGATCTAACTCGCGATTGGTAGACCGCAGATGTTTATGCAAATTCGCATTTTTATGAACGCAAGCGAAGAATGTACAAGTCCGGATATAACGATTTATAATGGTTTGTGGAGAGGAACCAATATAATCGAAATAGTTGTTAAGATTTTGTAATAAAGTTGGCAATTATTTCAATAAAATGAATAATTGGTTACGAGTTGAAATGTTTTGCAATGATCTGTTAAGTATCTCGTATTCTTGTCGAGGAAATTCTCAGTTCTCAGGGCTATAGAGCCATTATCTTGTCTCTTCGGGGATGTAACGGTTTCATTGCGTGTCTATCATTGAACAAATCCTATTTTTGTTATGCATAACAGCTCTTGTCATCTGACAAGGCTATTTCTTTGTTGTTCTCGTTTTTTCCTCGTCTCGGGACTTTTCACAGTATGTTAACGTAAGTTATAATTGGCTTAAACGATTAATACGATCTTATAACTAACTTTTTTTATCAATTTTGTAATTTATTTACTATTTTGGAATCTATATTTACTTGCAATTTGTTTTATTTATAGTGTATAGTTCTCGTTTGACGGCTTGAGAGTTTTATCTCCTCTTTCTTCGTCCTTATCCACCCACGCTTTCACTCTATATAGCCTAAACGCTTTGCCTATAGACTACACGTATGGTATAATATGTATATTTCTACATTTACATGTCACGGTTGAGATCGCGGTTCATCTGACAGGCACACGTAAAATCTAATTCTAGATATTTTTAAGTTCATAATTGTTCGTTCTTTATACTTAAATTAGTAATTATGTAGTTTATATATACCTCAAGTGTATCTATATTTTATGTTTTGCTGATCGAGAACGAGTGGTTCCAGCGCGGTATGATCGTTGGTTGCTATATTGTAGTTCGCATTAATTTTAGTACAATTAAAGACTTTCCATATATTTAGTTTCTTTCGGAAAAATAAGCGCTACAGCATAGTTAGATTTTAAGCTACTGTATCTGTAAGATGCACCTTGATCCCTGAGATGCACACGAGCGGCACGACACCGGTTGCGATCCCGTTGCGGTGCCGCTATGCGATTGTCGCGGACAACCGATACGACGTTGCTACGATTTGAAACTGGCTATGGATAGAACGTAGCTATACACGAAGCAGTGCTTTGCGTATTTAGCATACAAATATTTTATTACAGGAAATGGTAGAAAATACTATACAGTGGTAATCTTCTGAAAGGTGCCATCGCCACGATGCTTAGGAGTTGAAAGAGGATGAAACAAACTTTTTAATTACTTTCGTACGAGTATTGAGTCGGCAGTGGAATTCAGCTAAAGGACTGGACCGGTACTTTAACGCGACTTGCCATACTCGACGACTTGCTCTTTCAGTGTGTGATTGAAAATGAATAGAATATACATATTGAACCTTCCAGTCGTATTCGTGTATAATTTTTTACAGACATATTAGAATATTCGAAAATAATGGTAAACAGGTATTTTAAAACGATTGTCGATTCGCGCATTTGTTTGCTACACCATACGTGTATATGTATAATTTTTTTTTAAAAGGGAAGGACTTACTAATGGCGGTCTTTCCGGTGTTAGACATTTCTCTAAAGTTTGTGTAGACCTGTTCATAGATTTTTATCCGGGCTAGGTCGTTTCTATTTTCATCGCGATAGTCATCACGCGTTACATTCCATATTTCGGTATATTTCCGAATCTCTTCCGCTAACAATACGATGTCAAAAGAATCCATTTGACGGAGAAAGGTAATTAACGATGCACGGTAACGTTAAAACAAAAATATCGATATTTGGTTGTTACGCTGTATGACAATTTTGCCATTCGGCAAATGACGTGCAATCACTGCAATATCGTTTGTTCGGTTGTGACATCGCAGACTTGTATACATTGCATAACTACAAATAAATCGCACAACGTCGCTGACACGAGATCGCAACTACACCGAGACGTCGCACTTGCGATATCGTGGCGGGATCGTGTACATTGCACAATTAAAAATATTATCCTGCCGAATCGCACAACGACACCGCAACGACGAAGCGTTGCTCGTCTGCACCGAGCCTGAAGGAATTTTTACAAAGAAAAAGCTCCGCGGGGTTAAGTGACTATGCATACAAAAGTATGTATACATATATACGCATAAAATTAGAAAATTTTTATCTAAAATATTTTATCAACAAATTCGTGGACTAAAGTAGATAAGCGAAGTATGTGTAATAAAACAACAACAGACAAATTACTTAAAGTACATATTAATGAATCGGTATACAAAATATGGGAAGTGAAAATAACATGGAAATTGTCATAATACTTATATCAAAGTGAAATATGTATTCGTGTGACGACTATCGTCGAAGACAAATTCCTTGTGAAAATAAAAATACAGTTAGGCCAATTACTCTCTGATACCTTTCCGGAATTCGATATTTACAGAATGTTATCTCTAATATCTTGGAAAATATCCCGTTGTAATCCTGTTACACAAATATTAGTTTAGTAAATGAGGGAAGCTTACGTTTACACAGTCGACAATTATGTACCAAGGAACGTAAATATCTTTAATTAAACTATATCTGGTTAAAAAGGAAGTTTAAAAGTGGAAAGTATCGAAGACTAATGAAATTAGATGAAATCGCAGCGGACCCCCTACTAGGGATACATCTATCGTCATACGTGCAATTGGAACAGAATATGTTGTTATATGGTGTTATATGCAATGCATATAAAGAATAAGAATGAAAATACAAATAATGTTGCGTCATAAAATCATAAAGTCGTTTTCGAAATAATTGTGTTTCATAAACAGTAAGACGATATAAGGTTTAATATATGTAAATAGTATACGTAAGACTACAAACTGTAACAGTAATAAGATGCGAATGTCATGCTTAAAGTAGAATTCACTCAACACGAATTACATATATTCGTACGTTTCGTAACGTATGTTGGACTGATTAACAGATTTTTTCAATCGGCACTTTCTATTTTTTACGTGCACGTGTTAAAATTGGGATATTTTAAGATAGATTTCATAAAAAATTCAAAGGTAAATAGTAGCTTTCTCGAGGTTCTCTCGTAATGGGTCAACGAGTAGCTTCATACCCCCAACTCGAACGAAAGAACTCTAATTTTACAAAATTTATGAAATTCATCGATGATTCGATTGAAAGTCAAAGAATCGTACTTCGTTAAAAGATTTAAACTTTTCCCTAATTTTTAATAAACTATACGCATATCTACAAATTCTGACAAATTAGTAGTATCTGTTTTATCTTGAAACAATATTTTTCCTCTAAAACACGATTATATTTTATGTAACATAATGCGGTGTTATATTATAATGAGAGAAATATTCTTTACTACTTTCCCGACCATATATAACCATTGTATATAGCACACGAGTAAATACTAAGTACTTGTGCTAACTAGTAGTGAAAGTGTAAGTACTAATAGGAATTCTCCGTGTTGTTTGAAATTTCATTTTTTCCAACCTTTAACCCTGTTACTATTATGTGTATAAAGACCGAAATAACTTTCATATTCCATGACGAAACTATTTACACTTTCTATGATGTTGTTATATTTTTATCGAGGTTTGCGGTTTGCGATTCATTACTATACAGAAATATAGAAAAGTAAGAAGCGCAATAATACAAGGAGATAGAATGATGTATTTAATATATTTAAAAATTAAACCAAAGAACATTTGTTATAAAGTATATTGAAAATTTCAATATGAAAAACTTACGAGTTCTAAGTAATTTTACTTTTTATGAGTTATAAATATATACTACATGCGTCAGAATAACGTATCTAATTAATATTCAAATAATAGTTATAATTATAGTTACAGGGAATGATACGTACGTACTTATATCTATGCTTCTTCACTTTTGTTTTCGCCCGCAATTTATTAAAGACTTTCCTCGTTACCGTATCTGAATCTCGCTATCATCGATCGATCCTTTCCTCTCTATATTACTTCTTCAGATACTGCTTTCCTCCCTTCTACGTGTCTTTGATGCATCGTGTGCAGAAAGCTTAACAATTTAAATTAACTCACCTTATTAACATTGACTCTTTTTTCTATTTCAGAAGACGACCCTACAAAGATAGAAGCGTGCGATGCCTGAGCGAAAATCGCAGAGGAGGATCGTTGAGGTTAAAGATGGAGAATAGCATCTTGTAAGCGTCTTGTAAGCATCTTGTAATTGCATCGTGAAAACGTAATTCGAGCTATTAACTAACAATAAAGAAGAGAGATATAGCGGGAAATAAATTTGAGCAAGGAAGAATCGATCCCGATCGCGAAGAAAAAAGCAAACGATTCCTGTTAACGATGTTTTAAGAAGAGATCGCGTACATCCCCGGGAACAATGTTCGGAGAAGTGACGTGAAACGATACTTTCAAAACGTAACAAATCGTAGATTAACCGAAACAAAATTTCTACGGTATAGTGGCGATAAACAGAGCACGAATTATCCAATTAGCTGAATTACCGTGAATCTTAATAGTGAGACTATTAACAGTAAACTAACTCTAGCAACGGTATTTATCGCTTTCGCGATCTCTTCGACGTTTCTCATAGTATATTGCATCGTGCTTAATATTGAGAAACTTTGACGAAAAATAACGTCCCGAAGCCTGATCGGTATAGTGTTAGAAAAATTAGCGTTAGAAAAGCAAAGTTAGAGCAAGATTCAAGAAAATTGTGAAATTTCTATGATTATCGTGAAATCTGATTGCGCGATAGATCAAAATGAAGTTCTTAGGGTCATTGTTAGGGATCAGTTCGCCAAAGAAGATGGGGAAAGAGTACATGAAAGTAGGAAGAAACGCTCTATTCGGACAAAGAACGAGTCAACACGATGGCCTGTGCACGGACAAGGTTCCACGACCTTTGTCCTTCCTCATTTCAAAGAACGGGAAACTCAAGCACGGTAAGCATATCGTAGCTACTCTATGATTTTCTGTATGGTTCCGTTAGATCGTGATGAAACGATCCGGTGCTCAAAAGCATTAGCGCGTGTATTGTACCGCGAAAGTATGGCGATTAAAATCTCAATTCCGTGAGATAATGCGATTGAATTTTTTTTCCAAATCTAAATACGAGGGTAATCGTAATTCTTGCCAAGCTTTGATGAAACGACAGACCAGAATCAGCAGATCTTTTTTGAAGTTAGAGAACATCGAAAATTGTTTTTCTCATATTTAAACGATATTATCGCTGGTTATGGCTTCCTTCAGATGCAAATCTGAGTATTTCTACAAATACTATATTCTTTTAAACCTATGCAATTATACCTAAATACTTAGGTATTAGGATTGTCGTCTTAGTCCATTACTCTATATAAGAAAATTTTTAACTGTTTTTGCAACTAACATAAGCAATTATTAGCAGCAAATGCATAATTATAAGATCTTCGTGTTTTATTAAGATATCGATATTATACGTAGCAAACTTTTCACGATAGTTTCAACTTTATATTTTTGCGTAACAAATAAATTTAAAACAACACGTCGCGATATTAAAAAGCTTGAAAAAAGTTGCTATAAAAATCCTTAAAAGGCATGTTACTCTGAAAGTTAAACTTCCTTCGAAGATGTGTAACAAATTAGAGAGTTTTCCTGTTTCCACCTTAAAATCAGGAAGAAATTCTTAACGTTACCAGAGAAACTTGAATTATCATAAGAGGTTCTCGTTTTCTCCATGTATCGTAAGGAATGCGTTTGCTAGTCGTTTTCAACTTAACTTTAATTCACCAAATGCACTCGCTGCATAACGTTGTTTCAATGAACTTGAAATTGATATTTTATCTTACTTGGAAAAAATTTCTTGCAAAGAATCTTCCGATATGAATACTATTAACTAAAAAGAATGTAACTGGAGACAAAAATAACTGGACTGTATACGAGCATATTTTCTTTGCAACGAACGAACGTTTCGACGATTGCAAAACTTAGAAACGTTCGTGATTATGGGTTAAGAGAAGTATTTCATAAATATTCGATACCACAAGGATCAAACCTGTATCGTCGTTTGCATAAATGTAAGAATGCAACATGGATGTACGGTAATTTAAGTTATTTCTTTAAGTTCATTGGAATCTTTCTACTTTTTCAAACTTTCCATGCAATTGGCCAGTGGCTATTGCCGGGAATTTCACTCGATTGAAAAGTTTCGAAGAGAACGGGACGTCGCGTCGCGCTGCAGCGTTCAGATCGGATTCTGACCAAGCCATGCACCGATGCTCGTGACTGTAAAGCATGTTGGCTATAGTCAAACATAATCAGAAAGATGCGTAACATACACGATAGTAGGGCAACCTGTTCTACTAGCCTACTGCACCTCGACCTCCGTTATTGGAAATAGTTCCTTCGCAGGCTATTGTTACATCGATATCGTCTCCTGTATTTTCGCTTTCAGCAACTGCTACAGAGAAATCAGGCAGTTGTTTCTACAAATTGCGTTGCTTGCTTTTATGGGATTACACTTTCGAAGCGGTGTATCATTCCAGGATGTGCCTTTCATTCCGAACCAGTTTTTCTCAGTTTTTGTCTTCCGCTCTAATAAGGTGAAAGCAACGTCTTCTTGAACACCGCCGAATTAACAGAATCGTCAGAACGACATCTCATCGTTGCTCTTATGGATCTCCGACGTAGTTTAATTCCGATTTCTTTGGCACGAGTTTAGTAATATTATTAAAGATTTGTTGTCTTTGCAATTATTGATTGACGAGTTCTCTGGGAGAAGGAACCTATAAGAAAAAGTAGCGAATGAATCAAACTTCTTAGTAAAGAAGCTTTAATTCTAACTTTCTAATATTAACTACGGTTAAGTTAATTAACGGTTAACTACGGCTCTCTTACAGAACTTTCTTTTCTTTTTTACATGCCCGAAATAAATATATATTTCATAATAATTCAACTATTTGTTGATCGATATCCTCGATACATTTTTCATAGACTTATAGACTCTTCTTCCAGACAACTCATCCCATTATTAATCCCAGGAACGTGAAAGTGTTTTTGGTAGAATTGTATTAATGTCTTTTGACGTTTTTATCTTTTTGTTCGACGTTGATGGCTAACGTTGTTTGGCATTTGAAGAATTAGAAGCTGGTTTCGTTGCTATAGTACCGAGATATCGTGAACGGTACAGCGTATTACCTTTTTAATTACGAAATCAGAGGTTTCATTTTTATTCTTTTATTCTCTTTCATTGACTACGATACGAGATTAAAAGCAGGTAACGCGTTTGCCCTGTGCGAGAGATTATTGAAAGTAATGTCTTACGAGAATGTACATATACATATAAACTTCGATCTTGTACTTGTCAGAATGCTGTTCGTTTTTGTAGTGTAGCCTTAGTTTTTGTAGCGCAGGTTTACTTCTTGAACGACGAACGACGGAATCACGGTTTCTGCAACGCAATTGTGAAATACTGTTCGAAATGAGCGTTTAGGTACAGCGGTAAATTACACGAGTTGATAGCGCGTTCTATTTTCTATTTAAATTATAAATCGTTTTTCAGTAAAAATAGGTAATATAATAAATTTTACTTAAAATCCGTAGCTTCTTGTTTCAACTCTCGCTCGGCTAGCTAAATATTAATTATAACGTGTTAAAAATATTGAGTCCCGAAAATTGATAGGAAAGTTGTAAACCAAATACCATTCTGTAATCCTCGAGGTTAGAGTTATATATCGGTAAAACAAAAATTGTTAAAAATGAATCCAGCCTAACTCGTTATACCTCATCCTCTTCTTTTTCGGATATCGAATCATTTTCAAAGTAATTGGTGAAAAAATCAGCTGACAAATCGATCGAAGTTTGTACTATAGATTAAGTACAAACAGGGTACTATAAAATTGTCGCTACATGGGAATATCAATAAATAACGCGTTCACCGTTCTGCATCCGGAGACGAGCATATGTCGTAATATCGTAAGTTGAATAACTTAATGGTATTCGGTTTACAGATAGGAATAATGTAAAATACACGCCCATACATATATGTATATTTGAGATTATCGTTGAAACGTAATTAGTAGAAAAAATCAAAGTAAAGGGATATCGCAGTAATCGGAACAATTCCAATTCTTTTCTGTCGCAACTGTAAACGCTAATGTTTATCGTTATAAGATTACTTCATTCTTTTACAGCCCACTCCAACCGGGGAATAATTAAGTAAATGAGACTCGTTATATAAGCAAATGAACGTCGTTAAACATCATAAAGGAAGAAAGTACGACATATCTTACGAAATAAAAAAACGAAGATAGTGCAATCGGGTTAATGAAATTTCTAAATAGGTACGTCAGAGATGAATCACAGAGATGATGGCACAAGTCGGCCATCGATACGGTCTATATCTTCCTTGATTTATTAAAATAGAATTGATCGGAATTACATATGGAACGGCTAGGTCTTCTTAAACATTTTTTTTATTCGAGAAACCTCGATGAAAGTTAAATATAAGATGCCGCACATTTTGGAAAATTGTTGCTACGTCCGAACTCGTAACAAAAGATTTTGAAGGATAGAACATCGTTAATGAACCGCCATATATCGAAATAAACGATTTAACGAGTATAAAGATTGCGAATGCTTACGCATTTATGGAAAATTTTAGACGCACAGACGCACAGAATGCATCTAATATGCAAAAATATATATTATAAAAATATACATATTCATAGTATGGTGCCCGCTATAACGTTTAGCGGGTGAAGCAAACCTCTAATTAACTTTTGTTTCCTTAGTTTCTACATTCGTAAAAATGCGAGTTTATATTAAGAATCCGCGATTTAAAACCAACGTGTTTAAAAATCAATGTTTAACGTGTACCATTGGAAAATGTAAAAATTTCACAGTTTTATGGAACAACGACCAAAGAATATTTTTCGAACGATCGTCGCTATATCCCTATCTAAACCATCGTATACGTCTCCGATCTAAATCTGTTTCAATGGCCGATAGCAGACAGAAACTTCCCTTGGCTGGAAAAAAATCATGCACGGTTAGTCCTTCTCACGTCGAAGTTCTTCTCGCAGCGTAAACCCGATTAACGATTAGTCCCTTGCGCTGGAATGCAGTCAGGGTTACAAAACCGCACCTGTCCAAACATTTTTATACGGCGGGTTGCAAAATCTATGTACCAGGGCTACCACGTTTCTGAAGGATAAGCCGGAGAGCCAGAGAGAGATATGTAAGGCGGTTGTAGTGATTGAAAGCAAGAGGGATATGCACGTATTCGTGGACTTGGCAATTTTGAGATTACTTTCACTCTCGGCCGTTCAGAGAAACTCTGGAAGAAGTAAGGTCCACAGTAACGCAGACATTTTTGACTTGTTCGACCGGCTCCGTCACGTATTCGATATTACGTGATTCATAGGCTATTAAGTAATCATACTGATGAGATAAAAGCACGTAACATCTATAACAACTTGCCGATGGTCCTCCCAGCGTTATAACCTACTTCGTACCGACGACGCTATTTCGTTTTTATGGAAAATCGATTCATCATCCGTTTCGAGTAGTAACGCAATCTCTTTATATTTCTATGACAACTGACCATTGACGACCGAAAGAATTTAACGAGCCAATGTGAAGTCATATAACTGATTATGAGGAGATTTTGGGGTTTAACAAAAAAAATAAAAAAAACAAATTAAAAAAGAACAGGACAAGCAAACTGATTCGACGAATCAGTGAAAATTACTACTTTCGTTAAGAAATAGAATAATTCCGTTCAGCAAGCTTTTGATTTTCAAAGGAACATGAGTATTTTTGTATATATATTTTGTTTTTCTGTTACTGGTAGATTATTTTTCAACGATCTTTGTTGAGACGCGTTTGAAAGGGAAGAAGAAGGAAGAAACTGCGGTATTTGCAGTGTTAAATAGTATTATAGCGAAACTGATTAGCTCGCTATGGTGTACACGACAAGAAAGAAAAATGGTTAGAGAAAGTATTTGCACACCATTTCGTCTATGTTATAGCATTTAGTATATGGACTTTCGTATGGCTATAAAAATTTGATACCACGAAAATGATACGTAGAACTTGATGACAAAATGCTTCGTTTGAAAATCAGAGTATGTGTAAATATCGTGCAGAACCGTGGAATATTTAGTTTTCGTAGAAAATGGATGTTCCTTTGCTTCGTTATACTCTTAAAATGAGCAATAAAAAAGCAAATATTGTATAGTTACGAAGTACTACAATAGTAACAGTATTCGATCAAAGAGAAGTAAGTTTGCTTCAGTGAAGTAAAGTGGTTACATAGTTAATTACATCCTGATATTTCATCTGTATAATTAGTAATAAATTGTTCTAGCATATCAGAATGAAATATTGTCACTATGTATAAAGATAATTATATGCAAGCGTTACTATACTTATGAAATAATAACATACAAGCCTCTTAGAACCTGTATATTTATTGGAATGCCGTATGAAATCTAGGGCATTTTAACGACTTTGATATTTTATACGTGGAATTATTGTAAAGCTTCTAAACACTACGTTTCACGGGATATTTCAGATTTTGTGTGTAGCAATAAATACATTGGAAAGTTAGGATTTATTTGAAAAAGGTGAAGGTCACCTTTTACAACTTTTTTATTAGGAATGTTTCGCAATTAAAATTTAAACAATATATTTTGGAGATATATGCCAGTTTACAGATATCGTATATATATATATATTTCGACAATAACCGATAGCTTCCGATAAATGTCGCTTGTTGAAACATCAACCGATTTCAATGAAATGTCCAGCATGCTTATACGTGTATAAATGACTCCTATTAATATTTTGTACAAATTGGATACTCTTCCCCGTTTTTATTTTCCAATTATTTTATTATAAATCTGTTATTTCGTTCGCATTATGTGCCGGATTTATACGTGTCTTAAAATATAAAAAGTATTTTAGATTAAAAAAATAAATAAAGTAAAAGTTGAAATTTTCCAATAGATGAAACGAGTACATGTCGTAACATGTTTGTTGGCCAGCGGTATACATATTTTATTCTGATACGAAGGTAATCTGTAAGATACTCGTTTTATTCTTATTTTAATGTTTGCGCAGTGTACCCACAAGAATGTTCAATCCGAACATCCATTTCGAGAAGTCGATATTTACGATCGCTTCCTTAATGCCAGTTCAATGAAATATTCTCCTTTTAACCGAACGAAGATTTAGCTTCAGCCCCTGACGTTTCCTTCTTGATCGTTAATATTTCTACATCCGTCAGACGTAAAGCATGTTTTACTTTTTATTTCTCAAGGAATATGTATAGCTTCCTTTATTGTATATCTCTATCATTCATATGCGGCAATAATATATAAATGTTACAACTTACTACCAGACTTTGGATTTTTACGCATTTATGGGAAATTCGAAGGTGCAAAAGTACATAAAAACGACAACCTGATCTTGTTCCATCGGCATTATTCTTCTCGATTAACGAAATAGGTAGTGTGTTACAATCGAAAACTATTCTTTGTATTTTTCGAGGAATCAATGTCTTTAAGTTGCGTTACTTTTAAAGCAAGAGTACGATATATTACCACTCTATGGTAACGCTATTATAGAAGAAAATAACATGTGATATTAAATATAGATATAGAGAAATAAGCGCAATAATATGTAGAAAGGAATTTGTACAGTTTATTATATTATTACCGTTGCTTATCATTTTGCTTTTTAAAAGTTCGAGAAATAAAGATTATATCAATGACCAATAACAGATCTACCTCTTATCACGATCAAGATATTTCGCCACAGTGCATCGTTTACATTTACGTCACAGGAAATGTAAAACGATTCAGAATAGATGGTGCGCGTCAAAACGAAATACGAGCGAATTTATTCTACAAGAATTCCTCGGATATTGCCCGTTATCCTACTTTCAGGATATACACTTTCTAGGATTGTTGGTTTGCCAATCTTTTGTGGTAAATTGCTTATGTTTAAACGGGAATTTGTAAATGAAACGTACATACGTACAAGTTAACCGTTTCTCTGTACTGTGAGGTCGCTCGTTCTTAGACTCATGGACAGCAAATTTCTCTGTTTAATTAATTTGTGCATAGGCGAAGAATTTCGAATTACTTCGTTAAAACTGAATCGAATGATAAAAATGATTTAAGTCAGTTTGTGGTAATGTATTGCTATAACAGTAGCGAGAAAGCGAAACTATCTTTCTTTTGAACGATACTAGTGAAAACGATATTAAAAAGGTAAATAATGAAATTTTTAAAACGCTATTAACGTCTTAAAATAATTTGTAATTTTCTCAGAAATATAAAAATATATATTCAATCGAAGCTAACGCAAAATGTGTTAAAAAATATAAAATTAAAATATAAAATATAAAATTCTTTTCACTAACGATCTAAAGACAACTCTACAACTATATTTCAACTTAGGCGTACAAGATGTGATAAGGATATTTCTCGTTACATTTACTCTTCTATAAAGAGTCGTTAACATTAACATCGACAACAAAATATCAAAGTTGCACGGCTATATGCTTGCTATTCATCTCGTGCGTTTTTATAAATAACGTTCTTCCGTTTCGTGCCGGTTATAAATACATTTAAGTGCATTTACTTCGTGGAAGTGTTTACTAACCGTTAAATACGCTAAGATTGACGATAATAAATAAATGATTGACATTTAGCGTCACGCGTAATATTTCCTTAAAAATGTGTAAAAAAACTAAAGTGTTTGGAAAGATTAGAAGATAATAGCTCTTAAAATGATTTAATTCTATATAGCTTCTTCGGAAGAGTAAATTTAATTTCGCTTTTTCGTTATAACTACAATAAAACGTTGTACAGTATAAAAATTTATGTTTTCGTCTATTGATAGAAAATACGAACAGACTATGGTTTTTGAAAGATATTTTAAGACTTTTGGAGATGCGATAGTTATATGACGCCAAGAATAAAAATATTTATTCGTAACTTTTAAACTATACACATGCATATAAAACATATATGTGTATCGTCGCATGACTTTATTTAAAAAACAGCGTAAGTAACTGTAGGACATCTGTATATTTATTCGTCTCTTTACGAGCTACGTCTACTATGTATGCAGGATGTCATACGCAATTAGGGCAAGTCGGTAGCATTAAAGCGGTAGAGGATACAAAAAACGATCGTTAGGAAAAATGAAATGCTTTCGAATGATGCATCACGCGATACATGTATCTTCTTCGAAAGTGGAAACGTTTCATAGATTTCAAGGTCACCTCAATTTTTTTAAATGGAACTATCTATCTTTTTTATACATCATACGTTGGATGTTTAATTCTCTATAAAATGTATTAACGTACTTGGGTCGAAGGATAATTGGTTTAACGTCGTAAAATTTATCGTACGAAAGGCAAGGAGAGCATAAAGAAAAAGAAGTATTACGTTGTCTTTCCGCCTTAAAATCTGCTACTTGTTGACTATTTCGCGCGTGATAATTTCCGCGTCAAAAGGATCGGTCTCGATCTTAGCCTAACGTTCGTGCGCCGCTACGACGACCAGGAGGGTAACTGAAAATGGGCTTTATTCTTCTCTTTACTTTTGCCGTCTTGTCGTGACACGCACCAGCATCAAATTGACGGAATTGCCCCCAGGACTGGCTCCAGATGCTGTCGAACGTATCGAGATGGAGATCGACGCTTGCCTGAGGTTCGTTTGCGCAGCTTTGGATGCGATACCGGGTCTGTCGAGTTCCTTTATCCTTAATGCGATCCTCTTTGATTTCACTATCTCCTAATTGTTCCTCGCGAGAGGCAACAACTGCTGACACTCGGCCTATACCGGGATGACGCGCGTTTTGTTTGATCTGACGGCGAGGCGTCACGGACGCCGCGTCTTTCCGCCGGTCGTCTTTATAAATCGATGTTGACGCTGGCACCTCGTCGATGTAGCGGCTCAGACATCCTGGGAGGCGTAAATCATACACATTTCCCAGGATGGCGAGGTACCGCGGATTTCTTGCCGCTACCTTCTTGGATTCCTGCATGTTGGATATACCTCTTCCTCGGGCAAGTTCTTCTTAGCGGGATCAACGCTCCGTGGCACGGACATATTTAGGGTCTTCGATGAATGAAAAGCAACAATTGTCAATCTTTAAAGAAATTCTTTGATCAACGTGGGAAATTAAAATGAATTAACAGTTTAAGCTTAATCTCGTCAATGACTTTGGCGTAGAATTACATCTGTTCCAGATTCCCTAACTTAATTCCCTAACTTAAGAAAAAGAGAATGGAAAATCAAGCCGAGCATATTTTAGTTTATCGCGCGCTACTTTTGAAAACCTTTCACATATTTTCCTAATAATAGTCTGGGAATCGATTGTCGCAACGTTCAAAGCAACATAAAGTCAAGACCTTCGTCTATGCACGATCGTACATAACACGTGCATTTTTTTTCGGAACTTTGTGCAACCTAGAAACATGGTTTTTGTTTTACCGGATGAAAACGATTAGAATCATCGATTTAACATTGAAACGTTCATTGTCGAACTGGAGGACTTTTATTTTTTTTTTTGTTCAATGTCCAGGCATAACCCTTCTGCAGTTTTATTGTACGCATATATATCAAGATACTTAATGCTAATACACGTATGGAGAAATATACAGATGTTATTACACTGTGGATTTTTATGCAAATATTTTTACGAACACTGCTAAAGACATGGAACACAAAATAAAGACTTGGCTTACCTGTTAAAAATTATAACGATTATTGTACTTTATATATTTATTTATTACATTTATTCCGCGTGCGTGTTTTGCACCGTTACGAGACATACAAATTCGCGGTCTATTTATTAGTATTAAATACTCGTTTAAAAAAACCATAAATTTTAATAGTACGATGTCATTGGTAAATAATTCAACGGATAAATATAAAAACATATATAAATCGTCATTACGCTAGAATTATTCTACTAGACCGACGTTGATGTATTTAATGTTATTCTGATACATTTGCATATACAGGTAGTGTTCAATATATCCACGTACCCTTTAAAACAGAATAACTTTTTCAACATTGCATCGAACGACTTGAATCTTTTTTTAATTTTAGTTAAAAATGATCTACGAAATGACGCGTAAAAACGTTTTGGAAAAATTGCAATTGGTCGGGACAGCGAAAAAAATAGTAAATTTATACAGAGTTAAAAAGTTGCACTTGTTACACTGGCTGTATGTACTCTCGTATTAATATCGTAGCAGCTATAGAAGTTCTCCTTGTCAAGCTCGTTTGTCCTTTTCCCTATTTTTTAATTCTGTTTAATTTTCTATTACTTATGCATACAGACATATTTTAATACGTACATTTCCACACTTGATTTCCTTCGTGTTATCGAAATAAGTCATTTTCGACACTAATTGCAGTATAGTACAAGGCGGACGTATGGCATAAATATATTATCGACAAATCTGTAAGATATAATAACTTGTTACTTACCATTGCTAAGAAACTGACCATTACGTTAGAATTATTCTAATAGATTGATATGATATATTTTATCAGTAATATAATTAGCGAATGGTAGAAAATTTTATCGATCGATTTGGACGGCCGATATGGAGGGCTTGTTTGAATTATAATAAAGCGTACAAACGCATCTAGTTTGGTGGACCTGAAGGGAAGATACCATAAAACACGAATGAACCGTAAATTTCATTCCTGAGAGATCGTTGGCCTTATATCGTGCAAGAAATAGCTGCAAACGTAGCTTCCGTTCAGCAATCCTTGACAAGCAAGCAATTTTTGCAAAGCACCGTGATTATATTCGACTTAAGGAAGATTTTTAAATTTCGTTTTGTACGACGACCATTGACTTCTTTCTTCTGTTTTTTTCCTAAATCATAAATAATTACTCATCCGTGTCTCCATCGACATTTTAAAAATTAAATAAATCTAATATTTTGGATTAAAAAACATTATGTAACGTCGACAACAGAAATCCATATTTAAAAAGAACGGTATTAACTTACATAAATGTATATATTTCATAAATTATAAGAAATTAAAATAATTTTCGACCGTTAAATGCTAATAAAACGATAACAAATTAAGTTATATTTGTTCTATTTATACTTTTAATGCTCATATTTAATGCAAAAGTATCTTGTCAAGGAACTAAAAGTTCGCGTCATTGAACGATCGTTGAATAAATATTCGAAAAAATCGCTTTAATATCCATCGAATTATAAATTACATTTAAAATTTAATTAAAGTCGGATCAGTAATCGAATTATCTATAAAAGGAAAAGCAAGGTGATCGAGTGTACTTAACTGATTGATTTGCTTCATGTACATAATAGCAATGCTCCGTTCTTCTCTTACTAAAAAGTACATTTTATTAACCAATTCGTTTCAAATACAATGAAATTATTCATAATTAAATTCTAACAACTAAATTGAAGAGAAAGAACGTGCAAATTAATAAAATTAATATCGTATCTACAGATGCATTAAAACTGATAAATATTTACGATTCGGATTGATTGAAAATTATTGAACAATTTATAAACTATCGATAAATGATTATAAATTAAGCCTACAGCACGTAAGAATAAGTTAAATTTAAAATAATTAAATAAATTCGTAGACTCGCATCTATTAGCTTAGAAAAATATGTTTGAAAAAATTTGTATAAATAGGAAAACGCTTCAAGTAGACAAGCAACGAATAGTTATGAATAGGATCGTGAATAAATAGTACTTTTTGTTAACAGTATGTACCTGGTGATTGTGGATAATTGCGAGAGTTCTTGCGTTACAGTACTCTAACGATGATGATAGTTAAGAATGCGAAACCGTAGGAATTATTATAGGTGTTAGCAGGAATAATATGGTTTTCTCATACAGAACATGTAAGTTTACACAGTAGGTGCGATTAAAAGCGAATTTACGTCGTAAGTCATAAAGTATCACTAAATATTCAGCAGAAATGTAACTAATACTGAATGTATCGTGATAATATGACAAAATGCGTCGAGTAGTTAAAAATATTTTACGATATTTATATATTCAGAAAAGAGCAACGTGTCATTTGCGTAATTTCTATAGAATTAAAATCCAAAAAGTTTCATACGTTCAAAGGTTAGCTTAGAATAATATTTGCAAGCGTGATCGAATGCTATATGTTTGAATTATGTATGGATATTGCAAAAAAGAAAATAGTAATTTCATCAGGGTTAGATTATTTATTGATAGATTAACAACGGTGACAGGTAAGAAAATTTCAAGGAAAAAGTACTTTTAACTTCAACGAGATAAAATTTAATGCTTGCTAAATCTTTGATGAACAATCCTTAAACAGATCTGAAAACTTTCTACAAGATGGATACGATTTCTAACTTTTTAACTAAAGGAACTGAAAATAATAATCGTAAAATTGGAAAATAGAAATAAACGATTTTAATTTGATATTCATCTATAGTCATAGTTTAGTGTCTAGCATCTAAATGATAAATTAGAGCGTAATAGTTAATAGCATATCTAGAAGAATATAAAAACTAAGCGCAGCACGGCCTGATGAGGATTATAAATATGATTAGGTACGTGATAATCGCCTAGTTAACTTATAGTATAAATTAGAAAATAAATGTTAGCGATCAACGGAAATTTCAATCACAAAATATTATAGTTTAATATTTTATAGCAGGTAGTATTATAGTTATGGAATAGTAACTGAAATTTAGCTTTCTGTCAACGCTACAAAACATATTACAAAACGATAGGCTACCGATTTAATCGAAATACCTATTTTTTGATAAACTTGAAATTGATTTTTGTCGCTATTGGTCAGATCAAAACTTTACTTTAAATACAGTTATTCAACTTCAAACACTTAGTTTCATTGCGAATCAATAAATAATAACAGATACGTGTAACGCCTGTTAATAAATTTCACAAAGTCATTTTTTATTCACACGTTATTTAATTTTGAACGATTAATTTAATACAGGAGTAAGACTTTGGTTTTCAGATAATCATTTTCAGGTAATCATACGAGACAGTACGCTTTATTCTAAATAGTTTCATAAATATCAAACAGGAACAAAGTGTCTGAATAAAAATGTAACAATTTCTTTCAGTCTCTATTCTTGTTTTCTAATTACAATCCCCTGTAAGAAATCCTTCGAGGAATCATTTCAAAATTTTCCATTAATCAACGTTCTGTTACGATGATAGACCTTCTGTTGTAATATAGAAGAGTAACACGAAACCCGCGTACTTTGAACAGTCGAATGGGCAAGGCTATCGAAGATTGAAATACGGCTGAGGCGCGTGTTATCACGACTTGTCAACTAGAGATTTTCATCTCCAGGTTGTCAGTTTTTCGAGGACGCATAAAGGAAGCGAACTAGCAATCAGCAGCGGCGATCAAGAAAGGAGAGATCGTAAAATTATGCAATGACATTGATAATTTATACCGCTCATGATTTACGAGCAATAAGTTACTTTAGAGTGTCGCTTAAGTCGCCAAATATTTTCAGCTAAATGATAAAAATCTTATCAATAATCTGTACATAATGAAACGAAATTCTTTTTTAACGCATCTATTGTTTGTAGATATAGACTACCCCGTCGATCGTATTTGCGCGTTATATAATTTTAATAAGCATTTTTAATTGTGCCCTTGTAGGTGTTGCAAATAGTCCTTGCAAGTTTTTACTGTACTTTGGATGATTATCTTGCGCTAACACACAGTTCTGTTCAGTTAATCGGTTGCTCGTTAATTTGCGAAGTCATATTTTTGTGAGAATACCGAGACCAATAGGTGTCCTAATAATTAGAAACAAGGGTATACGTATATTTAGACATGTCGTTAATTTGCATAGTTCTTAAAGTCGTGAGAAGCGGAATTTAACGAAAAAGTTTTAAGCAAATTCCTCAAGATTTTATCAGCTAAACATGGAAAAGTTAATTTCTAAATGGGGTAAGACTCGTCAGGGAACGGGGAGAAATACGTCGATAATTAAATTCACGATACTTTACTACAATTTCCTATCCATCGACAAAGAATGACAAAACCTACGAATGTGAAAAAATCTGGTACCAATCATTCGGATATTTCTAGCGTCGAGTATAAATACGATTAGAACGAAGATTGGATGGAATCGTGTCATATTATTATAGATACTCGTCGCTATATTGGTTTCTTTAGTCAGTTTGATTTCCTTTAAAAATTTAATAAAATCCATTATCTCTTTATTCTATTTGTAGATGATGCTATTTTCACGATCAAGACCTAGAAAACGAGTATCGTACAACATTCAGCCGAGGGGCACGATTGATCTATGAACTCGCGATTACGCTAAACTGCGTGCCATTTGCCTGTATAACACGTAGGATTGCCGGAAAGTTATCACGGTTTCAGTTACCGGGTAAGAAAATAAGAACGTTGGAAACTCTTCTATCGTAAAACGTAATACATACTGCCGCGTCTTTCTGGCATTGAAGTCTCCGATTAACACGTTGCACGCTATAGCGTTTGCCTTTACATTGTCAAAAGTCTTGTCAAAGCTGTACAACTCACAATTACATAAAGTGAAATAAGTAAATTACTAATAATATAAGATGCTTTTAATAGTAATAATTAAATACTAGTACAACTGCTGCAAATATAGGTATTATATTATAATACTATATATGCTGTTTGTGCTCCTCTCGTAATGCACGTATGATCAAGGCTCACCATTTGTAATTTAATTTCTTATATAGTTATTCCTAGTCGATCGAAAGCTGATTAACTTTTACTCAGAATATTCTTTTGTCAAATTATCGGAAGTCTCTGAGAAACCGTGATACAACCTGTATATACATGTATATATATTTATGCAGAAAAAAATGACATAATAGGAATTCCATCAAATAGATCACTAAGTATCCAAAAAGCGGGGATTCCCCGGGACGCCTGATTTAAGAAAACGTCCTTGGAATAATGTATTAATCCAATCTCGATGTGGAATCTCTATCGATATACGTGTATTATCCACCGAATATTTTGAAGCACATGGTAATTGAATATCAAGAAAGAAAAGAAGGAAAACGGATTTCAAAAGATCGGCAAAAAACGTATCTTATACTCGGTGATGAAGCGATTTCACAGAATCGTTACCCGCCCTTGGAGTAAGAGTGAAATTTTTCGAAGGTAAATCGAAGGACGAATTCTTCCCGACATCTCACGGGTTTAAATCACGTTCCGCCTACTTATATACGTTGATTATCTAAATAATGATTAAATATTCAGGCACGAAAACGTTGCGATCTTGGCTTTATTTGCTTTCAAATTTGTCACTTTATAGCAACACATTTCTATTCACGACACCAGAGAAATGATTGATTACAAGTTTTTTAAATGAAATTCTGTTCCACGAGATTATTCGTGTTTCATATTGGTATCGTATTCGCTGTCTCGATCTAACGATTTCAAAATTTCACGTTAGTTTCGTAACTGAAACATTCACGATTTAAGAAAATCAGCGATCCTACGATTAGTTTTAATTTAACATTGACATATATTCGATATTAAAAGTATGCATCTGTAAATTGTAAACGAGCGCACCAGGTCGAAGAAATTAAATAGACGGAAGTTGATCGTACATTTTCAACGTATTATCCTACTTTCCTAACGACATACGTTGGTTTTAAAGTATTACGTGAATATAGTATCATATCCTCGTTCCCAAAGTAACCTTTCACTCTAACGCAAGTCGATCCCGCTTCGATGATATCCCAGCTTTCCTTTCGGATACTCTAGCGACTAAGTGCAGATTAATATTTCAGCTAACCATTTATATAATTTTTCTGTTACATATCGAGCTATCGTAGGGAAAATTTTCGTTCATCGAAAATATCGGAGATATCTTTTACGATAATTATCCAGCGGAACTATAAATTATACGTAATTATTACATATATAGGATGACTCAATAAGAAGTACTGTCCAAAATAATGCTATTTAATTACCTATCGGTTCCATCGAAAAATGTTTTGAACGAATTGTATTGCATTTCAATGGACTCGTTTTCTGAGATACCAAGGTCACTCTCAGTTTTTAGATTTAGATAAGGATTGTGAATGCATAAATTTATGTATGCAGGCGGTAGAAAATATTAAATGATTTTAGCGTTGCCGAGTTTCTCGAATCTTTTGTCTCCATCTTCCTTTAGTTTCAACGAAGCAAATGTTTTAACGTTTTAAGAAAATTATTGGCAACCCATTGAAACGAAAAACCATCGTTTACGAGGAATAACGCCTCTTTCGTATTTGCATCAAATTTAGGAAATTTTTCAACGATAGACAAATACGATCCGGTTGAAAATGACCCAAAAACACAGTGCGTTTAACTTCGTTTCGGGACACGTTCGAAGAAAGAGAGAGTGAAGAGGACGAGAAAGGTGAGGGATAAGCGAGAAAGGTGAAGGATAATGAGACTCGGGGAAAAACGTGACTAAAGAGAAGTTCTGGGAAGGTGTAACATATTGGGGAAACTTTGCTTGCCAAGGTTATCAGGGCAACGCTAATGGTCTGTCAACCAGTTGGTACCTTAAATATACAAGGAAGGACGAAACAAACCTTGTTTTGTCATTTTAATAGTTTCACAACGGTTGGGAGAAGTGGAATCGTCAGAAATGTTACGATGCTTATCGTTTAATAAAGTAAAGGAGGCATACAAACTATGGCGTACATAACAGACAAGTAAAATAAATTAAATTTTGTTATCTCTATACCATGTAATTTAATTAAAAACACAAACTATAATAATATAGGAAGTATAGTGGTACGTTTATAGAAGAGTAGAATCGAACGATTTAATTTTATAATTACATAAAGTAGGATCTTCCGTTGCTAAACCTTTATTATTCGTATCTACTCGTTATATCAAATCGCTATAACATCCAAACGTTCTACTTTCTCAACGTAATATCTGCTAGTAAGAGATACCTTTTTTTGTTATAGATAGTATTATGCGTACGGTGTGGTTTTCATACATGCAAAACATCTTACTAAAATACGAAATACAAAGTTTTACTAAGAAACAGTATCGATTCAACATATAAGAAATTATAATATTTCATTCCGTGATAGATGAATGTTTATTTCATGAACGACGAATATATACGCTATTGCTAGGGAGCAATTTTACTACAGAAAGTGAAGCGGCAAACGAAATGTTGAGATTCGAAGGTTCGAGGTACAAGAAGTATATAACTTTGCAAAGTCGCTTATATTTTGTATTAAAATGTTTACGTAATTAAACAGGCAAAGAAATAGGACCCTTAAATGTTTAAACAAACTATCAGTTTTCTCTATTTTTGTTTGAATAACCGATATTTGATGTTTCAAAAATGTTTGTTTCATTTCTTAATAACTATTTAATTATATTTAATTGTCGTGATTTAATATTTATATGTAATATTTATTATCTTTAATCGTTTTGCCTGTTTCGAGTATACGCAAAATGAAATATCATTGAAAGTACTCAGTTTCTAAACATTCGAGTAATTTTGTTGTAATTGCGACATAAAATTACGAAATGGTTACTCGTAATTTTAACCTGTTTCTACTTTATTAAGCGCAATCGTAGATACTGTAGGAGTGCATAAAGCGAGGTGACATTATCAGTACATCTAAATGTATAAAATGACACGCAATGTACTTTATGAAGACATAGAGATATATTTAATTCTTATAATATACATTTCATATTTAAACGTTTATGTAAACTTTACAAAACTTTCTCTTTAACAAAATCCTTTTATCGTATCATTAAATAATTGCTCGATTCTCATTTGAATATCATAAGGTAGTATTTTCAGAACACGCTAAATGTAACAGGATTACCTAATAATACATCGCCTTAACGAGATAGTTACTATGACTCAGGATGTTATGTCATTGAAATTCTTCGGAAACTACTTTACATTGTTATTTTACATTTCTTAAAATAGGAAAAAGATGATATGTACAAACGATAAATAAGAAGTAAAATTCACGTGAATTATAATATAACGCGCAAGACATATTAATGTTTTTCATACTGATATTTCGATAAAATGATTTGTTAATTCAATTATTCTACTTGTTTGTACTTTGCAGGTAGATTGTCAGCGATTTTCATAGGAATTTTAACGCTTGTGATCGGTATCATATTGAGCAGCATTCCTTGGGTGGATTATATCATATTAAAGGTAGGTAATCACAGATTTTTTCATTTATGATTTATTATTGAATACAATCTACTACAAAGTAACGTAACAGATACAAAATTGTTACTTTTTTTTTTAACATTAGTTTTTGTATCAATCGGTTCTGCGAGTTAGCGCAACGGATAACGTTATAGATATCCTACACGAGGAACAGTCATATTTGTTAAAGCTACTTGATAATTTTATTCGAAAAATTTAAAAAAAGATTAATCATTTCGCTAGACTCGCGACTTCATTAAATCGAACGAGTACTGTTATCTATGCTAACAAGATACACGACTTAATAATGTTTATTAATATTTACTCTGTCGTGTAATATCCAGTAACTCTCAAGATCTTGAGACATTGAAAACATTGTTTAACGAAATTTCATTTCAAGTTTATGTTTGCACTTACTAATACTAATGTCTAATGCACTTACACATACTAATGTCTAATGTCTAATTGAACAGTTCGAATGTGTACAAATCTTGAATTACTGGTATTAACGAGAACTGGAATTTATTTCGTGGCCGGCCTTGCGCTTTCACGAAGAACAAGCTACGTATATATACATAGAATTTATAGGTTCCGTTGACAATGTTGATTTCCGATTATACTTTCCAATCAGTTTTTGTATTTATTGCTTCACGGTATCGATTGTTTCTATCTTCTCCACCTTTGCTTTCACTGAACTAGTTGTATATAAACATAAGTACATAAACTAGTTGTACGTGTTTAGCGTATTTGTTTAAGCTTTAGATTTTATCGAGTTGTTTTCACATTTATTCTGTGTACAACGTTGTGTTTTTCGTTTAGCAACTACGATTATGGAATGGTTCTCTTTCGTTTCAATACTGGCAGAAGCCGGGGGTAGTTAGACTAACAAAAGTATACATATTCAACGTAACTAATGCAGAAAACTTTTTGCAATATAACGAGAAGCCAAAATTGCAAGAAATTGGTCCATTCGTATATAAGTAAGTATGTCGATGAAGTAATATCAAAACTAATACCCCAACGATACTTGTAAATAATTAATTTAAAAAGTATAATTGTCTTTATACTTCTTTTTTATCTTTATAAATGTACAAGTATTTGTAGTTTTAAATCACAAAATACTTGTAGCTCTCACAATTTAAGAAACAGAATTGCGCGCATTGAATCCTCGTGGTATTTCTGTTCAATATTTTGATCGATACTTCCATATAGTAATCGCAGTTCGATGAATTTTAAATTGTCTAATTAGTAATTATTTTAGAACGTTTGCAATATTTTTTACGGAAAATAATTTTGATCGATCTATTTATAAGTTTTCTTGTGATAAGTCTAAAGGCAATTCATTCTCTATATAGATCGAATTAAGTATGTTAAGATTCGAAATTTAGAATATTATATATTTTTGAGCTTGTTCGACCGAAGAAAATATTTTATTAAAGTATATCAAACTTATAATTTACAGAGAAGATATGGAAAAGATAAATATCGTTTTCCATAATAATGGTACTGTAAGTTATCAGCACAAGAAGATATTAAACTTTGTACCAGAAATGTCGAAAGACAAGAACCTTAAAGTAATAGTACCAAACATTCCGTTATTAGTAAGTAAATTTTTCTTATAACATACAAATTTGAGAATAGTGGAAAGATTTATTCTTGAATTTTATAATTACGCTTTAAATATATATCAATGTCAACTATAAAATAAAATATAAAAATACGCCACCTCGTTAACATTACTTTACTAAAATATTTTTCTATTTTTTATACAATAGCTTTTATGCAAATATCGACACATTCGAAAATGCGTTTCAAAATCTAAGCGATTTCTACGAAAGAATTTCCTATCTGATACTCGCGTGCGTCACATTATTTTTCAGACGTTGTCGACACAAAGCAAGGGACTACCTCGAATTATTAATTTGGGATTACACATGTTTTTGGGAGGAATGAACATGAGACCGTTTGTTCCTGTAACTGCTCAACAACTTGTTTTCGGATACGATGATCCGCTAGTTAGCATCGCACATCAATTTTTTCCGAAAGCAAGACGTCCCATGAGTCAAATGGGGCTTCTTCTTGGGGTAATTACAAAAATATGCGATCGATGTAGTGTATGCAATTAAAGTACAGATAAAAGATATAAAAGTAGAAGATTAATCCTTTACTTTTAAGTATGATTAATTAATTATTTTTTACGGTATTTTGTAGGTATCGTATAAAAGAAACGAAATGAATTTTTTTTTTACTTTTATAATAGGCATAATGATGATAACTTTAATTACAGAGGAATGGCACGTTAGAAGAAGTGTCCACTATTTTTACGGGGCATACGGATATGAAGGAGTTTGGATTAATAAATCGTTTAAATGGATTAGATCGTTTGCCATATTGGCCAAACTCACCTTGCAATTCCATTCGAGCTTCAGAAGGTAGATTTAACTAACTCAATTATTACTTATTCTACAGGTGAATTATTTATTATTACATTTGATAAATTTAAGCGCGCCTCTAAACACTTCAATTCTAGACGTATTTATAAAAATTATAACGAAAAAATACTAACTGCTACAATTAATACCTTTTTCTAGTATAACGTATAATAAATTCGTATGTTACATTATAATAACATGTTTATTGCCCATAGGATCGTTTTTTCCACCCCGTGATAAAACTGGTTCAGATATCGTACATATTTGGGATAAAGATCTTTGTCGCACTTTACCTTTGAAATATCGTGGTCCGGTTAAAAAATCAGGAATCAAAGCAGATTTATATACACCGCCTGATTCTGTGTTTGGACGACCCAATGAAACTAGCCCAGAAAATGAATGCTTCTGTTCAGATGACATGTCCACCTGTCCTTTTAATGGATTGCAAAATATCAGTCCTTGTCAGTACAGTAAGTACTAACTAAACTGTACTACGTGTGTAACTGTAATACCAAATATACTGAAAACTGTTTTTTGTTAAATTTGATTAATTCGGTAGAATATATCTGTATTTTTACGAGCGTGTAAAAATTAAAAGTATCGTAAAATATTTTCTAAGAACGTATCTATGTAACGCGCAGCAAACTTTCTTTTCATTATTACTTAAACTACTATTAAAATTTCAGCTGCACCTGTTTACCTTTCCTTTCCGCATTTCTACAAAGCAGATCCCAAGTTATTAGACGCAGTACACGGATTAAAACCAAATCGGGACATACATGAAACTTACTTTAAAATTCAACCGGTAAGTAATTTTCAAAAAAAAAAAAAAAAAAAAATAAATAAATGTATCGTATAGGAAGATGAATAATATCAGATTTGTAATTATATGCTAAATGCGATTTAATCCTCCATGATCGAAATCTCTTGTTTACTTCTAAGAGAACGAGGAAAAGATTACAATCGATTGTAATCTTTTGCTTCGATCCAAAATCTATAAACTGTTAATCGTCACGAACGAATCGTTTGGTATCACTGGAATGATAATATGTCGATGAAATACTATAAGATCGAATAGATCGAATAAGATGAAATAAAATAAAATTTAAAAAATAACATATGAATGTGTGTAGCTTATAAGTTAATACGTGATGTTAGTATAATCGATATCTATAACACATATACTAAAGCGCAACTCGTTTGAATTATAGAAACTTGGCGTGCCGTTGGAAGGAAAAGTGCGCGTTCAGTTAAACCTAAAGGTGGAACATCAACCATACATCGGTGTGGTGTCGAATTTTCCCGACATAGTATTTCCTATTATGTGGGTCGAAGAGGGTATCGAAGAACTGACACCTTCTATCCGCAGATGGATTTATTTAGCAACAACATTTAGCGACGTTGCTGCCCCTTGTACCTCGTATGGATTAATTCTAGTCGGTATAACAATCGTATTCGCGGTTTTCGTGAAGGCTTACAGCAACGTGATGTTTACGCACGAAGCGATCGAACTAGGTAAACGAACCATAAGAAGAGGTTCCACGTTGTTAGTAAATGGACAGCACAAGTTATTAATTACACGAGAACAATACGTTTTGCTCAGTAACGATAACGACGAGAAGTCAGCAAGAATAGAATAAATGTCTACCTGTAATAGTAATACGATTGTATCTTTAACGATTAACATCGTTAAAATCGCCTCGTTAAAATCGCCTCGTAGCATAGGATTTGTAATCGTTTGATACTATAGACCAAAGTTTTCGTTCCAATTACCTGAAGAATAGTTTGATGTATATCGATTGCAATAGCATGAGTTTGGCAAACATTCAACAACCACCTACATATTCTTTTTTAATCTTTCTCTTTTCTTCGACCGCATCTGTGATTTCATCTTTTTATTTATATCGTCGATGTACGAAACAAATCGTGCTTGGACGAACAGAAACGGGTAACAAAGCGGTCAAAGAATAATGTTTGAGAAGTTTAGTGGCTACAAAAAGTATTTGCTTCTTTTTCCAATAAAGCATTTTTCTTTTTATCAGATTCTACATCTCATTTTCGTAATACGTATCAAACTTTTATCCTCGTATAACAGTACTACTAAATAATACGAAGTATAAGATGTTTGGTTCGTAAGAGTAGGCCTCGGTGTAGGTGCAGAAGGGACTGTCTTAATTCTCCATTGAGCTATTAAGCTATACGTATAAAAAAAACGGTAGAAGAATTATGTCTGTATATTGAATAAAAATAAATAAATAAATAAATAAATAAAACAATCATCCAGGAACAGCTCCTCAGCTATGAAGTCCAAGAAACTAATTTTTGGAATTTTTGTCTCTCTGTTGGTTATTGTTACGTCGTATTTCTTAAAAAATCGGACCCTTTTATAATTTTTTGTTCTTTCTCTCCTCCTCTTACAGGACCTAATTGAACAGCGTATAAGTGCAATAATAAATAGAGTGTTGTGCAAATACTTTTTCTAATCACTGTACATATATACGTTCAACGAATTTGTTTAACTACGATAGAGTACGCGTTGTACATAAACTTACTTCTGCACGATCAAAATCAAGTGGAATATTAGTACTATGTATGTATGTGTATGCTAGTTGTTAATCGCAAGCGATTGTCAAGACTCAGTGAGGGCATGTAGGATTGATATTATCGAATAATATTATTGAATATGTTTGATTTTTATTATTTAGAATTTTGTTGTTTTTAGAATCATAATAAGAGACAAAATCGAAGAGTTTGTTAAAATGCCAACGCCTGCGATTGGATCTTCGAATATAACTAAAAATAATGTTCCAAGTAAAAATCACAAATATAAGAATATACATATGCATTACATTTTACAGCTGGCAACTAATAAAATTTACTTACTCATAAAGTAATACTTTATAAAAGTAATATGTCATTTAATTAGTTTCGTTATAGGCATATTTTAGTAGGTCTAAAAGATATACTTGAGAACAACTTAAACAAAGATCAAAATTTTTATGATTTTGTTTGTAAAAGTACTTAATTTTGTGCTTTATTATATTTTTAGGTCGTTCGTTCAATTGGTAAATGAATTATTGTTACTGATAATAAAATTTATTGTAATTTTATATGCTATATATTCTGTATTTTTGTTGAAACAAGTAATATCTGAGAGGGTTAACTTTATATCTGAAAATATCGAATTTTTTAAATAAAATTTTATTTGTATCACTGAAAAAAATAATTAACTTATCTACTACTATAATTATTATTATTTATTATAACTTAAATTTAAAAATACGCATTACAAAACACATTTAACAAAATTATATCAGATTGTATTTAGAATATTACCGAGTGTGTAAGGAATTGAAAGCTAAATGATTCCTTTATAAAAAAAAATTTATACTTTAGAATATGCTTGACTTGAGCTGAAGTACGCATTTGGATATAGCACTATACAACGGTATCACATTTTAGATAAAGCCCAGCAGTTTATTATAACGCAAGGATAATATTATATTTACATTTTTAATCGACGATAATCTTCGTTCAATAAATTTTACTATTCTCGCTATGCTATAAATTACACGTTACAAAAAAGTGATGAGGTTTGCATTACATCAAACTTTTTATAAGAATATAAATAATAATATAATTATTTAAAAGTTATCGTACTAAATTAGATGAATGTTTAGTATTTTTTAAATGTTTAAATATTGGTGTTATTTTCCACATGTTAGTGGTAAGATCGTTAGCGTGAAAAGAATCTATATTTTTGAAAATTAATTCTGAAAATAATACGTGTATGTTTTGAAAAAAAAGATCAGAAGAATAAAATATCATATTACAATTTATCCGACGGAGTCACAAGTCTACTCTTAATTACGTTCTCTGTTACGTTTTCTGCAATTCGCCGACTTAAATCGTGCTTAATAGCGTTTTGTTATTTACATGCACAGATATGTTCTACACATCCTTAATAAGCTATTGATTGTGAGCTAAAGTTGCTCTATATAGATAGGTATTTCTATTGGACACGTGGACTCTGTAGCCGTTTCGATACACAGCAATTACGAATGAGCGAAGTACTAATACGTTAGTTCTGCTGTTGAATAATTTATACAGAATAAAGGTGTCTTAATTAAGAATACACCTATAAATTATAATTAGTGCAGTACACTTTTCTTTTGCTTCTCTTAAGTTCTTTTTTAGGATTATAGATATTTTATAAATTCATTTGATTTTTAAATTTAAAGTATTCGAGCCGATCTTATCAATAATTTCTAATTATTAAAATTAAGAAAATTATCTGAGGGGACATGTCGTTAGCATCGGAGGCATGGAAGTTAATGAAGTAGGTTCTCTTAAATTGAGTTTATGCAGTTCTTCGTCCGCTTTGTTATGTTTCAACTCTTGCTGAGTGTACAAGAATTTGTTCCACTCGTCGATTCTTGGATGTGCTAGATGCTATATTTACAGAAACATGTATATTTACAATTTTCAGTGTTGAAGAATAATTAGAAAGTGGATTAAACGAGATACATCGATAATTTAAAATAATTATTTGCGAAGCTAAGTTAGTCAAATACTAGATTAATAAAAAGTAATATTACCTCAGCAACATCGTACACCCAAATCTTTCCAGTATCATCACCAACGGTTACGTGTAAACCGCTCGGTGTCCATGAAACTCTGTTAAGAGCCGGAGAACCATTGATCACAATACTAGCGGTGGGTACTTCAGTATCTTGATTCAGATTCCATAAATCTAATCGTCCTGAATCGTCTACCGCGGCAAAGAGAGCTGGATGGGTCGGTGACCACGCAACGTCATAAACATAGTCACCATTGTGCTCGAAAGAATATAGAGGTTTGCTCTCCTTAAGACTCCAGAGCTTAATCGTCCAATCGATGGACGATGTTAAGAATAGATGTGAGAAATCTATTCCACCTTGCACAGCGTGTGTGCTAATTCCTGTAACTGGTCCTTGATGACTTTCGTAAGAATCTAATACACCAGCTTTTGTACCGTGACGACAAGCTATCGAACAAATACAGAGAGTTAGAACGGTTTGTAGATCAATTATTAATTTAATTTCTTTTCGCAAAATTCGTTTACCGGAATATACAGTTCCTTCTTCGCTGCCTACAACGAAATTATTAACATCGCCATGGGGAAACGCCAAACAAGTGGCGGCAATTGCTTTCGATTGTTTAGTGTGAAGCTCCAATGTCTCTTGCGGTTGTGACAACATGTCTAAACTCCAGGAGCACAGTTTGCCATCGGTTGATATGCTTATCAAATTGTGCGCGTTTTGTGCCCCAACAACGTTTAGACAATATACAGGATGCTGAAGATAAGAACAAAGATATGTATATCGATCATCGAAAACAATATACCATCATGGATAAAATTTTATCCTTTAAGATACATTTTGTATTATTTTACAGATCAATAAATTCAACGTTAGGTGAGAAGTAGAAAGCTATTGTTTAACAGGATTGCAAATAACATCGCGATGGTGTTATTACAGGACGACAATATTAAAACAAAATTCATCTGGACTGAAATTTCACCGATGATAGTAAAGTGACTTTTTATCAAACGACTTACAGTATGTGCGCTTGCTGATAGTGGAGTACGTTGAATAGGAGTTCTCTTTTGTACTCTATTGTCCCAGAGAACGATTTGTCCGGAATAAGTACCTCCTAAGATTAAATTAGGATGAAATCTTGCAAACGTGGTCGACATAACCGGAGACTGACAATGGAAAATAAATTCCGGTGTTGTTTTCTTAAACTTTGTGTTCCAAACCAAACACACTCCATCGGGATCATTTGGAGTGTCATCGTTATTGTTATAGGAGGCTGCAAGAAGTTCTGGAAACTGAGGTGACCAATCCATTGAGGTCACACAACGATTACGAGACCATCGATCGCAGAAGAACCATCGATTTAACCACAAACGCTGATGACTCTTTTCGTCCCTATAAAATTGACGAACCTTTTCGTGTATTAATCCTTATTTACTTTTATCTTATGTAATTTATTTAGGAAGAATGAGTGAATGATTGGTGTATAGTAATAAGAATAATGTTAAATAACATTTATCTTTACTCACATTCCATCTTCACCATCCATGGTACCGGTATAATCGCTATAAATATTAACGGATTCTCCTAATGCCCTTTCCACAATTCTACTAGTACGATCAAGGAATCGTTGAAAATCTTCAGATAGTATAATCATCTGTTTCTCTTCTTCGCTGAGTTCTTGTACTATAAATTAGTATTTATATAATTAATTATATAGTTCGATCGCGGTAAAAACTATTTTGATCACTTTCAACGAAGATTTCAACGAAGATTTTGGATAACGAAAATTATATTGTATAATTTAAGACAAAAGAAAAATCACCTTCTTTGGGTTTTTCTTTTTCCTTTTCTTGCTCCACTTGTGTAACCGCTGGCTGCACTTCCTTAACCTGTGGTAAACCATGGGGAAGAATTCCAGGAGGAAGCTTGCTTTGGAAACCATCCATATGCGGCAAACTGTTCTCTTCGTCTTCGGCTTGGCCATCATCAAATGTCAAAACTGTGGTGAATAAGCTGGTTCCGCCACGAGTACCCTAACTTGGATATATCTATCTACCTCTGGCAAATGCCCTACTTTAAGAATTCGAATGCTCTACGTTGAAAAAAAAAGAAGAAAAAGATAGCTATACTATCTCGTAACGCTACACAATAAACGTCATTGGCATCTCCTACAAAGATATTCTACGTAAAATAATAATTGCAAGAACCTATCGCGTTAAAATCCGAACTAGGACAGAAATGTATAAAAGTAAAGAGCAAAACCGCGATGCATTCGTATATTTGTGCAAGTTGTGCAACTCTTATATTGATTATTACGTTTAACTTTGAAATGTATTAGCTGCCATGTAATTGAAACGTCACAAAAAATAAAATAAACTTTTTGCAAATAAAGAAACTGTGAAAGCGTCAAGTTTAAGGGATGCAACTCTCTTTCAAAAGTTTTCGTAAAAGCGTATAAAAGTTACATATGTGTATACAAAAAATAATATAAGAATAATAACTGATTGAAAGAAGAAAAATTATACAGATATTGGGAGAGGCGACTGGGTTGAATCACATGCATTCACATTAGTCACGTATGTATAAGAAGGTGGACTGCTTGTTGGTGGATTACGTAAATAAAAATCGGATTTTAATCTGAGATATTTTACGATTGACATGAAAAACATCCGAAAACATATCTCTCCACCCTTCGTTTTAGCACAAATGCAGATGAAATGGAAGAATGAGCCGAAGTAAATGAAAGATTGATCGATGATTTTTTAAGTGAAGTATACGTTACGTTATACTGTAGGTAATATAAAACATCGATTCATAAATGCTTTCAATGTCAGTACCCATTAACGAATAGAGCTCTCTTTTTTCTCGTCAACTTTTCAACATCGAAGATTATACAGAATCAAAAAATAAAAATACAAAAATTGTGATATGTTAACGCAACTTCCCAAGTCTCATGCAGCAGCTAGAGAATATGTAATTTATGTAAGAATAAAAAAAAATATTTTAAAAAATTTTCTAGTTCATATCTATACTTCAAAAGAAAGAAAAAAAAGAGAAAAAAAATTGCCTAAGTGAGAAACGAAATGAAAATGATAATGATGATTTATTATATTGTACTTTGATCATGCGTAGTGAAATGATGACGAATGATTGAACAAAACCATAAAATTGTATGTATGACATCTACGCATGCAGGACAAACGAAGCAAGTTTTTACAGTTATGAAACAAAACCATAGAAAACTACTTAACAATCTGATGATTTATCAAGCAAGTTCGAGTGTAATTTGATAGTACAAGTTCCCTCCTTTCAGTGCATACAAATACAATAACTGAATAGAAGAAAAAAAACGAACAAAAAATTATTGGTCGAATGCAATTTTGTGAAAATGAATATAATCCTTGTATCGGTGATATTAATTAGGTAGAGTGAATCGTCTCTAGAGAGGATTACCTACCTGTAAATTCGTCTTCCCATTCTAAACCAGGATTTAGATTGTACTCGTCTTGAAGGAGGGAAAAGAAAATGTCAATCAATCACGTGTTTTATCATGTTAGTTATGTTTGTATCTAATTTCACGTCTCTCATAGAAAATTATTGATGTATGCCACGAAAATATATTTACATATCCTTCATGGATATAACAGAACCTGTTAATTATTCTCAAAAATAGCACGCGAAATATACGCTATAAATAGCATTATGATCGAAAACAGTTGCCAATACGTATAAGATCTATTCGTTAATGTTTTCTCCTTTATCATGCAAGATACATCAACAATTAGCTAGAAAGATTGAAATGGTAATATTGGATTGGAGACGATAATATTAATTATAAATATATTTATATACATGCAAATAGTATAGTAATATACCCTATAAACATCATCATATTTGTTAACAAGATTATGCTCTAAAGGGATCGATAAAGAATATAAAACTCTTCCTGATCTTTGTATGAAACACCTATTATATACTTTTAAATTTGACTTTCTAACAAAATTCCTCATCTTCGCAATATATACATGTTGAATTAATAAATCCATTTCTTATAACATTTTTTTCTAATATTAACTTTTGTAAATTAAATCAATGATACACGTACATCTTACGAAATTGCAATCCCTTTAGGCTTTTGAACAAACTTCAGTTAAAAATCATCATATATATGTATACTGTAATCTCTTTATTCATTTACAACTACGTCGCTAATTTAACGATCTAAGGGAATAGTAATTTTTTAATAAATTGATTCCATCGTAAAGCACAATGTTACAAAATTTGGGAAATAAGTTTTTGTAGAACAACAAAAAAAAAAAAAAAAAAAGAAAGGGGAAGAAGAAACGAAGACGAAGAAAATTGATAAAATTTAAATATTTTAACATAATAGACTGACATCTCCGACTATTAATTTATATGAATGAATTCATCATATTCCAATCCGTTTGAAAGATATGAAATAAAAACAGCTTTTATTAAAAGAAAAGTATTATCACAAAGTTTAAATAATACGAAGAGACGCTTTATCGGAAGAAAAATATTAATAACATTTAAAATACGTATTATTTTCACAAAATGTATTTCTATGTGAACAAACAATTTCTAATTTTTACTAATTCAATGAACTTTCTTGCTATATCATTTTCACAAAAAACGAAACCGTGCTGTTAAAAAGCAACATCTGCAAATCGAACTTTTGCGACACTAAAAGCTCAAGCCACAGAACTCGTTGCTGTGTGTTCTTTTCTTCTATTTAAAAAAAGAAAACTTTGTTTATACAATATTTACCAACTCTAACACCATAATATCCGCTCCCATGTTAGTATACTGTAGTAACCCAAGTAACTATGAAAACTATAACCGTGAAATCGCGCCGAGAACTACGGAAGGTGCGTTAAGTTGTGACAAGATTTGTCAATGGATATTCATACAATAAAATATTTTTTGTTTCAGACAATCCCAGTTTCAGACAATATCGAATAATTCGATAAATTATTTAAATGTACTCTTTATTATAAAATCTTATCAAATATCAGAACGTTAAAACATCTATAGTTTACATTATAAACTTTTATAGTGCGAAAAATTGTTATTAATGAAAAAATTGGTAAGGATTACTTAATACAGATCGGTCATATCACTTTTATAAAGTTTTATCAGCAAATATGTTTTTATTCTGTAAGAATTACTCTATACTAATAATTATGTTATAATTCGAGAAATATTTCGGTTAATAGAAAAGATATCAATTAAGTGTGATAGAAATATAAATAAAGTACAAAATTTAAATTTTTTATGATAGAATTTTTTAACTCTGTCTGTAAATGGATAGTTAAGTACTCCAAAGGTAGTCTACAAATTTTCAAAATATATTTATTTAATGCTAACGAATATAAAGGCTAAATATTTTTACTATGTATATGTATTTAAAGTATCGGAAACATGGAATTACATTTTGCAATTCAACTTCTGTACAATGATCTTTTGTATGTGTTTTGTACATTGTGTTTTGCATATAAATTGCTTTCCAATTTGTAACAAGTATTTAGTATTATTATACTTCGAATTGTACAATTTATACATTTATGCGAGTTTGTTTCTTCTCATTTAAGTATCGATCGTGCATGCTTTCATAAATGTATAAATGTTAAAATATTTCCGTTTCAGAATCGGGATGTCAGATAAATTCTCAAAAAAATGATAAATACAGAAATTAAAGATAGAATACACCAATAAAAAGAAAAAAAAAAGATATTGATATAAGAAGTAAAAGAGCCAAAAAGTCCAAAGCAAGATATAAGGTAGCGAAGATATTCTAGATTCTGGGTGGAGAGTCATTTTGTATGTCTACAATACTGATAAATTTTTATTCAAATATAGCTCACTTTGCTATTAAACTTTTACATGAATACTTGAGCTTGAAGAGAAAGGTAGAAAGAAAGAGGCAGAGAGAGAGAGAGAGAGAGAAAGAACGAGAGCGAGAGAGAGAGAGAGTGCATTCTCTAGCTTACTAGCTAATCCATGTAATGGTTCTCTTACCTTTAAAATTTATTATAATTTTAAAAATTTAGATTTTTGCATATGGAATTCATCTTTTACATATCTATTTCGTCCTAATGCTTTAAATTTGTATCTCGTTTACATTTTACGTATTGTCAATTCTAAGAGAATAAATGGAATATATCTAAACCTAAATCTGAACCTAAAACTTGTTGAAAACCAAGAGAAATCATAACTTACCGTAATAGTCGAATGCATGAGCTGAGAAGAGGAGGGAAAAAAATTGCACTTAGTTACAATCCTTTAAGAATGCACTACACTAATAGCACCTCTCTACACTCAGACTATAAGCATTTTAAGAGAAAAAAGTTTCAATAATAAAATATCTAGAAAAAATCAAACAAAAAGAAAACAATATACGATACTTTTGCGCCAAATGTCTATAATTGGAATTATAAATAATATGTTTCATTCTTACTAACTTATTTCAAAGCATTTATAGCATTTTTTTCTTATTAAAATTTATATTGCACGTGCTCGGTAAAAATATATTTGCCTTTATGAAAATAAGTTATTTCTTATAATCGTTTGTTAGATACTAAATAGAACTGAAGTTTTAATCGTACTAAGGAAAAAAAGAAAAAGATAAAAAAACAAAAAAAGAATTTTATACGCTGAATGTAGTTAGGTGGGTATAGATTTGTAAATTTTTATATTGTGCTGTGCTGCGGTTCCTACACGTAAGAGGAAACATACATATTCAATACTTCTTGCATTATTGAAGTACGATTCAAACAGCATAATTTCAATCTTTGCCATAATTCAACACCTCTTAAATTTTGTACTGACTATGTTTAACAAGAAGTTATAAAACATTTCCTATCGAATGTGACTACCAATGGATGCTTTTAATAAGCAATATTCAATATCTCACTTACATTCCTTGTCACACTTATTTCCACCCCCCTAAGTTTCTCAGAAATAAACTTTGCTATAAATTGTTCAAAATAAAAGTTTTGTGAGAGTACTGGACATGTTTATAATGCACTACGTTTTGCACGCTATAATAGATAAAAAACAATAGACATGACATACAAACATTTTTGAACATAATATCCCTTTTTAAGTACTAAACAAAATACTAAGTAACTGGATTTCTAATATGTTATAATAATTGTTACAATCAAAACAATGTTGCTTTCTACGAATATTCATATTCACAAATTATTAAAGCATCAATAATAATCATCTATCTGTTTGCTATAATAAATTTAATGCTAGCACACATGAGTCAAGGTATACTAACTTATTGTTGTAATAAACTTTAAATTTTCCCAACAAACAGGACGCCTAATGTTAATATATTGTATAACTTTAATAGACTGTTAGTATATTATTAAATTAAATTATATAAAGCATGTTAGAAGCCTATTTATGCAAACAAGTGTACGTTGTATATGGTAGTGATAGATAAAATATATATATTACAACTGCATAATGTTAGAAAACTATAATTTTTAATATTCTTTAAAAATTCCTTTCTTCTACTTAATACAGCTGAACATATTTTTACTTAACTCGTCTTTACTCTCTATTGTACTCGATTCAGAGATTAAAATGGGAAATTTCTAAATTCTTAATATTTCAATACATCTATATATCTTCTATATCTATCTCCATATACAATATTTGTAAATTAACTGAGATTGTAGAATCAATCAAACATAATCATCGTTCAGTTCAATTTTGATAATATTCGATACTACATAGAAATATGAATAGAAAAGTTGATAAAAGTTAATATAAATAGAAACTATTATCAGTTTTGATTCTACACTCCTCTGTTGCGAATATAGATATCTGTGTATCTACCTCTATTATATATTGTTGTACAACAATTATAGGAAAGGTAATAAAAAGAAGACAGAACATACATAGGTAGTTTGGTGCAGACCCACCTTTCCTGGGACGCCACCAGTCAGTCTCAAAGTAGCCTGCGGAGTAAGAGTGAGTTGGTGTTGTTGTTGAACAGGAGGAGTAGATGGTGTATGCAGAAGAAGATGCGGACAGTCCTTATGTCCAACACCAGTTGATTTGACCGTTTGTATCGCAAGACAATGGAATACGCGTATATTTAATAATGCCGCAAGTTCAGTTAGGTAACGGGACACGCATGTAACACGTAATATATCCCACATTTTTATACCAAATATCTTTCTTAAGTTTAACAATCATAAATAAAATAATACTTTATTATTAGAAACACTAAAAAAGTAAACTTTATTTTAAAAAATATATTTCAACGAATTATGTTTTATTTTAAGAATGATATATTCAAAAATACTACTGTTTAGTATTTGAATAATTAAACAAATTTGTAGCAAAGTAGGTGGTATAAGAAATGGAATTATTAAAAAACCCCAACTTTTCGACAGTTTTTATAAATGTTTATATAATTGAGAAGAAAATTCCAAGATAAATGAAAAATTAAGAATCATAACCAACTGAAATTGCGGTTTAATAAAACGAAAGTGAAAATAAAAAAAGGAAATAGTTTCCATCACCAAGAAAAATAATATTTGTTTCCATAACCCGATTTTGTTAAGTGTTATCCATTTCTACTAATACTTCTTCTACAAAGTATGTAAAAGTGTACAAATAAAAACATTACAACAACCGCTATGTAATTGTTAGAATACCCTTACATAATATACTTGAATATCACGATAGACTTATTATTTCCTCAATAACATTAAATTTACATTAAAAGCACAATCTTCTTTGTTATTATTCTTATTAATGGTAATAACAAAACATTATTAAAGATAAATGAATTCACTTGTTAATATATGCAAAAACTGCTCAAGCAGATATCTTATATTCATGATTATAGTTATTCTTTTTTAAGTGTTGAAAACTGCTGGAAACTTAGTTCAACAAAAGCTAATACACACAATGAAAAAATAAATAAATAAAATACCAATATCGCTACAAATATGTGACATGCTATTTTTAAATATGAACAAACTTTAAGAATATGTAAGTTTCCTCATTAGTTAAAATTAATCATAAAATACAACATAAATGAGTAAACCAATTCTCATTATTATCACAATAAAATCAAGATCACAAATAAAATAATGTGACTGGTTGTGTGTTATTACACAATGTATGTATTGTTACATCTGGCTATGGTATTAGGTACCTATTAATATTGTCAGTAATGGCATATATGTTTTAAAAATATACATTCTTATATACACCACCCACTTTACCATATTCAACCATATATAGGCATATGTGAAAGTGATAGCATTTTTCAAAATACTAAAAAGATATCAAAAATTCTATAATCCTTTGTATTCTTCTGTAAACATAATTCATAAATTTAGATATTAATATCTTTTAATTTTCAAAATTCAACTATAATGATTTTCAATCTTTAATAATGCATGGAGGAAAACAAGCTATAAGTTAGTATGAAAAAATTATCCTTATTTACAAAAATCTTACTGCGTAAGATTTTTTTACTAACTTTACTAACTTTACCTACTTTACCAACTAACAAATATATATTGATTTGAATTTATTGACGAATATACCGCTACAAACAAAATCTTGATCACAGAATAGTTAATTTTTTATAGAAAAACATTTTTATAAAAGTGTTTGCTTTCTTAGGACACAAACGGATTGAAAATTCAATTGAAATCAGATAATTTATCAACACTTATCACTGTACAACCCACTATCTTTATCTATTCCTAAATATTATGAGACCAAAATAATTCTAATCCTTATTGTTATTTTACAAGCTTGATAATGTTCTTACTTGTGTCATCGGATTACATCTATTCATCAATGCATCAAACTATAGTAATAGAGAATTTTATACAATTATAACAATTGTAAAGATATATTAAATATCTTATATCGTAAATAAATGTAATCATATGTGATCGAGTAACTACTAAAAGTTAATTTTTTTTCTACAAAAAGCTGTGCGAAAAATTTTTTACATAAAGATCTACTCCTTTTGTAATTCGACTACTAATTTTCTTTGGGTTTTAATTCTTCACTATGAAGAAATATAAATTTACATTTAAATGAATCTATTATGAAATTGACAATTTTAGAATACAAAGGATTAACAATCGATGCAATAAATAGATAAATATACAAATGTGACTAAACAAAAAATATATAATAATAACATATATTTCATTATAATCAATTCATTCTTTATAAACGTCAAAAAGATTATGTTTTCTTATATTCGTGTGATATTTTAATCCGATTAAATTAACATTAGCGTAACACAAATATTAAAATGTTTTAAACAATTTATATATAGTTCTAAATTCACAATTAAGAGCAACACAAAAGTGCAATTATTTAAAAATTGAATATAGTGACTCACCGTCGTGAGATGTGTGCGATGTTTGAATAGTTTGTGTTTGTTTGGTATAAACAACTGGTTCTTTTGGAGGAATATTGGTATGTGCCACAGAAACAATCGTTAGTTCCCGATTCTTCTTCCTGGCACTGCTGCTATCAAAAAAATGATAGAAATTAAATAATCCAAATATATCTTTATATAAGATATATGAAGAACTATCCAATATAATATAAATACCTCTGAGCAGAATTTATACTGGATGGCTGTAAACTAGCATCAGGAGTAGCATTAGCACTTTGTTCCGAAGTTAAAGAATTCATACTAGACAAACTGGATAAGACATCTGCGAACAAAATAAATTGTGTCAAAGTAATATCTACGAAACTAAAATAGACATAACATTAAAATTTAATTATTTACCTGACACTGGTGCTACACCCAAGGATGAAAGCATAGCATCTAGTTCTTTCCGATGATCTTTATCCGTTCCTGCAGCACGAACTGTAGCTTCCTCAACCTTTAATACAAAATTTTAAGAGAGACATAAACATATAAAATGATTAAGAACATTAAATTTAAATAAAAATTTCTTACATCTTTCTGTTCTTTTTCTCTTCTACGTCTTTCCTTTTCTTCCCTAATAGCCTGAAGTTTGGCTTTTTTTCTTTCAAGTTCTGCTTTTCTGTCAGACATCATTGTGCTACTTTCTTAACACCTGAACAATATTCGACAATATAACATTAATAAAAGACTTTGAGACTATACGAAGGGATTTTGATCATTATTAGGATCATAAAATCTTTGACAGATTTTACGAAATTTATTAACGGAACTTCAACCGGATTTACTGCGATTATTGATTTCTGTTCTGTGACGTCAGTTTTAGGTCAATTTTTGTTCCGCGATAAATATATATATAAATAATAAATATTCGCAGATATGAAAGAGCAAACGATTTAAAAATTGAGAAATGTGGTATAGATATGAGTAACACAATAATTAATATTCATGTTACAACGTTCTGCACTGAATTCAATGAAGAATGTCCATCTGTCATGTAATAATATTTACGCAATGAATTAATTCGAAACTTTCCATTTTAGTTAGAAAAACGTAGAATACATTCACCTTTTATCGTGCAACGTATTTCACAGGTACGAATGTCAAAAATGATTGTAGTTTCGATTTCTACATCATCTAATCGACCCGCCCGACATGCAAACCTTTTGCATTGCAACAACAGCACCACGGTATCAATGTTTGGTACTAAGTACTAACGGAATACTCGATACGATTTCCTGCATGTCCATATATGTAATTTGTAAATGTTTTCGATAGATGGCAGTAAAGAAATCTTCTATGGGCCGCTATATATATATATTTGTACTTTATAACATTATTCTTGTATTTAGCAAGAAAAAATAAACGTTAATGTTGAGATACATATACACATATATTTGCAAGTAATATGTCCTCAATAATTTTCTCAAAAAGTCCAAAATTATATTTTCACAATTTACAAAAAAGATCACGAATTGCAAATAAAGATTTCATAAACATTTTCTCTAAGTTAAGCATACTAGTTTTAAAGCTGTTGTAATATAATTGAGAATCTTGTTACACGAATAGAATCAACATTTCTTAAATCAGAAATAAATCAGAAATATGTACTATGCACATTATGTATGTTCATGTACAATGTATACATTTGATTTTACGATTTATATTGCCCTTTGCGCACTCTTGCGGTAGGAATAGAATCAAAATATTTTACCAGTTTAATTTGAACGCGTCGTGCGTGTGTGTATTCAAAATAGCGATCGTTTTTCTTTTTTCTCCTCATTTAACGAAGTTTTCATTAGACATCATAAGCAAGTAAGTGTCATTGATGTACTTTTAATACATTAATCGATACAGTAGAGTACTTTGTAGGGTATTCTCTACAAAAAAAGTATTAACATGTACAATGTATACATTTGATTTTACGATTTATATTGCCCTTTGCGCACTCTTGCGGTAGGAATAGAATCAAAATATTTTACCAGCTTAATTTGAACGCGTCGTGCGTGTGTGTATTCAAAATAGCGATCGTTTTTCTTTTTTCTCCTCATTTAACGAAGTTTTCATTAGACATCATAAGCAAGTAAGTGTCATTGATGTACTTTTAATACATTAATCGATACAGTAGAGTACTTTGTAGAGTATTCTCTACAAAAAAAGTATTAACATGTACAATGTATACATTTGATTTTACGATTTATATTGCCCTTTGCGCACTCTTGCGGTAGGAATAGAATCAAAATATTTTACGAGTTTAATTTGAACGCGTCGTGCGTGTGTGTATTCAAAATAGCGATCGTTTTTCTTTTTTCTCCTCATTTAACGAAGTTTTCATTAGGCNATCATAAGCAAGTAAGTGTCATTGATGTACTTTTAATACATTAATCGATACAGTAGAGTACTTTGTAGAGTATTCTCTACAAAAAGGTATTAACCTATCTTTGTCGAAAAAATATTAGTTTAGTAGATAGATTAACTTTAATTTGTCAAATTCAGCGCATAAAAGACGAGAAAACGTAAACATACGTAAACGTAAACATAAGAATACTGCTCTGCGTCTTTTCCTCTTTTTCATACGTTAAATTTCATATATAGCTACGTATATGTCATATTACATGTACATAAATATATACAAGTATATATGTTGTAATATATGAGCATTGAATATAGGCGCCAAATTCAAATATTGAACGGTATATAAATAATTTTTGCTATTTTATAAATAATTCTAATTATCGAATATGCACTGAATCGATAAAGTAAAGTTTTTAAATAGTAAATTTAAGTACTAAAGTATAGCAATGTGTAAATATAAGCAATAATGTTTTTTGATATTATAATATGGATATTACGTATATATATACTTGATGAGAGTGAAATAAAAATTTGAACATACAATGTATGATGCACATGTATGTGACGTATAATGTTAAATCATATATTAATTTATACTTATTTTAAATGTTTTGATAATTCGATTCTTGTCGCAATATTGGTAATATTATCTTATACAGGATATTTTGATAATACAATACAAAATCGGATATGGGTGAATTTCTTATGAAAAAATAGTTCGAAACTACAGAATAGCGACTTTTTATTTGCTGGTTCATTTTTGAGAAAAGTAAATTTGAATTTCCCGTAAAAAATTCCTCCTATTCCTAGAATTCCTATAATAATCACCTGTAAGAATCGATTCTGGAACTGTTTTGGAACCGACCTAGAATCAAAAAAATAATCCACCGAGATAGAAAGATCCCTCGTAGCAATTATCCAAAATAAAGTTTAAACGCAATTGTTTAAAAAACCAAAGTCAATATCAAAACTATTTTCACACACAATCCCCTATTTTTTATATTTCATAAAAAGATTGAGGATAAAGGATCATGTTTCTTTACAAATTCGCACAGGAATTTATCACGTTAGCTGGTCTGTGCCAATACTGTTGTTCATCGCTATGTGTATATTCTTATTCGATATAATAAACTGTCTCGCGAATATCACCTGGCGAGACGAAATTCAACGGCTCATGATTTATCGTAAGACACGAAAAAAGAAAAAGAAACAAATAAAAAGTAGATATTCGATATCACCAAAAGTTGGGCTGCTTAAAGAATCGCATGCATATTCCTTTTCGCAAAAGCGTGAAAGTCGAAAAGTAACTCGGTAAGAAGTTCCGTAATGTACTCGACGTTACAAAGCAATTGCTATTTCAAGGAAATAGCGTAGTAGCAAGAAGGGAAAGAAAAGAGTAAGGGAGAAGGTTGATCATGGAGATTTAGTTGGGTAGCATTGAGACACACGATCAAAGAAGTTTTCTAAATTCAGCCGCGAAATTAGCTTGACACTAATTTCACAAGGAAGCACGGACAAGGCTAAGAAACCAGGAAAAAGATTGGCCAAGGGGGAGGCCATAGCTCGCGTGATGCTTCATACCGACTTCGCGTGTCGAACTCTGATTTGCTTTGTTGAATCAAGTGTATACCGGCTGCTATATCGCTCACAAAAGCGAATAAGATAGTGCATTTTCCCTTCTTTTATATCTTGTTACCCACTTCGACTTCGTTATTTTCGTCAATAATTAGATTCACGATAAAACGTCTGATTGTCAGTCACTTTCTGGTATTTTAGACCTGGTTATTATTATCCTCGTATTATCCTTATTAGGATCCTCATATTAACTCACTTATTTTAATACTAATTTATGAAGTGGTAATTTAAATACATACGCTATTTTCAGTAGGAAAAAGGCATGCACAGAGTTATTTTTGATAGATGATACATATAATCTACATAATTAATATAAATATCCATTTTAATATATATATATATCCATATTTCGCTTATATCTGCGACTATCTGCGATTATTTCTAAGAGTTGGCAGACAATCATGTACCTACGTTCTTTTTCATTCGTATTTTATTTATTTCTTACAGTGTCGTACAATAACCTATTATTAGTCGTGAAATTTTTAACCATAATTGAAAATTATAACGAATTAGAAGTTTTTAGAAAGTTAAATATATTTTCAATAACCTCATGTGTATATGGCTTTCTATTAAAAGGTTGTTGGATTATCGTTTGTCAAAAGTCCCAAAGAAATTACTCGAGTAACGATAATTCTACAGAGGATTAAAATGTCAGGTAGTCTTCACACAGATAAATCAATGTTTTAAAAGTATTATCAATAAATACATAAAATTATCAAGTAATTAGATAAAACAATGAAGTAAATTACGTTTTTCATTTAAATAAAACTGTATAGCTGTAATTCGAATTTATTCATCTTGAGTTTAGTTTATAGTTCGATATTGGTTTGATTATGCTGATTGATGTTTTCGATATAAACATAGTTTAAACGAACGATATTTGGAGAACACAAATAAAGATTTATCGATATACATAAACCACGACGTATAAATGAAATTTGGATGCTAGATACTGGTTATAAACATTGTATTCGCGTTACATCCGATAGTCCATGTATGAAATAGTTATTTGCCATATTTGGTACTTGATTTTTTGAATCAAGTATTTTGAGTGTTATTAGGATAAACAGAAATAAGAATGCGGTTTCGTTAAAATAAGAATTTACGATAGCGTCAACGAATGAGAAAATGAAAAATATACTTAAATAAATATACTTACAATCTTTACAATTAATTACAATTAATTACAATACAAATACATATATCACTTACTTATATTGTATCGGGAAATTAACTGCTTCTCTAGATTCTTCTGTTTCATCTGTATTAGCTCAAATTCGGCGATTTGTCGGATCCATAGTGTTATGAATACACGTTGTTGGCTGTACCTATTACGTGTCCCGCAGGAATCGAATATCCCGCTAATATTTCGCTAGTCCGACAGTAATGGTAGATAGCCGAATATCGCTTTTCAGGAAAAGGAAACTGGAATTTACATGGATTTCCTTTCGTCGTTACGTCGCAATTTCTGTTCATCGTGTCGGAAACTATATAGTCTCGTATGTTCCCACGAACCTTGTATGTTTGCCAGATAAGTGGAAAGCCAGTGACGTAGGTCAAACTTTTGGTGGATTTACGGAATCTCAAATTCGTAGCAGCGTAAGCGGATCTCTGACCTCTCTGGTCAAACGAGTAAAGGTCAGTCTTGTCTGGTTTTCAGGCTAGGGGTGTAGGAAGAGGGAAAGTGTGGGATTCTCTATAGATCAGCAAGGGGACAGGGAGTTGATGGCCTCGAGAGAAAGTACGGGTGAACGAAGGGATGAAAGAGGATGGAAGTAACCTCACATTTGCCACAGACTGAACTGATGAACCACCTAGTGGATCTACACTAGTCCTGAGAGCTAGAAAGCAAAGTTACAACAACGTACCTCGTTTCATCTACCTTAGTTACTTCATTACCTGTCCTCGTTTCTACCCGTAGCTTTCATACTACATATAATGCTTTTAACCAACGAGTTGTTCGCCTAGTTAATACGTTGTGCTATAAACAACGAGTTACAGTTCATCTTTAAAAATTTCATCAACGTGATATTCCTTCTATCTGTTTCTCTAAATACGTCCACCTGATGAGACGAGTTAGAGAATTTCGTCTTTCGTTTCATGCAACATTAATTTACGTATTTCGTGCCAGTTTCAAATACCATTCTCATGAAATTTTCCTATTAGTATGGCTCGCAAAAGTACTTGAAAGTTACTTTCGAAAAATATCTCGTATAATTTAACTTGGTCACTGTTCATAATCGAAGCAAATATTTTTATCCAAGTTTACATATTAAAATTTATGAATCTTCATCAGAATATGTATTTGTATTTTGATTCGTGTATTCAATCGACTTGATTATTTAACTCGAATCGTAAAGAAAACGAAATAGGGTTGAACAACATGGAAAATGGTTGGAAAAGTTTATCGGCGCTAATTCGTCGATCAAACGAGCCTCGTATGCTCAACGCAGTTTACCTAAAGGTTCGGTAAAATCAATACTCCGTAAGTTTCCTAATACGAAAGGCCCGTTAACGCGATATTATCGGTCCTTTGAATACTAATTTCCACGGTATGCTGTACGTCAGATAGGTAATATTTTTTTTGTTCGATGTTATCGGCTCGACACGTTAATGCGATGTACTTTTCGCGTGTATCAAAGATTAATGAAAGCGTACAGAGGAGAACCATGACGAATTTTTGATTAATAACGTATCAAATTGAAACAGCCGAGCTAAGAGATTCGGTAAATGCGTATATCGTAAACATAGCTGGTAGACTGAACGATGAATGCTTATTGCGAGAATTACGATTTTTTCTAACTTGACAGTAAATATAAACGAACTACGACTTTTTTTTTACCTGCTATGTCTGCTGTCTATACATCTGATTACATTATGTATGTATACTGATTGCATCGTATTTACGTATAGATAATATCTTAATATTTCAAGTGCGAAATGCGCTTTATTTGCATCTTGGTGATATTACGGTAATTACGCTTTGCTATAGTGGAGTATATTCTAGGAAGGAAAAGCATATTTTATTCGCTATATCCCTGTGAACACCTTGAATATTTGTTTATACATGCATCAGCGAATAATTTGATATACCTATTCTATAACATATTTTTAATTTATAATCGCTAAAATCAAGTAGATTTTGTAAATTATATTACGTTGTATTTGTTACATTTTCATCGAATACGATTTCTTGACACTCTTTGCATGCATTTTACTTTATGAACTAAATACGTATCGCTGACAGATGTATAACACGAAATGCATATTCATGGAGAAAAAAGATAAATTAACGTAAAGCGCTGCATACAATTTTTCAAAGAATGAATAAACCAACGATAAAGTTAAACGATGAAATTTTTTCTAAAGGTTATTATATGACATTAGGATAATTTTATTTGAGAATATTTTTAACATGTTTTAACTGTTAATATGAAAGAAAATATGCCTTTTCAACGTTAGCGAGACATTTCTGAGTGTATCTTTGCACAACGCTGCAAGAGAAATGTTGAGTTTGCAAAATTCAGGATCGCCATATTTATCTCGTGAAAACGAGAATTTCAGCATATCAACGTAGGATTAACCGGTATCCTTACATGTTATCCCATGTACATAATACTCCAGTAATGAACGTTACCCATTAGTATCCAACAGACTTACGTTGCGAAAATATTTTGGTTAATATCTTCGAATTAATATACGAGTACGAATAACCATTTTAATATCTATGTAGATATTTTAAAAGATTTATACGTTATGTACTGTATTATAAAACGACTGCTTCGACACATTAAAATTTATATTTTATTTACGTAGAGGTAGTAGAATTCTTTAAAACTGTTGCGTTAATTTTTTAAACTAATTAATATTGTATTATTACGATTTTATTACTGTATAACATTTTTTTATGTATACTTTTAATTACATTAAATTGAAACAACAATAGTAGAATACAATTATTTATGAAATATATATTCACAGTACTCAGGAATATTTTACTATTACAAATCGCACTATGAATTAATAATATTTACTAAATGTCACCTAAATAGAAAATGATGTTGTTATTGGGTTATCGTGAAAGTTTCTATGCCGTTTAAACTATTCATTCCGATAGAATATTACTTTTATAGTAATATATCACAATCATTCTTATTGTGATACATTATTCGCGATCAATGTGAGGTATTATTAAATTTTTAATTTTATTACTATTAGTATTAAAATTAAATCACTATACTAAAGATAGACTCAAGCTTAACATGAATTTAGAAAGATATTAAAGTAATGCCGTAACCATATTTAATTTGTGAAGGAGACTATTCATTATTTATTGCAAGCATTTTGTTTAAGTGGTATATGTGACCCCATATATCCATCTACTTGTAGCTTGATTTCAATTTCATACATATACGTTAACGAACAGTTTGTTTCAAAATAGCATATTCTTTTCAATAATTATATAACGTATCGAGTACTTCTTTCACTTTTTCCTGCGAATTGCATCAAACTAGTAACCACCTGAATAAATAATAAACTCAATGTACTTTTTTTAAATAAAATCAACCAAGTATCGGTGCAATATATCGCAATACAGTTAATTAATCACTAGGGTTCCGAACTATGATTGAAATTTCAATTCAATAATGATTCCAACATTAACAGAAAGTACTTTCGAAAATTGGAAAATTCAATCCATTAATGTTATAGCCGTCTATGTTACCTTCGTAGCGTTTTAACTGTAGATTTTAAGGGAGGAAAGACCTCTGCCAGTCACTTCTTGGATCTTGTATGCTCGGAGAAATGTCCAATGTCACCACTCTTCGCAGACTTTCTTTGCGATTCCTTGGAAATGCGACAAAATTAGCTTCTCCTTTGCGCGAACAGTTAATTAAGTTTTTTTTATCTTTCTCTTCTCTTCTCCGGTAGGCCAGCAGTACCATTAACGTCGAGACCAGTAAAATTTCTTGCATTTAATTGCTTGACTGATATATCTGATACGCCCCGTAAGCGTGAACATCGATCAGAATACCAGTTACGGTATTAATACTCAATGTCTATTCAAATCGTGTTTGAAACTTTTATCTTTATAATTATAATTTTGCAATTATTCTACAATTTTAATACAGTTATTATACAATTACAGAATAATAACTGGAAGCTTCACATTTTTCATACATTTTTTAAGTATATTAATATTTAATGAAAATTTGATATTTTACGAGGAATACCAATAATAGATGCAAGCAATAAAAAATAAACGAAAAAGATAGTAATATAGTAATGAAATTTAGTAATTTTTAAGTCATTAAACTTTTCTTGAAATTATTCTTTAAATATTCTATTCTTTTCAGCTTTATTAGATATAGATATAGATATTCTTCGTATTGTTTTCGTTTCTGAATTTGTAGCGTTACACTGTTATAGTTACGAATAATTATTTATTTGACTTGTATTCGATTGATTGACGATTTATTCTCCTTATGTATTCCACATTTTATCTATATATTCCTATACGTATCTATATATGTGTAGGTTCGTTGTACGAATAAAATCGTTTCCAAGTTCATGTAATCTTTTATGCCACATAATGTCCAACACGTGTCGTAATCTTTTATTTGACATATTGCACGTGCGCAACTGTTGCCGGATAAATTGCATTATCTGAAAATTCTTTCAGAAATTGCTTCCGTTGATCTTGAGCACATGCTTTCAAAATGCTCGCAAATCGGAACAAATTCATTGGTGTAGGAAATAAACTCACAAAGCTGTTATGCGTGTGAAAAATAAGCCTCGTCAAAATGCGCGTATTTTCTTTATCGTTCTCTTGCTATGCGTTTCTTTTAGACTTCTCATCTTTTAATATTAATCTCACCTTTTAATATTAAAATCTATCATTTTCTATAATCTTGTTGTTCATTTTCTACAAAGAAAGCAATTTATTCTTTATTCAATGAAATCTATATCAATGAACTTAAATTAATAAATTTATTAAAAATTTAATCCCAAAGAATTCATGGTACGCGTTAAGGAGCTTTTTAACAGTAAAATTAAACTTTGACGAGTAGTCAGTATATTTAAAATAGAATATAATTATGTTTGAGAATAATTCTACGAACGAAATGCTTGAAATAAATTATCTTGTAACAAAAATTCAAAGATAACTCGATCGGAAATAACGACGAGAAATTGGATTAATTGCATATAATCAATTTCCGGATGAACTGTATGAATTACAAACTTTCCTCGACAGGATAGGCAGACATCGCTCTTTTATCTGATCTTCTCTTAAAGAGATTTTCTTAACTCCCGTCTAAGCTTCTGTACACACTGAGGAACAATTTTACTTTCACTCTCTTCAATCGAAACTACGAGTCACTTAGGGGTGAATGAAGGATGGTTGATGCCTACGTATGTACATACATACACACACATATACGTGTGTACGTTGGTTCATTCATGTATTTTCTCCCGTGTGAACTCTTACTCCTCTGTAATCATATAAGCACGTGCGACATGGATGGTGAGACACACGTACAGCGACTGTTCCATGGTACATGGGACACGCTTGCATCAACTAACTGTTATTATTGACACGAGAATAGATCAGGGGTGAATAGGTTGACAAACGGGGATGAACGTTGGTAGTCACGTGTCTGGAAGTGACGCGTATGCTCTTATCAATCGATTCTCTTGATTGCACTCTATTCTTTATATTACGTTTGATTTTCACAATGGTTTTCCTAATTTCAACAACGAACAACAAAGATAGTTGATAGCGTGATAGACCCGTCTTTCGATAGATAGATATTATGTTTCGATTATTGTTAATTGAGTTTTGAATTTCATATTAATTATATTAGGATACGCCTTGAAGGCCTTGGATATTTATTTGAGTGTATGTTTCTACATAAAATTCATTCTTATGCTATGGTTTTATAGCAAATTTGATTTTGCAATATCCACCGTACGTTACTCGTCAATCTTAAGGTTGGATACATATTGATTTTATAAATTACAAAAACGATAGATTTTTTTCGCAAATATGATTATAATTATAATTAACTCTACATATCATTTAGAATGCTTGATTTGAATTTACAATTATTGAATATATTTAACTGCCTTCGAACTATTACATGCGGTGCATTGATCGAAATTGTTTTGATCGCATATCAACGCAGATAGCAAAATAAACCAGAAGGGGATTGAAAGTCAGAGAGCCGATTGAATGTGAAATCAAGAGTTAGAATTGTCTAGAAACGTGTATATGTATGGATGTACGAGTATGCATATTCACATACGGACTACGACTAAATTCCATTTCATCGGAAACAACTATGTACATACGTGTTTGTAAAATATTGAAAATTCTTAAGTGAGAGTATAACATTACAAATATTTGTATGTATACATATGTAAAACAAGCTTTTTATTTTTAAGATATATTTATTCTATAATTTCACATTTCTCGATATAGCAGCAGAGTATCGGTTTATCCTATGAAAAAAGTCGATTACGTAAAATTTACTCCTGATAATTAAATTTAATAAAAAACGAAAATTAAATGGAATAACGTTAAATATAAATTTCTGATACTCTTACATCCATGTAGTAATGTTCCTATGACCTGCCAATGAACTTTTCTTCAATTTTCTTCATGATCTACTTACAAAGGGCTATTTATTCGATACAGTATTTTTCCTTTGGCCTACATCTTTTCGATATTGTAACATAGCACAGAGGTTAGTTCTCGGACTTAATTTGTTTACGTTGTAAGAATATAAATAATGTCCCACATTAACCTTGAAAGTTGTCCTTTTTATCTATAATACCAAATGTCGTAAAGAAATAGATGAAATGTACGATAATCTGTAATATCCTTGACTGTATTAAAACACTGAACTATTATTATCCTGTTATTATCCCTTATACTTATATTCTATTTCTAATAAATATTGAAAAACATATACATATATGTTATTTTTACAAAATAATATTATTTCGTTTATTAATACGATAATCTAATTAACACGTTTGCTTTAATAACGTTTATTAATACGATTCTATTCCTTCGTCTATTAAGACGATATAATGTAAAAAGGGAAATACCTATACTTGTTCTAGGTTATAGGAAATAGGTATTTAACATTTTATTATTTTATGCAACAACATTCGCGCGAAGGTTATACAGCATAGTATTAGAAAGTTAATTGACCCAAAGAAAGAAAATGATTATTAAGACAAACAAATAAAATAACCAATATTCACGAATGACTATTGTTTGTGAATTATATATTAAAGAAATGTTACGAACTATACCACCTAACATAAAGTAGGCTAAAATGACAAAAGAAATCTCTAGAGAGGGTAAACGATAAAACCGCAAATATTTATTACTGATATAAGGGTAACTGAACCTCGCTATCTCAGCATAAAAATTCATCCACCTCTGAAACATCGAAACAAACTGCAAGTCCAATGCTGGAGTTGTAATCAAGTCTAGATGGTTCGTACTGATTGACAATTTTCCATGACCTCTTCACCCTCCAATACCCTTTTCTACCATCACCGCTCCTCACACTATCCATCACTTCAATACCCCTCTTTTGAAATCGCGTTTCGTTTCTGTTGCATATAAAGCCGCGTTCGTACTGATTATTACGGATATGCGAAAATTGTTATTCGGATTAATCAGAATTGTACAGCTTCGTTCGAATCGATGTTAATCGAATAAACGAAGCCCATACAGCAGTTAAGGGAATTACTTACGCTGAAAACGATGGAATATTTTAAAAGCCCGTTCGGTAAACGAAAGGCAATAAACAAATTGATCAGAAACAGGTTCTGCAAGCCCTTGAAACAAATATCGAAAGTAATTGAAAATAAACAAAGTTAATAGAGTTCAATTTATAGGCCAAAGAGTTTATACATATAGGCAAATGTATTTATTTTTTAATAGGTTTCACTTTTAAAAATTATCTACATAATTTTTACTTGGACAATTCTCTAGAATACCATTGTTGCGTTATATATCGTCTTCTTAATGTCATAAAAATGTTCACTCGTTGTCCATAAAAAAATGGTGGTCTTATTTAAAGTAGAAGAAAAGTTAGTTTCAACATAGCAAGCATCAGTCAGGAAGGATCGATGAAAAATTTTGTAATTAGAAGAATATCTATGAGATACCTAATATTGATTGCACTTGACTTCCTTTATAATGAATTTATCGAAAATGAAAATGTAAAGGCAGGACGATAGGGTCTGGAAGCGGCTTAATGGAGTCAAGTGCTGGACGAGAAAGAACGAATAAAAAAGAAAAAGACGCGCTATGTCATCTGAAAATTGGAATATTCGTTTGCTCGATGGCAACCCCGCTTACTACGTTCGTTTATATTCGTTTAGAGATTGGTGTACAATCGGACGTTTCATGTTCTGAAGAGAAGATTAAATATGACGAAATTAATTAACGGTGGCGTTCATTTTTATACGACATATCGAAAACAGGTAGTCTCTTGATTTGGTACGAAAGTAAATTAAATTGAAAGAAATTACCAGCGAGAGAGAAAGGGACAGAAGTTGGAATTTGTTTTTCGACAAATCCTTACAAGTATCTTAACTCCTTATCGTTCAAAAATTTTCGATATAAATTGTTGCGAAAGAACAGCATATTTATTTTACTTTTTATTAATCGCTTTTCATCCTACCATAATAGAAATATTTTATACACGTATTTGGTATTCGGAGCCATTGATAGAACTGCGAATCGACGAGTGTAAATACGACGTGTTTTTACAGCCCTTCGAAGTTTGCCACCTTAGACACAAGTGAGCTCTTGAGTAACAATAGCGTCAAACAATGGCCACTCGGATTAAGATGTAAATTAGTTCATAAGTCACAACATTATGCAATTGTCAGCCGCCACGAAATACCCATTGTTATGCCAATAAACTTCAAAGATTCGAGCATTAAATTACAAGTCGGAAAGGCTTTCCACTTTTATCGACATTTCTAGACGTTATGGTACGAGCTTAATTTCCTACAATAATCATGGGTGTATGCGAAGTTGTTATTGAATTACTTTCTTCATGAAGCAACCTTATTACTCTCATAAGCTTAATGGCCTAAATGAAAGAATGTCGTTTTATTATACGCCACGACATACTCTAAAGTTATGAAATATTCCAAACGTCTTGCTAAATAATTCGTAACTGTTTCGTTATGCGAGAAGAAACTGAGAAGCATTTTTTATTAACTTTCTCTAACTATATTATCAATTTGTCACAAAACTAAAAATATTAACGAAAAAAGTTATTTATATCCATAGACTAGTTATATAGCCAAAAATTTCGTTTATTTTTAATTTGCTATTTAACTATGATACTGATACGATTATGTATCAGAAAGATTGTTTGAAAAATGTAAATGATTGTTGTAAAAGTTAAAATATATCTGGATTTGTGTTTTATAACTAGCATCTTTTTCAAGGGCCACATCTATGTATAGTAGAACAGAATTATTATTAGGATCCATAAATGACACGTTTTTCCTGCATTAGCTCACTGCTCGCCTATTTACTAAATCCAATAAGTTAGAAAAAGGATCGGTAATGAGTTCTTTCCATTATGTTACTTTTACGTTTCAGTTTCGTAATAACGTATAACTTCTGATTCTTGTAATTCTGTTGCTGAAAGCTTCCGGCAAATAATTCCGCATTCATTAAGGAGATATTATTTTAACATGCATATACGCGACGCCAGCGATTTACCAGTTAATTCATGGAAATAAAGTGGGAACTTTAGCGTTCATTATTTTCCTTTCGGGTCAAGGTAGAAACGAGCGCAGAGCTCAGTGTTATTGCTTCTGTGTCCCTGGACCCATAACTATATCACCTTGAGCGTCGCTATCCGCAAACAATTAGCATAAAGATAATAACACTAACGACAGATATTTCCTTATAAAAAGAGGCAAAAATTCAAAAGGTTTTAAATAAAAATACGCTTAAATGTACCTACTTCTGAAAATTTGAATGAAAAGGCGGTGCACATTCATGTTGTTGAATAATATGTATGTACTATAAATAGTTGCATCGTTTAATCGATTGTATCTATGCTCCTAAGAATGCTTTAGAAAATGTACAACATGCAAATCGAGAAGATGAAAATAATCGGAGGAAATATTTTTATTCTTTGATCATTTTACAAATGTTATCATTATCTGAAATATGATACTATTTATCTTTATCGTCCCTATGACTGAAAAATTTCTTAACCTTACGATATAAATATTCTATATAGTATATACAGCGTATAACGAATCAGACTCTAATAATCTGGCCTTGTTTCTAAAAGAACCGTATTATACCTTAAATTACTGAACATATTAATCCATATAGCGAATAATGAAGATGCCTGAACGGCGTAATAGGAAATAATTCATCGTGTAAAAATTGTACAATGGATTACGACTTGTTGAAACAACTGATATTTATACTGCTATATGTATATTCAGTAAATGCACATAAAATTTGTAAGAAAACTTTACAACATGTAAACAACATTTATTACAATTAATTGCGAATACAAAGAGCACGTAGGAAAAGTTTTCGAGCGCTGTGCTTTAAGAGTTCGTAATTTATAAGCATGTATGTATTTACTTAAAAAGACCTGACTATGAACAAATAGTTTTTTCAATGCTTCCAACGATATCTACTCGAGAGCAAATGGAAACGAAAAGTTAACATCTGTAATCGGGAATGCTGAATGGGAAGAAATTGAAAACAAGTAAACTGGAATGAAAAATTATTATTAAATTACGTAAGGAAGGAGAATTGCATAGAGCAATCGTAGCTTTCCTATACAGAATTAAACGAATGATTCATTACATGATAAAAGTGTATAATACTGACAGAAATATTGCAAATAAATCACGATCCGAGCGTCGAAAGAAATTAGCTCTAAGAAGAGAAATTAGTTCTTCGTGAGGTAACGAAAAATTCCTTTATAATATTTACATCGAGATTGGCATCAATGATTGTTGCAAGCTTTAACAAAGAAGTATTATTGAAAGAATTTTATTGAAAAATAATATTGCCATCGGTTCGATAAAATAACAATAGAATAAGGAGTTTAAGCAATTTGTGATTTTAGTTTATTAATGTAGCCCCATTTTGTCAACACTTAATAATCAAACATTAAGTGTTTTTTGTTAGCCGACTAAATGTATGTCACTGTAACACTGATACGTATTGCATTTTTTGCTGCGTTGATAGCAAAGGTCACGTGTCGATATCTTTGACACATAATAAAACAGTAACGTACTTACTTGCGTTTAATGTTTTTCATACATCTTTTATACGTGTGTAAAGTTTAACGTTCGGGTCGTAATTCTAGATATAATATACATATATGTACATCGTATAATTTCGTATATTTTAATCGCCTCGTCTAATGCAAACATTTCATGTGTTTGTAATCTCTGCTCGAATCTATTGTAATAAATTTCGCCTTATTCATATACTGCACTATAAATGCTGAAATTCATTTTTTTATTCTTGAATCTATTAGATTTTCTTTGTAGTTAACATTATTTTAACGTTCGCCGTTGGTGAAATAATGTTTAAATAAAAATGATAGAAATAAATTTGGCACGGCACTGCAATAGGCTAAATACAACATCGTACAATCATCGGATAGTTTCAGTTTGAACTGGCAACGTTTGCAAGCTCGTTCATTGATCGATTTTGGTGACTTTGGTTTTTGTATACGTAATCCCAGTTTCCTTCGCTCAATCTCCTGCCATGCTGTCGTTGTATAGAGCAATTATAATATGTATGTATGCAGGTTTACGTATCAAATTCACGTATTTCATGATTTTCATGCTATAAGAGCCATAACTACCAGTATAACATAATGAATACACGTAATTAGAAGTATTGTAACTAACAGTCAACATTACTGCCATTCATCTTTAAAGTGCCGTTTAAATATGAAACATAGAAAGCGTAACTGTCAGTATAACAAGTATAATGTAGTAAACATATGTCTCTGTTAATATTCTATTCTAACAATTAGTACTACTACCATTCTCTCGCTTCAAAGTTTCATTCTCAATAGAGATAAATGGAAATATAGCAATACATTTTACATGAAAATGTGGTATATTTAGTACTTGTAGTTGTCACGGTGTACACTTATGCACGTCCAGAAAACCAGCCGTCTTGTAGTTGCGATCATTGCAATAACGAAGTAAAAACTGATGTAAAGGAGGAAAATGAAAATGTATTATCGACGACGAAATTGCTATATAAAGAAGACAGCGATGGCGATGGCAATCGTACTATTTGCGCTCGAAATCGCGATTTCAATGACCGTACCTTCCCAAGCGTTTGTCATATGTTATGTTACAATCGATGTCTCGTATTGCGACTTTCTACTGTCACAGTAAATGACACGAAGAAATATGTCGTGATCGCATATAGAAACAGTAAGTAATAATAATGAATCACTCAGTACGTAATTTGATCAATGTGTTTTATCGATCCATAGATTACTACAAACTACGGGACGGTGAATGTTGAAGGGTTCCATGGAACTACGCTGTGACGTCATCACGTTAATTGGCAGTACCACGAGGTTAGTAAATTCTTCGCAATTTAGTAAGCATCGATATGTAAACAATTTTATACTTGAAATTACCATATGTATACTTTATACAAATAATAATAATAGATATATTTGAATGCGGATACTTTATAAATTAAAAGTAAAACGACGGAACATGTATTGCCTATGTTACGAGTGATTACCGGCAATATAATATTGTAACATTGTACAATAAGTAACAAAAAAGTTATACGTATACGAGATTATAGCGAAAAATATGTTTTAGGTAAATGATATTTTTAACTGACAATGACCAAAATGTTTTATCCTTTTTTTTTTAAATATTTTGATATATAGAAGTTACCTGTTACACTTAGTAATTTTTATCCATAATATATGAGTATACAAGATAGTGTTAACACATGCACATTATACACCTATAAATATATATTAGTATTAACAAATATTCTATGTGAGCTTAATTTTGTATAATATGGATTAAAAATTATTCTATGTTAATAAACAAATGGTACATGGTTTTTTCACGTTTTACCAGTTCAACGATATTGCCTCATCTCATTTATATACAGTAACTTTTCTAAAGAAACAAAAATTAATGCGTAGATACACAGAGTGTTCCATTTCAATCTATTATTGCCAATATTTCGAAAAATATATTATACATATAATAACACAAAACATCTTTCTCCATTCAACATATTTTCTGAGATATTTATATATTATATTTTTATATATACTCTAACAGAAAATATTTATTATACATAATTTAAAATATATAGATTATATGTTACGTATCTCAGAAAGAAATACAGCTTGTTTCAAAGGGTAGAACATAGTTCCTGAATCGATCGCTATGGTGCGTTTTGAACGACCATCTATTCTCGCTTATGAAAACACCATGTAGCTATAGTAAATACCATGGAACGCAACAGGAAAGCATACTTACCTGGCGTAGAGGTTACCGTGATCAAGAAGGCGGTTCCTCCAGGGTGAGGCTCTTCCATTGCACTACGGCTGAGCTGACCTCTGCGAATACCCCTAATGTGGGTATCTCGGACGTACAATTTTTGGTAGTCGGGACTGCGTTCGCGCTATCCCGGATAATTAATTTTCAAAATTTAATGAAGTTGTTAGGTTTTTATGCAATTCCTTATAATAATTCCTTGTAAGTGAGACTTACGGAAAGTAAGTGATTTCTCTCGATATTGCATAAGTCAGTAAGTATATTATATAGTTGAAAATTGAATTGGAGGGAGGCAGGCGGGCTACTATAAAAGTAGTGCATTCTAACTGTATATAAATATTTTACTGTATACTGTAATAAAAAGTGGGTCAAATTTCTATCGTGTACGCAAAATGTATTCTTATCTTTAAAATTGCAGTTAATTCGTAAATAACTTTTAGAGAAATATTTACAAAATTAATTTAATAGTAAAATTAAATTAAGTACAACACGTTAACAACTAATGAATTAAAATACAGTTCAGAAAGCTCAAAAGTACCAATATTAGCAATATATAAAAACATGCTATATCGCACATACAAACCATTAAATTCTTTTTAATTATTAAATATACATTTTCTTTGAATCTCCGGCATGCTTTATTTACCGTTTTCTTTCAGTCAAGTAGCATTATCATTATTTTTTTGGCACATATACAGGTCCTACAATATCATAAAATTTAAAATTACGATCTACGAATTAATTTGTTAATATATATGTATAAATTTGTAATTTATATTAAACATAGAAGCTTAAAGATATAGAATCTAAAACAAAATCGAAATCTACAACCACATTTTGAGATTGTACGTAAAAATTGAGAATTATTATGTATAGATGGTCCTATAGATGGTTCAAAGTCGGATCAGCCTCTTAGTTCCAAGAATCACCGTTATGCAGTGCTGCTACGCGTACGGTTTCTCGCAGTTACGTTCGGACTCTATGGGCATAAGTAACTCGAAAAACGGAATGAAAGCATACTTACCTGGCGTAGAGGTTACCGTGATCAAGAAGGCGGTTCCTCCAGGGTGAGGCTCTCCCATTGCACTACGGTTGAGCTGACCTCTGCGAATACCCCTAATGTGGGTATCTCGGACGTACAATTTTTGGTAGTCGGGACTGCGTTCGCGCTATCCCGGATAATATTATTGGAAAAAATAATCTTCTTTTACAGTTGTAAGAATCCCGCATATTGTAAAGTAATTCTCATTCGCTCTTCTTTGTTAGAGTTCTTTAAGGATATTCCGCATTGCGTTACTAAATTATGATGTAGAAGTTCAAATTAAAATTTGTTAACAAACTTCAGTGAACAATATACCTTTAACAATAAAGACAAATTGAGAGAAGTGAGGAATAATAGTTATAATTTATATTATGCAATTATTCAGCAGTAGAATTTTGTTGTCTGATTATCATTCGTTCATATTTATTTTATGAAATAAGTTTATTCTTTTTTTTGTAAAGTGGCATGAATGTTCATTAGTTGTTACTACTTACTCTGTTAGTAATTGTTTCTTTATTGCTTAACAACGTTTATTTCACTTTTATCTGCTTCAACTTTTCTTAGTTACTATGCGTATATACATATTAGAAAGACGATAGACAAATACAAAGAAAACTATAAATGCTGGTGTTAGAAGAGGCAGCTCTGATGACCTTAGCCTTGATATATGTTGTTAAGGTCACTCTCCCGAGTACCCTCTAAAAGGTTTTAGCTGTCATAGGTTATTAAAAAGTTATTAATAAAAACCTGTCGTTGCTATTGCAGTGAATTCTATTTATAATTGTGCGCCCGTATTATAGGTGTATATTAAGTTAATTCTTAACGAAACATATTCAAACTCTGTTTTCTTGAGAATCAAGCATCCTTAAACGGAAAAACTTTATTCCATATCCTTTACTTATTCTCGCACGTGGAATAACCACCTGCTGATTGTTTATCGATGATTAGTCAAGTTTAAATACTCGATAAATTTTCAAGCTCTACTTCCTTGAAAACTATGACTGGGACAAAAAAGGGTATTCTATATTATCCTCTTACTTTTTCCTTATAAGAAAGTGCCTCATGTTTGCCAATATCCTTGTGCCTGTATCGTGAATTAGGTAGCTTTAAGCAATTTGGAGAAGCATATAAAATCATTTTCAATTTTACGATGGTTTAGAATTACATCTTTAACTGTAGGTCCAAAGTTAACGATAAACGTCATTTGATGGCAATGAAAATAAAAATTCTTAATTTTCGGGTTGACTTGGAATTCACTTTGAACGAGTAGTTTGTCGCACGGTAAGCTGGTGTTGCTTTGAAACGACACAAACAAAAAGGTTTTTTTAAATGTAAAGATGGTTATTGTGAGAAACAAAGTTATTCTAGGGTTAAAGTTGTTACGTTGCACTACCATTTGACTTGAGCTGATTTATATGAATATTTCTGACATGGATATCTCGTATAATGTACAATATTTGGATTTTATCATTAAAAGTTACATTTTAAATAAGCAATTTAGATACATAAGATACGAAAGATCTTACAATATACATAGTTACAATTATTATTTATTATAAGTAGTATTGTTATGATAATCGGTTAGTAATGAACTTAATAATCAACCTACGATCATACTGGATGTAGCTCTTTTGTTTATATGCATTTTTCGTTATACAATTGTTTATGACTGTTTTTGGTACTTTGTTGTGTGATTTTACAAGTAATTTGTGACGAGCTTATAACGTGAATGTTTTAATTTTCCTTTCCTTATTGAAGAGGTTGCTTTCATTCCTTCTTACGAACATATATTTAATTCCTTTTGTTTCCGAGAAGCTGCTTTTTGTACTGTATTCTTATAATTCTTTGTTTTACGATTCTGTTAGAGCTAGGATATTTTCTTTACATACGCAAGTAACTTGCGCGATATATAATATTTAAATGTCGCACACCGTTGTAAGCAGGATCTAATAACAAAACTATGAAACTGAAAGAAGAAATAATTAAGAACGTTCAATCGACCCAAACAACGAAGATTCTCCCTGCAAAAATGTTTATTTATTATTTCACAAAATTGTACATCATATGTTTGTTATTTATTAAAAATAAAAGTAAAAATTTGAAAGTTTTTAAGCATAAGTCTGTGTGAATATCACAAATAATGGCTTCGTACCTCTATGTTCATAGTTCTAAAAAGTATAAATAGTAGGATCTATGTTTGAAATCGAATGTTTCAGTTATAGGTTGTTAGCTTTTTATATTTCGTGTCCCGTAATCATTACCTCATTCAAACTACTTATAAGTCTAATAATGTTGCATAATTACTATGCCAATATACAAAGTGATTAAATATTACCTTCGTGTCTCGTTTTCGTACACAACATCTGAACACGTGCATATGCCTAATAATGATTCCACATTCAAATGAACATTCTGAATGTTAATTCACGTATTTGTGCCAACAATAATAGCGAGCCAAATTATAAACAGTAGAGTACAACTTCCAAGAAATTCATACTCCATAGCTTGTAATGCGACATGCAGCCGAAGGAAATTAGTCGAAATAATTTTAAAAGTTTTCGGCTACTTGGAGAGCATGAACGAAGTTCAGTTCGATTAAAAAAAGAGGAATATATTATATTTTATTTATGAAGTAAGCATGCTGCATATATTTAACGGAGCTGCGTTAATTTTATTGAAATTCATTTTTTCGCTTACATTACACACAAAAGTCAAATGTTTTACAAGTATACAAATTATATAAAAATGTTTCGTTCGATCATTTAATTTTACAAATAAATGCCAATATTTTCATTTTCAAATAAATTCCGTATATATGTATAATAAAAATATTATAACAATTTATAAGAAATCTATTAACATATATTACAGAAAGAAAGTTAATTAAATTTAATCTTCAAAGTAAAGTTGAATTTTGCTTGGTACTTGCCATCGATAATTGTTTCTTCAGATTATGTTAAAGATTACATTAAATAGTTGCTTGAGTTGTAAGGTCGAAGTTAGTTCCAAATATCACCGTTACGTAGTGCTAGCTATGGACATAATTTCTCGCAGTTGTAGTTACACCCTATGGGTTTAAGTAACTGGAAGAACCGGAAGAAGGCATACTTACCTGGCGTAGAGGTTACCGTGATCATGAAGGCGGTTCCTCCAGGGTGAGGCTCTCCCATTGCACTACGGTTGAGCTGACCTCTGCGAATACCCCTAATGTGGGTATCTCGGACGTACAATTTTTGGTAGTCGGGACTGCGTTCGCGCTATCCCGGATAATTAATTTTTAAAAGTAAATTTGTTTTAGCAGGCTTCGTTCATGGCTTCGTTCATCTTCGTTGCTTATGTAAGAAGGGTATTCTTCGTGAGTCGCAAAAGTAGTTTTTATGAAAAGTATGTTATGGGTGCGTATATGGATCTTAGAAATAAAATATATTGCAGTAATGGAAAAATGGCTTCAGTACGTCTCCCCATTCTGTATATTATGGTTAACAAAATGACAATCAGTTTGTATGATTTTTGAATTATGAGATGTTATAGCTTTGACATATACATAGAACCAAAATTTGGAAATTCTTTTCCGAAGACAGATTTTTAATTACAAACTTTTTTCACACTGAATAATATATATAATAATAAATCAACAGAATTAAGGATATGTATATAGATGTAGAATTTCGTAAGTTCCTACTTGCTTATAAGGAAGGATTGGATTAATACGATCGGTCGTATAACAATTATCTAATCATCCACTTGTGATTAAACTGCGATGTAACCTGTAACAAGTATTTAGACTTCTCATTAGGAAGATAATTAGAAGGGAGTACGAAATGTAAGATCACAGTGTAAAGCACAGGTGGCAGTCTCTAGTTAAACGATATGGGGAGCACATGGCCCGTTTAAGCATCCGTGTGAGGGGCTGTCGGACGTTTCCGTATGTCGGCCGCTCGAAACGTGTTGGAAGTTAACAGGCCAGCTGGTATGGTTTAGTGGTGGTTGATGCAGGTACGGTTTGGATAGCAGCACGAAGGAAAGGAATTAAACAGACGCAGAGTCCTCGCAAATTGAGTTGAACGGGCCCGGAATTTAAACATTCAAATTAACCTATTTAGCAAGTCAAAGGGGCTAATGCATGCTCGTTGATTTTGCATGCTCTCAGATTCTAATATTCAATCGATATTGCTGCATCTTTTCTTCGTTTTCCACTTTTATTTTTTGCCCTCCTACTATGTAATTTCGGCGCCGAATTATCGTTTCGCTCGTGTTCGCGACCTGTTTCCTTTCGGATCACATATTAAAATAAATATAATATTGTTTTCATTGAATAGATTTCCCGAACGTTGGATGTTCGTTCAGTTTGAATTAGAATTTCCATCGAAATTTCAATTGTATTTGAATCGAATTTTGTATCGAAATTTTTGCGATTATTTTAGATTTTATCTTTATTTTTATCCATAGTTTTCGTCATTTGTGTATTATTTTCACCAAAAAATGTTATCACTATCACCTTTGCATTTAGTTTTACTTATTGCTAGAGATATAAAATTATATTTACTTAATTCTTCAAATATAGCTCTCGCGAATAGACGGCGAAACGATAACTTTATTAAACCCGGTTGTTGGTAATCAGCGATATTAAAATTTTAATCAGTTCCACTTGAGCTTTTGTATTTATTTAAAAAAAATGAAACATTGTCCTGTATTATCTGTTTTATGATTACGAATAATTAATACGTGTAATTATAGTTGAGTTTATGCTATATTCTTTCCTACGAACTAAATATTTCTATTTATACGGCAGGTTTGCTCATTGACACGTATCGTATTTATCATTTCGTTATTTTGCTTGCGATTGGACAGAATGATATAAAGATATAAAATTAATTTGCAATTATTTGTTAAAATTAATTTTTAAATAGCACAATTCAGTTATGTTATCTGTATAATTGTACGTTGTTTTATGCATACATAAATAATTATTCCAATTAAATGGGTACTTTTTACGCCTTTCTTCTGCTGATTTCGAGGGGGAGGGTTATTAGTCAATTAATCTCCAAGATGACAAATAAAATTGCGCCGAGGAAACCGCGGCTTGATAACCCTTGGCAAAATGCAAGGCTATTAAACTTTAGTATTTCTAGAATTCAGGAAGGGGTAGACCGCCCCAGGACGAGCAGAGCATCTCGATGCGATACGCTATGAACCGTTCGAAAGAAATGGTGCTATTAGCGGAATAAAGCATTTTCTTTAAGAGTTTCTTTCTATGGAATCATAATAACGGTCTAAGAAAAATTTCGTCAATTCAACGAATATCCATCGAGTTACTTTGTTACTGCCCTGTAGAAAACAATCGTAATATAAACGACGAGATAATTTGATACTTGTCAAGTTTTAACAACTCGATCGAATCGTTCGAATTACGATCCTTTTACCGAATTACTGAACGTTTTGAAAGAAAATATGGTATGAATTAAGGAAGGTCTAATATTTCAATACGCTCTTGTCTTTAAAAGAGATCAATTTAACGTAAAAAATTACTATTTTTTATCGCAACACGTAAGATATAAATTATAGTCGTTGTTCTTTAAACGTTTCATTATCTACGATCCACTATCTATATGCAATAAATTATCTACAAATATTAACTACGATATTATCTACGACGACTTATGCCGCGTCATTAATATTAATTAAAGAGGAACCAATTAAATGGGAAGGACGATTGAACGCATCGATCAAAATGATCGTTCGTATCTAATAATATTTGCACCGAATTAACATTGGTTTGATTATACGTTTTATGTATCTGCATGGCTATGTCAGCATGACTATACATAGCCATACAGTGTACTTATAAATATGTAAATAACTTCAAAGGGGATGTCACCGGTAGCTTCATACGAAGCCAATAAAACTATGTAGAGCAGGATCCAATAAAATCCGTACTTCTGAAACACACGTATGTCTGCTCTAGCTGGTTTCAAGTAGTAGTTACAAAATTTCCATAGTTGATCGGTGCCTTTGAGAAATCAAGAAATAAAGACGTCAGGCTGCAGTTTGAACGAAAGAAAAGGGAACCGGTGAAACGTATCACGGTATATACGTTACTTGTATATTTACATACATGTCTGGTGCACTTCCTCGTCCTTCATACGAGTGTAAACAGTAACTTATTCGGGCACTTGGATACCTTATTCCGTCTATTCGATCTCTCGTTAATGCTATTTTTATCGCAGGCACGGCGGATCTTAATATTTAATGTCATAGTTAAGATAACAAATATTTACGCGATACGCAATAGTATTTCGCTCGCGAAAGTATCGAACACGTAGAAAAATTTTAAACATATAGGAATAGGTATTTGAGATGCAAAAGTATTGTTAAATTAAAATTTTATATTTATAAGAGGAATAAAAGGAACGATAACTTAAATAATTATAGAATAACGATGGCGATATAAATTAATAATAAAATTCCAGATTCTTTTCTTTTCATTCCATACACTTATAGTCTTAAGGTATTGGTTAGTGCTATTATAAAGCAAACCTTTGAAATATCTTCGATTCATAAATGGAATGTGTGGCTCGTGGTCTATCGTATCGCATTTCTTCGATAGTTTCCTGAGACGAATAATGCAAGGTAATGGAAATAAATTCGATATCATTCGTTCACTTATAGATTTTTTGTGTGTAGATGGTATAATAAATCATTTCAAATAATCTTTACGTAGCTACTTCTCTTCGATCCCTTGTGCAAAATGTTAAAAAAAAAAAAAAATCACGTTTAAATCATGTTTTTTTCAGTAACGTGTAATTGTGGCGAAATAATATAATTTAAATATAGAAAAAGAGGAGAGACATATCTTTCGAAACGTTATCGATAAAAGGAATGCAAGAGAAAATAATACAAGGTAAAAAATTGACATTAATATCGATAAAACGTCGTTTTAAGATATCAAATTTTGTTTCACCTATCGTAAGCGTTACTCGTCTAGCGTGTTTTCTTTTATTTAAATGTAAAATTACAAAGTGACGTACGAATGTTATTAAATATTTCTACTTTATTCTCTTTTATAAAGTCGTAATGTCATTCTTAACATTCTGTATAACATTATTCGCATTATATTCTCCCATGGAAACGCATTTAGTTTCTATATTCAAAAAGCAAATGCGGTTATAACGAAAATTAACTGTAAGTTCTATTAACGGAGGTTCCACTCGTCGGTATATTCATATTCGTGATTAAAGCATCGGCGTGTTCTTCAAAGCGAGCCCTCTATTATTGGATGGTCTAACTTACGATAACGACTATTCAGCCAAAACAAAACTCATACACGACCGTATTACCACCGTAGCAATTACTTTTCTACCGCTTTAAACGCAGTGCAACTAATCAGAATTTGTCAAATAATATTTCCGCGCGCGGCATCGCCGCGGATTCATAACGAGTAACGTGAAAATATAGGAAGGGAAAACAGTGACCTGTTTTTCGGTCTATCGGGACTCGAATAATATTACTCGTGCAGGCACGATCGTCGGAGAGCGTTGTAGGAACTGGGTAGAACGTAGCCGTTTTCAGTCGTGTCGGAGGGAGTTACGAAATTGTAATTCCGTAGCTTTCAAGTGGTCGTTCTGCGGCGATCGTTATCGATTCGATTATTCGACGGCTGTTTTCACCGTGTTATCGGCACGAGGCAGGGCGCGAAACTCGGGGATGAAACGCGAAAAACAAGTTAGGTGGCTGGTAGCTCACGGAAGGGGACATCTCTTCTCCGCACGCCGGCGCCGTTTCTCCAAAGGATTTTGAGTAAACAAGACCAGCCAAACTAAACTCGCCTGGCGTTACTCGTTCTTACTCTCGCCGCTTACATATCGCATTTTCCCCCATGCTACCCCTTTAAAGGGGCGAGCTATCATTTGTCTGACTCGTCTGTCGACTAACTAAGAGCGCATAGTAATTCTGGCAGAATCGTTTCTGACTGATGCTGAATGATCAGTCAACCGTTTTTACTCCTCATTGTTCCGATAACACCACCGTCTCCGCCATCGTCGCCTAACCCTCCTCCTATTATGGAAGGATTGCTGCAAACGAATGACTCGAACGTATGATTTCGTCACGCGCTACATTTTTATTATCAACGATATGTATATTGTACATGTGAGTATTTTATATATATATATAGGACAAATTTGTTATACTTCCAACAGTTAGAGAAACGATTATACACGTACAATGTATACCTTGAAACAAATACACTGTGTAAAGTTGCACGCGCAAAGTTGTTATTTAGCGCGCTGCGATTTCCTTTAGCGTGCGATCAAATGAAATTTCTGCAAATCAAGAGTATCGAGTTTCAAAGTCTTTTCGATTTCTTTTGAATGGAAATTCTTTGAGATTACTTTAATTTCCGTTCTTATAGAAGCAGCGCGGTATGCAGCATCGGAATGTAATTTACTTTTTCAATACGTAAAATTCACGAAAGGTTTAGAAATACGTACACGGAATGCGCGCGATACCTATACATTTAAGTTTTGGAATTCGAACGATGTACCGTTTTAACAGATCTTAGTAACTTAGGTTTTTGTTTTCTCCTCGTATTTTCACAAAGTGTATATTATATTCCATTTCAATTTTAAACAGCGTATCGTAATAGCTTAAAAATACGTCGTCGCATACGGTCGAAAAAAAGAAATAAATGCGACAGGCAGTGGAAATAATTGCCAATGAAGTTTCGTTAAAGCGAAGTTCGTCTGTCTACACAGTAAGGTAAATATTAATTTCAGTCATTTACGAACTAATCTATGTACTATAAGAATGAATACATAGTAAACAAACACTAGGTCGATCGAACTTCATCGTTATCTACTTCCATTATCTATTCCAGTTATTTTTGTCTCTGACCGTATACATATAAATAACTATATATTACTACGACAATACGTATAAATTCAGTATATAAATTTAATATCTTACCGATACGATAAACATTATTAATAGCTATATAATATGAATTTGATAACGATACACGGAACAATACGTTTTGTTTTCTTATAATTGCTTTGTATCGTTTATATGTATATCACTCGAGTTCAATAAAATCAAACAATACATATTATGCAGATTCATTAATTTCTAAAGAAGAAATGCAATTTACGTTAAAAGAAAAAAGATCTGTTCTATCGCCAATAGTTTCTATGACGTTAGCTTTTCTACCTTACGGAAACCTGTCCATTTGTTGACACGTGTTATTACTAAAAATAATCCGATGAGAAACGTGCAGCTCAAATGATAACCGTAATGATATAGAGTCATGAGAAAAGTTAGTGTTCGACATTACTGCTTTATTCTTGCGCGCTCTTTCTTCCATTGTGTGGTTATGCAATCAGGGGCAATAAAGACGCAACTATTTGAAGGAATCATGATTGCCAATTGCCATGGTAAGCTCTAAGGGTACAACGTTAATGTTCGTTTTCCATGAACCAAATAACTCTCGCTTGGAAAGGGGACTGATTGACATAGCGGCTCGTAGCACGAGAGTTACTCCGACAAATCGTAGAAGGCATACGGACGAAAGTATCGTAGAACGGAAGCTTGCCATTGCGTGCATTTGCACGGACTCCTAGCGTTAGTAACTTCCGTTGTTATTGGCCTGATCATACTCGTGGAAAGAACCTTTCGAGGGAACGCTACCGCTTACAATTATGTCTGTAATCACAGTGTCGTTTTAAGCTCTTGACACTCGATAAATTCGTTTTTTTTTAAATATACAACAGATTACGAAAGTATTCCAAAACTTATAGAATATACAATATTGTATACAATGATAATATCGTAACGATATATTCCGTAGAATCAGCACTTTCTCGGTTCTTTCGTCGATTATCTTTCCTCATCCGATCCTAAATTTCGTTGACGCTCTGTACTTCCGTTTTTGTTATGTCGGTTAAAGTTGAAGTATTCTTTACATTAGTAAGGAGTATTAACACAAAGAGGTTGTTATAAAGCGGTAAAACACACTTCTGTAGTAAGGTCGATGCCCGTAATAACGCACGAGGAAGCAGAAGGCAAACGCGTTGACACCGTTCGATGATCGCATCGTAAGAACTGTAAGGTTCATCGGTGAAGCAGTAGAAAGGAACAATTTCATAATATCCCCTTTATGACGCGATAAATCATCAGTAGCGATGTCTCGTGAAGTCATTAAAGTTTGATCTCTGCTACATCTTGACACCTTACAGAGTAGCTTTTTTACCGCACACAGAATATGACACCTACAGGTACGATAAAATCTTATCGATTCGTGAGATATCATCGAGTAATTTATAACGTATTTGTAGAAATAGTGAAATTAATCTTTGTTCGATTAATTACCTATCTATATATTCGATTAAATGATATTCCATTAATATACATCTTTGTGATTATTAATAATTATCTTTGCATATGGGTTGTTTGCAACTTATTATCTATTAAAGAACGTTGAATTCCTGAGAACCTGTATATCTTGTGGTAATTTGCAACGATTAAACTTTCTCTTTCTTTAAATTTCCTCTTTCGCATAAAACTATTTTCTGTTGTGTAATCATTACGATGTCGTGTACAGTAGTTGGAAAAGGTGTCGAGGATGAGGCGTTTGATCGTTATTAGACAGTTACATGTATTGTACGTTGGATAGTTTAGCTTACTTGGAGATTAAGTGAAAGTGTATTAGTCTAGTGCGACCGATCTTAAGTCTACTTAATACTACTTGTTCCCAAGTTTAATCATAGTTTTACTCCTGCTTGGTATTTATTGTTACATATACCGCTGTTACATATACTATGATATATATATAATATGTTGTTGTTCGATTTACCGAAGATTAATATGCTTTGCTAATTTTGTAAGTTTTTAATAGAAAGTATAAGAAAAAGCACGTGGGCAGCATAGTTTAGGTATCGAAATCATTAGCTCGGTTGTACAATAGTTTCGTGAGTCCTTTTACTTCCGTATGGTGGTTCAGGGTGGCACGCAATAACCTTTGAACGATTTCTATCGCGTGGCACCATCGTTCGCTATCTTTATCAAGAATTTCGATCGTCCCTAATCGACCAATTATTTCGCGGCACTTCAATTTTTCGCAATAAACCACTATCGGGATTCTCGTGTCAAAAGCCGCGTATAACGCGTACGTGTAAAAATATTAATATAATATAATATTTTCTGATTGTCTCCTAACAGTTTGCACCGTTTCATCCGTATTCGTATCTTTTCATTGATTTCATACTTTTGTTATTGGTTTGGCAATCTTTTTTGCAATTAACCTTTTACGTTCAATCGTACCAACCACTGTATCCTTTTATTTTTCAATCCTCGATCAACATCTGATAAACCTTGTTTTGCTAATATAGACAGTGGCGAGGAAAAGAATGTGTAAAAGATAAATAATTTTACGAAAGGAGATTGTACAGTTGATAAGAGTTACAAATTAATATAGTTTGGCGTGCTCTGCGATAAATGATTGCTACCGATGTAAAAAGGGATATCTGATGTAAAGGCTACTAATATTCACGTACACTGACAAGTAGCAATTTTAACTGTAACTTTACATTGATAATATAGTATTATATATAGCGTATAGGGGATAGTCTAAACAGGAAGCGTGGAAGATACAAATTTTTAGGCTTTATAAAAAAAAATAACAAATAATTTATATTTAACCCCTTAAATGCTTAGTCCGTACGTGTGAAATTATTCCCATATAGCTATAATATTAATTTCGGATAGATACAGCCAATTTCTTCCTGCATGTATATATAGATTTGCAGTATATTTCTTAAGATTACTATTTCCTTTCTTTGACGGCTTATTATCTCTAATGAGTATTTGCCATGACAAAGAGGGACAGTTACGATTGCATGTCACGTGAAAATCTTCTTCGCCTTTAGCGAAGTTAAATTCTCACCTAACTTGGTTGAAGCTAATCACCGGCAAACCAGGAACGTGCGTGGTTAACCACAATTGCACGCGACGTGTGACAATTGACAACAATCTCTTCATTGATATGTGTAGCATATTCAACAGAAAGGGATTGCTAGAATTCGAAACAGGAAAGTGCATGCATTTTATTTAATTTATCAGATTGTTGCATCGGATACAATTTTCGCATTTCCTTCGTATGTGCTAGGTTTTCTTTGTCTTTTAAATTATTCCAGAGAACGTTGCAAGGTTTTCAATTATTCAAATTCATTTAACGGTCGAACGAAGATTTTAGATAAAACAAATGAAATTTTTAGACAAGAGTACGTAGTATATATTATTCGTTTTATTAACTCTTTGAGAAGAATAGAATATTATTTTCATTTTCGATGCTTCAAATTATTTTAATTCAGAGTACTATTGGAATACAATGTCAAAAAATTTACTGAACGTAAACGAAGTAGTAAAAAGCTTAGGACTAATCTCAAATAGAAATCTTCATTTTTAATTAATTTTTCATTTTTTGCAATAATCATTGCAGTAAATTTTGTTACGAATCTCGATGTTTTACACTGCAATTTCCCTGTTACTTAAATGAACAGAAAGAATTTTTATATTATAAATGAAAAAGTGAAAAAACTGAATTTACGTACAAAGAGAAAACTGAAGCCCGTCATTTTCGAAGGTTTTACTGGTTCTAATGAAAAGTTCAGTGGAGATTAGAAATTTTTATGTAAATATAAAGTCGTGGGTTGTGGCTCAAAGATGTTGATGAGCAGGAGGGGTGGTTTCTATTTGCGACGGTGTGTCGTTTAAAGATACGAACGCTATTTAAAGGAAGCTAGCAACTGCTGACTCGATGTCACGACATTTGAATATATTCGAACACAGTCGTTTAGATAGGTCGGAGTTGTTCGTTCGTAATCCAAATACATATCGAGTAAATATAATGAGACTCTACACCCTACAGAAAATGTCGAGCAAATGACAAACTGCGTAGTAGGGCATAGGCGTGCACGTGGGTAAAACTCCCTTTGATCATAGTACTACCATGCGAAAAGGGGGATGCGTCGTTGTTGTTAGCGAAGATTAGCAGTTTATACTTACCATTTCGTATCAAGCTCGTACAATTATTTCGGCGAGGGTTGCATTCTTTAATTCTGATTGAGTCTCGCAGATACTCGGGTTATCGCGAAGAAAATAATAATTATATTAAATTGGATTAAAGATGATTGAATTTTAACTTTGCTTCAACCACATGTCTTTAATCGACGTTCCCTTGCACGTTTAGTCTTGCTAATTGAAATTGGGCGGGAAATAAAAATTGACATATCTTGTTATTTTTGAGTAAAGATTAGAATGAATTTGATCTACTTTCGAGACTCGCATGAAACATATTTACAATGCTATTTGTTCCTAGATCTCGACTTAAAATAAAAATTGTAATAATTGGAAAGGAAATTAACTTCCAATATTTTAGTACATCGGTAAAGAAACGATATTCAACGAATGTAATAATATGGTTTATAACACAAAACTTATCAAGTATAAGAGAAGAATAAACGAAAAAATAGTAAATACTGGAAAATACTGGAAGTAAAATAGAAATTATCCATTTCCATTATTATTAAAACTAGATGTGTCCAACCACATTATTAATGCTAGATACTTTGTTCGTCGCTCACATCACGCTCTCTTACTCCTGACATCGTGCAAAATTACGCTGATCAGAAATAGTGGAAGCAGAAAGAACGGGGATGTTCCTTGTTTCGTTCCAGTAGTGGGTAGACATTTCCGGTATTTTTTTTTAACCAGTATATCGCAAGTTTTTAACGTTAATCGATGCAGACACGTTTGCTTTGTAACTTTTTCCAATTCGACAGTTCTGTAGTTTTAGTTGCTTTCGATAAAATGGACTATGCGAGGTAAAACCACTAAAAATGGATACTTCTTTTTCTTCCTATTCGTATTAGCTCTAGAATTGCTTTTGTTACATTTGGACTTTATATTGGTTTAAAACGATTTCAACGTCGATTCTCTATTTTAGAATTTGACGATTTTACCATAATTTAAATCGCTATATAGATGCCAAGGCCGACAATTGTTTTATAAAAGTTTATTTGTACAGAATAAGTTCTATTCTAGTTCTTAGCGGGAAAGAATGTGTAAATAATACCGTAAATACGTAAATAAAAATGGAATATGATAATGGTTATTTTTACCATTTATTTCTCTTTCTAAATGTAAGTTTCAAACCGAGCAGAGATGTATTTTTTCTGTTTTGATTACCATTTTAACTTTTCAATTAAGGAGCTTTGAGCGTGTTTTATAGTCAAATAATCGAATTATGAAGTTCTTATTTATTTTACGAACATAAAAATCAAATATTTGAAAAACTACCCTATCTGCAGAAGGTTGTGCCCAATTGTAAAAAGATCGCTATAGAGAGAATGTGAAAAGATTACGAGTCTTCAATTATGATATTAAATTGATATCAGAAAATACGCGATATAATTTTACTAATTCCAGCATAGATGCCAACTAAGTATACGTATACATCGTTGTGTATCAGAGAATAATCTGAAAGTAAATCTCTACCAACACGCGTGGTTAGTTACAGCAACGTAGTGAATGGGCTCGCTGCCAGGATTCCCTTTATCAATGTTAGGCCCATCAGAGAAGGATAAAATGTTAAGTAACGAGGTCAAGCAACTTGTACTTTTTATTTAATTACTATATGCGAATCAAATTTTGACACGTTATGCGTGATTTCAAAGTTTTATTGAAATTGATATTTCGACGATATTAAGCGTCACGATGGAAATGGGAATGTTTAAATAAACATGAATTCAAGCATTCCAGAAGTATCGTATAAATTGATTTTGTCAAACTGTCGCTATTTTCGAAAAAATATTCTTTTGGTTTGCTGGGTAATACGGAATTGACGAAATTATTAAAGGTGAAATTTATTTTCCAAATTTTATCGTTTGAAATTTTTCAGTTTTCAGTTTACAGAGCGCAAATTTTCTACCATAGATATACGTATATTTTGGGAAAAAAGATTAAATAAAATATCGTTTTTCTAATAACGGACAAATCAATCAATCAATCGTACATAGATTATCCATTTTATAAGAAGAAATATTCATTTCACATTTTATTTTTCATTTTTTAAGCTTGGTATTCTTCGGTACAGTAATGATCTTTTTAAGTAAACTGTCGTGTTTTATTCATTATTTACACGAACATTTTTCAAGTAATTTGCACGGAAAAAGCAGACAGAAAGTCGCGTGCAATTAATAGGATATCTATTAAATTGCAAATTAAGTTGAGTGAATAAATAATACGTTAAAACAAAGTTTGAAAGATGGAAATTTTTAATTTGTTCCGCGATATTATATTTTTCGATAGGTTCTCAAATAATCAATGTTTCTCAATAACACTTGCTTTATCAAATAAGATTAAAATAAGTCACTTGCATAATTAATTTTTTATTAATTTCGTTTAATTCTTGATACGTCAGAGGGAGTACTTTTATTATTTCATATCTTATAAATAGCAGTATGGTATGGTCACAAAGCCGGAGAATTTTAGCTTACGAATATGAGTTGCGTTAATTAACGCAATATTTTTAATTCGATTAAATACGACGTCGTTTCTACGCAACGTATTGCATAATTATTTTTGTACATTTCACTGTAATTAGCAATTTTGTTGATAATCGTCGATACTTGATGTTAATGTCGTAATATTTCAACGTTTCAAAGTAATTCTTTAGGAACTCAACATTTTAAACGAAATACCGTAATATCTCGTAATCCGCAAATAATGGAAAATAACCGCAACACTCCGTATTAAAATAACACCAACTAACTGAAGAACGCTATATTTAAAAAAAAATAGCATCTAAACGTTACCCATCCAATATCATATCAACCTGCCGAACGTCCGTCGGACAAATTGCAAGGAAATTACATGGGTTAATAAAAAAAGTAAAAAAACTGTACGTTCTATTTGACTTTGATTTCAAGTTGTAGCCATTTCCGTACTACAGTAATACAGAGGTAGTTACTATGCTATAAGAGGTGCTCAATGTAGATACCTTCAGTTTGAATGTGTGAAATGTTAATTTTACTACAAAGGGAAATAGAGAGCAGGTTTAAAGTAGCTTGCGCCGTTGAAATCGGACTGAGATTGGATTCTTTGAAGGCCAAGAGAATGCAAGAGAAATAACGGAAGACGTCGTCCGTTCTGTGAATTTATTTCACGAATATAGATTTCGACAATTCAAAGTATGTATATGTATATGTTGTAGAACGAGGGTTCGCGGCAGTTGATCGAACAAAGAGAAAAATAAAGCTCCAAATATGTAAATGCACGGGTTAATTAAATGTGACGAATGGAGAAACATATGAACATTAGTAACCTTTGTATCAGATATCTTTTACCGCGTTAATCAGTTGTTTATATCGCGGTATATAGTATATAGAATATCCCACAGATATAGATTTAAAAAATTGTATAAGTAGAAATTAAACGATTCGAAACGAAGCGTATATCTGCAACAATTTCACGTATTTTTGCGCATCGGGGTATTTGAAAAATGCAACTGCACCTCACAACTGCAAATGACAAGAGAGATCTAATCGTTTGTTACAGAATGTGTGGCTGACTCTCTCTATGTCGTTGAGGGATCGCTTCAACTTTATTAGTATGGGTTTTTAAGCGCTTCTGATTACGCTATTTAAAAAATCATGCTACTTGTAATAACGTTAGAATAGCGCAGTAATAAGACAAGTGCGTGTAAATTCAACGTAGAATACGAACGAGAGAAAGGAGAGTTAATTAAATTCACGGTTGTTCAAACAGAACGCAAGTTTCTGGACACCACTGTTATAGAACAATTTAGTAGGATCAGTTACTTATCAAAAATAAAGAATAATAAATTAATAGAATATTTAAATCATAATTATTAAATAACGTGGAGTATATTGATACATACGTTTTAAATCGATGTAATTTTTTTGTCGTTAAAAACTTTTATATACACGTGTAATCGAAGTAAATTTCAAATAACAGCAAAGAAAGAAAAATGACTGGAATATAAGAATAGCCATAACTTGAAAATAAAGTTAAATAGATCAGATTTTCCGCAAGAAATGGGTTTTACATGTTACAAAACACCTTCTATGTATATTATCTGTTAAATTCGTGTTCGAGTTGTTTAAAGCATAACCAAGTCTCGAGCTTGAACGATTTCCTATACCGATTTACATGGGAAATTTCTTAGGAGATCTAATTTAGAAGGTCTAATTGTAGATCCGGTTTTCGATTGTCGGTATATTTTATGAGAATCTCTAGAATAGTTTCCTAGCAATGTTAATTCAGAGTACATGTTTTACGTTAAACTGATTGACACTGATTTGTTTCTCAATAACGTCTCGCGTACTAATTTTCAGTGACTATTTTCTTTAAATAAGTTAATAAAAGAAACATGTTTCTTTAGTTTTGCAACGAACGCACGTTCTACATTTTCGTTATAGATTGTTCAAATACGAGTCAATCGCGGTACAGAAACGGCCAAATGGCGATTGTACATGTAAAAGTAAGTCGAGAAAGAAGACTAACATTTTTTCATCGACGGCTTCGCTTCCCAAAAGAATGAGTTTGAAAAACCGTGCGTGGCCGTGTATTAACTGCAAGTTTCAAAGTATGAAACTTCTGTTTCTGCTCGTGTTTGTATTATACCTATTACAAAGATTTGCATCTGAGACTAATGTCTAAAGAATTATCGAACGTACGGAATCTACAGGCGTACAATGTTCTTTGTTTCAATCTCGATCCAAAGAGCGTACATTGAAAGGATCGAACGCGCCTCTGTTATTTTTCTGTTCCTTTCTTTTTAAGGGATTTGGAAAGTATTAAGTCGTAAGTACGACAATTATTTTATTTGCTTCGTGTTTTGCCGATTTTCGCCTATTTCGACGATCGTTTCAGTATCTGTGATGTGTTTAGGTATGGAATCATCTACGATATACATCTACGTACAGGACGTCTCGTTTTAATCTATCCACGCAATTGTTTCCTAAATTCGAAACTGTTTATCATTCGAAAAAAATGTTTCTAGGAAAACTTATCTTGTTTCGAGGGGAACATTTCGTATCTAAGTGGACGCGCCTACGAGGTTTTAAGGCGACCTTCGTTTTTTTAAATGGAATTATACATTTTTTCATATACCATTCGGTGGACATTTTAATCTCCCGCAGTTTAAAAGATGTTTTAATTTTAACGTTGTAAAACTTACCGTATGAAAGACAGGGAAAACATAGACATAAAAGTATCGCATCGTCTTTTTGTCTTTTTTAATTATTCGGATTTCCAATTTTTCACGAATGTCTAATCGCAGCGTACCTTTCGTAAGCGTTGATAAGTGCGTAAATACTTATAAACGGAGATGTACATCGTTTACGATTTCAACTTCTCAATTCGTACGTATAGCGGAACATCCATTTACATAGACTTATCGGGGATCGAGCAATTTATACCTCGACATTCGCGTAATAGGAGTTCACCGCTTCTCTCCGATACCTATGATTTTTGGTTCATTTAATGGGAATTCACATTCAAATACGTGGACTCGATCGACAGTACTTGATTAGATCAAGCATAAACTAAAATTCTGTTCAAAAAACTTGAGTTCGTACAAACGAAATTCTAACGCGTAATAACGGAGGATTTTTCTCCATTCGTGGGAATTTAAGAACGCAAAAATGCATAGAACGCACACAATATACGGATATATATAAAGCATTTTCTGTTTCATAACTATAGGGTCAGAGTATTCTTTTATATAAAAATTAAACTCGCTGGTGTAGAACGAAATTGTCACCGTAAATCATTAAATCATCGATATTATACGCTGAGCATCGTTTTCGTTTCTTTATTGCAAAGAAATTGAATCATTCTCGCTAGCGAACTGATGGAAAATCTTTTAAGGTGTTGAAAACATAAAACGTGCACATCAATACGAGAGCTATTCCTTTTTATTCAGCAAACATCGTCTGTCGTGTAATGGGATAATTAGAAACGCGTGATTCGCAAAGGTGACGGGTGTACATAGGACACGAGCCGATTGACAGCAGTTTCTTCGAGCACGTTGTCGGAAGGGGATGAAGCATGGTGGCCAAGTGGGGATGAACAGGTCGCCCCGTGTCGGGGAGAGAGCACTCTTGCTCGACTGGGGTTGAACCGTTGCCGAGGGAGGGGGATCCTCGTGCGCTTAGGATATACAGAGAACCCCACGAACTCGGAACTTCAGTCTGGACGCGACGAGCGTTACGTTCGTTGCGCGTGTTTTGCGTTAAAGTGAAATCATGTGCGAGAAACGTGGTATGTGCACGAGTAGACGACAGGTGCCTCTTCTAGTAGTGACTACTTTGTTAGTTGGCGTGCGCCCGGAAATAGTCGGTGAGTATAGAAAACGATTCCACACGTCAATCCGTTTTTCTTTGCCCGCGACGCGACGGTACCGCCGATCATCGTGCACGCGTCCTCCATCCTTGCGCTCTTCCTAGTGTGTCGGTCAGTGTCAATAAAAGTTAACCCTTAGTATTCCGGCGCTATCACCGGTTTCACGGCATCCTTCACGCGCCGATTGTCCTCTCATCTTCCTTTCGTTCGTAACAACGAATATCTCGGCCGATCTCCTTGGTTAAAACGTCCTATCTATCGTTTCGAAATCTACCATCTTGGCGCATCTATCCTAGTTTTACTGCATTAGCAGCCCAATTTTATTCTATCGTATTTAACGATTATACTAGCTGAAAGGTAGAAAATATAGCCAACATATTTTCAAAAATATAACCGTCTTCCTTTTAGAATCAAAATTTTTCGTTTCAAAAAGCTATATTACCGCTCGAGTGTTACTCTTTTCAGAGTTATTGAAGTGGATCACGCGGAAAAAAGCCTTGAGGTGTAAAGGGTTAAATTTACTTCGCTGTCGTTACTTTGCACGACAGATCTTTTCTCTACGAATCTTATCGCGAACGGTACACGCCGACTAAAATAGGAGAAAAATGTGCATATTGTTTCGTCGTTCGGATCGACGGAAGGTTGTTGACGTGACGCTTTCGACAAGTTTCGAAATTCTCTAGGAAACTGCCGATTATGAAGCAAGCATATCGTCTTTATTCTTTTTCTTACAATACATATTGACGGAATCGTGAATCGGAAACTTCAATTCTGCTTAATTATGTTCGTGCATCGTTTAAGGTACCGAAGGTTCGGACGTTGATCTAAACGAAGGCTTAAGCGCGACGCAACGAATACCGAAAACGATTAATTGCGCTTGAAATTGTATATCTCGTCGTATATAGACTGTTGAATGTTGAACTGTTGAGGTAGAAACAGTTACGCCTTATTTTTTGCTTCAAAAGGTTATTTATAGACAATGTACGTGAAAATGTAAAAGACGTTCATTTTATGACTGTGACCTACTGCGTTTACGATTTTGCGGTGTCATTTCGAGTGTTTATTTTGATAAGACGAACGCGGTCGAAGAACGCACGGAAGAAACTAATTCTTATACTTGCTTGTTGGCTAAATTGCATTTCTTCGATACGACGTAACATTGAAAATAACGACAAGTTGTTAAATCCAAAGATATAAAGTTACCAAGTTTCGTAAAAAATCCTACGACAACTAATATTGTTCGAATGCGCAAGAACGTGACAAAACGAGCATTTAATTTGCAAAGCGAATAAAAAGTTAGGATTTTAGTAGTATGGGATCGATCGACTGCGTATTGAATTTTTAAATTGTTTCTCCGTAGGAAACGATAAACGTGATATTTCTTTCTCTGTGATATTCGTATGTGTAAACGAAAGAGTGCAATATCGTTGGATTAAATATTCTTAATTCGTAAAATATTTGTCGAAATTTACGATTTTTATGCAAACTTGCTTTGTTATATTTCTTTGCCGGCAACTTCATTTTCTCCGGACGTAGATTGCGTCTAATCAACGTTTAATGGATTAATATCGTTTATAGTTTCTCGAGGCCATCGTTTGAAACAGAATAAACATTATCCGGAAATCCGAGAGGGGAACAGAAATTGCTTGGCAAATAGCTGGGATAAGAGCGAGGCAAAAAATCCTTTCATAAATTCGTTTTCCGTGTCTCTTTTTCCGAGTGTCAAAATTATACTCCAATTTTTTGCTCGATATAAAGAGAGAGAGAGAGTCCGTTTCAATCTTGATGGTGCCACGTATTTCTCAATTATCTACAAAATTGAATCTTAATCTGCTCCATGCAATCGAAGCGCACAATCTTGCTTACCTACGTAACGTCCATTCACAATAACATTGATACGAATCTTGATACGAAAATTTAACTGACCTGACATTTCAATAGCAATATGCAGTTATTTATATTTAACGGGAATTTACTTTTCTCCAACTGAAATATTTCATTCGCGTTTCGATCAACGGTATGATTTTAGAGAATTTCACAGAAATACAAATATTAGATATAGAAAAAAGATTCTGTTTTTCTCTTCTATGAACTCTTTTACACGAATCGTATAGTTAAAAACGAAGCGTTCTCTGCCATTGTTACTAATAATAGAACCAAAAGTTTCATCGGCTGCAAGAATAATCGACCGTGGATCTACCCATTTACGACCAGTTTTTCATTTTCACTACATTTTTCAAGACATACGAATACGAAGCAACGAAGTATATAGAATATAAACTTAAAAGCAGAAAATTTGTTACACCTAATACATGCCTAATAGACGATGGAAAACGATTCTATTTCTAACGAAAGTATTTTAAAGGAAAAATCGCTTTGTGGTTGAGAGAGAAATTCTTCCTTTATCAATTTCATTATTTTACAAATATGAAAGAGAGAGAAGTATACAACATAAAGAGAACGTGGACACGCAGAAATTGGTTGTAACAGAGGTGTAAAGCGATGGGAAGGATTGGTTTTTATTTAACATCGTCGACGATTTACTTTCTTGTTGACACGGCTACGGGAGTCGTATAAATCGTAAGTTCAATTCGCACTCGTTTGAAATTTTATTCGCTTTATGACGTCCATCGTGGCGTAGCCCAATCCATTGTACCAAGTTTGACAGATGCGTTACGCGGTGTATAGTAAAGTTGCGATTTCGCAAATATTGCCGTGTCACGTAGCTACTCCGTTTGGTTTCGCCGGATAAAATGCGAAAACACGTGGAGGCATAATGTCGAAATATTGAGCAGGTCAATTTGTACGCGTCGCGCTCTCGCAATGGCGCCGTTAGCCCGCGAAATTTGTAAAAATTATCGCGATGAAAGCTCGCTTGTCATCGTTATTCGATAGTTTGCATACAGGTTTTTTGTTTGTTACCTTTTTACATTTTTCTTCCTTGTTTTCCCTTTTTTCGATAGAATATTTTGCTTAAACATACACGCTCGCTCGTTTCTTAGTCTATCAAAAAAGGTGAAATATAGGAAAAAAGAATTATTCGAACAAAAATCGCTTAGTTCGGGGTCGATAGAGGAAAATATGTCACTAAAAATTGGATTTTTTTGTCCAAATTCGCACTTTTCCGAGAATTTTATTTTATCTTTATTTTTGTAAATAAAATGTCATTTTTTTTAGCGAGTTCAATGTGCTGGATTTTCAATAGGCACCGAGCCATTGATCGATTGTTTATGAAATATCGCGAATAATCGAGTTAAATACGAAACGAAATTTTATGGAAAAATTTGTTAACGATAATCTCTTTTTTCTGTGTATTATTTTTACTTCAATTAGCTTCCATAGGTAATGTCGTGTTTACCTGTCTGACTTACCTGTACGATTTCATAAAATTTATGCTTTCGATTTATGCTCTTCTTGTTTCCTGTATCTGTGAGATAGTATTTCAAGTTCTTTAATATCTTCTTTTTTTCCACGGTACGCTGAATATATTCGTATTATTCGTTTTACGCTTCGAGTTACTTGTCGTTGGTTTAAACAAATTTTTTTTTAATTTTCTCTTAACGATACCAATCTTGAAAATGAAGAGCTTAAATCCGCGAAGAAGCTAACAAAGATTCGAAAGTTTCGGTAGAAGAAAATTCATGCCAGAGAACTTGCGGCATAACTTGTTACGATTTTGATGGAACATAGTAGGTACATCCTCGTCCATAAATTACCGGGCATTTAGTTAGCAGACATAGAATAATGGTAAAATAATTTTACACTTGCAAAATCAAGTTGATACTTGTTAACTGTTTACATTGCCAGGAAAATTCAATTATTCTACGGAATTTGTAAAACCTCGTTATTATCTCGATGAATACTTTGTTTAAATTTAGCAACTGTCCAGTGCGTTATTTTTATGAGAAGTTTCTACGAAGAATCGTCAAGTTTATTTCGATCACTCTGGTCGTTCCAACGTTAAACACGATGTTAAATGTTAAAAAATAAACTTTTCTCTTGCAAATATTTTTATTCTTATGTTTCTCGTTCAGCGGCAATAAGAAATGAAAATTAACACGACAAAAGATCAATTCGCGTCGCCAAAATTAGGACGTTTTAATTAGCAAAATCTCACCCTCTTTCATCAGGTACTTTAGTTTTTCATTTGCACGCGTTCGCTTTCTTCTTATTTATTGTGGCGTAGCAGTGACTGTGTATTTACAGCAACGTGACGTTTAACTTGGCGAGTACTAAAGCCAAATTAATTAGAATTAAGAAGGAAAGTTTCATTCGAAGCGCGTGGTACGGTTATGAACGATCGCTCTGCAACTCTCGTTAATTTTTTCCCTTCCATTTTCCTTCTTTCTTTTACGACAATTTATGGTGCAACGTTCGCTTCCGTGTTTCTTTCCTCTTATCCGTCGTGTTAATTCTATCGACCTTGAAACGCGAAATAGAAGCAAATTAAGCTCGCATCGTCAAATATCGCGTTACAAATTGAATCTGGTAACGCTAAAGCTATCAAAATGACGGTTTTCACTTGTTTGTTCAAATTTCCAGTTCTTGTTTGCATAGTTATTTAAAACGTACAACTCTTTTTGTCAATACCGATGGACATTTTTATTGAGACAAAAACGAGGAGCGGAGTAGAAAAATGGTCCAAGCTCATTTTTTTTTTAAACCAAGATAGGTACAGGATGAATATAAGAATATACGATATTTCTATTTAGACAATTTGTATTATTTTCCAAATCTTTACGAATACGTATAGCAGCGTGTCTTAATATTTCGAGGTATACAGATTTTTCTATCAAAATTTATCTTTATCCAGTGCTTTCGCCAACTAAGCATATTTTCACTTGCGTCATTTTCTCTTTGTATATCCTTCGTACGTGTTATGTTGATTCAGGTTTATTGTACCGTAATCATGTATGTATGTACAATATATTTAGGTATACGTAACAAGTTGGTAGTTCTAGCATGGGTCTCGAAAAACACGATCACAGTTTTTTAATTTCACACGAAGTTTAGAAATCAGTAATCGTTACATCGTTACATCGTTGACAAATCGGTGTGATTTGGTGTCATCGATATCATCACGGGTAAGATACAATATCACAGCGACAAGCGAGCAAAAGCGAGGAGAACGACATTTTCAAAATATATTCGTAGCCGCAAGGCATGTCATTTTCACTTTACGTAACATCACGAAGGTATCACCGTCTATGATTGGAATTTTTGTTTTAATTGATCGCTTATGGTCGTATCAATCGCTGCAGCAGGTTATCAACGATTCTCTCGAAATTGTAGATCGAGTTTCGATTTTCACAGTTTCTCGCTCTGAGTTGAAAAATATAAAACGTTAAACTGCGATAAATAAATTATTTGCTGTTAACACAACGACATAGCGATAATATCGAATAATAAGCTGATTGATAAAATGTAAAAGACGATTAAAATATATATATGTGACTCGTGTACATTGTTGTGTATAAGTTTGAAGTTATACTACGTTATAGAGAGACAACGGGTATTATAGTAATTGTTAAATAGGCGATCTCGTTAAAGAAAAAGTAAAGACGAAGAGGAGAAGAGAGAGACCAATAATAAATCTTTACGATTTTCTGTTAACGGATTGCGGTAGCGCAGATTTGTTTCGTATGATTGAAAATTACTCGATGTCGACGAAGTCGAAGCGAAGTCGGAAAACCAATTTGTTTGTTCAGGATCAGTGTTTGACCGGGCACATTTATTACATAGAGGAAACTCTTTATAATTATCGGCTGGTTTAATTACTCGACCTATGGTGAAACGTCGATGATTACACGATATAGAATAGAATTTCGTTGAAAGTGTTATAGAATTTCCTTAGAAATATTCTTAAGCAACTTTACAATCTATATTTTTGAAAATATAAATTTCAATCGATGTCGATTAGTCTTTTTTATTTACCGATTTCCTTGAAGCGACAGAAAGGAGTTTGTGCTTTCAAATATAATTCAGTTATATGTAGAATACGAATATAATGATACGATTTGAAAGTTTCTTTATCGTTTTCAGTCATTCGATAGATGGCTGTTACTCGATTGTTGGAAAGGATATTTACAGCGTATAGTAGCTGTAATAGTTGTATTTGATAAATTTTATAATCTCTTATAAATTTTATAATCAGTTAAATTAAACTTTTTGATATTTAGCGACCTGTACATACATATAATCAATTTTGTTAACGAACGTCTAAGAATCAATATTTTCTTGAAGAATTGGATTGGAAATTAATTAGGTCGAGACACTAAAATTTACATAGAATACGAATCTCTAATAAGAAGCAGAATCTGCTATTGGAAATCGAGAGGTCGAGATTTTCAAAACATCTGAAAATATACCATTAAATATTTTTTACCACTAGAGTTTCTATTTTCGATCTTACCGCTGGAAGAATTTGTTAAATCGTTAAGTCGAACTCTAAGGAACTAACGAACATGATAATTATGAAAACAGCTTTTTAAAGTATTTGTCGTTCACTTTTTAACTCATTGAACAATTTTATGCGGTTATACGTTTTCAAGCAATGAAGTATTCAGAAGCACTGATTAGCCTTGTAACGCAAGAATATTTGCAAGCAAAGAAAAATATTTCGTTACAACGGAATAAAATTACAGACTTTGTAGATTTATTTAACGCAGATTTGCTCAACTACACTAACTTTTCATATTCTTCGACTGTTGTTTCTATGCTTTTCAATCATTTTATTCTCGTAACTACCATTCGTTCAGTCACTTTCAATCGCTACGTTCATGCAAATCAGATATGTTCGTATTCGTATAATAATATTTTTCGATACGATTCGTTCACTAGATATGATAATTTAAAACTCAATCGAATAAGATAATTACTAACGTTAATGAAAAAATTCTATAAAAATTATTAGACAAAACGGACGCCATGAATTTCAAGTCCACTTTTTCACGTTATATCAGTTGATGGTTCAATTTTTCCCAGCTTATTCGGATCCGTGTAATAACATTTAAAATGACTGTAAAATGAGAATTGTCAGTTTCATCTCTTACGTATTTTTTGACGACAATGATATACAAAACGTCACAGTTGTATGAAATGTGCTGTTGCAGTAATCGTCGTTTTGAAACAATTAATCATATACTAATTTTAATCGAAGGGAAAGGGAATAAACGGTTTGATAAAATGTCGTTCTTTGATTAAAAATATCCAATGATTTGTAAAATAGCACAAGTTCAGACTTTACGGTTCTTTTTACAAAAAAAGTGGTTATTCAACAATGTCAGAAATATGAAACTAACGAAGACGTATATATGAACGATAGTCAAAACGACGCAGGAAAAATCGATAACAAATTAAAAAAGATACACGAAACGACTGATTTCCTCGAGATATTTATCGGTGAATTTGTGCTGTTGCAATTACTAAAATATGATTCAGGATATAAACACATGCCTTTATAGAAAGCAGTGCTTCGTTTTGTTAATTTAAAAAACGAATTGTTGTATTCTTAGCTTTTCCATTGTTCTTTCTACGATGAGATACGAGTCGGCATAAAAACTTGATCATTTTGCATTAACGTTTCGTAACTTCCGTGACTGGGGCACGTAGGAAAATTTCAGCCCGGGAACATCTTGCCCGTTACGTTCAAATTTATTACTCATTTGGGTATCGTTCTGACAAGTTAAAGCAAATAAAACGCAACGAATTGGGAAAATGGGAAATGGAAGAGTGTCGCTAGATGATAAACGTCGCCTTAATAAATTATCTTTACCGACAAAATTGATTTAAACTATCAATTATAGGAAAATACAGCGCGAAATTGATCAATTAGGTTAGAATAGGAAATCCTATGAAATATTGACGATTAGAGCCGGTTCAATTTGCCAAGTATATAAATATTCTATGCAGGATTTTCACTCGAAAATTTGGATTGCGCTATAAATATTCAATATTCGTTTATACTTGTGTAATATACGAGGTAATACAGCATAATATGTGTACTAGAGTGGTGGGAAGTATTATCTAATATTAATATTTATGCATATGATGCGTATTATGCAAATAATTCTATGAATGCGGCTTATTACGATATTATGAAACGCAGTGTATCACGATGTATAGAAAACATTACGCGTAGAAAGTATATATCTAAATTTGTCAAAGTTCTTCTCAGCGAGTGAAATGAAAATTTAATTAAAAATAATAAAGTGAAGATTGTAATTAGAAGTAGAATATATTCGATATTTCTCAAACTACAGTATTTTTGCTGTTTCAAATTTTTCTGCTCTTTAACCGATACCAAGTATTCTACCATAAGATGCTTAATACCTTCAGAATTTAGCGTGTAAATAATTAACGCTATCTCGGATTAACTTCGTTTAACTTTGCTTTATTGTGGCTTAATCTTGATTGCATGCTTGGTAGAGGCGTGAAAAGTAATAAAAAGACCTTTAGCAACATAGTTAAGGTAGGATTTAAATCAATGCCGATTTAAACGACTAATTACCTGCTTATGAAAAAAATTGAACGAATCGCTATTTTTACCAAGAAAGACCACGTTTGTGAAATGCTTATGTACATTTGATACGACTTAAAAGTACTTTTCATTTCGAATTTTCTTTAACATTCGCGATTTTTTCGAAAGCTCTATTTATACTCGTAATTTGGGAACTCTGCATAATTAGTACGCATAATAGAGTTACGATATGAAGCCTACCGCGAAACGCGGCTTGGACTTCAAAGGAACATCCAACATACAAAAGTGATGATACACGTCATTTGTATAAATGCCAGCTAGTTCCACGTAATTTCGTTTACAACTTTCGCGGGGCCTTTGTGTTTCAACAGTTTCAATTATAAAGTAATCTTGTGTAATTAATTCCATTGTCGAATATTTCAAACTCTTTATTTCTAATTTTTTATTGCGTTGGTCATTTAAAAATATCTCTACAATACTCTCCTATTTCGGTATTATTCTCGGCTTTAAACGTTACGTTTATAAACATAAAATTGAAAACAATAATTCTTTTACAACTATATATTCATTCACAGATTACTTCAATGTGCAATATCTTTCTGCTTACAGGTATGTAACAGATTCCTGATATACACGTAAGAAGGATTTTTAAGTACCATTAGTACGAAATTCAGCCTTCTTTCAATTACAAATAGAAAGTTCAGCTACGATGTAAGTACATATTTCGGTCATTTTATTTTACGGTATTGACCTTTTTTTTATAAAATGCCAGCAATTGAACCGTGTAAGAAGTCTCCAAATAAAACACGTTTTTAAGGAAGCGATCCTCGCGAAAACAGGAACAGGTGAAACGAATCTCTGTTTAGATTCCATTTCTTCAAATTCAGTTCACAAAGATACGAATTTGAACAAATATTCGCAGTCTAACCGTTATTAACTTATTAGCGTCAGTTTTAGCAATCGGAATGAACTGTACGGTTGTATAGGTATAAAAATCGGTGGTGACAACCCCTTAGCTATTTAGAAGTGCTCTCTTTGCCGAATTAAAGTAGTGAATGGGATAGGTCAAGGAGCAAGGGTTGCAGTTAATAACGCTATCTCGATGACGGTATAATTTCATTGAAGGTCAATAGACAGATGGTCGGTCCGCAAGTATCATCGAGATCCTTTGCCCATAAAATTGATCAAATTCTGAGATACGGTGTACCGGCAAACGCTTTGAATCCAATAAAGAGGATTAAGTGTACTGAGCTGTAAACACGGTGTGATTGAATTCTAGGGGTGACGAGGAAACGCTCTCTCTCTCTCTCTCCCTCTCCTCTTTGCCATCTTCTATCCATTTTTTTCTTCTTGCTTTCGTTCTCTTCCCTCTTTCGTTTCAACTCGCTTGTCTTTAACCCTCGATGCTACTCTCTATCTCTATCTTTATCTCTCTCTCTCTCTCTTTCTCCTTCCCTCGATTTTCTTCCTCGGTGTCTGTTTCCTTAGATTTCATGGCGAGGAACAGCGCAAGGACGTGACGCCGCTGCGTCGACGTTTCTTAACTTTCATTACAACAGAGAATGTCGTGACATTAACCTCTTTTGAAATCGAGTACCATCTGTATATAGGCCGGATGTATCACAAAACATGCGCGTATGCTTCAGTTCGAAGTTTCTCTTTGTTCGAATACCGATACGTTGGAGTTCTTTGAACTGAGAAATTTTTTATAGATTTATGGGCCCTTTTCGGATAAATAATTTTATCAGTTTACGGGAAAATTTCTGTCGCTTCTTAAGGCCCCTTCTTTCGTAATTTATAGTTCTCGTTCATAAGTAGACTACGGATTTTTATGGAAATTCATATTTTTGCGAATATATTTGAAGAAGTAAGAGCTCGATAGAAAATTCTTTCACCTGTCAAATGTCATAGAAAGCGCTATACTTTAAATACTTTAAATACACACAGGCATTTATGATAATTTGAATTATATATTGGTTTCGTCTGTATACAAGTTTACTCATAAATTATTTATATTTACCTAATTATCAATTGTGAAATTATTTCACGAAATTATCGTTCTGCTGTATTTAGATTGTAAATACACAGATATATATGTATATATATATATCGATGTGATTATATTAAATGTTATTTGTCGCTTCCTCGTATTTTTCTGATTATCAACAAAGGAGTTTATAGCAGTAATATTTCACCGTGATTTGTTCGTTCGCTCGAAATTTACGATTATAAATATTTTACAGAATACTATTATCGGTGGATCGATATTAAAAATACAATTCAGCACGGTACATGTGCTCAAAATTACCATACGTTAATTACGCGTGTCTTTGTACGAACGTACTCGCTTGGTGAAAATATTGAATCTGCTGCGTACAAGTGTTATGTGTTGCAAATTCATCTTGCTTACGCGAGGAGAGCAAATACATAAATAAAAAATCGACGCTCTTCTCCAGGATCACAGGGAAAAGCAAATTGAACGTAGAGAGAATATTCTATCAGACAAATTATATTATTTTCGCGAAAAATACGTATTATACGTATTTACGAAAATATATCGGATTAATATGTATATTCGTATTGCGATTACTTTTCATATTCGTATCGCGACACGCTAAGGACGAAGTTTCCAAGTTGCCACTTCTTGCAAATACGAACAAATTCAACGCAATCGCTGAACGATACATTTTCGTTTAAAAACATTTGACGTAAAACATTTTGATAATATTTTGTTTGTAAAAATAATTTACTTTTCTACTATTCTCGAATTCTCTCATTAAGGTATCTTTGTTAGTTCCGAATGTCTCTGTTTAATTGCAACGACGGTTGAACGATCAAAGTAAAAATTAATATATCGCACAATCATTTATTCCAATAAAATATTGAGGCATTTTTCCAGAAGAGACCTTTGTTTTTTTCTTGTTCAGCGTGCGATCGATATCGTTACAATGCTGTCTGTTTTATTTCGCTTTCAAAAGCGAATTCTAGCCGTGGTTCGTTAGTTCAGCGCTTAAACACTAACTAAACAAACTCGACTCTACAACGACCGATAACTTGGCGAAAATCATTTGGCTGTCGCTGTATGTTACATATAAACGTTTTACCGCGAGTTCGCTCCCTGCTTCATTCCTTATTGACTGTTTAACATCTTTAAGGGAATGCTTTGTTAAGGTCGGAGTCTTCTATTTTCTAGTTGTATTCGTTCGTTCGAAACATGTTAATCTTTTGTGACGATGACGAGTCTTTTGAGATGAAACGAACACGATGAAGTTACACGAGTCAAAAACATGCGTTTTTTGTTTTTAATTGCAACGAGCCGTTTCGTTAAACATAGTAACGCGTTACTTCGTTAACGAAATTCGTCTGTAAGGAGAATAATACTCGTAAAACAGGATAAACTGTTGTATTTTTTCTTCTATTTTTAGTTTATAACCCTAAGGAACCATAAAGAATTTCCTCCTAGTCATAACTCGAAAAACACGTTTGTGTCACGTTTCTAACAAAGGTGCGGTACGTGCCCAATATTCCTCGAGATATTAATTCTTTTGGGAGAAATTTTACCTTCGTAAAACTTAATTAAATAATCACGATAAAAACTTTTATTCTAAATTTTTCAACGCACCGTACTATTTGGTTCGGCGCCTGTGAACAAGATTGTCTTGCTCGTAGTAACGACGTAATGTTATGTATAAAACGAATGGTCGTAGAAGATGGCCGAATTCTGTCGATGCAAAAACATTAAACTCGATGGTATTGTTTTGTTTATGACGTCGAGGAAAAACGATTTAAGGAAAGTTGGCTCAGCTTGTAAAATCGTTTATCAAGATTTCCTTTCCACGATGACATCGACATTCTTTGCACGATTTCCCACGATTTCCACGAAGCTCCCAATCGATGGCAAACTGCAGTAATAGTTTCCAGTACAAGAGAAGTGCTCTGTGCCCTTAAACTTACCCCCATCCATGCCTATCATCGGCTATTACGAGAATTCTGTTAGCTGGAAAGTTTCGAAGTGGTAATTCCCAAATGTGCAATTATTCGTCACATTGACTATCAACCCGTGTTTCGTGCTCCTTCGGATTCGTTTGAATTTGTGCATTTTGTATGAATTATATCGCGATAAAATTACCTAGTCTCTTGTTATCGAAGAAGAATTTTTGCTTGCTAGCAAAGTTTGGATAGAAGTCTCGTACGATAAAAACATTCGTCACTGGAATACTTGATTCGATATCCATTGAATCAGATATCCGTTTCTTCGTTTCATTTCTACGCTATTCGATATCTTTTGAACATCTACTTCTTTATTTTCTCTATCGATATTTACTTTTTGATTTTCGCTTAACCAAAAAATTTAGTCGAAGTGGTAACGGTCTTAGGTATCAACTTGTATTGGCAATAGTCGTCGGAAGAAAAGGAAGGAAATCTTGCGATTGAACGATCTTTCGCTGTTGTTATAACTTTTCGCAGTAACCTTATAATTTCTATTGCCGATTTTCACTGGTTGTTACATATGACGTTCAGGTTCTTAAGCTATTAGCATGTTCTATAGTACATCTACCGGCAGACTATCATCGGCTAATGTATTCAACGCCAGTTTTCTTGGGCATAAACGTATTTCGTTGTCGCAGAGGTGCAAATCATAACTAATACGACACTTACTTGTACGTGAATTATGTACTTGTACTCAGTGGCCTGACTGTAATTTCGCGAGGATAATACGAGCTATGGCCCAGTAAGATTTGAATATCCGCAAGTTCGCAGTAACCAGCAGTGATATCGATCCTAGGTTAAGGGACCGCTGTGCACGCGATCGAATTCTGTAACGCGATTCGCTGTCAAACCTGGTCTCTCCTATCAATTTGTGCCCGGTATAATTCATTCAGATTGTAAATTAACATGAAAGTCAAACATATTGCGAAGTCATATTAGATGACGATGACTCGGGATTTTTGGCAGTTTTCTACAGAAATTCCATTATTTCGCATTTACCGTCAAAGTGTATTTTATGATATTTACAACGTACAATTAATCATAATGATTAATTGTTTCCCATGTGATGTGATTTTCAGTGCATATTCAGTGCATATTCAGTGCATATTCAGTGCATATTCAGTGCATATTCAGTGCATACGTAATACGGATAATACGTTTGATTCTAAATTTCATTTAAATTGAATACGATAATAAAAAAGGAAAGTTAACGACACGAACGGTAGTACAACTTATTAAAGCTACCTCGTATAAAATATCCTATGTATAATTTCTATTAAGAAGCTTTGCTTTGTATTATCGGTCGAGAGAGAATTAAGGCACATTTGTCAGAAACGGTTTTTCATCCGTGGTGTATAATTTGAGGCAAAATGACTGCCTGATACGATAGAATTTCATCGCTTTATCGGTTATCTTAGCGAACAAATACCGTTTCGAGGTTTCTTATTTCGCGTTGCTGATTTGTTGTATAACTCGATACCAACAATTTTTCTTTCTAAATATAGAACATCGCATGATACACCTACGACCTTATAATAGCTTGCTTTTCAGTATTTGTAAGCTTTCACTCTGTCTGACCGAATCTCCGTAAGACCTGAACAGTTTGCATCGTGCATTGCATTTTTAGCAAATACTAATATTAATAACAATGTTAATTAATACTTTTATGAATTTGTTCGTATTTAAGTAGTACGCGATGCAACGATACGCGAAAAAGCATGAAATTTGAAAATTATATATCGATCGTCTTTATCGTAAATTACTTTTATCGATTACCTTTAGTGAAAGTCATTCGCGTATTAAATATTAATCTATTTTTTACCAGTTGCTACATCGATGTTGCTTGTTTCCCGCATTTTCCATTGTGTACAGCGTTTTTTACCCGTTCTCTGTATAACTTTTACGGGAAGATGAGTAACCTGAAGATCAGTGCTTGGCGACTTTGTGTAACAGAGACCCGGTCGTTTCGTTTATCTTTTCCCTTAAAATCTGGACAAAAGCGAAAGAAATATCGCGTACTTCGCTTTGCTCAAGCAGGCGCCTAACATTTACTCGTCTTATGTTTCTCGCAAAAGTAATATTCTTTTGATCGATTCGTTTCTATATTATACGACGAAAACTATTTTGGTAAACGTTTCTCGAGAAAATGAATATCACAAAAAGAAACTGAAAGAATCACGTGGTAAAACATTTGTTTTGCTAAATTCTATTCGTTAAATACCCGTTGTAAATTAACACGTTAAACGCATGAGAAAATACATTTTGAAAACAGTTATTTTTAACACGAAAAATACAATTTTAGATTATGACGATGCATTTAATTCGGGAAATATTAATTACGTATTATGCGTATAGTTCAATACTTTGACCGCAGTCAGTATGGTAGTTAGCGTCCAGATATAACTCGTTGCAGAAGGCAAGAACGATGCGATGTTACTCCTGAAATTTCAGACGATTTTAATAGGTAGAAAATAACACCACACATCTGCCTACTGTCTACCATACGACAGCCGCTTTATATTCTTACGTTGCGACGTTTTCGTGATCGCTTAGTTCACTACCTGGCTGAAAGAACATTGTTTTCTCGTAACCAACATTTCTTCTAAATTAATTAAAAGAATGCTGTTGATTTTTATCTAGTAAAACGAATCGTAATATTTAATAATACGACTTTTCTACCACACGCAATTCCGATTTGAAAATTACTCGATAAGTATAGATGAAAAGCAAATAATTAATTCGTCGTAATTTAATTAAAGTCTTGTTTAACTAAGGAGTACATACTGCTTAAGACAGAACCCGGAATATGATATAACTAATTAAGGAATCATAGCGACAGGACTCGAAAAAGGTAAACTTTAGAGGGGAGATGTTTTGAAATTTACAAAGAAATCTTGGCGAGTCGTTTCAACGATATTACGAGGCAGTACAACGAAAGGAGTACAACCTACCACTGCTTGTAGCGTCACGAAACAACCGAAGACTAGCCAGTCTGTTGTGAGACTAAGGCCAGGTTGGTAACGTTATAAGTACTATTATAATTTTGCTCTCTGACGCAAAACTGATGGGATTGTAAATATACCATTTTACACGATTGATAAAAGGGAAAACACAATGCGTGGACCTTCTCTATTCGATAGAAACAAATTTCACATTTTTTGAATAGTGTCACTATCGAAGCAAAGCGAATCAACGATTTGCGAATCTAGAGAATTCCAGGAATAAACGAATATTTAAATAGCAGGGAAACGCGGCGAATAAACGACGAAATATAAATTAAAAGGAATAAGTTTGAACACAGTGGTCAAAGTATCAGTGAAATTCCGGCAACAGGTTTGCTTTTATTCGAAACATTTAGCTTTTGCCAAACGTCGAATCGGTAGATACGCATTTTTGAGTAAAAATATTTCTGGAACGAAATTCTTTACGTTCTTCTTTTTCCGCATTGTTTCCACGTTTATGCTTTTTCCTCTTTTTGTTGACGATGGAGAATATTTGAAATATTTAACTCGGCTCGTTCGAACGATTCCACGTCCACTTGGAACTATCCAACTTCATTTTCATTTGGAAGAATTAAAACGATACGAAATCCGAACGAGATACAACGGCGAATTAAAACCTGCGTACATTGCGCGATGCGTTATAATTAATGACGTTTGGAAACAGCCTCGGGATTCATTATTGTTGATTCTTCGTAGCCAGTGATTCGGCTTCTGACAGAGTAATGCAAAGTAGACGAGAAAACCGAATTAATCATTCGTATCGGCGCTTCGGGGCGTTTCTGTTTATCGCATCGTTTTTTTTTCCACCTGATCGAGTTAATTATATCACGATCGGAAGCGGGACCGGTTCCGATCCATGTCGATACTTTATTTGTTCGTGGCTGCTCGTTAGAATTTTCGTCGTATTTGTAAGCTGAATATCGTTATCGTTAACGCGAACCGCCTTCCGCGCCGCTTGCTTCGTTTGGAGCTTATTTGTTAAAAGTGTAAACGCCCTACGAATATTTATAAATGCGAATCGATATACAAAGATGACAGGAAAGTACATTTAACGATAAGTACATTTTCGTCGATCTTAACGTCGCTTTGCCATCGAAAAGGAGGATTTTTCGATACAAAATAGCAGAAAATCAGCGAGTCTTAAATATCAGAAAGATGAAAATTTGAAAGTTTTTTTCGAATCAGTTAATGAATCCTGGAGTAGTTATTTGCGGCGACGAGCTAAATGTTTCGAACGTGATATTTAGCGTACTTGTTTTACGGGATTTGGTAATATCGATGGTTACGAGCCACGATTGCTAGTTGAAGATCATAATATGTGGATTATTGGATTATTATCGTTTGTAAAAACGTACAAACACAACTAATTAATAATTCTAACCAGGAATGTCCGATGTAATAAAGTTTGATTAGGTGAAAATAACGCGAGGAAGCGCGTCACTCATTGTCGGATAACGCGGTTATCTGTACTATTTTCCGAAGATGAATATTTCCGATAATGACACGTACGGTAAAGAGAAAATAGAACAAACAACGTGTAATTCATCGGTGATGGTAAGCAGAGGCTCGTCGAGTGATTTCAGCATGTGCTCGGTGAACGGGAGAATAATTCATAGATGAAACGCGGATCCTTGTGCGGTTGGTATAAAATATGTGCCGCTGGTATTGAAGCCACAACTTGGCGGGTTTATATGCACGACGTAGGGTATACATAACTCTATGTGGCTTGATCGAAAAAGAAAGAGGACGGCGAAGAGAGAGAAAAAGCAGCTAGCGAAAGATGCGAGGAAAGACATAAAATTTTATTCTCTTACAAACGTGGATAAACTGACAACGGACGACGGACAGTTTCCTAGATCATGAGACGACTGTATCGAGCGTAAGCTTTCCTCTCGCAATCATTCGAATATAGCATCGATGTGTTTCTCTCGAGTGAATACGCAGTGTTACGAAGAGTTATGGTGAATTTTAAATGGTTCTCTTGCCGAGATTATTAACGACTCGGTACGACGACGAGTATGATTTCCGAAATGTTGCCTGGACGCGATTTTAACAACAATAAGCGTAGAAAATATGAAGAAAAAGTAGAATGTACTAAATTAACATTTGCATCTTCGAACGAAAACATGTTCAGGATTTATTTTACACGAAATAACACTTTCTTTTTTATATTCTATTTTTACCTCATAATTTTGTTTAATCTAGATGCATAATTAATTAACTGTGTTATTTATTGTTATCGTTATAATTATTATAAAAGAATGCACGTGTCTATATGATAGAGTTTACCATATCATTTCCTACAATTAATTTTCATTTATATTCTGTAACGCAATTCATTTTGGAGCGATTATAGTATAATTAACATAAACGATCTAGATGCACATATTTTCTCCTGCATTGTTCTAGATAAACTTATCGTTCGAACTATACAATTTTATTGTAGACGAGATACGACAAAAGTTATCACAAGATGAGATAAGATGAGATACACGCATAAAAGTAACAAATACAATATCCGACGATGCCTTGATTAAAGTAATTAAAAATTCGCATGATCGCTGTTGGAATAAAACAAAGTTATCGCCTAACTCGTCAAAGATCGTATTTTTTATCGACTTTCCACAGGAACTTAAGACACTGGTTTGCAAACTTTAAACGATGTAACGTTGTAAGAAATTGTAGAACTGAAAAAAAGTATCTTAGGTGAAAAACGCACGCAGGATAAAGTGATATTCTATGCGCGATAAAACAAGATGAGCATAAATTTGTCGGTGAATTTGCACGAGGAGGCTGAGTCCAGGCAGGCGGTAGGACTTAGCGATAAATTTTTATGAACTTTGTAGAAAGGTATTGATTTACTTCCTCGTCCAGTTCGTTTTATAATTGAACGAGAAAGAAGGAATGTGAGATTATTCAAAAGAAAAGAAACCGTTTCATCTCAATGTAGATTATTACAATTCAAGTTTTGTATGCTTATCGTCAATTGAGTCGTTATTTTATTTATCGTTCGTCATATTCTCGCAACCACGTCAATCCGCTAACTTACGCTCTTTTATGCTTTACTTGCATTCGTATCCTTCCTTAACCACTATCTTCAGAGAGAAGATGATTTTTAGAAATTTTCTAAAAATGGATAGCCAGTTTTCACGTTTCGCATCGCATCGTAGGAAACCTGTCAAGACTGTAACAAATAATATAATATAAAGGTTAACGCAAAATGCTCGTCGAAAGGTTTAAACGATCGGAGAATATTTTAATATGTTATCAAGTTTCGTTGTGGATAATATTAATTATAATTTCTTAAATTTGTATTATCCAGATGTTGCGGTTGGAAGCAAGTTTTCGAAGCATTTTCACGCAGGTCTTCGTTTATTCTTAAGGCTAAGAATTTGTTTAAAAAGTCACAGGAAATAACGAACGATCGACGTTATACGAAAGTTTGTCAAATATCATTGAAAACGAGGTATTAGTAGTTTGGAATTCAAATTCAGAAAATCACTTTTCGGTGACAATCGAGAATCTCTGAAAGTGCAAACTTTTACGGCTATTGTTTCACTTTTCGCTTCTAAACTTACGTACATTCTGCTTAGCAACTTTGATAACGGTGGATAAGAACGAAGAGGGTAGACGGGTTAAATGATCTTGTTCTACGTGTATCGCGGTACTCGTTATAATCTTACCAGGTAAAATTTACTCGTCGTTAAAAATTTTATAAGTATCTATGATGAAAAGTGTATAGACTCGGTATAGAGCAGTAGAATGGATTACGAATTCAAGTAAATTTTAGCTTCGAATAAGTTAAAAGAACTTTTATCAGTGAATTTTTCCCTCCAGCTGTTTGCAGTGCAGTGAAACAACGAGGTGTCCGTTATCGTTACGCGAATATCATTAATCAACATATACGTAATCTTAAAGACGTTTAAAGTATCAAAAATTCCCTGCTTTCGTGAATTATTGTAAAAGATAAAAACTAAAAATTTTCTCATTTGTACCCTGAACTTTTCACTTGTCCCTTTAAATACAAGAGAGAAATAATTTTCACCCTTCATCTTTCTATTCGGTAGTATTTTATTGGATACTGTCAGAGAATTAAAAACATCATCATCGATTGAAAATACACGAAACATACAACTTGTACAAGTTAGTTAAAAAAAGCGGTATTCTTTGTATAAAAAGTACGTGACATTTACATACGTGCATTCCCCTTCGCAAGTATTTGAATATCTACAGCTTCCTAGTTTAGATCCTATATAAAAAATTTAAATTCGCGTTATATAATCGTTAATAGTAATAATAATAATTTTATTATGTCATGTTGATCAGATCGCCACTATAACGTCGAATACGACTTCATTATGGTCTAACGTTCCAATCGAAATAATAATTGTCAAAAGTTTTAACAATTTCGTAATAATATTTCGAGTTATTTAAGTTTCTGTTGGAGATCTAATACACGTGAAGGGGGATGTATATATCATTATTATTCGTCAAACATACAGATACAAGTGTTTTCTAACGTAAACAACAATCGGTTTTACGTTTTAGCGAGAACTCTCGCTACCTATGATGATTCGATGTTAACGAATCCAGCTCGATAGCAACCGTTTCACCTCCCATTAACGAACTTTTGCAGTTTCTGCTTTTAAGCCATTCCGATAGCGAAGGAGGCACAGCGAGGTAGAAGTTATAGGGGTGAACTAAGGGAGGTAATCGTGCCAAACCGCATCTGCTAATACAACCAGTGCATCGACTAAGCGATTCCGCTAATCTATACTGTCCGCTCTGATAACATGTAGAAGGTAAAGCAATCACGTACCCTCAACCTAGTAACTCTGCCTCTCTGATCATTTTCCTCGGAGCGATAATTTTTCCAGATTTAAAAGATTATCGACTTGCAGGGACTTGCAAAGATCCTAAGGATTATTTTATAGAGATTATGTTAGGTTACCGTTATCCGACGTCATCATTTTCCCGTCATTTCCTTTCCGTCTTGTTACACGTTTATTATTTTAAAAAGTGCTAGGTCGCAACGAACATAAAATCATGTTTCGCGAATTATGTTTCTTTTTTAAACTACTAAAATTTCTTTTGTATATTTCCTTTTTTTTTCAATATTGTTCGTTAGATACGTAACGATTGCGTAGAAAAGAAGTACGAAGGCTCTGATAGATTGATTAAAAAAGCGATAATGCTCGATAGCTGATTAAAATTATCGATTTAATGACCTTTGATATACGAGATTCTATATCATATCGCCATTGAATGAGAAAAATCAACTTTCGTTTGTTCGCTAATGAACTTCAATTTTTCGTTAATTCGAAACGCGTTTCATTCAATTATTCGTTCATCTCTACTCCTGCAAGATAATAAAGTTGAAGAATAGATCGAAAAGCATTGAAAAACTTTATAAAGGTAACAGATACTTATTTCAACGGAATGAATTCGATTGAGAGTAAAAATGATTTATATAAAACTAGAAATCAATAATATCTTTTCGTGAAAAATTGTCCTTTTGTTCCAATTATGGTTTGGAAATTTATTTTACCTTTCTAAACGTTAACGACTCTAAGAAGCTCGAAATATACATACATGCAACTGTATATGTTGCAACGTATATGTGTACTGTAAAAAGCAGTCGGTAGAGAGACTTTATTAAAAATGAAAGAAAAAAGAAAAATGTTTAATCCAATAATTACGATTATTAGTATGAATAGCCTTTTCCTTTGGTCCTTTGAGCGAAAGTAGGTCGCCTTTGATTACTTTGCTCCAAAGTTTATATCCGCTACACGTCGCTGCGACAATAAACAAGAACAGTTAATGAAGAAGCTGTTTTGAAAATTCGTAGAGCGATTCTTCGCGCCAGTATACGATAGTATAAATACTTAAGTTGAAGCTGATGGAACTGGATGTTACTTAGGCAACGATGGGGAACGAAGGCTCGAGAGGATGAGGAAACCTCATCTTGTGAATCCTTCATATCTTGTGATAAATATAATTTTGTATCATTTATCGTGGGTCGCAAAGCCCGGGTGAAAGTGGCTTGATTATGTTTGCTTTGCAACCAAAATGAGATGCACCTTTCAAAGGGCGAACGCTCCTTCTAGTTTTATTGCTGTCTTTCTTTGCCAGTCTTATTTAAACGATATACTTGCAAATCAGAGATTGCAGCTCATCTATCTGTGCAGTTTTGTTTGACTATGGCGAAAACTTGCGAAACACAGAATAGCTTCGATGGAATAATTTCCCTCTTCCCTTTTCCTCTGTCATTAGAAAACCGCAGATACATTGATATAGTAGAATCTCGGTTATTCGAGTTAATCGGAGATATAGATACTAAATAACAGAATGGTTACTTTCCTCATGTTCGTCTTCGTGTATGAATTTCAAAGAAGAAGACAAATATTAATAACAGCGATACGAATAACGCAATTAAACGGTTCCAAATCTTTATACAGCTGCTAAGTCACACAACCTTTTTAACAGATTTAATTCGATCAGGTTATACTGCTTTTACGCCTTGTTATATTCGTGTTTCAATTGTTCGTTATTCGAAGCACGCGTAACATTATTATGATGGTGAATTGCAGAAGAATCATCACCTTGAAACCATTCTATCACGTCGTGTCGGTTTTATTACAAGCACCATCGAATCCTATATTGTATATCCTGTGTGCAATGCAGAAAAAAAATGTCTTCTACATCTGTCGTAATATAATCTGCCACTTCGTCCTATATAGTATCTGCAAAGTAGTTCACTAGTTCACTTTTTTCGTAGTACCATATATTTAACAGCCAGCCAACTATATGCCGCCATATAACAGCAATCGTTTTAATTGCTTGTAAAGTTGTATCACCTTCCCGCCAGTAGTCTCGTTGATCGTTAGCAGAAATTGTTGGAGAGGAGCGAAGTTTTTACATGCGAAACGTGTTCGGATAATGGAACGTTTGGATAACAGAACGTTCGGATCATAGAGAAATCGGATAATCGGTTCTACCGTATCTCTTTTAATAGTGATATACACGTAGGCATTTTTACTTTTATTTTTACTTTTTCTTACTTCGTTAACTTGTATTCGCGCAGAAGCCCTATTTGGTAATTAGTTTTTTATATCTCTTGCTCTCTTTGTTCCGCGATAGAGCGACGGCAAAAATACGACATGGACAATAATTTAATGATATAACATTTATTTATTCGACTTCTATAGAAATAACGTTTAACGTCAAACGATAGATTAAAGTAAACGTATTATATTAAATACACGGTGAAAGATATTAAAGTGTGAAAAGTAAGAAACGAGATAAAAGTTTGAAAAGAATAAAGTGTAATAATAAATATTCGCGTAGAAATAAATTATTCGAGTTAAAAAAATTCAATAACAATAAATTACTTGCGTTGTCGAAGAAGAGCAAACGTAGCGGACAAATATAAAGGAAAGAGATTTTTTAATCAATTGTTTCATTCGTTTCGATATACTTACAAAAAGAATCATTTATCATTTACAATTACAAATAGTTTTCGATTTCGATATGAAAGCAATTTCAGATTAAATATTTATTTTCGCCATTCTTCTGAATATTTCAAAAAATTAATCGTTGCGAAACTAATCGCACCGGTGACATTTTTAATTAGTTGTTTAATTGAAATTTCGTGTATCGATAATACAAGTTGTTCCTGTTTCAACCTCGTACTAATGTACTTCCTTTCTACCAACGACTGACAGAAATATCAGAAAATCAAGAAATATGGATTTATCGTGTTGACCTCGCATACTCTTCAAACGAAATAGTAAATAAAATAGTAACCATTTTCCGATTATCAAAGCACGATATTTTCAAAAGAGTTAGATATTGCATAAATAAGTGGAAACGCAGCTAACAAAAATTAAAAATATAAATTCTTTATTACTTTATTTGAGAAGTTGCTTTGAGAGTGATCGAGAGTGATCGTGAAGAAACGATGTGATCTATTTTTCAAGAGACAAACTGAAACTGAGTTGCCGACTTGTACTTATCGCGTTGCAGTTTCGCCCTATGAATCACATATACACGTAAGTACTTTCTGTGATGAGAACCGAGTATCGATCATTGTGATATCGTGGCCAAATTTAGATAACCGATGCTGAGACTGATTCGCGAAATAACGAGGCAGCAATGGAAGTGTATCGGAAAATAGAGAAAATTTCATGAGCATTTTATCGAAGATAAAAAGCTCGTAATAACTAAAAATAAAGAATGGAAAGAGAACTGCGAAAGAGATGAAAAAGAGGCAACTGGATTTAGTAAGAATCAATCGGATATTTGTCTTCTTACCCGGACCTGTCTGTTAAATATCACACACAAGAGTCCACTAGAGAGAGCCCAAAGGTGACTATGTGAATTTGCATACGTTGGAAAGTTGTGGCTAGAACTCTCCATGGCTCGGTTCGGTGATTTCGCGGGTTATCTCCTTCGAGGGGTGAAATATACACAGACGTATGCATACGAGTGTGTACGCTATGTATCTTGATTCGTATATAGCGAGGTGGTCCGAAAGGATCAAGCCTGACCATTCACAGCTAGTTCATCTTTACACCTTCGCGTTGAAACGTCGCGAAGACGATGATTGGATCAGTTTTACTCTTGGATCAGAATCCTCTTGGGATAAACAGAATGTCGATTTCAAATCAACAGCATCCCCATCGTTTCCATCGTTATCCCGAGAGTAGAATACAACGTACCATATGATATGGAAGGGAAAACGTGGTGTCAGTTTGCATGTTAAAGCGGAGAAAACCCTTGGCTCCTTCCCTTATTAAATCGTTCTATATGTATTCGACTTATCGTCGAGGAACTCTTTTTCCTTTTCCTTGGTCTCTTATTCTTCGTTATCCCTACCGACGATCACGGATGATTCAGTCCGGTATTTTAGATTTGAAATAGCCCCCAGGGATATCCGATGGATTTTCTTCTGGCTATCTTCCTCGGCTTCGTCAGATTCAATTTCAACGATCGAGAAGTTCCTGGAGACCAGGCTTGTATAAGGTATTTCGTTCCACTTTTTTCCCTTCCCTGTTCTTCACCGTTCTTTTTCCTATTCGTTTGTCTTAATCAGTTGAACGTAATGGCGTGGCTGAATCGTGTTTTTAAAGTTTTAGTGGAAATTCGTGGTCAGGGACGTCGGCGTTAAGTTTCGCTGGAATCCTTTCTTCTTCGAGTATACACCGAAGGTACATAGGGAAAAATTCTTCGAAAATAAAAGTTTCCGAGTATATTACCTTCCTTTTCTTCACCTTGCAAGTTTGAAGTTAATTGCTCTCTCTCTCTCTCTCTTCCGCTCAAAATTTTTGAGATTATGTTTCTTTTTATCGACTAGAAGGATAAAGAACGTGCTCGGAAAGTCCGTTGGCTTAAAAGGTAGTTGATATCGAAATTTCGACGGATGATTTACGATACGGTTTATTTGTTCGATGTTTTATTTAACTCGTCAAATAACAGGCTGAATATGTATGCGCAGAAAATAGAGAAAAGACGGGAATAGATACAATAAGTACTCGAACCACGAAAACGTTAGAGTACTCTTTCATTCAATTTTGCTCGTTTGCCTTGTCCAATCTCGATTGGACTGCACGGATTCACTTCCATCAGCGATATTATTTCACCAGATCTTCCATTCCTGTGCGCCGTAGCTCTTTCATTCCCAGAAAATACCGTGACTCGGTGTGTTTTAGATATTGTTCCCCGAAACCGGAATAGAAATTATTGAATACCATCGATTGTTGGTGATACTGGAACCACTCTTATGGCATCAGTGTCAAGCTAACAGACAGTAAGTAATCAAAATCAATGAGAGTAGGTTTGGCTGCCACTTTGAAGTTTCTCCTTGCTATCAAGCCACCGATACGTCGATAAGAATATCGTATAGAAAGATTTATCGATGACAAGTCAGTCGTTTTAATTTGAAGAATCTTCCGATTGCTTTAAACCTGCATAGATTAAATATTTTTGATAGATTGCACGCTGATCGAAGCAGCGTTTTCTATATTTTAAATTTAGTTTTTAATCTTAAGATAACTTTTAAGTTTTATTCGTTGATACAAAATATAGGGTGTCGAATTTCAATCGATAAATGAGAATTGCTGGTAAGCTGTATAAAATTCGCCGTATAAAGAAAATGTTCAGACAAAAATGGAATGGTTCCGAGGGGGACGTAATCTGATGTAATTAAATTTTTTTTTTTTTTTTAATGATCACATGGAGGTCATACAAAAGTGTGACCTATGTATTCTTAATTGGAATCGTATAGTATTGAATCCACTAATCGATCTGGATTGACATTCTCTAAAAAAAATTATCGATCTTTTCGTGTCGATAAATGCACGTTTTAGTGGAACGAAATACAATAGATATCGATTTTTCTCTGTAAACTAATTCAATTATTATTCCAGATATATACAAAAGTATCAAAAGATTCAAACACGATATCGGCATCCTTATAAAGTACAGGAACTGTCGAATTATTAGTATTGTTAATAAATGAAGCAACTAAAATTTAAAGAAATGGTATTTCTATACTACAGTCTAAGACCTGCAAAAATTCTAAAATTTAAAGAAGTTTTGCTTCATTTTCGACTTCACGTATTTTTATCATGTTTTAGTTTAATACTCATACCGGAAAGTTCAACCGATTATATCATGAAAAATATTATTTCCATCTCTTGTCTGTAATATAACATTTTAGAATGCTTTCCTTATACTTTGAAGTATTATAAATATTTTTAATAAATTGTAAATTAAACTATGCAGAATTTCACATAAAGATTTTCGTTTATTTATGTATTCGATATAAAAGATGGAAAGAAGTATACCGCTGATTGTATCTGTCATTTATTAGATATTGTTTAGTTATTAATAACATAGAGTTTTAAAGCTCGATGACTTTTCTACGTTTTAAACATTTTTTTATAAACACATGCATATCCAATACGAACATTTACTATACAACCTAGTTAGAAACTCGGCGTAGACTGTTTAGAACACGCAACGAAATTAATTACACTACTATTAACCTTCTGTGCTATTAAAACGTAAACAAGCGTAATAACATATTCGCAGGCCATGAATACGTATGCTTCTTAAACTCGGGTGTTCACAAGTCAACGACGCTGTAATCTTGAAATTTTTGTCGAGTTAGTTTCACAGACGAAGGACTGTTAACCTGAAAATTTTTTCAAAAGTTAACAGTGGCTTAAGTGTCCAGCCGGGGTGTACGTATCATAATTCTAGAGAACGCTAAAAGAAAGAAGGAACGGAAAGGAAGAGAAAAGAAAACGAAGAAGAAAAATACAGGTTTGCCAGGAGAGAAGCAGAGTCGCGACGTGAGGACGGACGTCAGATTCGCGGCTTAAAGATCTTAAAGAAAGATCTTGAAGACAACGTTCGTGGCTTAAGAACTTTTGTCCGTTTACAGATTCTCTAGTGGTAAAAAATTCTCGTTTCATTGGTATCCGATTCAATTGGTATATCAATGCGCGAAATTGGAAAACTCGTTGACATCCAAACGCGGCATTAATCTCTGCTGCAAGTATTAATTATGTGTACGTGTTTCTACTCCATTGGGTGATTTTTTCTTCTTTTTTGTTTTTAGCAAACGATACGAAAAACGATGGAAATTGTTCCGCAGCTTTACGAATTTTTATTTTTTAAATGAAACGAACTAGAGAGTCCCGAATTTTTTTTTTGAAGTAGTATGCTCTCCTCGTTAGTTGATTGACTTATTTCATTACTTTGTATGGAGAATATTCGTATAAAATTTTTAAACATATTTCTCTTTCGTTTTTGATTCTTTTCTGTTATGACAGAAATAACAAGCAAATACTTTACAGCCGACGATGGTGTAATTACTTCTAGATACTAAAATCATAAGATGTAATCGTTATCTCAATTAAACTTTCGAGAGATCAATTTAACGTATCTATCTACTTGAGATAAACAGTTCAAGTAAAAGTTGAGATATTCGAACGACGTTGTAACGAACAAATAATTATGCATATATAATAAGTAAAGTGAACATGTAGTTGGGAACAAAATTATAAAAAAAATTAGTAGTAGATATTTTTTACTACTTTCGATTATTATAAGCACTAAGAAAAAAATTATACTTTGACGTGTTGTTACGCTGAATTATAGTTTACTGTGCTGAAGCTTTTAAGGATATCGAAACGTGAAATTAACTATATTCCAACGATGTTTGATATCTTATTCGATCCATGTAAAATCCAATATATACGTAGATAAATCTGAACGAATGAATTCCACATCTTTCAGACTATAAGCTGATAATAAAAAGCAAATTATCACGATCGCCTTCTGGTCCTTGCAATCGAATAAGAGATCGTTAGCCGTAAAGTAGCAGACACAATCGACGTAATTCTATTTAATTGTTGATTATCGAAAGGGTACTTATGACGTTTGCATTAAACATGGCCGCAGCTAAAGTTGCCACAAAGCAAATTATTAAAGGTTAACTGGGATTCCCATGCAAAAAGCTAACATCAATTTTATCCTTAGCTTATACCAATCGTTACGCCGGGGGCTTTCCGATTGGATCGACTATTTACACAATTATGGCATAATTGTTATCCACAGTTTTATTTGATTTGCGCGAGCCAACGAAGATGAATCGATAAATCATCCCCCTCCCCCCCTCCCCCCTCCCCCCGTCCAACACACGACCACTTTGCCATGCACTGCCACCCCTCTCCTTTTATTCGATTGCGTGTACGGTTCGCAACGTCAGTAATTCGGAAAATATTTTACGTGTCGCAGCAGCCTGATAATTGACAGTTGAACCGTTGATTGTCTGACAAGAATACATTATCAAAAGATTGAATGAAAATAAACGTCCAGTTCCGTGCTTCTGTTGGTCTGCACCTGTGCGTAATATTTAAATGTGTGCGGCGAGCGGTGTGCGGTGTGCGGTACACAGACTGCGGTCAGGAATTACCGTTTGCAATCAACGCGTCACGAGTTACAACGATTCAAAAATTCCCCTGAAACAAAAACGTACGAGAGGGACTATTGGTCGATTTGCTTGAATGGTATTGCCGTTCAATTGTGAATGGGAAAAGGGAGATTGGTTTTTAGTCATTTTCAATTTTCAGATGTCAGTAGGTTAATTTTCCGCATACGAAGATGATTTTTCGAAAAATTTCTTTATTAAGAAGCTAAATACTTTTTAAGCTTTTTACTGTAAAATAATAGAACTCGTGAAAATATATCACGAAATTTAAGTAGTTTTTCATTCTAACTTCGAGATAGCTTTAATCGCAAAATAATTTGGGATATATCGTATTACAGTATGGAGAGAAAAATTGAAAACGGAATAATTTTTAAGGAACAAGTTGTGGGAAAAGCAAGTCGATATAATACCGAGGCATTTTTCTGGAAGAACAAGATCTCGTACAAGCAAATTTTATTTTATATTTTTCCTTTACGTTTATTTAATCATTTATTTAAAAAATCCGCTTCGGCGATATATATCTATATCCCTTGGAGATTAAGTGATTTCTTTACAAAATATTTTCACGCAAAACGTATCATTTATAATTTTTTATAAGTTACAATGATCAAATTTAACGGTCTGTCTAGTAAACGAAGAGAAGTAACTTGAAACGGTAATACAAGTACTATGCAATTCAGACCGATAATAATATCATAGTAATTAGTAATTGTCACGCGATAATAATGTTAGGTGTAAGGATATATAAGTATATGAAAGAATTTTCTGGCTTCCATTAAGCGTCTAATTTACGCTTATTTACTCTGCTTTAATATTCGTGAGTGGAATAACGCAAATAATTAAATCAGCCAAAGTACGAAAGATCAAGCGTGGGCAGACTGTAGAGTTTAAATTAATTTGTGTTTGAATTAATTATCTAAAGTGCTGCATTGTTAAATACGACGTGTATTTTTAATAATACATTGATGAAATGTTGTATGATGTTTAAACGAATCGTTTAAATCTTTTTATTCATAGATATTATAAAGGAACACGAAGATTATAACTTCCGCCGATGGCAATACAGTTTGTAAATATTAGTATTTGATTAGCCAAATTTGGATACATTTCCATCAGTTGAATTAACAAGTTTCGTTGTTTCATACTTCATGTAGAATTTCAATGTTACACGAATCGAATAAATTGACGTGTTTCTATCTTTCGTTTTAAAAGAAGTCGAACCCTCGTCGGATTTTCAGAGAACATCAAATAAATTATACAAATAAATTATTTGGTACGTAGTTTTACGACTGGGTACCGCTATAACGCTTAAAATTTTATAATCGAATCCTACGTTTCTTTCCTTCTAAGATCACGGGAAAAGATTTAATTAGGGAATATGGTAATAATAATACGTTTTCTTTAACGACGTCGTAGTGTCGGACGCATCACGGGTAGAACCTTTAGAATTAGGTACGCAAACGAAAAAAGTCTGGGGAATCGAAAAATAGGAGAAAGACGAATAGAAATGCGTAACTAGATGTAATTGAATGAATATATTTGCGCGTGGAATTACACAAACCGCATATCCATTTGCATATCTGCAGTCACGTCCTGCAACATTTCCATTTGTATTTCAAACTTCTCTTTATCAAGCAAATTTAGATAACTAATGTTCGGGTCGGTAGCTAATTGTAAAATGAAGAACGTGGGGATTTCGATATATTTTCAACATTATCGACCATTATTACGAGCATGGTTATTTTGTTTCACACGAGCACGTGCCACGATATTCATCGAATTAACAATGTCCAGGTGAAATTGTTGCAAATTCGTATGAGATAATCTCCAAATAGGAAATATCAATTTACTTTACATTAGCGGAAAAAATATTTCAAATAAGTTTCAGATGTATACGAAGATACGAGAAGAATCATCTTATATTTGTATAGTTTTTCATGTAATAGTTCTTTAAGACGAAGCTTTTAACCACGAGCGTCTTCATTCGACGAGCAATGTCGTTTCCTTTCTCTTTGCTCGTCGTGAAAAGCTCGCAAAGATATATTGTCGAAAAACGAAGTTTAATTTTTCGAGGTAGTGGAAAATCGGTCACCGATTTCGTAATTTCGAGTACATCGACGTGGCTCGATTTAAGCGGTCCACCCCCACCCTGCTCGTCCCTCGCTCCGTCCTTTTTCTTTCACCCAGTCACCTTTGCATTCCCCAATTCTCGCGTGGTATAAAGCCGTAATGTCGACTTCGGAAAGGTAATGTCTACCCTGTGTACATTGTACAATGCATACACAGACTGCATTCTCGCGTTCCACTTCTTGCGTCCTTCCTTCGCTGTTCCTGCGAACCTAACTTGTACATACACTGTCAACTACACGAATACGTATTCTTCTTCCTCGTGTGTATAGCGCATCGAAATATCGAACTGGTATTTCGGTAACCGGCTGTTACGGGAGAGATTTTCCGAGTCCATTACGATATGTCTCTCTTGTACTTAAGGCAGATTAGCGTTACGTTTATTCCTTTCTACGTAAGTTTTATCGTAATTTCTCCAATAACAGCGAGGATTATTATCTTTTTGCGATTTCGCTTGAAGGTGAAGTTAGATTTTGTTATATCGTAGTGAAATTTACATTTTTCTGATTTGTTCTACATATTTGTGTTATATCTAACGGAAGGTTCTTTTTACGGTTAAAGTTTAATGAAATAAACCTACTTGTTCGATCTAAATCTTTGCGTTTCTTCGGTTATGTCGCGTTTTAATAATGAGAAGATTCTGTGCTAATTATAAGTCGAATGTATGTCACAGGAAAAATTAAATCTCGAAGATAAGATTTCAAGTGAAAAAACTATTCTTTCTTTTCTTATTCTTTACTTTTGCACGTTGAATAAGCTTTTCTATCCGATTGTGTAATTCGTCTCAAGACTCTCTTTGTATGTTAATGTGACAACAATAACGATCGAATTATCGGAAACTGGAAATATTCGATCCAACGAAACATATAACCCAATCTCAAGTTACATCGCTACACTATTTTCAGTTGGCCGATGTACACTGTTCATCCGAATCAATAAGCTAGTCTTGGAACGTGAAATTAGAAAGATAGGCCGGTCCTTATTCGTGGCAGATCCCATTTTCCCTGGAATTGTTGAATTTTCCCAGACTGTCTTTTAATTTTATTCGATTTATTATTAATCGTGTAATCTAGCAATTTTGAGCACGATGTTGTTAGTAGGTATATGTAGAACATAGTGCCAGATGTCTGCTACAATTGTTACTCGGAGACACGCGTGCTGCTCGTTAAACGCAGAGGGTCTTTTATGCATCCTTAAACTAGGTCCGCACGTGCGTACCGCAATTAGTAGAAAATATGCGCTTGCCACGTGGTACGCTTCGGTCTGAATGGACGAAGACGTATATACTCGTGTGAACGGCTATTCTACAATATATATCTACATATATACTATTTGACAGGGTGCGTATGTTGAAACTGTCATCGTGGGAGATCCTTCGATTCGATCGTACTAACAATTTTACTCCATTTCGAATAATCTTTTGTCATTCGATGAAATCGTAGAAAAATTAGATAACTGAATTGCTGTTTGCGCGATTTAACGTAAATTTATTTCACTTTAACGCTTTACTCGCTTCTTAGATTTCGAACGTATATTTCAAGGATAATACTCCCGATCGAGTATGAAAGTAGATTTGTTCAAATGAAAATTTCTAAGTGAAATTGTACGTGCAAATTTTCAATTGCCGGAAGAACTTATCAAAACGTAATAGGTTTATTTTATTTTTTTTATTATTTATAACAACATACATATTTGTTGATAAAAATTCGATACAGGATTTCTTGTATTATTGTAAAATATTTGGAATATTTTAAGCATTTTTTTATTAACAGAAACTTATTAATACCAATAACTATTTATCTATTGTTGCAAGTATAAAAGCAAGACACCTTATAATCCTACTTAAGTTTCATGGAGAACTTTATTTCCTTACAAAATGTCTGGAAAAAAGTATATCCCAATAATCCTATAGATATTTATTTTATTAAATAAAACAGTTGGAACGTGTTAAAATATTTCTAACGAATCATTCAATTTGTATGATCAGTGACTTCTGATATATCTACAATTTTTCAAATATTTCGCTCGTTGTAAGTAATTAAAGAAAAGGAAAAATATAGGATTTCAAATAATAGAAACGTAGAGAATTGTACAATATTTGTTCACAATCGTCAACGTCTATGAACGACGTACATCTGTCAGACTTAATTCTTTATTAAATAGAGCAAGCAGAGACTTTTCGATCGAAACGGCAGCTTCGATGAACCGTGAAATTCGCTAGAACTAGCAACCATCGGAGCATGAAATTTGTCATCGAGACTTTCATAGGCTCCAACGATATTCAACCGTATTGTGCCATACGCATATAAGGAAGGAAATTCGACTATGAATATAACGTATATACAGCTATTTCCGTTAGCGGAGTTACACCATTTATTCAACATACACAAGGGATTCGAGTACTATGCTTGTTTTATAAATGCAACGATGCGTCATGTATCTTTCATCGAAAGAGCGGAATAGCTAGCTATTTCTTAGATATAAATATAGAAATTGTGAGAATTTCGATTGAATTATTGATATGTGGTAAAAATAAAATATAGCTCGTAATTGCGATTTGTATAATAATAAATACATAATTAAAAAAAAGAGAGAATAATATATTATGATTATATTAAAAATTTTGAAAAAAAGCGAGAAATGAAATCACCGTTCAAACATCGTTTTTTAAATTTACCTTTGATCTTATCATTATCAATGTTATTTTCTTGCGACGAATGATCTCGTGGAAATAAGTTATTCGTTTCATTTGTTAATTTCTAATTAAAATTACGTATTAAAAGCAAAATAATGAAAGTTCAAGGATCTTTATTTTCTTCGTAATATCCTGCGGATGTGATAGCATTAATTTCATAAAACGAAGACCGAAAGAGAAGAAAGTTATGTGTTTAATTCGGACGTATGAATAGAGGTTGACCTATTAAGACAAGTTGGTTGACATAATTGGGAAGAAAATATAGGCAGCGGCAGTGAAACGGGTGGAAGTTCTTTAAATTTTTAAATTTTCCATAAGGGAGAAATGCTCGTCGGCTTTTCGTCAGGAAAGCTTGTTAGTCGGTATATAAAGGTGAACGTCTTTTTATGTGTTTATTGCACAACGGTGAAAAAAGGGGTAAGGAAATAAGCAGTGTCATAGCAGCCAGAAAATTGTAACGAGGAAGGCGAAAGCCAGAGAGAAAGTGGGATAGAACGGTGAGACTGGTCCGATTGTAATAGACTTCTTTCTTCCTTTTTTTCTTTCTTTCTTCTTTTCTTTTTCGGATGGAAGCGTTAAATTGTTTCTCGTTTCTTCTTCGTCTACTTCTCCTCTTCGTTTTATTTGTTAAGCGCTTTTAGTACCAACGTTTCGTAACAAACGCGTCACACTAGTCGAGCCGACTCGGAACAGAAAGGATAAACGAACTAATTCCTACGAAATGAGACATATATGTTTTCGAGAGAGGGGAAAAATATCCTGGCCGTCGATTTTCCTGGCCGCCATTGAACGTTGCTCTCTCGCTTTCATCGTCCAGTTTGGCGATGAAACGAGAAGTACGAAAGAAATGTAAATTTTTGCGAACAATTATAACGTTGGAATGTGACGTTATACCTGTCCAGCGTACGAAATAGTCTTATAATTAAAAGATGTTTCTTGGAGTTAATTAAACGCAGGAATATGGCAGGTCGTCGCTTCGTCAGGTTACGAGGGATGCAGCCGGGAGGGGGTTGCAAAGAATTATTTTCCGGGTTAATTGTGTACGTTACACGTGTTCCTTCCATTTAGATAGATACCTTGGCTGCCCCTCTGCTTCCCTTTGCGTAACAATAAAATTCTTGTAGTACAATTTCCTGTCCTCCGGAAGTTTTTCCAGGAAAATGCGGCCTCCGGTGTAATCATAATTTGCTGAACGATCGTTACTGATTTCACGAGCGAAAAATTCTTCTTCTTAACTTAATTTTGATTCTCTGCTTCTTACTATGCAAATTTTGCCAAGACGTATTTATATTATTATTTATACACGATAATATTTTTATTCGAATATCTTTATACAGTATAATATTTTTATTCAAGCTATCTTCCGTTTAAATAATCGATGGATTTGTAACGAAACCGACCATTATCCATTTTTTAACTTTTCTAGTATACTCGGACATCTTTACCTACTTTACCTCGAAACGAACGAAGTATGGATCGCGACCCGTGGAAATGTGTTCCCTTGGAAATTGATGTTAAAGTTTCATTAATTAGACAATATATACATACGCAGGATGGTCCATGCAATTGGGTCGGGTTGTAACTTCGTTACCAGTGCAATTACAGCAAAATATCAAAGGAGAAGGATGAATGGTTCGAATGTTACTTCAAAATATTTCGCAGTGCTATAATAACACTGGTCCAAATGTATCAAACGTCATAGATTGCTTGATTAATATCATTTTCATGTGCAACGACTTTGTATTTAGTTTTCACATTTTTACCTAGTGAAATTCGTTCGTAATTTTACTTAATTGCGAACAATTTGCAAGTTGTCGTTCTATCCTACAAATATCGACTGAGAATATTTTTCTTCGATTTTGACGAACTTAAATACGACTCTTTTGGAAATAACTTATATACCGAATCAGTGAAGTTTCAGCTCTTTCAACTGAACAGTTTTCCTACCTAAGTGAATACTTAATTTATACAATTCAAATAACACGAATAAAAAAACACTGTGGATTATTCAGAATATTATTTGAATAAACATAGAGAAAAGTTCGTTCGTTTTAAACAGTGATAAAATGATTTATCTACTACGTAAAAGTTGTAATATTTGTACCGAACCAGTAAATCGAACGATTTGCATCGATCCGTAGCGAGCGTTTCGCTTTACACCACCCTCTGCCCTCTCTCACTCTCACTCTCTCTCTCTCTCTCTCTCTCTCTCTCTCTCTCTCTCTCTCTCTCTCACTGTCTATCTATCTATCCATCTCTCTCGAAAAAACACGAGTCACCATAGGAAACGAAATCGGATTGAAAAGGAGCAAAGGACGATTCCGATTGAAAGTTAGAAATTGACATCTTATTCGATATGATTAAGTTGTACTTGGGTAACGATCAAGAACCTGTGTTTCTATTTCGTTCTCTCATTGTCACTCTTTCATCATGTGCTTCGTTCGGTATGCAAATCGGTGGTATGCAAATCACTTCGATCGTTATCGACCTCTGGCATTCTCGACTCCCTTTTCTACATAAACAATATGACCCGCAGGAACGAGCAAAGTACAAAGAACGTTATAGATCGTATGGTTTCGCTTTGCTCGGATAAAAGGACGAATAGAGGGTTGGAAAGATATGGAGAACGAAAAAGAGAGAATCGTTTCTGAAAGAAAATAACAGTGGTAATTAACATAGTTCTCTGTGAGCAGCACAGTGCTGAGAATCGCTTCGAAATGTACAAGGCGGTACATTAAATATTGCAAAAGTATGATTCCTTTGAGATAACGTTGACACCCATTCTCTGGGTAAGTCCGAAGCAGTGTCCCTGTCTTTCTTTCGCTGGTTTAACCTTTCTCGAGCGTAAAATGTCGCTACACAGGATTATCCCTATTGTGTCAGCTATTTCAACGATTTGCTGATGTACGAAGTGAGACGAGGCGCGAATAGCGCGCGTTGGTAGGGCTTGTATTTTTTTTTTTTTGAAACAGTTTTTGATTAAACTCTCGTCTCTCGGCGTTTCTAACGCACAAGCAAGCGGAGAACCGTGATCGTTGAATAGCTGTTTTCAAAGTTAATTATACAAAGCCATACCGTTGCAGATGAATTTCATACTCTCCTTCTCACTGCTATAGTACGTAGTTGTATCGTTATTATGTACTACTTGCTAGTTGTCGCGAGGATTTTAAATTCTCTAACCTCGGATCTCGGTGTAAACGCCTATCAAAGGCGAATTACTCGGATTTTCTTCCTAATATTGGAAATACTTTGTCTCTGTGAAGCGAAAATCTTTCTGGAAATTCGTTAGCTCCGATAGGAGGACAAAGCCGCCGAATCTGATCAAGCGACTGCAGATTTACTCGCCACATTTTTTAAATCGTTGTACTCTTCCTTCTACCTTCGTCCACGCTCTATCGAAGATTTAGATTATTATAACCGATGTCTTGACTGGCGATCGATCAGCCGAGCAAGTCTCCCGAAGATGATGGCATCCCCGCCGCTTCTATGAAAAGATCGCCGATATATTACGTCTCGTTCGTTGTGAATTATATTTAATAAATCACCGATACCTTCCCATCTAAATGGAAGTCCAGTTCAATCGTTAAAGACTACGCGGTTGAAACTAACTAAGCGACATGGAGACGCGAAAATATCGGAGGATCGCAAAAGGGTTAAAAGGATAACATTAATAAGGGACAAGGTAGATAATGTCGACACAAAGTTGGCGAGATTAGTCCATTGATAATATGCGATTGTAAACGCAGCTCGTTCCAGTTACTTAACTGTCACGATAGTTCAGGTCGGTCGAGAACCTCTAGAGACCTTTGAATTGCCAGTGCCGCGGTTCGGTTCGGTTCGGTACGATTCGGTTCGGGAACTTCTATAATAACAGGTCCAGAAGTTGCACGAAATTCGATTATACCCGGTGTAAACATACCGAAGAACTTGCAGACTTAACGTGCGAGCCGCGAAAGCCGCTAAGCTCGTTACGGGTCCATCATTGTCCCCTCCTATTCGTCATCGAGTTTACTGCGAATGCGATTTTCCACCTGCACCGCCAGTCACTTTGCGACTGTTAATTTGCGTAGTTAACTAAATTTGCTAATTAAAACGAAAGGACTCGCAGTTTGCCGCGCGTCATTCTAATTAGCGATCGAAGAAGTGACTGCTGAAAGGAGCAAATTCATTGACATTTTAGATGGTGTTACATAGCGTTTAATATCGGGCAACTTTGTCAAAGACTTTCATACACAAAATGATTGTTAATATTCGGATATCGTTCAAAAAATCAGGCTATCTAACATTTTCTGCAAATGCTGTAGTTTTAGTTGTAGTTGGACGAAATCGATTAGTTCGACTTTCGTGTGCTTTATTTGTCGAAACATTTGCTTTTACATTTTCTCTACATGTCGTTTATTTGATGCAACTAATTATACGTAGTTCACAAGCCATCGTTTTAATTAATAGTAACAGTAGTAATTAAGGAGTAACATGCTTCAAGGAGAACAGAGTGTCTTGACGACAAAGTATGCTTTCGAGATTATTACGAAGTTGTTTGTTGATCTCGTCGACACAAGTCCATCCTTTTACACAACTATAATTATCTACTTTATAAATAGATTTTGCGATCAAACAGGAAACTCGGTATCGTTTATTTATATACATTTTCCGAGAAAAATAAGTACATATATAGACGCTTAATGCCATCCCGTGAGAACCTTCAGTTCCGTTCCTACATACGTAGGTGTATCTATCGTGATTTACGCGAAGTTGATACCGTTGTCTGTGTCGAACACGAGTATGATTTCTGAAACTTAATGCGCAGAGCGGTATCATAAATCGTTACATAAATAAAGAAAACATTTCATTTACTTTGACGTGACTTTTTTAAAAATATTATAGAGTCTAAGTGAACTAAAAATATCATAGAATATCTGTATGACGTAAAAGATTTCTGTGTTGATTTATTTACGATTAAATTTTCACAAAACTTATGAAACGTAGTAAATAAAGGATCATTTGGAAAAGAAAAGCGAAAAATTACGTGAAATGGAATAGCGTGTACGACCTTCTATACATAAAATAACAGTTTAACGATATTGTTAAAATTAAAATTTAATTTGCATTTAATTTTTCGATCGGATCGAATATTTTAATTAAAAGTCGTGTGAAAATTTTGAAACGAATTTTTACTTTCGTTTTAATCTTGCGATAAAGGCAAACGTTATGCGGGCAATTTATGCTAACAATTTTTCGATTAAAATTATCGCAATTGATCGAGAGAACCCTGGGTATTACATTTTGATTCGTGAAATAAAATTGTTTCCGACAGTTTTGTATACATCACGCTCGGTTAAACCTTTTCAAGTTTTCTATTGAGAATTTTGTCAATAATACATCCGTTTCGTGAATAAAAACCGATCGTATTTCGAGATATTTAGTTTCAAATAATACCTTTCGATTGAATACTAGGATTTTTTGTACTTTTAAATTTATGATATGGAAATCAATAGTATATGAAAATGTCAAAAAGTTGTCATTATATAATAGATTGTTTCTCTTTATAAATAAGTTTTCCACTGATTTTACGGGACATATTGCTTTCTGTTTGGTATAACCGATGAACCACGACCAGTCTCTTTATTATTCGACGGTATTCGATTTGATGTACTTGTTCGCTATTTGAACGTATGTATATATCGTTTTAGAATTGGAATGGCACATCGATCGCGTAATTTTTTTATCATAAAAGAATTCGATTTAATACGTTTAATCGTGGCTCGTTGATCGATGGCACAAGCTGGCCACCGCGATTCATGAGCGAAAACTTGTGAACCGGCGTGGAAGCGACACGTCCGTTTCCTCGGCTGTACGCGTTCAGGACTTGGAACGCGAGTGTACACAAGCGAACAAACGCGGAACGGAAACCAACGCCTTGTGGTCTCGACAATTTCGGAGCTTCTACACGGACAGTGCAGTTCGACGCACCTGCCATTGCAACCAACTTGCGATGTTGGATTGATAGAATTCGTTCAAATCCTGAATCGCAAATACATATTACGATATCCTCAGTTACCTCATTGTTGTTATCAGTTCACCGAGTAGCGCAACAGTTTTGCTACTATTCCATTAATGATAAGTAGAATCGATCGTAATATAACTTTTATAAGTAGGTCATTAATAAATCGATGGTCGACGACTGATAAGCATACGTATTGTTAGATCGTTGATAAGACTGTTCATCGAAGAAAATGGCAGATAGTTATTTTGTAAAGAAATTATAAAAAAGCTAGAGTATATCGTTTATATGTATTTATTTTTTAAAGAAATGACGTTTGCTTTTTTTCCGTTTATCTTTTTTTTTTTTTAAGTAAAAAGCAAATTCTTCATTCGTTCTGTGTTGTATTTTACAGGAAAAGCAAATTGTGGAATATCGTTTTGTTTCTCATTTTGTAACTGAATACGTCGAAAAGATTACACGTGAGATTACACGTGAGAAATATGAAAAGCCTCCCGATTTTTATGGCTTTAAAATATAGCAAAACATTCGGAAATTACCATTTTATGTATAACAGAAAGATAGGAAGATAATTTAAAAAATTAATTGAAAAAAGGCTTAGCGCAAAAATTGGTTATTACGTAGAACAAATCGTAGATCAATCATCGTGGAAATGTAACTTCGTCTCATCGCTTGTATATCACAGGATTTCTCATCTACCGTAGTCTAGTAACTCTTCAAACACAATGGAGGATAACGTTTATTCGCTTGCCTCCGTCTCCTCCCCACTTAATATTCTAGCCAAATGTACAAACGCTAAGCGCTAAATATTCTATATACAGCCAAGTTGTACCATCGATACTGAGATAACCTATATATACATACGTATGTACATATATACTTAGATATGCTTGAAAAGAAATTAGGTTGAAAGATATAAACCTTCTAAAAATAGACTGTGAAGTTTTGTAAAAAATATAATTAGGCAAATTTAAGCGTTGGATTTAATTTTTTTAGCATAACCATGAACAACATGTTATCAACGTTGTTCGAGTCTCGGTATCGATTAGCGATCTCGATTAGCTCCGCAAAACGAGATCGTTCGGTGTACTCGTAGCACGAACGCGAACCTTCCTCCAGGTTGCTCGTTTAAAGCGTTCTCGTAAAAATAACGATTGCACACGTAGTCCTGGGGTCATTAAAGAACTCATGGGTGCAATACGAGATCGCAGCCAAGCGAAACGTCGCGTCTCGTTTTAGCGTGACTGCTGGAGGCGTCTCACGAAGCTTGCCCACATCATGGCCGGACCGTGCTGATTTAAACGCTTCTTCTGGACTTATCTTTCAACCTCTTCTTGTCGTACCTTCATCTATTTCTTGCCGTTGTTGCTGCCAGTTCCTCATGTTGGTTTATTCATCGTAAAGTCGGTAACTTGAAAGTCTTTTTGCACGGTTCGTTTCTTATCTTCGTAAGAAAGTATACAAAAACTGACGATTATAGTTTTCACAAAATCGAGCGGTAAGAGCATTTACGTATATTAATTGTATGAAATTTTAATTATGCTCCATCTTATCATTGTCGTTTCTGCAAATACGCTGGTTAATGCCGGTATTATACGGAAAGGTGGATTATTTCATCAGCGTGCGCCATGATCAGTTTGGATGGTCAAGCGTTCTAGCCATTTATTATCTTATCATATATTTAATATCTTCTTGTGTAGGAGCAAAGTATAAGTGGTATAACGGAAATTGTACGTAATCGGTTGAACGTTAATTTTAAATTTGGATACCTTTAAATTTTCGTTTATCGTATCTTTCAACAGATATTATAAACGTAAAAAACTAAAAACATCGTCATACGTATATTTATTTACGAACTTTTAAATTCTTACACGTAACATCCATCGTTACTATGCCGATATCAAGTTTACCTAATAAACTTCGACGCTGCTCGATTGAAGTACTTTTTACGTAATTAACAACTCCACGAGGATGCTTCTGATCGTAAACGTTGAAAAGTAACCGTTGAAAAATCCTTATAAAATTGTACGAGAAAATATGTTATTAAACCAGTTTTATCTCATAATACTTTTCAAGTATTTTCATATCCTTTAAAATATTAATCATAGTTATATCGACCTATGACGTTGTAATTTTTTCAATTATTACTTAATTATTGCTATATAAAAAATCGTTAATTTATAAATTTCGTTTATTTCCACGAGCGAGTTGTATAAAATCCGTAGCTTTACAAAATTTATATGCATCATAAAGCTTCGTATAATTTTATCAATCACTATTAAAGTACGTTTATAATAGATTTATTTAATACGTACCACAAATACATATGTATAAACATCTATCCTATTTAGTAGTAGTTCACACAATCTTACGGAAATCAACGTTCCATTAAAACGTCTTCTATGCATAAGTAGCTCTGACCTATACATGTACATACACGTGTACGTTTACTAGCAGCTAAAGCTTTAGAATCAAATATCTGGTTGAAGGAACATCTTTTCTCTGCAAACATTTCTCTATATTTTTCTACCTTTCGTTAGATCGATGCATGAAATGTCATGTCTCTGAAGTTCAACGCGATATAATTAATTCAATGTTATTTTATTCTTAATACATGATCAACTATATTAATTACGAATAGAAGAACTAACAGTTTCAACCCAAAAATTTTTGAATTTTAGAGCCAATAATCTTATAAATCCTGTACAAAAAATACATAGTTATTGGAGAAATTCATCGAACCATATGGAAATTATGTAGTTTGTCTAAGTACACGATATTAAAGCTTTTAATATTTAATATTTTATCTTTCGTGGTTATTTTTATGCTTTATATTTTCGTAAATAAATTTCTACAGAGTATTTATATTTTTGTATCTTATTTTTTCAAAAATTTTCACATTTCTGGCATCCGCGTTTCTCCCAAAAAACATCCACGTCCTTTGTATTTTCTTCGCTGAAAATTCATACATTTATTTTAGCCTGGCTCCTACGAAATCTTCTATTTTTCTCATACTCTCGCCTTCCCCAAAATTAATACTTTCTTTTCGTCTTAACTTCTATAAAGATTCCTCGGTTCCTCATAATCTGGCTGCCATAGAAATTCTTCTCTTCTCTGTGTTCTCAATTTTAACAAATTATTACATCGCTACGCCCCTGCCCCCGCTCTAGCGTAGGTACGGATCTATGAATGTAGTAGCTTTTGCGAGTTACAATGAACGCATATCGTAACTAAGGGAGGTAAGAATCGGGCAAGCATAGACTTTTCACGATTACGTCACTGTGGGTGTCCGCATCTTTTGGCCTTTGCCATCTGCCTACCGGCTAAAAACCATTGCCAGGTGCAATAAAGTAGCCTTATCTCAACCAGCTGCAATCCAAATGGCACCGGAGATTTTGAATTTCATTGGGCAAACTGGTGGCGGAAGAGGCCAGAAGTGGCTCGCTTACCTCGGCAATGGTCCAGCTTTACACAGTCTGTATGAGATGTTTCGGTATAAGAGATCATATATATATATATATATATATATATATATTTTTTTTTTTTCGTAGTTTATAGATCGTGAATCGTAATAACGAAAAAGTGAGACTCCGTATATCGGGCTCTTGATGTAAGAAGTATCAACCTCGCAAAATGGGTGGGCGAATGAAATATAAAGACAGGGATAAGATATTTATTGCATGTGTAGAGGCGTACATATGTACGCGTAAAGGGAAATCTAAATAAAGATATTGTCTATGAAAATATGGAAATATTATCAAACACGGTGCTCTTCGGACGGAAAAATGTAGCGAAGCGGCTCTTCCTGATTTATTTTTTCAAGAATTCCCGTCTACGAAATAGGCTATTGTCTTGAATGCACATATTGAAACGTACATATTTCAATGTGTTCATTTTAAAAATATTTTCAAGTTTCTAAATATCAGAGAGATGTATAATTATAGAGAACATGCATCTAAGTTTCTCGTATAATTAAATAATATTAACTTGTAACGTATAGCCGAGTGCTTGAGTTAATTAAAATAATAATACACGTATTAGACATATTAGACATTAGGTATGAGAACAATATCGCACACCGCTTTAAAATAACAAAGATCGTTTCCTAGTGATTATTTCCATAAATAGTAAAACTGCTAAATTTTTATTTCTCGAAATTAAAAAAAGTTTTACAAAATATGTAAGAAATAACAGGCGATACATGGTTACAGTTCTTGTTAATCAATTTATTAAACGATCGCATTCCATACATCGGGAAACGGGGTTCACTAATAATACATTGATAAAGCAGTTAACTAAAACCAGGATAACCTGGATTATACTTCGTAGAACGTGACCTAGTGCTTCTATCTACGATATCGTAATTTGTGTTTCAAGTTCATCGTACTTCTGGGAAGAAGCTTTCAAAGTGTACCCTCTCGCTTTAGTACACAAGCACGATATAATACGTAATCTCTTCGACATAATGATATTCTTTGTCCAACACGGTACGTATAACACGTGCACTGTATATATTTCTATTTATTTTTTGGCGTAAAGAGAGGTCTCTAAATCGACGTTTCCATCAAAATAAAAGTAAATATAAAATAATATATCTGTGTTAAATAGCTTCTGAATAATGGGAAAATTAGAAATCTCGATTCATGATCTTTTATTATTTTTCAACGAATATGTTGGAAGATATAGGTTAATTAATATTTATATTTTCTTATTTTAAACGATATTTAGTTGGAATCTTTGTTTTTCGTGACTTATATTAATGCAATTATTAATATAGTAACTATAGTAATATAGTAAATATAGTATTTCTTCCTTGTTCGTCTTGATAATTATTGCCTATGAATAATTATACTTTGTACAATCGAATATGCATGGGGAAAAACGTTTCTTCAAAAAAGTAGAAAAACGAAGAGAGAAAAGGGATAGAGGAAAGGAAAAAACTTCGTAATTGACGTACAAAAGATCAGACTGTTTTCTTTCAACGTGGTTCGCATCGAAACGAACAAAAAGCGAACGTCAGTGATGTTACAGGTGATTGGTTGCACGTCAATTTAAAAACATCCGTCATGTCGATAATTCATCGATGAAGCTACGAATGGTGCGATAGGAACTACTCTGGTACAGAGTGTTGCGAATCTCGATCGAGCAATTAACGAGACGAAGATGATACATACAGAGTAAGAATGCTCGTTCGTTGTTGTGTTCCCATTTCTACGGATAATGTGATATCGACCAAATATCGAGTTGGCAGGAACGAGACACGACCGACTAACGAGCAACAGCTATTCTTTCCATACGACCGTAAGATTCGATGGTTCATAACGCTCTCGTTTCGGTTATTTCGTTCCTTCAAAAAGCTTCTTCGAGCTGGTATCGTTCGAAAATCTAAAAAAGATATATCGAATTTTATCGATAACGCTGGAACGTATAGCGCGGAACGATGTTGATGTAGCACTCGTGTACAGTGGGTAAAGTGATACATATAACGTATAATTTTCATATTTCTCAAGGAATTATTCATCCTGCGTATAAAGGGATATAGCACAATGCCGAAGAAGGAACGCAGAGTCTAAGACACGGCATAAATCTAACGGTTTGTTACATTTGCGTTTATAATGCTATTGGTTAGCCGTTGGTAGTGGGCTGGTATTCGTCCGTAATGCATTTTGCTCGCACAATCTCGGTTAGGCGAAATAGCGTGCAAGCCAAGGTGGTACCTATAAACTAGCCAAGCGGGCCTATACAGTCGGCGAGGCTGCTAAGGCGTCTGCGTTATAATATATTACGAGGGCTGCAGGCATCGTTGAAGGAAGGTCTGGGAGGTAGGAAGAGGCGGTTTCGTCGCCTAAAGGGAGCCGCGGTGTGCCACACGCCGTTACAGATAACATCTCATTGTCACAGAACGTCGCGTGAATATATCACACGCTGGCACCATCGGCTGTATCCTTGCCGGGCCGATTTTACGTGCCTCGGCTAACTACTTCTCGAGCTCCCGCGAACAGGAAGCCGATAAACGGACACGAAGGAAAGGTTGCCGAGAGTCGTTGTTAATGTCGTTGCTCTGTTCATCGTAGAAAGATGCATTTCGGTAAATTGATATGGACGGTGAATTTGTACGGGTATCGATATATTTGTAAATTGTAAAAATGGTGCGAATTTTCTCGAGAATCGACGTATTTGGAAGTAAAGAAAATTAACCGGGCTATAACGTTGTTTTGCAGAATTTACGGTTCTTTTCGAAATTTATGATTCCTTGTATCATCATCTTGCAATAAACAAACTAACGCGAGGAAACAATTTATAAAGTTTAAAAGTTATCACGCGCTTGAGTAAAAAGGAAAGCTATGGTTGATTAAGTTCGATTAGGTAAAGAGTGTAATAATAATGTTCGAGAATAGTAAATTTTTAAGCTAGCGAAATAGGAAGCATAGGCCTTGGAAAACTTTTATCGCTTCTAGACCAGAAGTTTCCTCTTGGATGTTGAGACGTGCGAGCGAACTCGATGCAAAGTCAGTTACCGTTTGATCGTTCGTTTTTCATGCACAATTTTAACATATATATAATAAATATTGAGCCGATAAAAATAAGAATTTGGATGATAACGTAAATTTTATTTTACAAAATAATTAAACGACGTCTCGCAAATTTACACGAGATTTTGCGAGCAAAATACGGGATATATTTCGCTATATTTATTTATTCTCACAGACTTTCGCAAAAAAAAAAAAAACAAGAAGAAGACGAAACATAAACAAGGTCATTAAAAACAGAAAGCCCTTATTAAATACACGCAAACTTATACGCGATGACTAGAAAATTACAGAACCCTTTCGTAAGTGTCCGCGACACGGCACTTATGGTTGCTTATCTCTGTGATTAGACCAGGTAGAGGACGAAAAGAGGCAAGGCTCTTACGTTACGGATAACGTGTTACTGTCAAAGTAGAGTGTATAAATAAATTACACGGCAACGCGTCATCGACACCTTACGAGAGACCGAAGGTGCGGAAGCAGTCGTGGCGAGCAACGTGTATCGCCGTGGGGCTTGTAAATGAGGGAATAACAATCGCGGATGGGGAGATAAAAGGGGAGCGCGGGAAGCACCGCGGCGTTCTACACGGTCGAGAGCAAATTCTCCCCAATTACGGTGTTCCCCGCGAACTGTACAACCTGCTTCCTTGTATAATAACGTAACGGTTGCCCCGAGGGTCTAAGGAGCTGCCTACTAGTGGCAACACTTTATCCCTTTTCCCCCAGGATCATTTCGATGTTGGACGTGCACGATTTAGTTTTATTCGAGAAATTGATCGTAAGACCTACAACTAACGAGTACATTAAATAATATATTCTTTCTTCTTTTTCCTTGTTCTTCTTGGTTAACGATATGGATTAAACGTTACGTCTACATATACTACGTATACTTGTTAAAACTACGTTAAAAGAACGTTTCACGTTTCTCTCTTTATGAAGCATATTTTATTAAGTAAATCCGTTCGTTCGTCGCGGCTAACATTTCTGGAATGAACGGTTCTTTCCAAACTAACGCCGTATCAATTTTTATGATATTTTGAAAATTATTCTATGGAACGTTAGGATATGTCTGTGATGCCAAAGTCTGTGAATGTCGCGATGGTGTTATACACCTCTGTAGATCTGTCATTCCAATTTATTTGGAAGAAAAAGTCAAGAAGTCGGTGATCTGACCTGCGGTTCGGTATGAATAAAACAAAAGCGTCGAGGGAACAAAGCATCATCGATTTGACGCAAACGTGTCCGGAAACTTGCCAATCGAAGCACTGCATTTTGTTATCTAAAATAAATGAAAGTAAATTTGCTATTTGCAAAGGATTTGTACTCTTTCCAAGAAAAATGAAAGGCGATGCCGTTTTTCTTTCATTTTCAATTCTGTCCTGAAGACTTCGAAGTTGCAAAAATGTACAGGATCTCCGAAAGTAAGTAACAAAAAATTAGAAGTTTAACGATCTATGGTACAGGTTTTATTGGCAAAGGTAACAAAATTTTGCTTTTAAAGCAAGATGTAATTACATAAAAAAAAAATTGCCTATATCGTGTGTATTACTGACAAATTACAGACATTGAAATTAATTTTATCGAAGAATCGTAACATTCACGTAATAGTAGATAGCTCACTTTTCTACTTGATTTTTTTCTTCATTCTTTGACTCGATGTATTCTAAGAAGTACGCATTGTTTGAAATCAACAATTGGATACAGATACTCTGTATTCAATATGTTTCATATGTATTTCATGCATATATGCATACATGCGCGTTATTCGAAACGAAGCATCGCGATAAGTCGATCTAATACAATCATTTCTTAAAACAAACATTCAAAATTTGTGCCAAACGACACTTTACTAATTCATACCGCAAACGAGAGAGAGTTGCATGTTTTTCAAGTTTCGATCAGACGTCGATGCGACGACGTCTACCATCCATTGGACGCGACCCTCGACTGTGAGCGTTCGTAGCTTAAGGATCGATTTTTCACGGCGATATTTCACGTAAAGTGGCTATCCTTCTGTCGCAGCAATGTATCGCGATTTTCGCCGCGAGCAAAATGCCCCGGGGCTGTAATTACACACTCCCTTTGTAATTATAGCCTTCCTAATTGAAAACGATCCTTTAACAGCGCCAAGACTTTGATCTCCGCTCTCGCAGACGATTGCCGCGTCTCTGCGAATTTCAATTTGCCAGATTTAAATTCATCCGCTCGTATGCTTACGACCGATACAATGCTGTTCGTTCGTGTTTCGCGTGCTCGCAATTCGCGGTAAGCTCCCCCGAGCTGATACGCGCGCGATACGTACGTACGTACAATACGTAAATCGGTATTTATGTACGACCTCTGGTTGATAGAAATCTATATGTTTGATCTGACTTTGTATACACGCGTAGAATCAACTCGTACGAATATGAAGGATCAATGGGATTTCGTAGATATTCTCTTTCTAGGCAGGATTCTACTGCAACCATTCTTTGTAATAAAATCTGTTGAGAAAATCTGTTGACAGAGGCGTACGAAAGTATTCGAACAACATTTTGCTGCGTATAATCTTTTTATATTTCCAACTGTTTCAAAGATGCTCAAATACTCTATTGAGTCGTCAAAGCATCCAATAGACGAATACAAGCTTGAATATGACATATCGTTGATATTTAGCGAAATTGTTTGAATGAAATTATTTGGTGATATAATTAGTCGACTAACTGTTGGTACAAATTGAAATATCTACTTATTCGGTCGCTTTAATTCGCCAATACGCATTCCAAATATTTTATCCGTTTAATCACTTTTATTAAATACATACGTGTATCCCAATTTTCCATTTCATTTTATCTTAAACCTTTATACGTAGCTGCTTCCGTCGATCTTGTCATCTATCGAAAGAGAAAAACATTTTTGGCAAATATCCGACACGAACCATTCGGAAGTGTAAAGTTTTACATGCAAAGTTCAACTATTTGACAAAATAAAACTCGGTTCGCAGTTATATAGAAAATGTTATATTTTATGGAAAAATTGTTTGTTCTACCAACTATAGAACGTTGGAACTGTACATCATCATTTTCGTTACCTTCAAAGAAAAATGGTATAACAAGAATGGAACTAAACTTGCTCAAAATGTTACAATCGATAATATTATTTTCGATACGTTCAAAGAAAAATGGTAGAACGAAATTAATAGATAAAAAATTTATCAAATACGTGTCTATCAAGGAGTTAAAATGGTAAACGATGTAAATGACAAAAATATATAAAACGATTCTTTTTAGCGAAAGAAAATATAAATTTTAAGGATGTAAAAGGGACTTGTGAGATATAGCGAAAAAGTTAGAAGTACGAGAATAGGTTATTTTAGTTTTTGGAGCAATCGCAGGATGATGCTGTGATCGTATCTACTTTTCATCGTTTATTCTTCTCCTGTTTAAATCTATAAACGTGATATACCGAACTGAAAGTAGCGTTCACGATAAATAATGCAGATGCCAAAATCAGCAGAGAAATGTGTTTCCTGTTTCTGTCGAAAATCCTCTAAACGTGTTAAACGTTCCATGTTAAAACAAGTTTTACGAGTTTTTTGTTACGTAAGATTTGTTACGTAAGATTACTTGTGGAATTATCTAATATTTTCGTTGTTTGTTATGGCTTTCAGCGAACGGCACAGGCACGATACGGTATCAAAGGTAATTCGAAAAGTAGTCGCGAAGATAAATACGGCACATTTCCCGGACAAGATAAACGAGCTTTCAATCGTACTACGGAAATCGAAAACTGCCGGCGAATCACTTAAAAATAAACTGTCAGAAACTCGTGCCTAATGCGATCAGACTGCAACGATCATACACGGTTTTCATAAACGATTCGCAAATGTACGTTCCATATATTATACGCGGCGAAGAACTTACGACTCTGACTTTTCAGAGGGTGGCTTTCATGCCACTACAATGCTCTTGTAGCCTATCTCTACATAGCACGTCGTTATCGTACGAACGCTATTCTACATATTCGATTTCGCGAGTAAATATGTACCTAATAACGTCTATTTATTCGATTATTTCATAACTCTTTCATCGTTATTTAATGCTGTGTTTCTATGCGAATATTTATTATTTTATTTCGTGCAATTTCATAGTCTTACAAATATAACTTAGGGATATAGAATATGTATTGTATTTTGAATGTTTTACGCAGTTTTGTATATTATACTCGTCGTATGCATTTCCGCGTCTTTAAATTTTTCATAAGTTTAAAAGTATTCGTTGTCAAAAATTCTTTTTTTTTTTCTCCGTGGAAAATTCTTTTTCATCTGTTATTAATAATACAAAAACGCGTTTTTTTTAGTTATCCTTTCTATCCTTATTTTTTAGCTAGTCGCAATTTTGGAAAAAATAATAGCAAGGTTATAAAATAAAGGAAAACGTTTTATTGTTCCAATATTAAATATAAAAATGGTTGACAAAATAATCGTAAAATTAAATAGAACACAGGAAAAGATCTTTTTTGTCAATTTTGATTGGAAATTCTATGACTGGAATTCTATGACGGTCATATCAATCTATCATGGTAATACGCAAACGAAATAGTGAGAATTCGATAAAAATCAAATGCTGTGAAACTTTTGAAATTGTCTAGAAAAGTAATAGTGCGACATGAAAGATGATTTGTAATAAGCCATTTTCAGCCGATTTATTATACGAACGTTCGATGGAATATATAGTTGGATTCGCTGGGAGTTTGAATTAGATTAAAATGAATTTGATATCCGATAATAAAATATTACTTTAATCGTTTAATCTTGAGATATCGCTCCTTAGAATTCTGGTGAATTACAACTTTTACTCGATTATAACTCATCGTTGATTCGGAACGTCGCTTTCTCATATTTCGTTGAATTTATATCATTTCTATGTAAAATTAACACAAATATTTCATTCGTGGCTTTCTATTCCGAACAAAGGATATTATAAGAAAGGAGAAAATGTTTTAAAGATATAGATATAGATATAGATTTGTTTGTAAAATGTATTATACAATAGTAGTAATATGATTGTAGTCGTGTATGTTAGCAACAACGCATTTTTTAAAGGATATCGCGTCAAATAGCCCGCTGTTTAGCCATTTAGCCTTAGCGTAATTTGCGACTGGGCCAAGAGCTCGCAATTAGTAAGAACCTCGGTAGGGTGCTCGAGCGATTGATTGAAGAGTCGATTGGAAATCGCCGAGCTACGAATCGTCGATGATACGACCGAGTTAGAGCGAGGTAGTTTACCGGTGGTAAGCGACCCGATACGCCGCGTTGCCAAAGAACAGGGACTTTGTCTAAAGGATCTGGTCACGGGGCGGAGAAGTCGTTGATGCCTTTTTTGGTAAGCGATCGTGAGGTACCGCACTGCACTTAACCCGAACACTTCGACAGAGTAAAGTTTCTCTATAAAAACATGTAACATATATATTGGTTCGTTGGTTCATAGGCAAACATAAGAGGTTAGGTTATTTGGCTCTGTTTTATGCTTCTATTACACCCTTTTAACCGAATATGCGCCAGATGCCGAAATACCTACGGATGGTAGCGTATTTATGGCAGAAAGTGAATTCGTTGTCTCCATTATGATATCGGATGCGAATCCGTAATTTACCTGTCGTCAGAGCGCAAACATTTCTAATCGATCGGGAATATATCGCGATGTGAGCGTGATCGAGGCTCGAAAAAGTCATAACTCGTCGATCGGAGATATCTTGATTCAGCTGGGAAAGCACAACGATATCGTACCGAACTGGTCCGCCGGTTTTCTGCTCGCCGATATAAATCAAACGGACCGTGGTAAATGTTTGTTCACGGCAATCGTCACCGTATGAAAATTAAAACGGTATATCATGCCGAATCTGGTTAAAAACAAGCGTGTTTAGAAAAAAGAGGGTATCCATTTATACCAGCTTGTGTTCCTTTCTTATGTATACTGAAAAACCGAACACGACGCGAGTGTAAACGTTGTTTGCTCTTCAGTCGCGGCAATTTGGGTCGCTTTTTCGTATGAACTTTTTCGTTTTCCTCTGTTTTTTTAAAACCATCGTACCCCTACGTGACGGTGTATCAACCTACGCATAAACTCCGAACTCTCTCCGTGTAGCAGCAAATATAAACGCAAATAATTGGACCTCTATGTACAGTTGTAATGTCTGACTCGTTCTTTTCGATCTACCGAAATAACAGCGGCAGAAGGATCGAAGAAAAAACGATACAATTACATTCTACAAACGTATGGGCGTATAAAGGTGATATTCAAAATTATTCTATGTTTAATTTCAGAGAATTTAGCGGAATCTTGCGTATTTAGAAAAAATTTAATGTATTACCGTTTGCACGGTTTAGTTCGTTAAAAATAATATATTTAATAAAGGTTCATTAGCTGATTCATTGACTGCCAGTGCTAGCAGTGCATTTCCAGCGCAAAATTAAATTGTTTGTTATTTGAAAAATGTCACAAACAATATTTTTATTCGTGAATTTTCCTCATTAACCTAATGTGTGTGGAATCACGTCCTTTAGGAAGTATGATACTATATTAATATGATTGTAGTTACGTTAAGTACGTATAAACAGTTACCGCGATACAGCGAATTCATATTTCGTAATGAAATAGAGAAATTCAGCTGCAGTTTCAACGAAACAAATGTTTCACTTGTACGACTACTAAGTTTAATTAAATTATCATGGTTATTTACAATATATTAAAAATATTGCCCGCGCGCGCAACAAGCTTCTTCTGTATCTGATTTCTCCTCGAAAGATGGCTTCCTGTATTCTGATACAGAGCGATAAATCCTTTGATTTCACGGAACCAAGCGCAATTTCAATTTACATTAAGTTTCTCTTTCACGAGATGATATTTTCATCTGTAAATCTCGCGACACACGCTCTTCTTAATGAAATCGTATTCAACACAAAAGATACACGAGCACGAGTATAATTAGAGGTATAACGTTGGCTCGAGTTTGAAACTGCCGCTTTATTGCCTTACTTGCAGGCAAATTCGAATAATGAAAGCGCATAATCCGTTTTACACGGACAAACGTCGATGCGATTCGCACGTTAAAATATCACGATCTTGGACGAAACAAGCATCGTTCGAAATGGACGTTTCTCCGCATCATCGAAAAGTAGAACGAGAATATACCGGGCGAACAAGTTGGCGAAAACAGCCCATACGTAACATTAGCCGGCCGGTGCAAGTAAAAGTAAATTTATTTCCAGAACTTTAATCATAATAAATCAAAATGTAGCACTGTGTGTGCGGCTGGTAGCGGCTGAAAACGGGCCATAGAGCGTTATTATGTCAACTCGGTATGCAATGTTCCTCGCGTAGAACGCAAGCGGGTTTCATCTTGCCGCCATTGTTATCCTCCTGGTATTGTTATCGAATCTGTTGACGCGGCGCTGCTGCGAGTCATAGTCATATCTACCCGAGGCTATGACCACTCTCGCGTTCCACCATCTTCTTTCGTTTGCTGCTAAAGTAGACAGATGAAAGAACAAAAGGCCTCTCAAAAGAGATTGTTATTCGATCGAACTTCCGAGCGAGACGTAACTCGGTAAATTTTTAAATTGATAGTACGTGCGAACGCGCGGACGGTAGTTCTACGAACTACGAGTTGCAGCTCGGTACGAGAACAGGTATTAAGTTTGTTCACGTCGGTTGCACTTTTCGCACTTCCGGCAGGCGGAAAAAAAAACGTGCAAATATCCGACGAACGGAGCGGCGGCGAAAAAACCGGCTGATTACGAAGCTACAGCTTTCGTAGGGGCCGCGCGCGCGCGCTGAAAATTTATTCGACAAGGGAGAATTCGTTGTTTGTAATTAGGGTTTTTCGTCAAACCATCGCGTCGCTTAATTATTTAAATAGGAGCTGTAAATGTCTTCCTCGTTGCGTTCGCGCTTCCTTCTATCGCATTCTATCTGTCTATTCATCGTGATTTAAGTGGCTGTTCCATAATTTTTCACAAGGTACGTTCGACAATTTACGATTAAACGACTACTAGTGCGTTTATAACGTCTTTAATATTAGAATTATTGCATCTGAGTGTTAAATGTGAGCCAAATATATGTGACGTTTATGGCTCACAAATTACGCTCTAAAGCGAAAACATGTACTTTTATTACAGAATACTGGCTGGGTGCTATAAACATAGAAGCTATCTATTTTATCGAAATATAAAATTTTTTTTGTCATAATTGATCTCAAAAGTTCGCTGCAAATAAAACATCTTCGACTTATTTTTCCTCAAGTACTGTATAATTTTACAAATTATTATTCGTCGGTTTTGTATTTAACTATTTAATATTTTCCTATCTTCTACCGTTTCAGAGGTATAGCTTGTCCCAGTTACACGACACATACTGTAAAATTAACATCGTTATAATTAATGCCGAAAACGCGTTTGACACCGTAGAGACCAGCTCTGGTAATGAAAACGTGATTTTTAAACCCTCGATAAAACTTTGCAAGAAACACGAACGCTGATAATTAAGTCGATCAGAATGTTTCCAATCTATTTCGGTCCTCTTTCCTTTCGATTGGATGGGAATCGGCTGGGGACGTCCATAAAGTAAATCGTTTAAGCGTCTTCTGGCAGTTATCCGCCGGATAATTACGGCACGTGGCTCGAAACGCTTTGTTGGTAATTAAACTTGCGGTTGGCGGAGCGCAGGCGGGATTCGTGGAACACCGAGGAAATATCATGGGCAAAGCGTGGATAGAATGGGTGAGGGACGTCGGAAGGGAGGCTTTAAGGATAACGTCGCGAATAGAGATGTCACGAGGCGACACGTTCGACGTCGTTGCTCCACACGGATTTTGCGAATCGTCCACCGCTTGTGGGTACCTCTTCGAACACCAGAAATGCCCTTTTGCCCGAATTTGCGTTTGTTAACACGGGGATAATTCTCTGTGTCAAGTGGACGAAGAAGATTTCGCATAATTAGGACAGTCGTAGCTAATGCCTGAACTAACCGATGACGAAAATATACAGCTCGTATCGAGTAAATCAAAATGGAAAGTATAGAGAAAGGTACACGGAATTTTGTCTTTTAGGATCTCATCTGTGAACTAATTACAAATTGATAGATTATTGGCAACGTGTCAACGATGGATTGGTTCGAATACAAAATTCAGTAGATACGCACCGAAAATGCTCTATTCATTGGATGTATACGCTCGCATTATGAGTTTATAGAGTCAAAATTAATACGACGATCGTCATAACATAAACGTGGATAACGAGTACGTAAGAAATTGCGCAACGGCATGAAAAATATGGCTAAAGGAAACTTAAGAAATTAAAATAAATTCTACTTATTTGCGTATAATTTATCGTATACCGGGCACAAATTTATATGCACAAAATAAAATCGTTAAAAGTATCACGTCCGTTGCACGTACGCGAACAAAGAAAATAATCTATATGATTGACGTAAAAGATTCTAAACGTAACGCTGGTCATCGCCGAAGTTAAAATTGAAATTTCACGGAATTCCTATATAAAGGAAATAATTCTTATCAAAAACGATGAATCGTTTCCACGTTTTCTTCGTCGATTACGATAGGTAATACGATTTTCAAAGCTTTTTTATGGAAGTCTGGAAAGTCGATTCGAGAGAGAGAGTATCGACTTTAACGAGTTAAGGATGAAAGTTTTTTAAAGCTTGGTGTGTTACGTCCTCCCTTTCATAGAACGAAATAAGAAGGGAGTCAAAGTGTTCTCGTGAACGGATACTAAAACTAAGACTTTTAGAAACGTGTAACAGCAAACGACGATTCGGTAAAGGAACCGTGGAATTGCTTCCTCATGATTGTTTCGACGAACGGAACAGCCTGGCAAGTTTCGTTACCCACTGAAACGATCATAGTAGCATGAAAATGTGTTTCACTTCGTTTCGACCGAAAGTCGAAATTTATGCCGTAGCTAGCGAATTTATTATGCAGACTGCTCGGTTATTAGTCATGTAAAAGTTATTTTAGTCGCTTCGAAATTCGGATATGTTAAATCTACTTTTAAATTTATTCGATAGTTTATAAAGTTCGTAGCGAAATGGAAGAAAAATTGAAAGGCAACATTTGTGGGATTTAAACTATTTTTAAAATATTATTGACATAAAAATCCTCAAATCGTATACGCGTTATTTCTTAAAATAACATTTTCCCGCGTATAACGTCACGAACCCACGAGCAAAGATATTTTTCCTCCACTTTCGTCCATTTAAAAGATTTTATCTGTTCTTCACCGATATCCCGAAATCTAACGTCACGTCGTTTCGCTGAAAAACGAAACCTCTTTTTATTCTGGGACGTTGCCTTTTAATTCTCTTTAGTATCCAATACTTGTTCGAACTCGGCATTTTACTCTTCGAGACAAAATTCATCTACTTACCTTTCTAACCCTATCGAATTTGGGGCAGACGATACCGAGTCTCGAAAACGTTATACATTTGTCAAACAATCTAATACGTGTATAACTTATTTGATCATCTTCTCGAACTATAGTTAATATTTTAATATAGCGATTATTTCGATAAACCTTTTTCGGTCAAGACGGTGTTGTAGTTGTATCGAAGCCTCGCGCATTTCATGCGAAGACGTTATCCCGATACTTAAATAAAAATACACATGTAGTAGGTATATCATTCCGGAAGGATTTTCCAAGTCCTCGGTAGAATTATATTTATCGTATTAAGTGATATCGATATTGAAAAAGGAAAAACCATCGCGTAAATTGACAAAAAAAGTGACGACAGTAAAGATTCTAGTTTAGAATTACATTTCGATGCAGTTTCGCGTAAAGTATAAAATATTTATAATCAAGGAATAACTACGTCATAGATGTACGATCTTATAAATTTCATGTTGCGATCATAATCTCATAAATCTACAACTAAATCAACATCGAAGTAGCAATTTGTCTTTCAAATCGATCAGAATTTGAAAATAGAATAGCATTAATTTAGATACCTTTCTGCTTCCTTCCCGTCTCAATTTCTTGGCCACGATAATGGGGTGAAGTAAGCATAAACTATAACCCGTAGCAAGACTAGCCAAACGAGACAAAAGATCGTAGAAAAGGTTCACTTTCAAAGGCTGTTTCACAAAGCAATTTAGTGGTGCTTTAAAACGAATGCTATAACAAAGATGGTATCTCAGAATCAACATCAAAGTAGCGTAGTTTTAGGAAGTTGGCGGTTTTCATTACACGTGAGCGCTATTCATAGGATCCTTGCGTAAATGGAAGAAAGATTGCCTATACTGTTAGCCAACTAATTCTATAAAAGTGGTTCGGGGTTGTTTCATAAATCATAAATATTATAAGAAAAGTTTCGCGGCTGTGAAAAAGTGAGCCTGCTTTCGAATGTAAAGCCTTTAAGTGATTGTTCACAGGATAGGAGAGATGTATTATTCTCGCGCGAGATGCGAAGAAAGTATTCGCTGATAGACAAAAGCGCGGAAATGTGGCGTTGTTGCTGAAAATTTTTATTAATGAAACTTTTAACAACATCCCCGTTCACCGGAAGAGATGATTATGCATTTATTGCGAAAGCAATTTCTGAAACAATGATAAATCATTATTTCAATTATATTCCATATAAGCCATTATATCGTGTACTTTCAAAAGAAACGTCGATAACACGTCTCTATAACATGGAGGGTCATGGTAATAAATAATTTTTAATTTTCTGCCGGTACAATCTTGTAAACAAACACGAAGATGTATTTATGCTTTACGCGACAAGTGGAATGTATCAACGTAAGATGAAGCGGTGTACATATGGTAGTACCTACATGACTATAAAGAATGACGAAACGATATATGTACGCATCTACGTAGATATGGCAATAACAATTGAAAAGTTGTAACGGTAAACGAAAAGTTGTTGACCGTAAAGAAAGAAATACACGTCTATTGAAAAATATTACAGATTCCAGATAAACTTAATTTTTCTAATTCCAAGTATCTTTGAAATACCGATATGAAGCCGATATGGCGTCAAAGTAATCTGCCAAATACGTTAAAAATGCTCGATTTTATATACGCGTAACTTTCGAATCGATAAATTCCGCATCTTAAAATGTGTTTTAAAATGTTTTTTTTTTTTTAGACCGAAAACCGTCAAAAACTACAAGATTGCAAAAAAGAAAAAAAAAGAGAAAAAGAGTCGATAATTTTCAGTACCGTAAAGTAAAGTTTAGCCCAAGAGACGAATACCGTACGATGTTTTCGTTACAATTTTACTGGAACAATGAATATGAAATACGATGAAAAGGTATTTGCTATGAGAAATGAAATACATGTTCCCTAAACATATTTAAAGATTCGAAATAAAGTTAATTTTTTCGATTCTAAAATTATGTAGCATTTATCGTATTGTCTCTCTTTTTTAACAATATGTACATATCCATTACGTATAGAGGGGCGATACTAAAGGATTATATTAAAAGCTTTAAAGATGACAGTACCAGACGGTTCAGGAAGTAAAGAAAATATTTCTACCTTAAATTTGTATCGCTTCCGAACTCGTTTCAGTTAGCTGTGTGGTTACTGGTTTACGAGGACAGTGGGAAACGATGAACACGAAACGCGAAAGAAGGGCGGCCAAGGTGAATGAAGAGACCCTAAACGGTTCATCGCGCAGAATAACGAGGGTTTGGAAAACGAGGATTTAATGAAGGGTTGGTAACCGAGTATAAAAGGCATCTATCCCAGGAAGTTGAAAGGATATAAAATATTAAATTGGTAAATCCCCTGGACGGATGAGGGAGTTGCTCATAGATTTGCTTTTATTCGATCGATTACCGTTTTATCGAGATCTGTAGGAACAAATTGGCAGAGAGAATAAATGCTGCTTCTGCGCAGGAGTTTACTCGAATCGAACGAGGAATTTGATTCTACTTCGCGATCATCGTTATTATAGTTAAGTTAGTTCTAAAATCATATTTTTGAATCGCTAAAATAATAAAATATTTTAGACGTTAATATAAATTGGTAACGAGATGAAACGAAATAGTTTTCCTTCGATACTTGGTTATCCGTACAAATTTACGCACTTTTCATCAAATATTAATCGTTATCGAACGTTTCAACGAAAAGTCGTAAGCAATGAAAAATGACACAGAAATAAAAGACTGATAGAAATTTTTCTAACAACATACAGATACCTACGAAACTTCATTCTGGATTTCTGCCATTTTTCATTGCTAATCTTAATTTTTACGTACAGTTTATAGGAGATAGATAAAATTTGATAAATTAAAGCGAAGTAGTTTTAAACGACGCATCACATCGTATAAATAGCTATCTGTTTCAAAAATGTGAAAGTCATCCATGAGGAAACGTTAGTTTTTTCATTTTAAACAAAGAGTTATTACGATATTCGCGTTTGAAAACAGTTATATTTAATTTTCATTTTCATTTTCATAATATAATTAGCAACAAGAAAAAGAACTAAATCATAAACGCTGGTACTACTATCGCTTCGTTTCGCTCAATAAATTTCGTCTTATTTCTTATCATTTTTAAACCCCGATTTGTCGTATCGTTGAAAGTGTAATCTCGAAAACTATACCTCAAAATACCCACAAGTATAAAGTTCCATTCAAGCTAAAGTAGCTTCCAATTACTTCCTTAGAAACGAAGCAGATGTCGTAAGACAATTGCGTGTTCCCGGCCGAAATGTCGAAGAAAAATCCATAGTGATATAAAAACGTTTATGCTTGGCACCGTGGAAACGGCACGAAGTTGCCGGAACGATTTAATAGGATGGATGGAAAAAGCATTCTGGAACAAATCGACGAACGTTGGTAGTCTCGTAAATAAGGCGAGATCGTAGGCTCGAGTGGCGAAATAGCAGAGTCAAACAATCGGTCGTCCCGGACAACGAGGATTCAATCAGAGGTCGACAATCGGGGGATAAAAGTTATCTATGCAAGTGGAAAGAGAGAGAGAGAGAGAGAGAGAGAGAGAGAGAGAGAGGGGAGAGGGGTGGTGTAGCGAGCGTGTGAACGACAGGCTCGAAACTAGCGGCGGCGCACGCAATCGTCATGAGGCGACCTCGCGCTTCATGGTACAAATGACTCTCCCTATTCGCATGCTGCACCACCCCTTCACCCTGCTGTCTGCTCCTTAACTCGCCAACTCCTTCCAAAATGGGCTTTCCTGCCGTGGTGGTCCCAAGGGGTAAAAGAGCGTGGTCGGCCACGTGGAACCACCGGCAATCTTCCATGATCGTAATTTGATATTATCCGACGTAAATCAACGCCGAGAGAGCGAACGTAGTAACCGAACCAGCTTTTCGTATCACCCTCCCTCTTCTTCCTCTTCCTTTTTCTCTTTTCGATATCTCTCCCGTCTCTTCTTTTCATTCCGACTCTTGGACTCGTCTATTCATCTTTCTATCTACCGAACACCGGTCCAGACCAGTCACGATAATTTTCACAATTACGGGGCTGACTGGACGATGATAGATTCCCGCGAGATTCGTGGCTTTTGTAATCCCTGGCAGCGGTTTGTTCCCCAGCTGCAATTTAGCTTCTGTGTTTTGTATGGTACCCGGGATACAATTGGCTAGATTGTTAACGCGGTGGTCGGATGATATCTTGTGGATGCTGCAGCGCGTGCGGAGAAGAGTTTTTATATTGGGTATTCACCGGCTGGTTTAGGTGAAAACACTCGCGTGCATGGTAGTTATAGACCATCGATAACAAATCGATGGAGTTGAAAATTATCCTACACGGACTAAGCGTTGTTCGAATAATAGCTATTGTGTTTAACAAATTTTGCAGAATACATCGCGCTAAAGCGTAAAAAAGCATTTATGCAAAAAGGATTTACTCTAGCAAAAAGTCAAAAAATATTGATTTAATACACTATCTTTGAAAATACCCGAATAATTGCTTATTTTAGATAGAATTAAAAATCACACCTTACATTATGGAACAGGTTTATCGCGTAAAGAGTTTATTATCTTTAGCTTTCATTTCATTGTCAAGCTACAGATAAAATAGGGAAGGTTCTTCCGTAATTGATATACCGTCATGATTAGACTGCGGATATTTATGCAAGTTTATATTTTTACGAAGACAATGAGATCTTCCAATTTAGATCGTACTAAGATCTTATCGTAACGAGTAATAAGATTTTTTCACTCTCAAATTTCCCATTAATCCAGAGTCCAATCATGATCATCAAATATATAAAATATATCCGATAATTTGTGTATTTTATTTTAATATGCTATTAATAAAAGCTTAAATAAACGACTTAAATTTCATATCATACATTATCTCTATTATTACGTATAATCATTGCGTATGATCATGTTGTATTAACAAAGTTTGAAGGAGTAGAACTCGAAAACCAAACAGGGAAAAACAGGAGCATCAAGAGTTCGATCGTGATCCCTTGTTGCCTTTAACTCTATCCAGTCACGTTGGTGGTGATGGCAGATTATGGTCTAAACGTGTCAAGCGCGGGTTGTGCGTACGTATAATCCTAGATTTCTGTGTATGGATGAAAGATAACACGATGTTTCATATCCATGATTTTTCACGGCCTTTAACTGGCGAATAAATAAATCTGGCAAATGGAATCCCTGAGAGAATGGTCGGAACGAGAAGTTAATAACTTGACGAGACACGTTGGTGTAATCCACTCTAAAAGTGATACTTGCCAGCAAACAAAGACAAGCGTGCGGACCTTCCGACAACTGGCTACAATCGTAATTTGATATTATCCTACCTAAATCAACGCCATGGAGGCATACGTGCGTTTTCTCTCTCTCTCTCTCTCTCTCTTTCTCTTTCTCTCTCTGTTACGTGTACACGAGCCACATTGCGGAGATCGATCGATAATGCATTGAGATTTATTGGCCCGCGAAGCGCTAGTAGTCGGAGCTGCTGTCGGATCTTCTCGGCCGTCGGTCAATCTCGTGAATCATGGCGGATTTGCTTGCAAAGGTTACTCGTTACAAAGATATACGTACGACATTGTTCGTTTACTTAACGTCTAAACTACAATAATACAATATATATACAAATTAGAACCTTGCGACGGTATTGTTACAAGGCTATTACACGAGAACAAACTTATATGGGTTAATCGAACGTCTTAAAAATAGGCCTTCGCATTTCTACGATCGAATGATTAATCTCATTGGGAATTGCGGTAAAACGGATATTCGTATACGCGATTGAATGAGATACTATGAAAGAGACGAAAACAATACCCGAAGATCACTTTATTATTGACCAGTAGAGAACTGACTTTCGCCTTTCGAAAAGAAAAATTTCAACCCATTGGACCACGTATTCGAATGTGATGAATTACAAGACGGACTCGCGATAGAGCAGAAAGAATCGATTTTCTCAGTTTTCAACGGTGAATCGATGGAAAAATTATAGAGTGTCGGTTCAATCTGATATAGAATTCAAAGAGTAAGACTTCGTTTTAGAGATTGAAAGAGAAAATCAATTAAAAGCTCGCAGGTTTTGAAGCGAATTTTGTTAAAAGGTTACTATTCGTACAACTAGACTTTCAGATTCTTAAAAGTAACATTCTCTTTAAAGTATCAGAAATGAATATTCTCTCTAGTATATTCGTAATTAATTAACGCAACTGTTAGACTTAATGCTGTCGGCTATCTTTTTATATATGCTTTGATAGATCAATAAAATATTATAAAATAACGGAGCTTTACCAGTGGGCAATGTTACCTTTAAATATAGTAATAAATGTCATAGTAATAAATCGAGGCCGTGGTACACCTATAAAGAACTATCTCGTAAGTTCGTCGCTATAGTTATGTAATTGTCGTAGAGCCGATGGTTAGTTATTAACAATTCAACGGGAGTATGTAACAATGAAATTCAAGATGCGAATCATATTTGTATCAACTCTCTCTCTCTCTCTCTCTCTCTCTCTCTCTCTCTCTCTTCTCTGTTATCGTGTTTTCTAGTATTTTTCAAATCTCGATTCTTTAAGTTAGCAATTTTTATCTCACCGAACCTCGTTACTTAAAATCTTAAATCAGTTAAGTCTGGAAATGAATTCTAAGAAATTTAATTCCGTACGGGTGATTCTTCTTCGGTATTCCGATACAACTTATCATCTAAACGATATCCGTTAATTAAAAATTATATTAAATTCGCGAAACTCGCTTTAACCACCATAGAAAATCGTTTCGCGTTATTTGTCCGTAGTAAGCCATGCAAGCAGGTCTTTCGTATTATACCGCGCGTTTCCTATGGCGGTTTAAATTGTAGCAATGATGTTAATCTGAAATCTTTAATGCTTTCCTGCTCGGTATCTTCTTAGGCAAAACGCAATTAACGCATACGGATAATATTTATGAAATGAAGCAATAACGCGGGCAGAACGGCACGGAGCAGCACTCATTACGCGCTTCGTTATTTCTTTCAGCTAATATTGTAAGGATAATTTACCGAGTTTTCGCTCCGGTATAACGGCTCGCAGGATGTTTTATCTTGCTACAGTCAACCGGAACAGACTAATTGAAAATTGATCTTTGATTTGCGACAAGGTTTCCATTTAATCGGCGACATATTAAATTGGTGACGTTTCATCGATAACCGTAATCAGTTATACAGCAATTCGTTAATTTACAGGTGTTTAGGGTTTATTGCGGTGTACGAGGAACTCCAGCAATTCGTTGTTGAATTTTACATAATTCGTTGTCGATGAATGAACGACACGCGAAGAAACATCGATGCATCGTAAACCCGTTCGGTCTACGATAATTGTCGCATTTTGTTTAATTAAATCGCTCGTTGACTCATTTAATCAGGCTAAACCAGCGTAACAAGGTTTTCGTTCGATTAAAAGTTCCAACGCTGTTCGGAGATTTTTCGCCTCCTCTCACATTCTTTGTGTTACTTTTTGTACCGATATTGTTCCATTAGTTTGTTATGCGCGATTCGTCTTTGTAAGTCTCGATCCAGTGTTGTTAACTGCTATCTAACTGTAAGTGCGTCATTTAAGCGTCGAACGAAGCAAAGGAATATATCTTTAATACTTCGTACGATATTCAAACAGAAAATACGTGTTAGCGAAAAGATTCGATTTTGTTAGTTTAATATCTGACACATCCGACAGTGGATATTTGTAGAAACCTTTGGGAATAATAAGCAGAGAAGTATTTACACGATGCGACTATCATCATCACATTATTACAGTTTGAAGCGGATAAGAAAGTCGTATAAGACAATCATATAACATGATATTTATAGGAAACAGCGCTTCATAAAACTTTGCAAAAGTCGCAAAGGTATTTAAAGAGTTTTTTTATCAAGTATATGTTTGCAGTAAACGTCTTTTAATCTTTATATATATTTTAAGATTATTTCTAAATTTTATGGTAAACGTATCTCATTACGATATTAATAATATTCGCACAATACTCCAGAAACAATATTCGACGGTATTTAAGCAATTCTCTATTTCGTAGTTTAAGTTTTCAATAAAAAGACGTTCACGATGCGTATATATATTTATTGAACAAAATTTATAATTTCTTATTTTTTGTATTCATTTTCAACGATGAATTTACTTTAAATAACAAAATTGTATATATCCTCCGACATGATCTAAAGAGCACACATGTCGGAAATAACCCTCCGGCAATTGTCTGTACTCGAACAAGAGAGAGTTAATACATTGCGGCTGTATAACGAGATACATATGTCGTCCTTCGTGTTCTATCGTTAGAGGGCGTTAACGAGATATCTCGCATTTTACATTATCAATCAAAGAAAATTATAGTTCACTCGGTACAAGTGATAATAATTAGAAGTTTTTTCAGCAATTTGTTACTTGTATCGACTTTCTAACCTACTGAAAATAGTGGCATGGAAATGAACGATGTTGCAGAAATACTAGCGGACAATTTATTGGACGTAGCAAATGGCAAACATGCGAGAGCTATTATGACTATGAACGACGTATGTACCGTTATAATTATAATTTTTCAAGCGGCGACTGATGAAATCGACGAAAGACGTTCAACCGAATTAGGTAAATTTAGAAATAGATTTTTAGTCAATAACGATTTCTAGCCAATAACGAATCTATAACGTATCTATATCTATTTAAGGTATTTCTCCGATAAAATGAGTTTCTTAGGAATTCCTTCAAACTTTAGCTGCGCGTTAAAAAAGATGTAGAAGAATGTACAGTGTGCCAAAATTCAGAGTATGATTTGAGAGAGCAATAACTTTCTTGTTTGTTTCGCTTCATTTTATGTCCATTTATGTCAGAGCTGAGACTTGGGAAATTTATTACAACGAGTTACACTAAGGAACGACGCGTAAAAACAGTAGAGTTTTATTATCCAAGTAGAAAGTCCGTTGCTGATCGCCATGTTCTTTCGGGGTTTATCTATAGGAACGAATATACGTAAATAAATCGAATATTAGAACCTGGGACATTGAATTTTGTTGTAAAACAGGCTGTCGAAAGACAGCCGACTTTGCCAGGCAGTGAATGGAGGGCGTTTAAAAGATGTTATTCTCCATACATAAACCGCATACTATAAACGTTAAATATTTAACGATATCGTATAAATATGATATAAAATAGAAAAATTGTATATGTTTAAATTCTACTGTGAATTTTGGCCCACCCTGTACATGTGGTAATATTTATGGAAGCCTAGCGGTACCGAAGTCGAGATATCGAACCTCAGAGTTTTCATATTTAACGCGTAATCCCCTTATACTAAGTCGTCGCCAAGATGATATTTTTATTTATTACAGCGAAAATTTTCGCGGTATATTTTGAAAAAACTAACGTGCGACGTGAAACTGTGTCAAAAGTCTTATATTAAAAGACAGGAGAGGCCTAGCGGTACCGTTTTTGAGGAAAAGAAGTACAAAGTATGTCATTCGATGAAGGTCTGGATGAATGTAAAGTTTCTTTTTCACCCGCATGTGCTGACGTGCACTCTCTCACGCCTTTGCTATGCTTTTGCGAGCGATTGTACTCGGAAAAAAACTTTAAAGTAAGTAATTATACATATATGTACAATAGGGGGTTGAAAAGATTTCACTTGGAAGGGAGTACATATGACCTTAATATAAGAAGTAGAATTCTCTTTCCACCATAATTTCCAGACTCGACTTTTTTAAACGTTTTTCTTGTGATATCTCGCAGAAGAAGAAATTTATCGAGAAGAACTTGGCTAAGCAAAACGTACATGTAAACTTAACCGAAACCATAATCAGAACGACGTCTATTTGAAACATCTTTTCGAACAACGAATAGTTCGGCAAACAATTCCGCGAATGAATTAAAAATAAGACCCTCTGTATATATGTATATTAATGAGAAAATATTTGGTCCACGATGTATTAACATTAACCTATTCACTTGCATATTGTTATCATAGAATATTTTTATAATATATTTCTACAAAACTATTACGAGTTTCTGCGTCTCTGCAAAAGGATTTAAGAATAATGGCGAGATAGCGAGAAACGCGTTAAAATAAAAGTTACATACATGTTGCTTAAAACAAAGGACTTTTCGACGAAAGAGATACGAGTGGGAGACTGGCGTGTTTCAGAAACAACGAATGGATTAATATGTAATATGTATGTATGTATGTATGTATAATATTAGATGTCTGGAGGATGTTCGTCATGCTTCTGATTTCGAGTCGCTAGTTTCTATCCCGAATACTTCGTTATAAATTTCGTAACAGCGAGAGGAAGGTTGTTGTACAGGTGACGAAAGATGCACCGTGTCCTCGAGGAATAATTGAAAAATAAAAAAATGTATTAATTAATGTCTGCAAGGGGCTGGCGCGGGTGTTTTAATTAAAAACTTTGAAAGTGAGAATCATTTTGTTCAACCGTGAAACGTTAGGCAGAGTTTTAATGGGAACAAAAGATCGGAGTAATCAACGAAGTAACAGATGTAATTAAATTCTGTTTAAACAGTTCGTTGTTACGCAATTAAATTGCTGCTTATACGCGTTCTAGCGGTATCTCACGGCCGAGAAATTTTTTAATACATTACCCATTGTTATCTCTATTATGTAAATTTTAATAAAGATCCCGTTTCCGAATAATCCGTTCGAGATTATGAGAGGTGCTCATTGTCCGATGTAACTAAAGCTAAATATCAAACGAAGTAGCTCTTAAACGGCGAAATTCTCTCCGAGTGAGAATTTCCTGAATTATGCTTTGAAATAACGATAACAAAACGTGTGTGAATCTTTGATAGCGCAACGTTTAATTCTTTAATTGTTTCTGTTCCTTGTAAAACCATGGATAAAGTGATTATTTCGATAGATTGCAAATTACGGCAAAGCATTTTAACGTTAGATAAATTAGACATTTAATTTGATAAAATACTTTACGATTGTAACGGGTTTTGTCAGTTGAAATTATTACATTTTCAATCGTATCGCTGTGTTGCGTTTTACATAAAATAAATATTCAGCGTGACTCTATTCATAACGCTTTAATATAAATTGCAATGATGTACGCTTTCATATCGTAACTTTGGAAAAACGAGTATGTGCAACGCTAATTTAAAAAAATTACACAAGATCTAATTAAACAACTAAAAAGCGAGCAGAGTATAACTAAATTAATACCATGAAATGTAGTAAAGCAAGTGAATGGAATGTTGCGAAACAGAAACGAGGGACGTATAAATTGGCATGAAACTTGTAAATACATTAACGACAAATGTATTCTTCGCGTATGATTCATCGGTATTCGATAAAGTACCAACGAAAAATAAACATTTAGAATATTTATCTTAGATAATTTCATACTTTTAGTCATCGTACTACCTTCGATAACAACATTCATTTTGTTTGATCGCAATACGAATAGATTAATCTTGAATCGTCCAATAAAATTACGTCCGCATAGATAGCTACGTACATAAGCAGATATTCAAATTTCAGAAAGTAATTGCGCGATGTCTAACACGAGGAAAGATTATAATCAACGTGCATCAACCTTTAAAAGTATGGCACGTAACATTTTTAATCATATCTTACTTTGCAATTATCGATATTAAATCGCTTCTTTTTTTAACAAACTCCATTGTGATTATTCCATATACGTATATTTAGTGTGCGTATATCGTTACAGACAACTCGTTTAGATTCGATTATGATAAAACGTTCACTTTGAACTTCCGTGATTAACATTTCGCAGAAATTTCTCATATTCGAACAAATATTTTTATACTTTTCAACAAAGTTGTATACCACTCGCATAATCGTACATCCCTAATAGCTTTGTCGAACATTCGTACCATCGCGAATTTCGTCGTAAACATTCAGCTGTATGGGAACACGTTTAACAAACAAACAAGAAAAGAGAAAAAAGGAAATTGTAGATTTAAAATTTCATTTAATAGCGGAGAGGACGTCGTTCGCGCGGGTCACACGCCGATTCGTGGCAAGAAAGTTTCGTTCGTTGAGTTGCTCTAAGAAACGTGAGCGGTGTGGTAGTTTGTTAAAAGTTGAAATTGGCAGAGGCTCGATTTTCCTTCGAAATAATTCCTGTGCAACGCAAGAGGATCGCGGGTCGATCGATCACCACGAAAGACCAAGTAAACCCACAACTCATCTTGTAATTATTGTGCACGATGCCAATAATATCAACACCCGTGGAACGTCGTGACGCTGGTTTGAAAGAGAGGACTAGAGAGAGAGAGAGAGGGGGGGGAGGGAGAGGGTGGAAAGGCAGGCAGCAAAGGGTGGACGCGGTGGAAAAATGGCGGAAGTTTACGAAGAAAGTTAGCCCGATACGAGGACGTACTTTAACGTGTCGACGTACCTACATGAGGGAAAACTGATTACGCGTTTTATCGGGTTCCAAGGTGCGCGTCAGGCAACTTCGTTTCGATCTCTATCAACGAAGCAAACTTTGCTATCTCCTATAATCGTGGCTCATCCAGCTCGGTTTTGCATAATGCGATCTTTTAACCTTGGATTTCATACTGTAAATTCAGCTGTCGAGGCAGAATGTTTATGTCGTATTAAATAGGTCGTATAGGTCGTAAAGATCAGGCTTAGTATCGCTGTTTGATAACTGGGCGGAAGAATAACGGGAAACATATCAGGTTGATGGATGTGAAATGTTGCTTTTTTGTTGTAATTACGTATATGCTTATGTATGACAACTATGTTCATCGCTAGTCACCATTTTGTCGTTCGAACGAAGCGGTTGTTGATTCCACGTTACAACGATTATTTTATATGTTCGTTTTTACGAAATCAATACGTATTTCTTGTTAAAAATTATGGTACTGTTTAAAAATTGATCCTATTTTTTGTTCTCTAACATAACGAGGTAATTACCCCCACTCGTTTAATCTTCTATATACACGTAGTACATTGATTAATCCACGAGGAGAACCCATTTGTCCATTTTCTTCGTTATCCTATTTAACCTAACTGACGAATAATGATAATAGATTGTTCCAAGTAATATCCCTTCAAATATCATTGTTAATGACACCCTCCAGCTTTTCTCTCTTAATTCATTTTTTAACGAAAGATCAGCAGATTTAAATTTTACGAGCCAACGCTGAACGATTCTAAAATTTTCACAATTTTCCCCAAGTTTCAAATTTACGCTTTCAACCAGTTTTTCAACACTTTTCCTAAAATTAAATTTATACAAAAGATTAGTTATTATTCGCGATGTTAAACAAATAATATTTTTATCTTAAATCTTGTTGGCATTCAATATCTGTATGCGATTGACGACCAGAGCAGTCTTAATAAAATTTTTCAATTAGAAAGTTTCAAATAGAAAAACGTATCGGACCAGTCTTTAGCTAAAGGCGTCCAAACCTCGTTTTTCTGAAAATCAGGCCTTATTTTCGCTGTTTGATAGGTATGATATCCATATAAAAATGAATCTACTAAACGACTTTTATTAAATATTGTCTATATTATCTACTTGCAATTATCATTATTATCACATAGATAATCTAAAGTCGTACAAAGCTGATAAAATATATTTTTATAAAGCTGCAATGCATGCGCGTGATTACAAGAAGATTTAATGCGGCGTATAGTAAAAACGGGAGTCACGAGACTTTGAAATTGCTTCTCAAAGATGTAGCTAAATCGGTTGATTTATAGATCACAACGTCTACTCCGTCTAGTTATTTTTATATAGATATTCAAGTGACAAATGATGTTGGAACGTTGTGCTATGTTAAAAACTTGAGTCACGTAACTTTCGAGCTGACTCCTTTTCGACGTGATTCTTGAATAAATAACTAAATGATATAACGACTTAAACGTTAACCAGTTTTCATGAGATAATTAATAATATTGTACGTTTTCGTAAATTAATGAATACCTGTGAGGATGCAATGAAATTATTAATGCTTTGGTGCGATCTCATATTTAAAAATGGAATACTTACGTTTATACTATTCATCGCGTTTATATTATTTATTGTATATACTAATAAAAATGTGATAAGAGTCTTTTTCTATTCTCACTTGTTAAAATATAAAAACGAATTAATATTTTATTCTTTCACCGGATTCTACTCTTTAGTTATATTTGATTTTATTTAAACATTCGATATAAATGTTTCTACTCGTGGTATTTAATTCATTCTCCTAAATTATCGATGTTTCAACGTTGCCCAGCAGTTGGAGACAAAAGGTGATCGTTGAAAAATAATAAAATATAATATTTGAAGAAGAAAATGTAGATTTCTCGTGAGAATTCTTTGTGGCAAACTCGTAGAATCTTCTCAAGTTTCTATTAAAATTCTTACAACCGTCGTGCCATACTTTCATTGTTTTATTCTACTTCATAAACGAACGTAACCTGCAACGAAACTTTAAAGATTATGGAATAAAACAATAAATTACAAATAAGTAGACGATAAGAGACGGCGAAGTTGGAATTCTAGAAATATCGATATGTCTGAAAAACGAATAGAAATTATTTACTAATACCGATGCAAGATATTTGAACGATCGAAATTATATCCATCTTTTTAAAATAAAAATTTCGTTTATAAAAATACATAATATTTGTCTACGTTTAAAAATAAATATCGGGACAATTACGTTGTATCTTAATTTTATTTTCTCGCATAAGCCATGAATATTGAAAGCGATCTCGATCTGTTGAGCGGCGGTGGTCTATATCTCAGGGAATTGTGTCAACTTTAATGGTACGTTTCTTTCGAACGCATCGATTGTGGCTTAAAGTGGAAATTCATAATTAAAGGCAATCCTTATTATTCTGTCCGTACCTTCGACAATCGAAAGCTTGTGAATGGCACTCGAAGCATTTTAGCTTGACAGAATGGTACGTACAATGCCACTTTCCACATGTTCCAATCTCGCGTAAAGGCACACAGAGTACTAAGTAGTGTTCCCATTGAACGGTATACTAATTATATCGAGTGTGGAATCATTTTAATTGGACAAAGTTCGAGTCGAGTCTTTGTGTTTTTCACGCGTTAATTATGTCAGATTATTGGTCCCTATTATATCCGTGCCAATACGAAATGCAAGCTTGTGGGAAACGAGAGCCAGCAAAATTGTAATCAAACGGTAGACCGCGTCGCGTTACGCAGTTTGATATTTTATCGTTAGTTTTATTTAAGGAGTATACTCGTCTAAATGAACATGTACGTGTATACGTATGTGTCACTCGTACAAATCAAATCCGCAAAGTTGTGTTTTATCCAATTTTGATTTTGTTACTTCGTTAACGATATCTGACCGTATATTAAAATTTAAGTATTTATTTACGTTTAAATGTTTTTCGTAGACGGGCAACATAATTGCTATGGAAGCAAAATTTTAATTGTTCCATCTAAAAATCACAGAAGGTTTTTAGCGATTCCTCATAACATTCTTACTCGTTTTCTTTACGTCACTTCATAATTGAGACAGAGAATTTTAATACGACACAATCGAAAATGAAGATAACCTGTTAAGGCTCGAAACGATCGAAACCTTTTAGAACTGTCTGATAAATCGGTCAAGTTTTGTGGCGATCGTAGAAATCGGTGCTTTTCCTTGGCGAAGGAGGGCATTTCGAGGTAACTTTTAAAAACCCTGTACAAAGAGATCCGCGCGAATCGCAAGGCGTACGCGCGTGATAACGTCCCTCTGGTTCTCCGCGACGGTCCTCTACGGCGCTCCGTAGCTCGCGTAAAGATTTAGGGGATGAGACTGGTAGAAACGGCAGTGTCGAGATTCGCGCATACGCGACGGAAGTTCGGAATTGCAACAGGGAAATATCACAATGGGTCTTTTCCTTGTAACAGAGCACTAGAGCTGAATGATGATCGTTGGCGGTCGCGTGAGTGTCGCACGTGGGTGCGCGGGTTGGGAGACAGAAGGATCTCGATGACACTCAAGATACTCGACTGTTACACTCGGTAGTAGCGCAACAATGCGCGCATGCCACGATGCGCGAATTCAATGGCTTTATGTCGCGTTCTCGTGTGCACACCCGCTTGTCCGCGGAACGTAACTGCATCCGCCTACGAAACTGTGCTTCCACGTGCTATGCCCGTCTCATTAAATGGAATGCATATTTATGGAGTCACTGGCTGGCTTGGCTGGTTGGTGTGACGTACACGTTGCTGGATCCGAGGGATGTAGATAGCGAATCGCAGGGTGCAGAGAGAGAGAGAGAGAGAGAGAGAGAGAGAGAAGGGGGGGATGGGAAAACCGGAGGAAAAAAGAGGCTACCGCAACAGCGCCCTCGACGTGTCTGGCTGTGCCGTCAGGCGTTACAAATCTCAATGGCACACTTTGTGCTCCGATTGCCAGCGCATGCCTTTTGATTTCAACCCTCCGACAACGACGACGACGACGACGACGACGACGACGACGACGACGACGACGACGACGACGACGACGACGACGACGACGACGACGACGACGACGACGACGACGACGACGACGACGACGACGACGACGATGATGACGACGACGACGACGACTCGCAGGATTTTTATCATCGACCAGGCATGGCGGCGTGCACGTGTCAGCACCACGTCGCGCGTCGCGTCGCGCTTCGACGCTCGCCCTGATTATTATCGCGTTTCGTTAAGTTTCCATGGCCCGATTTCTCCTGTTACCGTGATTGTGCGATCAAATTTTTGATACGTGGTCCGAGAGCACAGGATTTTCGGATCTGGAACGGGAGGGCGTGTAAGGATGCGAACTACGTTAATCCCGACTTTGTGATTATTTCGTGAGAGAATCGTGTGGACAGTATTGAATTTTTCTCTCGTCAACTATGATTCATTGATGGTCTTTTTGCTCTTTTGGACTTTACTATTATTACTATACGCGCCGAGCGCGATAATAAACGCAAAAGAAATACAATAGTAAATGGAATGGGGAAAGAAAGGGAAAAAGATGAAAGGGAAAAAGATATTACTAAGAAGTATCACGTGATAAGGGGGCACTGTAGAACTTCGTTTCAAAAGTGGATAAGCGTCCAGAGAAATGGTCGACGTATTCCGCGTATCAATCTGCTAATTTATGAACCATAGCGTGTTTTGGTGGTTGACGGCAAATATGTCGATATGTTCCTAATACGTAACATCGTATTATGGTGGGCGATGCGTAACGGTACACACAGGTTGATTTGTTCCAAAAGAGATGCAAAGTCGATTTTATCGTGTTACGCATTTTGTTTTATCTCGAAATTTGTTACGTAAGAAAACTTCCGCGATATCGTTTATAAAAATATCGTAAAGAAACGGGTTAAGGAACGAATCTCGGGGGACATGAGACGTTGCTGCTATAGGTGATGAAAACGTATCGCTGATGCAAACTTCCTGGTAGCAGTCAGATAAATAACTTTTAAGCTAAGGTAGCAAGTTACCTGCAACGGCTATTGACCAAAGCTTAGTTAATAGAATTAAACGATCAACAGTGTGAAAAGCTTTCCTGATATCGATGTAGGTAGAGTCGACCTCAGATTTACGTTCAGATTAATGGCCACGTACTTGCAGAAGATCGTTGAATCGGTGGAAGTAGATCTATCATGCGGAACTTCATGTTGCTCGTCGCAAATTAAACGAGAAAGCATCGGATAAAGTTTTTCGGTGAGAATATTTTCAAAAAGTTTTGGAATGACACTGTTGATAGAGACAAACCTATAATTGCATATAATATCCCCAGTCTTTCAAGTTACTAATGATATTTTCCAGAGAGACGGGTTAGGTTCAAGAACATATCCGTCCATATCCATAAAATATGGCAAAATACCTAACATATAACATCTATGGTAAGAGACACGCGAATAAAATATATGCTTGCGTCAATAAGCGAAAACGAAACGTATCATTTCTCCTCCATTTACAAAATTATAATTTCTATATTTTGCATATAGTTTTCATATGGTTAATTTTCATAAGTTTAAACAGGAATCACAAAGAATAGAAATCTTACGTGATCTCATATATTAATTCTTCGACGTATCTGTTCGTGTAAAGATATATTTTCGCTGAATGTAAATATCATTGTTAGTCGTTTCAAGTACTATCTTATTTCTTCCGTAAAAAAAATTATAAAGTACATAAAAACGAAAGAATCAAGTATACGATAACGATAAACAAATACAGATTTGTATCAGCAGCGTATTACACTTGCTGGGTCAGAAACACGACGCGGTTTATCGTCTTGATTGCGATCGTATTTTGTTAAGAAGTTTCTACTTCATTTGCGGTCTTTCTAAAGTTACGGCCCCAATCGTAGAGTTCGAACAATCTCTACGATTGAATTCCAGTCGAGATTAAGGTAATCGATTCGTTCATTGGAAACTATTTAAAAAATCAGTTTGTATTCTTTTTTCTTCTCAAATTCACGATTAATAGAAGATTCGTGAAATAAAATATGATTACAAATATAAATTATGTTGTAATTTCGCGTCGTATGCGATTCTCATTTATCAGTAAAAAAAAGTTTGAACGTAAAAGAAACTTTTATCCGATCACCTACAAATAAGACATCTCTCCGGATAATACCCATCGTAATTTTCATCGTAAAACGAGTTAATAGACAATAAAACTACTCTATGAATTTGAATTTTTAACGTAGTTTCTATATAACGTAATTTTTAACTCTAAAATAAATCTTATATTTAAATTCCTTCTTTGTGTAAACTGTATTATCTCTGGGACGCTTAAGGCAGGACCAAAGAATGTGCACAGAATTCGAAAACCTTCGAAAATCTAAAAAAAAAACCTTCGGCATCGCATTTCCACGCAGAAAACGATTCTCCATTTTTAATCTGAAACTCTTCTATTCGATTTAGCAAATTGTTTTCCTGCATGATCTTCTTCTACTCCGCCTGTAATATTCGTAGAACGTTTTCTGATAAATCGAGAGCGCTGATCAATTTCAGTCTCGCATAATCTGAACGATATCCGCGTTTAGCTGAGAGTGGCGATAATGAGCTCCACTAAATATTGTATCATCTATTCAGGCAGTCTGTGATTTAGCAACGAGGTTTGATACAAGTGTACTCAATCATTATCATTTGCTCTATACGAAATGACGAGCTTTCCTACGTTTGCATGGATAGCATGAAATAGATTATCGTAGCTAAAATTTCAGTATCGATAAAATTACTGCGAATAGATAATCGATCGGATAGGGTAAAAGAGACACGAGATATATATCTTATACTTACGATCAGTTTTGAACAACGTAGATTTTTTATCCGAGTAATACTTTTGCGGGACACTTATAGCTAAAAATAAATCGGAGAATAATCTAGCAATAGAATATTATCGATAACATTTTTTCATTTACCTTTCTAAAAAGTTATAAACTTTTAAATATGTTCTGTTGAAACACTCGTAGCAGCGCAATGAAAAAGTTTCCGATATTTCAAATACAATCTTTCATCTAGCTGTTACGATTCCAAATTTTTATTGATTTTTTCGGTTTATATAGTCTGCATTAATGCAGCTTATTGAAACACATATAGTTTTAGATAAAACTACGACAACTTTAGCATAATTGATTTTTCAATAAATATTATATCACTTTGCTATCTGTTTTACTTTATCAGTCGTACTTTAAAAGATAGAAAAATGAATAAAATATATATACTTTATTTTAAAAGTCTAATAGAAAAAACATCGGAGGGTTTTATTTCTAAGCAATTACTCTAAAATTATTATAGAAGTATGTAATAGTCCTTAAGAAAGAAATAAATAAGGGAAAGAAAATAAAATTGACTTTGACAAAGAAACGCATAAATTGATTGACTGTATAGAGCAATTCATAAAACGTCGATTATCAGAACACCGAAGAACGACTGTACTTTTCGTTTTACACTCGATAGCGGTACTTAATACTTATTTAATCGCGTATCTTCGTATCTTCGTACTTTGTAACATGTTTGAAGAATTTATATATAATTTCTAAAATATCGTTTAGTTTATTATTTTATCGGCGATAATAATTGGACTCGTAAGACGAAGTAATCGAATGTAGCGGTAAAGTTATACGGAAAGTTCAAATACCCTAGCAACGTGTATTATTACTTCGGATAATGAAGTCTCTACCGTATTAATTGCAATGTTCTATCGAAAGTGTACGATCCTGCTTAGGTATAGCAACTAAATATGCTAAAAAACGGAAACGACGTACCATTGAATTTGATTGTCATGCATATCCCACATTTACGAAGCTGGGTCGACATTACAGAGAACTGTGAACTATTACATTTATGTGGATCCAGTAGGTTACATTCCAAGAAGATGATCTAGGTCGTTCCGACTATAGTTAACTGGTTTCCATACTTCTTACCAAGAAATCATGATATTCCTATTACGTGTACCGTTTCGTGTACGACAGTTCAATAATGCTAGCTATACATATGTATATTAGAATCGGTGGAATAGAAGTAAAAATATCACAGACCAGAGAAATTGTTTAATAGAAATTGTAATCGGTTCCATTCTTACTACTATTATAAAACCGAAGATTTAATTGACGTTTCGTTAGACTTAAAATAGGGAAAAATTGTACGAGAATCGAGCGATGCTTGTCAGAAGTGGTTAGTAGTTAAATAAAAGCGAAACTTTTGTACGAATCGAAATGAGAAAAGGAAAATTAAGGGAATACCTATGGTAAAGGAACATTCCGTTTCTACCAAAACATTTAAACCCACCAACTTTATCGAGATCGCAGTAACTTTTTAACGAAATCGCTTAATTCTTTTGGTCGGAAGGGATCTTACAAAATAGATGAGAACTACCGGATGAACAGATTTTCTTCTGGAAAATAGAAATTTAATATTAGATTTATTAATTAGATCGTTTGATAAATATAATTTCTTTTAAAATGAAAATGTTCGATCAAAGTACCAATTACAAATAACGTATGAATCGATACCTTTCTTTTTCTACAATTGCGTATATTAATTTTAATTTCCCACTAACTTTCTTACCGTCTTGGTTCCATTTCGGTAAGTTTAGCTATATAGATAAAAAGAAATTGCGTACATCTTTGTTTCTCGATATATTACACTTTGAAAGAAGTAGAATACATCGAATTAATTAAGAAGGAAATCAGAATATAGGATACGTTCTGGCCATTGCAAAATTAATGCCCCTTTAAAAGTAAATTTCAGTAAAAATGAGATAAACTATCGTTAACTTTGTAAAGAGAATGAAATTACTGACTAAAATATTGTAGGGTCATTCCATAGCAAGTCGATAGTTCTTTGATGTTGACATTACGAATTTTTTCAAAACGGAATATCATCTAATTCACGCGAAATTAGATTCGAAAATTGGATTTAAGTCGTTATTCTATCGATATCGAATTTGTTCACGGTACGAAGCCCTGAATTTTGCAATTTTTGTCCATTCTCGCGTAAACGGGCCGCACTTATGAATTTTTATGTCGGGAACTACTTATCTGATCAGATTAACTACTTCTTTCTCATTTCACTCTGAAGAGTTCAACGTATTCGAATAAAACTTCTTTTATATCGAAAAATGAATTTCTTTTCACCTAAATGTAGGATATAATATTTCAATCGCAGCTAACCATTAGCATGTAAAATAATCGATGCCATTCTACAACCCATTTATAAAGAAATAACAGTTTGAGGTGTTCCAAACGTAACAATTATATACGAATAAAAATAATTATCGAATATTTTATGTTTTTAAATCGGTTGTGAAACGAGACGTCGTTTAGCCCAATTTATGTTATACAATTTGATAGTAAAGCTCGATAAGAACATTGACAAAGTTATTCAAATTACGCGGAGTTAATCGTTGGAGTGTTTAATAGCTGATATCCGATTAAGTGTGTTACTCAGTGTTTAGCAATTGCTGGAAGTCGCCGAGAAAAATGAGACGAGCTCAAAGTTAAACTAGATAAGTCGTGGAAAATTAATCTCGGTAATAATTGCGAGGAAGTGCGCTTGGCCACAGGCTACAGTTGCGTTTCCATCTACCTAATTGTATTTACTAATTCTATCCGTAACAACCTGAAGATTTTCACGTAGATTCAATCAGTCGAGAATTGTTCAACTGCTGACGATTCAATTTATTTCGAAGTGTTGCCTGCGTTGCATTAAGATCATCGCATTATATTAATACAAACACGTATTATTAGTGCGATTATCGTATTACCTATATTAATGCAAATACACACTATATACACAATATGAAATAAACTATATGTAATGAATTTGCAATCATCTCGTAAAGTATTTTTAGTTTATAGCAAGACATTAAATGCTTTTTTCGTATTATTTTTCTTTGATGTATATTATTATTATTATTATTTTATAATATCGTAGTAATTGTAACTGGCTCGTATTGACAAAATTTTAAGAATTTTCCATAAATTGCAAATTTTTTCATCGCTTACAGATCTCTTTCTTAACACAGAAGGCAGCTTTTGTTTCAATTTAATCGCTTTAGAATTAATTCGAAGAATTTTTAGCAGTAATAGGGTAGACAAAGTATCGTGCATGCCACAGCTATCGAAACAATAACCAGATAGTAACAGACGATAAACCCTCCGGGGACCAAACCTTAGTATAACAACCCTCCCAAATTACCACTCAACACCTTTTTTGTTATAACACTCTGAACCGTCACTCTGTTGAATTCGTACAATAAATTTTACTACCATATCTACAGTTCAAATTTTGTTACCTTATTTGCGAAACGTTCGAACTACGACCCGAGGAGATCTGTCAATTCCGTAATTTCTTGTGTCTCCTACGTGACACGACCAAAGGTTTCGTTTCACGCTTTCTACACGCGATCAATTTAGCAATTATACTTTTTCTCTGCGTGATTCAAATTCCGAGAGAAACACAGCGAAACCGTGAGTTGTTTCGCTTCAGAACTCTATAGCTTCGTTGTTTTCTCTTTTGTTACTGTCCATACGTGCATCGATGCAGATGGCTGTCTGTAGTCGGTATTGTTAATTCGCTTATATCTTAGTTGCTTGGGCGGAAAAATAATTATTTTGATTCGGACACACCGGCAAGTGCGATCTTGACGATGCGATCTTGCACGCACATCGTCGCTTTGCTTATCGCGATGCTTATTTCCATTCGCGCTCTGGCTCACCATTTAACGCGATTCACGTGCGTTAATCTCTCTACTGAAGTGTAGAACTTCAAAAATACAGCTCGCTTACATATTTTATATGGATGTAATTCAGAATACTTCATTTATTTATTTATCGTCACGTATACAGTAAAATATTCCATTTATCAGGCGGCATTTATCACAGTCGGGATAAAAGACGTTCCGGGTAACTGGATCAGCCGGATAATAGAAGTCCACCAGCTCTGCCTTCCTTCGCGTTTTCTTCGTTCTTATAACCGGACTTAATTTTCATACAACTGGATTTTGCTTGTCATCCGTTTATATATAAACAGAAAAACTAAGGTGAAATTCGTAAATATTCATTGTAAGGCAAAGATTTCGCGTAGCCTAGGATCGAGTAATAATGGGAGTCGAGCAACATATTCGATAAATCCGGGTATCACGACATTATGAACAAATCGTATCTTCCAGCGTATCTTGCAACATACGATAAAACAGGTGCAATTCTTGTATGAGAAAAGTTGGTGCAATTTTGTTTTTCGCTATCGATACCAGTTCTCAGTGCCGCTGGATGAAAAATATGTTTATTTGACGCTGAAAATATCGAAACACGCACAATGTGAAATTGCTCAAAGTAAATGGATATCTATAGAAATTTCACGTATCTGTTCTACAAGCATATTTATCGCAGAGTGATCGGTAATGATACGAGAACTCGAGTACGTTATCTTGTGAAATTGTTTCTCGATAATGGATTAACGATCGGTGTCTGAGTAGATATACATTCGTAAACAGCGGCTACATAGTCGTGACGTTATCTATGAACTATTATTTAATCGATTTAGCATCGTACAATTTGTTTCAAGCCTTCGCACAAATATTTAAATACTTTGCCTCTTCTATTTGATAAATTAATTGTAGTATCTATGGAAATTATAAAATTTTGTACATCTAATGATATTTAAACTAACAAATAACAGTTACCCTAATATCTAAAATTGAGCGGGATGTTTGAAAAGACGATTAAATGTTAAAAATAATCGTGCATTTTATATGAATCGAAATTTTATTAAAAAGTAAGTAAAGCGCAAAGTAAAAAGGTCTGGCGACGTTTGGTCACATACATATAAAAATTATTAAATGCTTATTAACTCATTTACGTCCTGTTCGCATCGACAGGAAGATTATTTTTAAGGTTCATTAACTTCATTCGAACCGGAAAGTGTGTTCAACGAAGCGTCTCTCGCATTCCCCGTTTGATTGCTCACAGTTCGATGTCTGCTTCGCGTTTGCTAACTAGAATCATTTGACGCTTCTAGGTTCTATTGCAACTTCAAACGGTTACAGCGAGTGATAAAAGCGAGCACAGCAGCGAGGAAAAAGAGGTTGCGCTCTCTATATATAAAACACAGTTTGTTTAACGAAAACTATTATAAGAGCTATACATAGTAATGGAAATGAGAGAAAACTTACTTGTGATTTTATATCGTTAGTTTTTGACGGGAGAAACATGTACGAGCCAAAGTAATGAACTTCGTTGGGAATAATCGTGTTTATTTCGAAAAAATTAAACGTTAACTATTTTTTTTTTCCAATAGAATTAAGAAATTTTCAAGAAATGGAGTGACCAGTTCAGCTGTCTGAGTGACACAGTTTTATATAATGTGGCCATTTAAGTATTATACCATGGAAACAGAAAGGTTACATAATACTCTCATGAAATCATGTTTCAGCATAGTTCCACACTTTGAGTATGACGTAATTTTATCATAGTTACATAATTGGATGAGTGAAATTTTGCTATAAAAAGATATTTAATAATTCTATTTATATACGCGTTGCTGACAAAGAAAAATTTGTTCGTAAAATTAATCGTTCGCTTTAATAAAGACTACTTTTACTCGCTTTTTTACTATTATAAGTTTTCTTATTCCTCTGTAAGAGCATAGAGAAGATAAGAGAATAGAGAATAGCAAAAATGTAGAAAAATTATTTTGCTTGGATTTCGTTTCATTTTATACGCTCGTACGACCTCTAAAGAATGATATTCTTTCTAGAATTTCGTTTCTTTCTACGATGTGAAAATTACGCGACATAACGAAAAGAGGAACGTTAGAATTTTCGAGCTTACGGTAGAGCATCTACTTTCTATTAAACGCGTTCCTTCGCTTGTTTATACTGTAGTAGATTTTGCGAATAATTTTCTAATAAAATAGCGTTGAAATTTCCAAGACCTATATTAATATTGATAACATATCTGGCGTTTTATATCGAGCCCTTGTACATATTGATTCAACGAGATGTTAATCTTTTCGACGGATATAATTTTTGCACCGACAAATTATACACAACGGTTGGAAAAATATTTTACTTCTTATTTTACATGTCGTATATTTTAGATATTTGTTTTAGATAAACTTAGGTAGCAAATAAATAATATTAAAACATAGTTTGTTAGTTTGACAGTATTTCCGTACAGTTTTGTTTTTCGTCGATGCAAATTTTCGTACATTTCAATTTCCATAACTGTTTGGCATAAGCTTGGTGAAACGCTATAAAATTCTTTTATTCAATGTCAGATGTTTCCTTACTTGTAAGAAACGAAAACCATCTTCGAAGCTATTCGAGAAAACAAACAAGAAGAAGTAACTAACAAACATGCGGTGTCAATTTCTTTTTGCTCTATGTTTCGCTAAAGCAAACGCGGTTGATTTATATTTATATTTTGTAAGTGAGATATTAAATCATATTAATTACTGACTCCTATATTTTCTAAGATATTTAGGACGTTGTTTGTTTGAAATATGAAATATGTTCGAAAGGTTTAAATAAATATTACTTTGACTAAACATTATTGGAGAACCGAAGGAATATCGTTCCAGTTTGGTCTGCGGTTGTACGAAAATTGATTGACACTCGGAGAAGAATTTATTGGGCGGGATGTATTCCTTGATTGGAAGTTCGCTACGTTTCATTCGATGAAATTTTGTGTATGGTAGTATCGTGTCGAAGAACGTAGAGATTCGTTCGTATAATTTCATCCTGCTTACAGCGAAATTATTTCATAATAACGTATCATATAGCTTTTCCTTTCTTTTCTTATCAATTTCTTCTGCAGACATATAATTCAGCATAATCTATATTCAAGATGAATTTCCCGTCTTCTTGCACTTTCTCTGTAACTTGAAACTGATCGCTTTTATCAGCTTGAGTTTATCAAACGACTGATTACTCAAATATGTCCTATTAATATTCATATTCGAGTAAATCTTACTTTTCATTTATTTCGTAAATAAAATGCACCACTATAGGAATGTTTCGTTTAACTGGGACATGTATCGTAATCGAAACATAGTATAAATCATTCTCTATCCAACCCTATCTAATCTAACCCCTTGACATATATTTCATGCACTATACAATTTTACTTTAAAAGCACTAACTAGTATAGACGCGTATCTCTGCAATTTGTCAAAAATGTGTTTTCCTTAACCTAGCTCTGTTAGTAAAAATTGACGGAGTTAAAAATTGAAAATTTATATAACATTGTGACAGATGTCGGAAAATCATAGAAAAATAGTATAAGAAGCTCTTCTCGTTTGTCGTTAATGTTTTTGTTCGAAGAAAGGATTTATTTTTTCTCTTCTAGAACGATAACGAACTCGAAATAATAAAATACCGGCTGCCTGAAATTCTATTTCTGCCTGATTCGTATCAATTGATATCGTTCGCAAGCTTTAGGTCTCAAGACACGCTAAAAGCATAGAGTAGCGTGTGCCGAGCACGAGGCAAACACTTGGAACGCTTTCTTTAATCATCCATATAACTCGAAAAGTAAGGTATGTAGGACACGTGTTTATCTGACCTTTTTTTTGCACATTTCGATGTTTAGATTCATCCCCGTTCATGCATTTATAAATTACCCCCTATAGCATGCAACGATAACGATCAGACAACAAACGATCGATTCTTTTCCCTTTAGTTCGTGTTTTACGTTACGCTGACTTCTCGGATAACGTCTCGTTTTCATTTCTCTCTTCTATACCTGTGTACGTCAATTCACGTATTCAAGGATGAGACAGCCATAAGCTTGCCAATCTGTGCTGATACTCGACGTGTTTTCGTTTTCATAGCGGGGTTGGCGCACGTTGCGTAGGATTTCTACTACGCTTTGAAAATCTCTTCAGGATCTCGCGAAGATCCAGCATCTTCGAGGACTGTTATTTCCGGCCGAGGTAACGCGTTAGAAAAACGAACGAGGAGAAAAAGTGCGAGCAACTAATTATTTTTTCGAACTGGGGAAAGCTTGAGAAAATTGGGCGAAAACGAGATGGAAGGAGAAAGAGATCGGAGCGGAGCGAAACGTAATTGCGACGACATCGCGCGAAATTCTGTACGCAAATACCTCACACCATTCTGTTTCATTCTAGTACGCCGTTCGAAACGTGGAATTTGTATTTCAAAGCAATTAAACACGCGTACGCGATTCATACGTGCGCGTTGCTTTCTGTAGTAAATTAATTACTGTTCGTGTTTCTCGACAACTTCGATTTGTGTCTCCGTAAGAGCGCAGTATCGAAGAAAAATTGCGAGCAATTCACGGTTTTCTCGTTGAAACGATGTATGTAATATGCCATTGAAATTTCGAACTACTTACTGTCTCGCTTTTTAGAATTATTAATTTTCCATAGCTGAAATTAATTAGAAAAGCGAAAACACAATGATCGTTACAACGTTAATTAACTGAGATACTATCTCTGGTTTTAGGAACGTTCGCGATATTCTTGCTTTTAAAGGATCGTGAATCTATTTCTGTCTTTTTTTTTTCTCAGAAGATTTAATCTCGAAAGGCTATCGTGGATGACTTTCCATCGTGTGAATTTTGTTTTAATAAATTTCAAAGTTTTACATTATCGTGACGAAAATAGTCACAATATAGAAATAACTTTGCCATGAAAATGATATTGTACCACAGAACATCGCAGCTAATGAAAGTGGGATCAGTGGCGATCCGATGCACCATGAGAATTTTCTTTCCTTTACCTTGCTCCTTTAAAAACATCTCCATGGTTTCGTTATCGTTACGGAAACAGTCCGGTATAATAGCTAATTGAACCATTGCACGAGTCCGCGCAACGATGTCTCGAGGTGCGTGAAATATTTCCAGCAAGGGACACACGGATGCTCGTGTCGCAGAAACTGAAGGAGAAGCGAAAAAAGCTTCTAATTATCTCGTAGCATTTTTACGGGTTGAATATAAAGCCAGCGGAGCGGAAAGGACAATCGGAGAATCCTCGTGGACGTGTTTCGTCGCTCGACTTACCGTCGAACACAATTCCCTGGAATAGAGTGTGTATATATACAAACGTGCTTAAATTTTCCTACGCTTTGACTGGTGGAAGTTTTACGTGCTAGAAATTGCGACGAAAGTTTTAATCACATACTTCCATTAGTCATGCACCCACATTCGACGCATACTGGCGCGCGGAAGTGTCTGTAAACTAGGCTAGTTCACAGCTAGTCCTTCGTACAAGTCCAGGTATACACGTACACCTGACATATGATAGCCGCTCTCGTCGAATCATCCCGGATTACTTTAATTCCATGTACTCCACTTGGAGGATCGTGCCCGATACCTGGCTACACGTAATACGTTCGAAAGTTTTACGATATACCGTAGCCTCGCCGCAGCAGATCGCGTTTCAACGTTTTGCGTAATCAACGATAATGATAACGATATGGACAGGAGTAACGAAGATTTAATGCAACTCTTCCTCCTTTCCTTTTTAATAACGCCACTAAATTTGAAAGCAACGTTCGTTGAGAAACGAACAAGAGGTTGCGAGATTCTAACAACGGGGTAGATCGTTGCAAAATTTACTATTTAAGAATGAATAAATTGGCAAGTTTTTTCATTCGTCGATTCGTGGGATTATATTCTGTTTTATGTAATTCGCTATAATCGTCGTAACTGGGAATTCGAAAAATTGACGTTAAAATTCATCTTATGGTGTACCGTTATTCAGAAATCAATGAAAGTACAACGTAGAAATAAAAATAACGCGAAGCCAATAATATTAATCAATTAACAGGCTTTGTCACCTAAACGTGAATTTCACGAATGTTTTATTTAACTAAATTCGATATAGTCACTGCGTTCGGGAATCCGAAAATTACCAAGTCAAAATTAATTTGCATACCAAAAATTCCACGGTATTTCGATCGAGTAGGTATACATCTATATCGAGGCGGAGTTAATAACCCATTTCTCTTAGCAAATACATAGAACACTTGTACATGGTTATTAGATAGATATAATTATTTTCACGCATTAATTAATTAACGCGCGACAATTCCGCTAAAACTTATCTTCATGAAAAGTTCTAACCTCGAAGTTTCCACGGAGATGTCCATAATTGAGCCTCTCGGAAGCTAAATCAGTCGATTGCACTTTTTGTAAATTAACTAACGTCGAAGAGCGTACTCTTTGTCTTCTCACGGAATAATATCACGGACGTAATATCGAAAAGGTAAAGCGATTGATAATTCATAGGAATATATTTACGCCTATTATCCCTACTTGTTCATAAAAGCCTGAATGACAAGCAAAAAGGAAGTATTTCTCATAACCTAATTATCTACGTGGCCGAAAAGCGCTGTACGTATACACCTGTCTTCCTGCTCGATCTCAATCTCCCTTTCTTAGAATGACTTCCGAAAACCACGTAAATTTCAAACAAGACCCAATTCGTTCAACTCGTCATCCGCATTCAGGTTATTAACGTCACGCGTTTCTTTTCACCAATCACGTGAAACATCATCGTGTTTGTTTTGGAAACTCGCAAAATCCTTAAATAAGAACGGGTGTTCGATCGATCGAGATGGTATCAGGCGCGTGACGCGTGCGTTATTAAATTCATCCAAGGGTCGGCGTCGTTAGCCCGAAAAACGGCATAATTCCGAGAAGCGGTCAGAAATCGTCGAGTTAATATCGGTCCTACGATGGAAAGGGAACATCGGCTTGTGCTCGGTTAGGTAAGAAAAGGACGATGGCATGCCGTGTGCAATACGGACGTCATGCAATGGCGCACGCGACCACAAAAATCTCCTGCAACACACCGCCGCTTTACGCCTTTCTACGCGCCTCCGCGTCTACACGCCTCTCTACCTTCAATTGTCCGAGTACGTTTAGATCCTTCACTTCGTACAGGGTGATCTTGAAACCTCGTAATCTGACATGTACAATTTAAACGTCGAAGAAACGACATTGTTGGAATTAAGTTTTCTTGCAACGTCACAGTAGTTTCGAATTGCTATGTTTTTCTTTTTTCTTCTTTTTGAATTTGTATTAATATGCATTTCGATGCGTAATTGCGATGACGCGCATAATTTAGCATAATTAAAGGATCAACGTTTCTGAAATTAACGCTTCCGATCATATCCTATAGTATGTTTCGAATTCTTCTGGCCCGATTTAGCTAATCCAAACCTTGATCGGTATCGTTAAAATACCGGCAATACCGATGAAAGAGAAATGCAAAAGGTCCATTGAAAACGAGTTTCAAAAATAGCAGTAAAATTATACGTGGTCTACGAGAAAGTTGTTTATCGTGTGAACGCTTTATATTAAATTAATTTAGTTCGATATGAATACTTTGTTGCTCGCCGCTTGAACTCGTTGTCAATCGACTGGCTCGACAGTGCTTATTCTCAAACGTTACTTTCAATTCCCGGTAGAATTGTGTACAACGGGTACGAAGCACGTGCATGTAAATTACACGAATTGGAAAATATTCGCAAAAAGGGAGTCACGTCCGATTTCGATAACTTTTTAATGTGATGTCAAGATTACCATCCCGAGTAGCGTCGGTGACAAGGTCTTAGTATGCCGGTCGCCGTTCATTAAAACGTTATCGAAAAATGTTTACGAAAAAGTACGTCGTTTTCCGATAATAGTATCTACGTTTAATAGAGAGCGGATAACCAAGACCTTTTTTCTGCATAACTCAGGTAACTCAGACTTAAGTAACCCAAATTCGATTCTGATTATTTTGAAACTAGATTTCGGTTAGGTCAGGTTAGACTTTTCTCTGGATAGGATCATTTTCTCGATCATAGTGAGACGAAAATTATCAAACGCTTAAAGAGCAGGGCTATCGTATCACACAGGGAATTTTAGAATATTTGAAAATATTACAAATAAAAATAGCGAATAGAAGTAGCGAAAAAGTAGTAAAAGTAGGGAGTAGAAAAAAGAAAAATGACAAAACTTCAAAATTCGCTTCGTTCAAAGCAGAAGCATTTTCTGATGGACATGTCGTGTTTCTAAAGTTTAACCTTATAATCTCGACTCTGATCTTTCATACGTTTAAACGTGTACGGTTGAATCAAAGAGAAAACATTTACGAGCAGTAATTTACGAAAAATAGAATTATCAAAAATTTCAAAGACGAAAGAATTCGAGGATTTCTCGATAGAGGTTTTTAAAAGCGCGATCTTAATTTTGATCCACCCTGTATTCGAGTCTGCATGTCTTGATACGTGTTACGTGAACGTATAGTTAGCGCACACTGTCGTGAACACCTTCGTCGTTGTATGAAGCGGGTGAGCTAGCGGGAGGTTGTTCCGTCGCAAATCATAGGTGTTGCGACGAACGGGTGCACGATCTGGTCGACGATTTCTTTGTAAACCACCGTTGTCGCCACGAACGTTCATTATATTCGATCACGGAAATACAACGCGAAGGTTATATTTAAAATTCTGAATTCTCTGTTGAATTGCTCCTCCGTCTGACGAACCCTCGACAGTTCGCATTAAGTTAAGAAATTGGTTAATAATTCTGACGTAATTCGTCCTAATTTGAAATCTCTCGCTTTTTATTCGTTAGTGGTCAAATACTTCTCTCGTCTCGTAAAAAACATTGTGCGCTTGTATCTGATTATTATTTATTTTATAGTATACGTTCGATCGATTTCATTTTTCGTTTATTCGTTCCATCTTTAATTATCCTGTATACGATTACGTTTGCCTATTTATTATACTAATTTACTATTGGTATTGTATCAGACTAATTATCTTATTGTTGATACTGCGTGTGATTCTATCTGGTTATTTAGTATACAGGACGTTCGATTAATTTTCTGACTTTTGCTTATTTCGATGTTCATACCGTATAGAATTAATTTACCTTGGCGATATTTATCGATATGACATCAACTAGCTAAATATTAAATAACTGTATCGTTGAACGGGTTTCTTTCGATCGTGGCTAAATGCGTAATAAATTTAAATTAATTTTAATGTAAAAAATAAAAAGAAGATGATACTACTAACTAAAATCTAATAAACATTGTTTGGTTATAATTTAATTGGATTACACAATTGCAAGGAATTAAATTAATAAAAAGAAAACATTTTATTTCAATGAACTCGGTGTAATAGAAAAAGTTTTCTACGATCTAATGTGGTAGAAGTAAGATCGAATAATAGTAATCTGGTTAAGTTAAACGATCGACAATAATGTCTTGGATCAACCGCAATTGTTTATTTTGGCAACGCATTGTTATTTACTAATGCTAACCGTTATGTATGTGACTTGCAATATTATCTTTCTATTCGTAAATAATTATTGCATGCATAATGCAATAATAATAGGCAAATGTTGAAATATTATTCTCGTATTTGTAAACACGAATAATTCAGTAACATTAGGCAAATCTAGTTTATAGTTATGCACATAGAGAAAACGAAGATTATTACGATATTAAATATAATTATTTGGACAACTTTCTACTATCAAATAAATGATACAATTATTTAAACAAATAATGCTACTCTATAGTGCAAAAGCTGAAGATATTAAAAAAATAGTAAACTATATAGAAAATAATTTACAAAACTTTCAGTTGTAAGATCGTTTATTATGCAACAACCACGTATGGCTAACTTAACAATTAATCATAATCGCAATTTATATGATTATATATGCACGTGAAACATTATATATTCTTATGAAATCTAGTGTATGTTTCTATACAATTGGAATTATCGGATGATAACATATCGTTGAGCCACGCCATATCTCGAATTTTGTGTATATTCGTTACATAGTTGCAAAAAGCTACTATTACTATGTACATACATACTAACATACCAATTACTATACAGCTATTAATATAACAACTGATACGATGGAATAGACGCGCTATTAAATGCATAACGCATAATAAACGCGTTAAATGCATAAATAAGATAAACACGATGAGCAATTTTATAATAAAGCTCGAATATTACAAGCAAGTTACAGAATCTAGAAGATTTAAATTGAACTTTCACGCGTTGAAACCTAATTGGTATTTATACTAATGAAAAGAATACTCATTTACTCCACGCGAAACCAATTCAATTTTACTGAGTTGACGTAGCTTCATTTTCTGCGTCTTACCGTCACGTAATTTCGTAATTTTGTTATCACTGCTGAAACTTTTTTAACCAACCTCTTCCTTGGTTTCTATCCCTGTTTCTTGTCTAATATCACGAGGAAATAGTAATTTACTTTAACAATATACTCGCGAAACCACTATGCCCTTTGAACAATGTAAATTCGATTAAATGCGCTCTACGTTGGCGATCAAATATCGTTGCCAACATTTATTTACATACACATACCGATCAATATAGAGGAATTAGTGGGTTTCGTCATTTTCACCATATAAACCTGAAACGTCCGTTAGTATTTGCCTCATTTATTTATTTATGATTGTAATAATCTTATCGTGCATTGCATCGCATTGCATCGTATAAGATACCGCATGAAAAACAAAATACAATTGAACGATAACTCGCTGAGATCGAATATCATGGCAGCTTTTAAGTTTTAACAATAGCACGCGTATCAAATGATATTACGAACAAAGAAAATCTTTCATCAAATTTTATCGATGTAATTTATATTCTATTCCGATTCTGATATTCTGATTTGTTGCAACTTTTATTTCAAAATATCTCCAACGCTTCCATAACACATCGTACAATGTAAATTACCATTTAAAACGTGGACTGAAAAGTGATCGAATCAACGACCGTTTCTCAGGTTTATTAATTACTCTGCTACAATAATTCGTTTTATTGAAATTATTACTCCATTTGTTGGTTCACGTAGAATGACAGAAAATATCAGCAAAACGAATGTACGAATAACACTGGCCCGGAAGGATGTAACTCGTACACAATTTTCCCTTATTTCGTGGCCACTTCCTTTATTACGTATTATGGCCTCTCGTTCTTTCATTTTCTCCTTCCTCATCTGCCCGTTGCCCTGTTTATTACTATCTCCTATCTTCTTCTTGTATCGTTGGTGTTTCTTTCACCCTGTGCTGTGCTTTCTTTCCTTTCTTCTGTCTATCTCTTTATACGTTTTCTTCGTTTCAGACCGCGATAACAGTGATCACAAGCTAACAGAATATTGTCTGCAACTTACGACTACTTTCTAGAACGCAATGCAATATGTGCGTGCAATAGACGTGTATATCCTGTACGTCACGAATCGTACATTTCGTCATTTTCAACTATTTACGCGATGTACTTTGGTTTTCACGTTCGAAAATGTAACTAACTCGAACGACGCGCATGTGACGCAAGTCGTAAAATTCTTTTCTAAAATTCTAGCCAGAATGCTACATTATTATTATTATGGCTGCAGTTCTTTGTTTAACTATCGATCGATAAATTGGTTTACGTTGAAAACGTGTAATTGCATATTAACGGGTACTTCTGTTTCAAAATGTAATTGGAAACTCGATCGTGTAATTTTACTAACTTATTATCGAATTTTAACAGTGATAATTAACTTTCAAAACGCACGCGTAATAATTATAACACGCATAATATAGCGTACGTATTGAAGTTTTCTATGATACATGATCAGATACTTTTAACGAATCACTATATTAGCTGCAACATTGGAAACACATTATTACACGACGCACAAAGTATACGATACTGAGTAATATAATAATGATTTTACTAAAATATGGACGCAATTTAAAATTCATAGTCACGAAATGCTAAAGTTTTATCAAAAATAAAAGAGCCTTAAAATCTTCGAGTGGGAATATAGACGTCGTTTCTTGTCTCTACTTCGCTTAAGTGCCATTTCCAACTAAGTTGTATTATAGTTAATAGTACACTTCTGCTCGAAACACTAGTTAACCGTACTTAATAGAGCGCAAGATGTCTCGAAGGGTCACAGATAATATTTACAATTCATGATGTGGCCAACGGTACAGTTTCAATTATTCAAAGGAATACACTATAGTGCATTCATGGCGTTAATTTCGATTATTCCAAAGTACTCTATCCAAAACAATTTGCATGATACGAAAGAGTAATTTCAGGCCCATTAATGCATGCAACTGGAACGTTATTTCGCTATAATGTACCTGCTTATCTGGCATCGCCTGAAATCGATTCGTATGAAATTCACTTATAAGATCGCGTATTAAATTTTCATGACGTTTCTTTCTAACATAGTGTCGCGGAATAAGTACGTATAATGCCTGGAAATTAGCCAATGTTTATGTAAATTCCAAGTCGACCTATTTCGAGCGAATACTTTTTGCGTATTAATTTATTTTTTATTTATTGAAACAAATGAGCAGTTATAAATAGAGGTTAGTTACGGATGAGTTTGTTCGGTTGGTAATTTTCATTTTCAGACATTTTATTCAATAACGAATAAGAAATAGATTCGAACAGATGGTTGTTAAGATTATTATCCTTATCCTAATTTTCTCAATTTAATTTATTAAAAATTAATTCCTCGCAAAAAAAGAAAGATTTATTTAACAGCAACGTATACAATGACTTTACAAATACATTTATCGATACAAGGAATTTAAAGAAATTCAATAACAGGTATTTTCTTCGCTGTGTGGTATAAAAAACATTTGTATAACCTTCGAGTAGCGCACAGCTGCTCGCTTATCGTTAGAATAGAACTGTGTCCTGCTCGTATGTTGCATCCCCAGGGATAGGTCGCAAAAATTTCGAACTCGAATATTGTTTAGCCGTGTTCTATCAGCTGCAAACAATTTTACACGTTGAAAAGTTTCAAGAAAAGATTAAATTTTTTAATTTCTGAAAATTGTTACAAATTGACAGCCCGGTCTTCCGCTAAGAAATTCTCAAATATTTACATTAACGTTTAAAAGTAAAATATATATATATATATGTATATGCACACGTTGTCGTATAAATACATCACGTCCTGTCGTTTTGTATTATATCGCAACGCAAATGACAGAGCTCGATTTGATTTTTATTAAATGATAGTGTAATGTGTTTTAATTGCAAAGCTATGGTATAGAGTATAATATGTTAGTATGCGAGTACGAGAGCAGATTGCAAAGTTTCCGAAATGACACTAACGATAACTAGTAAAGCAATTTTTAGCGACAATCCCGAAAACTTAACAATCTATCCTCGTATTTATATAGATTCTATGATAATAATAAATTACGGTTCAATTACGGTATAGTAGTAGTGCGAGTCATTGCACCGCTAATTATTCAAACCGAACAGTAGATATTATATTGAACATGCAAATTATGTGTGTACATGTTTGTTGTTTGATGATATATACTGTATGTGTATATCCTATGATATTAAATATGCAAATTCTTTAAATACTCATTTCGCAAATTTTCATGTTTCAAATTATGCAATTTGTAGTAATAATGTCAAGAATAATATGAAGTCATAATTTGAGAAGTCCTCCAATAAGAATTAATTTTATCCACCGTTTTCGTCGATATGTCTGACGGATAAGCGATCATCGAAATAGTAAGCAGATATTACAGTGGTCCACGAAAGCATCTAAACACTTTGCATAGAAAACTTTCACGCGTATATTGCGCACATTACATCAAACGGTCTAAAACTTCATTAGATTTGAAACTAACCTGAAAACGTAGCAACGTATAGCGTCGTTGATTCAAGATTTTTTCCATTTAGAGAATATAACTGCAGTTCGGTGTAAGACCAGTTCCATAATAATCCTCCAATCGGGTTAACACCATTAAAGGACATCATTGTTTAACGTGTGTCCGCTCGCTTGACTTGTGTACACGCGTGTTACATAGGTGTACGAAGTTGATTAAATCGCTTGGCGAGATTCGGCTGGGAGAGCGCGATAATTATCGCTCGTTAGCTCGTTATGTTATCTGAATTTGTAATCAACACCGGTGGAAGTCCAAAGTGTTGGACGGGCACTCGGTCCCTCTGCGTGTCTATCGCGTCTCCTTTGCGACGACTACGCGTGTTTTAATTGAAATAGTCGCGAATTACCCACTTAATTCGCGATCGTTCGTATTGTTCTATGGATCGTACTTGTGAAATATTATACGATGGTAATGTTGGTAACGAAACTGAATCGTGCGGAACGGTCGTGCGTTTACGTTTGAATTGGCCAGGATTGATATTGACCATTGTGGTCGGTTAAATTAGTTTTCGATTACGTTCTGAATGTTGAGCAATGATATATTAATTCAAATGTAGGGACTACATAGTAATCTATGGAAGTTCATTTTTATTACAATATCTGAAAATATCGGTTGCTTTTTTTCAAACGGAATCGCGTATTCTAGATGCTCTATATTTTAATCTTGCTGCATATTGATATCGACTGAAACACATATACGGGGTATCATAGTAATTTTTGACGAAGATTCATTTTTCATTACGATGATTAAGAAATATCCATCATACTTTTTGAACATAATCATGTATCATATACATGTAGTCTATGCTTTAAATTTTACTACTTCCGAAGAGGAACATTGTTTTATAATGATTAAAATAATAATAATTATTATTATTGGAGTAACTTTTACATGGAATTTAATGAAAATCTCCTTGCATTTTATTCGCAGAATATATTACAGAGAGCGGTACGTAAAATAAAAAATCAATGCAATACTCGCAAAGTTCATTCAATGTATTTTCAATCAGAGATTATTCCGTGCATGTCATTATTTCAGGTTTAACGAATAACCACGTAAAGCTTATATAGAATATTTGAATCGACTCGCTAAAGTTAACTGCGTTTATGACGTATAATTAAGAATATATAGGGGCAGAGGGACATGTATAAGTTTAGCTATTAAGTCCTTTAATTGGAATAGAGATCTCACCTTTGAATTACCAAAGTCTGAGATGATCTTAAAACCATCTTATTACCTATATTATCTATGTATTTACTTGTATTTTTTTACTTTGTATTTACATCCATTTCTACCTTTGTGTCGAAGAACATTAATAGGAAACTAAATAGCAACGAATACATAGCGACGAAAATATTTCTTCAGTTTTGAATATGTATGTATTTTATTGAAATGTTAATTATTACAATACATAATTCTGAGGAAAAATCCTTTTTCGAAATATTTATTTCGTTGAACAATTTGTAAGCTCGCAAATTGTTAATTTAATAATTTCAGCTGAATACGTACATACATATATTTTAGTCGAAACAACTTAAATACAAAAATAAGAAATAATATTAAAATTCGGAAAAGAAAAGCGATTGTAAACTTAATCGATCACATATTCGCTCGTGGAATAATCGTATTAAGAATTAACAAGGTATCGCGGAATTAGTTATGATAGCTATTGGAGAGGGTAATAGGGTGGTACTTTAATTAAACGCAAATTAAACGGCTAATTTATCCATCTGACCCGGCGAGTCTGCAGCGAAGAACAACGGACGAAGCACGAAAATGTGCGAATGCGTGAATGTGCCGCAGCTGCAAGAAAGAAGTTACACTCTATGTAAAAACTTGGCAAAAGTTTCTAGACGGTCGAGTAAACGACAAATTTGCGAGTCGTTATGCACGAACTGTGATGTCTTAAATCTCTCAGAAGATTCTCCTTACATAAGTCTCCTAAATTTTTCATGTAAGAATTTTATGATCTACTTGCGTCATTACTCTATCAAATTTTAATTATACATATATATCATGTAGATTAACTGTCAAACTTGTTATCGATATATTAGATACTATAACGTTGAGTTAAAGAAAGGTAAATTTCTTTAAAATCTATCGTATCGTAGCTTAATTCACACATAGGTAATTTTAAAGTTATACGATAGTATATAAAATTTATATGTTAATAACAATAATAACAATAATTTATGTAAATTGAACCGAAGATGTGTGAATTGTAACGTAAAACGAGAAAGCTCACGTGTCAAGGTAGTTTATATTCAATACCGACGTTTCCGAAGATTTCTTTGGGGATCTTTAAACCGATCGAGTTTCGCACAACCACGTAAATAGAAGAAGGAATCTAGGACACGTACTAGAAAATTCTATACAATAAAGTAGAATTACTTAATATTTTGTGTCAAAATCTACAAAACTATTCACACATAAGATTCGATTTCCCATGACAGAAATAAACGTGTAACATATTTTTTGCTTTAGATATGTTTATTAATAAAAAGAAAGCGAGATCTATTATGATAGAATTTATTATCGAACTTTGCGATTTAAAAATTCAAGAATCTAGTCCATGAAAGCAATGCAGTATAATAATAATTTATTAATGAAACGTCTATAATTCTATAGAAATGAATTTGACAACGCTATTCTCCTTACAGTCAATACATGGATCTGGGATAGAATACATTTATGCGAAAACTAATCTCATTATAATACACTATAAAATAAAAGCAGAATAAAATAATATTGCAACGAATATTATGCCGGCATAATATGAGAATATATATGAATGCTATTTATATGAAGTTACGAATGTTAATATATCGTATTAAAAATGTCTAAATCTATATATAAATTTCAATAGTGTGTATCGTTAATTTTATTTATTGTTGCACAGATGTAGGGACGATTCTTTTAGGCGAATTTCATTTTTATTATCAAAAATTACCGGAGCATTCTGTCTACCGAATAAATTTCAGCCCAATTGAATGCTGTCGGACTTTCAAGAGTCAGATAATTAGACAGGTTGAAAAATGTATTCGCGCGCGACCGACTGCCTTTGACGTACTATGCCGGCTTCCAGTGTACCGACAGAGCACGATGATGCTTAAAAAGCGACATTTGGAAAAAGCGTGGACGAGCACGGTCGAGGAAATTCCGCAAAGGGAAGAACGGAAAAATATATTTCTTCAATTACGTTATCTCTGCTCCCTTTCTATTATTTTATGGTTATATCCATGAAACTTTTACCAAAGAATTATTCACATAAAAAGTTAATTCAAAAAGTGATTGTGCTAGTAAAGTACTTTTGATTTTACTTTGTTATTTCAATTACTTATGAAGGTGCTGATAATTTTAATTTAAATCTTTATCGTTTTTCCAATTACAAAATCACTTCTTTAAATTTTAATATCGCAAACGATATATTTAACTATTTTCAATATTTTAATATTAAACGGGCAGTATTTCTAAAATTATAGAGAGGGCGAACAGAAATACATGTTCAGCCTCCAAATAAAGTAACGTGGAAACATTGACAATATACTGAGTTTGAAAAATGCTCCTTTCTGAAATAGTAGTTACATGAATAAAAAGTAAACGACGAAAGAATCTTGTCTCCTTACATTCTCTAGATCTTTATTAATTTTGAGAAAGGTTGAATTTGGATTCGCTAAATTTCTTGTGTACTTTTTGTTGGCATAATTTTGTATATGAATTTTTGTATATATATATTGGCATAAAATATGTATATGAATGAAATATTTACCTAAAACAATTTTAAAATGTCAGTATTTTCGAAGTAAATGCATATAATTTTATCGTTATCGTGCTGTAACCGACATCAAGCGTGTGCAACGACCTATTACGTTGCGTCACGTAAAATCGCATGGAATTTGTGGATCTCTCTGATAGTAAGATTGCACAGTCGATAATAAGTTTCGTTCAAATCAATGAAAACTAAATAACATCAACGTGTTCGTAGTAAAAAGCGAAAAGGTATCGTTGAATTAACGCGTAAGCGAAGTGAGTCTTCCTTCTGGTTCGTGTGTCTTTTCATAATTCAAATTACATACGTATCTTACTCATCCGCGATAAAAAGAAAAAGGAATATTACACGTTACACAATCTACAGTCGCATTTTATACCAGTTGACTTTGTTGTTTCCACTTTGTCTGCGGCCTTTCGTTTCTTTCGCTGAGTTCCGGTTTTTGTAAGGCGTACTACTTCGAACGTCATCTTTGAACGTCCAATGCTATTCCGCGAACTGCATTTTCTTCCTTCGACAATTTAAAACGGTACCTACGTGCGATCGCAATCCATTACTTACAAAACGCGAGTTACTTCGTTAAAGCGGAATCGCCTATTAAATAAATGTAACGCTTCATAGAAATACTGCCACGTAGCGTGCTAATATTTTTTATAGCCATTTTTATAGTAGCAGAAATTGTCACACAATTTACATGCATAGAGACCTTAAAATTATTCACACGAAGTGAAAAGAATAATCCTTTGCGAAAGTATACACCAATTATTCTAATTACAAAGGTATTTTGGTATCACGCAACGAAACGAAGCGACTCGTTTAAGCCGCCAATTAACAACGTCCAGCGAAATCATGTTGCATATACGCGAAATTTTAAAGCAACACAACAGCGAAAATCAATGGACGTCGTTGTAGCGGCTCGTGCCTGATCGTAGGTGGGAAAAACAATAGCCGGAATGAAAATCGGTTTTTGGTAAACAATTTACAGCTCTGGTAAACAGCCATTGTGGCAATTTGAAACTTTTTTTTTCACCAGAGTTTGTCTCTTCGTGCATTTAATGGATGGAAATTTAGCGTACTCGAACCGTACTCGAAAATTTATTAACGAGTTAAAATTGTTACCTTTTTTAAGTAATTCGAGTAACAAGATGTTCAGAATCAAAACATACTTACTATGGCACTCTCAATATAGTTGGAAATTAAGAGTGTGTAATTAGAAAACGTATTGCGAGACAAGGTTATTTAGATGTTTTATATTGATTCAAATAAACGGTTATTAAAGTAGATTGAAGGTGTAAAATCGTAAATAATTGCTTTAGTTATGTAATTTAAAATATACCAAGGAAATAGTCAAACAATTTTTCTGTTTCTTCCATATCCTTGTTTATGCGTAGAATACACATTAAAGAATAGTTTTCAATATTATATTCATGAAAAATTTGCATTATAGCGATGAGAAAGGATGTAGTCGCGTACTTGTTACTTTTTTAATATTTTCAACAACTTCGCTTGTTCTTATACACGTTGTATATAAATTTCGGTTGTATAAGACTTACGTGTATAGTGTAGTGTATATAGGTATACATAATTTCTTGGTAAAAATACACAGATAAAGTAACCTACGTGTTACTTTGCTAAAATAAAGTATTTGCATATATCTTTTACCTAGATATAAATTGTATCTTCGAGTGTAAAAATACTTGATATATACTTTCAAGTATAAAATATTTTATTTTTGAAAACGAAGTAATACGCGTATTCAAAATCCACGTATCTTCGATATATTTTCGAAACACAGCCACGGTTTCTGCATTAGAATACTCGACACGTACGAAGGTGCCGGAATTAGAAGCAGAAAATGAGAAAGATCGAAGCAAAGAAGCTCGCAACCGTCGTTTCACTTTCCTCCTCGCTTTTTGCGATTAGCCATCGCTCGAAACTGCGAGCGAGAAGACGCGCGTACCAAAGATCAGTTTCGTGCACACGAAACTTTATGTTATCCGAGCGGCTGCGCTCCACCTACATCGCCGTGCACAAACGCGGGGAATACTTTTCTGTGATACGATGTGTGGTATCGCGAGTTATGGGACATCCTGGTTGTACGTGGTGCAGGTCGGATACATAAGTACGTGTAATATGTACACACCAGCGTCCAGAAAGGCGGCTAGCAGCTGGTGCCAGTTTCGGGTTACATATCGTCTTGGTAGATTCCACCAAATACGTATTCTCGCCGTCTGGCCCGGTTGGCACGCCATGCGTTATGTTAAGAAGTGCAGTTAATTACGAAGATAATTTCGAGTCGTGTGTTTGCGTGCTGCACATAACGAGCTTCCGACTTCGGGAGTTTCTGCCATGCAAGCCAATCTGCTTGAAACCCACCCCATCGTCTCGTGCTAGGGCCACCTCAACCAACCGGTGTAACCACCCCTTGCCGCGCGCTTTACCTCTTTTACCATATCCAACGGTAGCAGACCGATCGTTATCCGTCGAACAGATTAGAACGAAATCCCATGATCGTTTCCCAGAATTCTTTTTAACGCCAACCCCGTGTACCCCTACCTATCCTCGGGTCGGTTCGTCGTGAAACCAGGATCACGATGCCCTTGCCCTCGCAAACATCGTCTTCCATTCGCCGTTTTCTAACTCTGTTATTCCGCTACCCATCCACGATACGATAGCCGGCAGCATTTGCTTTCAATCGTTCGATCGTACTTCGCATATACTCGTAATCAGATTAATACCAGGGGAGCACACGTGTCAACAGCATTGTCGTCTTTGCGAATTGCGCGGCTGTAAATTTAAACGGCCCTTCGAAATGAGATGATAAAGCGATCACTGAGAGGGGAAATCGTATTTGCCATGGGAACGTGATTAGCGTAATAAAGGGAGGGATTAGCACGGTGTTAGCTAGGTTCACAGATTTCAGAGATGCGAATCATAGAATAAAACTTACGACAAGCTCGTTTTCAATATATGGTACGTGATACGAACCGTTGAAAAGTTTTCCGATGTACACCGCAAATTGGAAAGTACAAAAAACCGATCATGTTACGGATACTGATTTTTTACAAATTTGTCTCACAATTTGAATACCTACAAGCCTTTTAAAAACAGATGACAAGTTTATAATTTTTGTTTAGCTATTATGTTATTTTAATGGTTAATATTTAAATAGCAATGTTCAGTATATGTCATAGATATAATCGATAATATTCAATATATATCGAATATATCGAGATAATAAGCCTCGATATTCAATCTCTAATACTTATTGCACGCCTCAAATAGTTGTTCATATCGGATGTGAATATCTTGTAAGTCCTACTTACATTTGCAAATATACGGTCGTGTCTCGCCAATATAGCGCATATAGCGCCAATGAAATTCTAAAATGTTTTTAGTAATACTGCGCGAGTTGTAAATTTCAAATTCCATTCGATTCATTCCCACGAATAGAAACGGCGACCCCATCTTCATACGTTTGGCGCACGATGTTTCCAGGATTTCATATTTCATATCAGATTGATGTCCCGAAAGGCTGTGGTTATTGCGAACTGCAAAGATAAATTCGAATCCAACCTAGATCTAACTAGATTCATCCAACACTTAGCAAAATTAGAAATAAGCTTCGAAGTATCATCTACTTGCAGTCGCATTCGGAGCAATCGATTACCGCGGTGTTGCTTCTTCACTCGCATCTTACCATAAAACGCAAATCTGTCAACGCGATTGTTACCATAAATTCTAATAACGTCTCGTTAAAACTTTCGAGAATGTGGCGATACGAAAACTAGAAAGTCTCTTGCGTTGCTAGAAAGTTTGCACTTTCGATGAAATTAAAAGCGTATTAAGATTTTATGGTTCACTGAAATAACGTTAGATTCGCTGTTTAAGACGAAACAGCATACTCGAATATTTACGAATACTTACGATACCTGATTATGTAATGTAACAAAACGACGTGAAAAGGTCGTCTAAGAAACGGTACTTCGATTCCGCGAGTATATCGACAAATGTTCGCTAAATTTGTCGTTTCGCGTCCCTAAATTTGTAAATCACATTTTACTTGGTGTAACGAGATACAAGTAACGTGGAGAAAGAGCGGAATAACGATGGAGTATATCGGAAGGCGCATAGGTACGATGCAAGAAAGGAAAGAAGCGCGGGGCATTCACGCGAGGGAAAAGAACGTGCCATAAATTACGAGCGTGTAAATCCAAAGCGTTTCGCGGAGCGGTTTCGGACGGTATAGATTAAGCTTCTCCGAAAGTTGTATCCAAATGCGAGAAACTTCTTGATCTCGCCGTGAACTTTTCAACGGGAATTCCTGCTAATGCATCTGCGTTGTTCGCACGTCGTGCGTTGATGCCCGATGCCCACAAACTACTTTATTCCGGTTTATCGGAAATCAAGTTGAATTAGATTAGTTGTTAAACTGCGTCCAGGAACCCAAGAACGATCCTGCAAACCAGATGCTTTAAAAGTGAGATTTCCTATGAGCGACCGACGCAAGGTTTGAACGTGTGCGTCCGTACGTCTGCTTCCATTCGATTAGACACAACGTTCGGATACGCAACTCTTATTTTCTACAGCGTGTTTGAAAGAAGCATTACTTTTTTGTTTCTTTGTAATTTCCTCTTTTTCTTAATCGATATTTTGTGGTCACAGTCGCGTACAGGGAACCGTGGAACAATTTTATCATGGAACGATTAACGTCTCGATAGCGCGTTTCTAAACGACGTTGACAAAAATCCTTTTCCTAAACATCGTTTTCATCTAAAAGGAACGTATTTTCAAAATCTCGCATAAATCGGAGCACATTTCGTATAAATAGTAGTACCGGTAATTGTACAATTTCACGATAACCGTTATACCTTCTTCTCTGTGACGAATTACAAATTGACTTTTATCGAAACTAGCGTTCTTTTCTTTTCGTGACACGTCAAATTTCTCGATGTATCGGGCCTGTCTATAAAAATTGCTAGACCGTAAATCGTAAACAAGTGTTCAAATATCGGCGTGACGTGAAAATAAGACAATTGTTTGTTAAAAATCTATCGTACAGTTAAATGCCATTATTAGAAAGAATATCTCTTGAAATAAACCACGACATTTAAAGCATCTGCTCTTATACAGACCAACGAATACGGAGATAGTGCTGTGTCGGAATATCAATGTGAGTAACTAACATATGTATTCGTAAACGGTGTCTATAAGTATCCGACCTTAATATCATTGCATTAAATCACGAAACATATCTGTTCGATATTCCCGTGGTTCTTGCTCTGTTCCGTAAAGGGGACGATTTTGAACGATATTGCTCGAGATATTTCTCCTTTCCTCTTTTACCTTTGTAAGGAATTCTTATTAGAAAAGGTTTCAACGATGTACGGTGAAAAATTATATCCGAAGAAACGATTAATTGGGTCGCTATTCAGCTAAAATATAATAAAACGAAGCTCGAAATATCCATGCGAGAATGTTGTAGTCGATATCTTTTATGTGGCTGCTGAGCGTGGCATATTTTTGAGGTTTTTTTTAATTTGATATTTCAGAAATACGATCGCAATGATCATTGGTACGTTAGCGACAACGCATTTTTTAACGATATTACGGCAGATAGTCCGCTGTTATTTAGCCTTAACGTAATTTATGACTGGGTGGACGGCTCGCAATCGGTAAGGACCCCGGCAGGATGGTTGAGCGAATGTTTGGAAAGTGGATAGCCGGCGACTCGAACTCCCATTGCCAAAGAATAGAGTCTTTGTCTAAAAATCTGGTCACGGAGCGAAGAACGTCGAAAAAGCAAAATCTGTTTATAAACTTAATTGGAAACAGCAACGCAAAGTATACCGAGTGGTATAATTTTGATAAACAGCTCTTATCCCAAAAAAAGAACATACCAAAACAGGATAAAACACGAGCATGCAAATATAAAATTACAATGTTCTTAGTACACTTGCCAAGAGTCGTTACATTTTAGGTGACCAAGTACAAACTTGGGTTGCTCTGTAACACGGCGAACTAAAGTTTTACTTTCTCACTTACTTCAGGACGAACATGCAAAATCTGACGACAAAAGCGTTAAACTCATAATGTAATTTAAACGTCGTAGTCGACGTTTCCCGTGATAGAAACAGCAACTCCTCGTTCAAACACAAACGAAACATCGTTTTGCTTCCTGCGTTTAATATTCCACTTGCTTTATTACTTCGTTCACATTTATTTATTTGTAAGCGCCTGTATTTGGAAAACTAATATATTCTCTTCCAATCTAAATAAATGTCGTTTCGCTTTTCTAGATTCTACTTTGGATAAAAGCTCACCGATGTTGATATTAATACGTCATACAGGGAATAGAATACTCGCAGAGAATTATTTATTACATCACATTTACTTGATAATACATCGTATAAGCTACATATACGTATACTATAATTATAAATGATAAAATTATTTGGATTTAGATAGTTTATACGATTTATAATCTATCAAACTTTTCTTCAATTCTGTACACGTGATAAATTTTATAGAAACTTGATAGTCTCGATACTCACGTATACGCAACGTATGATAGATTATATGTATTTATACGATATCATTTATTATATTATATATTTACTGTTACTCTTTGAGAATTAAAATTACAAGGCGCTTCAATTTATCATCCGTCATACCTACAACTTCCAATCTATTAAAATCTTAACGAACTTTAATCTCATACGCTATAAATCTTATAAAATTTTATCATATTAAACGATTATTTCTTTACCTTTTCTCTTTTGCTGATCGTTAATTCCAAATTTCTATCACCCCTCGCACTTAACCCTACTGCGGTTCTTGATTTTGTATGCCCAGCCTCGCTCTTGTCTTAACGAGCCAAGAGATTTTAAACTTAACTCGCGATACCGACCGTAAGTATCGACACAGCTATTATTATTTAGTGCAAATTTAATATGAATCGCTATCAATAAAATTATTTATATTTATGCTTCGTGTAGACGAGTTTCTATCTCATTATCTTAATACGTCTTTATACCTTAATCCCATTGCGATCGTTTCTTATTAAGTTAATTGTTTTGCTAATCGTTATTCCTCTTAAATATTTGCGGTTCCAAAATAAGGGAACGCTAAAGAGTAACTGCAAGGCCAGGAAGGGGACTGAAAAGACTTTTCAAAAATAGTAATTCTGATTGAGAAAAAGAAAAGAAAAGAAAAGAAAAGAATTATAAGTTGGCTGTTAGCGCGAGTTTCGATTTCGATAAAAAGAGGAAGAAAGTACAAAGGCAGATAGGCGGTCGCTCATTTTTCTAGTGGCAACAACAAGCTTCAGCTGTCGGATCAGCGACAGCACGCGGGCAGATGTCGATCGACCGCGTGTGCAAGTATGTCCGGGAGCCGTAATTGATTCACATTCTGTAACGAGAAAGGGTAAAAGGGGCAGCGACGAACGCCAGAGAAGCTCTATTGCGGATTTACAGACAGGGCGGCAGACTGCCGGGCGGCAAGGGATGCTAAATTATTTACTGCCTAGTCTATCTGTACGCTGGATACTTACCGACACGTGTTGCATGTCTATAGTTGTATACCCTTGCTTGTTCCTCCGCTACACGACCAACACTCCGCACGGTACACGAAGTAGAAATTTTCCATAGCGAGAAATCTTTCTTATTAATGTAATCGTATCGTATATAGGGGATCTTGCGCGATAGAGACTGCGTGCATTATCGACGAAGATGCATTATCAGGTGCATTATCGGATCGCTTATTCGATCCAAGGGAACTTGGATTTTTTAACGTTACAACTATCGTTTCACCGATTTTGTAAAAGTAGAACTTTCTCCTAGAGTTTTACTTTTGCTTCGCGGCCTTTGTAAATAAAATATATAGAAAGTTTGATTCTGATGATCGATTTTAATAAGATTTCTCAAAGAATCGCCTAGTGTCCTATTTCCACTGTATAAAAAAAAAAAGAAGAAAATTCTCCAAACATATTTGTATTTCGCAATCAGAAACGCGAACCTTTTCCAACCGATATTTCCATCGATATTCAATGGTGAATTTATCTGTTTTAAAGCCATTTCAAGCTCAGGTTTCAACTTTTAATTATACAACGTGTAGCAATTAGCGTGGAGAAACATGGTAATAAAATGTAACAAATTCGAGAAATATTATTAACTCTCGTATTTGTGTTTCTGTCGAGATATGTTAAATAAATTTAATACACGATACGTTTAATTGACGTCTACATTTTTTGGACCATTGGCTCGTTGATTAAACGTTGGCGGCCAGCTTAAACTCGAATGGCTCCTCTTTAATCCTTCATGTCGATGTCTACCCCTTAACGGTTGACTCATTCTCATGGGCATCGTTATCGAGTGTCGGGTTTGCGTTCTTATCCACGAAATCTTGAATTACGTATCGTTCAACCACTTGATTGTCCGTCTGGTCGTTTACCGCCGTTTTTCCATGTCCTCGTTGGTTTTGATTGTCCTAGCGATTCCTGCAAGTTGTTCTATCGATTTTAAATTCAATATCCCCTTAGAAGAATGTTCTTGTCGATCGACTTAAAAAAATTAGAAATTGTTTCTACTTCTGCTTTTATCGTTTAAATACTAAATTTGCAAAATTAACATATCCATAGGTACATCTATGAAGATTACAAGGTTTAGACTATCTGTAAGTTCTTTAATCGGTGGTACAGATTTTGCACCGCTCTATAAGACGTTAAGACGGATTAACATTTTCCTCTCATATTCCGGAACAATTTTTCATCTTCGAAATAATTTTCTCTTTCTTACAGAGATGCTAATCTCGAATTTTCTTTTCCAGGTGAGTGTACCAATTAATTTCAAGTACGAGACAATGTCGCAAAAATATAATTCGTAAGTATTCTTCAAAAATGGTGTAAACGCGATTGCGATTGGTAGAGACTCAACTAGGAGAAAAAAATTCCTGTGATTAAAATAATTCTACATACGTATGCTACGTATATGTATATTATATCCTTCAATGACTCAACGTGTTTCTATCGCCTTAGTCGTCAATCTGTTTCCTTCGCTTATTTTTTAAATAATTCAAGTTCGTATATCCCCAGTCCCACTGTTGTTACTTATGCCACGCTATACAAGAGGGTTGATAAGTTCGAGGAAATTACATTGTCGATACACTTGCACTTTCACTGAATCTGTTTTCAAAACAAGCGATAATTTACTTCTTCTTTCTACGATCGAAGTAACCTTTATAATAGCAAATTTATCGATAAGTAAGTTTTTAATTAATTAATTTAAGTAGTACGTAACAAATGATACGATTTAATATACTTGCACCTAATTAATTAACACGTGGATGCTGTAATAAGTACAATATATGTGCCAATAGTCTTCATAGTTATTCTATATATTTGCAGTTATATATTTTATAACTTTTATGCACACAGACTTTAAAAATGCCAAGTATACTGCAAGTATTCGCGTAAAAATGACAAAACACAAAGACCTTGTTCGACATTGTACGACGATAAAATGAAAAATCTCATATCGTGTACGATAAAAGTAATTTATCATGCCGATTCTCACAGAAGTAGCGAAATGATATTTCTAAAGTCCACGAGAAATTAAATAGGTAAAACAGAACATCCGGCATACGAGCAATTCGGCGAGCAACGCGTAGAAGCATGAAAAATAAGCGTAATAAGTTTGATCAGCGTAAATATTTAAGCGGTTTAATAAGTAACGACATGAGATATGAAAAATAAAACTCGATATTTCGTCAGGGAAACTGTCGTATTATATGTATTTGCATTCGTATCATCGAGGAATTATCAAGAACGAGTCCTGAAAGGAATCTCGATCGCGATATCACTTTCATTCTCGCTCTTGTCACAGCATTCGTCGGAATGAAAGTCGAACGAACGTCGGGCCATTTAAAAATCCAAGAGGATACGTCAGAATCGAATGAACTGTAACCGATCGAAATTCTTGGGAAATGGTATGACGTTTGAGAGTTTGCAGAAAAGTGCTGATCCCGCGTTCTTCGGTTCTATCTTTGTCCTCGGCAGACAAGCAGTTAGTACTTCCATCTGATCGTGGGAACTTTCCGGATAGCAATACGAAACGAATGTAAATCAATGTCAATCGCACCTTCGCGTTTAACGCCCGTTAGCTCGGGCTGCGGGAACCTCAAACAGAACTTTCTCAAATAGTCTGATTTATCGCGAAATTCTTTTGCATTAATGACAGGCTTATTATAAATTTATACCGTCGGTTTTTTAAGCGTTTCTTCTTTGGAAAGGCAAATATTTGATACTTGCCGAATTCGTTTTAATATCTACGAAGTGATCTTAAAAACTTGGGAAAAGAAGGATCGACAAAAAAGTTTCGATCCACCTACTAATAAAAGAATAATCGAAGCTGATCGCTTTTCGCGTCTCGCCTGGTACATCAGACGGTATCTCCTATAATTTGTATAATTTGTATATTAATATTTTTAGAATGAAATGTAATATATTAAATCGTAGGAATTATCATAAATCAATATCGCTCTAACAGATTCGCACGATCTTTTACCGCGTAGCAAAGTTAAATCCATCTACGCACCTGTTTATCCGACGGATTAATTCGTTTCACCATCTGCCGCTATCGATATTATCGTTGACATTGTCTCTTGTCACGATCCTTATTTACGGTTGTTTATGGAAAGAGAATCTAGACGCGCATTAATCGGTCTGACTCTAACGAAAATAAATATTGCAACCCGCTAAAAGATTACCATGACCTTTCGCGCCGCACGTCGATCACAATTACTTGAATTCGGCAAATCCGGGACCGGTATGCGATCGGTAAGTTCGGAAGAAAAAAAACTGCCGGCTGACCTCCGCGTTGGCCGAATGTGACCGCAAAAGCTTGCGTTAATAGGAATAAAATAGCATGGGTGAATTATCCTCTTTGAATGCGCAAATCCTCCGGGCACAATTAATCGGACATGGTTGTCTCGTCGCTTAAAACTCCAGTCTTCGGTCGTTCATATCATCCTCTCGCCCCCTCGTCGTCCCTTTCCACCACTCGCAGACTTCTTTTCAGTATTGTTCAACATAACAGGAGAATCCTGTGGGCAAGGCAGGCTGAGATGGGAGAGGGCGAAGGGGATGCGAGGGTCGAAGCCCGCAAAAATGAGTAGAGTTATGAAGTCAACGGCTTTATTATTTATCTGCTTTCTGAGCTCTCTTTTGCGCGTCTCTCTTTGAATTTTCCTCGCTCCTCTGTCGCGGCGTCGCTCTCTCGCTCCTTCTTTTATCGTCTTTCCCCTCGTTACTTTGCTCCCGCCCCCCTCGCCCACTGAAAAACCAGTTACGAGAAACAATACTTGGGACGAGAGCGACGAGCCTACTAATTAAAGAGAACGACGACGCCCGAGACGAAGATCTATCCGCGAACGTCGCGTCGTCGGTTCGCTGCGACGAATTAAACGCGCGCTACGATCCGCTTACGAGCTTCCTTTCGATTTTACTCGATGTTCGTTAAGGCGCGCGCTACGACGGAAATAGCAAAGGTGCAATTTAGAGCAATCGCGTTTAATCCTCAAAGGGAATAATCGTGGCGCGAGTGAGAAAAATTTGGTCGCTCGCGGAGTTGATGGCGAAATACTTGCGTCAGAAACCGGCAGATAATGCGAATCACACGATTCATATATATATATACATAGTGGCTACGAAAAATATAGTATCGTTGTATTTATCGTAGCATTCACACGATTAATCTGGTTGGCCGTTCGCGAATCATAGCCAAGAGAGAGGTAATCATTCGATACTTCGTTACTTTGTCCAAACAAACGTTCCGTATTATGTATCGATAGCTCTTCGAACGTTTCATCTACGTATTTCCTTCTCTTTTTCCTCACAAGTAAATGTTTTACCTGTACGTTGCACGAGCGAAGGTAAAGAATCTGTTTATGAAAGCAGATGCGTGTAAGCACACGCGTCGACGTTCGTTGTGACGTCAAGTTGCGAACCATCTCTCGAATGTTTTATATCTTTCATTGCATCTGCTAACGTTCCGAGTATGAATGCAAATGATGCGTCAAAGACCAGTGGAAAACCTCACCTTGTAGTTTGGTTTGTGTGTTCTTTTTTAACGTGTAGACCTTCTTTTACGATTTCTCTAATAAGTGATTAAAGAAGATTTCTGAAACTTTTGGTACATTTCTTGTTGCAATGATAAAATAGTGGCCAGGATAAAGATATATAAAGAATTTCTTAGATTTTCCTTCGTCGCGGTAGATAATCACAGAGATGTTCGTCCATGTTTAGTCGATATAAATGTGCATCTGAAATAATTTCACGATGAAATCGCAATGTACAAACATCGCGAAAATCGGTTTACGATATTTTCCACTGATAGTCGATTTTGAAAGAATGTCAAAGAGCATTATACGCGAGATTCGAACTATAGATGTGCTTGGTACGCATTAAAGAACATAGTATGTATTTCCGTCTCCTTTTCATGAAATACATTAATTTCTAAGAACATGCTAGTTAGAAATATAGCGATATTATTTTAGATTTATAGAATTTTATCGTATAATTTTATTATATCGACTCGTAGGAAGCGATCCGATTAATTATCTTACACATAAAATATACATATAAGAACCTGATATACAGCCGATATAAAATGAATGTTTAAAATGTTATTAGTTCAGTTCATAACGTACTTTTAATTGACGTCTGTAAAAAAACAAATTTCATCACATATTCCCAGATTCCATTATCATCGCTTTCATTTCAAAAGTAAATGTTACGTTTCGTCATGTTGATTTATTGTGAAAACAAAAGCAAAAAGAAAATACACGCGTATGCTCATTGCGATGCATCCAGATACGAACGACCGTCGGTCCGAGGACAGATAAAATGTCTATTAGATGGTGCCACGAGGAAAATATTGTTTCTCCGTGGCGGAAATTTTGAGATTAAAGCAAAGTTCTGTGCTCAGAAATTAGATCGTATCGTGGCGATTGTTTCCCCGAGGACGTTGCGCACAACTCGGACATTATCTCTGCCTCTAAACTACGCATTCATACGACGACTTTCAGGCATTACAGCGTATTTCTTGCATTATACGTAGAAATATGTAGCTCGGTTTCCATTAATTGCTCCTTGCAAGCAGCGTTCTTTCGAATTTTATTTACTCTCTAATTGAATTGACAAAAACGACGTTTTCCTATCGATCGAAAATAAGATAATACATAAGTTTCGCGAAAGTGTAAGGTTCATTTAAAAATTAAGCGTGCGTTAATATCGAATTACGGAGATTTTGTAAATAATTGCACAGTGTTTATTTTTAAATGTTATCATGATGGATACGCTGCTACCCACATGATACTTAGAAGACCAAGATGAACCGAAAAAATATCATCAAAAAGTTGTGAATATGTCTGAGAACGATATTTTGATATTGTAATAGCAGATACGTGTGTAGTAGTCTCTAATTAGAAAGATGAACGTTGTGTCTAATTACTAAACCATTATTAATTTGAACATCTTGGTCAAATCTACGTACTACGGCTACAAATTGAGTAAAAATTTGAATAGATCTGTGGAATTTTGTAGCCAAGAGGCAATGCAGGTAAATGCGAACTGGGTCAAGATGGTAAGGTGAAATCGATATTTTCGATAAGATGATGGCAAATGTTACAATCATTTGTCAAATACGAATGAACCGTGGAAAATGAAATTGGAATGGAAACAAATATTTGAGAAGATACGACAACGTTGAGAGCTTTTGAAGTATTAAATAAATACGAGTGCAACAATTCAGTCTGAAAGGAAGGCACACGAGAATAAAACAAAACATATATTTTTATTCGTAAAGAATTATTTTGCATTTTATAAATTAGTTTAACTAAATGCCCGTACGAACAAACAACGGCTGTATAAATACAGTTTTCTAAATGTGAAATAACGCGTATAAATATTCTTTATTTATTTTAATGTACATGTCGCTATAGGCGACTATATCTATAGGCATTTCCATGGAGATCGTAGAAGAAAGAAAGAGTAGATTGTTAGAGTTATTAAGTTATTCGAGAAAGATTTAGGATCTTTCGGTATTACGCAACGGCGAATACTCGATATTTCAAAAATATAAGATAAAGGCGAAATTCTGAAAGCGAAACGAATCAAAAACGACTAAAAGCGAAATCACTTTGTATAAAGTATTTATATCAACGCGTGTTCCATGTTAACACGTATGACGCTAGACGAGACAGAGTAAACCGTAACATGACGGTTTATTTCGATCGAACTGTATTAGCCGACTATTTTAGCCGAATAAATTAAATACAACGTATAGGGGCATAAAAATTAACATTACATCGCTCGCCTTCTGGTTTAGCTTTGTACACGATAAATGCTTACAAGCCAACTACGTTTTTATAATATTTGTTATTTTAATTTCCTTGACATTTGCATTTATTCTACCGTAATAAAATACCGTAGTACAAAATTCAGCATATGTACTTGTTAAATTCGTAAAACGTAATTGGACCATGATAATGTTTATCCTTTGTCTTGTCGTCGCATGAATCGTGTAAATTCGATTAATTACTTTTAATTACTTCTCGTTACAAATTAATTTTCACGCTCAACTTCTCTTAAAATTTTATACTTGTGTAATATATTTATTTAAACCCTCTCGATATGTAGAACAATCGCTGAAACTAAAAACGACCTACATCGACTCAGAAAAATATTCTGTACAGTTACGATGAAAATCTTTCCCAAAATGTAGTACGACGAAAATAACACAATCACGAAAGATTTCTGTAAGTGTGCAAGTACTTTCACGAGCAACCGTATGTAGGTACGTCGTACGCACGTCAGATGATTAAACACTTCGTTACAGAATTTTCTACGAACTAAAACTATCACATTTACATATTATTTCTAGTACATAGAATATCAAATCGAATTAATTTTACTACCCTTGGAAAGATGAACGTTTCACTGCAGATGAGCGGATAACGCGTCCATCAGGAACAATTTAATCAAGTCATAAAACATCGTTTGCATCAGCGTTCTTAACAGACTATAAAACGTTATTATATCGAAGGTTGATTCAGAGGGATAGCTGTAAATTCCTTGTTCGAGTGGCCCGCCCGTGGAAAATGATCGGCAGAGTGGGTGCCGTTGAAGACGACGGGACACGAGGGGCACGGAGGTTAATGGGCGTACATAACGAGAAGGGCCTACATTATGCAAATAGCCGTGGATGGCCACCAGCCGTCGACTTATATCTTATCACTTTGACTGGCCGCTCATTCATATGAATATCGCACCCTCGGGAGTGTGTGTTCAGCTTATGCTGGGGTGGTTTTTACTCCGGTTAGAGGAGGGGAGCGACTCGTTTTTTTCCTTTTGGTTTTCGCTGGCTCGTGCGTAGCATTCTTCTTGGTTTTATCGTCGACCGCTAGAGGATAAACTCTTGCAATTAGCACGACGAGATTGTTATTCACACTTATGGCAGGCGTCTCAAAGTTTCTCATGCAATTCCTTTTCTATTCGTACTTTGTTTCACCCTACTTTTTATTCTCGCCTTTATCATACCTATTTACCTATTTGTTCGCGTTATCAAGTATAGAAATTCATGAATAACGATAATTCTACTCCTATCTAAATCTGTTTAACGGTTAATTTTTTACTTTTAATCGAGTAACAGTTCGTATTAAGACGAAGATCGAACAGCTTTCTTATTCTACGGTCAAATATTATGGAAATCTTAAAGCATCGAGAAAAAGATGACTATTCAATTGGACTATATGTTTACGGAACTGAAGTAGCAGAAATATGGAGGAAAAGCGTGGAGAAATATTAACGTAGTTGATTAAATAAATATTAGCGTACCTTCAGTAGGAATCACTCTTCCCCTGTGTATTTTTAACGCGTCGACACGGCAATCGTTGATCAAAATCGTTGATAAAGCGTCGCTTCGTGTCTCGAAACGATCGAAACTCTTTGTGGAAGATTAACACTTCATTCCTGCGGAGTCGAGTGGGCGATCTTTAAGATCTGGTACCACGTTTCGCGCGGATCACGATTTGTCACGACACGTCTACATGCTCGCGCATGAAATTGCTCTTATCGAGACTTTGGATTTTTAGGTATACGTGGAAATGCTTTGAAAGGGGGAACGAATGCTAGCGAGGTGAAATTATCGTCGAAACACCGATATTAAGTCTCATAAAGTCGTGCTCGCTTCGAAGAAATGCTTAAGCGCAGTCCCCTTGTTTCCACTCACGAACCGTAATTTCAAGTTTCCGATCATTTTCGGGAAAAAAAGTAGAAAATGCGTTATCACCGTGTTGTACTTGCCCTTTTTCTTCCACCTGTATACGTACAGGTACACATGCAATTTTCTTCCGTAGCTTTTAATGAATTACGACGTCAAGATTTCGTTTTTCTGACTTGTCGACGATGAACGTGCTTTATTAGCAAATTGCGTTTAATTAGACGATATCAACACATTTCTGTTTTAACGATGGATCGCGAAGAACAGAGGAAACCCGATTGAGTCAGCCGCGAGCTTCGAAATAGTTTTGAAATAATCGAAAATCGGTAAATGTAAGTCGATAGCGAGACTGCATAAAGATGGGAAATCTTACGAAGAAATTGCGAAGCTTCCAATAAATAGAAGCAAATTGACTACACATTTCACGGATATTTGAGAAGCCAAAAAATAAGAAGCTCGTCGCAAATAGCTGGTACAGGACGACCGAAAAGATTATCTTCCGGAGAAGAGAAACGTGTTACGTATATGGGATATATAGGATAACCCTGGGATTTCTGTTGCCAAAACTTGTTAGAGTAATTGCTAGTAATTTCGAAAAGAATATCCAAGCGGAATTGCGTCGCAGAATTTCGCGGGACGATGATTATCATGGAAGAATACCGAGGAAAAGGGCGTACATCAGCAAAGTAAATACAAAGGAAAGATTAACTTTTGCGAGATACAATATTAACAGAGACAATACATTCTGGAATAAAATCATCTTCTCGGATGGTCAGCATTATACGTATACGGAGAAAGTGAAATACCGAGCTGTAAGAGCAAAATTTATTTCCGACTTATGGCATGGGGATGTATAGCGACGAATAGAACTGGAAATCTGGTCTGCGATAACGGAATTTTAAACAAATTTACCTAAGTATCCATACATTTCGAACAAATTGAAAGAAAAGTGCGAATAAATTTGTACTTCGTACGTTAAAAATTCCTTCATAGAGACCAGATGTCAATTCTATACGATACTTACGAGCCAAGATAGTAAGAAGACTTAAAAGTTACGAAATGAAAACATGCAGTTTCGCAGAAGAAAATACATCAGAAACGCTTTTGCATAACATGGAATATCGATTGCGACAAGAAGTAATTGTTGCCAAAAGTGGTAATAGGGCAAAATTCAAAGTGCTGTCTACAATCTAAAAGTCTGTATAACTGGCAAATTATACGCGCATATCGATGTATTATCTTTCGAAAAATTTTCTTCGCAATAGTCTACGACCGCGCAATTTATACAGCCGTTAGATTAAAAGCAAATTTCTTTATAAACTGTTTAAGCGTTGCAGTGGATATTAAGCTATGTGACGTGTAATTAAAATGAAAGACAATTTGGTAATAGATCGCTTAAAGGAAAAAAAGTGCGGTCCCTCGATTTATTATTAGCATAAGTAGCGGTATAAATTACATACAAGAATAATTCATGCTGGAATTCGAATACTTTTCTGACGTCTCTAATAAAAGGTACGTCATGGTTAATGTATAATCATCAATTATGTATACATCATTGGATTTTCTTCCAAGTCTACTAGCACATTCTTAATAATTTCCATTTATTTCCATTAATTTCATTCATTAATAGTTTGGGACACGGACGACGTACTTCTTGTCTTTGAATAACTCTGTTAACAATTTTATATCCGTATTGTGTTTTGCTGAAAAACATCGTATTCTTTGGTAAATTAACAATGCAGTCTTTCACTTTCGTCGAAGAAAATGGAAACTACTTCTAAACGAATTGCGTAACAAATATTCTCAATATTTTTGAAATGAATATACATCCGAAATTTATATCATAAATTATGCGTTTTGGTACGGCGCTCAGGTTCGAATACGTGCAGCGTTTTGCAACAAAAAAAAAAAGCTTCTCAGTTGTATTCATCTCATAATATGCGGAATGCAAATCAGAATTAAATACCTTAAAATGGAATAAACCAGCTCAAGTGCGATAAAACGGTTTGTGGTCAGAGTAGTCACGTATGAATCGACGACACTAAATGAAATTTAATATTATTTTTCTCTATCTTATATTGCTTCAAAGTTTGCTTAGATTTTGTGATTACGTGTGTCGTGTACCAATCAGATAATAAATAAGAATCATAGAATTATTAATTACACAAAAATGTATTATAAATGAACGAATGAAAGAAAAGTATCGTAAGTGAGAAGATATGTAGATAATAGTTGAAGTAGAATGTAGATAAAGTTAAGTTCTGATAAACAGATCCGTATGATTTTAAACATTAAAACATATCGCTGTACGTACACATATTACTCAGCTTAATCGAATTTCGTTTAAAATTTAGTATTCGCGAGATAATAGGTAGAAGTTCATAGGTACCGTTCTCGCACTCTCTTTACGGCCTTGTCTGGCTAGATTTAAAGTTTGACGAGTTTCAGTAACATGTATGGATATGTATACACAGTCCTAGACAGAGGTTACTCTGGATACAACATGCTACGTCTTCAAGGGAGAAAACCACCTGTTAAAACTCGTTAGCTCGCACTTACTATACTGTAGTACCTATCGCATTGTTTTATAAGCGAAGTAACGTTTCAAATTAGTTCCAGGTATTTTAACAGATTAATATTTGATTCGTGTTCGTTTTCAACACTGTTTTCAAGTATTCATGGAATTTAAATAATATTACGCTTTAAACTTTAAAAACACGATGAAAAAACTGCAGATACCTTAGAATTCAGTTTACATTAAGCTTGAACTGATTTTTGGACGTAAGAGGCGTTTCATTTTGTCCTCCTATTACAGAGAATTCATCTTCGAATTCGCATTACAATACGATTAAAGAGCGGTCGTTTTACCAATTTTGCAATAAAGCATGTACGATATGCAACTCTTTATCGACAGGTCATACAGAATTCATTTTCCAATCCTTATACGATATTTTTCCAATCTTTGCAAAGTGTCGATGCCCATGCTATCGATAGAATTCTTTTTGTTGTATTCTCTTCGTGATGTCCTGCTCCGTTTCAAATTTCGAGGAATGTTATCGAATCTTAACGAACGATTGAATTTTGTTCACTGGTATGGATTCGAGATATTTTTGTGAAATGTTGGAAACAACGGGAAAATGAAATTAATTGCATTCAAATTGACTTTAACGTTCCAAATTGGATTTTAAATGTTCGGCTTTTAAATAAAGCAAAGATATAAAATAGACGTCCTATGTAGCCATTAGAAACGAAAAAATATTTGAAGCTAAATTTAAAAGAATGGATAAAGTGTATTCGATATATTTATCGACAAAACAGGAGAAAACAATTTCCAAAGAAATGAATCGCGTTGTTACGAATTATGTGACTATGTTTGGCGACTGTTTCATCCATTAAAATTGAAGAATCGTCGAATTAACTTGTGCCAAAAACTAATTAGATTTAAAGCGGTCCATTCATCTAACGTAAATTACAATGTAATTCGTAAGGAGAAAAAACTCTTTCCGATTCTTCTTATTCCGATAAAGAAATATTTTGTATTATACTATAAGGAGGAAGCACTCAGCAGATATATATGTATTTTATACGACAAACTTCGAAGGAAAGGGAATTCTGACCAGGAACGTATTAAGAATTTTACTGGTAATAGATTCAGTAGCGAACGAGATATTTAGGTTTATCGAAAATATTCTTTGCGTAACACGAAGCCCTGATATTCGGTCACATCGGAGTTATTGGAGTCGGATTGGATATCGAATTTCCAACATGATATATACGCGTGCAGTAGATTAAAATTTAACAAAAAAAAAGCGTGCAACACGTAACGATTTGACGATTCCATGAATTTTCATTGTTCGAATCGCTCGATTAATGTGATATTACATCGTTGAATCGCGTCAGCAATGTTTAAATGCGATTGTTAAATCTGTCAATAAGTTAATTAATTTGGACGATTTAATAATCTGTTCTAATAATATTATTTGTAGTAATTAGAGCACGTTACATGTGTAGGATTATCAGAATTAATTTAACCGGACCGTAACTGATACTGCTTCCTTTTGTATCTGCTACAACAAATCAATCAAATACATAGTACATTCGTATCGATTAGAGCGCTAGAAATTTCAATCACCGAGTAGTGGTGATAGAGATGAACAATGAAATAGCGATATAAATAGAATAAACGATAATAAGAAATACGTGCGATTAAAATCGAAATCGGTAATTAAATTCGAATGCTGCAACAATATTATTCTTTTAATCAAGCATATCTTTTTCTCAAATTTGTCAACTTTAAAACGAATTTGGACGCAACCCGCGTTTTTGAACATCGAAAAGATTAAGTTTTACTCGTAATTCTAATTCTACTTTTACCGCGCAAATTTTGTATTGTATTATCTGTCCGATCCGAGACGAATGTAAAATATCAGGAAAAAAAAGCGAACGTAATCCATTCAAGTTCTTTAATTAACGTTATAACTATAACGAGATCGGAAGCTAATTTATCTTTTATTTACATGGAAACGACAAAAAGCAGTATTCATCACTGGCGCGAGTCTCCTTCAATTTCCCTTCCTTTGATTATATTTCGCGCGATGCTAAAGAAAGTTCTCCGGTTAATGCTGTCTCAATATTTATATCTGCCGGAAGCTAATTGTTCAAAAGAGATCCTTTTATTTCACGGCCTGGCCGGAGCGTCGCTTCTTCAGCTCCGTGTTTTACCTTCTCTCTTTCCCTTTTCGAATCGTAATTCGAGTTTCAAAGGAAAAGCTAAGTAGAATCCGAAACAAAACCACGTGGTCAGCCAGCTGGTAATTATTAACGCGACGGCAAGAAGCTTGCCGCGCATTAATAGGGGCAAAGCAAAAATTCCGACGGAAGGAAATGAGAGAGAAGAAGGGAGAAGGATAGCGAAGAGATTGGTTGAATAGCCCGACAACGTGTTTCACCCACATGCACCCACATGCACACACCTGCGTTGTAATGTTTTGCAATATGATATTATGCGGCACTCACAATATGACAGGGTATTATCCTCACGCAGCGCGGATTTCCATATTGCGGCTAACGTGGCATTACGCGAAATCAACTGCATAACTACGAGTTTACCGTTAAACGTCGTTAGCTACCGCGCCGTCAGTCTAAATGCACGTTGTGTCTCAATATCAAGAGGACTTTTCTCGATTACCGACCTGTTAATCCACAATCGCCATTTTCTAGCGGAACAACTCGCGCCTAAAATATTTATATCTTACGTTGGATGCTCGGCTTCGATTCCAGCAGAACTGCCGTTTCATTCTTGCCAAATCGGATAAACAGCAGCTAACACTTTCAACGTATAACGTAGAATTGAAGTGTAGTATATAGGATAATAAGGAACAATTGAAATATGAATTTTGGATGAAACGTTCACTGTGAGATAAGAACTTTCACGTATGAAGAGTAGGAAAACGAAAAGCACAAGCCACGTTTCTCGGTTTTTATAGAAAAACAATTTTCAATAACAAAATAGTAGTAGAATAGCCGAAGGTAATTATGGAAAATATGTAGAAAAAAGGATAGCAAAATAGTAGCTTTTATACTTAACGATCATTAACTAGTAATACGTTCGTAACGTGACTTGTTAATTATTATAGGTAAATAGAAGTTTCATACAGCACGCAATCGCACGTGTGCATATTGGTCGGATATACGTTTTCCTTCTAGAAAATAATAAAATCTTGTTCCAAGCTTTCGAGCTCTCTGATACCAAATCCTTACTAGATAAATACGCTACACTCGTAATTAGCCTCCGTAAGGAAAGGCCCGTTTCAGTTAGTTACCTAAAAAAATATGGAAAATATTTCAGTTTTTAAGCTCGTTATACCGGCTTCGTAATTATACCTATTTTTGTACTGGCTAACTAACGTTCAATTTTCTTTATTATCCTTGTACGGTAAACATGTACAGAATGTCCTCCTCCTACGTCTTTTTGAATATTTTGCATATAATTAAAAATTATATGAAAACACATGAAAACGTATCATCGCAATTATTGAAGTTATAAAATAAGTTTTACGTCGGTACTTTTATCCCATACAACTATATTTACGATAAAGACTTACAGTCTACGCAAGATCTACAAAAAATATCCAAAATTTTAAGGTTTAGAGAATGGAACAAATCTCCTTGATTGCGTTCACGAAAGTGTGAATTTACGTGAACATCCGCATTCTAAAGATCTCGAACGGTCGATTATAATTTCGATAATAACGTCGATAATAGTCTCAAATATGTTTTAGACTAAAATTATATTTGCGAGGAATGGCGAAGAAGAAACGAAGAAAAGTGGATAGGAAATATTATTAGAAAGCATAGGAAGCGATTAGATACATTAGAAGTAGCGTTAAGTAAAACCAATATAAGTATAAATAAAAAGGATGTTAACGCCGAGCAAAATGTTGGCACATGTTATCGTGCCAATCGTCCTAAGGAACGGTGTTTTAATATATGGCACATAAAACCGTATACCTTGTATCGAAACTCGGAAGTATAGTTGCTTTTAAAACGGATGCCCACACCCCGCGTAAAACTTCTGTTTGAATGATAGGTGGGAGTGTCCGGAAGTCAGTGGCATAGCGCGAGCTAGCCAACGTGAATTACGAATTCCTTTGTTCGTCCTTTGAAGAAAGTCCGCCCTTGTCGGCATCAAAAGAGCATTAAAACGTAGGAATAAAAAGTCTCTCTATCGACTGATATACTTTATAAGGATCTGGCTATTCTTCGAGTGTGACTCGGTATTACCGCAAGCGCGTGCTCGTACTTTACGAAAACCATTTTGCTAAATATCGAGGTTGTCACGCAGTTCTAATAGCTCGATTTTCGGTTTACTTTTTGATTTTATTTGCTTACTCGCCAATAACAAAACGTATTTAACAAAAGTAACAACGTTGCTTTATTTACAGCGATTCCACAAAATTTCTAATAACCCTCAGTTCTTCGAGTTCTTCGAGTTGAGAGCTCGAGTGTCCTACGTATATAATTCGCTAAATTGATAGTACAGCGTGGTAATAGTCAAACTAAGAATTCATGCTTTGTAACATTTTAACACTGAATAGTGGTTTAACTCCACCAGCAGACTTAACAGCAGAATTTAATCAATAGCGTTATCACATGTTATTTCATCTTTTCTCGCGAGTACATAATTCCACTGCTCTAACATAAAAATAACGAACGCTATTCGTTTGAATATCAATTTCAATGTCTCCTACTATCAACGACAGAGTACTCGTTACTTAATTAACGACCTTAACCAACTACATTTCGATTCTATTAGCATAGAGTTGCTCGATCGAGCAACGAGCGAAAGGCAAGAGCGACCGCCGCCAGTTTCATCCCTTTTCCGTTCTTTAATCAGAATCTTCATCTATGAAATTAAAGCTTGCAGCAGCATATCGAATTAAAGTGGGAGCACGTATCGGTGAATAAATAGCCGACCGTTCGAATCGTTCGAACGTCTCTTCGCATGCATTCACGTTCGTTTTAGTTACGGGGCTTGTAAAATTTTTTATGCGCTACGCCGGATCATTAATTTTTGTTAACACCGGTTCGCGAATATCGTAACAAAAGACAGAAAGAGAAAAGCGTCGTTAACGGAGATATGCACGGGGCCGATGCGTTCTCAGGACCGTATCGCCGCGTCTCTCTCTGTCCGACACAAGCCACGTAATGTTTCCTGACGGGACCGATCCGCTTCGATCGATCCATACTTGAGAGACAAAGTAGAAAATGAAACATTGAATTTTTCACGCGGACAGGAAATTGCGAGTGCTTTTTAAACATCCCTGCTTTTTAAGCGCAACTTTCTGTAATAAATCTGTTGTTAGTATGATATTGACAAATGCAACAGGGTTGCGTGTTATTCCGCAAAACGGTATGAAAAATGCAACGACAAGGGTAATCATTTCCTAGTAGCAAAGTATCGGATTGTTCGGAAAGTTTACAAGTTTTGATATTTTTTTATATTTTTGTTCATTTTTCGCGCGGTAAAGAGCGAAATATTTTTGTAATTAATTCGATTTTATCATGAAATCTCGTAAACGATCGATAAAGATTCGTTTCGTATTTACGTTGGTGTAATGCGAACGAATACTGTCGTACAGAAATTTCCAAATATAACTACGCGTTAAACGATTATCCTTAGGTGTTACATCTGTGATTAAATCCTTTGAGAAGGATCTTGGTTTCCAAATTAATCTTCAGACGACTAGAATAACAGTCTGCCTGTTGCAATAGTTAACAACGACATTACTTGGAATATCTGTATTTAGTATAATTATGTGCGTATAATTAATCGATCGTGCCACATCTATTACGCGCTTTTCTTATTAGTACGCTGATTCTACAAGCGATGAATTTTTATAAAAAATGTTTTGCTTATGCTTTGATTAAAACCCTTGTTAACGATTTTCCAATTTATATAAATAATACGTATTATAAGTTTTAGACACTCGGTTGACATTTTCAATTTCGACGATCGATACAACTAATACATTTTACACAGTAAAATGTACGTGAGTAGGTATCTGAGATTCCGAACGATCGTATTTATCTTTTCCGATTATTCCACGATACAAAATTATCTATTTCACTATTCGTTTACTTATTTGCACAGTCCTTCACCAGCAATAGCTAGTGATTATTATTTATTTTTAATCGAATGTTTGAGCCGAGTTCAAACAATTTCGCTGTTTTCATCGAATTATTTATGTCTACTCGTATAAGGTTGCGCATAATACATACCGTGCGGTATGAAAGTTATAAAATTTCAACCTCTTAAAGGGGAACGAGTACATAAATTTGCAGTTTGCAAGAAAGTTGTAGATCGAGGCAGCGTAAAGGATGTTCTAACGCCATAAAAAACATTTCCTTGCGTTTTTCTGCGTTGGTGGTAATGATATCATTAGTAACTATGATAGCACAGTATAATTGGTAACACGATACCTTAGTGCTGCGTGAAACTTTGAGACACTTTGTATAAAATATAAACGAAGGCTGGTAATTATTTTCTAGCGCTAATGCTCCTTACAAACTTAACTTCCTTTTTCCTCTGTAACCAGTCTTGTTATTTTGTTTCTCAAATTAATAAACGATAATTGCATAGTGGCGAACCTCTGGAAACTCAACAACCATCGAACATTCCATTATTTGTCATATGTAGGCAATTTTCGAAGAAACAAAGCAGGCAAGTTACGATATAAGTGCCGTATACAACGTTTCGATATAATTAATTCGATATGAAACACTAAAACTTTCGCAAAAGCTTTCTTATCGACATCGGTTGAAAATATATAGACTATGGTACTCAAAAGTAGTACACTTTTCGACATAAAGATCAGGACATCCACCCATCTATTAGCAAACTTTCACAAATTTTATTTTATTTGGAATTTTATATGTTATTATAAGGCACGTATGACGCGAACGATATAATATATAGACGATAAAAGCGGCGATGAGAAAGCATCGAATTCGTGGTATACGTCAGCAGAGTCCTCTCGCACGATCGAATTAATATCGTTAATGGAAAGTTTCGAAATCGCAAGTTACAAGTCACTAATATCGATATGACAAATACCCTGCATAACGCGTTCATTATAACTAAACTAAACTTAAAGTAGTTTAGCAATAATCAATTCGATTCATTCAATGAAAAAACTCATAAAATCCAATTACAATATAGTAAATTTATGATCGATATTGTCAATATTATTCGTAACACGTTAACATAAGAGTAAAAATAAGATGCGAAAGATCTTCGTATCGCGTACGATTACGCTCGATGGTATGCTAAACAAGCATAAAACTTGCAAGCCCATCATCGTTTATCCAATTTAATTGAGTCGTGGACGGCAAGAAGGATTATTGAAGGATAATGATAGATTTTCTCGAAGCAAGCAGCCGCAATTGGGTTATCTGTATAGGAGTATTTACTGACCCCGGTCTGTTGCGCCACTCCATCACTTAGGGCAGGGCGTTTTCTCCATGAAGTTCCCTTGGGCTTCCGAGATTATGTCCCAGCGAAAAAGGAAACTTTGTGCGAGCTGCGTTTCAAACATGTCCTAAATCTTTCGGATATCCACTCGAATAGAGCCAATCGATCTTTCCATTTGGAAAAGGAAACGATGAAAGAGCAACCAAGTATCAATTTAACGATCTTCTTGATTTTTTTTTCATTTCACGTCGTTGCGATTTTTAATATTTTACAATTTCTTTTGCATTATCTTTTGCGCGATCTCCTGTTTGTAGGATTTTTCAAATTTGAGTAGTACCGTTCGCGATTATTCGGAGAAACAGTTATTAAGAAATTTAATGAAAACGAATTTGACGAAGGAATGGTTTTACTATCGTATATTATATCGTTGCTCATATTATATCGTAATTGTAAATATCTACTTAGTTCTTACCGTTAGTAAAGGATTTTATATATTATTTTTACTAGGTTTCTCTTCTTGAAAGAATTCTGTTTCATATTCGCTGCGTTCGCCATCTTTTTCGCAATAATCTCGATGCTTTCTAATTAAACAAAAAAAAAGAAGAAAAATTAGTAGTTAGCAACTTTGTATCGTCTGAAATATATAATCTATTCTTTATTCTATAAAATATCTAGCCATCAACGTGTCTTCTATGCTGACAATAGACGTACTTTCGTTCGGGAAGTAGCGTCTTTCCCAATCGATTATACACGCGTACAAATGCAACACGCACGTTGTCCACGTATATTACGATTTAACGTGAAATCGTCATTAAAAACTAGACCGAGTATTTCGTCAAATATCTCTAGAATAGCTCCATAGAATAAAGTCGCTCCATAAAGTGAATTTAGCGAATTTTTCCTTGATTCCATTCCCTCTGAATTTCAAGCAACATGTATCTGGAAATCATCATTATCCGCATTCAAATAAATTTTTAAATAATGCATATTTTATTAAATACATTGTTACAGTACACATTGCAGAATTCCAATTACTTCTCCAATTATATCTTTAATATGGGAATACTACCGTAATCTCCCTATCTTTCCTACAGTTATATCGATCAATGCTCATTCTATAAGTTCGCGTTACATAATAATAATAATAATAATAATGGTTTTAATCGTGTCGCTTTAAATGTTGATTTCGCAAAATACATTACACGATATAACGTTGTACACAATACAAGCGAAATCAAAGAGTGGAACCATTAGTAATGCCACAGTTACTATTATTCGCAGTTAATTAAAGATTACACGCATGCTGTACGATCGAACAAGCGGAAATATTCCGCGATTTTCTGAAACAATTATTTCAATGCCCGAAGTAAGTAAATCACCAAACTGAGTAGAAAAGATATAATATATTCGTTTTCGATTTACTATTTCACGACTACTATTCATACTATTTCATGAATGGAAAATATCATTTGAAAATAAGAAACAAAAGCTGTTCGCTATTATTCGAATTACATTTTTCGATATTCTGTTTTGCGCCGTGACAGTTTTTGTCAGTGTCTAAACAATGTCCAGTCCATGACGCTTTATATGCTTACATCCGCTCGCCGATGTTCGACAATAGGCTCGATGATCGAGTGAAAATTTAACAATTTGCGCCTGAAAGCTCAATCGAATTCACCGTCACGCCTCTCTGCACTTGATACCGTATTTAAGAACAATGCCAGATGGACGATATCGGGCACAATATGAAATCGAAGAGTGGAATTAGTAGCGATATTGTCAACGATAAAGGTTAATTAACCTTTGATTCTGGGAAAGAAGAGAATACGATTCGTATGAATCGTCGAAACAGAACCAATCGTCCTAGCGTATGGATAATAGACTACTAATTAATTGGCAATTAGCGATTTATCGAACGTTGAATTATAGATTCTCACACAGAAGTGTTCTTATCTTCTTTTCGTATAGGGATACGGAAAATAAGTTTTGTTATATTTAATTAATAATATATTGTAAAAATGTATACAGTAAATACACGCGGAGAAACATGGTATTAATAAAGTGATCTGAGAATTAAACGTAGAAATTTAATCGGGTTGATAAAATGAATCGAAAATAGATTCGAGTCTGAATTAATCCATCGATGTACATTTTTTACTTTTATTTCATAATTTATGCGGATCCCATTTTTCCTCTGGAAAAGATCTACTTATGGAAATTGGATAGATAAAGTATCGAATAAGGACAAGATAAGAGAAGAATCAAGCAGTGATTGTAAAAGAGCGATAAAAATGATTAATTAACCTTCTGCGTTTTCTTCCCTTTATGATATTCATTTACGTTTTTTAAATTGTCTTTGAAAGGATTATTTCGCAGTTATTAGTAAGAAATTACTCACAAACCATTACGCTGGAATTAATATAAAATTTCCGTTATTTTACCTCCACTTGTAAATTATCAAATTTATTTAAAAGACAAAAGCTATAAAGAGAAGCAACTGATTTTAATTACGTAATTAAATCTATCAAAAAATAGATGTAGATATAAATGAGTTTCATTTTTGGAATTATTGATTTCATCCATTATTATATTATATAATCTTCCTTTATTTATACTTTGCGATTACAATGAAAAAGAAAATGAATAGAATAAAAATATCCGATAGGATCGGAACGATATTCTTTCTGAATTTTTAACGCTGCAAGATTCGTCGCGGAAAATTATATCGATACAGACTTTCGTTAGATTTTTCTTTGATACCGAGCGCAGGCTACCTGGTCAGTGACCACGAATCAATCCTAAGATGTCTCCGAACCATTAATTGACATCGCTTCGTCTTTGTCACTTACGTCTTCGAGCGCATTGTTTCATCTTATCGCAACAACGGGTCTTCTCCTATTCTTGTAAATCAATGACGCTCTCGACTTAACGGTATGTATCAGATTTTCTATTTTTATCCTTATTTTTATAACTTCTTGCGTCTATTGTTTATAAAATCTTGTATACCTTTGAAAAAAGTTAATATCTTTTACTCAAATCGAAACGAATCGAATTATTAATATAAAAATAATACGTGTATTAATTGCGCAATTAACACCGATTAAAACAATTTTTATGCCGCGACGAGAATTAATGAAAATTGGTAAGAATAGAATACTCGAATTGAAAAACGAATTGATTATTAGATGAAAGAAAATCTAAATCAAGGTCGATGAATAGATAATAAATCTGCGGTATTCATAAAACTGAGTAACTAACTAGGATAAAGGTGGTCAGCTGTGTACACAAAGCGGATTAGCTTTATTATTAAGTAGTCAGCAACGAAACTTTATGACCAGCGATATTGGTTTTCATTGTTCGTATCATGGTACATAAACTACATTTATATTGTTGCGTGCCCGTGGCATAACTTGCTTTATTTGCATCTTTATACAATGGATTAACGTTCATGCAGTTTTCTGATTAAGACGAGATCGAAACACGTCCGCGCAATTCGAACTTTCGCAAGCGAATCGCATCCTCGAATATTTAATCGATATCGCCGAGCACCGAGAATCGTTTTCTCTCTTATTTCACCGCGGTTCCCGATGGCAATCACATTCCACACTGCGACTGTCAAATACTCGTGTTCCACACTGTGGCTGTCACATGCTCGCATCGACTTGGGGAGACTTGATCGCGGTAACTTTATTCTGTCTATCGGCAACTTTGCATCTCAGCGACCAGATGAAACGAATATTCCTGCCTGAAAAACAGGCACTTTAGGATTTATCTGCGTGGCTTTTTACAGACAACCAACGCCTCGAAATTCGTCCAAAATCCCAGGGGGAAACCACGTAAAAATCCCCAGTAAGACATCGGTATCCGTATCCGAATTTTCTCTATCCTCTGGATGACTAATTTCCATTCTCGCCTTCACTTTGCTTTTTCAGTCTTGAACTTTTTGTTCCTTGAAACCTTCTTTCCCTCGCAAACCGCCACCGGAATCCCATCGGCGGTGCAATTATGGAACACCGGTTGATCGGCCACCCTCTGCTTAGTCTAGCCTTTTTCAACGAGACGCCCTCTTTTTGGCCGAGACTGCGGAGTCCTCTGCCTTCCCCTCTGTGCAACAGTCGGTCCGAGAACGTGTATTTCCCCTACAAGCACTCTTACACTCTGCTCGCGTCTTGCTCAGAGCAACGTTCTACAGGCGCGTTCTTCGTGATCGCGCTGACCCGGAAGGGGATTTGCTTCTGTATTATTCAGGCTTCTTCATAGGACCGCCACAATCAGAGCTCGTTCGTACTCGCAAGTGGCCGTCCCGGAGCTCCGAAGCGATTCCACGTTCCAGCGGCCCCGACATTCACCGATTTCAGAGTCCCAACTTTCTCCTCCCGAGGTTCGCCGATACCACTCTTCGGATGACACGATTTTCCCATTCTTTGTCAGCGTTCGTCGCATCAACATCTTTCAACCGACCTTCGCTCTTGTGGATTAAAACGAGTTCTTCTTTCGAAGCATTCACGACGGTTGCCGCGGTTCAGAACGAATTTGACAACCGAGGAAGCAGTTGACGAAATTGTACGTGTACCAGCTACGTCGTCCTCTTTCCGTATCCCTGGACCTTTTCCCTTTTCCAGCAATCCTTCTGCAGCTGTCTTGGCTTGCCACGCGTCCAACAGGTTTCAATCTCGTGATTCTTGTCCTCGATCTTTCTCCCATCCATCGACGTTCCCATGTCTCCGAACGAGCAACGTCCACGGCCACCTACCACTCTTGTTGCAACCAACGCTGTTCTTTCCAGCGTGTCCAAACTGCTTCTCTATCGGGTTCTAGAGTTTCTTCGCTAATTTCTAGAGTACCGGATCTGCAACCAAAGATCGAATTGGAATCCCACTCCTGACACCTTTATACAATACAGTTTTCCGATTATGCAACATTAAAAAACGTTCTCGAATACTTAATCGATATCGCCGAGGGTCGACTGTCTAACAATATTATAACATAAAAGACAGAGAGAGAGAGAGACTTCTCTATAACAACACAGATAAATGAAATATCGTAATCTTACGATATCGACGATTATCTACTAAATGTAGCTTCGTAGGTATAATAAATTTGTATTATTAATTTAATAAAATATACAGAAATACAGACTTTTTACTTTTTACAGCGAAATCGTTTAAAAATTAAATACGATGTCAATTAATCTCATGTCACCAAAATTATTTTCTTATGCGATTTTCAAATTAAAGAATTATCTGTTTTTTCTGCACCCTCCACATAGTATCGAAAGTATGTCTCTTAACAGAAAGTATGTATCTTTGGCTCTTATAAAACTTCGTTAATTATATCTTTATGCCTAACAGGTTCTTTCACCTTTTAACTATTTTATATTAAAATATTTCTTTTTAGTCGTAAGATGAAACAAAATTAGAGTGGAAGAGTCAGATAGTGAAATATTAAAGGAACGTCTAAAAGAGATAGAAAGAGAGAGAGAGAGAGAGAGTAGCACGATGACGAAGTGACAAGAAGAAAGAAGAGAATTTTACCAAAGAAATGACCTATCAACAACAGAAGTAGAAAGAAGAAGGGATGCTTTAAAGAGTAAAATAGGCGAGAAGAGAGAAATAAAACTACAAAGGCAGTGGCTGTGCAATAAGAAACAAAAATCAAAATATAATCGAAGATATTCTATCGAGCACTGTTTCTCCTTTAAAATTGACGTATCTAAAATTTTCAACTAATTTCGGCTATGGTTCATAGTAGGGTTTCCCTCTTTTTTACGGTTAGTTACCTTCTGGAAATTTGAGCATTCGATCTGATCGTTAACGGTTGATCGGTCGATGAATACTGCCTCGGTCCTTTCTGTTTCGATCAGAGCTGAACCACGTGTCTAGGGAATTAGTGCATCATTGAGGATGATACAAACCGATTGGTTTACGTACTAAAATTGCTCGCCATCGATTCACGGCCGAATATGTGATTGTCGAAAAGGATGCTTTTATCAAAGGGATATCATAATCCGGAATGCATAGTAAAATTTTTTGATATAGACTTTTTACACCAAACATTTATTTACGTTTCAATTAAGAATAGTCTTTTAAAACGAGAGTTCTCCGATGTTTCGGTCATTTTACTTGTCCGATTCGAAAAAACGATATGATTCTCGATACGAGTATGAGAGCGGTCATAACGTAAACCGGAATGGAAAAGAATATTTTGAATATTCTGAAGAGTATTTTTCTTTAGGTGGAAAAATTCCTCGTGTACGACATGTATCTATAAGTTATCGGTAATTTTACGCCCCTTTGACGTAAAACAGGAACAGGACTAACGATACTCAAGTTGCATTTATCATAAATGGAAAGGAAATGTAGGTGTAACGTTAAATGGAAGATTTTACTATTACTGTATTAGCCGATTACAAGTTTATAGGATGTTTGAAAAGCAGCTGGATTGTTAAATGCTTCTTTTTTAGTTACTGCCTAAAAACTGCGCGAATTGACTTGACGAACTTTTAAAATACGATTAGAACACTTACTTTGTTCGGAACTATTAACTAGAATTAAATAGTCAAATTTTCATAAAAATATAATGCATAGTTAATTCGTTTTCGGACCACAGACAGAACAAGATTCAATAATCGAGCCAAGAATATCGACCAACATTTTTTTCGCAATTTGTCAGCTTATCAACTCTTCTGAAAGCATGCAGCGAAATATTAAACTGGTCTTTGAATTTCAATTCGACGTTATTCTAGTTCCGTGGTTGGAAATTAGTTGGGAATATTTTTATAAACGGTCCGGGGAATATGAAATACCATGCATATTGTAAAATAGGATGAAAATTGTGGCGTACGTGAATACACGCATGCAAACTTCTGCATAACTGTTTAAATGCAGATGAAGCAGAGTGGACGTTCGAATAGAGTGATTTAAATCAACTAACCCCCGCTAGCTCTGGCTGACCTTATATGTAGATAATACTGGTACGGGTGGCAGTGCTCATAAATCTCGTAAGGAAATTTCAGTAGAAAGAAAAATAGTTCTCGGCTACAGTGATTAATTGATTTACGAGCCACGAGATGCGCTTCATTGTATATTAGTCTCGCTATATAAGCATGCATGATCTTATATAATACATGTAGTAGAGGAGTTCCGTTTTAACTGCACGTATCGTTGGAAACGTATTAAATTGGAAAGGTGGAACACAAGAATTTTGAGAACGCGAGGTAGACAACATTTAAGATGCCACGCAAACTAAACAGTTAAATAATATACTGTTAAAAGCGTTTGATTTACCTAAAATACCTAATCTTAGCTAATAAATGATTTTCCCGTGTTATCTCATACGTTTTTAATGTAAGATCAAATAATCTAGTAATTTAGCGATATTGACAAATATGATTATTATTTCGTATCGTGTTTTCGAAACAGACGCGATATTGATTCTGAATTTTAGCTCACAATGAAAATTAATAACTTCCGAAACACGAATATCGATTCTTAGAAACGTGACATTTAGAACTAAAAGTTGAAAAATTGAAGACAAATTTTTCGGAATTTCCTAACGTTTAATTTGCGTTTTAGTGATTTGTATGACTTGGATCTCGAACGTACGCGAATGAATATATTAATCTAAAACATATAACAAACTAATAATCGTTATAAGTAGATGGTCAGTGCGTAGCTGTCATAACTAGATACGTGGGAAATAACTTTTGAATTATAACAACGTTACGGAGAACTAAGTATGAATTTCGATGAAGCGTTGATCGGCTACAAAATGATAAAAGTCGAAGGCAACATTTTTCTCCAACTAGTTTGCAAAATAAGTTCCCAATGAGCTGGCGTAGATGGAAAAGCATTACGTCTATATTCTTTTCGAGTGGAAACAATATCGGCAATGAAGAAAAATGTAGATTTTTATGTTACAATCAACCGGTATGTGTTGTAGCCGATATCCGGGCTCAGCAATACCCGGACAATAGAAGCCAAATGAGAGTTGTACGTTGCGGCGACTCTGCTGGACCGACACTCACCCTCTGCTCCTCCCATCGTACCAAACCCTCGCTAAACAGCTCTTCCTCCATTTCTTTAACTAAATGTCAACAAATAAATTTGTAACGCGTCATTAGCTAAACTTTAATGTGCGTTACAGTGTGCGTAATATAGTATTTCTGTATAGTATAGCGTAAAAGAGTATTTATAAGAGTAATTAAAATGAACAGTAATACATGAATTTATTTTTTGTCAGCAGCGATTTGTAAACTTTACGAATTTAATGGATATTTGTATTTCCCCGATAAACATTTTCTGGATGAAATTAATGGTAGGAGAATTTGGTTACTCGAGGCAGGAAAATTGATTAATAGTCTACGTAATAGTAATCATAAAGTTATTGTATAATCTGCCAAGTTTACCAGTTGGAAAGTACCATAACTTGCGCATCAGTTGGAGAAATTCCCTCTTGCAAACTTATCACGTCTCGAACTCTGGCGATGCGTGACTTAAGTACAACCTGGAATATTCGTGTTAGAAAAGACGGTTTACAAGAGTCAAAGGTACTCACGGTTCTCGTGAAACTGTTTTTAAATTATATCAAACTGTTTTAAAAAAGCACGTGCATCGAAATGATAATATAGATCTGTATGTTTTTGAGAAAGTTTAGATAAAAAAGTTATCTTTTAAGGTTTGATCTAAAGAGCATAGTTGATATATTATCGACTTTTATAGTTGTACTCAATTTTTTAACATTATTCGTTATTATTTTTATAATCACGCTCTCTTCGTTCTTATAATTTCATAACATGTAGGTTACAGAACCGCGTGTATGTACATATATTTCCAGACTACCGTTTTGTATACTAATAATTATTGCTGAAATGTAAAATAATGGGTTATACACGTACACGTGTACACATACGAAAGCATAAACCACACAGGCTACAAATATGGGGTATAAACGACGATTAGTGGGCAAATTTTCGGCATTGTTTCATTGGAATTCGGTATTACCGTTCTATAACATCGTTCCATTGTTCGTATTGCCTTTGACTTGGTTTGAAAATCTGTTGGTGATTTTATGATTATTGAATTCTGCGAATGTCAAAATTAATCGTATTTATACATTATAACATATTTTCTACGTTGTATGTATTTCTGACAGCGATAAAATATCCCTTTACTCTGATATAATACGATGTATTATCTTCATTTTTGCGAACTCGTCCAAACCTTTCGCATTTTACTATTTAACGTTGATTTTTTAATTCATTATAATTTTTAATATCATGGAAACAACATCAAATTAAAATTTATGTAATTATTTTAGAGACGTACACTTTGCATCTGTATCGCTTTCCATGTATAGGTATTGAACTAAAATTTGACACCAGTTAAATGTACAATAAACATATACGTCACACTGACTATTCTATCGATTTCTTACAAAACTTTCTGGATTTCTTACCTATCGTCGAAAGAATCATACTTTTGGACCTAACAGACTACTCGTCTTCTTGATTGTTACATCGCAAATCTCGCTTTTGGTCACCGAGTAATATGAAAATTAGGAAATTAATAAAAATGTTCGTTTATATGGTTTTCAAGTACGAAGAATCTAAATACAGAAGTTACTCGTTATTACTTTTTTAAAAGGAAAGGTTCGCCAGCTTCTGAATCGTGCAACACTAACGCTACGTTAATAAAGAACGATTTAAAAGATAATAAAACAACGTAAAAATTATGAGATTGTTTGAAATATTTCAAATTTTGCAATAACTTGTGATTCAACGTAAATTTTGCATTCTATTAAGTTGCCAATAATCTATGAGAATGTTTGATGCGATTGTAAATAATAAAGAAAGGAGAAAAATCGTAATTCATGGCGTCGATCGTATTCTTCGCGATAATTATATTCGCCGTATTTCATTACCACTTAATACCATTTACATAATGTTATAACAATACATTCCTTGATATCATCTATAAATTTCACTGGCGTACATTTTATTTATTACATTCATCACGTGACACTCAACACGCGGCCATCGCCGGTAATTAATTTGAATTCCTCCCGTTTAATTTGATGCTGCGAAATTATTTAATGCGATTATCGTTATTTCAAGTGCGACACCATGTAATTTGATTCATCCTTGTAACCACCTGCGCATGACATACGTAAATATGCAAATTAAATAGGCTATCGTGTTCGGATTCTGTTTGTTCACAAACACACCTTCATCTTCGAGAATATACATCTATCGTCGTCGTATATTTCCGCCGCCAACTTACTTTCGCGTTTGTTTCGTGTCGATTCTTGGTGAGTCAGAATCGTTCCAGTTCCATATACCAAATATCTATGAAAGTACAGCCGGCGAAAAATACACACGGACTCGAATCGTCGCGTCGTCGACACGACGGAACATTAGAATATCGAATGCACGCTATTTCCTTGGTATGTGCGTCGTTGCGTGTTGTACAGCTTTTCCTCTGTATTTAACCTACTCGTATCGCTATTCCCTTTAAATTTTCACCAAACTCGTGTACCATTGCAAGATTAATTCATTCAACGTAACAAATAGAAACAACAAAGGAGAAACGATGTTACGCGTTTCGCGTTTATGAGCTTGATAATTACTACAGTTACCTTTGAATTTGAACATTTCAGCAGGGAAGTTTCAAATTTGCCTTAAACTTGTCGCTTAAATCATATTTAATTATATTTGAAGATCAGAGGAGAAAATCATGATACGTGTGCACACTTTACCGCTAAACGGAAGAATTTTAGTACGATATGATCGAAACTGAAGACAACCTGTTAGGACCAAATCTATAACACTTTTAAAAATAGCTGACATATTGACAAAATTTTACGAAAGTCAAAGATATAATTATTAGGACAATGCCATAATATTATTACGAGCAATTTTTGTCAAATTTTGAAAAGAACAAAGAAACACGTTTAATTTCAAAACCAAATATACAAACAAATGTTATCATCGTTACGACGATTAATTAACAACGTAATGAACTTTGAAACTGTTTTCTCGTAAAAGGTAAAGGAAATGTGACTTATTATTACTGTTGTTATTATTATTGTTATTATTATTATTATCATTATTGTTATTATTATTATATTCATTTATTTAATACGTATGCATCAATATGACTTACGAACTTTCCCTGTAGTTTTTATTCGACGATTATATCCTATTGATTATATCGATTTTATTCTATTCAATCATATCCTAATTCGTTTCATTTTAGATTTTTATTTTAGATGTTCGTTAATCTAGTGGTCATTTCCGAGACACGGTTAAATAATTTAATACGTCCCTTGTCCACATTTTGGTTGCGCTATTGCTTCCTCTTTTAGCGTTCCGTAATCCATTCCTAATTGATCGGTCACTCACGATATCCAATTTACATCTGCCCTCGTTCCTTACTAATTGTCCCGAATTGCTGCTTCTATGTTTCGTACGAAAATGTATGCGTCGTGGCTGTAAAAACAGCGGAAGAGTTATTTGCGTTCGTTTATTAAAATTCGATACGCCCGTATGTATTTTATAGTTTCCATTTACTATTACCATCTATTATTGCGTGTACATGCGATCCAAAATACGTAGATATAGAAATATCATCGTTACTCATAAAAAACATAATCCGTATAAAGTGACGCATACGTTGATCCTTATTTAACGATCCGAACAACTCTAAGAAAATTTACGCAAATACTAACATGTATAAAGGAATGTCTATTAATAGAAAATAGATAATAGATATAGGGCAAGCAATTTCGTTCTGAGTGTAACAACATGTTCGTAACGTTTGTGTAAAGTTTCTTTTTTCGTTCACTTCCTTCCTGTGCAATCTATCAAGCGAAGATATTAATCATCAACTTTGATATACGACACGTGGCACTAAATGTGTACAACGCCCAGTGGCGTGTCACGAAGCGATGCAGATTTATTGTATATTAATTTGTTATTTTAATTAAACCTAGTTGATAGTCTTCGTTACGAAGATCTATCAGGTTCGTTGCCAGGCAGTTTGTACGGGATTCAAGCCTTTCGTCGCAGCGTTCGCCGAGCCTGCTATTTCTTTAACAGGCAATGTTAGGTATACACCAGACTGCGTTTAAGATTCGTCATGCTATCGTGTTCTGCTATTTTTCAACAATCTTTAAATTTGAGTCACGCGCCATTCCCCGTATAGAGCAGGCGTACGTTCAGATTCGTTTCAAATTCGTTTTATGTAATAACAATTTATACAAATAACAAATAACTGACAGACAAGTTCTAGTTCGAATTGTAAATTGTAATATGTACTGACTTGGCGACATTAACTTCAACTTTTCATGTTCTCAACAAGATTGCTATTTCGTTAAGCCGTGATTGTAATTTCTCCGAGGCTTCGCTGGATCAACGTTGGGAGCCATCGGTATATCTTCCGTTTATACCAAATAAACAGTTCGAACAAACCTACTAAACACCAGCTTAACAGACATCTTTAATCTACCTCCATCTTGAACGTTAATATCGTTCAAGGTTCGCGATCTCAACCGAACAGTTGCAACCTGACTGATCGCCACTTAGTCGATAGGTCGCAACAACATTGTTACACGAGTGAACCACGATCACGAATACGATTACAAGCACTTGAACGTTAGCTATGTTGTCAAAACAAATTCGATCCGTTCGGCTGCTATAACGCGCGTCTATTTCTGTAAAGTGAATTAATTCCGCTAACAAGTCACAACTATTTTTCATATAAATGCGAAGATATATATATATATATGTACATGTTACATTTCATATAAATGTCGAAAAAGGAGCGTGTTATGTTATTATACACACTTGGATAGACTGTAAGTATAATTTTAATTAAAAGCAGGTACTCTTTCCTCGTGCATAGTACAAAATGTCGGATATAAATTTCATTAAAGAAAGAAAACTTAAACATTTTCGCTGAAAACTTGAAATAGAGTGTGAATTACGTACAATCCTTGAAACGCAAGACAAAGAACTAATTGCTAAATAAGGAACAAATCTATATTCAAATAGGCAACAAATTCCTATGCAACTGATCGAAGTAAAATATTATAAAGGTTCGATCCTCGAGATTCATATAATAGCTGCTGACTCTAAACTAGAAAGAATTCGACACGCTGTTCATAGCGCTCGTAATTCGCGGCGCGCTCAAGTATCCATCCTTTCGAATGGCTTGCAAACCTATTTTGTCTCGCAGATAAGACAGCAAACCGCCTTTTCCGCGCATTTCACGGTGTTCGTAATTCATAAAAAGGAAACGTCTTCTTTAATGATTTCGGCCAGAGACGTTATCTTGAAATAAGTATAAGAGGACACGCTCGCTACGAAAAAGCAGCTTTACAAAGTTAATGAAACGGGCTGTTATGACAAGGTTTCGGCTATTAAACTATGGACGGAGTGAGACGAAGCAGTTGAAAAAACATACTGTTGAAAATAGGTTAAATTCCTCACGTACCGTCCGAGTTAAAATTTTATCTCTCAAAAGTAGCGACTGTTCTTGACCGCGGCATAAACGAAACCTTCCGAGTTTCAGGATATAACACTCAACAGTCGCTACTAACTCTTACCGATATGAACTCATAAATTTCACAGTATCACCTAATAGTTCATTATTAACAAAACAAGACGACATTATTAAAGATTTGAATTTAATGCCATTTTAGCAATCAACGTGTCTTAATTATCTCCTTCTTCGTATATAGCATAAATATCTTAGTTACTGCGATAATAAATATTTCCAACATTCTTCAACAAAGATGATGTAATAATGCGTAAGCAACAATATTATCCTCTCAAATAGTACTAAAGCGAAGAAGACGTTAACGATATACATATGCCAATCTAGAAACTAGTGGGTAGTACGTGGCCAGGATTCTCTCTTGGTCTGCTCGCGCGCCGCATTGTGTCCCTTTTTTCGCATCGGTCCTCGGCTGGTCAGTCGCTCATGACGTCCAATTCATTTTTGCATTCGTTTCGTACCGATGCTTGTAAATTGGACTTGCTGTAATTCAGAGAGAGAGAGAGAGAGAGAGAGAGAGAGAGGGAGAGAGGAAAACGGTGGGTTTGGACCGGGTAATCTCGACCAAACGCCAGTCAGCAAATGTCCGTGCTACGTCCAAAACGATACGACGCGACGTACGCGTACACACACCAGTGCCCTCGTGTATATAGAAAACGGAAAGAGAGACAGTCGGATGACAGAGCGAGGAAGGAGCCAGGGACTAAACGAAAGGGAGAGAGATGGAGAGAGAAATTCGAACCGCTTTGCAACTACCTCACAGTCACGGGTACATGAATACGTTACCAAGGGCGCACACATGACTGCGATTCACCAATAAGCCGCATATTAATCACAGCTCCAGAGTGACATTTTGTGGAGCACCGTCGACTACATAGTGAAACGAGTACAGATTATAATATAGAACGGTCTTCTCCGGTCTTCTTCTTCGTAACCGTCATCGTTAAGGACTTTATTCCGATGAAATTACGACGTACGCGGTGGATGATACGATGCGACAAGCGATTGCGAATGTCTTGCATGTTGTGCGATGATTCTTCGGTTAGAATAGTCTTATCGTTAGTCATATCGTTCCTATATTTATTAACGAACGAATGAATAAATGTTTCTGTGTTTTGTGATTTTCTATCGTTTAATTACTATTTTCCTTATTATCGGACGTTATACGGGTCATTCTTTAAGGGTATTTCGGAACAAGTGTCCGAACACGTTCACGAGCCTGTGTTTTATTAATATAATCTTAGCTTTATGAAATAATTACGCCGAAAATGTGTGTGAAATATACCGATGCAAAATGTATGTTATTTAAAGCTTAGTTTGTGTAACAATCGCTAATATTAATGGAAATATTCGAGTTTGGTAAGCTTTGTAACGAAACTGCTGTCACGACCGTAATAGAATACCAATAACTTTGATAGCATCTTTGATGGTTGCGAATAGTTGGAGCACTTACGTATAATATCGAACACGTTAATATGTAGCACCCCGTGAAGGTTCGCTTGTTGATTCAAGATAGAAACTCGTTAATATAAAATACAAGACTCGAAGAAATTTCTATAGAAAATTTAATTTACAACGTTATTTCAAAATATTTCTGGACTAAAGCAAAATTTTATTTTAAACGACGCTATAAATTTATTATTTAATTTTCGAGAACTTGTATCGTGAACACTTTATCGCGTTAACCATTAAGCACACTGAATTTTTTTATAATATTCATAAATAACACGACGAGATTATACATATATTCTTTATTTAAATAAAAAGTGACTCTCTTTTTAAGTGTACGAAGACTTGAACGAACGTAACTGTATATTTAACTTCCGGTTGACACGATCGCTGCGTAAAAAATTTATTTAAAATAAAATTCTAATCGCATCCCGATTGAATCGTCACGCAGCTGCTCGCAACAATTTATACAATATATCTCTACCTCATTTTTCCTTCCAACGTTCCTATCTTTGCTTTATCAATCCGTTACTTTTTCCCTTCTCGCAAACGATTCTCTTCGTCGATCGTTCATTTCTTTGTTCAATTGGCTCAACTATCTATCGATTCTGCGGATCCCTCCTTTCATCTTTATCTTTTTCTCTTCCGCCGCTGCCGACAAACATGCGTTGTTAACACGTAACTGTTTACGATCAGATGAAACGAATGCACGTAATTCCGTTTGATTCGAAGCTGGACAATCCCCCTGCTCTGTTTCTGTACCGGAGCCCAGCGTTGTTCGGCCGCTGGATTGCTGGAAAAAGGAGATAAACGAATTACCCCGTTCGCCAAACAAAACCTCCATTATTTGTGCCGGCGTGGCTCAGTTCGTTACGCAAGACTGTGCCTGCCTCATTCTGTTCCACGCAGCTTCGACGCAGCTTCGACGCTCCGGATCGATGGTCGTTCGAAAAACAGGCCGTTGCTAATACTTTCCAACAAAAAAAAAAAAAAAGAAAAATGCGCTGTTCACCGAAATTCTCTCGTACAGGCGCATGACACGCATTCGCGTGTAGCTTAGACGCGAAAGAGCGGGCAAGTAACTACTTGCGTAACCACGAAAATTGGCGTTTCATGGTCGAGCGTCGATACAAATTGGCGAATGATTTGTTTCGATTTCTGTTTAAGCTCGCTGTTTGTTAGTCCGCTGAAAATATTGTAGGAGCTTCGCGAGTTAATTTCTCGCGGTATTATACGTATACATTGTGGCTCTAAAGTTTAGGATCTTTTTCGTGGAAACGATAGAAACGTATGTTTGAACTTTTATACATTATTTATACTGTTTGCAGTTGAATGCGCAGCACAATGCGCTATAGATGAAATTCGCATAAAATGATTACTATGATATAGCTATTGAATTCGTGTCTATTATTTTTCAATCAATTTCTATTTAATCGCATTTCTCGTGTCAGCATCGGTATAATTCTACTTCGAAATTTCGCTTACCCTAAATTATTTCCATTAATTCAGTTAGCGGTTAATTAGTAACGCGCGGCAAATAATATTTTAAGAGACACGTATTAAATGGAAGATCGTGTTAAATGAAATATTCGACGTTCCCTATAATTTTTCAGAGAGAATATCGGTTTTATTCTTCTTGACCTAGGGAAATATTAAAGTTTACACGAGAAATCCGGCTTATACATCGCTTTTTTTCCAAACGACCGAAGGTCTGCTAATTAGCCACTAGATCTCGTTTTTTGCCATCGTTAGCGGACAACAGAGACTCTTGGCCGAAGATGGTTAGAGTCAATGTAAGACCACTCGTCTTTGAGTGGTGCTCGAAATTGGTTTTAATTAAATTTCAACAATACGTTTCCCTTTCGCGCTCTACCGATCTAAGCGAGTTATCGATATTGTTCCAGCGAAATAGTTGTTGTCAGAACCAGTCACGTTGGATTTCAGCGGGGCAAGCGATTTTAATTGCAACGAAAATAATTACTCGCGATTGGTTAGCGAGAGAGTGTCAAGTATACTATATTGATTAGCAAGGAAACGATTATGATTTTCTTTGCTCTCTCCTTGAAAGAAACGCGCATTCGAAGCTAATTAAACGGTTTCGTTGAGCGGTTCTACGGAAAAGTTTCGAACCGAACGAAACGTAAGAATCCTCTTATTATTATATTCCAAAAAGTTAATGGCATTTATCGGCAACCGATCTTATCGTTAGTTTATATTCTCTTTCAATAATTTAGTTTCGTTGCAGGATACTTAAAATGGTCAAAGAGTTTATAGGATGGGATAAATATAAAAAATAAAACAGGACATTTGATTGACTTAATTATCGATCTATTAGATTTTAAAGATTGAGTATTTTCATCGGAATTTTCCTATCTCGATAGCTCCACTCTCCAATATTCAGAGAAATAAAATTTTATAACTGTATCTTTTGTTACTGTGTAGTCGAGCGAAGCAATCTCCAATAGCGACAGAACACTCTGTGAAATACAGTACGTGATTGAAACCTATCAATTTTTAAGACCGAATCTTTCGAAATTCATCTTGTATTCGCGTTTCGCCATTCATTTTCTACAGCTTGCAGGCGTACATTCGATATAGTCCATTGATACAACAGCCACCCCATTCTCTACTCTTTCGTTCAATTTTTATTACACATACATATGGCCTTTCCTTTTTGCCAGCATAATTGCCATTAAAGCGAATGAAAAATTATCGTTTCGTCAGTTTTCCGAATGAATTCAAAGTACCAAGAAGTATAAAATATATAGTCATCGAATCGATCTTCGTTCAATGTTGAGTTAAAATCACATTGAATTTTCTATACGACACTTTTTTTATATATTTTAGCTTCTGCATTTTTCAACTACATTTTCCATTACATACGACACAACTAGTAATCGTTCAATAATTTCGCTACTTTATTTATTAATGCTATCCTTTGAATCAGATGCATTAAATGCATTAAATAGTACATAGTTAGCACAGCTGTGGGGTATTCGCGTACTGTTTTCCACGGAAGAAGTACTTGTACAATCTATGCATATAGATTGATACGGATATCTATCTAGGTGCGCGATAGGTTGACCTGCATTCAGTCAAGCTCGTTAATATCCCTTTTGCACGTGTTATCAAAAAGTGCTTTCATTTTAGGTTCGTAGACCGCATAATTCGATAGATAAGATAGATAAGATAGATAAGATAGATGAGATAAATTATAACCTCCGATTATTTCATATAGGATTCCAGCTGATGTATACTGCCGTTAAAATGTTAGCATCAAACATACAAAGTTGTTACATAACTTTCGTCTACTGCTATGTTCATCTTTGAATCGTGTATAGCAACATTTACAGTCGTAGGAATTATTTCGTAGTCAATTTTCGAGCGTTTCGTTATCATAGGAATACGCGAGAAACGTTTGAGAAGGAACCAAATGACGTTTAAAAGTAGACATGTGCTCCGACTACGAGAGCAGATAATTAAAGTAATTAAAGTAATTTAAGTAAGGTTGTAATTTGTAACCAAGACCTGTGGCATCTGAAGGAAATGAAAGAAGTCTGGTAGCATTTAAGGAGGGTCGAACAAAGTAGTAGCGTTCCGGAGATCACTTAAACGTCAATTAACATATTATATTCGGGTTTCGAAGACCTACATCGCTAATGTGATAATACATATTCAAATAAGGCTTTCGCATTTTACTAGGGAACCGTTCGAAGACTGGCATGAAGGAGGTCGAGGTGCGAGATGAAAGATCGATAGAATAAAAGACAACGAAGTCTCCCTTGCTCGAGCAATTACGTTAAACTACATTAGACATCGTTAGCTTAATCAAGCTAAATTAGACTTGGTTTAATTAATTGAACTGTATCTTTAAACTCTCCCGGAGAAGTACAGTGTAATTGTATGACGTGAACTAAAATCGGTGCTCGTGCGAGTCTTAAGTCGTCCATGTTCGTTATGCCCATTATAAAGAACGATATTACGTGTCGCACACGCGTGGTAGCTTCAATATTGATAAATATTAAATTAATCAATCAACATTCGATTTTACTTTAAATATCGTTCAACGTGAATTTTCTTCGACAATTTTGATTACGTTAATCATGCTATAATTAAGCGGCCTATGCATACGCGCTTCTACGGGTATTAAAGTTAGCCTTTATTGTTCCATGGAACGAGAGTGAAATTTTCATTTGCCAAAGTGTAGAAAACCTGCCCAATTATCTTACGATTCCGACAAAAGTTCTGGCACCGTCGCTGTTACATTTTCAAATTAGTTGTTTCGCCGATAGCGAAGCTCTTTTATTCTTACAACTTAGAAGAAGATTAATTTTTTCTTTCTAGCCGGGTCAGGGTCCCGTCGTAAAAATCTCGTGTATAATTTCACGCAGTTTCTCGATGCACTGATCTGTACAGGGGGGTTCAACATTGGGTCGAATTGAAATTTCAATTTCACGCTTTATCGATTTCACCATCGATAGTTGCAAATTGTGGTCAGTCTGTATAAGAATCAGCAATCGACATAATTATATAATACGTCGAGTGCACCGCGAGCCTGTAATTACATTAACAGTATACTAGCGGCAAATAGGATTATCGTAAAATCGACTTATATTCGATGTGTGAACATCGCATCGATACGAATATTAAGTTCATTTTTCATCGCTACGATGAAGAATAATTGAACTAATAAAGATCCTCCATGCGAAATAAGATACTACATTATTATTATTATTATTATTAGACTGACTACAATGGAATTTGGTATTTACTTGATATTTTTTTCATATATAGTACAATTCTATACGTTTTTGAAGACCCTAGTTGTATGTTAAAAATTCGGAATATGTAGTTCGTATTTACGCAATAACGATATATTTTACACCACTAGACATCGTTTCGAAGATACAATTTTTGTTGATATTCGGAGTACGCAGAAATTAATTTATCAGATTATTTTACGTATTTAAAACGTGTCAGGGAAATCAAGTTGTTATATAGTTGATACGATGAAGCAAAAATCAACGGAGAAAGAGGAAAGACATACGACTTACGCCCGTAGCTCTCTCGAAGATCTCGCGAGAAAGTGACAAAAATGTACGACGCATCGAGAAAACGCAGTTGGTACTTTCATTTCTAGAGACTTGATTATTATGAAAGCGCGAGCACCGTGCAGTCTGACGACTGCCACTTATCACGGAACCGTGATAACTACTTACCTACCTGCTCTTCTTCGTTTACCCTCTCTACCTTCCCTGCCCCTCCTCTTCTCATATTCCATCTTTACCGTAATCACAGTGTTACAAATGTGCCAACGTTTTTTTCTTCGATTCTCCTCCCAACACCAAATTATTAGATCAACGAATACACGAATACGATATAGTCGCCGTCGACTTATTTTGCATTCCAACGAATCACCGCTAACAGATTATAACTTGGATTTCCTTCTTTACAGAGTACAGTTGCAAATTCTGGCATTATTGCAAATTAAGCTGTTCGATAAACGATCATTCGATGATAATATCAAGAATACCGATCGACAGTTTATAATTAAATAATTTATGTTATATTAATCGTTGATCAATTGTTACAATTGTTTCATCAATTGTGATACAATAATACATCCTAATGGTTTATGTAACTATAAACAATTAATAAATTAATTAATAAATAATAATTATGTCGGTTTATTTAAATATGTATTTATTTTTTTCCTTTCGTCGTTGTATCAATTAAATGTTAAAACACTTAACCCGATACGAAAATAACGTATAAATCTGGCTTTTCAGATTTGTACAAACTGCAGCCTGTCAGCTTTCTATTTTTATCAGATATATCGTCCGATGCAATTAGTTACTGATACGCTACCAATCGAGTATTTTCGAAGAACCGCCGCGTCGTCAGTAATTGCGTAGGATTATCCAGCTGAAAAGTAATGACAGCCTGTGCAGAACTAAGTGACAGACGTTTTCACCTTTTTGACATTTCCTTGTTATCGATTGGCTGCTCGTTAACGACGCATTCGCTATCGGGTTTGACCCAGTTACTTAATTTCCTCGTTCCCTCTTTTCGACATTCTTGAAATTTTCACCCCCTTCGCGAAACAAATCCAACTCATCCTTTCCATTTTCTGATGCGGCGTCCTTACAGATGATAAAATTAGAATCATCACCACGTTGTTTCGTTCCAGGTTTTTAATCTGCATGCAGATGAAGCATGCTTACAGTACAGCGTAAGAGGGCGAATAAAGTATTTATCACGAGATAGTTTTATAAAGAAATTTATTCTTCGGTGTACTTTGGTCGACCAATAAGAAGGCACAATTTGCCAAATTAAATTGTATTCTTGACCATATTAAGTTTATATTGGTGGTGTTTTCTAATATCTGCTTACACGGTTATATCTCTCGCTCAAAAGCACGAAATTTGTTCATTGACGGCATTCCTTCCTCTATCTCCTATAGTTTCCGAGAGATTCGAAAAAATAAGACCTGACCTGAAAAATACTGACCCTTGAGGGCATTACGTAAATGCAAAGTTTGATCAAAGTCGGTAGATCGTACTTGAGCGATGTCCCTTGTAGGTAAAGTAAAGTATTGTATCGTATTCTATCGTTTTAAGTAATAACAGGTCGCACGTATTTACGAACAAAATGATGGAAAATTTAAAGCTCGATTAACTCGTTTCAACTCGTAGCTGTTTGAGAAATAATTTTCTCAAATTCATCGTATACTTATATACGTATATATTACAATTTATGTCGTTTCGAACGTCTACCGCTACGCTTTACTCGTAACTGAGTTTTATCGTTAACTTAGGAATACATAGGTGGAAAGCAAACTTTGGTCAAACGGGTCCCATATCGCAAACAGCGACGCTGAAATGATTATGTACGTCGGAAAGAAAATACGGTACGAGTAGATTCCGTGAGTGGTAACGAGTGAGAAAAATGACGGAGAAAAATCAGAGGAGAAAGAAGGAAGGAGATAGAAAGAGCAAAGAAGGCACGAGTTCTCAGCGAAATTAAAGCTTAATGCTTCTAACGAATACCGCGACCGACGGGGATATAAATCCAGTACGGGTGGAGAATTTGAGAGGGTCGAACGGTAAGAAGGCGGAGAGATGAAATAGGGTAGGAAGGATAACGAGGCAGCGAAAGCCAAGAGAGAGAAAGAGGAGGGGAACGAACGTCGAACGAAAACGAAAATACTAGTCGAACGAGAAAGAAGTGCGTTTAATTAAACCGACAAATAAGTGCGGCTCTGGTATTACCGGCCGTCGCTTCCACGTTTTCTGCAGTCGCTGCTGCTTTGTGTTTGCGGATCCCTCGCGCTCTCTGGGAAAAAGGCGAACGTCGAATATAAGTTCGATGGCAGCGCTTCAACCTACGTTTCAATTCCAATACTCGGCCACGCGAATATCGCCGATCGCCGCGCCATCTAATTAAATTTTCAATTAATCACGCGATCGTAACGCAACGTCATAGTAATCTGCCATTGGTTCCGGGGAGGGCGGCGGACGTACGTATGACGCCGAGGAAACGGATGTGTAGCGTACAGCCAGCGGAAGTACCAAGCAGCGGGATGTGGCAGCAGGGTTACCAAAGATACGTACGTTTAAGTAAAAGCGATAGTCTTGGAAACGTAGCGCGACTGTTCGACGACTAATTCTCCATGGAATTATCGTAAAAGTTTTGTTTGCCGGTCGAGAGCACGGATGTTTATCTCTTTATACTCGGAATACGTAGCACGCTTTTAGTAGCTTGTACATGTATGTACGTATCGGTTGATGGGACTTTTGCATCTAATATTCCAACAGTGTGGCTAGAAATAAAACTGTTTTCACGCTCTTTTACGTTGTATTATTTAAAAGTTACGCGTGTACTTTTTTATTTTCCTTTTATTCGTATAGTTTTATTTGTATCTCGTCGTAACGAAAATAATCTATACGAATTGTTAGTTACTGATTTTCAAATTCCATTGAGAAATTATAATCGATCATGATACTCTTTCTCGAGTGGATAGAATTTCAAGTGCAAACAGTTAAATATTCTCGAAGGAGAAATTTTAACAAATTTTAACAAGTACCGATAATGCAATGTGATTCCTGTATTGTACAAAATAACACCGTGAAATACGGTTATCGATAGAATATTTATTTAATGGAATATTCCTCGTTCATCAGAGAAACGTATTTCGTTATTTATAATAGATGGGGAAAGCATATTCGAAATAACAGAAAATGCGATTTCATTCGCGTTTCCTTTTTGCACGTTTAAAGCGGTTTCTGCGCGATACGGAATTTGAGACAAACAGGCAACTTGAAGAGATTGGGAAAGATCAGTTCGGAACTCGGACTATTTCGGTATGACCGTTTCATAGATCGCTAAATGTATACGTACATACGCATGCCGAAAAAGCGAAGGATTTAAGTAAAAACTGTTTTCAGTTTTCAAAATCGTGCGAAATTATTATTATATATACTATTATGTTATTTGACGATTTAGAAACTCCATTATTTTGCAGTAAATTACATACTTTATTATATGGTCGATATTTGAATTTTTCGTTGTAGCCAATTTTACTTGAAGAAGAAAATGTGTTATTGACAAAAAAAGGGGACACCCCTTTTATTGAAAAATTGCAGTAGATGTATTCTTCTCTGTTTTGTAAAAACTGAGGTAACGAGAAAAATACACGAACCTAAATCTCTAGAAAACGACTTAATAAGAAAACGCGCTTCGGAATAATAAATGCGCCATATTTATTACATAATGTTTCTTTTAAGCTAAAAAATTCTTACTAATATATCACGTTGAAGCATCATATTTTCTTCGAGTCCTTTAAATAAACGGCGATGTAAAAGAAGGAAACAGATCGATAATTTGGTATGGACGAAGTTGCATTTCTTACTTCAATATTCTCCCTAGAGAGACATTAATTTTTGAAAGGCTGGCAATAATGTTTGAAACGACGCAGAACGTTTTGCATTGATCGATGAACAGTCGCATCTCCTTCGTGTCCCGTACGTACAACACGATACGTCGGAAGGAAGCCAAAGTAATCGCAACCGCAAGATAATCTTCTCCATTTCTTACCTTCGCGTTCCCTTACCGAGCGTCGCGGTAGAAAACTGCGTTATATTGCGTTTCTGCATGCATACTGTGTTTCGTGACGATTCATTCTGCGTGCTCGTAACAACAACAACAACTTCTTGTTCGTTCCCAGTAAATACATATCTCGATGCGAGAAATTTCGTATCCTATTTGTTTTCTTCCTTTCTACTTTCACTTTCACTCTTATAAATATATTTTGTCTTGTCGATATTACTCATATTTTGTATATTTTATGCGTCTTATATATTTTTTTTTTTTTTAGAAAAGTATGGGTGACACAATCAAATTATTTATTACAATAACGATATAGTAAAACTGGCAGCGATTAATAAACTTTTATTTTGTTATCGTTAATCTTCAATGTGATCATAGATTCTTTCAATTCCAACATACAAGAACGTATATAACGTTGAAAATCGCCATGTGCAAAATATCATTTACTAACAAACACAGTTAAATAGTTGAAATATCTATTTTCATAGATATTCATAGATGAAATCCTTCTACCGGATTCCTTTCTCCCTCACCTTGACGTCTACGATCCACCATTCTTCCCTGGAAAAGCTATTCTATTACGTTGATAATGAGATTTCAAAGCTATCAATTGCCATTATAATCCACCGCCAATATCCTCCCTATATCGCCCAAATAACTAAATAAGTAACTTCCTCCGTGCTTAATCGTAGCATTAAATATTTGCCATCGACGGTTGAGAATTTATTATGTGAAATTCATATCAGTCGATGGCTATGAAATACACTTTTTTTTAATATTTATACGTTGTATGGTAATTTATCTCGCGATATTTTACAGGCCGATGACTACAGGCAATTTTCAATTTTAACAGATAAATTTAGAAGGTGCATAGATGACAGACACGTTTCAAATAAATAAAAATCCATTCATTTTTATCTCTGATGAAAGCAGCGTCGAACTCGGTTGTAAAAATAACAATTCGTAACAATTTGTTACGTTGTGTAGCTTAAAATTGTCGTAGCTGAGATTGCAATTTCTTTACGATATTAAGCGATTCATCTTTACATACTAAGCGATTTTATATTTTTTCAAACATATCTAATCACACGCTTATTATACCCGTTTCTTTGCTATTATCTTTTTATTACACTTCTGTTTATAAGTATTAGAACATCTATATAAAATGCGGAAAATCTGAGGAACGATTGGGAAATTATTAAAATTTCCTATAGAGATCGTAGTTATCTTAGTTATCTTATTTTCCTGTATAACAAATATCACAAATTATGATACCAGTGTTTCTTTTTTTCTATTATATTTATTCCTATCTAATTCCATATCTTGATTCCGAGTTATGCGTCTTAAGAGAGAAGATTAAGTGGTGGGCAACCGATGCGCGATCGATCGTGTTCCCTATTTGTGATCCTCGTAAGCAGTTTCTACAAATTTTTGCACTGTTATCTTAGTTTTATCTCACTTTCAAAATATCGATTATAAAACACTTGGCTAATTGAATGCCGAATAAGAACAAAGTATCCAATCTCGAAAATTACTCGACACGTACACACCGAGATAAAAATACATAGCCTATTGTAATATTAATTTATACATAAGCGATACATGCTCTTGCTCTTGCTCTTGCTCTTGCTCTTGCTCTTGCTCTTGCTCTTGAAAGGCAACTTTCGTCACCATCGATGAATTTATACTCGTGTTAAAATGTTACAGTATCATTTAAATATTGAAGTGAAAGCATAAACACCTACAATATTCATCAAAGCATTGTACCTAGCTTAGTTTGGTATGGAACGAATGAATATTCAAGGAAATCACGAAGCTGGTTAACGTCACCTTGTATGACACAATAGCCCGCAAGCAATCCCGTGTGCATGACTTTTGCGCTATGCATTGCATCTCTGAGAGCCGTAAACTGATCCACCTCGTACTCGCCGATGTTTATTAGTTTTATGTTTACCATTATCCGATGAACAGTGGATAGTCGCGACGACGCTATGTATCTCCGGCAGATTTCTCTCGATCACACAATCCTAAAACTGTAAATATGCCAACTTGAAAACTAATTTCTTTATTTATCTTTAAACGCTACGAAATTACGACTTAATTTTCGTAGTTTTTCTTTGCGTTTGTTTTTTCTGTTTAATCTAAAATTTATTTACAGGTGTCTTTTATCTATAATTAAGTAAAATAAAGTGAAGCGTAAAAAGATGTAACATTCTGTTCCTTTGAATTTGTTGGATCATTTTTGCTTTGCATAAATTGAAACAGAGAAATCGTTCGTGTTCGTTGCTTGTTCCAGAACTGATATCGTTCCAGCTAGATCGAAAAGTTTCGTAATCTACGACAATGAACATTTAAAAGAAGCAAAAAAAGTATATAGCACTCATTTCAATTTTTTAAATAAACTATTATACGCCATCTCGCATATGTTTATCTTTCAATTCGTTCGTTCGTTCCTTAATTTGCCGCAAGCAATCTTTTCTCAGCGATCAATCAGCAAGTAAAAAAATTTTACGTTGTATTTCACGAGTGTATATACATACGTATGTGTGGGATTTCTAGGAAACTACGTAACATTTTTTTTGTTTTGATGGAACAATTGTTTTAATAGAAGATATATGCTAGAAAATATATCACTTGCTAAAATGAAATTCGTTCTAGGATCTTTTCAATTAACTCTTTCCATCGATCAAACTGTCTAAGTTAATAGACCTTCCGCCAGCGTGCTTAAGCGATTATCTGCATTCAATTGTTGGAATAACATAGATAACTGCATAACACAGATAAGTACAGTGTTTCTACAGTTTCACCATTTATTTTTCTTGTTCAAATTTTTTCAGAATTCTTTTGCTCGTCGGTCTAAGCTCCGAGTTTCTGACTGTAGAAAAAATGACTGAATCTGATCTAAAAATTCTCATTAGATGCCTTCTTGTACGGGAAGTTTCTCCAATTCTCAAACGATATCAGAGGGTGAATTTGTGTCGTAAGAGTACTATAAGAGCATTACGGGAAGGAGGGTCTATATAATATTTATCTAATCTTTACAACCGCGTACGAATATTTAATTCTATCTTCTCGTAAAAAAACATCGTACAAGAATATTTTCAAAGAAATTTATACCTGGCTTACGTTTTCCTCATGCCTAAAACTTGTTTAGTTTCATTGCTAATTTAAATTTAAATTAGTCTGGAAAGCATGTACATACGTGGTATAAATTCCTACGACATATATCTTATAAAGAATTAGCTTTTCTTTATTCATGCGTCGTTATTTAGGATTAAATCTTCGCAATACTAAAAGTGCCATTAGATATTCGTTAAACGCTATATTTCAAGATGCAAATATTTTACCTGTTATCTTATTATATCGAACAAGCAAAATTTGTTCGAACTTTGAACAGACGATCTTGGAAAGTTAAAACGATACTTTACTACCAACAACGCTATATATTTGTTACAATTTATTGATCTATTCTTGATTATTGGACAGCGGATCTTTATACGTTTTCTGATAGTTAAATTTACGTTAGCATCGCTTAGGTCTTCCATCATCGTTAGCATTAGTTAGGACACTGAGATTCCATGAAATTTTGTCGATGGTTACGCAATAAATTTCGCGAAAGCCTACAACAGCTCGGTCTTCTTCGCTGACTTAAATTGTTTTATTTCAGCAAACTGGGAAACAAGTATATAGCAGTGCTTGCTGGAAAATTCTTAATATAATGGAAGGCCATATTTTACAAGTACGATACGAGATAATACTTTGTATACAACGTAGGTGTAATAACCTGTCAACTACTGGGAGGATGGTACAAAGTATAACGTTCAACATAGCAGGTGCAGGACGAGCTGCCTTATAGCTCTTTAACAGTAATGCTCAACGCACGTATTATAACGTCTCAAAACTTTATGGTCTTACGTTTCAAATTTTTTCCATGCGCTTTTTCCGGTACCTCGCCGTTGTTATTTTCACACTTATTTCCCCGATTATTCGTCAGAAACTAACTTGTTCGCGTTTCTACGTCCAAGCTTCAAAAATCATAAATCCCAATTACAAGCGATTAACTCACCATTTGTATCGTTTTCAGAAATTTACGAGATAAGCGATAGATATATTTGTTTTAAAATATGAACATTTGAATCTTTTACATACATCGTATATCAACACATTACGAATTTATAGCATCGTTAACGATACTCGATTCGTATAAACAAGTGACAGCAGTACCTTGGTTTATACTATATTAATCGAAGTTCGAAGTGTTTAGTGTCGTACCCTTTCATCGTTGCCTTCAAAATTACGCTCGTTATATTCCAGAGGCGACGTTACCGAACAGCTAGGAATAAATATGTCGTATCGTTCTATAATCTGAATGCTGTTTTTAAACGTGACGATTGACGTTAAATCGGAATATAGGGCGACAGTCGAAAGACGGAATTCAAAGTAGGATGGAATATTATCCATCATGTCGAAAATCGTACAGCGGCATATTATCTTCGAAATCAGATTGATTTCTTAGTTGGAATAAAATCTGTTGGAAGAAATGGAACGTAATTTTATGTAATTGATTTAGATTATATCCGATTATAGAATTTGATAAGCGCCACTTTATACGTTATAGAGAAGTGTTCTACATCCGTGATACCATCTATCGTTCGAATACATCTATAAATATTTTCTAAAATCCACAAGAAAAATATTTTTTGAAAACTGTACTCAAGCCATTGTGTATATGTATGTATGTATGTCGATGACAAAATTATAGACTCTATAGATTCTCCTATGGATGTGAAATTTTAGCAATTTGCGCTTATTGATTTTGAAAGCGTTCGTATTTTTACTCCTTTCATTTCTCGCCTCTCCTTACTTCGCACAGCAACCAGAACGATGACAAGGTCTAAAAGTTTCTACAACCACGTAACAACATCCTTTTTCTAACAGAACTGTCATAGATTCATCGTAAGTTTCTTTGACTTTCGCTGTCAGTGCTCTAAGAAAATATAATTTCTGGTGTTTTAGCTTTATTTCGTTATCGGACGCCTGTAATTCGTTTCTATATTAATCTTCAGACTTGTTTATTAACGGGGACAAATTTTTCATTTCACCTTTAATATCGGAAGCGTCTTCTTAAACGTCAACACCATTTCTATGGCTACTCTATCAATCGTTTAATTTCTTTATCGTTTCCCTTTATGTAAAAAATGTCAAAAATAGGGATCTAACATTTTCGCTATACATATATCGATTAATAAACACTTTTTAAACCGTTCGATCATTAAATAGACTGAACCCGTGCGTTTATCAAATAGAATACATAAAATATCAGCTGCATAAATTTTCTCAAAGAAATCGAACGGTACAACAAATGCCTCGGCTATCGAACCATGACAGTAACTGTTTCTTATCTGGCAATGTGTGATCGATACAAGAAATTCCTCGATATTCTAAATATATTTCTTTCATAGCCGGATCTCGAAGCTTTCTGTCAAAAAGCCATGGAAACCGATGAAAATATGGCACTTTCAATTTCTCCGATAACTCTGTAAGACGAAGGAAATGGCGTTCTCATAAGTCAAGGATAGCTACTCTTTTAACATTGTCGGTAGATCGTTGGAAAGCAGTCGTTTCGCCTGGAATTTCTTCCCTTCCTGGACGCGTCGTATCTCGTTTCGTCTACCACTTTTATTCCATTACATTGCCGCGAACCTGCACAGGTCACTCGTCGCTTTGGAACACAACCGTCAGGTGTACGCCAATACCAACACCGACTGCGTCAACAAAACAGACACTAACGTCACTAATGATGCTAACCGAGCTAACACCGATGGAATAAGGAACACGAACGGCCAGCGAGACCGATGAAGATGTGTTGCTGAAAGCCCAGGGGTCGTTCCGGCGCACGTTTTATTACTCTACGTGGCTCTGTGTCTTTTCTTCCCGTTGACGCAGCTATCCCCATATCGCTACTTACCTTACCTATCGCGCTATTTCTTTTTTTTTTCGCGTTTATGTACCGTTTAATGTCCACCGATAAACGATGCTTTCACGTACATCGCTCGGATATTTCAAAACTATTATTATTTTAGAGAGCGAGCTTTTTTCATTTCTTATACTCTGCTATTTGCTGGTCTAGAGAGGATCTCTTTTCTTCGTTTCTTATCGCGTTACAACTCTGTCTATGCGAATTCCATTTATTTGGACGAAATGTTAGCGAATAATTAATTAACGGAATTAAACGAATTCCTGTCAACTGAGTTCATTTATCTGAACTATTATAAACGAAGAATCGTAGGTGATTAGAAAAAATTGGTGTTGATATAAACCAAGTTCTACTGTATACGCCAATTAAACAAGGCTTACGAAATATAGATGTAATTTATATACTCTCATACGACCAAATGTCATTTAACATCTAACCAAGTTGCAATCAATTTCGGCTGAGTCAATTATTTAATTCGAAGATGCGATTTATCTAAACGTAAACTGAAATCTAAAAAATATTAATGAAATTCAGTTATTGTCTGGTTCAAGATTTGTTTAGTTAAAATGCGATTTGTCCAACTTTCGAAGTAAATTTCAGGATAAAAAAAGCCAACAAAATTTCTTAATTATACCACCAATTCTTTAATGAAGATCTTTTTTCTGTGTCATTGAAAGAAATCAACATATTTTTAGGTTCTATTCTTACGAGATCATATATATATATATTTATATATGATCGTTTAACGTTCATTATTTCCTCATATTTCGCAATTTGATTTACGCGAAAATCGAATTGGTTAGAATTTGAAAGATGGCTGTTGGCGAGATTAAAAGGCAAAACTAGTTAGGAAGATTCTACGCGGAACATCTGTGATATAGACGCTCACTGATGTATTTGCCACGTAAACAATAATTACCGCATGCAATTAAGAGGATCCTTACTGCGCGAAGAGGATGTAGGTGATGGGGTTGGTGATAGTCTGGCAACTTCTCGTTCCATATATAGCGGCGAGGCATCGAAACGGAACGACTGACAGCGCGTGTCGACACGGCAGATGAAGAGATTTCGACTTGGTTACACTCGATCTTGTTACTCTGTGTCAGAGCTGTGAGCTTTCCGGAAAATTTGAGTTAGCCTCGTTACTTAGCGAACGAATTTCAGTCTGTCGGCATTTTCTCTATAATCAGCATACGAGTATAGCAACCGTGTCATTGAAAAATTAACGTGCTGCTAGATAAATTATGAACGATTACGATAAAAAATTCATATGCCAGATACTTGTCTGACGCAAAAGTTTAAGAATTTTATATCTGACACGAAAATCGGAGAACTTTTAATGCGATTCAGAAATGGAACGATTTCCAATAAGATATACGAAGATCGATGGAACGAGTGGAAAATTTTCGAGTGGTTTAGATTGATCTTTCTTTGTAAGTGGTATAGCTGGATAATTAGCGTTATCCGCGTATAAGATAAGCTTCAAATATTTTTAATATTAATCATATTGCAGTTGCAAGATTTCATAAACAATTTGAAATATCATTATATAGAAATGTTCTGCTAATTTTCAAGTAATTGTTTCCTCTATTTTGATAATAAAAGCTCACTTTCAAAGCAAATGATCCGTATTAAGCGACGCAAAGCATTTGTGCTTTTGCCGTAGAAATTAATAAATACACGAGTACGGCATTCGTTTCGTCGATTAAACCTTGCAACTATAATATTTATATGTTCCAGCAGATGTTGGCTTTTTTCCTAGCGAAAGTAATAGTACCATCCTGATCTTGCCAATAATTATTGCACATTCAACGATCGATAGTAAGTTATTGGAGATTCTAATTTTTAAAATTACGTTACAGATTTTTCGGTTTTTACATTTTCGCCTCTTTTTTTCTGAAACGTGCTATGTCTTACATGATTTTCCTCTTACTACTAGTTCCCACTCTGCTGTATTGATCACGTAATATCTACCTAGGCATGCATGTATCTACATATACCATATCCCTATTCCATTACCTATTTCTGCAAGACCAAAATTCCACCGCATAATCTCGTCTGGTTCTCAAGTCAAAATTATGTATACATATAACTAGATATTGATTTTTATCATACTTTAAATTTTTTCCTCAGTGACATAAATTTCTTATCGCGTTTTCACATTTATACATGTATATTTGTGTCTAGCGTTTGTTCAGTCTGGAATTAAATGCTGTTTGCGTATACAATAAAATCTTTGCCTCTATTTATTTTATCCGAGCAATTCGGTCTTAACATTTCGGTCTTCCCAAATACAAAATGCAAATCAATACCCGCATAAACACAAAAATAGAATGAATGAAATCTTCTGTATTGAAATAATATTAATTAACATGAACCGAATCTGACAGATAGTACGCAACTCTTGTGTAAATATAAGAATACCAACCGATGTATGGAAAATATAGTATCGCCAAAATTAACTCGTGATTAAATCAATCGAAAACTATAATAGTATCCAATTTCACCGATACATATAGCTTCAGTTTTCAGAGCTAAAAATTTTTGTCACGTCTCCCTTCCAAAAATCGCTTCATGTATCACTCTGAAAGAGAATAAAGAGGGGGCTGGCCTTGGGGGAAGCGGAAGAAGAGTGGTAAAAGAGAAAAGAATTCTATCGGTTGCGACGAAATTGAATGCGATCGATGGAAAATCGCCGTCCAGAGAAATATTGCTCGATTAACCGTTAATGATTTCGGTTTCACGCAGAAACCACCCTCGAATAGGTGCTTCAGTCGTGAACTTTAACTGCACCGCGTCGTCCCTTAAGCTGTAAAAGGTGCATCGGCCGGAAAGGAATTCGTGGAAGAATCGATTTCCCTTGATATGAAAATCGTTCGACCGAGCAGGATTCGCTAGCGAGGTACATATAGCGTATTGTACGAATGTCCGCTGAAGAAACGCGGGAGAACATAACGTGTCACGTGTAGCGTTCCGCGTGTTCCGTCTGCTCGCGTACTTAACGGCAGAAAGAAATCTTGCGCCTATGTATGCCCGACGATTGCCAAAAGGATCGGGACAAAACGCACTCAAATCGATTTAATTCTATCCCGCAAGATTTTATACGAATTCCTCGTGTCATATAGCCGAGGGATGAAAGGGACAATGTTAGAAATCCGATGAATTTCGATAGCTATTCGGATTGAGAAATTCTTTCGCAGCGTAATCCTACTCATTCTAAGAAATCAAGGACTAATGGATAATTTTTGTGGAAAACAAGGGGGAAATTATAAATAAGCGTTACCTCTATAATTGTAAACAACTGAAATACGAATGATCATGATGATTTTACTCGCCTAATTACTATTCGTCATTCTCGTTTTCTTTGCAGGATGAACTCTCAAAATCTTTACTTACACCATTGCGGTTCTGAATATCATTTTATCTCGAAAAATGTCGAAAATCGTATTACACGTGTGTATGAGATGTATCATAATCTTGTAAAATTCCACAAGAATTACATTATACGTACACATAAAAATTATGGCCGATATGATGCGTACCTGTGTGTTTACATTATACGCGTATGTATGTACATCGGATAGTAAATAATTTAGAAAACATACGCGGTGTGAAAAAGGAAATTGAGGCCGCGGTTTATGCATCAAATGCCTATTTTCTAACGCTTTTCGAGTCGGATCGCTGAACTTGAAAAGGGCCCGCTGTCACGAACCAGGTGACAGCGCCTTGAAAACCCAAGTGGCCAAAATAAATAGACCGACACGGGCCGGGAAACGTGAGGTCGTTTCTGGTGCATGAAAGTGTAAACCCAGGTAACAAAGTGTGTCTCGGCACGAAATGCAATCTGTTACAAGTATCACATGCTGTTTCTTTGCCAACACATCCTGCCAGCAATAAACGAGAAACGCGGTGACAAGTGATATCGTTTATACGCGTGTTCTTCTGCATTTAGACGCGATATCACAGATAATCGATCGACTCTACGTTTCATCCTATTATTTTATTCGACGTTACGCTAGTTTTCCCGGATTCTTCGCATTCTCCGTTCGGAATTAGCAAATCTCGACCCGCGCGCACGTTACGATTGTATTTTGCTTACGGATTTTGCGTCCCTGTTTTCCCATGGAAATAGAGAGCTTTATATTTTTTTCCAACGTCCGTTAGATTTTTTTTAGCTTTGTTCGCGTGCACCGCGTTTGGATAGAATATCAATAGAACCATCGCAAAGTAGATAACCGATTGTTTTGAAACTTGACAAATAGAAAAATTTGAATTGCGATTTTATTTTTTACATGCGAATTGCTAAATGTTATATCGCGGAATAAAAAGTTGCAGATAAAACTATGTGTATAGAATTTTTTCTATTTGAAAAATTCCATTTTGGATACCGGCGCATGCTAAAGCATCTTTTGTTCGCTGAACTTTTTACGATTCTGAAACTCGTCTTTCCTTGTTCCAATCGAATCGTAAGACGTTATCAGAAATTATCCAACAATTGAGAATCACGAGGAATATTTCAATCAAATTAGTCTTTCATCGTTTGCTGTTTTTAACGATTGGAATTTATTAGTATAAAAATTCGAATTATCTTCATCTATTTGAGGATCCGAGCCGTTAGATTTCGCCCCTGGAGCAGAATGGCGAATCGGTTAAACGTTTTACCAAATCATAGAATATTGTACAACACGAAAAACTAGCAATCGAAAATTACGAGAAATTTTTTTAAGGAACAAGCATTTTCTATCGTTTGCTGCTTTCAGCGATGCTCGATAAATTAATATTACGTTTTAAAGTTTTTTAAGCTTCCCCAACTATAGCGCAACGACCGATCGATCAAAAATTTGAAATATCGCCGATTTAGAAAATTACAAAGCACGTATTTGGTAGCGGCGTTGATAGTGTTAGGGAATAATTGTGTCGCACACATGTTTCAGAGAGACAAACAAAGCTCTTTGTTTTCCCGTTTCTCTTTCCAGGTACAACGAGTTTTCAACGAGTCACAATCGCACACACGAAACTCGTGCAATTAGTTTTTTACTTATCGTCGACAATGTTTCTCTTTCTGTACCGTAGAATATGGAACGCATTTCTGTAATTCACCTATTAGCCCGATGTATTTTTCCTTATCGTTCTCTTTACTTATCGTTCTTTTTACTTATCTAATGTATTCAACCTACTAATAATTGTACAAGTCGTATTTGGACTAATATATATCTGCCCTGTAACAGTACGTATAACGTTCCTTAAAATAAAACGAAATTCTCTCGTTGCTTATGGTTTAAGTAATTTTTTATCCTACGTAACATGCATATCCTATCTCTTCTAATTTTAATTTTTGTTTTTAACGCGAAAAGCGAAATAACACGTAATTACAATTTACGTAGCTTGAAAATAAAAAGGACGCGAAATATTTGGCAACAGTATTCTTTTCCACGGAATGTTCCTTCTCTGTTCAAAAATTAATATTTAATGTAATTATACCTAAAACGCGTCAAACGATACGCGTTGAAATTTTGATACGTGACTTTGCTTTCACCCACTATTTATACTTAATACGAGGATCATCGAAGAAAATTTCTAATTTTTCATTAGCGTTGCTTTAAATAAAACGATATTTAAAATATAAGCGTAATATTCGCTTAATTTTACGCCAATAAGGTATCCATTTTTGGTATTATCGTTGAATTTTTGTAAATTCGTATTTTGCTCGCATACCAGTTTCTAAAAATCGTTTTAGAGACGACCACAGTTTGGCCAGGTCTAGTCTACGGTAAACGGTTTGCTTCAAAGTGTTTCACTTAACCTAGTTACCACCTTTGAGTCCCTTCCGACACAGCGTTTCTTTAGAAGATTTCCCAATTTTTGAAACAACAGAAAGAAATTTTTAATTCCACGCGTTATCTCCTTCCACGTTATTTTTCTCGATATTAGTTCTTTTCCCCTCGAAAGAGCACAATTGGGTCGAGGACCCGTTAACCTTCGACTTAACTATTAAGCTGGAATGGAGATACATTAATGGAATCTATGCCGAGATTTTAAAATACTTTCATAAAGAATCTAAGCTTGAACTATTTACATGTTTACTGTACGATTAAGGCACCCAGCGTCATATATTAATCGAGATTTAGATACAACGTATATTTATAAAATTTGAAGCAGATATTTCAGCGTGTAAACGATTATCGTTGTTAAGCTGGTAAGTAAAAGTTTGGATATGGAACATGGTGATTGTAAAAATTTCACAAGCCTACCACGCTCATCCGTTGCTGGCCGCGTAACTGAGGCCGATCGTTACCTTACGGTAACACGCACGTGTCCTGGGTATCGCGTTGACAACAAATCGAGCAGAGATTCTATTTTCATGTTTGGCTGTACGATCCGGCAAGCCATTCTCCGGACGGAACGAGTTTCGAATGAGTTACCGTTACGCGCATTAAGCCCGCTACGAATAGGAGAGAGGCGGCTGGAGAACCGCCGGTGAACAGAGAAGCCGGAGGGACGCGAGTTACTGGAAGCGAGCGTGAAGTGATTTCAGAGGGTCGAGATATTTCAGGCTGCAGGAACGGTGAAATAAAGCGGCCGCGTGTTGTGCTGTTCATGGCTCGTTATTATGCTATATGCCATGTCCTCGCAGCTACTAAGGTCCTTGTCGTAATGGAAATGTGAAGAGAGACGACGCGGCGCGGCGCGCAGCTCGCCGGCGAACTTACGAGCAAGGAAGATAAATGCGAGGATGAAAGGGACGCTGTTGTTGTTGCGATACGGCCAACCAAACGAAGCTTTAAACGCTGTTCAAGCCACGTGACAACGAGACGTAACAGGGAATTTATCGAAGTACATTTGATTGAATAAAATCGAACGAGTTAAAATGGTTAACAGTATAAGTACTGTGCGAACAAAGCACGATTGTGATTGAAAAAACACAATATTAAAAATGATAAATGACGAAAGTGTTGATATTAACGCAAATATAGTTTTTTTTTTTTTTATCTCTGATGGAAAGCTTCTTCGCCTTTGGAATATCCAATATTTACCATTCAGTTCTTCAACTATACGTATACGTTATTCAACCTATACGAGTCTTGAACGAAATTTATACACGCGATGGAAATTAGGGTATACGCGGAACGACATTATATCGATTTGCGATCTATTAAAGGTATGCTCCTACTACTAATGATATTTATATATTTACCGAATACGCGACAATGTCGTAAATAAATTCAGAATGGAAGAACGAAAACTCGACGACTCTTTTCCTTTTTGAAAGAAATATTATTTAGTATATATAGGAAAAAGTATATAGATACCTTTGGAAATACCTTAAAGACCATTGAAACTTTAAAAGACTCGGTATTTTAGGGTGATTTGCCGAGGAAATCGGCCCGAGTGATTACGTAGTTTGCGCCTCTATCATTGCTAAGCGGAAAATGAAAAAGATGAGAATGGGCGAGTCGACTGGAGAATGCGTAACTTTGTCTCCATTATCGTTGCTCTGCCGCAGGGTTGGGCAAGGAAGTCCGAAGAAGAAAATACTCGGCAACTCGGGGATCGAGCCGTGCATATTTGCTAGCAGCTGGCATAAAGAGGCCGAGATACTGTCGTCATAAATAGGAATGTAAGCACCCACGGGACTAAGCAGACGAAATTCTTATTATTTTGCGGCATTATAAAGGGGAAGGAAGCGCGACGTCGACGTCGACGTCGGCACTCCGCTGATTTCTACCCATTCCCACGAAAATAATCTCGCGGAAGCACGCAAATCTGATTTTCTTGCATTCCCTTCCCTAAAATTTCCGAGCTTTCTCCTTATCTTCTCTTGGTTTATTTCGCTCGTTAACGCGAGATCCAACAAATTTACCGATTCATACGAACATCTATTAAACGTTTCGGAAGAATTTAGCCTGTCGTTTAGCCTGTCGCGTGTTTTTGAACCTTATTAGAGCAACTGTAATTAGTTTTCTAACGCATAGAATTCCTATAAACAAAATTTATCAAATTTCAAATCAAATATAGATTTTATTATACCGAGAAATTAATTAATATCGTAGCGTTAAATATCGTTGTAATAATATTTAAATATTTTATCGAGTGATTATGAGATAATTATCGATAATACGAATATAAGTTGATTTCCTATAAATTAATTTAACTAAGAAAGAACTGAAATTCTTTCCGTTAACCTTACTCCGTTAGCTTTTGTTATTTTTACCGTTAATCATGAAAAATCGAATGGAAAACGTTTTATCAAATCATCAGTCCGTTAACCTTCGATTTTTTATTTTTAGATGTGAAGCAATTTATGCGATTAGTTTTATTAATAATTCACCACACGTTCTTTTTCACGCTTTGTATTAAATGAAACATTCATCGTCGCTTTTTTCTCTGTCTTTCAATTCATGGAATCGATCAGTGCGACCTCCGATTGGACCACTTAAAAATAATTTACCAAATACATTAATCCATGCACCTAGAGTGCATTTCGAGATAAATCATCATCGACCATAAATCTTTCCATATACTTTCGGCAAAAGGGGTAGTTTATTTCTATTTCATATCTGTTTCTCTCAATTTACATGGCAAAGTTCATTGCACCGAAGGGAAAGAAGGGAAAGAAGGGAAAGAAGGGAAAGAAGGGGAAGAACGGGCAAGTACGGGCAAGAACGGGCAAGAACGGGAAAGAACGAGCAAGAATGCGAAAGCCAATGGGATTGAATAAGTGACGAATATTTAACGTCGACCTTCGCTCGGTCGATTACTTTTCCCATTTACAGGCATTAATTGCTTCACTCGGAAGTACGTTTTCCAATTAAGCGAAAAGCCATTGACTAAACACAACCGGCAATGGAAATGTTTCTTACGCAATTAACGTTACGTGAACTGTTTGCGGAAACTTTCGAAAGAGTCTGAAGGGGTTAATAACACCTTGTTTCCGTGAAATCTGATGCTTTCTATTTCAGCTTGTGTACGTTAAGACGTGATTGCCGTGAATCTTAGATCTTAAAAAATTCATCGACTCTTTTGTATACGTGTACGTACGTATAGAAATATGTATAGAGACGTAAACACGGATGGAAAACGACATCTTCCGTAATTGCAAAGGGAACATCAACGTGTGTGCAAATTACGTAAATCTTTTCGTACGAACAAGCAACCGTTGATGACTTTGCGGAAGAGAACGACGAAGGGGAAGAAACGTCATTTGCAACGAACACGCTGCACCACTTTTATTCGATTAACGCTTTAAATGTAATACAAATTAGAAAACGAAATGCACGATTCGAAAGTAATGTAAACGATTCATAGCATTGATGGCGATTTAAATAGCACTTTTATTATTAGTTACTACCGTCGCCTTGTTCCGCTTTTTCTTTCCGCGCCCTATAAACGTACAAGCGTTTCATTAATATTTCGTTCAGTGAGAACGAAAATTCTGTAAAAAATGACAACGGGCTTTTGCATCGCTTTGATTGCGAAAATTGACATGGAGCGCTACTATTATTATAAACATAATCGATATGTGTTTCATTAAATTACAATAAAACATATATCACAAATTTTATAACAACGATTTATATTGGTATTGAGAATGTAAACTTCATTGCGCGATATTAAATCAAATATTCTTGTTCTAGAAATGAACGAATCGAGTAATTTTCAAAATAAAATTTGTTAAAATATTTTGCAAGAGTCATTTTTGCCTTATATCTTTCATATCGCAAATTGCATAGCCAAACATAATCTAAAATTAATTTTTGGAAATTCTTTGGTTTTCAATAAAGTGACGTGTAAAATTGAAATTTATTGTACAAAATATTGTGTGTTTTGAATGAGATATCGTATCTTTAACAATAATTTTGCATATTTTGACACGTTAAAAGCTTTCATTGTTTCGCTCTGATATAGGCAAAAACGTTTCTCCTGTGAGATACACGAAGCTAGTTTATTACATTTTCTGCACTTTAACGAGAACACTTATTCACTTGTCAGCTAACAAAGTCTGTACATCACTGGCACCGAAAATATGTTAAATTACTTCACATACGTGACATGTAGCGGTAGTTCGTTCGAATCGATGTGCCCATATTCGCTATTTTATAAAAAACCACCGAGATCTTTTTGTCGAATTTATTAATACAGTAATATCCAATTTTCCGAATAAGAAATTTTTTTACAAAATAAAATTTAATTGACATTGACATTTTTTGTTAAATATGTGCGTGTTAAATATTAACAAAAGATTCTCGGTACCTTTTTATACAGATGAAAGGAAACGTTTGGAACGTAAAATGATACAAGTGAAATGTTTATAACGCTCCTCCTACTTTCATACCACACGACGCGCCACTCAAAACCATCGAATTTTATTAAATAAAATTTTCCTGTATTTCTTATCGTTTCAAGAGTATGACTTTGCCATGTTACGAGAAAGTATCTGTATAGCGTTAAAGGTAATATCACTAATATTTTTTACGCTACCGTCCATATGTCATTGGAGGCTTCCTCTTAGCGCACCTAGGATAAACACATTTTAGTATATTTTACGTGTATTTTACGTACGAAATGATATTGATACTTACCAATTGTCCGTATCGTGAGGAAAATTATCACTATCCTATTTTATCGAACGTACGTTTCGACGCATCGATCGACTCGTGGACGAAAGTGTATGAAATTACTCGAGACATCGTTCTTGACAAATACTTTTCTGAATCACTAACGAACTCATAAAGTCTACTTTATTCTGCGTGATTACTCGATGTTTACTCGTGTTTCATGCTCTATCTGATAGAAAAAGCAGAATTCCAAGTAGTCTCTATAAAGGAAATAACCTGATTGATAAAAATAAGTGAAAAGCAAGAAAAAGAGCCGATTTCCAACTACATGAACGTATTCTTTAGGGGATGCGGTCTAAAACGACGCTGGCATCGGTAACCATTTCGAGACAGCCGATCTATCAAACCGGCCTAGATCGAGACTTTTAATACGCTCGAATTTCCCGCGAGAGTTACCCCCCGCAAGCAGCTTGGATGGATAGGCACGTACAATGGAATTATGGTTCCCCTATGTTCCCATTACTATGCCATCTACGTTATGCGTTCTATGGTTGTGGTTGCTCTCCTTTCGATGCCCTTAACGACGCCCTTCGCTGTTTTATGCCCTTCGCAAATAATCTCCGTGTAACTCCGTAGTGTATCCGCCTAGGGAGTGAATGACCTTTGATCGACGATATTTCCTCCTAATGCACGATACGAATGAATCGCGTACGGCGTGCTCGGGTTTACAGCCCATTTTGTTACCATTATTCCGAATCCTTATTAACATCCGTACGAACTTTATAGCGTTCGCTTCGTACAGGGATTTCAATCGATTTTGCCCAATTTTAACGCGTTGTTCGATTTAAAGAAAAATTTCAACACCATTAGCGTACTGTATGTCGACTAGAAATTTTCGCGATCATTGAATTAACGAGAAAGAGTCGAGAAAAATAAATCGATGTCAATTTGATCCTTGCCAATGTAAATGTGATATTTTATCCTTGGTAAAAAGAAGAAAACGCGTAAAAGAATAAGGGATTTCTAAGTAGAAATACTATGATATCTAAGGGCGTCCTGAGATCGTCGCTACTATATACCTACCGTTGATATTTCAAGTTTGATCAATTTCTCAACTAAAAGGATCAATACGTACTGTCAATGCGATATTTATCGATAAACGTGTCGTTAGTTTAGTTAGATCCAGGATCGGATGTAATTTTGATCTAGGTAGATATTTTGAAGAGAATATGATCCGAATGTTCCTCGTAACTAAAGTTGAAGTATCGAATAGAAAAATTTGAACGATATTTCACCCTTTTGTTTCCTCAAGCTGGAACGCGATGTAGCGAAATGTATTATTGACGAGTTTATAATTAAAACATATATAGTCTAAGGTTTAAACTAAATCTAACCGTAATATGATTGATGCCACAAAAATCGTTAATATCATACCGTGGAACGTAATTTGCAAATTGTACAACTAGGTTGTAGACGCACGGCCTGATATTTGTGTTTCCATGAAATTCTAATGAAGGCTTTAAGATTAATTGACGGAAGAACATGACAGACTGTCCTATTTCATATTCTCTGGAAACAATCCAGCAGTAAGTTTAGAACGGGTAGGCGCATTACCTTTATGAAAGCTTATTGCATCTTTGACCATTCTATTTTGACCGAAGGTTGCTCACTGATTTTTTTGCATTATATTTCACGTCTATTGCATGCTCACATAGATCGACGACAACGATCGATTTTCAAGCAGTACTTAACTGAAAAGCTTTGCATGTTTAGGTAGGTATCGAATGGCAAACTAACCGAGCAACGATGACCGGGTTATTTCTGATCTATACATTTTCTTCATTACATCCATGACTTACCTTTATTGGATCTCGTATATAATTTTTTCTTTTTCAGTAATTTCACTTCACATAAGTGAGGGTAACGGGTCGTAACTTTGATTTCTTTCTTCATACGATTCGAGGCGACTCGAATGCCCACGAAGAAATTATTTTCTAGCACATCGAATATTACACCTATATCGTCGAACGAATTATAAGTTGTAATTATAGCATAGATATCAGAAAATGGTAGACATAAGGTCGAACTCTACTATCGACACATTTTTTTGTTTCTCTTTTTTAGATATCAAAGTACAGTCGTTGAGTGGAACGTTAAAGATTCGTTTTCTTATTTTGCTAAAGAAAACCTTGAATTTGAAAAAAATGAACAGAATTTCTGCACCAAAACTGAAAGCCTCGCAATCCAATTTTATCTTCGTCATTTTTATTTTCTTTATGGAAGAAATTCTGTACGTAGGATGATCTTATATTTACTCGATAAATATTTAAAATTAAATGTATAACATGATTTTACACGAAACCCCTTAAATATCGAGTAACGATTGCTTTTACTTTACGGAATTTTCATCCATCCCTTAATATATCTTGATAACTAGTCAAATTCATTAAACGGCTGTTTCTCTATCGCGCAAGTTATTTTATAAAACGCCATATTCGACTAACATGCAATTTACACAAACACTAAAATATTTCATAAGACGAGCGTGTTCTACTATTTTCAGAACATGAAACTTTGCGAAAAAGAACTTTCTTTTTGAAATTCAGGTACACGTAACTGAGATTTTGCAGTTGTTTCCATACTACGTTTCCTTGGATAAAAGATGTTAGCGCCTTATTTTCCAGACGATTGCGGTAGCAGGTTAACTTTTAAATAACCAAATTTGTATAAAAATTTTCCAGCTAAATTACCTACCTATTTAGTCTTTAGTCGAAGGTATAATTAATTTGCCGAAAAATGCGACGAACACGTAGCTTATCAGAATGAGAATGTTGGGTGGCTAATAACAAGTATCGATATATTAGTAATTTCTGGTAATTTTGATCTATATTTTATTCTAATCGTTGCTTTAGCGAAACGTTAATCCTTCGAATTTTCTTATTTTTTAGATCCGAATTTCAAGGAACCAATTACCAATGTAACTGCACCGGTCGGAAGAGAAGCAATTTTATCTTGCGTGGTTCAAGATTTAGCAGAATACAAAGTGAGTCTCTAAATACAATTGATCCTACGCATTCTTACCATATATTACTTTATAACGAATTTGTACTAAACGAGACAATCGTTTTGAAGATTGTTTTAAGAAATTTATCAAATTTATTCTCTAGCGTATCGTAATGTTGATCATTAGAGTGTCGATGATGAAATTTGTTTTTTTTTTTTTTTTTAAGCGCTAGCACATTCAGAACAATATCAATTATCAACAGAAGGGAAGTTTCAACTTCTCGATCTTTTGAATTTGACAGTAAATGGATACTAAAATTTACTAAAATTTGTTCAGAATGCTGTTTTGTTCCTCGTTGTATGAACGCGCATATTATGGCAAGCTTGGGCAAACGACTCACGAATAAGTACGGAAAAAATTGCCGTGAAATTTCTGGCTGGCCGTTTTGTCTCCGCGTATGTCCTTCGAGATAACGGATATCTAAATTGCTTCTAAAAAATCTAAGTTACCTTAAATGGCAGCATAGTTTCGGCGCTGATAATGCCATTTATCAACCAACTGTGGCTTGTCAAATTGTCAACTAAAAACTGTTACTACGTTCTTGGTCAAAACGTACCTAACTAGCTTGATAACCGTCAATTTAACGATAAAAGAATCTAATCTTTTTACATTTCTTTTTTCATTTTGGTAATGGTTATCAACCCATGGTTCTTTTAGATAATAAGAGAAACTTTAGCCGTTCCATGAATTTCGATCGACTACTTAGGAAAATTAAATTTCTGCCAGTGTCTAACTTATACATACCGTATTGTTCGACGGAAAATTTGTAGCGCGAGCTAAAATAAGAAGGAACGGTGCAACAATGCAGCTAAACTTCCGTAATCTAGCAAAGAGCAATCCAAGTTTCAAGCGGCCATGGAAATCAAGCGGGAACCGCAACTCCGTCGAGTTGAACTGTCGGCCCGTTCGCGTTAATGGCGGCGCCAACCTATCATTGCCAAAGATATTCGAAGATCCGTAATTTATAGATGGCCGTTAATCCGGATTGGCAGTCTCAGCCAGGCTCGGGTTAACTAAGATCGACTAGTTGTGTTCCCGAAACGGCAAACACTCGAATCTTATCGGCTTCCATCTAGACGGTATTCTTGCCCTTTCGTATCCCATCTTATAATTAGCAGCCGTTACTGCCGACGAACATTTTCGTTCGAGCCACTTGAGTCGATTCGATCGGCCCTCGAAATTCCATACGATGTAGACCGAGCGAGATCGACGTCTGCCTGCCTACCTGCAACTTTCCAACCGACGGAGACGAGGACGACGACGACGACGACGACAACGACGACGACGACGACGACGACGACGAGTATTCGTTTTTATCCGTCCACGTAATTTTGTTAATTAATTAACTAACTGCTTCGCTTTGGCGAGCAAGAGGCAGACCCTTGAAGCTTGAAAGATAGTCGTAGATAGAAGGACAAGAGAGGAGGAGAAAGAAATGGAAAGAAGGGAGGGGAGAAGGTGGAAAAAGTGACGATGAAACAGAGAGAAATTCACTTAACTTTTTCGTGGCCGTTTAACGAGGTCAACGGGTTAAACAACCTTTCTGGATGTCTATGCTCTAGATCGCTTTTTGCTTCCGAGTACTTTTAGTAATACCTATCTCGACCATCCGCTGGCCAGACGAGTCCCGACGACGTTTGAAAATATCAGTAGCCAGTTTTAAGTAACGGACTTCGATTCGAGCGAGATGAAATATCAAGGAAATGGCGAAGATTCGTTACCGTGAAGTCTTCTCGATTTCTTGTCTTGGCTCTTGGCCGATTCCTTTCCCCGGTGGACACCGATGGAGTTGCTTCCAGAAACAATTACGTTTCATAAAGAGTCGGAACGTTTCTTTTTAAAAATGACATCGACTTTCAGTGTAAAACGTTAATTGGCTTTATTTTAAAGGGGACAAGAAAAAGTTTCCTCGCGATGAATCTCGTTCGGCAAAAGGAGAGTCCGGATGGAAAATTACGAATGCTTGGCTTCCTTTGGTAACGCTATAAAGCGTCAGACACGCCGGGCATGCTGTAAAAGAGGTTCAGTTAATTTAAGGAAAACTCCGTTCCAAGAAATGTTTGACCCGTTGAATACCCCTTTTTTATCACGTTTTTCTTTGCTTGGTCGCGCAAAGTAAGAGCCCAACCACGATTTAAATTTGCACATGGAAAATTGCGCGCGGGGCCTCGGAAAATATTTGTTCCGGTGTTTCTTGATACACGTATGTTTAAAATTTGAAACGCTGCGACACCGTTCCCGAGAGGTGTATGTTTCTCTTAAATGCTGTCATCGTCCGATTCTCTCTCAAATGCCTTTGATCCAGCGCACAGTTCTCCGTGATTTCAAACAATTTCATATTCCATTTAATACAGATATAACAAAGTTATTATAAAATTCCACCGTAAAACGAAAATTACCTAAAATATTCACGCGAGTCTCTTTTGTACAATCGGACATTCGCTGTAACTAACTTGCCTTTTACACCGGATGCTATAAAGCCGACTAATACGATCTCCAGCTGTTTCAACTAGTTTCACATATTGTACGAGAGCTCCATCATCGCGTTTCCACGTTTAAAGCAGACACGTTAAATTCATGGTACGAAACGAGTCTTGCGCAAATTCGCAAAATCTCGCTTTTCCAAAACAGCTTCTGCTCTTCCAAACGATGTAGTATCTTCCTTCGTAAAGTACTATAGTTTGCAACGTATATAGAAGTCGTTGCACGTCTCCCCGAATACATTTTTCGATATATTATTAGAAACAGGAAAGCAATTTTATCGCATTTTGTACAGTTTCGAAATAGTTCAGGCGTTTTCCGTCTCGATATGCTTGCACAGTGGCTGATACTCGCGTAATTGACAATATAGATCGCAACCGATAGTTGCATTTGAATCGAATAACTCGTAATAAACTATTCCATCTAGCGAGTTCAGCTTCTATCGTAATATTCGAGCGCACGAATAAACTCGTTTCATATACGTTAGCTTTTCTGAAACTAGACTAGAAAGCATCGTTGCTTTTTATTCGCCGAACAATTAATTCCACTTGACCAACTTGACTTGAGCAAGTTAATTTCGAAGAACAACAATCGACACCATCTTCGCAGAATTCACACGATCTTTCCGGGGAATTTTCCCTTTTTCAAAAATGACAGAATAAGACGGTGAAAGAAATATATGCGCAGCAAAGTAAATTCTACTCTCACGGTAAAAGAGTACGTCATATTTTACATTTGCGCGCCGATTTCATTTGGTAGATTATAGTAAGAGGGAAAGATATCGAAGGGTATTCATCGGATCGGGTCGCGTTGCATGAAATTCAAATGGATGTATTTAGAAAGGTCGGCGGTCTAACCTGCAAACGGCGTCACATTCTTCTGGACGAGAGGAATAGGTTATCGTGGCTAAGGGATGAGACATTGCAAAGGGGAGGAGGAGCTAGGTTGGAATAATCGCGCCGTTTATAAGCCGCGCCGGTGCGTCTCTCGGTCTTCCGGTTATGCATTAAGATGACGGATAACGGTTGCAACTATGCCGGAAATCTGCCAGCATCACGATCTCCAGATAACAACGCCTCTCTAGTATCATTTCGTCCATATATATAGGTGCAATACCTGATGAAAATGTTAGTGATCGGAGCATCGTACGTAACTTGAACATAAAGTTTTCAACATAAGTTAATTGCCTACACGCTATTGTTATTAAATCGTACATTCCCATTTCCATGATTTCCATGATTTATCGATTTTCATAAACAATCGCTGTGCACATCATCTTCGGAATGAAACGAATAATGGCGCGGATTTAAAATTCTCTTCCTCGTTTTATAGAGGATCACAAGTTGCGTCGATCGACGTATTAAAAGATATATTATTCCATTAAAAAAAAAAGACAAAGCGCGATCTTTACGTGCTCGGTTACAGAAAAGCTAACAACATCGAAATATGACTCCAGCCATTCAACTTTTATTCGACTGGAACATTTCCCGATAGGATTAACGGTATCGAAAATATTTCAACTGAAATTACAATATTTCAACTCTTAGGTGACTCGCTATTTGGAGAACGACGATATACATATTCGTATGACGAGGCGTCATTTTTTACAAATTATTTTATCGTAATTTCTCTATTCGAGAAATAATTGCTTTTAAATGTTCTCGGTGTCAATGCCGCGTGATTTTTTAACTTTTCACTCTTCGATGCAGCAGAATACGTTTCAGATTGGATTCTACCTACATTTTTCTCCCCAATCACGTGAAAATGCATTCACACAGTGGTTCGAGCGCAATTCATGCGTTTGAAATGGAAAAAATTTTTATTTCATCTAACGAAAGAGCTTCGATGCACACAGACACAAACTACTCTTTTTCTCTAACACTAGGTTCCCGAATGGTTCGCTCATAAGCAGTCATTTATCGACGGAACACGGTGTACGATGGAACCTCGTAGCAGGCTGTCCTCGTAATCGTCCTTCTCCAAATAGTCTTCAAATTACTCGAAATATATCGAAGAACGATCCGAAAGTCGATTTCCATATTATTCGTTTCTGCATTCGAATAAGTTATTCGACGCTACGTCGGATTTAGACAATTCAAACGTCATAATTGTCTCAAATAAATGTCAATTCTGTAAATCAAAAAACAGAAGAAGACGAAAGAAAGCAACTCTCATACGCTAGGAGTTGCTTTGTTTGTTGTTGTTATCGTCATTCCGGAAACTCTGTAATTCGCCTTCGTACAGTAAGGTCTTCTTTCGACAACAGAGTTTACAGCTATGCTTCTCTTAGAAAATAGGTTGTTAACGATTACAGGCTTCCAAATTTCTATTTCCATCGATACATGACTAAAAATTCAATGAAATTGAATCTGATATTCTCCGATTTATATACCCGTTATTTTCGAACAGTTGATATACAGAGAATGAGAGAAAAGAATACGATAGGTGTATAAATATGTACACAGAGCCAGGATAACTCAGAAATACAACAACTGTTAAATGAAAATTGAAAACGCGATTAAAATGAAAGTCGATTATTTCGTTAGTGCGCCATTTCCATCAAATACGGATGCTATAATCGAAATCGGGAAATATGCGTTCAAGTTGACCGGAAACTATTTTAAACGGTTATCCGGTTTAACAGTTTGTGCGTTTAATCCAGCAGAGGCGGAGGAGTGTCATTATATAACGGCACGATAGATCGAGCTAGAGAAATGATTGAATTGAGTGAGAGGGTCTCGGATTAACAGATGCATCACTGCTTACAGAGAGCCATGATTAATCCGTGGCCCGAAAACCAATGAATCGAATGGCCTTCGGGGTGAGCTAGAACGAAGACGATGTTTGCAAATAGGGATTGATTTGGGGCAATCTGATGCGTCGTAAACCGACAATAGAATCTACGGTACAAATCTAGTTCTGAATCGATTACAATCGAATTAACCAAACATCGATAAAAAATCCGCACACTACGATCGTTGCGCAAACGTTACGCACAATTGTAAAAGGAAATGTGATTCCTTCTGACAATTTGATTATATACACGGTAGTGATTCGACCGAATAAAATTTATTTATTCTCTACTGAAACGTTCGTTTTCGCGAAATTGTTGCTAAGGAAAAGGATTTATCGAGTTGGTTGAATTTCGAGCAAAGTATCTTAAATATCAAATTCCTTTCAATCATAAACGCATGCACAACTTTTAAGTACAGCCTCAATTATTTTCGCAACCAAAATATTCGAGAAAAATAACTATGATACTTACAAAATTTTTTAGATCACGGTTATAAATATCACTTTCTAACGTACGTTTCTCGCATCGATTCTCCCATTAGATTGATTCTTAATCGTTTCACTCGATATATTTCCATTAACCACGACTATAAATTTTCCACCAACATAACTGTCGTTTTAATGGTAAAACTTCTTCAAGGTTAATTCAGGTTAAAGCAGGTTACACAGACGAGAAGCAATTGAAAGCATAAAAAGCGCTCGCTCTTTAGACTTTATTAGAAAAATAAAATAATGGAAACGATATAAGAACGATAAATAGCGGCAAATCAACAAAATTCTTGATTAATCTCTAAATCCGCCGATGTATCGTGATAACGGTCGAGCGTTTCGTGTAGATTATTTCAGTTTCATCATTTACGCCACATGTAACAATAAATGTAAATTGGATAAAACTTTAAAACAAGCTACAGATAACTAGCATAAATCCAACAATCGTCAAATACTCGTCCATAGGTTATTTATCTTCGTATCAATCGCTGGCAAAAATCACGCAAAGCCAACTGAAATAACTTAAAAGTATCGTAACTAAAAGACAATAAATATGATATTATACGATTTATACGAATAAATATAGATAAATATAAGTAAATATTAAAAACATAAATTAGAAAAATCAGTACTTGAGAGGGTTCCGAAGAGGAAGAATAAGAAAAATTTCTTCTATCGACTTGATAGTCATGATGGGAAGAAAGCGTCGTTGAAGCGAACGAAATCCATTGGAAAGTCTCGGGACGAAACAACTTGGAACGGCGAACGATCAGCAAACGATAAGCAAACGACAACCAAGGAACCAACTTCTACGGAATAGAATCGCTGAACGTTCCTGAATTAAGCAAGATCGTAGTTAACGCTCTCTGTTCGCTGAACGTCCGGACCCACAGACAGCCCTGCGCTTGTCAATTAAAATTCAAAGCACGACGATACCTCTCTGGCAGAAACGTAAACCCTGGGAGAACCTATGACCAACCGGTTGCCCGTTATATACCTTGGAGTAGGAACAAAGTCTCCTTGGTCTGGCAATACCGCTACTTACTCCGCCATAATGCATACATGTACCCGAAGCATCGAAGAAAACACTGCTTGTTATCCAACGCGTCTCGACTCTCGAAGCTCGTTGATTCAAGATCGCTTCGAAACAATTTCCATTTTGCAAAATCGATTCGGTTACGGTAAAAACGACGGAAAGGTCCCGTCGAGCCGAAGATTAATTTAAATTTTTCATGCGGTTTGAAAGACAATTAACGGATCAAGTGCAGAACACTTTCTAATTATATCTCCGTTCGTATGTAAATATAAAACGTTCGAAGAAAAGCGAAGTAAAGTGAAAGCTGACAATTAGGAAATTATTAATCTTTCTGTTCGGGACCTTTTATTATTTGATCAAGTAGCAAGTACACTTCTAAATAGATCTTAATAGAATGTTTCAAGTAGAATACGTACACTGTATCATTTTGCATAATCGACTGGTAGTACATGTATCTCTCTTTCTTCGCGAGATTGATTCTCTGAGAAAACTGAAGAAGTATCTATAGTTGGCGTAGAATTGTGCAAATTTTTACTTCAACGTCAAACATGGATTCTCAGAACTACGAGCATCAACAGTGAGGTCGAAACTTTCTTGCGTTTTTGAGCTATTTCATCGAGAAATAAGAAAAGATGTATCGATATTATGGTCGTTAACGGGACGTTAAGACATAAACTATGCAAACTCGTAGAATGTAACCGGGATGCCGGCTAGTCGGTTGCTAACGAACTCGAAAGTTTTCCGCAACGAGTTTCTTTGGGACGAGTAAGCTCCATCGGACTAACGCGAGTTTTACGTAACGTCGAGAGGTTCGCCTGGTGAACGCGTAATTCAACTCGCTAATTTCCAAGCGATTGAGGCGCAGCCAGGCGAAACAAAAAAATTACCCAGAATTCGTTGAACGCTTTGACGTGCCACGCGATAAACGGAAGATTAATACCGTAATCGTGGCACGCTCCACTGGCGGCCAGAAAAGTAAATATTTGAAACGTCTAATACTCGCAGAACATCGCCTTTACCCGTCGCTGTAAAAGTCGTCCTGGCAAATATCGAGCGAAAGATACTTGGAACCTCAGTGTCACGATTCACTTAGTGTAATTAAAACTCGTGTAATAATTAATGAAAACTTGAGAAATCTCGCATTCTGCGTTTTTGTGAAGCGATCGTGTCCCATAGGAATAGACATTTTTGAAAGCATTCATGTAACGGTATTTAACTGGATTCGGACAAATCTAGCGTTAAAAATTACTGTTACAAAAACTATTTATAATCTTTCTTTCCATTAAACGACGATGAAAAGAAAGAAGAAATGAAAGAAGGAAGGAGGAAGAGGGAGCTCTAACGAGTTAATGTGCGACAAACTTTTCTAGAGCGCAGCTGCTATAAAGACAAAGAAGAACGTCCTGTGCAATTTTACCCAATAAAAAGTATAGCGTATATATTGTTCGAAACGATTAGGGGATCGCTGCTGCATAAATACGTATGATTCGTACGATAAAATAAAATCGCTTGTAGAGCAATTAGATTTTTAGATAATTATTTAAAAAAATGTAAAGTGTTTAAGCGACGGAGAAAATGATCCTCAAATAGTTTTACGTAGTATATCGAAAAGAAATACCACGTATAAATTTAAAACGTTTAACTTTTTCTCTAATAATAGGCGTTACGCGTAAACAATGTTTCGTTAGAGATCTCCAAAACTTTGAATCTACTAGCTAAATCGTTGTTTTCCCTCTATCGTTCAATTTCTATCCCCTTTCTTCCTTTTTACTTCTTTTTCGGAAAAAAGCAAATTAAGGGAAGAGGAAGAAACGACGAAAATTGTTTCGCTTTGTTCGTTCGTCGTCATACAGAATGGTTAACCAAACCGTAGTTATCGTAGAAATACGGAAAAAGGATATATTCTGTGGCAGCGGTAATTACGAATACAATGGAATTTTGTTTCGAGTCTCGTGGGACAAATATGCATTTAGATCGGACATTAGCGGAGAAATCAGTTGATCCTTATCCTTTCTAGAATGGCGCGTAAGCGGAATAACGCGAATGTTTATCGAAGAGGCGTTTATCGAAAGCGAATAAAGAAAGAAGCGTATAAAGTAGGTAAAAGATCGAATAGTTTCACTTTCTTTCCGCTATACTAATGACAATATCGTTCGTTTTATAGCGTTAAATAATAATATTTGTATTAAAACCGGCGTGGCAATAACAGGTCAACGTTCTGAGAAATATTTATCCCCTTCCGTTTGATCATTTAATTCGTCTTTTCCTCCTTATTTTTCTTTTTACCTTGAGTTTTTAGAAGATGAAGATGCGTATGCACATCGCCGCATAAAATGTATGAGACCGTACAAGTTATTTTTACGTTATTTATTTGCAACGGAAACCCATAACAAGATTAAATGCTTAACAGTTATTCTATGGCTGCGTACTAAGGTATGATATAATGCGATATGATATATGATATCGGTCGTACGAACTTGTTATTCTTATATTTTAGTACGCTATTCGTCAGCAATAATTATTTATTCGGCAATAATTATGCAGAAAGGGGAGAAAAGAACACTTCGACGATTTCAATAACCTTGAACATATCGTCACTAACACTCTGAACAACTTTTACCTATACGTGTTACCATCGTTCGGCTGTAATTTCCAAGATAATACGCATCAAGTATAACCGTAACCTAAAGCCTCGAGCATCGTCTACGCCGACGGACATTGTCAGTAGACAGTCTACGTATATTGTTGTACGCCGACAGTCGATGGACAACGTACGCAGGTTATCTGAAAACAATGTCGTTTAGTCTAGTATGTACTCGTGGAAGTGTGCCGTAATGCCACGAGAAATAAATCTAAAAGGCAGTCTTAAGATAGATCTGGAAGAGGATTTAGAAATTTTCTAAGGACGGTCAAAAGTGATTTTGAAATTTTATTACGAAAAATTGACCCAAAAATGAAAAGAAACGCGAGGATCGTTGCCGAAAGAAAGGCACGAGGAACCTGTCAGCGTAAAAACGATTAAAGATTAAATCGAACTGCGCGTGTTGTCCGATCGCACGTTCTTCCAACATATATCCCCGGACGTTGTCTCTTATTTTCCATCCTTGGATGTGTTTCCATTAACCGCGGATATACGTCTACGGACAATTGTCCGTCAGTGCAGGATTAGGTTTTCATCCGCGGAGTGTGGAATCGGATTTTGCGTTGTCTACAGATTTTCCACGAAAGACAAATGCGCACCGTCTGTGACACGTGTCTGCGAACGATTGATAGTCGGTGATAATAAATAATAAATAATTGTCCGTTGAAATAATTTGGTGATCTTGCCAAGTGTATGCTTCCGATGAATATTTTATAACTTGTATAATATATATTTTCAGATTCGTTTCAAACTTTGCCAATATAATCAAGACGATCGTGTCTTGTTACGGCACCGATAAGATTTCACAATGTTTCGTGTACGTAACAAGTTTCTACCCATTGAACGCGTTTGCGATGTGTTAGGCAATTATACTACACTTTGTTCTCGTCCGAGTTAACCCGGAGTAACTTGTTCGCGATAAATTTATCGAGAACGCGATGAATAAAAAAAATAAAAACGACATTATTACAGGCGATGAGTAAAATCGTCCTTAATGCTAAAATCCCGCGACTCGCAGCTAGCATCTTCTTCTCTGTTACAAACGCGAGCGTTATAAAGCTACCTACGGAAAACCCGGCGTTTTTGTTCCTTGGGACAGAGCACTGTATGAAAATGTATATAAAGCTAAGCAATTACGTAAAATATAGAATTTAGAAAAATTTAGTAAAATTAAAGTACACAAATATTGTTACACTGATATACGTATATACGTGTTTACATACAAATAATAGTAAATAATACACGATGCAATTACCGAGCACTGCGAAATTCGACTGTAAACGGTACGAACCGTTAAACAATATTTCTACGTTGGCAGATACATTTAACGGTACATAGTAAATACGAACTAAATAAGCAACCTGATGTAAAATTTTTACACTAGGAGGCTGAAAAATGGCTCTAATATGATAATCTCATCAAGAAAAGTATATGTACTTGTCCGTGTATTTTATTACATGAAATAAAAGCGAGTTAATTAAACTCTGCGGAATGGGGCAAATTTTTCTTCCGAACAAGGATGCAGTTTAATACCAAATAAAGAGATAAAATAATATTATATCGTTGCGAACACTTAACGAATACGGTGTAAAACGCCGATGCCTAGACACACCTGACGAAGATTACTAATTTAATCAAGACGATCTACTATATCTCTCTCATCGATCTGATACTAGTAATAATAGTATACTCTCAATTTTATTGATCTTCACAATTTAACCCTGTCTTTTATACTGGTTCCTCGTTATACAAGTTACGGCCTAGCTGCATGTCGTACAGCGACAAAACCGATCGACGCCACACCAAACAAACAAGTCGTGATCTATGGCCGCGTCCTAAAGCGGGGTACACGCGTGATGCGACAACGTCGTATTTCTTGCTCGTTCAGAATGCATACTTTCGTAATAGAAGTCATAACTCGTCGACTTTTAAAGCACAAAAGTGGCGTACAATGATTGCAAAAACTATCAGGCCCTACATTTCATTTTTATAGGACAAAATTTTTGTTTTTAATGTCATACACTGTTAAATTACAATCTGTTATCGGGAATAACAATACATAATAATGATAAAAAACAGTACACTTCTACAAATGTGATAAAAAATTTAATACAAAACTCGAAGCAGCTTGCTTATTGTCTCGTCGCGTGTTGGAGCTTGGTGATCGTTTCGTCATTTCTTCGGTTCGATCAAAAATTACTTGCTCTCGTGCGAACGATTCTTTCTATTCAAAGAAACGAAGCATTTACGCGACGTAAAGTTAAGGGAAGAGGGACGTAAAGATGATGTAAAATAACAAAAACATTAAATACATGACGGTAGTGCTTTACTATCTCGTTTACTGAGATAACATTTTTTACGACTTTCCTTGTACGTATAGCAGTTAAGCCGTAGGTCGAAGACGTGCGCATTACCGCACATAAGACGGTAGAAACTGGGCAGAATATTGGCTCGTACGATGCACTTGAATCACTTTCTTACTTACTTGGATTTTTAGTGTGCATTCCTGGGAACGTTTCATCATCGATCGTAAATGTGATTACCGACAATCGCGAAGACCGGCAAATGTATCTTGTGTTAAAAGTAAAATATTCGCAACTACGGATCGAATTAAATACAGAAACTCCGTAAAAGATATATTTTAACAGATCTCTGAACAAAGAGTAAACTAACGTGAAATTTTTTTAAAGTAAAACGCGAATGTCTCGAGGAAAGAAAAATTACTTTGCTCGATATAGGTACATTGTTTTATGCATAATAACGCATAGTAAGACGGTAATAATAAAAGAGCTTTTGCTTATACATTCCTTTTGAATATATTTTAAATATATCTACATCTCTTTAAGCGTAAGGTAAATTTTTATACGGTAAATATGCTTCTACGTAAATTTTATAATTTTCCTTTTTTTCTTTTTTCTTTTTTTTAATCTTACCAAACAGTTGGAAAAGATTCAAAAAGTCTTAAGCTAAAATTGATAAGAGTTTCTAAACCAATATCGTTTCTATCGTACGCTTAGCTTAAAAACAATCGCGTTGTAATTCCGTAATTTTTACCTAGAACACGAAAACACGCACGACAGTCTGCAAAGTTAAAGATATAATACGGCGTCTTCTATAAATCTTAAAAATTGATCTTCTTCGAGACAACGGTTCGCGCAGAAAATTTTTGCCTCTCTGCCTCTTTTATTTAGCTTTCGGAGAAGAATTACCTTCATTCATTGTGTACCACGTACGTTGGAATATCTAGCGTGCTGCACGCATAAAATATATTTGATTTGAACCACGTCCCGAGAAATGAATTTCAAAGTAAACGTTCGTTCATCATTTGGTACGGAGATCTTCAGCCGCGGATAATAAATTTGTTTGAAACGTAGTCCTCTAGAATTCTACGTTTCAGTATGCTAGTATTTATATAGCCGACCAAGTTCGATCTCTATTCCTTTGTGTACAATTGGAGGGAGAGAATGTGAAGGAAACTTTGGTGCCGAATCTACCAGGAGAATGGAGATTCTAACGAAGCTGTAAATTTTATCGGTAATTTTTTCAATTCCCGAACTCGAGTTATCGAAAGTAGACGAATTTAACGGTAGTAAAATTACGATTAATTACGAATAACTATGATAATTACGATATAAAGATAAAAATAAGATATAAATTCTGGAATCACGTTTTAATAAATTCATCGATCTAACAATAAGACATTAAATTTCGCTGCTTTTATTCAACTACCTACTTGATGATCACAATTTTATAATATACGTTTAATCAGGTTATATTCTAAATACCTTATAATTTTGACGTCGATTCGTGTAACGTAAATGTCGTACGTTCAGATCATGAATCGGTACATCGTCTCTATTTGATCTTCATCGTTTTGTGCATAACTGGAACGGGAATACGTAAAGGAACCTTTGACTCGGGGTTTGTTGAAGAGGCAAAGGATAAGCGGTGACGAGGATTACCAACGCCACACTTGTATGACATTTCGTACTGACATTTCGGGAGATTCCCCCGGGATCGTGGTTAATGCTCTGCCAGCCGTAGATTACTTTGAAGACCATAATTAACTTAATATGCTCGTCATTATGACAAGTTACCGTGGATCTCGCGTATTATCCATTCTGATTAATTGCATGACAAACATTTCGAATGCCACCACTCTTCCTTTTACTGCTCTCCAAATTTTCATTCGTGTTTTACAATCTCTAGTGATTCTGTTTATACGATCGAACTGATCGTGTGTAATATAAGAGATACTACGTTTATCACACGCTAATTCTAAAAACTGTAAATTTTATGGAAAATTGATTCGTTCGAATTATTCTCCTTGTATCGTTGTACGAGTAAACCAATAACGTTTCGTTCGATGAATAGTCATAAAATCTTAACATAATCTTAACATGGCGAAAATAAGTGTTGTCTCGATCTTTCTTACTCGACTATAAAATTCAAAGCTATTATATTTTAATTCTATGACGATAGTTCTATCTATTCTATTTCGAATCGTTTCCAATTATTCTCGATTACTCTGAAACGTATTTTAATATTCCTACCATATTTACAATCCTTTCCATCGAAGTATATAGATCTCTTTATTTCGAATATACCATTGGAGAGATCTAATGCTTGATTTAAATTACAACGTATAGTTCTCAAAGCTCGCAAAATTACACGTAGATTAGAACGGATACTTCCTCCTTCGCCTTTCCCTTACCGGCAGAAATTTTATTCTACCATCAGCGTTATTTTGACCATTATCGATTCCATGAACTAAAGTCAATTCAACCGATAGAGACAAATTCACGGCCGTAGGAATTAAAAACACGTATTTTAATCTCCGCAGGATCTAAGGAAGAGAAATTTCATATTTTCTTCTCCCTTCCCCCCCCCCGTTTTCCTTTTAATATTTGAAAATGTAACCAGGCAATACGAAGCATTTACCTGTCGTTAATGAAGTTACGGCAGCGGCAAGTTTCAAAGTAGCTCGGTATAGTTATCGAACAACTTAAGAGTGGTTCCTGCGAACGCGAATCGACCCTGGAAAAGTTGAGGGCGGGAAGGCTGGGACAGCTCGCTCGGCGGTTAGGGTTTTGCTAACTTTATTTCAATACAGACGGAACGAAGTGAAACGTTTACTAGTCTGATGAAAGCTCCGATTCAAAATTCGTTTCTGCCACTCAAACTGCTGTTTCGATGCACAGGACGTTTCAATCTTAAACGTCAACTCGATTTTCTTACTCATATCGAACGGACATGTAAACAAATAGCTCGCACTCGAAACGTTACTCGAGAATACGAAAAGAACAAAACGTCACACAGCGAAAATTACGATGCGATAATAGTAATAATTACGGTTACGGTGGTATATAGCGATATGCAGCGCGATATATGTATTATTTTCGAAGATATATCAGAAATTGTTTAAACAACGAAACGACACAAAGGACTTTTTAATACTTGTTATTTAGAAATAGATAATTAAGATTCCGAACTAACTAAATCATAAAGGAAACCTGCATAGAAATCCGAAAGAAAATGATGATTTGTACTTACGAAGCAACGAATTATACTAAAACTGTGCTGAAGTTACAAAGCGAAAAGGCTATTCTATCGAATTTATTAATTTTGTAATACCTTTTGTAAAATATATCAATAATTTTGTAACCTGAATTTGCAAATAATTTTCTAGTTCACTGTACGATAATAAATGCTGTAAAGTGGCTTCGAGATTGAAATTATTTTATCAACTTTGTTTTACAACGAAACAATTAGTTAATGGTCGAAATAACGCTGTTGACAGAATAAAATTTCTGCCGGTAAGGGAAAAGCGAAGGAGGAAGTATCCGTTCTAACCTACGTGTAATTTCGCGTCTATCCTTCCTCTAAATTCGATAACTCGAGGTGCCTTTAAGGTTGCTCACGGTAACGTACGAATTTATCAGATATACGTCACATTCTCGATCTACGTTTCATATTTTTCATTCTCTGGTACACGAATTTGTCGAATTCTCTTCGAACAAAAGATACGACTCGCGTTGAAGCGATTGAAGCCACGGTTCTAAAACTAGTCGGCCACGTTTTCAAAAAATTAGTCTTACGAAGCTAGCCTGATATTGGAGGGTTAAGGGAGAGGGCATAATCACGAAGGCAGAGAAATTCGAAGCTGTGATCTGGCCGTCGATCGAAGTTGGCCCTTGTCTTCCACCGCTGTTGCTTATCTATCGACGGCCAAGTGACCTGTCAAGAAGTTCGAACGAGAAACGGAAATTGAGAAGTGGAAATTGAGGCGAATGTCTCGTGATCTGTGTTCCGGACGCCGAGAAAGCTTGAAAGACTCGCGAAGTGGAAGTCGTCGGCTACGACACGCTTCTGTGTCCCGTGGAAATGAGTAGTGGAAATGGTAAACGATGTAACTGGCAGAATTAAAGATCGTCGATACGAACGAACGGCGCATCTCGGTTAATCTTAGTGCCTACACAGTCGATGATTAACATTGTATTAGAACGCTCGTTATTCGCTACATTTACCGCGAATCTTTAACAAATTTTGTTCTACCTGCTATCTTACATTACTAACCTGTATGGCCCGCATATTTTATCGGTGTAACAAGGCAAGAAATGGTTGAGTGTTAACAATATTTATTTTGCAATGCTTGTCAGATGTTACGTATCGTATTATATTATAGAGAAAATTATTTTATATTTAATTATTTTACAAATGTAACGACGTAAACGAAAATTACGAAATATCCGTGAGATCATTCGTGAACAGAGTTTGAATTCTTATTTCACTGCCACAATGTAATCGAGAATATTATAAGCTTCGGTATTTGTGTATCTTCTATCGTAAACAAATAAACTTCGCGAATAAAATAATTAAATTAGCTTTTATAACACGGTGATTCGATAAATAGAATATCAAGGAATTTGAAGGATCCGTGACAATATTAAAAATACGAATCTCTATATGTTAAGGATTAATGTTTCGTGCGAGTTGCAAAATCGAATTTATGCAGCTATGGCATCTACACGTATTGAATATCTATATTAAAACAGATTTTAGACAATGTCTAAGTTATAATCTGGTAACGAAGGTACGTCATTCTCTTAAAGTTGTAAACGTCACGAAAGTTCAGAAACTTGTTCTGTATGTCCCAACTATCTTCTGACAGAGAATGTTCTCTTTTTATTTTTCCTTCTTCGTCGTACGTACTTTGTACGATTGTAAAACTAATTTCGAGTAGCGTTTACCTTAAAATATATTTACGTGCATGAAAATTCGTATAATAAGCGAATTGAACACTGATGGAAGCGTATTATTGAAAACGCTGCTATTGCTAGAACTATAATAAAACTACCCTGCTTTTTAACTAAGTATAGCATATACGAATAATATTATTAGGAGAATATTATTACATTACGAATAAATTCGATAAAAGTTAGTATTAATTTCATCAGCAACACCTGTACGTTTCTAGTAATAGTAGGAAATATTAAATAACTCGGTGTTACAACCTGTCCTCGAACGAGTAATCTCAAGACTGTACCGTTGGTATCGTTACTCGTTTGCTTATTTACGCGTCAAGATATCGCGCTTCGACAGGAGTCGAACAGGACATCGTTCGTCAAACGTACCACAGCACGTTATAGAAGCGAAAACACGTAGCAAAAGATCCGTGCGATTAGCGGAGGGACTTATTCGGCTGATTCATCTTGGAAGGTGCCCTCACGGAAGCGCAAGTTGACGGAAAGTATACAGAGATCCAGGACAGGTGGAACTAGTCCAGGACTCTCGGATGCAGATATCAAACCTCTCCGCCTGTAAATCTGCCAGAGACCGGTGTGAAACGGTGGGTGGTTGGATTAGGAGGTAGAGGTCGAGGACTGGTCGACCACCTAGTCGGAAGCGCGGCATGAACTATTGCATTTGATATCCAGTCCGATGAATGGAAACGGTGAAGCCATATCCACGCTTGGCGCCATCTCTGGCCACGATGTACGCGAATGTAGGTATAATACCCCTCCATGCTTCCGCCAAGTATGATAACCAAGTATTTACGGCTTCTCTTGCGAATTTCTGTAATTTACGGAGACAACCGTCCTCGACCGTCCTCGACCGTCCACAACTATGCGTCATTGTTATTTTTAATGCTCGCCACTTGCTGCAGTCTCTTTCCGACGCGGTCTTCGCCCCTGCAAATAACGCAGACACTGTTGAAGTCGAGCGACGAGAAACCGAACGTTTATTTCGCTAGTTTAATAGTATTCAAAGACATTTGTAGAGAATCAGAGATTTGTTCGCTAATGTATGCTCGGAAAGTGTCCGACTCCTACATCCTCCTCATCTAGCTATGCTATCGTGCAAAACAGATTTTCGTCATACGCGCAACAACTATCGGATATCCTGAACCTTTAATGCCTGTTACTAGAAAAATTTTACGTATTTATTAAATTTTACGTATATATCGAGAATGACAGGTTTTTTCGAATAACGAATCAACGACAAATTCTTTCTCAAAGTGAAACGACACTTCGGATACATCGATATTTCGATTTTACATCGACGAGTCAAGAAACGAATTAAGTAAATGACACGCGTTATTACAAAGTAATAGTAAGTAAATGTACAATTCGGATGAAATTAGGAGCCCTGTATCGAAGCGTTAAATATTTCATGTAGAAGCATACAATTTTTTAAGGGTTTAAATAGGTTTTATTTCACATAGGTTTAATAAAAAGTAATTATTAAACGATAATTTCGTAAATGAATATTTCAAGTACTTCACGTAGAATCATAACGCACGAACATACCGCGCAAAAGCATCAGAGATACGATAGAATTTCATTTATCTAATCTCTATTTATTACGAAATTCTAATTAATGCTTGATTAACTGTGCTTCTGCCAATTGAATCTACTTATCTGAACGCGAACTTCTATTATACGAACGAGAAATTCTAATCAGTACGAAGAATTAGCGAACTATTATATAAATTTCAGTTATAGAAATAAAGTTTACTCTTCGACGGATATAAACAAATGAAATGAAAAATTAAAATCGATTTGCTTCGTTCGCCTTGCTTGCTTCGTTCGATCGATGAAACTTTCAACGCGTATTTTAAAGATATTCGGGATAAAGTATTCGCGCAATATTCGACACGGAACAGTCTCTTTGAACGTTTAGTATCATTCGTCACGTTTAAGATTACCGTTGCGAATCTCGCACATTTATCCAAAGCTGAAAGGAAATTTTCCATTTATTAAAAATCTTATTATTATTATTAGACGTTATTAGCAATTTATTCGAAGCTAATTCGAAACTATCGATTCTTTTTAATAAAGTTACTTGCGTTCCAACATGGATGTCACTCACTTTTTATTAATTCGTTGTGTAATTAGATGTCGTTTCAGGATAAATGTTATCAATAAGCGTAACTTGTTTCATATATCCACATAATTAGAAATTTTCAAAAGTCAAGATATTTATTCGCTAAATCCTAGTAAATGGAAAATTTATTAAATGGATCGCGAAATTTTGAAAGGACTCCTCGTAATAATTCACATAATAAAAATTAATTTCGCATGAAAATTATTTAGCAATTAACGTACAATAAACGTTGAGCATTCGATTAACAATGATCGTGTTAAACGATTTTGTTAAATACTAGCAGAAATGATAATTGAGCGATACTGTGTCCACTGAATGAAACAGATGGAACAGAATGTTCCAGTTAAAGACCAATAGTGTCTGCAGACTCTTTGTCGATACACGAGGGCTAATACTGTTTTATCGAAGAACGATACCTTTCTTTATTGACCATTTACGGATGTTCCATTCAATTGCTGCAATTAATGTCCGACTAAGAGCAATAATTGTCCAGATAATGAATTCAGCATTCCATTATTCAGCAGAAATTTAAAATAAATAATTCTCTTTCAATGCAGTCAAATATACAGCGTTTCTCACAACTGGGCCAAACCATAGCTTCGAAATGATAGACGAAGGAAAATTTTATGAGACAAAATTGAGTGGTTTCGAGTAGCGCATCGTACGGTATTATGGTATTATGCGGTTGTTATGGCAGTGGAAACGTTTAACGGTGACCTCCGTTTTTCTTCTTTCTTTAAATTAAGCCGTGTAAGAGATGTACGCGCAGAGATCTACATGCAACTTAATTTAAAAAGGATGTATGTTTCTTTATATACTAATATCGATCTTCACCGAGGTTCGAAAATTTGCCAACCGGGCAAATTCACATCTAATTGGTTTATAGTATGTATAACAGAATCGCTTGCCGATCATCTGAATCTATAGATCACGGAACAGGAACAAATTACAAATGCAAACTTACAAATGCAAGGCAAGGAACTTATACGCTTTATATTCTACGTATCTTCGTAGGCATCTGCTACAAAATGTATCGAAACGATATGTAAAATTTTCAATAAACGTGTAGTTTATTACGTGTAGGGAAGTTTTAGCCCAAAAATAGTTGCTTTACGTGCGACGTTATCGTTTATTTCAACTCTTTGTTTATCTGCCGATCAACGATAATTATATTTACTTAACAAGATTTGTAAAAACCATACTTAAACGATCGTAAATAGTCGCGTGACACGGAATATACGGTACTCGTTATTCCGCTTTGAAAAAATTGCGACTATTTAATATTCGCAAAATTACCATAGAAACGGCTGATTCTCGAACAAACATTACTCTGGAGGTAAGAAAGCCGCGATATTTCCGGAGGAAAACAGAAAGAGTTGCCAAGCCTCGCAGTTGCGTGCTATAGGCAAAAGTCAGAGGCACGTCGCTGTAAAAATTACAGGACTAAGAGATATCCCGCCGAATAAATGTTTACCCGACGAAACAGCAATTCCATTATCCTTCGCCTTTGAAGGCGAATGAACGCGCCGTAAACGAAAATATTGCCCGAGCCAATAGTAAAGCTCGTGCGCACATAAGCGTGGAAATAAGCGCGATCACATGTTGGTAATCGTAGCACAAAGGGGTGAATCGAAAATACAGGTATGCGTACGGACGATTCAACGTTTCGCAGCCGGAATATAACTTCAATGGGGTGTTGGTCCCCGTTGTGAATAGTCTTCCCGTATCTTGCGCTTTTTTTACAAACAGATCACATTTTCTTAACAGGTTGATTTACTGCAAGCCAACGGTTACGCTTTTGCAGCTGCATGCGCTCGCGCGTAGCCTTTTTAGCCTTCCCATTCCCCGCCCCTCTCTTCTTTTTCGCCGTTTCTTTGCCGACCAGCGCCAAAGTGCAGCCAACAAGCAGAATATTTACTTTTCTTTGCCGCTGCAATTTTTTTCGCCTGACTAGACCGCGAGTCTACCGGAAGCTCCTTCTCCTTCGACCGAAAACATATCCAGGGACATTCTACAATCACGTTCTTCTCAAATTACCGCTTACGAAATCGATATATTAGCGACGGAAAAATATAACATTACTCGAAATTGCGCAAAGATGCTTAAATATCCGCTATTCAATTCGTAAAGAAATACCTTTTTACGTCACAAGCGTTTCAACTTTCTATAGCATCGTGTGATTAAAGAACTATATACCTGCGTATTTATATCTTTATTGCAAACTAAGTTGAGTAATATGGCGTAAAACACATCTATTATACAGCTTGTTTGCGATGTTAAATTGAAAATTAGAAATACGATTATCCTGTTGGATACTGTAGCGAAAACTTTCAATTTGTTACAGGTAGCATGGCTGCGGGTAGATACCCAAACGATATTAACGATAGCTAGTCACGTTATCACGAAAAACCATCGAATAGCCGTTTCTCATAGCGATCATCGCACGTGGTTTCTCCACATACGAGAGGTAAAAGAATCTGACAGGGGATGGTACATGTGTCAGATTAATACGGATCCAATGAAAAGTCAAACTGGTTACCTGCAAGTTGTCGGTAAGTAACACACGATCCTTTAATTTTTTCCACTTTTATTAATTTCCATTAAAACACGAACAGTATATTCCTTTCTCTGGTTTTCGGTAATATTTCTTTTTTCACCGTGATATCGTATTATGACAATTTGTACGAGTGACCTGACGGTAGATCAATTTCATCGTGATAAATTGCTTTCATTTCCATTATTGATTTATTTGCTATCATTACTACGGAGAAAAAAAAATACAAAACGATATTATACCCAAATAAATCTTTATCTGAGAAATATTTATCACATAGCGAACTTTGTTTAAAAAATTTACTCGTACTTGTATCGCTTTTATTTATTTGTTTTTTTTTTATATCAAAAAGCGTAATATTTTTTAAGTAAAACAGTGAAATCCGAGAGTGAAATTGCAAGCAGTGAAAGGTTAAAATCGAAGAATAAAATTCTTAACAGTGGCTTTTTTTTAATAGAAAAACCAAACCGTAGTTTATAGAATGGATTATATCACAGAGTGACAAAACAAATAACTAATATTATACGTAATGATTCAAGATAGCTGATACACTTGATATACAGCAAGTTCAGATTTAGCGGGGAAATTAACAATCGTCTATTCGTTCTCGCCGATCATCTTCTATACGCGTATGAATTTCTATCGAAAGGAGAGTGTATCACGCACTTATCAGTCGTATCCGGAACAGCTATTACAACGATTATGTCACGCGAACGTTACACAGCGATATACGGATGTAATTCGCAATATCTTAATCAAGTCTGACAAGCCGTGAGAATCTCGTTCTGTAGCAAACCCTATTCCCATCTCTTTACAGGAGTGATTTGTCGCTCGTGTACGATGAATCAGTTGCGCTTCATTAATACATATTCGTACGTAATTGACTAGTCAAATGACATTCGAACGTTTTATTATAATCTTTTTTAGCAAACGATCTTTTAACCCGTTGCTGAACACCACCACTTTTTCACCTATTTCTTAACGTATTGAAAATTTAATTTGGACACAACAAAATAGGCACAAGAAATCTCAGCGTTCTATGTTAAACGTTTAAATTATACGATAAAATTCGAAACCACTGTTTAACGATTGTTGCTTAGAAGCTCTACATCTGGGAAATGCTCGGCGCAAGAATTTCTAATAAGGAACAAATTTAATTTAACTCTAGAGAAGCTGAACAACGTTGCGCGTTTACGAATCTAATAAAATTTACAAATTCAAGCATTTAAAGAAACACAGGATTTCCCGAGATTTTTACTAAAATAACACATATATATCTGTATATCTACATACCTGTGTATATCGTAATCTATGAATCCCGTTTGGCTAAAATTAAAGGAGCCTCGTCTTGATGCCGTATCGCGCTAATCGTGCATCGTCGACAAACATCAGGCTTCGGCAGTTTAAACGGACGTAAAGCCACGTAAAAGACCTTTCGCTTCTCTACTTAATTTGCAAGGCATTAACCTTATTATTATGGAGCAATATAGTCGCGAGTTTGCGAGAAATATGTAACTCTCTATAATATAGAAGGTTGCACGCGAGCGATCTTTACAGCCCTTCTCGGAAATGAAACCTCGTATACGCCCTTTCACCAATACGTGCGCTCTCCCTTCTTCCTCCATATGTTTCGTTCTTTTAATTCCCTCAGCCCTCGTATCGGCACCCTCGCCCCGACTCTTTCATTTTTACCCTATAAACGCGCACGATGCTCTTTCCAGAGTGACCAATTCGATTAGCTAAAAAGTTTTCAAACTTCACATGAAAAAACCGGCCACGCGAAGGGTTTACACAGATAATTTATACAGAAGAACGTTGCATAGTACGAAAACTTATTTTATAGTCGCAGTCGTAAACGTGTTCCATGCTGCGCTCTCTTTACCTTTTTTGTTCGCGTCGTATATGTGGGTTACGATATGCATGTTATTATAAATATAATGACTCTTCTGTACTGTAAAAGTATCGTAAAAGTACGAACAGCGCGCTCCAATATCGTAAGATAAATACGTTGGTGGTAGGAAGAATTAAGTAATGCCGAATACAACTAATAATTAAATTAGATTTGAATTTTGGACTCGTTTTCCAAATATCAGTAATACGAGTGCTCTATTTTGCGTATTTTCTGCCTATGTTTTTGTACATTATGCGTATTGTGGACATTTTTGCGCATTTCAATATTTTATAAGTCCACAGATACCTGTCATCTAATAAATAGTTTCATAGTGTTTCTATACATATATGTACGTGTATTCTTTTTAACCATCAGGATCGAAGTTTGTCGAATTATAAAAGAAACTTTCCTTTTAATCGCTCGTTATATACGCGTACTTAAAGTACTTGTAAAGCGTGGTACTTAACGGTAATAATACAATATATGATAAACCAGACTTATCACATCGATCTGTACAAGATGATTTCTTTTTATCTAGAATATGAATTGTCTAAAATAATAAAATAATGTCTCTATGTTACAACCCCCATTCGAAAAGTTTAAAAGCCACGAATTAAGTGGTTTGAAAGCATTTACGGAAAATTACAATCACGGTGGTTGGATATGTCTATGAAGTCGCAGATTATACACGAATTCGAGTACATAATGTTAAGCGTGTGCTCGTAAACAGAACTTCAACGAGATCCAATAATTGGAATTTGAGAACATTTTCCGTCGAGTCATCGAGTTATCGACGTTATTGGGAGACGTACCTTAATTAAACGCGATTCAGTTAATTCTGCTGGCATAAACACGTACCATTCTTACTATTGGCAGATCGTAAAGAATTATTGAATCATAATCGATACTTTGTTCACTTCCCATTCCTAATCGAGCCGTGAGTTTTTTCATTTTTAAGTTTCCGTTGATTCTTCCGTTGAAATTGGTCATAAAAGTTGAATAATTTCGATAGAAATCGATGAAGTTTAATCGCGTTTGTATCATTACGTTAACGTAGGTAAGAAAGAAATGTAAGACACAATTTTAGTGGACCATTTCACGCAACGCTAAATGGTGTCACGACGCTCGTGCGCGACTGCATTTCTAAAACGCAAACCACGCGACGCAATGTCGTGATCCATCGCTGGCGCCATCGGGGATGGCGAAAACCAGACGAATTTCAATCTTTCCAAATAACTACTAACCGAATGTGAAAACAGACGTTCGTATAAATAAAAAAACACGGAGATCGACCATCGAAGAACATAAATTAAAATATAATCCAACTGGAAAAATTGAATATACCAAATTGTTGTATTTAAAACGTGCAAATATTTAAATTCGTAGCATTAAATGAAACGATTTAAAAATGTTCGACCAACATCAAACTGCAAATCAATCCCGTTAAAGTGGAAACCGATTTTCTGTTTCATTAATGTAAATGACTTACTTCTGTCTATCGCGTATAACGAGTTTCTGCGAAACGTTACGAATGTGGTTTTAAGTATACTCAGGAAGCATTTAAATTGAACTCTCGGTGGAAAATGGATGCGACGAAAAGGTCCGGTTGCATGGTTCCTTCGGATCATTGATCTAAATTCTCCGCACGCGCTGTTTTCGACGTTATTTATACAGATAGAAATTTCCGTTCTTAAGGTGCACCGTATGTAACGAACAATGTCATAACGTTATAGCTGCGTAGAGAGAACATTTGACATTTATCATTTACGAAACTCAGGGTTGGTTGCTGGAAAGAAATATACATGCACGTTTATTTTCCGTTTAACGTAAAGAACTCGACCAGCTATTCGTTCTTATGTCGATTTAATTTGAAACATATGCCGATGAAAAATTCACTAAAGGAAGTGCTATGCAATTATAAAAAATAAATTTCTATTCTCGAGAGTTTATGTATTACAAAATCCATTATATCGCTATAATTTGGACCGTTCAGGGACCATTTCGAACGATTCTATTCGTTCAAATGCATACCTTAAAATTTCCTATTACTTATGTCATTTCTGTGCAATAAACGGACTTGCGGAATCAAGTCGTTTGTTTCTCGACGTCTTGCAGTATTATATGTGTCAATTGGCTTTTTTTCGCGTAACGAAATTAACAAAAAGTAAAGTTAATTTATAGTCTGACTTCTGAAAGGCTCTCGCACAAGCAATTCGATGTTGTAACATTTGCCAATAATAATCAAACTTGTAAGTTCGAAACTAAACTAACTCTGTATTAATTACTCTCAAATTACAACTAATCGAACCAACGAGCACAAAAGTTGCTGAATTCCAAAATCGACCAAACTATTACTTGGTAGACAAAGGGAACCTTGTATAAGTTGGTAATAAGGTCAGCATTCATTAGCGAATTCTAGTAAAATGCTCGAGTCGAGACAAAAAGTCGAGCAACGTGCATGATCCTTCTTACGACCACATCAGTGGCTGAAAAAGGACTCGGGATGCGTCATCGTTCGTTCCTTAAGTACCTTCGCCTCCGGCTCGACCCTTTCGTAACGGACAGTACTTCCGCTAGTCTGCAGCGGCAAGACGTAAGGTTCGTTGACCACGTTGGTTGTATACTTTACGAGCTTCCGGCTGCGTTTCCGGCGTTCCTAGCGAAATCAAATTGGTATTCTCGAGATGCGGCGGTCTCTTGCATCCTATCTACGGCAATATAATTCTACGAGTCTTTTGCTCTCTCTCTCTCTCTCTCTCTCTCTCTTTCTTTCTTTCTTTCTCTCCTCCTTTTAGTGGGTTCCTTCTTCGGAAATGCGAGCCTTATTCGAGCTACGAAATCGTCTGCGTGCTGGCTACGACGGACCAACTACTTATAGAACTTTATCTTCCTCGTGAAATCGTCCACGTCATGTCGTGTACATCACTTAAACTGCTTTTCGTGAAACTGTACGATTTGTATGATAAGGAATAAACCGAGATTCGAGCAACCTTGCCGTAGCAGCTTAATAAATCGTCTACGTAACGGGACTGGTGTAATCATCGAATGTGAGATCGAATTTTTCGACGAGACTCCCTTTGGCTGTTTCCTGATTTGACGTTAGCTTCGCCTAGATTTACTTTGGTTTGTAAGGAATAGGGAGAATTAAACATCGCCTTCTCGTCGTTGATGGGTAATTGTGCATAATATCAACGTATACAAAAGGAAGTAATATAATTGTAATTTGAATGGCGATAAATAATTATTACTTGTTTGTTCCAACAATGTTTGGTTCGAGTCAACTACGTGTCATAAACGGAACAAAATTTTACTTTCTCTTCTGGTTGATTAAGTGATATTCAATTCATTAACCGTAGAGAATATAAATTGACAAAGACGTCATTGTCAGTGCCGCGAATATCTTATATTATCTAAAGTCGCATCGACTGTCAGGATTATTTGCGACTGCTTTTGCAATTTGTACGCGCATACTTTCATTTTTGCCAGAGGTTTTAGTCTCTTTAATATGCCAGTATGAATGTAAACGTTCACACGCGGCGCGAGTAAAGACGAGTTTGTAAATGGTTAAACATGTGGAAGCTACAGCTTTAGGTGGATTCCGAACCGCCAGAATCACGCTGAAATAAGCACAACGTAACTGCGAATAAATCGAGTTGCAAAAATACCGGCCGATAATCAACCGGAACTTGAACCATGCCGCGAGCCCTTTGGCCACGAATCCGAACCCCAGTCAACCGAGTCAACGCGGCACTCTAATATCTTCGCTATTGCATTTTATTTAATTTTACCTCATCGTGACAAACTACAATTTCGTGAAATCATTTTTCTAATGTTTTATTCGACCGTCTTAGCTCTATTCGTTTTCATTTTTCAAATAATAATGATAATAATCGAAAAGTTCTAACAAATTATCAAGTTTCTTGTTTAGTAGGTCACAAAGAACAGTAACGTGCACATAAACGCGCGCCGAACGATAAATTATCGAGGATCGAATCGTCGTTCTGAATTTTCGAAATCTAAATTTTTATATTCTTTGGTACAAGTATTTTCAGTTACCCAGTAACCCCACAGTGGGGTCCGTTTCCGCTTTCGCTTTCGTATCGGCGAAACAACGACATTAATGCAACGACGAAACTTCTTTGTTTGAAATCTTCCGTGAACAAAGATTCCAATAACGCGTTGATGCGATTTTCCTGATCAAAACGAGACCAAAGACGACATTGCTATTGCGCTGTTGACGATAATCAGATGCAACTACGAGCGAACCCATCGTATGCAGGGTGGATCACGTAATTGCAGCCACTTTGGTTATCGCGCAAACAATGATTTAACGAGATTTATTTCAAATAAAGTTTGGATCGTTCCGAGGGAGAACATAATTTGACGCGATTAGCTTTTTTATCGGAGGAATAGAGGACATACGAAGACGAACTTTGTTCTTTTTAATGAAACGATATATATTCTTTTACATATGTGGATTCTTCGGAACGTTCTACGTCGATAGATGTTAAGGTAAAATATTTAAAAAAAATGAACAACTCGCGAGATATTTTTAATTAAAGCTACGGATACTTAGTATAAAAGTCTGAAATATCTAACTTAAATAAATCTGACTTGAAGACATTTAAATTATACTTGAAATTCTTAATTCTCAATAATTAATTCTCAATAACTAGTCGCGATATAATTTGACAGGTACCGATAAATGTTCCTAACTCGTTTAATGCGTTGTTAACACCTACATACGTATATCGCGTATGGTATATACGAGTTGGTTGCTTTCCAAGCGGTAATTTTCCAACCGCAACTTTCACGGTATAAGTATAGTAGCCCGTAAATCGATCAAGTCGCTATGTAAATATTATACTAGATGCGAACGTGTTGTAATCAATTATTGATATCCATAACGTTTTATATTTTATATATATTATAGCTGTTTTCAAGGGAAATTATCGTCTATTCGTACTTTTGTGATAGTCGAATAAGATTTACTTCTAATTTTCGATCGTTCAAGTGCTTGATTACTGCTTGTGTTTTGTATGAAAATTGCGTGGTAAAATATATTTTTAACGATACAAAATGGAAAAACACGTTACCGTAAAATCGTGTAGAACGAAGAAGGAACCAAGATCAACTAACATGTGTATACATAATAACTGAACTGAACTGATATTACAAGATTAACGATAAGTAACTAAGTAAGAAAAACATAGACTGACAAATGTCAGGGTAAATGTGCAGGATATAGTCTGCTACTAATTTTCTTTCAACATATACCATGGTAGACAATGAAAGTGGAACTCGTATTATTTGAACAAGAAGTTATAGAAATCAAAGTTGTAGAGAATCGATAAACTATTATAGGAACGCTAAAATTTTATAACACGTTTGTACGTTGATGGATTTTACCGATGCTAAAATTACTGCTGGATTTTATCGATGCCAAGATTTGACAAATTTCGTAAAACGGAGATAATCATTTTGCCCTTCGAGCGGCTCATATTTTTATTTTTACTTTCATTTACGATATTACCGTATACGATTATGCAACACGTGCTTTTTTTATTCTCTTCGAAATTTTTAAAATATGTTACATCGTAATATTACAATATCGAAGATATTAAAATATTGCTCGATTATTATACATTTGGCTTCCATACCACTTTAATGCTTTGTCAATTTATCAATTGATTTTGAAAGCCTTACATCTTTGAATCTAATAGGTTGTTTTCTTTGCCAATCTATACGCCATATTGAAATCGTCTTGTTTAATCGTAAGGGGACATTGAAATCAAGAAAATCAAGAAAATCAAGAAAAGTGTATTTTCTCGTTCGTGTTTTTCTCCTGGAATCTTCATTTATGACAAAACGATTCAATCATAGGTTCTGATAATAACATGCTATTTGCCACAACGTATTATGCCAATGGAGAAACAAGCTACTTCTTCCAGCGCTTTTCGCCATCGAGATAATTCACTGTGCTGTGCGTGTATAGACGCTCGTAGACGCGCAAAGATTCAACGATGTATCGCTGCTCGACTGCGCTCACGAACAGATTATAACGCTAGCAGGCACTGCTTTCATTGGTTTCATCGTTAAAGAAACTTGGCTTTGAGTTTCGAACGGGGTGCCCTGTTCTCCGCTCACCTCCACTCACCTTGTGACTCTCACCGATTTATCAGCAAAATTTGTAGATTCGTGTTCAAGCACTTGTTTCCAATTCGCGTGCGGATTCCTTTAAAATAATACGTTAAACCATCGAGTCGCCAACTTTACTCATTAAAATATTTGTTGGAAAATTAACACTTTCAGGCGGACTCATCGGTAACATAGTTAATTACGCTTCTACCACTTGCCACGCAACTTTGCACAATTGTTAACTATTATCATTATCTCTTGACTAAGGATGTTTATACAATTTCATATTTGCCTGAATATAGTCGAAGAAATGGGATCTAAATATTTCAGATTTGTTTCAGTTATTAAATGTTGTAACTTTAATTTGTATACTTTTTTTACTAAGGGGAATAAGGGTTCAGATTCAAGACACTTCGTGTTTGCTAGTATTCGTTCAACTTAATTCACAACAACGCACGATCCTCCGTTGTACCTAAACATCTTTGGTAATCGTACAGTCCACGAAAAGTAGTTTTTTGTTAGCTTAAAGTCGTAAACTACCAAACGACTAATGTTAAGATTCGCGACGCAATATTACGATTGATATAACTTGATGCATGGAATTGTAATATCGCATAAATAATTACTACAACGCGTATTAATAATTACTTTAACAGTTAACACAGATATAACAAATACGTATTTCGCGATATTATAATTTTATTTTCTAATACTCTAACGCAATTCGTAGCATGATCTGACAACATAAAGTTTATAAAAATAGTTTTATAAGATATACTGGAAACGTTTCGCTAGAAAGTCGCATCACATGTCGCTTATTAAGAATTTCTGTTAAAAGCTGTAATTGCTCGCAAGCTTCGTTTGAAAATATTTTGCGCGAAATTGTTGGCGAAAAAATATCATATAAAGCAAGGTGAACAGGGTAAACTTATTTTGCGTACGATTAAAGGAGCGTTCTAGTTTCCATATGCATATGTATTTTCACCGAAACACTTGACTTTCTTTCCAAACAAATTGCGCATTAAAATTTCTTTCACGCGAAACGTCTCGTTGAATTTTACACACGAGAGTTCAAATGATCTTAAGTTAGCGGAATTTCTTACCCCTTGTAACCTATTTGGTAAAGAAGTTCGCAAACTTTCCGCTGTACGCTTTGCAAGTCCATTCTAGTTTCGTCAGTATCTTTATCCACGAATATAAAGTGTGCAAAAGCGAGACTGTCGAACTGATTTTATTGCAAGTACACCATATCGTGCCATGTAAATATTACATATGCCTCTCACATACGATACAGTGAAATGAACCATTAAAATTGCACAAAGTATCCGTTCTTTGAAGTATCAGCTCGACCACCAAAGGCAAACCAGTGAATTTCTCTACAGCAAAAATATTAAATATCCATACTTCTGCATAATTTATAACAACATTATTTTACACACGGAACATAGAATAACGTTTATGGCACTTGCTCTCTTTTCAGACTGAGATTATTGCTTTTTCTATATTTTTACTTTTTATCCGATACATAGGAGAACGTATTTTGTAGGGTAATTCTTCCATATTAATTTCATAATGACCAGTATCACGTATGCGTTTGTTCGATAAGATACATTATAACTAACAGTATTTCTGTTACTTGATAAATTTAAGTCATAATTGCCACCTTCGTGATACGCAGTTTTGTTAACGAACATGTGTGAAAAATCCAGCGATAAAAGTTGCTTCGTATTCTTAGCCGTGTACCTACTATGTTCAAATATATTTAAAGTAAACAAAGAATCTTTCGAAGTTTATTTTTGCGTTGCTTGCTCACAATCATCGTAAAGAGACCAAAGGCTTATTCAGGTCGCCAACGTACCTTACTGCTTTAAACAATCTATTCATGTAGTTCGTACAATACAAAAATAATCGTTACTCTACGTGCCAAAGCAAAAAACTTTCCCATCGATATCCCAAAATATTCGACGATCAATGTGCAATAATTATAGTTCCTTAGTTTCCTGAGTTATATTAGCTAGACAGTACCGTAGGAGAGCGTTTTCGTACTATGAGAGGCCGAGGGTCAAAGCGCAAAGCGCATTATTAAACGAATTATTCTACACATTGCGCTGTAGTGGGCATCGTGCTTGTCCCAATTGAAACACCCTAATTAAACGTTGTAAACAGAGGAGAGAGAGAGAGAGAGAGAGAGGGAGAGAGAGTTTGCTAGAAAGTTCTTCCCTGTTGCCCGTGGCAAACACTTCATGCCGTTGTTATTCATTACGTGGCTCGGGGAGGGTTAAGCTGCACGTTAACCACTTCTTCTCATCTTTCGAGCTGTTGATCCAACCTCTTCCCGTGGTACTTTTAGCCAGAGGAGGCAGCCTTCTTCCGCGTTGCCACTCAGTGCCATTACTTTTCCTCTAATATCGCGAAATGCGCACAATCTGGAACGCTACTCGAGCAACCAAGAAAACCATCCGATTCTCCGCCGTACGGCCAAGTAATCAGCCGTGAAGAACCCGTGGATTACCCGTTTTAAAGGTGCAAATATCACGCTTCGCCAGCGACCGTCACGCCGTAAATCCACCGTGAACCCTATCTTCGAGATTTCTTCGCGTACTCAATGGAGCCTGTGCTACCTGACGCGCTTAAACTACGCTCTTTGTGTATCTGCTTCTTTTCTCTTGAATTTCCCGCTAATACATTTGCCAAACGATGTTCCCTCGTCGCTTCTAAACAGACTAATATATCGCGATAAACTTTCTTCGTTCGTAGCGTTGCGTATAGATAGACAAAAAGGATAGATAAAGCAACGCATAACGCTACCTACATTTTGAATGAAAACAACTCTTTCATTGTCAAGTATAATTAATAGCTTTTTAATGTAGAACTGATCAAAATCCGCGTTTAAACGTACCTACTACGATAAGATTAAGTAAAAAGATACGCGTGCCAGCATAATTTATCGACTTTTTTACGCGATATTATATACGGTATAGCTTGAAAATAATATTTAAAATAATATACAGGAATACGTGAAGCAGGATAACAATTTCTAAAGCAAGTAAAATATTCCTGTAAACGTCTTTACTCTTCACGTACACAAGAAGATAGCTTATTTTAGAATTCCAACCATTACACAACTCAGAATTATACGAATTAAAGATTTTATCTAGATACAGACATTACGTTTCATTTATCGTTTCGAGGAATAATTTCCAGCACTCGTTTCTAATAATCTGCACAGTTACATACATATACCTGTTTACCCGTTATAATACAAATTAACGTTCTTAAACGAAGCTATGAAAAGGAACATTAAGAATGTGCAATAATAATACCAGAAGGTATTAACGAAGTTATAAATCTATGTTACCGTACTAGGTCAATTTTATCAAGCTGTCGAGATCTTATCGTTGTTTCGAACGTTGCTACGTAGCCTGCAGGGATATGACGCATTTAGTGATCTATACGAGAGGCAGTCAAGCTTGTGCTTTATGTACCAAGTAAGTAAACACACTCGGAACCCATGCATCCTGGCTACGTATTGCCAGCAGTCGAACAATTTCGATTGGATCGTTGAATTGTCCTGCAGATCGTGTGTCTCAGTGAAGTGATCTATCGTTCCCTGAACTCGATGCTCGTTTTGGGTGTCGAACTTTTCGCGTTTCCTCCGCCACATCGCCGTTCCAATCGCATTTTTACCTCTCCACCGTCACCCGTCCCTTGTCCTGACTGCTTTTCCTTCCTCTGTATTCTTTTCTAACTGCTTTTCCTCCCCCTTTTTCTGTTGGCCTTTTGCCTTCCCCACCGCCTTCTTATTTTCCTGTTTCTCCATTTTTCGTTTGCTTCCTTAGCAGATAACAAGATAGCAACGGACCGTGACGGAAAATATCTTCCGGTGGAGAAAATTGTCCAGAAGTCGTCACAGAAAACACAAGCAATGTCTGAGAGCAAAAAACGAAAAAAGGAACGAAAAAACGAAAGAAGGAACGAAAAAACGAATGGGAACCGAGGAGTAACTAGAGAGAGAGAGAGAGAGAGAGAGAGAGAGAGAGAGATGGCGGCGAGGGGGGGGCGAGAGATTTTCCTCGTTATCCAGCCACAACCCACAGCAACGAAATATACATACCACCAAATACATAATAAAACGGTCTACGTCTTCCTCTTCCCTCTCTCTTCGAAAAAATGGCAGATCTTTTCGTTCTACTTGTCTGGCCAGTGGAGAAACTGCTTGAATATACAATTCGCGGTAAAATGCACCTCACGATACAGGAAGCACGAACGAGTTTTCAGATAAATAAACGTCATCGCTACATATTAACAATAAGTAATAATTAATTAAAAAATTGATATAACACGATGAGACATTTCATATGTCGGAATCTAATATGAACTTTCCTAATTATTACGCGTATTACACCATAATATTTTGTGAGAACATTCGTATTTAAGTATCCAAATATTATTTCATATCGAAATAATTAATTCTACAAAACATATAAGCTTGTAATTTATGACAAGACTTTATTCGAAGAATAAATCATCCAATTTACCGACTCGGTAATTTCGGTGATATTTCAAACGTTGCGTTTTAATTAATATTTCCATCTCCGCATTAATCGACGCAATTCTATAGCCATTGGATGATGTTCTTCATAATTTCGATGGCATGTTCCCAATTCAAAAATCAATCTCAGTGTATCATGGGGTATAAGCGTGTTAGTATAAGTGTGTGACGATGAAATTCACAACACGGTGTCGTGGGATACTTCTAATCGCAGCACTGGATTACTAATAAGAGTAGACTCGTTAGTCTGTTGGACGGGAAACTCGTCAAATCGTATCATAGTATAAGGGCGTATAAATTTTGAAAGTGCTTCGGTTTCACCCATTTTGCTTGATAGATTTGATTTATTTCACAGAGTCACTGTCTATTTCCATAAAAATTCCATGGAACTGACAGACACGAGGGAAACCAAAATAACTAAAATGACCGTACAGCTTACTCGGTTAAAACCATGGTGGATTTTTTTGTATTCGTGTCATCATGTCATCTAACGAATCAGAAACGCTTCAATCAAAAAATCAAGAATCGAAAGTTTTCCATTGCGCTTGTAACTGATTTGTTCCAGCAGTACCTGCTCGAAGAATTCAAAAAACCTGTATATATGAAATACACGGAGACATTTAGTATTTGCAACTGAATATTTATTCTAATTTATCGGATCAAGAAAGTTGCAAACTTTTGTAATTCATAAAAGAAACCAAGTTGCAACATTTTTATGCATATTCATCGTCTGATTTAGTTTTGTATTAAAAAGGCAATAATCGAATGTGATCTACCGTACTGTATCTGCTTAAAGCACGTACATGAACAAATTTTCAAGAGCGTTCACGTTGATTCGGGCGCACGATATTGCGTTACAACCAACGGAGAACGATACATGGGAGTTAACGTTGTACGTTGTTTTTCTAAATCCTGCAAACATCCTTTTGCAGTTTTTATATCATCGAAGATAACAGAGCGCAAAAAGATACGACGTTGTCTTTTAAGTATCGCTCGATTGCTCGTAATACAATATCGTGTACCTGGATCAACGTGAATATTCTTGAAAGTTTGATAAAGCGTGTACAGGTTTGCTCATCGCCGTTAGAAGATAAACGCGATAGTTTAATATAATATAAATGGCACTTGTCGAATCTATCTTTCACATCCGATCCATTTTATTCCCTTTCTGTCTAGCAAGCAACCTACTACCATCCATAACAATAATCCATTATCTCGGCCATCTTTTCCTTTTCTCCGCTTTGTTTCTTACTTCTTACTTCCGCCTTGTATCTTGTTATTGAACTCCCAGTTGCGAGCAATTCACGCTTCATCGTCGCATCTAATTAAGCACTGGATGACGCGGTATCCCGTACTCTGCGTAAAACTGACACAGTATTCTGTATTCGCCAAATACAACAACGATGATTAGGGAGTACGTACTGCACGTGTACACCTGGAAATCGATCGAACCTTTTGACGACTCTATAAACTGATCTATTCCAGCAGGTAATAGTCGCTCAAACGAGCTTATTCGAACGCGCAAGATGTAGACGTCGTGAGTAACCTATCGGCACACTCGATAGGCCGCGAATGCAACGCAAGACACTTTGAATTATTCACGAAGTCACGGCAAGCTCGAACGTGCTAATTAACCGACAGTCCGTTGTCACGTAAGGTTTCTCCTTAACCAGGAAATTAAACGTCAAAATAGACATCGCGTATACACGTACACAACCTAGTAATCAATCGGCGATATAAGCTGTCTTCGGCTTGTATTAATAAAATCCTTGGTTGGACATATGGCCTTCGTTAATTAAATGGATAATTAATCAGGATCGACGTTGCTTAATCAAAGCAAACGAGTTTAAACGACAAGTATTCGTAGCGATTCAAATTAAAAAGATCAGAAAATAACGTTTTCGATTCTTTTTATCTCTTTAAGCTGCTCGTCTGCTGGAATGAGAAAAAAAATTAACTAATCAATGAATAAACAACGATATACAGGGTGTTCCGTAGCCGGTGGTACGACCGAGTAGAAGGTAATTCGATGTGAACGAATAAATCGAAAATATAGAATAAAATTTGCTCGCTCGAGATTTCGTTTTCGCAAAAATCGAGCTTGACAATTTTTCATGCAACTACAATCGCCTCGGAAATTAACTCGACGATCTTACGTTGCAACTTTTAGCGGCAGCGTTAACTTACCTTTTCGCGCGACTGTATACCGGAAATTAATATAAATCAAACTATTCCATTTTGAACAACTCTACTCTCTGCATGTTTCATAGATTCGGTGGGGAAATCATAGTCCAAAGAACGCCATATACCTGCGGAATTAATTTTTGAAAAGGCAGGATGATCGATCGTACGAATAACCGTTGTAGAATCGAATTATGAAGTAGCAACTACTTGGTAATTCGATAATACGATTGGAAATTGCATTCGTATCGATGATTGGAAATTTGTAATATTATCTATAAACACAATGCTTCGTTTACGTTGAAATAACTCTCATTCTATATCCGTATATCGCGAAAATACCATTCGTCTGCCTATGACGCGCGTGCCTGCATGATCACGCGACAAATCAGATTAGCCTTTCGCTATTGCAGAGAATTTCTAGATCACACTTTTTGATACAAATCAGAAACGTACTACCTGGTATCGTCATTTACATTCACATTTCACATCAACATTTTTAATATCTGATCCTTTGTTAATCATTGATGACAATAGTACGTCGTTAAGAATAATCTGCTGGTACAGTGATAACGTTTGTACAATAATTGTTCGATCGCGTTTGTCAAACGTGGAAATCAAGCCGTTTTATCGGTCGATTTATTTCGCTAGTCGTTTATTAATTAAGTATATCAGCAGCGCATCGAGAGAGCGGCGAGATCGTCAGCCTCGAACCGAATCGTTAATAGCCCAGTATAGCCCGTAAGGATAAAAATTCATTCTCACATATATAATATCTTCGCTTCCACGTGTTTTTAACTCTTTATATACGTCTTATATTTATCGAAGATGTAACTCGGCATTCGAAATACTTCAAACCCCTGTGACGAATTAATCGGAAAATCGTAATATCGAAGCTCGTCTGGCGAACGAAAGCGATTGAAATTCAGGGATACTTCGTTGCGAAGTACAAAGCGACTGTATTGTTCGTGACGTTAAATGAAAGAGAGTTGTGACGAAAAAAGTAGAAGAACAAAGGGGGTCAAAGCGAGTTGTCGGTGAATAAAGCGTTTTTTATCAGCGTTGGAACAAGTGTACGACGAGCGGCGTGTATGAGTCATTATGTGCGTGCGTGCCAGCATGATACGCGCGTTAATCGCGATGAACTGCGGCGTCTGCTTTTCCGAATATAGCCTAGCCACAGAGAGACACTAGCTTACACGTGTTGGGGTAATCCGCAAACGCTACGTTCAAGCGGTCATACGTACGTTTTAATCGTTTATTTGGCGTACCGGTACGCAAGCATCGAAGCTTTTGTGCGGCGAAAATAAATGGGCTACGATTTATTTATAAATCCAATTTGTTCTACGACACGTGAGAAAGGAGCTTTCTCTCTGCGGCCATAGGTTTCAATATTTTTCAACGAGCGAGTCCGCGCTGATTGGATATACGCGCGGTCCGACACGCACGCGTATCCAGACAAAATCACTGTCCCCAGTCCCAGTATTTCTCTCTGCGATGTAACGTTTAACATCGATACACCGTTGCGCTGGTAATCCTTTGTGCGTTTATTTGCTCCTACGAGTCGACCGTGCAAGAGATCGATTCCGAAGATGGACAAAATTTCCAAAGTTGTCACGACTAAAACAATCAGTGGCCGATTTTATAATGACCCTTTGAACGAAGCGTGGCTTCGATCATTTTTTTTGTAAACGTTATCTTTTTGTTTGATAGATGCGCGATCGAAAATCGAGCGATTCGTGCGCGCTCGAACGTTGTTATCGAAAATATAAAAAGATTCGTTAATACTTTCGGTATGACAGTGAGATTGATCGAACAATCGTTGGTATAGGTTGTACGACGCTAATGCTAATATATCGAATAATATTACATAAAGGTTGCGAGCAGAGCACCGTTTATTGCGACGAAATTTGAATTAGCGGCCGATTAAAGTTCTGCCAATTGAATTCATTTGCCTGAACGTATTATTATTACTTATTATACATGTGTAAACGTATAATCGTAGTAACAGGGGAAATCGGTGAACTACTACTATGTGAATTTACATTATATATATATACTGTTTGTTTCCCGATGGATATTCAGTTCTGCTGTATGTAGTTGCAACATTACAGATCGTTTGGCCTGCATCACTCTATCAAGATAAATAACCTATTCTAAAGGCAGAGTTTTAACATGTTGCAAAATTGAATCGATAAATACAGCTACACGCGTGAAAAAATACCGGGAGATGTTAGTGCTTGAGATCAGGGTAAAAGAAGAATGTTTTCATTGTTGCCAACTAAGCGGTATACTGAAAATTAATCACACTGATTGCTTGATACTCCTTCCAAAGTAAATTCTCCATTCTTTACATTTAAACGAATAAAATACGATTATCGGTATTTCGTATAAAAGAGGGTGGCTTTTAATTCGTAATGTCTATTTTTAAATCACAGTTTATATTAGAATATTACAATTGTGGTTCCGATATTTCCAAATACTTATACTTCTGTCGCAAACTTTGATCACTTTTCGTATTTACCTAGCGTATTTATATTATCCTTTGTTGACAGCTAATACCGTATTTTTCTTCTTTATTGTATATTTAATTATCATCCAGTTTGTTATTTTATTTATAATTATTAACAGCTGATTACCATTAACTCTTAACATCCAGAATTATTCATAATATCGCAGAGGATATAATTAAGCTGTTTAAAATCAAAGCTAACGTTGAGTTACACATCGTATTATACCGTCGTGTCGATTCGTAGATTTAATGCAACGCAAACTGATAACGTTTGCAAAGAAAGGGCGTCGCGTATTGTTCTTGAAAACGCGTCATTGAATTTTTATTTTCGTTTCAACGTTTCGACGAAGAAATAACACGTAAAACGCCTCTTTGCGCCGCGTAACGAATTTAAGTTTATGAATATTCAGGCTGGATATGAAATTGCAAGTGTCGAGACAACAAAGTTCTGATTAAAAGCAGCAACAGTTTTGTTTGTGGAAGCACAATGTTCAGCGAAAAATTTTCGACGAATTTTAGAGTAATTATTCCATGATTTCGAAACACGCTGTGAAAATTCAGATTACACTACAAATGATAAATTACGGAATTACGAAGAACGGAGAAACCATCTGAAATATCGTACGATTATTTAGCACGTTGACTTTTATTTCATTTATTTATGATTTATAACACAAGTTCCTTTAAAAACGATTAACTTAGTTCCATAATAGATGCAAATTTCACGTTGTGCGAAATTTTTATACAAACTAGTTGTTCACGAAATATAGAAACTAACTTGCTCTTGTCACTTTTATAATCTTCTTGTGGGAATATCCAGCTTGCTGGTAGCATCAAACTTGTAAGTTGCATATTTTATATGTGATAAAGTGCTTCGTTTCTGTATTCTGGCCGCAATAGAGTTTAGCTCTGCCGAGGATGTAGTTCCTTTTTCCGTGATTGCAAGTGGTTCTCGCATAGGTGTACATGTAAGTAACAGCAATCAGAAAGAAACGATTTTTCGTTTGAAAATTCAAAACTGCCTGGTAATTTGTTAATTTTAATATTACGACGAATATTATCCACGTCATACTGCGTTCAAATTATCAAAGAACCTTTCTTGCTATGACAGAAATAAAAAATTCGACCCACTTTGCTATCGCGTGCAATTACAAATATACCGCTGTTCTGCGTTTATAAAAAAAGACAAATATCTTTATTATATCTTTTCAAATTAACTAAGAGTCACGTTTTTCTTGTATCAAGATTTAGATCCAACCGTAATAATGTTTTATCCAAATGTTATATTTGCTCATAAATAAAAATCGAACACGTCGCTCTTTACGTAACGAAGCTTTATTTACGGCCGAAACATTCCTTCCACATGACGGTTATTTATGTTACTGTGTTCATAATCTACAACTAAATGGCTCTCTTCTATACGTTTCATGTCGTCTCGTTCGTATCTCGAGACACTCGTGTTTTACTTAAATTTATATTTTACTACGCTATATCTATATATGTATATATATTGAAATTGAGTAGAGAATCAAACGTACATAGACGTATCTATTTCAATAAGAGACGCAAAAGAGAACGAAACTAAAAGCTAACGTTTTACAAGTAAATTCCTAGTCTCAGTCGGCACCTCTGCGACTCCATTTATTTATATTCGTAGTTTTATAGTGTTTATTTCAACGCGGTTTCTACCGGTTTCCGGTGATTCGGGATCCACCCAAAACTGTAAGTCTCGCGTGTCTGCGATTAATAACCTTGCAGTTGATGCGACTTCAAATAACGATAACAACAACGACAACAACAGCAACAGCAACAGTGAGGTACATAAAATTTATAGATAACGATTTAATCAAATCGAAGACAGGAGTTTTTTCCTTATTAGGTATTTTAAAATATGAGAAACGGACATGTTGAATATACCGTGGAAAAAAATTGTGTACATATATTTTTAGCCAAACATAACCAATTACGTAATTACGAAAAGGAATGTCACATGCGAACGATACCATCCAGTAAAAGCTACCAAAGTTTTATCGGTGAGTAATAACTTGTCACATTTTCTGTTATCGCGTGCAATTAAGCTAATCAGTCGTATGTACACCAACCGTCCAATTTTGATAATGGAAACAAACGGCTGTTCTATAAAAAGCTATTAATGTTTTCTTGCGTTGTTGCTAGCTTCCTCGCGCAGATAGAACGGAACTTGACTCAGACCCTTTATTCGAGGTAAATTTATTAGACGCTGTCCCGCGTGGTAGTCCGCTGCACAGGTTACAATATCGTTCGGACTCAATAACGAATCCTTTATTTTTGTACATGCCATGTCCAGTGGCGCACGCGAAAGTATCGAACGATCGTTCGCTTTACGCATCGAAATTAAGCCACGCTCGGGTTGCGGTGATCGTTCAGTGAACGGCTCTTTTTCAACCATCTGGTTTCAATCCTAGCCGGGCTGGCACGAAATGTCAGTGTGATCGGTAGGAAGGACGTTTCACGAAGCTACCGCCTCGGTTACGCTGGAAAAGGGTGAATTCCGGCGAGTGTAGAAGCGATGGAAGCACGGCACAGAATAAACGAGCCAGATTCAGATTGATGCAGGATGCAAGAAGTTGCTTTCGAACTAACAGACCTACCTCGCCCCCTAGACAAAAGGGATAATGGCCGGAGAAAAATTCCCTTGTTAACGATTATAAATTATACGCGGATCGTGCTGTGCTTTTCGCCCTTGTCATCCGCTTCGTTTTAAGGATACAGCACAGTTTCAAAGATGTTCATTCGTGAGATATATCGAGGAAATCCTTCTCAAAGAAAATTCCATCAGCTGTTAATTAAATCCGAGAACAGTCTCGATATTACGATGCATATAAAACGTTACATCAAGTCCTAAGAGAAAGGGAGGTCGTCGAATACAGATTATGTACAAGCAGTTCTAAACTTCTTAGATGTTACAGTCTTTTGGTTAGTTTTACTCGTACATCGCATTGACAAACTTGGATTATTCGACTCTGAGACACATACGCTAATTTATCACACGCGTAATTACAGATTTTACATTTACAACTATACGTTACTTGATACTTGTACGTATCTTTTACGTATCTCGTTAAACCGTTTGACGTATTCTAGCACCACACAAACATAACGAATTTCAAATATTTTTTTTGCAAAGTTAAGTATCGCTATATTTGTTGCTTTTGATCGTCGAACAATGATCGAATATAGGGGAACACAGATTCCGATTTGCGTTTTTGTTTAGAGCAGATAGTCTAATTTCCCTGGAGTCTATCTTTATCGCGGATCTTACTTCGCCATTACGAATCATGTCTCGCAAGTAGCCTGCTCAACTAATTCATCGTTATAAACAAATCACTTTGTTTCTTTAATTTCATTTCAAACAGAGCAGTGTAATTACCCCATACCGCTGCATCTAATACTCGGTTGATAAAAAGCAAATAACAATCTTAACGTTATGCAGCTGCTTCGCTAGATGTTAATAAAACACACCTTCGGTTCCTTTAAACGTTGAAACGTTATCTTTCTACTGAAAAAAAGTCAACATTTTCTATATAAACTAAACATGTCAACTTATCTTACCAACAACGTTACCCCTTATCAAAATAAACGTGTTTAGATACAAAAAAATGTTATTAAGAAATGCTTACTTTTGCTACGATTAATGACTTATATATCATATATTTATGCAAATTATCAGTTATAGATTAACTATCGGTTAAGTATACTGTAACCTGTTACATCGTATTTTTTACCATTTATTACTATCGAGAAGCCAAATATAGCCAAAAATACCATATAGATGGCACTTTTGGTGTCGTATCTCGTCTACCTTTTCACTCTCCATCGAATTCACTTTAATCCGTAACGAAAATGGGATATAAAGTGTCTTCGGCGAAACGACTGTACCGTCGTATCGAAAACGAAAGAGAAATGAAATAAACGAAACAGATTCAGATCGATTCAGTTGGTTGATCTTTTTCGATAAAAGCTATTTATCGTTTAGCTTGCCGTAGAACCTCGCAGAAAATGTATTCGTACAAATACATTCTACATTCTGTCTGTAAATAAAAGCTCTGATAAATAAAATTTTCGATTTTCTATTTAAATCGTTTGTACTTAATTAATCGATTACACGCTTATCTTCGTTAATAATGATGCGGAAATATTTAAGAGGGATTGACATAAAGCTAACATATTAGTCAGACAGGAATATACTTTTCGTAATTGAACGACGGAAGCTTCTTTGTTACGAATATATTACGTTATCGCAGATAGTCGAACGTATTAATCCGAAGATGAAGAAATATATCGTCACACCAGAGACGAATTTATGGCGTTTTGAGATGTTAAAGACGATCGCTGTAGCTAAACGGAATAGCCACTCTATATTTAGATTGTTAGGTGAATAAGTGTAATTCCTCGGAGCTCCGTTGAATAACCCGGAGCAACGTCGATTACGTTTACAGTAAGAGTAAAATAACTCTGTAACTTTAAATATTCGCCATATATTTTCCCATTATACGCGTAACAATTGGAGGTTGTTCGTGCGCCGGTAGTTACTTGTCTGTTTCAATCCCTCTTACGTCGCGTTGCGTCGTTCGCATGTTCCTGTTACGGATGAAGTTGGACGTACGAAGAATTTAGATAAAAATATAAATTCTAATTTTTTAGTTACATTTCGCCGTCACATCCCACTTTAACGTCCTTCGAAATTAACACTTTAACTTTCAAACGCTTGATCGTCTGTATCAATGCTGGGCTATGCGAATATTTCATATTTACAGCCCGGAATTGTAACTACGCTATATTTTCCTGTTATCGTTCTATCCAACTGGCTAACCAATTTTGTCGCTTCTAAAACAATAGCATTTCGCGAGTAAATTTTCCTATCGCATAGTGGAAATAGGGAATTATAATCGTAAATATCATAGCTAAAGTTGTTCAAGGTGTAAACGGTGGTAAACAATCAGGATTTAAGTTATATCTTATCTTAAATTAAACTAATCTTATATTAAACTAAAAAAACTAAATCCACCTAAATACGACCTAGCGATGCGAACAAAAGTGGGAAAAAAAAGTATACCATCGTGTTACTTCCAGTAGTTCAAAACGCGGACTTCCGTGTGCCAAAGCAACGACTCGTAAACGTCATTCTCGCTTAATCTTTGATGATGAAAGCATCACACCATCTCGAAAAATCAACCTCGCTGCCGGGATCTAAATAGAACGTTCAAACTGCGAGTAAATATCACGAAACTGTCGTTACGACTGGCATGGCGAGATCGAAGGTAGCATCAGGAAACCAAACGCGAAGCTGTACACGTTAATCTCGAACACGCTTCCTTCGCGCGTTGGCTTTCGTCATTTCGACGGGGTACCGCGTGTCTCCGTATCTAATTCGATCGCATCGAGTTAGCAGGTGTTAGGTAGCCACCGGGTTTCAAACAGAACGTGTACGTCACCGTAAGGTTAGAGGGTAAGCGTGCGAGTTGGAACGAGCGTATGGACGTTTCGTGAGCACTGCGAGGGGAACGAACGCGGGGAGGAAGAGAGTGGTAGAACGGCAGAGCGAACGGGGATAGCGTACAAGTGGGAGGGCATCGATGGACTAACCGGGTGGCTTTGACCCGCCAATTCAGCATCACCCATACGGGTACTCAACCGCAAATCGAGTTCCGGCCGTAGGGCGGAATAAAATCGACTTCATCCCCCGAACAACCCTTCGCCCTCCACCTGTTCTCTCCTTTCCCTGCTAACCACACTAGCTTCCGGCCGATTCGCATGTAGGCGAATCCGGTAAGACATTACTCGCCAGGGACGCGTTTATTCGACGCTGTGGGAGGAAAAGCAAGCTGGAAAGAAAGAACGGAGGAGAGAGTCAGCGCGCCTATAATCGACATAGGCGAATGGAAGATAGCGAGATATCTAGTTGCTCGATGCATGTGTATTTATAATATCGTATATCCGTCTATGATACGCGAGTGTGCGCTTTCGCTTTAGATAGATCCGAGAGAAAATTCCCTTCCGACGTATTACATTTTTAATGCTGAATTCTCTTTCAAATTGTTAATCGGTGAATTCATTTTTACGTTAATTCGCTTTTGTTTCTTTATCTCGAACCGTCTAGCTGTACAGCTTATAATTGATAATAATAGACAAAATGTGTTGTTTCCTTCTAAATTCCTTGGAAACGATCGTTCGCTAATGACTAGTAGTACCAGTTTCAAGTTGCTATTCAATCGTCAAAAGTATTTAAATGCCTCGCGTAAGTAAATTATAGTCCCTTGAAGCATTCTGCGTTAAATGAAAACTAATCTTCGGTACATAAAGTACCTAACTCCATATCAGCGCACGCGATATAGAAGAATGTATGTACATATGAAATATCCAAGGTGAATTACTCGTCGTTATATTGCTATATTTAATATGTCAAACGAATCTCTAATTACATTAATTAGATTCCATCTGTTTAGCTCTGTAGTGGTAAAAATATGAATTTGCATAAATACCCGCGGTCTACTAATAACAGCCACCTATTCGGTTTCCTGAAATGTTTATCTAGATGCTGCTCTATATGCTACTCTATGTGTATATAACGCGAGTATAAAAGTAAAGAAAAATATTTCTTCGTAAAGTTCACCAAAGAATTTAAACGCATCTCGTTTAATTCAACCACAACGGTTAATCACCAGCAGAACGTACGAACCGCCGAATCCTACAAATTCCGTAGAAATGTAAAAAAAAACGGTAGGACATAAAGGACTTGTCTGTCTGTGAACAAGTTCGGTACATGGAAACGATCCAACGTAGGAACTCTGGGTTCCGCAAATGGCAACGTAAATGCAAACCCCGTTTCTGTTGTCGACAAAAGTAAACGGCGGTGCGTTTGGGGTTTGAAGAGTCACCCTGTTGGACAGGAGACACACGGAGGTCAAGTTAAAAGAGCCGGATTTTAATTGTTCCAACTGGAAGTTTCGGGGCCGGAGGAGATTCACAGGGATCCGTTACGATTTTATTTCCGTTGATGTTGTAGCTGCGTCGGTTACCGTTATCGTTCCTCCTCTTTATTACGCGTATCGTACGGTCTCTTCGCTTACGCGAATGCACGGAGTTATCCGCCATGTATTTTACTCCCGTCCGTGTAATATACGTGCTGTATGAACGAATGCGCGTACGACGTAGTAGAATTTATGGGTGAACAGATATACTTAGCCGGCGTGGACGGCGTTGAGTGTAACTCGGGGGCACGTTATTGTTGCGTTAAGTGTTACGACAACCGGTGAAACTCGTTCCGTAAACGGAATGCGAATGAGAGAGGGATAGATTTATTGCTTCGAAAATACGGGAACGCCGACCGTATGTACACGCGAACACGAATTTCCGGCCACCGAATGGAACACCGATTGATTTCCCCGTTTGTCATTTTATGAATCTCGTTGTGTTTCGTTTTACGTAGCGAGGCTGACACGTGTTCGCTCGAAGCTTATGACGCTTCGGTGCTAAACAGTACCGCTGGGTGATAACAAAATTGATGTCTGGCCAAGTAGTACGACACGATAATAACGTGGACGATGAAAAGAAACGAGAAAGCGAAGATTACGCTTTATCATAGTATTTCAACGCGATATTCACTTTACAATTTTCACTTTTACTCTATATAATACGCTTACATGATACCTCTCATACGTAATGCCTTATATGTACATATATATCGTACAGTAATGTATAGTAATCACTGTATAACCAGAAACATGTTTATTCGTTTAAATATTACGTAAAAAGCTAAAATTATCAAGCTGTATTGTAATGGCTGTAATTATATTAAATACCTCAGAATGATATTAAAGGTAAATTTTTATAAATAATTCATCTTTAATATACAATATATACATATACTTTATATTTATTTTAATTTGTCCTTTCAATTTATTTCTCTAACTTATTCCAGAAGTTTGCCGTATTAGCTTACTAGTTCTACGCGCTTTTATATTTTTAGATTTACTCTTCCCTTGATATGTGCCCTATCAAGTTACTAGTTTTACGCGTTTCTATACTTTTAAATTTACTCTTCCCTCGGAATGTGCTGTATCAAGTTACTAGTTTTACGTTCCTATATATATATTTTTTTATTTTTTTTTTTTTTTTTGATAAGCCCACCCCTTACGCGATACACACGTGAATCACATAAATTTACGTAATAGCAAGCAAATCTCCGCATGTATGATGATTATGTAGATACAAGGTTAAAAGGTGTTAGAGTTTTATGAACGCGCTTGTATGGCTCTTCAAACGCGAAAAGAAAACATTCTCTCGTGTATTAATTAATAATTCTCGATTAAATACAAACACGTAGTCACGCAAGAACAGAAGCGATGGAGATTCAGATCCCCTTGTATGCGGAATGTCACGCATGACCTAATGCGATGTTGGATGGCACGGGGTCAGTGTGATGTCAACTTGCAGAAATAAACGTGGACCGGACGACTTTGTACATTTTGCAACCGTTTCCTTCGTTACACGATCTTTGAAAATTGTGAATTTATCGTTTGTACGCATATATCTAGAGATTCGTGTTTACTGGTTTCACTTCATATATATTTTTATACACTCACGAAAAAAAATTCAGTTTATAGAAGACTAATTGTAAAAAATAATAAATCTAACTAAAATAATCTAAATAAAATAAATAATATATTTCCTTGAATGTTTCTTCGTGCACGAAACGAGTCCTATTATTCTAAAAATTGTTATCTATTTAACCATGAAATAAATTGGTAAAATACAAAAGTACCGTTACTATTACTGCGATAATGCTAAACGTTTTACCGACGATACATCGTCCAATATCGTAAAACGAATCACGTAGACACGGATGTTTATGATCCGACGTAACAGATCATTACCACTGATAAATCTGAATTTATGTTTCGTAAACTGAAAACAGGTTGCAATTTTATTTCCACAAAACACCTGCTGACCCCGTTACGAGAAACGATACAAAATGTACGATACAAAGCTAGAAACTGCGATTGTAAAAGTATCAAACGTTCTCTCCGGCACAATGTCGGTACTCGACAAAGGTGGAGACGTGGAATGCGATGGTAGAATCATGGCTCGGAATTATAAAGAATAATTTACGACTACTTGAAATTAAGATAGCGATGCTAATAAATCTGCATTCTCTGCAGGCGAAATTACGAACATCGAGACAAAAGGAGCTTCCGTAATATGAAAGAAATTTATTCGTTTGAATGATAAACTCGCAGCTGTTCCACAGATCGACTCGTACGATTCTAAATGAAATTTGCTACGTTTCTATAGGTATCGTAACTGTTGGAAACCGAATTACGAAGCAAACGTAATCGCAAGTTCATACTTCTTATCTTGGATATATGTCTGTACGTAGATTTAAAAGGATACGTCAGTTCGAATGACACGAATATTCCAAGAAGCCTACTGTGCGCGCGCGCGCGCGCGCGTTGTGTGCTTACTCTTTGACCGAAATTCCGATTTCTTTTGTCGCGAATATCACAGAGATGACAATTTTCTGTTCCACGAACGTACAAAGGATACTCACTGCGAATAAACAAAATAATTTTAAACCTGACGTTTTTAACTAGTCGTTCTAAATTATTACAGGGATCTTTTTAAACTTTTAAAAGTTTTAACATAATCAGGATAAATACGATACATTTATTTTTATCGGTCAAACGCAACTTTTAATTATTAACCTCTTGAAACATACACATTTGTTAGAGACGATCGTTGTTTTTAAATTTAGATGAAATTTCTCGTATTAATTGTTAGAAATTAATTATACATTTTTATTAAAACTTTTTATTACTATGTAAATGTATTTTTTCCTCAGATTATCTTGTACAAGAAGATAAATGTTTTTCGTGCAATGTTATCGTCGATACAAATCTGTATACACGTGGAAAAATTTATTTTTCTTAATATCTTTGTTAAACGATATCATCACGGAGAAATTTACATAAATGTTTTATATTGCACAGCTTTGTTTCTCTCTGTCGCGGCAAGTCCTCGTTCCGCTTGACGTTGCCTTATTAATTATTAATACACGTTGATCGGCTAGTTTTCATGAAATCAAATTATCAATCAGCGTGTCTTGTATAGGTCGCTTTCTCCGTACCCACGAGCTTTTATCTAGGAATGGGAGGGAGGGAGGCAATTTTCCGCGGTGATGAGTGGCGGCTCCTTTTTAGCGACATCGCGGCGAAGAAATTCTCCAAACTTTTACCGTTACAAACTGACCCTTTGGAATTTCTGCTTTGTGATGCATACATAATCAGGGGATTGAGAACTAGGCGCGAAAGTCTAAAAAGTGCCGTCCACGCACGGTATCAAATCAACGCACGAAAATATCTATCCCGTACATTATGATGCCGACTACATCGTAAACCGTGTCAAAAATTTAACACCCTTTTTGCGTTAAAGACAAAGATATAACCAATTTCGTATTTACGTGATAAAATAATAAATACGTAATAAAGTCGTGCATTTTGTAAAATACCCCAGTTGCGTGAACAGATCACGCGGCTGTTACAGAAAAAGATATGGAGATTAAAATTCCTTAAACTTGACTCTTGTTGTGCAACAATTTCGTCGTTGTTTCATCCAGTGTGAAGAAAATCTATTGAAATTCATAAGATACTCGGTTAAAAATGTTATTTCGCTTAGTTTATATCAAGTAAACCTACAACTTTTATATCATCTTCTATATATAAAATTACTTTATTGCCATATCCGGATAACGAATACATTTTTGTAAGAAAAGTTAGTCTTTTATCTTTTCAGGGGAAATAGATTGCCATATAATTGAAGGGGCTGAAACAAAATTAACGATAAAACTATAATCTTCAGTTAATCGGGGAAATTTTTTCTTCAACGCAATTTGTGATATGACGCGCACTGGAAACAGGATATGACTTGGCAACGTGTAAGTTGTCAGAGTGGAAAAGAGGGATATAATGCATAGCAGTGAGAAATAGGTCGCAAAGGGAAACGGATCGTTTATTGTCAGACGCATTTTGCAACTAGAGAGAAGCTACGATATTATAAGCGCGGGAGCTATTTCAAAGTCAAAAGATTTCCAAGTTATCGTCACATTTAACGCGCGTATTATTAGCAATAGTGCATCGATCCAGAGAATTTAAATGTTTTTAATGTAATGTATCGATATGTTGATAAAACGTTTAATGTAATACGAGATCTTTGAATTAATGTTAAAAGCGATAACATTGATCTATTCGTAAAACTTTTATTTTCCTTCTTTATAGCTCTCCAGAAGGGTTTACAAAATCAATTATTTTTTCAAGTTCCTCCAAATATTCTGGACTATTCAACGAGCACAGACATGGTGGTACCAGAAGGCAGTAAAGTGACTTTGCACTGCGAAGCGACGGGATCACCGGGACCTAACATCACCTGGCGACGCGAGGATGGCCAATTAATACCCTTGGCAAATGGACGAAAAGGTCGGTTTAATCCTGATCAGAGTCTATGTTTCTCTACTCTATCGTTTACTAATTTTTTAAAACCGTTGAGACAAAGTTTCAAAAAGTCGTAACAAAGAACGCACAGTGTTCTGCAAAATAATCTCTTCGTGGAGAGTCGAATCGACTCTCGGTTAAAGAAAAAGGTGGGATGCCATGAAAGTGAGAATTTATCGTTAACGATAAAACTCATTATCTATCATCGGTTATTCCATTCGATTTAATTATTTGAAAGCGAATATTTTTGCGACTTAGCTGCGCGTTCAATTACATCGCGTACAAAATTCATCAACGTATGCACGACAACTATATCGTGTATTATACTCGAATGTTTACGCTTATGCACAAGTGTCGGTATGCGTTACAAGCATTACGTTTCGTGTAATCGTGTAATCGTGCAATCGTGTAACAACTTTCACTCTGTATGAGCAAACTGAAGATTTTCAAGTATCGGTGTTAAGCTGCAGAAGCATATTCGCCAGATTCGCTGTAACCGAGTCTTGTAATCTCCAGTGAGAGCAAACACACCGCGTTCGAGCAAGGCCAATAGGTTAGAGGCTGGTGATACGTTTGCATAGGTGGGGAAGATCTGCTATATTTGCATTGAAATTGGCAAACACCGGCAGATTGCTATGCGTACTGAGTTTCGCGTGGCTGACTTTTGCGTCCGACAATGAAACACCGAATGGCTTGTGACCGACGTTTGTTTAAACGCGACCACCTTGCCCGCTATGTAATTTCATCTTTCGTGTCTTAAATGACGGTCAACGAGCGATCGACGATACGAGTCTGTCGGAAGCGAGATCGATCAACTTTGCTTTTCGTAAACGTCTCGCTTTCGTTAATCGAATACGCGACAAATATTTCATTCGTAAGCAACAAAACACTCGCTTCTATAATTTCAATTATTCAGATGAAAATATGAGATAAGTAGTACTAGTAACTTCCAAAATAAATTAAGACAATAATGTTTATCTAGTATAACGTACATTTAGTACAACCTCGTCGTTTCTTCTCCTTTCCAACTTATTCCATCGATGAATATTCTTCTGAGCGACCGATACGGCGATAAGAGATTACGCGATAAGTGTGTATTCGATCGTAGCTATCGATGACTCGTCCCCTAATTTTATTTTATTACCTACGACTTGTGTTCTCCTTGCTTGCAAAGGTAAAACGAATTACAACCGTTTTGGTTTCTTATTGTAATTCGAAGATCAAGGTCCATCTCGATCGTCGTACAATAGATTGCTCGCTATCAACGGAATCAAAGATCGAGAGTGAAAAAGCGAAGGTTGGCTATACGAAGGATTTGTTTCGATTCGAGAAATAATTTTCGAGAACAATGATCTACTTAATTGGAAGACGATTGAAATAAGATTTCTCGTAAAAAGTAAAATAAATACGCATATCGTTTTAAAGCTTTTATTGCAATATTTACGCTGTTTGCTATTTACGTCGGTCTGTAAATGTTGTTTGAAAATACTATTTATTTAGCTGAAAACTAAAGTAGACAGAACCGGGACAAAGGGAAACACCGAGGCAAAGTGAAATATTGTTTTCTACACGCTGCTAGCAGTAATAGATACTTCGCAAAAAGAATCCAATATTATTCGCGACATTATATTTGTGTTAGTGACATAAAGTCTTTAGGGTTTTTATTGAAAATTTAAACATTTCACGTATCTTCACGTATTTTATTTTTAGATAAATGATGTTTCATCTATATAAATGTATATAAATGGTATTGTTTCTCAGCTCGTTATCGTCATTCGGACGATATACAGAGCGTAAGAAAGAATACGTTATTTTTAATTTTTTCGCGAATAAGTTACAATATATATTCTTCGTAAGCTTTCGTTTCATAGAAACAATTTAATAAAAGTAATTTTCCTCCATCTTATTTACTTTATAATTTACTTACCATTTTACATTTAATATTTTTTGCATTTTATATTTTACATTTAATTCGTTAATGTTTACTTTACCTTTACCTCGCCAACACAGAAACGTTGTTACAACAAATTTTTTGAACAAATACCTAATCAAGTTTCATAGTAAAGAAGTTTTTATATTGTTTCGTGCGCTTTTAGATTTTAAAAAACTTCTCTTGCTTCTGTCCCTTTTATCCTTTTTGTTATTTTTTCTTGTTGTTTCACTTTGTTCCATATTCCACCACATCTCATAATCTGCCAACAATAACATCGCCATCATATTTTCAGATACGTGGAACGATAGCGAACACATGCTTGTCGTTGCAGAAAATTTCAGACTTTATAATATTTAAATAAATCGTGTTTACAGTAGAACTCTATCCATTTGAACGACATTTATCGGAACAAAATTTAGTTAATGCCAGATTCACTTATCCTAACGTGAGCTCCTGTTATGTAAACGAAAAACGATAGGTAGCGAAGAAAATCGGCCAACTTTTACTATATGAACTGCAATTATGTAAACTGTTTGTCCTCGAGTGGTCGATAAATTCGGACGAATCGAATTCGGAAACCGTACTCAGATATCGCTCTGAAAATTTCGTCGAAACGAAATTCAATAATAAAACGTTTTAAACGTGTAAGCCGCGTGACCGATTAATTGCGATTTGTTTTGTAAGAAATGTAACGAAGGGCTGGTAACTGGTTACTCGTTAGGTTTCGGGCAGTTTTCGTTCTTTCGTATTTGACGTCGTTCAGTTTGTTAGCTGGGCACAAATATTCCGCTAGATTTAATCGTGGTTACACGACGTACGTAGACTACCCAGACTTTCGGATAAGTAAACTGAATTTGCCGACCTGTAGCTGAACAAGACAACACCAAAACTGTGTTACTGCCGGTTGTCTGTTTCCTGCAAATATCCGTTTGGCCTTTGACCATATGAACGAAAAATTTCATTTTATATAGTTGTCGAAACTAATTTTCTAGTAGCGCAACACGCGAGATTTAGACTTTAAACAATTGTTTGCTTCCCGTCAGAGAAACAACTTCGCTGAACGCTGAAATAGCGAAACAAAGAAATAAATTAATTTTACACGATATAGTATATTCGATATAAATCGATAAACGAACAAAGGTTAACGTTAAGTAAAAAGATCAAGTAATCAGGTATTAAATGATAAACGTAAGAAATTCCTCCTTTACATGTATATAATATATTCTATTTGTACGATATGTAAAGCAATTAAGAGACAAATTTTTCAGACGGACGAATTTTCCAAAACCTTTCAGTATTCGACTGCGAATTTCAAGTTTTGCGCTACTTTACGTTCGATGACGTTCCGTTAAAAACATTTGACATTTGATACGTGTATATATGTATATTATTCACGATACAGTTTACACTTTTCGATGTAATCTATCGCTTTGAATAAAAATTAATACTCTGTGAAATTGCAAAAAAAAAAAAAGAAAATGTGACTAAAAATTATATTAAAATTGGGGAGAAAATTTGTGAACTCTGCTATGCTTTTGATTACTTTGCAAAACAAATTATAGGAGAAAATTTCGACGTAGTTTTCATCGTATTGCAGGTAGTACTGCCGGGAAATATACTGACGCTGAAAAAGTTGTTCTAGCCCATTTCAAAAACTTCATGCTCGTATACCAAACTGTCTGAAAGTGTAACTTCACCGAAACTTGCCGGGGAAAAAAGGCGTGCATTCAGGAAGCTTCAACGAGCAGTATCACGCCACTCTATATGTGAAATCTGTTTAATCGAAAATAGCGTACGTAAATATCAATTTCAAGAAGAGATACGTTATATGTAAAAATTCGTTTCTTTCGCCATGTACACTGTGTTCCAGCATTTTCTGATCAAATTTTTCCAGAATGTTCTAGTAACAAGACACTGTAGTAAGAATAAAAAAAAAAAAAAGTATGAAGGGAGTGGTACTTCAGCTTGCAATACCATCCGCTACTACTTCCATATTACTACATTTTCATGGATAATTTCATCTCTACCGATATCGACGACTTCTTTCTTCTTCTTCCGTCCTTCAGCCCTTTCGCTTCCGGAATACTTATTATTTTTGAATGTCCAACTTACAGGGAATTGGGCATTATCGGTTTCAGTTCTTTTTTTTATGCAGTAAGAACAGAACAAATCGTATTAGTAACATTTTATCAAATTTATGGAATAAAGTAGAACGCAAAGACAATGCAAGATTTCAGATTTTTTGTTTTTCTAATTCGTACAAACGTGCGGATACTTACGACGAAAGCAATGTTGACTTTTATTGGATAAAATATAATTCTATATGACAGCTTATTTTAAAATATTTAAATTTCAAGTAACGTTAGATCAGTAAAGTTACATTGTAATATAATTTCCATATAAAGATTAGATTTATTTTACATTTTATTTTACAGTGCAGAGTGTCGAAGGACCAAATTTTAATATTTCTAAAGTAAATCGATTACATATGGGCTTCTACCTTTGCATCGCATCCAATGGCGTACCACCATCAGTTAGTAAAAGAATTATGCTGACTGTTCAATGTAAGTACATATTACCAATAGCTAATTAAAATCTCCTTTGATTCTTTCGCTATTTCGAGTAACGTACATTAATACAATATAATATAAGACAAGTATGATACAAAAATATCTTTATCTCCACTTGTGCGATATATATCATGCAATGCCGTAATTAATATTACCATATTCATATTAGAAGAAAAATATATTTAATGATTAAAGTAGGCAAAGCATTTAGCTGTTCAACTCCATATCCTATTAGTCTAGTAATCCGATAAGACGCGTTAACTCGTCACTGAGATTCCGAATTTCTTGGATAGAATAATTTCTTTGCTTAGAAACCATCTAGTTCTTTGCGTGTCTTTCACGTAAAATTAACTTGTTCCATAATATATATTTGCAAGGATTAAGATCCACTTGAACGAAATTAATTTGACTTCAGGGACAGTCCGCTTAACGGATTATTAATTTCGATATCAAAAGATCCCTCCTATTTTAAAACTATCATAGCGAAAGAATTTAAAGGGAACCTTTTCAAATTCTTATTCTCTAATTATTATTCGTGATTAATTAGCAAAAAATGTTGAATCAAGTCGTTCTATCGTTATATCGTGCTTTCTATTATTCGTCCGTAATTTATCAGCCACGGCGATAAAATGCAAAAGCTAAGCGAACACGAAGGGAAAAACAAACGTTTATTTACGCGATAGGGAGATCTGTCTTTCTTCTTCCAGTTCCACCCATGATTTCGGTGCAGAATCAATTGGTGGGCGCTCAGGAGGGACAACAGTTGACTCTGGAGTGCCACTCGGAGGCTTATCCTAAATCCATCAATTATTGGACAAGGGATAAGGACGAGATAGTTCCGCAAGGTAGATTAAAACAATGATTCACCGTTTATTTTCTCCAGCTGTCGTTTATGCAAAACTTTCGATAGCCTTCAACCAGGTCTTTCCAAGATGTAATCGCGTATCCGCGTACACTCTTCTTGCATTTATCTTCCAAGAAAGAAGAAGAAGAAGAAGAAGCAGCAGCAGAAGAAGAAAAAAAGGAAAAGAGAGTAATTGGTTGTAACGAGACCTTTGAATAACGAAAGCTTCGTATCAAACGCATAAACACGCGTGGAAGGAAGCGCGAATATAAACGTTCAGCTTCGCTTTATGTCAGGGCAGCTATAAAAGGCAGCTTTAGTACTCTTCATCGATCCACCTTTCCTTTCAGATCCTCGTATTTTCCTCGTATCACGATCTCCTCTCGTTTAGTGGTTTCCGTCAAATATATTTTGCAAGTCCATCCTTTCCTAACTGTGTGTAAGGTCATGCGTCAGCAACCTCCATGCTGGCCGAATTTATTTTCTTTCAATTGCCACTTCCATCGTCAGATACTCGATCGATCTTCCGGTCGTCCATTTGAATTACACCAATTTTTTCTGTTTTTCCAGTATACTCTGAATGTTTTGAACCGTTGGTTTTGCTAGAATTTCGGTATTAACGAGAGTCGATCTATGTCGGCAATGATAAACACGAGACAAGTATTATGAAGTAAAAACCGAATCTTACAAATGTGTCGACTTCAAAAAATATGTTAATGTCGTGGTTTTTGATGAAAGAAATTTAGATAAATAATCTATGCTCTGTACATCGTAGTCGTCGGTCTATGTTTTTCTTATTTACTGTATATGCAGGTATGTGTGTGGGCCCTATCTTGTACAACTGAAGTAATTACGAATTAGCAGAAATTTGATCATCGATATAGAATTAGAAAATTGTAACTGAAAAGCCTATAATAACCAATAATTTCTAACTTGTACATTGGTCGATATTATTAGTAGATTGTTATGCAATGATTATAGTTTAATTCCGTCTTCGCTCTACACAGCTTACGTTGCATATAATTTCTCAATACTTTGAAATATTCTCTGCAACTTTACAATCGACTTGGAAAGCTCTTTACATGTATATGGATTGATGCGTCGATTGAAAAACCGAATCGACTGTCTAATGCGTTTATCCGATTGATACATCACGCGCCTAACCAAATGTTTCGTCTGATTTAGCTCTCAGTCGGTTGTTCGAACAGAATTAGCTTTTGAATAATGCATGAGAATCGAAGCAGGACGTTAGAAGTATAACATGATTTCATCTGGCATTTATGAGAAGAGTCGAGGATGCGTGTACGTATATGAAGACCAAAGCGTCAAAGTGTGGCCTTTTCCGCTGTCGTTATTACGTCGATAACCTTGTTGATATTTGCATCTGTATCGAAGGCAATAATAATAATACTTGCAACGTGAATTTTGATGCCACAATCTGGTTGCTACACAATTTCCACCGTCGTTATGCTCGATGATGCGTCATATTTTTTTCTTTTTTTTTGCTGCGCATTTTTTAAAGTCGATGGAGAACCAAGGATAAAAGATCAAGAGATTTAAGCACGATACATTTTAATTTGCCAGGTACCGATAACGCTAACAGCGTTGAACTAATCTCTTTGTTAAGTGAATTCAATTCGATACAAGTACAAGCAATTTTTACCAACGTTCATTTACTCCTTGCTTAGTATTTTCTTGCGTAAATGTGAATTTCAAAGATAGGAGCTTCGTATATCAAATAATCCAAAAATCGAAATATTCCGAAAGCCTAAATGACTCTCGCTGTAATTACAGTTTCAATCGATGTTTTACCTTGGAACTTACCATTGGAACGAATAAGAAATTGACGCTACTACGATAATTCGAATGCGGACGACGATAATAATGATTACTTGGCAGAAAATATTTAGCTTATTCTCGGAAAATGATCGTTCGTGCTTATCGAAGCATGGATCGAGGCATCGTCATTGCGATTGTAGGATTCGATTATCCGGCTCGGTAAACGTAAAATTCATTCAAGATTCTCAAAGAGATTCCCAAATAGCAAACTGTTTTTAACCATTCGAAACTGAATCGTGGACATTCTCGGTAGTTATTCACCTCGCAATCGTACTTTCCTTTCATTATTTCGCTTTGCATCCACGTAGCCTTTCTATTCGCGTAAGATAGCTACCATCGTTCGATAGAATCTCGAATCTTACGAGTCGGAGAACGGAAACGTCTCTGAATGGTGTCGATCTAAACAGAAATCACGTTAACTTAGACTGCTGCACGACGAATACTAAAATAAGCTGGCCCATCTTTCAAGCTGATTGAACTATTGTGACGTTCGTTCGAGACGAAAGACGCTGAAATTTCTATACTCGTTTTGCACGGTACACGACCATTTCCGTAAAAAAAAAAACGGCCAGCGAAGAGTTATTTATTATCTATCAGATCGATCGTCACGACTTGTCGTCATTTTAAGATGACGACGTGGTTACGAGGCGCCAGTGTTTCGTTAGAAATGGAACTAACCTGCCGATTTTATGATCGTAATTTGTCGATGATAATCGATAATATGATTTCTAAACTGACTTATTTTTTATACTTTCTCGTAATTGCAACATTACGAGCTTTTTAAATTCGTCGTACGATGGTCTACGTAAAGTACAGTCAGTACCTTGCCCTGACAACGATATGAAAATATATAAAATATTAGGTATAAGTGTAGAAATTCCTCTGAATTATGCTGACAACGTTTACTATCGAACGTGATAATATAAGGGAAAGGAACACACGGTCGCGCTGAACTGCGTAGAATGAAAATGAAAGCACAAATTAAGGAAAATATAGAGTAACGAACGAAATGTACAAAGCATAATCTGCTACTAAATTTCTTTCAACACAGAATCAACATTTTACTATGCTGTTTTCACGACTTAAAGAAACTGCTATGCTGTAAATGTGCGAGATAACTATCCTGTAAACAGTTTTTATAAGCGGTGCCAAGCGGCAAAAAATATCAGTCTTTTAAATACATTTCGCTTTTCCATCGTTTTAGCGCCCACCAATTAAAGAACTGAACTTTTCTCTGTAAATTACGGTGCGTAGATGTTTTATTTCATGACCGTCTAGAAATCTAAACGGGTTGTTTCGCAAAAAAACGAGAGCTTTTAATTGCAACCGAACATGTTTGATACACGGCGGTGAAATACTCGTTAGATACGAAACCGTAACACGCACGACACTCGCCGTTCCAGAAGACGATACGCTGGATCTTGCTTATTAAAAATTTGCACGATCGTCTAACATACTACGTTATTGAAGGCAATTTGAATCGCTTCGAGAGAATACGTGAATTTGCACCTGGTTAAGAATACAAAGTTCCTTTTCTTTTTATACGTAATACATGTAAATCGCGTATGCGTACTCGAAATCGTAAAACAACGTAACAAATTCGAAACGGACATTTTTTGCATGAAGTTCGAATGCTCGATGATTTATTATCATCATAGAGATAACGTACTTAGACAAGTTTTACATTATTTTACTTAATTTTTTATGTTTTACTAAATTCGGTTCCGACGCATGATAGTTATCTCGTTAAAGCAAATTACAAATTTTATTCCATTTAGTCGTGTTTCGTCGATATGTATGTATGTTGTATAACGTCAACTTTATCCCTAAGTAATTTGTCTTCGTACATATATGTAACTGTTACCCTACTTTACTTTATCCTAATCAATAGATCGATTTATATGTAATGAAATTACCTATTCGATTCAATAATTTTAAATGTAATAGTGATCGTAGTCGGAATTTCGATATTTATGTAATATTTTGTAAAATATTTTATACGATTCGCAAAATATTACAATTTCAAATTTTAATATAATACTTCAGGAAATATGTTTCATTAAACTGCAATACAGTTTTGCATAAGTACTGAATAAATATTCCTTCGAATAAAATTTATTGATATATTCTTTATTTAATGCCGAATGAAAAATAACATCCGCGTCAGGTGTATGTAGACTTCTATTTTAATAACGTGTCAGGATAATAAAGCGGTATAATTTCAATAGTAATTAATGTCGACGTCGATTCATGTATTGACAGGATTATAATTTCTTTCAGGAGGGAAATACGAGCCTATACTATTGGACAACGCGTATAAGGTTCATATGAAATTAACGATAAGTTCCGTCAGTCCATCCGATTTTGGATCGTACAAGTGTGTCTCTAGAAATGCGTTAGGAGACACCGATGGCACCATCAAAGTTTATCGTGAGTATAATCAAGTATTTTTCCAACATTCGTATAACACTACCTGTACACTGGCCGTATACAGAAACAAAATTTTACGGAACTTGCAACAAATCTTTATTTAAAAATACGTATCGTCTCAACGGCGTTTTAATTCTCCTTCGACAACTATATTTTTTAGAACGACGAAAGGGTCACATTATTTTTACAAATAGAAACGATTTTACTGCTAATAAAGTAGAAAATTATTTCAATCTTAAATCGTATATGAACAAAAAATGTCGATAAAATTTTCTGGATTTTTCAGGCGATTTTTCAGGCGATTTTTCAGCCTATAGTAAGACGAGCGGGCGGCTCATCTCGTTAAAACAACCACGCTTAAGGAAACTCATCGAAAATTACTTCCTAGTTGAAGCCTTTTGTTAAACTCTTTAAATACCTCGTAACGGTAGCTTTGTCGTGATATAAAATTTTATCAGAATAATCTCTCCGTGTTCTCGACACGTTTCTTCTAAAAAGCAGATTTCATTACTTCACCGTAATATCACGATAACAAATTTTATCTTTTTTTACTACAATTTTAAAGTTATCGTGCTTTTTATTAGAAATTACAGAATTACACCTTTGAAAGTACTCTCCATCGATCCGGCGATCGTGAAACTTTGTTTCCGATCATCCAGCATATATCGTTTAGTCAGTTGATATCGAAAAATACGATATGATCTTTTTTATATTTTATATCGTTATTTTATAATATTCGTATCCTATCGCGACAAATAGCTCTTTTTATTTAAAGTCGTAGTTACACGAGACCTTTAGATTCTACGGAAAGAGATCATGTTGTTTATACTCGTTACGCCTTAAAATATTATCACCCGAATATCTTAACGCACATATTCTAAATAACCAATTATATAGCCATATATGTATCTAACAATAAGACGTTTCGTCTGATCTAATCATCGTATCTGGTGGTATATATATATATATATATATATATATATATATATATATATACATATATAAATATATTTTGGTATAAAATAAGTAATTATAATGTATCTTTTCCATATGTTTTAGCAATAACATCTTCGAACTCTACTGGTAGTAATACAAAGTACAAAGGTAAATCCCTAGTTTACATTTTACATATCTTCGCCGCGAATATTATTTATTTGAGAATCATAGTTTGTAAGATAATACGATAGTAAGATCGAAGTAGTTTTTTACACAGATCCAAATGTATGTGATATACATTTAGAAATTATCCCTGCTGCAAATTTGCCACTAAATCGATATAGAAAAATTTATCTCGGCGAAATTTTATTCAAAGTTTATATAACTTAATAAACATACCACTAAACGTTACGTTTATTAATTACTCGAACTATTTCGGAGCATTAGCCTCGCTATATTAATACATGTACACGTACAAACATGCCTTTAAATCAGGAACAAATTATCAGTAATCCAAATAGTTGGTTAGGGAATAGAATCAATTCGGAGTGGTGTTAATGCATTAGTTGGTTCAAACATAATCACGACACAATTTGAAACGCAAATGGGATTTCTTATCGCCAATCTCTGGTGATATTAAAATTCCAATAAATTGGTACTTTGCAAACTCTTCCAACAAGCTCGGTAATTTTTTGCTCAATTACAGTAATTCTACCGTTCTCACATTACAATTGATTAAAATATATAATTGGTTCAAAATGTTGCTTTAGAAGTCGGTTATCTCGTTAAAATTTGCTTTGGACATGGAACTACTAGTCTTAAAAATGCGGAGGTTTTCAATCTTGTTATAATAGAAAAGACACGTGCGTATATCTTGTACTTCGATATACCTTTTGTCGCGTGACTTTCCACGCACGATACATTTTCCAAATAATATCGCATTTTTATCACGAAAGGCAACACTTGGTGGATTAACGATTTCGAAATCTACTTGTTATTCCGTTCGGTGTTTTGCTTTTTTTTTCTTTCTTTCTGTTTTATTCTTTTCTTTTTTTCTGTTTTTTTTTTTTTTTTTTTTTTTTTTTTTTTTTTTTTTTTTTTTTTTTTTTTTTTTTTTTTTTTTTTTTTTTTTTTTTTTTTTTTTTTTTTTTTTTGTCAGTCTCAGGGAATCCAGATCGTCCGCGGTGGTGCTTTATTTTTTATGCTCGACACGCAAGCCAGAAATCGCTCGCTGTGTTATTGCTCGCTTTGTGTCGAGTAGTACTTTCCGAATGATGCAGCGTAACGTACTTGCGATGAAATAACGGGTCGCTGATTAATTAGATCGAGTGTCTGGTTTGTGCATGCCAATCCACTCAACGGATATTCTCTTGAATCACAACCTCTACAAAAGCTAGACACGAGTCCCTTGCTTTCACCGACGTGGCCCCCATCAAAGCTTATTTCGCCCTGGGATAATCGCGTGTCAGTTTCGAAAATAAAATTGCCTTTCCTCTGATGAGCCACAGGATAGCATCACCAGCGGTAATGTGGATCGAATCCACGTGGATTAGTTTTGTAAGGTAATAACTGGTCCGAAATTGTCCGAACTTTGTCGACCCAACTTTATTACGTTTACCATGCACAGCGCGGTAACATTTCGTTTTTTCGCCAACTCCAATGAACCGAGTAACTCGATTAAATTTCTTTTTTCTGTTTGTTTATTTCTTCGCGTTTGACGTTGATCGAACGCTTGCAGAAGAACAAAGATATCAAAGGAATTTCGGCGTTCGTATTTGTCTCGCGTAATATCACAGTGACAACGCGGTATACACAGTGACAACTTCATTGGAGAAAATACCAGTATACTTTTTGCGTAAATACATGTTTATTACAAGTTTCTCGAATATTTCGAACTTTTCACGCGTTTTTGACGTTTTATGATTAACGTGATATACAGTGTCGAACATACGATAGTATGTATAAACATTATACCGTGAAACCACTTATTTCACAGTTAATAATATGATCATGCTATAGAATAAAATATTCGCGAGAAGTAGTTATAGCTACGTTTCATTTCACGATGCGTAACTGTCAAACTCAGCGGAAACGCGCTTCCATTTACCTAATTCGCATCGCTTGCCGATTTAATACTAAAATATGTTTCGATTACGTCAGATTCATTTATCGTGGAAGCAAACAAACGAGGTTATTCGACCATAGTCAGATGCCGTACGACGATTGTTTGTCAGTTAGCAGCAGTCGTGTTACTGAGCTTTGTCGATTTCTGGTAAACAAATCGACACTTTTATATCCGTGCAACGTGTACTCTACTGGCGTCACCTTCGATATCGATTTTGTTAACCGTTGGTGTATACCGTCCGATGTCAGTATCCTTCGTAGCTGTATAAAACGTACTAGTATCCTCTGTGTAAATTGAATTGGCCGTTTAAGGCTATCGAAGGATAAATCCCACGATATTGTTTGGTCACTCTATCACTGTATCTCGACCCTATTGTGTGTTTTAAAGCCACGAAGCACAACTTTGCAGATATACGCCTATATCGTTCCAAATGTATGGCGTTGTAACACTCGAACCAAACTGTGGCAAATATCAGAGCGATATCGTAAAATCTCTATGTTAACGATGAAATTGTTATCTCTATGAAAACGACGAAGCTTTCACAATCATCCTTGGACAGCCTGAAATCTTTACGAAACTATGTGACAAAATTTTTAGGAAATATATTCGATACTTTGATAGGTCAATCATATCTCAGGTAGAGATACAGACTTTAAGAGAATAAAAATGGCAGGACACTTGGACGAACCTAGTATAAAACGGTTCTTCCCACCTTAAAAATTATTTTACTTGACGTTTACGCGTCAAGTTTCTCTGAAATACAAACGTTGGCAAAGTCGGATTTTCCTGCGAAAAATTCACAGAGATCTATACGTGTAACTCTTGAAAGTCTCTCCAAGGACAGTTCAGGTTCAACATGATCACGACGCTCGTTTTTCAAGTCGAGACGGAACCATTTCTGTGTGAAATCGTGAATGAATAGGAACCGCCGTGTCAGATTTACAAGCTCACCATCTCATTTGCTTTCGACAGGCAGCTGGTTGCGAAAAAGACGTACAAAAGTCGATAGAACCCGTTTCAGAGAAGCTAGACGTTTAGAAGAACGCCTCTATAAAAAGCCACGGTTGAATGCCATTTTGAACTTACACCTTGTTCATCAAACCCTTTTCCCTACGAGCAGAATGCCAGGCTTTTGCTAAACTTCCAGTTCGTTTTTCAATACACGCGCAAATTTCCGAAAATCCTACGAATATTCAACGTTCTATCTTATATGAATTATAAATTCTTACCTGATTTATAATAGCTTCTTCGTCCAAGTTTTATACTTTTCGATAAAACGTCGATTCTCTCTATTATACCTTTCTATATTTACATTCAAAATATATCTTGTGGGTATTCGATGTTGAAAAAGTTATGATTTAATCAATTTTCTCAATTTTCCCTCTAATAAATAATTCCAAAGCTATTATTAGAATTCGTGCAGCGTTCAAAATAAAATGCTATGTAATGTTTGAAATTCATGGGATAGAAGAAAAATTGGATTAATTTAGTACGATCGCGCAAGTTAAATCGCAAACGAAGAATAAATTATTCGATAGAAGAATTTCTTTCTTTCACTTTTTTTAACGTATCTGTAGTATACATATTTCTGTGTATTTCTATCTGTAGCGTTCTTATAGAAAAATCTAACAATAACTTTTTATACGTGTACCTTGCCCGAAGGTAACATATAGCACGTAGCTGTATTAAATAGCAATAAAACTTGGGAAATCTATTTTTAAGCTTCAGTTTTAAATATTTCAAATATACCGTTTCAACTAATATCGAAAATTTTAGTAAACGGATGAACACATTCGTTTCTCGATAATAATGAAACTTGTGTAACGGATGAACTACACTTTTATGTAACTGAAATATTCGTAAATCGAGCGTTTTGGTATTTGCAACAAATTATCGTCAATAGTGTCAATAGTCATCAGCTTGAACAACGCGTGTGAATAGTTGCCCATTCTATCGCTAGTTTCTGAACAACATTGGACAACATTATTCGCGATTTCTATCCGGAGCAACTAAATTCGGCCGTGTTTTTTAAACTACCTCTTGCAGAGAATATTTTTTTCAGCACTTCATAATACTGGAATATTCGAAAGAAATATAAATGTGCGCAAATACGAAGAAGTACGACTGCATAAAATTTTGATCGTACAAAGAAATACTATACGTAACGGTATTGAAAATTATACCCTACAAATTGAGATTGTATCGTATCATAGTATTTGAACAGTTCATACAGAGCACGAGATTCTACTTCGTACAAATAAATCTCACGAAACTGACTTTTAAGTTTGATTTTCAAGTATTTCAAATATCGTTCTAACCAATATCGAAAACATCAAGAAAGATAGTTGTAATTGAAAGATGTAAAAATAATCACTGTACATACAATAGTAATAGCTCGTATTAAATATTTGGGATTAAAATATTTTGGAATTTTTATTTTGTACATAACGCGAACACAAAAATTTCCGACTCGTTAAAATAGTTGGCGCGTGCTTCAACTTTTCATCGTACATTCCATCATAGTTGGAGTCATATTTTATTGGTAAAAATTTTAAATACGGTGGAGTATGTACGAATGTTGTATTAAAATACTTTGCCGTTAATCGTATCTTAATGTAGAATAACTAGGCTGCGGATGTTCGCGCAAATACATAGTTTTACGAACGCGATCGATTAAAAAATAGTAAAATCCAAGCACAGATTAGTTTCAGTCTCTAAATATTATAAAAAATCTTACCTTGGATACTCTATACAGTATTGTATATTATTGTTATTGTATATTATTATGCATTCTATGCATTTTTGTACATTTAAATTTACATAAATTTATAATATTACATCTTATATTTACACACACACACACACACACACACACATATGCAACCTCCCTCAGCTATATCATCCGATATACCTTTATGTCTATTATCTTCTTTCCCTTTGAACCAGTTCCGTACGGAGCTTCTTTTCATTTATACCACATTTACATTTTCTCAGGGATTTTCTTTGAAAAATGAACAATGGAAGGATTTCTTCATTTTCATAATCTCGTACCTGCTGGATGATTTATAATTCGGGTATGTTTAAATAACCTCTTGAGAACGCCATTTGATATAATTACACAGGGAGTAAAAGCTCATTGTTTTTCCTAGTTAATATTCAAGTTGTAATCCATCGTAAATCGATGTAAATTTATTACTAGATTATTATATTTAGTCAACATTGAGTATTTATCTGTAAATTATGTACTATCTAAGCGTATATACACGTATATATATTTCTGTACATCGATGGAAAAAGTGTAATGCCATTAATTATATGAATATTTTTTGGATACTTATACTTGATCGATCACTTGTTAAGATTGAAATTCTTTTATTAATATTCGGATGATTAATTTCATCCGACGGGAAACACGCGTAGAATAATTTTAGTGTCGACGTCTCTATTAATTTCTTCGATCGATCTGAACTTAATACTTGATAGGCACGTTTCTTAACAAGGGACACCATTCACTTTTCCATTTCATGAATACTCTCTCTCTCTCTCTCTCTCTGTTCTATTGTAATGAAAAATCCAGGATTTATTATTGGCTCAGTGTCCAGCCGCATTTGCGTGTACACTCGAAGGCCGGAAATCGATATATGCAAAATATTTTGATGCTAACAGATTGAGAGGCGACGTTGCGTTCGATGGAAGATTTATAGAGCCGTTTCGAGCCATAGGTCAACTTTATTGAACTCTGTCCACTCTTCTCTGCACGAGTACCTGCTTCGGGATTTAGAGCAAATATCGCAGTATTACCAACGAACAAAATCACGAGAATGAAATGTGACGCGCTGCTATTCAACTATTAAACGTTCGATGTCTAAGCCAAGCTTCGATTCCGCGATCGATGCTAGACTATCGTCGGTAATCACCTTCCGGTAGCTTCTTCCGGAAAGGAAAGTCTAAAAAATCCTTTCCATTTTACGAATGTCTATAGGCGTTAAGTACATTTTATTCCTTTGCTTTACGAAGATATATGTAGGCAAGAAAAAGTCGTAGCCTATGTACATTCGACACTTGCAATTATTTTCTTTCGACAAAAATATGCTTATTTACTTTATTTAGATTGGATTCCCAAGCACCGGAACACTCGCTGGTTTTATAGAAAACATGACGATCGATTTAGACAATTAGATAATTAGAAAAACGTAAAAAATTCTATATAATTAAGCCTGAAATCTGAATTCTGAATCTGAATCTATTTATAGGGATGTTTGGCATTAGACGCGATAGGAAAAATCTTACAAATACAAATAACAAATAACGAGACTAGATGAAACAGTGGATGAATATACCGGTATCCTTCGCGATACAGTTTTGTCAACACGCATATGTGAAAACACTTGACGGTAAAAGTTGCTTTTCGCTTTGCTCGTATAAAACCCAAAAAATCGATGGAGCTGAAACGTGGCGGAGGTAGTCGCGCAGAGGCCAGTTTTTTAAGATTATTTCTGCGCTATTCGTTCACCATCTTTATAAAAACATGAAAAACGTACTCGCGCGTAGATTAAGCCCTCGACAAATCTCCCAATTAGAATTCCTGCTGATGCCAGAAGCAATTGGAAGAGAATAGCGATCGACGATTGCTCGCTTTAAAACGTTGTATCGGTGCCGATAGGTATCGTTTTGAGTATTTATAAAGAGATAAATTAGAAACAAAAACAACACGTATGGTCCCTAGCACCATACGTGGAATTGGAATTTCTATATTCAAGATCATCCGAAAATCATAATCGATACGTACATCCGATAGATAAAATGGATTAATATAAAAAATAAATTTTCTTTCCTGAAGTGAGAAGTGGTAAAATTTAACGCAAAACGTATCTTCTTTGGAAAATGCCAATGAACTTGTATCTTGTTTATTCTTTGACCTTTTACTCGACTTTGTTTTATTCGATTCGCGGATAAAAATATTAAAACAAACGAACAAGAAATATGAGTGGATCGAACGACATAAAAGAGAATACACGAAAGTTTTAAACAGGGATGAGTGAGAATTTAGCGAGGATCTTTATCGAGGCACAAAGGAACCTGCCAATTATTTCTCGATCGTTGCGTCGATCTACGTTAGTTTATCCTGTCGTTTCGCAACGACCTCCTGTTCTTAACTTCTTCCCTCGTTACTTGAGAAAATACACAGCTCTAAGATGCATTTTTCACAGTGACAAACGAACTTAGATTTGAACTTCGACAAAACGTCCGATCGATTTTCCGGTTGCAGCGAAAAGGCAACCACGGTTTTCCATTTTCCATTTTCATTCGTATTTAACGTCAACTCTGGTTCAAGCTGTTTACTTGAAAAAACCGAATAAAAATGCAACGATTCCTTTTTCTCTCTCACCTATTTGTTCACTTCTTTGAGGAGAAATGGACGACAAACTAGAGCATGGAACGTAGAATATCTCGAAAGGTTGAAAAAGACAAAAAGATAATAAAACGATAAAGGAAGCAATTTGTATTACAATCTGTAATACGTTAGAGATATAGCATGTATTCCATTCTGCAGGACCTTTTTTTTAGAACGGTAAACGCCGTGCCGTGTTTACAGGATTGTTTAAATTCTCGTATCTCGATAACATGTCACGATTCGATATGATTAACATCTGATAAACATCGATATTGTTACAGGGAAATTAAGGCACAATTCGAGAAACGATATTTTCGAAGGAAACCAAGACATGCTGAAAGAAAGAGGTAAATTGTCTCAGATACGTTCTCGTGTATTTCGTAAACAATCCATCTCTATAACGATTATCGTTATTAATTACATACGTTTGATATTATACAACATATCGGATGGGATATACATATACACGTGTATATACTCGTATCTCGTTTGTATCTGCTATAAAGCTAATAACAGTCGAAATACATGTTTCTCTTTTTACCTTGAGAGAAATGAGAAAAACGAATAAACGTTGTTCTTTTCGTTAATGTTAATGAATCTAATTAAGAAAATAACGTATCGTTATGTCGCTGGCAATTATATCGTATTCAAAGACTCTCCTCTACGCGTTCTCTTTAATATTTTCGAATTTTCTCATTTTTGTTATGCAAAGGCGCGTTTCGATACATTGTTTACCGTTTCGCCTGGAAACTTGGCCACTGCGTGCACCTAACTAAATTTGTTATTATCGTATTACTCGCTAAATCTACTCTTCCTTCTCCTCTTATTTTTCCATTCTCTTCTCTGAATCGGAAATAAACGAAACACCTTACGTTAAACTATTTTCATCGAATCAATTTGTACACGCCGCCGTAAGAGTATCGTGATTTCCTCTTGCAGATCTAAAGTTACGAGGCCGCAAAGAAACCAGCGGAAACGAAGAGGATGATTACGAAGATTCCGCTGCGGCGTCGAACAAGGACTCTTTCAGCTTGATTTTCGCTTTGGTCACATTCACCATTTACCTCTACCATCATCCGCAGTTAAGAACGCTACATCCGGCTTGAAGAGCGGCCCCCATCGTGCCAGCACATTATCATCAAATCCTTCTTTCGATCGCGACCCATCGACAATTTGTAAATCCACTTAAAAATCCATCGCTCAGGGACTCCATACCGAGGATAAATTAAATCATGAAATCGCGCTGACCACCCATCCCACACCTGTATTATAAGACGACATACTCTATTATGATTAGCGTCGTTATTATTGTGTAACGATATTAGCTGTCGTAAGTTATTCGTAAACCGTAATCGCGTAGATTAAGCGGATGGAAAAATTCTTTTATCACGGAGAACGTCACGTAGCGAGCAATAAGTAAGGGAACACGAGAAGATCCTGTGCTGGAATTGAATTTACAGGTGCGTTATATAGCGAGCCTGGATCATGCTCAATGGTACGCTATACTTCGAGATAGTAGTCAATGTCAAATTTCCTTCTTAGTTTTCGCGTAGTCAGTTGGGTTAACGTTTTACAACGAGATTAAGATCGCGATTAAATTAGAAAACTTTGTTTAATTTATCTTTATATTTCGCTAGTCAGAAATTAGTACTTTTACTCTTTCTTGTATTCTTCGCGGTGTAGACAGACGCGGTAAGGATAATCGAACAAAGGAAAACGAAGATAATAATAAAGTAAGAGATATACAGAGTCGCATAGATTTTCTCGCAGAGCGTGTCTAAAATGCTCACAGGGAAAGTTTTTGCCTAAAATTTCCAAACTATCTACTACGATTATATTTCGAAAGAAGGAATTACAATATATAGCGTTTTGCTTTTACTCTTATTTACAAATATCTCATTTTTACCTCTATCCGTTGCTTAAAGTATATCTCTTGTGACAACGACATTGCAAACTATTTATTGCTGCGTAATAAAAAAAAGAACGTTAAGTTACGATAGATCAAACTTTTCGTTTACATCGTTTTAGTTTCGAGGGAGATCGATAACATATAGAAATCTGGTATAATCGATTTTACGAATACGTAATAACGAGCGCTCGACAACTAGCACCAACAGTCTCGGTGAAAGCCTCCAGTGATTCGTATTTATGTATTCCAAGGACAATGTGTATCGAACGAAACACATATCGATATGCATTCTCGTGTATATATACATATACATATACATATACATATACATATGCATATACGACCGCATATTATATATAAAGTATTATAATACGGCCCATGTATTTGTATAGGTAATCGTATATTCGTATATATGTATATAATATGACTGTATGTAGTACGTTAGATATAGTATTATCCAAAGACTGAGAGCATCGTTTCGACGCTCTTCAACTGCATTAAATAATTAAATGACGAAAGATGGCTGAAACTGAATCACAGCTCGCGTGGCCCATAAAAATCATGGATCGATCAAAGACGGAATCTCTCTGTGAAACAGCGCGCAGTAAAACTGTACAGTCCCTCAATTGTAATTTCTCAAGCTATCCGTGAAAATTGTGTAAAAAAATCGCATTGTCGTCGCTAAATTATGCCAGTGTTTTCCAAGATAATCTTTCTTCGCGAAGAAAAGAAATCTCTTTACAGTTAGGAAGGATTAACTAAAATTTGAAACGTTCCCACCTAAACTTTTCCCTTATTTTGAACCTTGATATCATTATGAATAATTTCGTTTTTACAAATAATAACAATGAGTTTTCTCGATGACTTGAAGCGATTAATTTACTAGATGACGTGTCAAAGAATTGCGATTAGTCGGAATCGCGAAGAAAATAGTAAGATGGCTTTCCACTTCATATGATGGCACTTTATATGAGAAGTTATTCGCTATCGTTACATGAGAAGAGAGTGGTACGAATAATTGGCAGATGATAACTATGAGATTAAATAATAGGAAAACGAAATTTTCCATTTCCATTGGCAGCATCTACATATTGTTCGCTATTCGATGCAGATTTGAACAATTTCAAAGATATACACTATATACATATACATAACTACGTCAAATTTTTGTAATAATGGGGAGATTAAGCAGTCTCGAATAACAAAAAAAGCCATTAACTTTACTATATAGTCTATAAATGTAATACGAGTGGAATGTAAATTGAAACTTATAGATTTAATTAAGCGATACACTAACATAGAGATTTTATTAAAATGTACGAAAGAGCGTGAAGCTTATAGGCTTTAGAATTAAAACACGTTTAAATACAAAGATTATAGATGTATGTACTTAGAATACGTCGAAATTGAATGCATATACCGGTGTAACGATTACATTAGTACGTAAATAGAAAAGTTTGTTTATATTCACGCATCATGAAACGTCGATAGATATTTGAGAAAGTTTATCCGTTACGTAATATGACAGAATAATGTCGAAAAATATTTGTAAAATCAGGAAAATTTGTTCCCCATTTATGGAAATGTGCAACGTGTTTCGGAAATAAAAAGAATTATTTCTTTCGATGAAATACGAAACACGTTTAAAAAGTTCTTCGACAATACTGGACCTCGACTATTTACTATACGTTTGTCGTAGTTCAAGGACCAAAGGTTTATGGTAATTTTAAAACGAGTGTTTCTTAATGCTAAATACGAGATTTCTTTTGTCTTTTATTTCAAACTCGAACATCTTGCATAAATAAATTACAAAGTGGGATTTTCGGTCCGTATACTTAGTCGGGTTTGTTGTATTTCGAATGTATAACGAAGGTACGAAGCTTATCGTTCAAAATAACTGTAAACCGAACGTACCGACTAAAATTCGATTCGACGTGTTAAGAACACCTATTAACTTTTTTGCCACCTAATTTATTCGTAACTTCAACGTTCAACGTATCGTTCAACGTATCGTTCAACGTATCGTTCAACGACCGACAACTTACGTGAAAATTCGTTGTTACGTCGAAAAGCAATCGTTGTTATCTTTGTGTATCTGCAATTTTATTTGCGAATTAATTCGACAGTAGCATGAAAATTAATCAATTTTCCAAAATAAATAGTGTTTTAATGTTTTAACGACGCTAGTTGAAAAATATACAGTTGCTCGCGAAGGTATAAACGCGTTATAGGCATTGTACAAAACTTTTCGAAATTTCATTAGTACTACAACGAGACATCGTTACCGCGACAACTACTGCCGTGTGGGTAAGACTCGTATTAAGAACTACAAGACGTTTATCGCGAGCATACACTTAGTAAATAATTAGTAGTAAATAGTAGCGTAAATAAATCGTCTGAAACATCTAATTAACGCTAAAAATGATCTCACTGAACGTTGCGCGATATTAATACAATGAATAATTGATCGTGTTTTCCGATCTTTATGAAGCGTCGTATGCTTGCATTAAATATCCTGTAATCTCTATCGTATCGTACATCTTCAAATTCGTTTCAAATTTGACCAATATACTCGTAGTCACGACGGTCGAGCCTCGTTACATTGCTGATAAAATTTCCAAATATTTTCCTCCTACATCTTCACCTACGTAATACACAATACATAATACATAATACATAATACATAATACATAATACATAATACATGGATGAAAAGATTCTATAAGCGTACAAATACTTTCGCGAGCCACTCTACCTACACGAGTTCCATGTGTTGAGCCTGTTTAGAGATAGAAACACTTTAACTTTGGCAAGTAATAATCCTTTATCGTCACTTTTAAACTGCATACTTTTAGATGATTGAAATAAAGGTTTATAGTTTTTCATAAAGATCTCGACATAACGGTTCTACGTTTCACATATTATGTACATACAATTTTCACTGGTCGAGCGACCACGTGTTTATGAATCGGATGATCGATCGTTTTGCGTTCGATACATCAGCTCGTAAACGCAACGTACTCAAAAAGGAGGAGGGGAAAAAAGAAAGCTGATTATGGAATTTTAGTGATCAACGTAAGAAATAATATCATAAGGATCGCGAGACGGGATAGAAGGATCGTTGGCAATGTCACGAACAATGTGGTATTCCGCTTTGAGATTCCTCGCACATGCATTCTACAGCGATCGTAAAAGAACCAAGGGGAAACGAATTTACAATCTTTTCATTATCCAACGACGCGAAACATATCCGAACAGGCGAATGTTTCTTTAAAACTATTACCGTTTATTCTATAATTCTCGAAGAATACATTATTTTCATCCTTACGAAGATATCGATAAATATCTTTATCGGTTGCGCGCTTAATGTAATTATCGCTTAACAATTCTGCGCTCTGCGTTAAAATTTCCTATCAAAATAATTAACGTGTTTTTAGTTTAGTCTTCTCGTTTATTTGCTTTAAGTTAACTTTCAAATGTAATTTTAAATCAGAATACAAGAATTTTCGACGATCAGATGAACGAGTAAATTTTTCAAACAGCAAATACGGTGTGAAACGTGCTTGACGACTAAACTAATTACATGACATTAACCGATTGTGAGAGTAAGAATTATTACAGAACGTTAGATAAAATATTTCATTAAATTCTAATTTATCATACCACTTTTACTCGTAATTAATTTCTAATGTGAAATTCTGTTAACGAATATTTCTGTCTCTTCTGTGTAAATATTCAAGACGTCCGACGGATAAATATCTGTGGAAAATCATGATATTAAGCACTTAGACACGATTCGTTGTCCAATCGTATAGGATTTAACGTTCGAGTAGCAGATTTTAACGAAGAATGTCCACCAGAACATATCAAATGTCCGTGTTCTTGTTCAATCATAAGGAATCGTTGTTAGAAATGTCAATTATCATCTGTCTTTCGTTACGTTTTAACTAGTAGGCATTCGTGCGGTTCCACCTTTCAAATAGTTTGCTTCGACAGTATAATAATGTAAATTATGTAAAAAGTTACTTGACGCCATACATATCTAGCAAATAATTGGCTATACGTTTAAAGATGTCGAAACTGATTGGGGTTAGGTTTATTGCTCGTACCAATTGCAAAATACACCCTAGAAAAAATTGAATCGACCTGTCGCGACGACCAAAAAATGTCTATTTTATATCGCATAAACGTGCATTAGTAGAACTAACAACGATTGACTAAATATACAAGACGTTTAAGCAAGCTACGGAACTGTAAACTGTAACTGTTTGTGATGCAAACTAAAAGGAATAAAATATGTTCGATCGATATAGATACTAAAACCAATATTTTCGGTGTGAAAATCTAATTTTTTATTTGCCTGTGTATAATGCTTAAACAGTACGGTTGAATTACGAAAGTGATCGAAAAACATACGTATGTTGGATACTGCGGAATAAGGAAAATCTATTAACATATTGATGAATTCATGATTCGCAAATGTGAACATTGTATCCAACGGAGAGGATGATGCTTCAAAATAAAGTTTTACGCCTTACATAAACTTAATTGACGTGATATAACAATATTATATCTCGTACGTTGATTTAATATGTCGTCAAAGTAAATTTTTAAGATACAAATATAAAATTACATTCTACTCTATTCTCGAGAAAAATTAATTTTAGGTTCCATATTAATCGAACATTCTTTAGCACGTATTATATATAGATTCTTCAAATTTGAGATCGTAACGCAAATTGATTGTAATTAATTTTTCTGTTCCGTTTGAACATTTGTAAATCGTAACTAGTACATGCAACGTTTAATCTAACGATACATAATGCGAACAATTGTGCGCAGAGTACCACATACTTTTGTATCATCCGCATTGTAGATACCATTACAATCAATGTTGAATGATCGATGTGATTGAGTAACGCGAAAGTTGAATGTAACTGTGAGAGATGAAGCGAGTCGTGCGAATGCTTGTAAGTAGACCTTAAGTATAGTATACTATGTATGAAGAAATTAAGTTCGACGAGTATAGACGAAAAGAAATGTAATACATTATCCACAGTGTACGGATAGGCTGCATTTTCCCTGCTAACAATAGGTAGTGGCGTGACTATATATGCCTTCATCGTATACAACGTTATTTATAAATATAGGTACACGAAGAATATAAGAATTGTAAGAAATAAACATGACTTTCAAACGTCCACGCGTTAAAGAAGAACGGTGAACGACGCTAAAACGCTAAAACCGTTCTTTCGTTTTATAAGGAATCTGCTTCGAAGGAATTTTATTTCAATTTCGAATGCAATAATCGTATGAATTCAAACGAACAGCTTTGGAATTATAGGACGGAACAAAATTAAACTGCCATCGGTAAACGATACGTTTCGTTATTGCTTTTGCAATATGGTTACGCCATACATCGTGCTTTCGGCACGCAATCTAGTCTTTTAAGCACCGTCGAGACCAGGAGATTGTCCACTGTCCGTGTACACATGAAAATACAAATTTATCACATATTATTATCTCGAATTTATTTCATTTCCAATTATGTTTGAATATGATTGTTATTGGAATTTCGTTTCTTTCCTACTTTTATACGTCTAGAAATGTCTTAGTTACCATGCATTTCTAAAATATGTAATTACGTAAATATTGACAGTTTCAATGTTACATTAAAAAAAAAAAAATAAACCAACCCCTCTTATTACAACACGCTATGCGAGGTTGAGAGAGATTTAAGGCTCCGGAGGGATTCGAACCCTCGATCTCCTGTTTACTAGACAGGCGCTTTAACCAACTAAGCCACGGCGCCGCTTATTTTCACGCTTTTTTAATATTTCAATCTCTATAAATAGCAATATTTAAAAAATATATCTACTCAAATATATCACAATTGTCTAAAAGAAGTATTTATAAATATATCTGATGGGTTTTACGCTTAGGGACAAGGCACTTTGTGTGTCGCGGCGCGTCGGAAAAAATTGTAAACAGCAACTCTTTTGCACAAAATGATTTGAAAGATCGTTAAAAGTAAAATGTACATTTATATAAAATTCACTATACAATTTTATAACAATATCATACACATATGCGTGTTTAGTTTCATTTTAATCAGGAAAATCTCACAAATGTGTCAATAAAATTTTTATCATCGAAAGGTTTGAAATAAAAAGGTTTCGTCGTTGCATTACAGATGTTTCAACGATACGAACACGAATGCAGCATTTTCGAGCCCGTAACTGTAATCGCTCCGATTAGTACGCAAGTAATGTTTTTACCGCTAAATGTTTCAAATAAAAATATGAGGGTCAATTTTGTTTTTCTAAGGAAAATTATATATATGTTAGAACTATTGAACCTAAAACTATTAGATGACAAACAAAAAAGGCAATAACGTTATGTTCGACAACGGGAAGTCAACCCCGAAGTCAAACCGAATTTACAATTAATTGTACAATTATTTCATTATTATTAATATTACAATATAACTGTTCACACTCATAATATTTAATCGATTAACAACCCAACTACATAGCGGCTCGTTGGTCTAGGGGTATGATTCTCGCTTAGGGTGCGAGAGGTCCCGGGTTCAAATCCCGGACGAGCCCGTTTTTTTTTTTTATTACATAATTATCGTTATAAATTTTATTTATTCTCTTTATGTGATTGCTAGTTTTTACTTGAAAACTCTCTCTTGACAAACAACGTCACGATTAAAATAACAATTACGTATTTCCTATTTTAATATGCTTTAGTTATGTCCTTACGCAAAGCAGCTGCGATTTTCTGTAGCCAAAGTTTATAATACACATAACACACCAAAACGCGTATACACACAACTTTCCTTTTACTGCATTTCAACTAAATTGTTTATGTGTGCAAAATTCGTATGCATATTCTTTCGACGATAATGATCATTTAACTAATTATGCTTTGAATTATTAATTACCCAAATGTTACTTTGGGTATAGCAAAAATTAGGTTATAAACTTATCAAATTCCCCTCCACGGAAATCTTTAGTAAAAGGCGAAAGATTTATACGTTATTTGAAGGGGAACGAAGGTATAGGTACCGCCGTTATATTGAAATTTATATTGCGTCAGGGCCCTTTCCGCAAGTGAGAAACGTGTCCCTCTGGTGAGAATTTGGTGCATTTACGCCACAATAATTCATCGAAACATTAAAAACTTTATCAAGTATTTATTTATTTACTATACTATATACGTTTAGTCTTAGAAACTTTCATGACACCGTCTTGTTTCAAAATATTTATGTTCTATTTGAAAGATTGTTGTACTTATATAAACAGATTCATTCATGGGAAAATTGTTTGAAATAAAATAATTTCGATTGTTTAATATTTATATAGGGGATAACGTACAAAAGTTGTTTTTCCTCAATGTAGATTACAAAATCTAGTAAAAGTAACTTTATAAATACATGATAATAAAAGAATAATTTAATGATAACAAAATTACGTCTATAGAGTGTGTTTCGGAACAGACAGTATAGAATGACAACGGTGAATTACTTACGAAAAGATAAATCAAAACTATAGGATAACGATTATTTGTTTGCGGCTTTGTTTTCGAAAAAATTACGTCTGAAAATTGGTGACAACCGATTGTACTTGAAGCGTGCGTTGCAGCTACAAACGAACGTAGCAATGTAAGATGAAAGCGTCTTCTTGTGGTTGCTTGACCTCGCATCTTGCCGTGTACGCTGAATACGGGGGCGTAGATATATCGACACGTTTGATAAATGCGACTCTGAGCTTTATAACTTGTATGAAAGAAAATAATGACTAGAAAATTGTAAAATAAAAATTATATTTGTATTGGGGGCGTAGCTCAGATGGTAGAGCGCTCGCTTAGCATGCGAGAGGTACCGGGATCGATACTCGGCGCCTCCATTCCAGAACATATATTATTTGTTAAGTAATAATATATTGTCTAATTTTATTTTTTACTCTGGAAACGATGTAAAAGGAGGACTAGTATTCCGACTACTAGCAAATTATTTCTATAAAAATTCCTCTTTCTTAAATACAAGTCTATCTAATCTTCTATTTCGTGTGCACAGAAATAAAATAATAAATGCTAATTCAACGCTAATGGAAGAAAACGTAGCGTAGATACTGTAATGAAAGTTCTTGTCATCCGGGCAATATAAATATTCTTGACGCGAAAAAGCCTTAATAATGTAAATATATTCAATAGCATCTACTACGTTTTCAGCTCGCGAAACAATGAACGGTCATTCCGCCATTGCTGGTCAGGGATGAAAAAGGAAAACGCTCGTACATCGATTCTGACGAGGTATAATTACTTTTTACCGATAGAATGTCGTGAGACGACAACGTTGAACCACGTTTTCGTGCACGTTTCGTGTATTTGCACCGAGAGAATGGAAACGTTAACGTATTGTTGGCGAATGTTTAAGCTTTGAAGAAAATCTCGAGGTTGAAAACCAACATCGGAGAGACGGAAGCGGAGGCATGAACGACGCGCATCGTCAATCAAAAAGTCAAGCGAGGAAAAAACAAACGCAACCACGTTTCAATCCTTTTCGATTACTTTCACGGATTCGCGTTCTGTTCGTTGGCTAAAGAAACGAACAAAGAATGAACGGCGGTGCTCAGAAAGGTGTAAAAGCACAGAAATCGGTAAGTCGCTTCTTTTGCACGTCAATCACACGTTCATCTTGCATTTTTTTCTCCAATTCCACTCTCATTATCAAACAGTGCAAATCTCAATGCCATTATATCGAATCGCGTAACATCAACTATATTGCCATCTTGTACTTTCATCCCGTTAAACATCACGAGCTACAGAGCTTAAGTTTATTCCTATTCGTTTCCTATCTTTTGAAACTATCGTAATTTAACTACCAATCGTGCCGGTTGCAAGAGAACCGTGGCTTCCATTTATCGGTATAGAATGACGAGGATGACGGTAAAAGAATTTCGAACGTCATTTAAAATGATAAAAACTTGTATCGTGTGACCGCGCAACTAAGAAACGAAATAAAAAGACGAAGCTTAATTTAACAGGCTACGGCAGGAGCAACTGGTTTGGATGAATCTCACGGTTCGACGAATCCTCCTTCCACGCAACAGGATGTAATTAAGGATTCGCGATCGATCGTGTTGCGGGCCACATCGAGTAAGTAAACTAATTTACACGGAGGAAGCTGCCAATCGTTTATCGATATATCGTATCGATATTGTATATTCTTTATCTGGCGTGGTAAAACCTATTAGTGATTTGTTCCAACGTAAAGTAACAAAAAAGTCAACGCGATGCAAAGCAAAGAATGAAATACTTTACTTTTAGCGGGAGCGTTAACTTACCTTCCGAGATGGCTGAACGTACCTTAAAATTAAGCGTACCCTGCAGGTTGTAGGGCCCAGTTGTAAAATAACTCTGTCGAGGAGAAAATACGTATCTGTTGGAGAATCTTTTTTTTTTTCTTTTTTTATTTTTACGTGGAGAAAATCCGCACGGACGCCAGACCGCTTCTGGGAAAAACGGCGTGGTAGTGTCGGACAATCTGTTGGAAAATCTGAAGGTAAATCAACTCGAACGGTTTAATTTGCTTGCTTAGGTTCGGACGAAGATAAAAGTGTTTCGAAGAAACAAGATGGGCCCGCGGAGTTAACGCAAAGGCTGTCAAGGACTGAGACTGTCAGACAAGATGCCCGAAAATTGAAGACTGCTACGCTTAATCGAATGGGGAAAATGTTTAAGCAGCGCTCTCAAACACCTGTAGCGGATAAATCATGCCTCGATATCGATAGCGATATCGTAAGCAACTCGACACTGCAAAAAGTATATTATTTGCTCTAACGCAATATCAGATAGAAAGGAGCAGATAGAAATTTAACGAATGGGGAACAGTGAAAAATAATTGGGCAGAAACGGAGTTATATGTTTGGGAATTTGACGTAAATTCGTACTAGAAAACTTTTCGTTCCAAGTTCCTATCGAAGACGGGCCTCGATTTCTTTAACGAGCCGAATAATCGATTCGAGTATAACAGCGAGTTATTCGTACGAAACTCGTCGCTGTAGTTATAAAACTACAAGTACAGCAAACACGAAGTAAATGAACGTGATAAAAAAAGAAATTTAAATGAAATTAATCTGATTTTCAGAAATAATATTGCATTCTACACGTATAAAAATAGATCAAAACCGTCATCTCCCTAAAACTTTCTTAAATCCTCTTTTTTATAACACACTTCGGATCGCAAATATCGTTCGTTATGTATTTTTTTATCCGTTAACATATAAAACGATCGAGTGATTTTAGATGGTAGATTTATGACAGTAGATATGTTTCTAACAAAAGACAAATGATATTTCAAATGTGTTTTCTCAGAATCCGGCTAAAACTATGGAAAGCGAGGACGCAGCGAAAAAAGAGAAGAGCAACTCTTTAGGTAGAATGCTGAAGCTAGTGGATAAAGATGGGTCGCCGAAAAAAATGTTCCATCCTCGAGCTGGCTCTCTGAGCCGCATCTTGCGTCGCAATCCTAATAACGAGGACAATGATGACAAAAAGCATATAGAGGAAAACGCACCGGGCATTTTTTCAAGGATGCTGAATCAGTTGAGAGGAAAGTAAAAAAAGCTGCAAACTTTTAACACGTATTTACGTAGTAAATACGCGGTATTTACGTAGATTTTCGATGTTCAGGACGACCACAAAGTGGAAATGCTACGCTGGAGCCTAACTTAAAGACACGCGACAAAATAAGCTCGTTACCTCCAAAAGTGCCATTAAATTCAAGAACGGTTAATTTATCTTCGTCAACGTCCACTTCATCGCCACAGACGCGAGTCACCGAATCGCCGCAAAAATTGTCAAATTTTGAATATTCGATTTAAGTCGCCGCCGTCGTTCGAAGTATCGATACGCGATAAAAAATGATAGTAACTAACGCTTCGTTTGTTATATTACAATTAGAGTAGTAATTATAATCTATGTTAAACGTTTCTAGATTCGTTGCAGCGTCGTCGTATTTAACTCGTACAGTAAGGAAATTCACTTTCATTCGTATTTTTCAGATACGACGGCGCGTGAAACGAAACGATCAAGTATGGTGCATTTAGAAAAATGAAGAAAAAAAGACGAATACATTTACCTGTATAATTGCAACACAGAATCGACGAGTAAAAATCTTTGTCTCGTTCGGTGTTCGAGCTTTAGCGTTATCGAAAATCAATCGACACGTTGCGAATGCATTATATATTATGGAAATCGTTTCGATACGTGTAAACGCGACTGTAGAATAAAGAAAAGAAAAGAAAACGATAAAACAAAGTTTACTTTACTCGTATTTCGACATGTGGCATTTTTTAGCACGTCAGTTTTATTCGGACCGATGCAAACCATTTTCAACGAATTTTTATTCTTATCTTTGCATCGAAATTACTTGGGCATGCGTTTAATTACATACTTAGAATAAGACCAAGATTATCCAACCAACGAGTTGATTAAAGAATTCCAACGCATTCCAAATTCGTGTAATTTAATTGAAAGAAAATAACTATCCTTATTATTATATCTTAGTTGCTACGTAACAACGTTCTATTTATTAATAACATTTAGCAACACCCCTTTGTAACTAATACCTCCGTTTCTGATCATCGCTCTAAAGAAAGAATAACGATAAACGCGATATACAAATAACAACGACGTCCAAATAGATCGGCAAAGATCGCAGTGATTCTGCTGGAAGGATGAAAGAAGGCGTATTTAAGGCATATTTAAGGTTAAAAAGGGCTTAAAAATAGACTTAGAATCGGAAAATCATTAGGGAAAAAACGACTTTTATCGTCCACTAGCAGAGCGACGATGTATATTTATTGGAAAAACTAAGGAAAGAAAGAAACAAACTTTAGTTTATTGGAAGAACCATATTTATTACGTACGCATATTTCGTCTTTCGTTTTGTTTCTGCGAGACAACCGGTGTCCCTTCGTACTCCTTAGATACGGATTAACGCGTTTTACTGGTAGCATTACGACAAAATTATCACGAGATAGTTTTACGAATCCTAAAAGAAATCGCACGAGTCGATGATTCGTAAAATCATCCCTAAGGATCGGCTGTTCTGGCAGCTGGTACAAAATTCTATATTTACAAAAGAAAAAACGTAGACCTACGTAGCTTACGTAATTTCCTTTTTGCGCACGCAAATCTCGCCACTACTGCTTCAAAAGGAAAACGTTATAGCGGCACGTGCTCGATGAAAATCTGCGAATTTTCATATCTAAACATATACTTTGTTCCCACGCAACAAAAGTTTTATATTTCGTACGTTGCTTTGATTAAGCTTTTATTCAAACTGTATTCTTTTCTTATTTAACCCCTTGCCTTACGATTTTTTAGTAGCTACTTACGCGAGTGTCAGTTTCACCTTCTTTGCGCGTAAAATCAAAAAGTCAATCTTCAATTTAATCGATTTCTCATCCAAATTCAACAACTGGCATTTAACGAGTACTATCATTTGCTTTGGATCGTTTCGAGTAAAGAAGACAATAAATATCGTTAATTATTAATTATTAATTAATCAGCAACTCGTGGAAATAATTAGTTAACGTCGCAGTAATTAGTAAGTACACGCGACAACGCATTCGAGATTAAAAGTATGAATCGGATCGAGCGTGACTTAAAATGTGATAAGGCAAAGAGTTTAATAGGTTTATGTTATAATATGTATAAAAATACATATTACGACAAAATAGAATTAGTATATTACCAAAGTATACGTTTTTAACCAATATTTCTGTACAAATATTTGTGTAGAAGCAAATATTTCTGTACAAGCAAATCGTTCGTTTCAACGATTTAACGACGAATGATCCATTCAAGAATAAAATATAATTTACTTTCATGCAGCTGCGTTATAGAAACGATAAATTCGAAAGAAGCACAACATTACTACCATCGGAGTTGATATTCGAGCATCGTGTGAATCCTTTAATTCGTTTATAATAATTTTAGTTACAACCATAAGGGATCTGTTTTTAAGCTTGCCTTTTATAATCTTCGTTCGAAAAGATCGGTTTGTCTGAGAAATTTTACCGATTCTTTCACAGTTTCGTCTTGAATGGTAACATAATTTCAATAGACTAGCTATACATCGTCTAACACCTTCGACTTAATCGCGGACACAGTCATTTAAGCGGTATTTAAAGGATCTGTGATTTGTGCGCGCTGTTTAAAAAATATAAACGTACATATAATATATATATCTTTCCATCCTTAATTATCATACTATGTACAGCAGTGATAATGCGCGTTATCGTATCATATTTATTATACAACCGCGTCGTTCTCTTACACCGTACACTTGGATATTTATCGATCGACTAAAAAGTAATTGGCACGAATCGATGATCGATCGAACATTATTTATCATCATTATTATTGTAAACCAAAACATCTTTCCAACTCACGTGCATAGAATCTTGCATACTCGGCCGACAGTTACGATTTATCACAGAATAACACATTCATTGTATTAATGACAACGCAATTTTCACACCAGATATGCCTGTGCTCGATCTTCTTAATGGTTATAACCAGCTTCTTAAGGGCTGGTGTCCCTTGACCAATTGTGTACGAACAGCGAACATGTTAATATATCGAGAAAAATGTTTTCTTCCGACGGAGATTATAAACATTGGAATCGAGCACCGTAAAAACGAAAATAATTTCAATTCGATTGATGGCCAGTACCGCTCTCCTTTCTTACCTGTCGTGATATGTCTTCGAAATATCGCTACGAGATGCTTCGGAGATCTTATACATCTCGTAGCGTCGATCCTCTAATTAATCTCAGTATATAGAAATGTTTGACAGATCTATGAATTTTGTTCCAATGAAATTCTTATTTATTTGCGTCGAATCGTTCAATAAATTTTGTCCCTTTACAAGTAAATCTATTTAAGTGAAAATATTAATTACGATAAATAAAAATCAAGTTGCATATTTTTAGAATTCACGCAAGCGCGGTATTTACATTTTGATATTTTTGAAAGGGTAAAACAGCGATAAGAGAATATTTCAAATACGACGTTTGTCCAATTAAACAGACAAAATTTATCCAACGATTTTTCCTTATTTCTCTCGTACAAAAATAATACAATATAACGCAATATAATAACGAAACGCTAAACGCTTTAGTATAGAGTAATCGAGAGCTTACCGCATATACATAGATCGTTCTTATATTACATTGCGACGGTGGTATCTACACACTTGCACGAATGAAACCGATTCACGACTTTTCCCAAGCTGATCCAATGAAAGCAATACACCGACATTTAGTTTGAAATTGTTAACAGTAACGAAGCGTGTAATCCTTTCCACAAGCGATACGATATCTCCTTTGAATCGGAGTGCAAATATATATATGTACATACATACATATAGCCAATAATCTTTAATAAAAGATTGCGTATAATAATTACTGTACAAGTTAATCAAATGTATTTTTCAAATAATTGCCTAATTAATTTTTATCACATGTAATGGAAAATTTTACGCGAATATGTGCACGTTTCGATGGAAACCGAATTTCAATCAGTTCGCAAAGAATATGATCTGCTTTCCTTTGTTATCGCGTTAAATGCTGACTGAAGTCATATTAACGATATAGGATTCGATAACGACGAACATTTGTAAATTTATCCCAACGTAAAAGCAGTAAAATATTATTAGCAAAATTGATTTATTCGCAATTCGTTGCGTTATACTTTTAATTTCGTAATATACGTCACGTATTTTTTATTTAGTTTAATACATAGAAATAATTATTACGTTACAGGCTTTCCGATATCCTAAGAAGAAACAAAATAATATCCTTTGCTTCGATCTTTATCTTACCATATTTACACGAAGGTTGCTTTGTAAATCGATAATGTTATCACATTAGAATTTTACTGAAATGTGAAAATTACGATGTTCCCATAAGAAACAAGCCTAGAGAGATAGATAGATAGATAGATAGAGAGAGAGAGAGAGAGAGAGAAACAGACAGAGAGCAAAATTTAATGACAGCATACTTATAAAAATGGGAAAGGTTCGTTTAAACATTGATCGATAAATTTTACTGAAAATTATCCACGATCGTGGTAAATCGATGACATTACGAGCATCTGTTAAAAGTATCCAAGCACTTTTTCAACGAGGAAACCAATTGAAACGCGTTATAAAACCTGCGTTTTACGATCAACAAAATTGCATTAGTTCCTAGATCAAAGAAAAGAAAAGACATATAAATCGTAGAATTATTTTCTATTCCCGTGATCGTATTAATAAGATCCGTTGATCGAAACGTTGAAACTGAAAACCGATGTAATCGATACTCGACAATTATTCACCTACGCGAGAAACATCGATGATACGGTTGATAATATATGCGCGCAAATGTACAGCATAGCGTTATACATATACAATACGTATAGCAAAGAAGTAAGTTCGATGGATTGGAAACTGCAGTTGTCCGATCGATCTCTTCTTCATCGATCCTATGTTAGCCTATGCGCGTGAGTCTGTTCTTTTCGTTTGCTAAATATAAGCGAGTATAATTATATTTACGACATCTTAGGATATTCCAAGCGATGAAACGTTTGTTACAAAGGAGACAAGCTCGGAATAATATTCGACTATATATGTATATGTTAGTCTTATCACTTTGTAATACTCTAACGCATTTGGCAATCAATTGGCAATTTTCTTAATTATCGATCAACCGACTTACAATTCAGGAGCTTTTTGCGCGATTCAAGCAACGCTATTAATGAAATTTAACGAGTCAAAGGTTACAAATAGTCGATACCGATAAAGCCTCTTTCATCGCAGTAACAAATTTGGTAAAAAGAGAAATGAAATTTTACGCTATTACACTTTTATTCTATGTGACGTAAATTGCAAAACACGTAACCCGTTAAATTTGCTAATATCTACTAATGAAGCAGATCGGATGGTAATCATTAACTCGTTGTTGTTTACAACGGTTTATCAATATTATCAGTCGATAAGTTCTCTACAATTTGTATTCCGTTTACAAGAATTTCGTTTAAAAGAATTTCAATAGTATTTAAACTGCAGGCATTTACGCGAAATTTAAAGATAGAAAGATGTAAAGCCGATCGATAAAAGAACATCGAGTCGATCGGACACTTTTCTCTCTGATACAAGTACGATCACGTGTTTTACGAATCGTTCTAAATATGTGCTTAAGCGATATAAAAATGTTTCTCCAAAAATACATATGGGCAGTGAATTTTCAATCCCTTTGTCGGTTCTTTTCTTTCTCCGTTACGGGGAAACCATCGCGGGGAAACTATCGCGGGGAAACCATTACGGGGAAACCATTACGGGGAAACCATTGCGGGGAAACCATTACGGGGAAACCATTACGGGGAAATCATTACGGGGAAATCATTACGGGGAAATAACTACGGGGAAAGCAGGTAATCGACTTCCCTGTTGTTCTTAAACATCTAAAAATTTACCGATCACGCCTACTTTTGCCTCACCTGTAAATAGAAAATTAAGTACACGACTTTGTAGCATCGAGCAAATCCCACTCTAAGTACTCTATCTTTAAACGCGTCGTCGTTCAACGTTTGCTACTTACTCGATCGTTACTGGTAACTAAGGATTTTCTATCGCTAATATCGAAAAATATTATAAGAATCGTTAAAAAAACATACGAAATACGTGTATTTGAATTGACGTATAATGAAAGATATACGTATATGTATAAAGAAACAGGATAAATAGGTTAGTCTTTGATCAGACGAATGATCGTATAAAACTAATAATACTTGGCGATCCTTTTAGAAATAAGTAAGTAAATGTACTTGTTACTACGCCTAATGCGTACTCCATTTCTCGAATTTCCATTCGATTGTAAGTGAAATTAATAACGAGTCATAGATTTGACTTTTTTCCTCGGACATTTGGCTGTTGATATTCTCTAAATCGTAGCCCTATTAATCGTCTAAATTGTATAAAGTTTTGTTCTTGAAACTCTCGCATAGAAGAGACTTGTTCACAGTTCGATGATCGCTTGGTTTACCTTCTTTCCTTCCTATTCTTTCGTTTCATTCTTTACATTCTTTTCATTCTTTTCCTTCTTTTCTTTCAACAAATTAGTCTCACACTAATGATAAACGGCACGAGACGTTGACGACGATGTCAAGGAACGAACGATCTACGCTATAATCAACTTCAGAACGATATCGCGATCGTCGTTTCGAATCGACTGTTAATAAGTAAATATGTATATTATATGGATCGTCGAATGATTCTTGTGAAATGTGATATGATTTCTACGAAGATGCGAGTTTCTTGTTCCCACTGACGTGTCTCTTTCCTATCATGGAAAAAAAGGGAAATCGTTCTTCCCTCTCGCCTTTCTGACCTTCCCTTTTTTTTCATTCTAGGTAATGTTTTACATTTAATCTGCGTCTCTACTACAGCCCTTGGACGGATAGTTGCCACTCACGATTTGAATCATCAATTGTTGTTCGCAGAGCCAATTCTCGTCGGGTTCCCAACAAGTCATATTTAAATTTGCAACGTAATTTTAGAATTTTAGCGTTAGAGAAACAAGCAAAAGATTCGATAATATATGCCATGTATTTATCATAGTTTCACGGATCATCTTAAAGCGCGTGTAGATAAATAATAGTAAAAGTTTATTGATCAACGGAGAATAATTTATACAAGTGAAAACAAACAAAAACGAGGAAAAAAAACAAAATAAGAGAAAATATTTTGGAAAAATTGATTTTTCGATTAAATCTTACGACTCGTAAATGACGGATCTACGTATTCCTATAAAAGCGATAATTACATAGAGAAAGAATAAAATAAAAATAAAATTTAATAATAAGTGGAATCCGTCTATAAAACGTATAAACGAAAAGAACGTAGGATTTATCAGGGTTTTCCAGCATTTGTCATTTTTCTTACGAAAGTCGATTTGTTGCGAACCGAACGTCTCGATCGAAACGGTGGCAACCCAATGCGGGATACGCATCTTACAATCCTTAAGATATGCAACCTGGACTTATCTACATCGCGATAGGTACCTAAACACGAGCATCGATCGCGTCGACATGAAAATCGACGCAGAAACATTCTCTCGGCGAGACATCGAGATCGAATACGTCAAAATCGTCTAATAAAGTGGAAAATAAAACATCGATTTATATTTACACGGTGAGACAGATCAACGATCGAACGTACGTTGCGATCTGTAAGAATCCATTACGATGCTACCTCGTCGTACGTTCTCTCGTTGCGAATACTTGTTGCCGAAACATACCGTCTTTAGACAATCGTTGAAAAATAACGCCATCGTTGCTGCATTTTCTATTCTCTTTTAGTCTACTTTCGATTTAGTATGTTTCGATAAAACGATCCATTTTTAAAACCATACGTGTACAGCTGCCTTCGATCGAATTTTCTATGCGTGTTACGAATTATCTACGTTTGAAAAATTTCAGAGAATTCCATCGCCGTTCGTTAGAGTGTGGCCCTTTCAGCGGCCTTGTCCATTTTCGACCTCGGTCATCGTAATTCGATTCCTTGGCTAGTTACTTTCAACGTCTTCCATCGTCTTGCTTAAGAAACGAAATTCCTCTTTTTACCTGGCTCGTGAAACGAACGTGTCGAGTATGATCGGACAAAGGTAAACTACCACGTCGTCCACCACGCGAAAAACAGGAATAACGTTTTCCTTCGCATCGATCGATTAATATCTATCGCTCCGATGTTTCAACGGCCGTTCGTGAAACATCAGTGACATCGAATCGTTGATACTTTCGTTCGGTATAAACGGATTTGCCATCCGCGCGAAACATCTTCGACCACGCTTTTACCAAGCAAAGTCGCAAGTCGTCGTTAAAGAAGGAAACACGCATCGTCCTTCTTTTAACGTGCAGCGCTGATTAATCAGTTTTCTCCTTTAGAGCACGTTTACAAGCATCGTATGGCTTCGTGCTATCATATTACCGAATTAACTTTCATAACTATCAGCTATCGATCGAAACGAACCGAACGAAAACCATCCGGTCGACGATTATTCTTCGCTTTTACACCCTCGCTTTCATTACCATTTTCACGCTTTAGATAACACGCTACGTACGTATCATCGTAATACTATTCTTCGTACGGTGCGCTGCACCTCTTCAAAATACCTCTAAAATATCCTCGTGTTCCTGCATGAGACGAGGTATCCGAACATCACATTCCTGATTCTGCTATTCCTTCGTCGTCTGTAAAAATACACGAGAACGAGAATGAAATGTTTGATTAATTTTACTTAATTCCAAACTTAAATGCTTAAACGCTTAAATTGAATAAAAGATCATGCTATTTGCGATCATAGAAACCAATCGTAAAGCTGTTTAATTGAATGCAGCAAATTAACGTAATATCGTGGGGGAGGTGGCTTTGTTATATAAATGAGAAATAACGTTAGCTTTTTTCCATCGCGCTACTTTTCATTACCGATTTATTAGTCACGTACAATTTATTATAGCGATATAATTATTGGAAATTAGAAAACAACGAGCTTCTTTCCCTTGTTTCTCTCTGTTGGACGTTTTGATCATCGATGGAAAAGATTCTGCTTGTTGCTAGGTCGAGAGATAATTTTACAGTTTCTTCTCCGTAAAAGTTTTGCGTCGGAAAAAATATTTAACTCGTGGACGTTTTAGCGATTCTATTCGCTATTATTCTTTTTACACGATACAGATCCCCGAGAATGTCATGCAAAAACACTATACAAAAAAGATGTAACGCCTACGAAAAAGTAAAAGATCCGTTCCTTTACAAATATAATAAGTTGTTTACGAATAGATTTGTTTTCTTCGGACTTGAAATCAGCCGTTTAACGTTATAAATTATCTGTCAGCGAGACGTAATAAATTTATATGACGCGCACGAAACGACAACATTTTGAACATTGGAAAGAATTCCCGTGATTTAACGAATCGAAGAAAATTTCCAAAGCTCGATCGTTGTTGCCATTTTATTTCGCACGAGATAGCTTTCGTATAATTTTTCCGTAAAACGAAGAGAGAAAACGATCTATTAAACCGATTAAAGCTAATAGGATAAAATCGCGATTACAAATTGAAGAGAAAGATGGCAAAGAATAGCGTCGATCGAAATCAAACAGTGTGAAAAAAGAAAATTAGATTATCTTTTGTAAATTTGGTGAAACTGTAAAAGAATAAAACAAACTGCTGTTCAAGTTGTTTGCTATTGAAACTCGCGATTATTAGAAATGAAAACGATAGCAGATGCAATTTAGTAAAGTCTACGAAATATAAAAAAAAGATCTCTGGTTACATGCTTTCGCTATGAGTTTCATATCGACTAGTCTGTGATGTTTACTCTTGAAATGGATCGTATATCGATCAACATTAGTTGTTGCCTGTACCTTTAAAACGTACGTGCCACTTTCTATCGATTAGCTTTCATGCCACGTGCATGGGTAAGACTAGTCATCGCATGCAACACGCTGTACAACAGAGAAATATAATAGAAAACAGGTCGAAAATGAAATAAGCGAGGATCGAAATTACCATCGACGCCGGAATCGCAGTTCGAGGGTCACCTTTCCTTTTCATCCTCAGCAGAACTCTTTGTGTTTTCAACGGAGCTTCGATTCTTGCCTGGATTCAAAGGGATTACGAGGTTGGAGAAGGGAAGTGATTCACTACGTACGGATGTGTGATACGATTTACCAAAAGCAACAAACACTTTTGCACGTGACACAAAACCGAATGTATCTTTTCTTTTCCTTTTCTTTTCTTTTCGTTCTCCAATGTTAAAAAAAAAAACATAAAAGTCAAAACCATTACTACACCGTCACCGTCACCACCACCAAGCCTCTTACGATTCATACCTGAATCGTTAATAATTTCCTTCTTTTTATATCTTGTTTGTTACTAAAATACTATTTATATGATAATTCGAGCTACCGCTCAAAAGTTTGCGAACGCTCGCTTCTATTTGCTAAATAATAATTTGCATTCAATTGTAAAATTACAAATGGAGAAGCGCCAAAACGATCTTATCGTTTATTAAAGCTGAATAGAAGAAGAATATTACGACAGGGTAACGTTAATTTAAAAAACTGGTATCTGTAACTTAACTTTTCTAATTACACATTGTTGTTACACAGTTTAGAAGCCTGTTCCAAATGTTACTTTAGTAACATTCGTCTAATCGGATCTATCTTAGTAGAAATCGACCGTTTAAGTAGCGTCCACATACTTACGAGCGGCAGCGAACATATTCGTTGCTAATGTAATTTCAGTAATTTCCGATATTAAAAATAATTAGTCGATGAAAACTCGAGTCCGTAAATTACTGAGATCAAGAGACGAAGAATTACGATGGGAATTTAAAAATTATGGATTTCACTTTCTCCTCCAAAGCGCATATCTCGCACTTTGGCAGATGTTTCGTCCATTGCGAATCACTCATGCACTACTATTCTCTGTTTGTAACGATTTAACTCACACAAAAGAGAAAAATGCATCGGTTGTCCAACGAAATAAAGTAATAAATATCCAAAGTTACGTTTCAATAAATTTCTCTCCTGCACATTTACTTGTGATACTTTAAGATAAAATTTACCTGAGTTTTTAACGTACATATACACCATGTACGTATATTAAAAAATCTCGTGCTTTTATTTATTATATATATGAAAATGTATTCGTAAAGTAAATAACATTTACAAAGGTGAATTATATTTAGGAAATAAGTCGAGCAAACTTTTATCATCGACGTTCTCGCATTTTTCCCTCATTCAAACATCGTTAACTTAAATCTCCATTCTAAGAAGTAACTCTTTACTTCGCGGATCTTCGAGCATCGTTTCTATTAACGTATAAAATATAACGAACACATGGTATACTCGATGCTCAAAGTAATATCGTATTGTCGCTAGGGATGTGCGTATTCTCCAAATTTTGTTACGATTCTGAACGCTTTTCGTCATAGAAAATATTTGTAACGCTTTAGAGAGTTAATCTAAACCGACCGAACCGATTTACGTTAATCACGAATGTCGAAGAGTTGTTATACGCGCACATCCCTGCTTATCTTGCAAAGAACGAAGCTTCTTCCTCGAATTCGCTAAAATTACTGAATTATGGAAACTCACCTTCGAAACCTTGGTTGTCGTGAATCTCCCGTGGTGGCCCTGTCATATCTTGACCTTCCAGCACTGCCAGAAGACACTGATGTATGCATATGTATTGTTGTTCCGTTTGCACCATCCAAACACGCTCCTTTCTCATTGCCCAGACTATTCCAAAGATGTCGACGTACTTCGATACCAAAATCTGTTGAAGTATTCTGTCCAAGGTGATGAATGTACCACTGCGACCAACCCCTGCGCTGCAATGGACGACTATAGGCCTTTGATCCGGCCTAACTCTCTCTCTGAACGCCCGAACGAATCTGGCTAACGTTTGAGGCGGACTTGGAACACCGAAGTCCGGCCACGTCGTGAAATGGAAGTGCTGAATGACCCTCTTCACGTCTCCCTGTCGAAGAAACGTTTACCTATTTTTCTTTTCCTCTTTTTTTCTCTTTTCCTAATTTTCTACAGATATTCCACAGTATCTAAAAGCATTATTTATCTAAAAAGAAGTAAACGAAATAGATATTTGACAAAAATAATAACCGACTACGCAAAGCTAAAAAGATAAAGGAAACAAGATGTACCCGACTATGACATTTTAACGTTACTTGTCTGTAGATTCGGTAACTATATATCAGTCGCTTAAAAAGTATACGGACGTGTACCTCGATTTCACAAGGAATCGCCTACATACATGTACGTATAATATTATTTCGTCTTATCTTAACGAGTCGACCGTTTTCGTTTTACAAATTATATATCGTTGTAAAAACGTTATCTTTGAGAAATGTGGAACGATAATACGGCTTTTCTTTCCTATTTTCATGCACGATATGATACAGAAAGAATTTCCTTACTCTGCACAACATGAATTCCGTGATACTCCAGTCAGGGTAATGCGTTTCGTTTAATATCGTGACGCAAATGTCTCCGTAATAAACAGGATGGGTATCCATAGGCCAATAGTGATCGCATTTTTCTCTGCCCTTTTCGATACACCTTGTTAACATTACGATGGCTCTGCTGTTACTTTCCCACACCATTCTCCAGAAATCGTCGCGAGTCGAGTGTAAAGGTCCTTGTGTGACGATAAATTCTCTCGGAGAATTGTGACCCTGGTGCATAAAATATACCTATTACTTCAAATCTTATCGTCGCTCAACTTTATCGATTTTTTCAAAGAGTAACGCGGATCATCTATGAGCCAAGATATACTATCCATTTTTAATATTAAAATACCGAAAGTCAACATATCGTCCGTTCTTTGTTTTCATTCCGTTGGTGCGATGTTTTACCACTCTGGTTTTATCCGCTAGATCCTGACTCGTTGTTCGCTCCAGTCGTAACGTCGAAAGTATCGATATAGATATTTATAAGCCATCGTGTTTTTAAATACGATTTTCATCGGATAACCTTCCCAACCGCGTAAATCCTTTAAATTTCAAAATTCCAAATGCGACAGAGAAGTTCAAACTTACGGGAACGTAATTGGCGTTAATATAATCGGAACCCTCTTCGTCGTCTACAGGTTGCAGCTTAAATCTGCTGTGATCGTAAGGTAAAATATTCGTGAAACGATTCTTTGGCCTGTTGCACGGTAAATCTGCAGCTGTGCACGGTTGGTCTCTTCCGACGTGCTTCAGTTCTTCGAATTCTTCCGAAAAACGGAAATCAGAATCCGCCGACATCGTGCGATAATGTTCCGAAAAATCTTCTATCTTAATTGGCCGACTGTAAGGAAGAGAGTTTTCGATAGTCCAGATAAATAGTAGTTCTCGTAAAATGTCGAGGATCGTCTCAAGTTTCGTACACCGCAACTGCTCGATTACAGAATTAGAATTGGGCAGTTTGCCGATATATCTTAACTTGTATCCTCGCTTCCTGCCTTTCTTCTTCCTTTAATCATTCGTAAAATTAAATCGAGAAATCAATCGTTATCACGTGGTACGGTACAAATAATATATCAATTTATATTAAAAGCTTGACAGCACATTATCCCTTTGGTTCGCATATAAAAAATATAGAAATTTAAAACGAATCGTTGCTCGTGACTAACGACTGATTTCATCGAAATACCTTAAACTTGTGATCCTACTTGCCTAGTATCGATCACGCTATCTGGTAAAGACAAGTTGTCGGTGGTCCTCGTTTCAGTCGTTTTACGTCCTTGACTTCTTCTTCGCCTCACCAGCAGTCCAATGCCCAATAAGGTCAATAAGAGTACTATTGGAACCGTGACTCCAACTATGATAGCCGTATTGTCCTTATCTGTTTCGAATACGACAAAAATTTCAATCGAAAACTCTGCTTATCGAATGATTTCAGTCTAAAATATTACGACCATTCGCCGTGTATAAGTTTTTATAAGTGCACGCTCTATGTTTGGTTTTTATCGTGCGGAATTTGAATCGCGCACTACGGAAAATATAATACCATTATTTCTACGTTTTCGTAATCAAAATACTAAATACGTTAACCATTCTAAAGAGATTTAGAAATGGAAATGCAGAAATCAATATGGCGAAATAGAAATGTCGAAGGACGTGTGTGAATTAACAGAAATTGATAGGTAACTGCGTCTTATTAATCTAGATTGTTAATTTAGAATCGTAATGGATTTTGAAATTTATAATTGATTATTTGTAATAACCTTGTTTATTTCTATTACTTTACCTGCCAGCAGCAATCCTTGAGCAGACATGTGCATGAAATAACGAGGCATGAATTTAGCAAGCTTCCTATATAGCTACGTTACAACAAGCAGACTCCCATGGAGATGTCGAATTTGAAACAAGACTGTACGCGAGACAAAGTAAAAGAAAAATACATTCTTAACGAAGGAGGCAAAATGACGTATCCGGAATCATTGCGAAGCATAAGAAGCATAAGAACTATGTCTTTGTCGCGTTGTCGTTCCGTAAATTTAGAAGAATTTCCTAACATCAGCGAGTCGAACGAACGTTGGCGTCTTCGCACGATCATTCTCACCTGTTTGAATTGGAAAACTGTAACTGGTATCCGTGAATTTGTCCGGCGCGGTGAACGCTCGAACTTTTACTCTGTACGTGGATCCAGACTTCAATGGCCCGTTACAGTATCCAATCTTGTTGTCGCAATTCTCGCTACCGATCGTGAAATCCTCCACGGAGCCGTTTTTGAAAGGGTAGTAGGGTTCCATCACCTGCGAATCAAACACGTCGCGAATCGCATAAACGTCTTGCTAATTCCATCGCGTTTTTTACGATTCTGATCTACGAACGCCGGAGAAATTGTGGCCAGAGAAATATACCTACGTAGTTTAACCCGACCCACTAACGTTTTAACGGTCTATCTTCTACAGTAGACTGCAAAAAAGTAAAAAGAAAAAAAGAAAAAGACGTTTAAAGAAGAGTGGTGGTGCTCCGAAACAAAGTTTAGCAATTAATCGTAAACGGTTCGTCGATATCGAAAATGATCAGAACTTTAGATTGTCAGGGATCATCGGTATCGCGACAGCAATTAATATGATTATATGTCCTATGTAACGACTAACAGCAAAAGAACGATTATTACCTGCGTAACTATTTTCCCTGTGTTCAGGATCAAATTTTTTAGAACATTCATGGTATAACTGGAGTAATCGTATGTCAACGTTCATTTACCCGTATTCCATCAAAAAGAAAAAAGACACATTCGACAAACGGATAAACTGAAAGAAAAATGCTTCGACTCCGTCGTAAGCAAAACTTAACTATACGTAATATGGGACGTACATCGTGTCGAAGAAAAAAGTTGCATTTTCACTTGAAATCTTTCTTCACGCGGAAACATTTAATCTGAGAAACTTCTACGAACGAACTATACTTTTCAGGACTAACGTCGTGTTCGAAATCGGACTTGTTATCAGCAACCACGTTTCTCATCTTATTTACAACGATTATCCGACGATCGCTACGAGTAAAACTCAACTGTCAAATAAGAGTTTCCTCGTTGAGTCAATTCGCACGATATTTCTTACAATTCTGTATTTCACCATTACAACGTTCGAATATTTTGTTTCGGCGCAATTTGTTTCGGCCTCGTTAACTCGTCTCTTTAACGACAACTAGAGACACGCACGCTCGCCCATCGACTGTTGCGCGCCAAGACGCACATACGACACATATACGTACGTACAACACATAATGCAACGATCGCAGAAACGCTAATTGTTTATGCGTGGTCTTGAGTCTACGTATTTCTTGGTCGTTTGCGTTGTTTGTTCGTGATCTTGCAAGCCAACGAGTTGTAACGCGCTGCATTAATTATTTTACATCTCGATTGCAATATCATTCGCCATGTGGATGACGCATCGCATCTCGTCGCTCGATTTGCAATGAAAAAAGCTTGACGTAACCGACAAGTATGTGTCTTCTTGATGGCATTTGGATTTCCTTCTATTACGTTAATATTCGTTTGCGCGGTACTTGGATCGAAGAACTGCGTTAGAAAATCATACAATATTCCTATCGCTCCCATTTATTATTTTCGTCTTTACCGTTTCCAATTGCTTCGTTTAACGTACAAAAAATCATAGAAAAAGCGATTGAAAGCATTTCTAGTTAATTACAGATCGAAGCAATCTGTACGTTCGACGCGAATAAGGTAAATATGTAAGTTAGCGACAACGATACTACGGCACATATAACCCGTATTATATGCGAATATGAAATATACCCGTATATGAAAATGTGCAACTTATTAATTAGGTCGTTACTTTGGTCACCATTCGATAATGTTTCCACAAAAATTATTATAGACTTCCGAATATCGACTTTAATAATAATAATTTTTTAATCTAACGACTCAAACGTAATCTCATGGAATTACATAAACTTTTGATCATTTCGAAGAATCTATCGAATTCAACGAAACCTAACAAAATAATATCTGTATATAGAGTAGAGATATTCTTAAATATTGGAGAAATCACTGGAATATTCTTACCTGATACGGTGGCCAGATGCTGTACGCCTGGACATCCCTCCAGCTGGGCATTTCCAAACCAGAGGCGTTCTTGCTGTCATCTTCAGCCACGATGATCGTGTAAGACGTAACCGCGCCATTCTGCTCGCTGAAATAATTCTTGCGAAACCGTATTTGTATCGTGGTACTGCTCCTGCACACTTCGGTTGGCACTACTTGGGTGGACGGTTTCGGCGGTGCCAGAATCGGCATTTTCTGCTTCCACACCGCTTCGGGACCAAAGCCGATCCTCGTTTGCGCTTGAATCCGAAAGATGTACGTTTTTCCAGGTATGAGAGACTTAACGATGCCGCGATATTCGTTTGGCTTGAAGTCCTGCATTTGAGTATGAGCCGAACCCTAATGACAGTAATAAGAAACAACGTGTCAATTTAATCCGATCGCTATTCTTCGCGCGAGCTACTTAAAATACTGCTTTTAAAATGCCGCGTCTAGCTTCAATCGAATCTTGTTTCCTTCGTTGCCTTTTTAAATTTTAATGTTACCAGACGTTCGTTCGTGTGCGCCATATGCCGAATGTGCGTGAATCACGATTAACTCAATGCTAATACTTGTTCTTCAAATGTAAATTCCCTGAAACGCCAAGTTTTCGCGAATCCTACTTCGCGATTACGACAAAGTAAATCTTCATTTATTACAGTTGCTTTATTTCGGTTTATTTCGTGAAAAAAATGTATATCAATAACAAAGATATGCTTACCTCCAGCCCATACGTGATCGTATATTTTCTAATGATCCCATTTTGTTCCTGACTAGGTAACGACCACTCGAAACTAATATCGCTAGGCTGAATATCCGTAGGATGAAACTTTTCCACCTTGCCAGGATAAGATTCGCTTGTTGTGAAACTCGCGCTCACAGGATTCGATATTCTCAAATAAGAGGACGCCGTACCGGAACGTACTACCAACGTAAAAGTATAATTTCTGTGAGGCTTCAAATCGGAGATGGTTATCAAATTCGTGCTCGTGACATTTTGAATATAATTTTCCTCTGTGTTTATATATTGAACTTCGAAAGCGTCGTACTGTCCACGCGGAATATCCCAGGTTAACGTAATTCTTGTATCGTTCACCTCTATTGCTTGAATGGATGTGACTGGTTCGGGATCTGAAAATAAATTTCGCCAAGTTACCAACAAAAGCAACCGTGTTTCCCAGTAATTCACCTATTTACATTACGCGTAAAATGGAATTTGAAGTGTTTTGGAGAGACGTGAACTACAAGTAAAATCGGTACTTTACGATACAAAACAATGGTAATTGTTTTCTTTAATTGTCTAAAATAAACGGACGATAAATAGACGATAATCTTGAAACTTTTCTTTTATTTCGTACGACATCGCGATAGACGCTATTGGGCAAACGATCGAAATCTCTCGCTAACTCGCTTACTATTAACCCTATGACGAGTTGGCTAATTTCAAGGCTACAACTTACGATTGATTTTCTAAGATAACAGGAGTCGAAGCTGACTTTTTTTTTAAATTCTTACTTTCCATTAATTTTTCCATCGCACACGCAGCGATTCCAAACTTTTGGTCGATCGTCTACGACATTTTACTCCGTACGGTATTTTTTTTTAATTTTTCGAACAACGAATTATCCAGGATCAAAGAAATATTGTACGTTTAAGATGACGATGCGTCGTACATCTTTAAAACGTAAGGAAAGCAGATTATTCTCGAACAATTACCATTAATTCATCGGGTTCTTATCTTTGCATCGCAACGATTTAACCATGGAAGAATACAATTCTGAAATACTACTTTACCAACACATTTTCAGACTAAAATGCGCTTGAAACGACTTACGAGGAAGATAACACGGTTACTTCGAAGAAGTTCGCTTAAATCGTTATTTCTTTACTCTCGTTAGTTAATTACATTTACGTAAGATTTCGAGCATTATGAGCAAGTTGAACTTCGACGAAGAGAAAAGCACCACGTTCTTAAGTGGAGTTTCATTGGAACTCGTACCGTCCCGATGTACGCTTCAATAAGCATTATTAACGCAAGCTGCGCGATGAACATTTCAAACGAGCATAGTATCTTAATATCGAGTTCCGTTACGAAACGATAAGTAGAGGCTTCACGCAATTAACCTGTGTTAACTGGGTAAATTGATTCAAACCTTAGCGTTTAAACGTACCTATCGGCAAATTAATACTAAACCTCTTCTTCCTACAATACAAAATATAATCACAAATGTTAATTTTCATAAAAAAATTTTTAATTTTACAATTTTATTTGAAATGAAACGAATTATTATTATTATTATTATTATTATTATTTTATAATTACATTTGCCATTACAGCTAAACTTCTCGATCCTCGTCGCTTTTCGAATCGCAATTAACTTTTCCAATTTTTAAATTTCGCGTATTCGCTACTGCCTGAATTTACTTTTACGCTCGTGCATCGAAAAAGTCTAATCACAGTGAAATACACGAAGATGCTTCTCCACAGGCAAAATACTCACAAAGTCGATCCTGCCTAAGCAAAGGTCTGCTCTCCACGTTATCGCTGACAGTCCAAACTGTGACGTTGTACAGTTTACCAGGTATAAGGCCCGTGAACGTCACCTTGGTGTCGATGTCGTCGACCATCCGCTCCTTCGTCGTGTTGTTCTCGTCGCTAATCCGAAATCGATACAAATCGAACTTGGATGACTGAACGGGGGTCCGTGTGTATCTCAATGTTAACGAGTCGGGCTGATCCTGATCGACCACCACAACGACTTCCGATTGGATCAGCGGCACTGAATTCGATAGACTCGTGTTTTTTTTTTTTTCTTTTCTTTTTTCTCTTTTCTTTTATAGGGAACTTTTTTTACCGCAGCTTTAATCACGTTTCTCTTTATTTAGATCGACTTCGAACAGATTTACTCTTTTACATTTAAAATACAATTTCCTAACATTTTAAATTTCCTTCTTATACTTGAAATATACACGATTGGTTTTCTCAATGAAAGACAAATTGAACGGCTAGAACGAAGTTAACTACAATAGATACAAGATCTTTCTATCTTTCTCTTGTACGTGTAATCAGAATTTCTTACTGTATTTACGATATCTATGTTGAAAATGTTGAAAAATTAGATTATCGTATACGATAGGTTTTTAGTTAAATGCTTTAATGCAAATAAATGAATGGTTCGAATTAGATAAAGTAATTTAAACGTGTTATATATCGTAGGATTTCGGTTAAACAGAGATAAAACAATGCATTTTCCAATTACACGAAATTATATGTACACGTTGTGTCAACGATCGTAAATTATTTTACAGAATATGATTGTTTCTAAGGTGTTTGCATGTGTGACAAATGCATTTAAAAGGTGTCACTGTATCACGCGGCACACACGCGATTAGTAACGAAATAACCATGAATGGTATTGATTCAAGTATGGAGTTAGTATTCGTGATAAAGCAAATTTTTACTATTTCGGTGAAATAGTTGGACAATTCGTCGAAAAAGAGAAACGTAGCCATTAGTTAAATTACACGAGGATTGCTGTGAGAACAAACGAATAATAATACTTACTTGTTCTAGTTGTTAGATTGGTGATATCACTGAATAGATTATAAGAGACCGTGTAGATTACAAAGGAATATTGAACACCTGGCATCAGATCGCTAACAAGCACCCTTTGCACTGAATTTTCTTCGAAAAGAACGCTGGTCACGTCGTTACTCTCTGTGACATTTTTGCTACGTATGTCTTGAGGGTTTTCGACTGGCCACCATCTTATCACGTAAGTTTCGATTCTACCCTCTGGTCTTGGCCATTCTAGAGTCACGTTCGTTGAATCGATGATCGGAGTGATGTTAAGCACCGGATTGGGTCCTGAAACAGGATATAGTTTTTCAATTATCAACGAAACAAGAAAATTAAGTTCTGATCGAAGCATTTGCAGATTACAGAAAAAAAAATACGATGTATCGGCTCGTTAAAGTATTTCAACATATTGAAAACTCTTGATGTAAATTGTTGCGTTATAAACGCTGTAGCGAAACACGACGAAAAACAAAAAAATAGCAAGTCAAAGAGTATTTGAGCTTTTAAAGAAACTTGATGACAAAAAAGTGATCTCCTCTTTCACGACAGTCTGGTGGATTATGTAAATTCACTCAAAGCAATCGCAACTATTTAAATTTTATCGACTCGCGAGAGAAAACAGAAAATACAAAATATTAGATAAAATTGTTGAACCAAAATTCAACAAATTGAACAAAATTCAACGGTATTAAAATTATTTAGACGTATAATTGTATTATTTACTTACGAACTGTATGATTCACTTGAAGGGGATAGAGACTTTCGACTCCGTAACTCACGGTATTCACTTGAATCGTGTATTTCTCTCCTGGGGTCATATCCGCCACTTCCGCTTCCGTTTCTCGAACACTGGGCAATTTTACCCATCTTGGATCATCCTCCGTTCGATATCGTATCGAAAATTCGGAATACAACGAATCGGTTGGTGCCTCCCAATGCACGACAACCGTGTTGCTCGTTACCTTCTCGATACTTAGATTCTTTGGTGGATGAGGCACTGCGATCGAACAATCGTATCAATTACCACAAGAGAAAAGTAAAATTCCAGTATCGTACATCTTTTACAGATGTACAGTGATGAACAAAAATATCGGCAGGTACTGGATAGAGAGAAAAAAACGGAAATTTAAGTTTCCTATAAGAAATGCCCACTAAGTTTCTACGAAACATGCTTCTTTAAGAAGCAAAACCGACGTCTACCTTTTTTTTATCCCCTACATTGTATATTTGACAAAAACAAAAACTTACATAAAGAACCGTGTGTTTTACGAACTCTCAGAGTCCGTGTGACAATACTTTTGATCATCACTGTATAGTATCTTATACTTATATAAATCTATATATATACATATATATATGTAATAATCTATCCGTATAATGCACTTTATACACGAATATAAGAATGTTTCGCAATTTATTGCACGAGAATATAAGAGACTGGACGTTTTTTCTAATCGTAACAAAACACTGTAACAAAAACTATATCTTGTCGATTTATTGAATAAAAGTTGAAGCTAGCCGATCGACATTGCGTTAAAAATGGAATGCTCGATGTATCAATAACGAATATTTCGTAAACGGGACGAATCTCTGAATAACTTCTTTCTACGAAGAAAACAAAAGTTTGGCTTATTTTTACGCTTGACGCATGTATCAGGTTACGTAATAAGCTTGTTCATCTTTCGATGTTAAATTTCGCGGGATATCGTAGAAGCTTCACTAGTACGATATTAATTGTTCGAATATGTGAAAAATTGTTTTCAATATGTTTTCACGAGTAATCGTTAAATAATTTAAGAAATGTAAATATTCATATACTGTGTGTCGGTTTTATCTGGAAACGTGTAAATATGTCGAAGAGTATGAACGATACGGGAAAATATTTGAAACAAATGTTGTACCGATATTTATTTCATCTTGCAATAACCTTGGAAAACGGTACAAAGGTGACGTTTATAATTTTAAACGCGATTTCTATTTTTTTTATTTCATATTCTTGTAGCGTGAAACGTTAAACGCGTTAAAATTTGTTGGAATATTGGAAAAAATGCAACGAATCGTAAAATCTTAAAATCTTGGCTCATTTACGTCTTAATGCTTGTTGCATAACCCGATTTTATAATTGTACTTATTTAAATTTAACGATTTTGAATTTGAGAATTTTCACGTGATATCATATTTACAAACGGCTTGAAGATAATCGTGTGGTTCGCTCCTTAGACCGTGGCTAATGGCGAAAACTTTAACTTCGTACGCTGCACCAGGATAAAGGTCTTCCAGGACTATATGAGATTCCGTGGTTAACGTAGTCGCGCTCTCCCCAGTATCGTTCCTATTGTGCGTTACTTCAAATTTCTCCTGTCTCGAATTAACGTCGCTCTTCCATGAGATATTCAGTCCCATCTCGGTTGGCCTCAAATCCTCGATTATGGGACTCGAGGGTCGTGTGACTTGGTATAACACAGTCTCGTTCGATTCGATTTTATTACTAATCGCCTGAACGATTATCGAATAGTTTCTGCCGGGTAATAAAGCTTCTAACGTAACCTGAAAATAATAAATAATTATACGATATTACGTAAATATCAGTTGAAACAAATATACAAAATTACCAATCGACTATTAACTTGTTCAATGGGCCGTCTTTCGATCAATTAAGTTTTAGTTATCACGGTTTTATCCTACAATACGAAAATATCGTTGGAAGATTGGAAGAAAGATTGGAAATCTGAACAAGGAATTAAAGCAATTTGAATTTCAAATTCCTCCTTCCTATTTTATAAAATAAAGATATTTAATGATTCAATGATTTATGAGATATATCGTCGGCTAATATGATTTTAAACTAATTTTTCTTGTACACGTAACCGTCGCTTGTCGCTTCTTAATCTATAGGTTTGATTTTGTTTTCTGTCGGTCAGCCGTCGCTTCTTCTACCGCTGTGTCGCTTTCGCGCTTCTTTATAATCGCGGTCTTAGGCGGCTGGCAATCAATACCGACGCGTACGCTGCTACGGCCGCGCCATAAAATTACAGACAGAATTCGCCGTATTGGCACCGACATATAAACTCGAAAGCGGTAACATGCAAAAGAGAAAGTTGTTCGAAACATTGATTATTGTTAAAACGAATCATCGGAATCATCTTCGGAGCTTTTCGATCAATTCACCAAAATGCCGATGTTTTTCAAATTTTCAACGGTTTTCGCTAAACACGAAACGCCTCTGTCGATAGCCTAACGAATGAGGACACCCTTTTCATAGGAATCCATCACTATGCATACAACGAGACGCAACCCTGACTCGACACACGCACATTTGTTTCCTTTAACATTCTTCCAATATCGTCGCAAAATATTTAAAATACGAGTCACATTGTAAATTATGGAAACGTACATTCCTGTGCGATAAATGAAATCTTAATTCATCAAATCGTACATTTGTTAAAATAAAAATAAGATAAAATACTTGCCTTGGTCTTATCAGTTGTTAACATATTGCTATCGCCGCCGATCGTAGTTTCCACTTCGTGATACTGAAGCTTATAGCTATCCTGAGTACTTGAATTTTCAGGATGCCAAGAAACTTCGACCATGCCGGTTTTTTCGTCGATGACGGTGCGAAGATCCCGCACGGGCAACGGTTCTAGAGATATTAAAATTAAAAGCGATATTTTAAAGAACGATATATTACTAAATTTATCGATTTATTTATTTATTTATTTATTTATTTATCCTGTCATTCGCTGTTTGCAGAATAACGGAAAGCGAAGACCGTTCAGTTTTTCAGAACACCGCGTACGATGATTATCGTAATTATTGACAGCAACGAGACAATGCATTTGTGCGGCAACGAAATACACAAGGACGCTACATTACCAATAATAGAAATTTCATCGAGTCTATCTCGTCAAACGCTATAACAATGTTTTATAGCCTTACGTCTTAAGGGCGACTACAAACGGGTGGACCGAGTTCAACTTCTCGCCAATCGATCATCAGTCGAGCAAATTTGCATCCACGCAAAGCGACTTGTTAAAATTTTTCGTCGGTCGACCACTTAGTCGACCCGTCTGTAGTCTGTACAGACCCAAAGCTGTTTCACCAACTCGACATCGTCGCCTACGTATTTTGCACGACGCAAGCACAAACACGTCCGACGCGCTCCATCGAACGTAACAAAATAATATATAATGAATGAATCAGAAAAATATTTCAACGCTTAGAGAAACGCATTCGCCAAGTGTATCATGCGTGTTATATAAACAATTTCTACAGCGTATGACATAATACGACTATCGCGTTCGTATCGTTAGAGTTAAAAAGAAATCGGAAAATGTACATAAAAGTTACAGGATATTCACCGCAAACTTTACCCTTTTTTATACTCTACGAAGTTGACAAAATCATTTCAACGGTTAATTATCTACTATATTAGTAAGCGGCCAAAATTTTTTGCGAGAGTAAATATTATCGTCACTCGTTTTACCTTTAACCGTATTATTCATACCGTATACTAATTTTTAAAAGACATTCACCGTCTAATAATAACGCCAAAGAAGGAAAACTTACTTAAAGTAACGTCTCCGTTAGCTGGCCAACTGGTAACCTTGCCTGAGACTGTCTTCACAACCACCTGGTAAGTCTTGCCCGGCTCTAAATCTTTGAATTCCCATTTGCTCTCGTCGTCTCTGTTCCTGGTAACCGGCGCTAGTCTTCTGTTACCTCCCAAAGATATCTGATACTTGTCAAATTCGGAGTTTCCTTCGGGGCGATTCCAGAAAACGCGGAAGGAAGTGGACGTTATGGAAGACTTGTCGAACGTAACGTTGAGGGGACGTAATGGCACCGTTCGATACTGAGCAGTCGTGGGAGCGGAGGTTTCGTCCTCTGACACCGTTTGAACGGAAATATTGTAAGCTCTGCCTGCGGTGAACAGAAATAGAATATCAAAACGACAAATTACAATGGGTAACGTTAGTTCGAAATTAGAGACGTAAGAAACTAGAAATTCCGATATTTCTGAATTCTGCGCAAATATGGTACACGACGATCGTTTGAAACGCGCCAGTGAAATATTTTATAAATTATTTAAATAAATGTCTTACCAGGGACGAGTCCTTTGAAAGCAGCCTGTGCAGGTCCAGGAGGTTCTCCTTCTTTCTCCACGTAAAGAACGGATTCTATGGCATCGGCGGGATCTATACTAACTTTGTAATGGGTGTAAATGCCAGCAGGATAGGGCGGTTGCCAGAGGACTAGCAAAGTCGTCTCGTTCCTAAACCACACGATAAACTTGCCCGGTGTGTTGGGTTCTACAAGAATAAAAGAAACGTGCTATCTATACGCGAAACTGTCGCATCGAAATAATTTGTAATTATTTATCGCGGAGCGGAAGCGTAACGAAGCGCGCGTGTAATTTGATCGACTCACTAGTGGTGAAATTCCTGCTGGTGTACGCCACGCTTTCTTTGGTGTCTAATACGGTGAAAAGCTGAAGAGAATACGTAGCCCCAGGGATGAGATCGCGTAGCACGTAGGGAACCGCGTCCGCAGGAATGACGCTGGTTTTTGGATTTCCGGTATCGCTGAAACTTTGCACCCTTAACCGAAAACCGGAATAATTGCCTTGGGCTGGTGGCGCCCAATAAACTATCGCCGTCTTTCCATTTCGCACCGAGACCGTGAGGTTCGATGGCGGATCCGGGGCTGCAAAACAAACGTTTCTCAACAAAAATGCGTGTATTCATTTTCATTCGATACCTCCTGCCCTCTCCGGTTATCGCGAGTAATTTGCAAAACCGAGCCTCTGCTCGAGCAAAGTAAGAACGCGATTAAAAGTCGATCTCCTTAGGAGTTTTAATTAGTATCCCATGATACTTTCGATGCAGCGTCTATTTAGATATCGCCTGCTTGATAATTTTATACGAGAATTATCATTACGTCACGTTAGATTAGATCAGATTGGATCGGATTAAATTAGATTATACAAATACTTTACAATTACGAAATGCGAAGAGTAAGGAAGGAAAGAGTAAGGAAGGAAAAGGGAGGAAGAGCACACGGAGAAGGAGTTGACGGACGAGGGAATTTTAATAGAATAAAGTAAATTAAAGAGAAAGGAAGCATAGAGACGTAGCATAGGAGACCCGAGAGAGGTGAGTAAGAAGGGAGGAAAAATGTTCGCGCTCGGTTTTTTCCGAATATCCCGGAAACTAATTCCGACCGCTGATTATGTATAGGATTATATGTAGATAATATAGATTAATATAGGAACAAGTTGTTCGTTACGTCGATCCCTATAATGTACCTCAAAGTCATGGAAATCAGGGAGGAGATAAGTTTTCTGCAGTTTCAGCGAAAGTAGACTCCGCCTGGTTTCCGAATAACTCGAACGATAGGTTTCGTCTAAAACACGTATCGCGAGTAAAATTTACGGTACCTGTAGTTATCGACGCAGTCCATGTCAGCCAATCGTGAAGCGTGCTATTGCTATAGTATAACCAAAATTCGTATCTAGTGCCAGGAAGTCCGTCCTTGAATTTGATCACATCGCCGATGTCGGTAGCGGCTATGGTGGTATTTGGTGGCGGATAACCAACGGCAGGACTGTAGTCTAAACGATACCAGGAACCGCCTTGACTCAAGTTTCCTGGTATCTCAATTGCGAGATCCGCCGAATACGTGACCTAAAAAGAACCGATTAACACCTTTTGACAACCGTGTGTATTTGTACGAACGCCCGAGAAAATGAAAAATCGAAAGTTACTATAAATAAGAAAAATCGGTAATAGCTGGTGGTAATTTGGTCGGCAGCTGGGATTTTTCTCAAACTGTAATACGTTAAAAAGGGTAATCGGTAGTTGGACGTACGGACCGATAAAGATCGATCGTAGAAACGAAATTCCCTTATCTCTTCTTATGTTAGGTTGTCCGAAAAGTGTCTTTCTTTTACATACGCGTCTTTTTACAACGACGCATCTTTATACAAACATGAAACCTAATCTGTCGAACGTTGTAATCTTTAATAATCTGTTGCGCATCCGTTATTTCCTTATAGAACGAAAGAAACTTTTCGGACGACCTAATGGTTTAAAAATCGTCTCGTAGGAATATCATCGACGACGATGCTCGTAACTATGAATTCCGATAGAGTGCTATCGCTGGTACATGCTTACGATGTACAGTGTATACTGTACAGCGTTCGCGGTATGCCGGAAGCGGTGAGACAGACGTGGGAAAGAGGCGCACCGCAAATTTATAATGCCGTTACTCAACCGTAACGCGACAGCTTGCAGCGGACAGCGAATAATATATATTAAAAAAGACGATATCAATTTGTCCGTTCTATCCGTCATTGGTACCTCCGTTTCAGCGAAGGAACGAAAGGAAACCGTATCGTATACCGACGTCACAGGGAGCAATTCGTTCGTTCGAGCAACTCTTCCGGATAAACTGTCGCCTATTCGCGCAACAAGTTTTCCAAGTTCTTCTTTACCAATTTCGAAAAATTTTCTCCGCCGCGACGATGGCGCGCGTGCAAACCTCCAGCCGCTTTTCCTAGATCCGGTCGCGACGACGTTCAGGTCGCTACGTATCGATCCCTCCTTCGCTTCGCCTCTCCGTTTCCCACAGAATCCGCCAGCTCGCGCGCTCCCTTTTCCTCGTCGTAGCTCTTTTCATCAGGCGCTTGGGCGCGCGTCGCGTCGTCGCGAACGACGACAGGAATTCCTAATTGTACGAAGAACAGCGAAATAACCCATCGCTGGGTCGTGCCATATGTACACTCCCGTTCATAAATACCGTAAAAGAAGATTTACCACTTTAAACGAAACCAGCTACGTATTAGTATATGTGGCTCGCGAAAACGTTTCAACATCTACCATGGAAAACTTTTACGCGTGTATTACGCAAAGTATAACATCGCGTGATGTAAAACATTTCGTATTATGTCGGTAAAATTTGAAATCAATGCGGAAAAAAAAGATGGATACACAAGTTAGAAAATATACACGGTGCAATACTTCGTGGAAGTATTTTCGCGCTTATAGACATTTTTCATCGATATATTATATGCGTTATATGGTAAACAATATCGTATGAGAAATATTTCATACCTTCATTCATCATATTCGTACCGTATGTACGTAAAACATTTTAGATTTTATTGTATCGCGTATTCATTGGATCGGTATCCTATCGGTAGGCCACGATATTTCGCATTACTTTTAAGCCTATTTAAAGGACTTTTAATTTTATTCTTCCGTAGTTTTATTCTTCCCGTAGTATGAAATTTGTCTAGTTGTACAAAAATACGAAATGCTATAACAAATACAACGTACACTGTACATTTTCAAACGATTGTACAATTTTTTATAACTGCTCTGATACACTGGTTTCACCCAATTTTTCGCAAATGTGCTGATACTTATGAATCGGGATGTACAAGGGCATATGGCGTCTGTATATACGTGTGTATATGTGTGCGTGTATATACGCGCGTGGGAAACCGACGGAGAATTTCATTCGGACAGGGTTGGAGCGGAATTTGCCGGGAATTATTTTACGCGCGTACGTTGCCGCTAATTATGAGTGCTCGTCATTGAAACGCGACGCCAACGTAGATTTAGCTATCACCACCGGTCCACTCTCGTTTCGGTCAAATTATTATCTCATGGTTCCGATCGATCCAAAGATTTCTAGCATTATTTCTAGACCTTTCAGAGTCGAATTTGAAGAAAGTCGAATTTTAAGAGTCGAATTAAAGGAAAAGGTTAGGATCGATATTGCTTTCCAAAATGCAGATGAAAATATAAAAAAAACTTATATATGCGTGTATATAAGCACCATATTTGATTATTTCGTTAACGAGATTTCGATAATACGATTCGATTCTTGGAATGGCCTCGGCTATCCGGGGTCGTCCTGCTATGAATAGAATGAAACTCGGATAATAATCAGACTTCTGCTGTATAACTTATCCAATAGCAAAGAATATGAGCGTTCACTATGATACTATAAATGTATACTATAAATACCACAAAGGTTTATGCCTCTTTGCCATTGACTGGTGGCCTCGTCTGGTCGGATGCCTCTGTATCATGATCCAGATACGCAATATCGCGACACAGAAATGCTACGATTTCGCTTTATGTAACACGCGATCACAATATCACAATAGTCATGCGTAATAATTATTTCAACGTAAATCGTCGCGTTACCATTTGATAAATTAGATGCCAATCTCTGGTTTTTAGAAAGAGAAATGGGTCTAAACGTAATGATATTGTAAATTTAACTGTAACGCACGATAAATATTTAATTGTAACGATAATCGATAAATAACGCGTGCCCGTGAACGAAATTGATCAGATTTCGCCACCTCGTCAAACATATCGTCGACTGTATACGGTCTTCTTCAATGAATATGGTCTTCTTCATTAAACTGTAGTAAAATGAAATATCGAACGGATGCTAATCGAGCAAAAATTAAGATATACGATACGATTAATCTCAATATCTAAGGTTAACGTCAACGAATTCGTATCGCGTTAAATCCTCGAAAAGTAATATATTTCGAATGCACCTACTTCAAATTTGGTATAAAAAAAAAATCTCTCTTTGTTGATCTATTTACCAGGTTTGAGGGAAATGTATTAGGTACTGTGCTTTAAAATTAAACGTCAAGCTCGTTTAATGCGAAAACTACCGCTACGATGTAGCCATCGCTTGTCTTGACACTTTCAAAAGCGGACAGAAGAAAGGCATTGTTCTACAATGAGAATTCAAATAAAGCAAATCAACTTGACTTTGTCGATGTATAAAATATTTCAAATACGTTCGAGTAGCACAAAAGCACGCTAACATCGTTTTACGTGTATCGGTTCACTTGTCGCGATGCAACAATACGATTACATTAGGAATTTAGACGACCCTGTATTGATTTAGAATCGCAAGCAAACGTGACGTAGCGCGCGTGACTCGTGTCGTGCTTAACGAATACTAACTGTACGAATCAACGTGCGACATCTTGTGCGTATGTAAATTGCTGAATTCTAAGAGATAAATGAGAGGGATCACCTACGAATAAACTGGAATTTTCATCGTCGCCATTGTAACAAAAATGATAGTCTTAACATTTTCAACTTCTGTTCGATACGTTTCGGTCCTTTCCTAACAAAGTATTCGTCGTATTTGCCTAGTATTGGCGAATATTTATGCAGATTCCTTCTGCTAAGCCTAAGGTGGTTCTTACAGTATCGATTCGATCGTGTTATAAACGTCTTCTCTGGTTAGCGGAATACGTTAGTACCTAAAAAGCCTGAAAAATTTCACCGAGATTGTCTTCGTAACGAGCTGCTCAATTTTCCCAAGATCGATCAAACGGTACCAGTGAAAAAGATAAATTACGTTCTCGACAATCTATTGGAATTTTCTTTTTCTCCGCCAGTTTCCGATTCGTTTAAAAAAAACGCGAGTCGTTTATTCTCTGTTGGCGAGTGGTGTCTAACGCGCACGAATGCCTCGAACACGGAACACGCTGGAGTACGCGGATTAGTTGGTGCAGCGAACGTTACGTGTATACCGATGCGATGTGTCGCGCGAAATTCCAAAGCAGCTCGTACACTGTAGAGAAAGAGAGACAGATAGATAGAGCTCGATCGAGCTCGATGCGACGACTCGGCGTAAATAGAGACGCGTTCGTCGTGCCGTTTAACGAGATAAATCATAATGGAGCAGGGGTGCAACAATCTATACGTTAGCTGCCAGCTCACCAATCGGCGAGTACTAAAAATACCACGAGAATTCACGTTCGTATTCCGTTAGGCGTAAGTATCGCCACCACGATTGGTACTGAATGTCATTGATTCTGATTCTGACTCGTGACTCGTACGAAACATAAAAACGTGAGAATATCTCTGCAAGAATCCTCGTAGATCTCTGTTGACATCTCGTCCATATATTTTACTGCTTTTTGTGTATTCCAATCGACGTTTAAAGGATACCGTTATATTTTACGATAGCCCTTTATCTCTATTTCTTATTTATAAGTTTCAAGTATCGTTGATTCTGACTGTTTTTCTCGATCTTCTTTAGTTCCTTTATACAATTTTCTGCGACCAATGTAATTATTATTATTATTATTATTATTATGTGAACGAAAAATTTCCAATTTTACGATTTATTACAATGCTAAAATCAAAACTTTCACTTTCGAAATTAGATGTTGAAACGTAGACGTTTCCTGACTTTCGGGAAAAAATACCGTATCCGTGACAGCATCTCACATATACATACATACATACATAAAAGTCCCACATATAACGTCGAGAGAATTATTCACAAAATCGTTTCACGTTTTCCAACAATTCACCTATTAAAGAAGTCACGATCAAAGAAGCTCGCGTGCGCGTAGTGCTCTCGTAGAGCAGGTAACGTACATTCCGCTGTCGTCGAAATGGAAATTCTTCACCCTCCCCCGCAACATTTTTTCGTTAGATTCCTTTTACTTATTCCGTCGTCTGGCGTTTTCCTATATTCCACCTGTCTATGATCCTATCTCTATAGCGTAGGATATTTTCGCGGTACATATTCGGAAAATATCTAGCGCGGTTATCGTGAAAACAATACCAAGGCACGCAAGAACGCTTGCTTCGAACGATTACCCTCTTAACTCGCACCAACTAGTTCTCGAGATTTTGACACAAGTTCCAATAACGTGGAATAGCACCTGTAAACTCAAGCGCGAATAATCCTCGTGGAACAACGGTGTGATCAAATTTCTCTTCCTTCCGAGTTTAACAACGTTTCCACATAAAACTGACATAAATTCTATTTTCATAGAATCTATCTTGTTCTATCAAAGGACAGCGAGTAACTGAGAAATTCCTTCCTAAATATTCTTGAAACTATTAAAACAATTTAAAGTTTATATCATATAATATTTGATAGAAACAGCAGAGATCGTAAGAAATCATGAGAACGAACGAACGATTGATTTAAGAAACTATTAGATCCAACGAGACAGATATTATCAGGTGATCGATGAAGGCCCGTTTACTTTTAACATATGTACAATGTACGTACGCTTTCTCCGTGTTCGCTTTCAATGTCCACGATCAGCGAAGAAGAATGTCTGCCATGGGCAAGTCTGTCGCGGCCGAATCGCTCGCGGTTTTTGTCGCCGTTCAACTTACACGCTTTCGATCGCAAACACGTGGCCCAAGTGCAACGCGTTTTCCTCTCATTTACGCGTACGCCTGCAGGCAGGAAGCGACGTACTCGTAACAACGCTTTGCGTATACAACGCTCGGCGTCGTTTCTATATATCGTTAACAAGTTACGTAAGTTACAGGTATGTACATACGTACATCGTTTGGCCGAACGAAGGTCACGCTCGTCGATCCACGTTGCGCAATCGATGCACGGATTTATTTTACGTCTCGAATGAAAAATCGTACGACATCCACTTCTGCGAGTGGCGATTGTTCGATTTCCGATGACTTTCGAATACGTTGTCGGGGACACGATTCAGTGGCAACTTTTTTTCCTATACGTGTAACCGCCGCTCGGCCTCAGTTTGCCAGATATTCGCGAAAAACCGTCGATATCGCTACGCTGAATTCTGTTTATAATTCGCGTCGTTCGCCAGCACGCTTACGGCGGCCGGATAAAATAACGCCGACGGTGTTTTTCGAACATGTATCTCGAAAGCTAAGGCGAAAGCGAGGCAGTTGTACGTAGAGGAATACGTGTTGTTCGAAACGTTGATCTCTACAACATATCGGAAAATCATCGACGATCGGCGAGGCTACGAGAGTACGATTCCGAACGATCATCGATATTTTAATTGAGCAAATTCTACCGATATACTCTAATTCGCTCAGATTCTAGTTTCACGAACGAATATTCGTCGCCGTTACAGGAATTCCGTGTATATTCGTTTTGTTCCGCTCCGGTTTTTCGTTCACGGATGAGTCCCGAATCTCTAAATAAACTATACGTGGCGTCCCTGCGTGGAATACCTAATGGCGTAAACCGAAAGGTCTTGGGTTTGTCAAAGACAAACATTCTCGAGAAAAACGAGCAACGCGGTCCCTTTGAATCGAATTTCAGAGAGAAAGTCCTTACCTCCGTGAAAATTTTACTAATCGAATGGAAACAATGTACGCGACGAACTCAATTGTCCCTCCTTCTTTTCTCGTCGAAAGGACAAAAAAAAAAAAAAGAAAAAATGAAAAAAGAAAAGAAGAAAGAAAAAGAAAGCCACTCTTTATAATTTTGCGATCATTGCTGAGCGATCCTTGTTGGAGATTTTCGTGACTCGGACGCGAATCTGCATATCCTTTCTTTTCTTTTCTTTTTCTAATTTTTAAAAGATCAATTTTGAAAAAAAGTTGCAAATTTTCAAACTTGCAGGTGTATCGTGTTTTTAGAGTAGCAGTTTTTGTAGCAAATTTTGTGCATTTCCCCGGATTAAACGATATAGATCGTCGTGGCTCAGGAAAATTTACAAAAATCGCCCATTATAATCTTAATCGTAAAAATCGTAAAAAAGTTAAAATTTGTAACGAATTGGATGGCGATCCTAAATAATCATTAAGATCGTTGTCACGCGCATTTCCCGTGACAACCACTCCTTGGTACTATCGATCGTTCATTGGTCATAGCCGTGTTACGAATCCGTTACAAATTTGTTACGAACCTTATGAATTCGACGATGGAAAAATATGACCAGTTACTTTGATTCAGTTATTTCATAAGATATTCTGTTTAAATCATGATCATTTAAATCATATAAAATTGTGTCTCTTTTCTATTTTGTAAATTTTGTTGATCCATTAAGAAATATGCAGGAAAATAACGTATAAATGCGATACAAAAGTAGAATATTGGAAAGTACAGGTAAAATATATCGTTTTAAAGTGTAAAATACGTATCGAAATAACAGATATTCGACAAGGGATCGCTACGCGAATCCGAAACGTAAAAAATGTCTTGCTTCAAGGAAAATGGTTTATCATAGCGCTATAAATATCTCTTTAAATATTACATAATCGTGGAATCTAGATAAAGGAAGAAATAGTAATAAAGAAATATAAATGAAACTTTTGAAACTTTTCTTTATTCATTTTTCACGTAAATGCTCGTGTCACAAATGTTGTTGGTCATTAAGCAATAGGTATAATTTTTAAATACGTGTCGTAAACGTTCTTGTCATACGAATGGTGCAGCTAACATAGAAATCAAACAAAATGAGATAACGTAGCTCATTCACTGTAATTTGTCACTTAACTCGCGGAATATACGTACGTTAAACGACTAAAATGCTACAGTATATTCGATAAGGTATCTCAAACGAGAAACATTTAGAATTTCAAGCATGTATTTCTATTATGAAATGTTGGCTTAACTATAAAACACTCTGTATACGTGCGTGCCCGCGTGTTTTTGTGTCACTATGCATAAAAGAAATAATTTCTGCCGACCGATCGTAGGAATGAGAAAAATAATAGATCAACCGCTTTTCTTAAATAGTATTACTAGGTATTACCGTTTCATTGAAAACGATTAAACCAAAATTCATTCTTCAATCTGTTAACCGAGGAAGACGAGTTACATGTCGTTTAATTGCTTAATTGCGAGTCTCTCGAATATAGAATGTAACTATTCCTCTTCTTAGAGACGCTTAGAGATTTCTTTAGGTGTTGTTAAAATGAAAATTCATATCCCCAAGATAATTTAAATAATAAGTAAAACAATTAAAATAATCCATATCCCCGCAATAAAATATTACGAACGAAAGTTCTGTCCTTCTGCATGGAAGGACCTGCACGCACCTGTATAAAAAAACGTATGTGTACAATTATCTTTAAGTCAAAGTTTCTTTAGATTTGATCGTTGTACCGTACAGGCATATGTAGAGGTAATAGCATAGCGATTCCAGGTAACCAAAATCGCAACACTCGCGAATAAAAGAAAATCACAGCTTCGATCAATTTAATGCACAAAAGACTATCCGCGAAACTGCCAGCAACGACCATCCTTCCGCGAAACGATCTAATCCGACGATGCAATATCCTGACAATAGCTGAATCCAACCGGTAATCGTCGGATAAGATCTGCGTGTGCTTAACGATCCGACTTCCTGTTTACCAGATGCTCGATACGTTTCTGCTAACTTGTGTAATACGACGTTTTACGCAATCGATGAATTCTGCAGAAAGGAAACAGAAAAAAGAGAAAGAACAAAAGAGAAACAATCAAACTAAAACTACGGGAAATCTCCATTTATTCGAGTTATTAGTCACGTTCTAAGTCACTTTTTCCACCATCGTCTGTTATTTTTCGAACAGAGTCGAAGCTTTCAATTTTAACTGATTTAACTGATAATTTGCCTATCCTTTGAGTTATTAACGTTACTGTATTATTATTATTATTATTATTATTATTATTATTATTATGCGAATCGATTTCTAGTTTTTAATTATACAGCTGTACGTACCGCTCGAAAGTATATAACAGCTCGGCATGATACCCGCTCCGTTCACAATGTATTAATTTAATAACGAAATTACGAATAAGAAGGATCCGCGGCCATTTTAAACGGCCATTATTTTCCAAGCTATGAAATAATAAAATCACAATGCCTCGGTACCTTGTTGCGTGGGAAACTCCTTTATCTCGAGATCGTGTAATTTTCAAATCATCGGTAAAGAAGATTTTTCTTTAAGCGCTGTAAGAAGTAGTATCTACGTGGTATTTGAAATAGACGTTACATGGATGAATCGTACATAGTTAATATAGTAACATAGTCTTATCGAAACAAAAAGTAATCTATCGTTTTAATAAATTAACTAGAAATTATGATATATCGAGAAAAAAGGAGCGATCGAACAATCTTATTTATATACGTTTGAATGAAAAAACAGAAATTCAACAACGGCGATCAATCGTCATTAATGTTTCATACACGCGACATCATTATTTTCTTCCCACCAAGCGTTATTCGTTCAAAATTTTCTCGTTTGAACGAATATCGAATTATTATCGTTAGAAATCATTTACACATGGTTGTACAGCGAGCAATTACGTTACAAAAGAGAAAAGAAAAGAAAAAGCAGAATTCACGTGGATTCGTGAGACGAAAGCGATTTACTTGAGCGAAAAATAGAAACCGTGACGAAATCGTGACATAATTAATCGGAAAAGGAGCAACGCGATGCAAGAAGCAAACGGTTTCCAAACGCGTTTGGTACACTGCGCGTTCCACTTTGACCGATGACGGTATGTGCGTGCGCGCTCCTCTAACTTTTGGCTGTGCGTAATTAAAGATTTACGTAATCGCCCCTACGAGCATGAAACTCTCGAAGTGCACCAACTGCGGAAATTTTTCACAGTAGCTGGTTAATTGATTTCCAAACAACGATATTTCGGTTATTCGTAAGATCCTAAGATCGTAAGATATTCGTAGTTGCAGCAACATCATATTTTTGATACGTAATTGTGGTTTCGAAACAACTTACATATATATGGAAATTTTTTTTAAAGAGAAGAGCAAGTGGAAACAGCGTATTATTATTATCATTATTAGATTTAAGGGATGTTTAGAGCATATACGATAAAGTAGGAAATAAGTGAAATAGAAGACGGTAGAAATAGGAAAAGCAGGAGATTGGAATAGGCGAAAGCCGAGAGGTGACTGTTATCGTTATCATCTATTCTATCTGCGTGTATTTATCGAAAACGTACATATCTAAGAGGAAATAATATTAAATCTTAGCGTTCAGCTATCTTCTTTCAAAAGTTTACATGCAAAGTTTCAGCCTTTCCTGCGAACTTTTCTCCGTCTCTGGTCGTACGCGTGCCAAATAAGAAACGCCAATACGATTTTCACCTGAACGTACAAGTATCCGTTTCAAGAGATTGCCGTGCAAGGTACCCGCGTTCAACTCTGACAACTCTTCCGATAAACGTCGTTAGATTGGATATCGCTAGCTACATAGTTAGCTCGATGGTTCTAGCTATTGTACCCACGCAAAACGCGTTTCTAGGTGTCTGAGTTGGACTCGCGTAATTATGCGCAGCGTAACGGAACTTTGCGGACATACACACACACACGCATACACACATCTCGAAAGAGCGGAGGCGGCGGAGAACGGTTCTTCGACCAGTCATAAAACGCTTTTAATCCACGCAAACATCATCAACGATCGAAACGCCTTCTTTCTCTCGTACGCGACGAGACATCTTACGCGTTGCGTCGAAATTTACCCTTTTCCGTTTGACGTCAAACGTCGTGGCTTTAAAAACAAAAATCGTCTGCCGACACGTCAGATGCAGATTAGTGAAAGGCAGTCCCCTTGAGAACCGAGCAAGCTGTTCGTGACAAAGGAACGCGCACAGACGACCAGAAACGTCGAACAACGTCTTAACCTTTCTGGACTGGGAAGAGTACCGATCGTACAAGTGCGAATGCATCGTAGAGAGAAACGTAGGCATTAAATTACGATAGAGTAGAGAAAAGATTCTTCTTTACTTTAGTTACGTTACATTTGTTAGCACGTTTACCGCGGTACTTGGTTTACTGGATACGTATCCAATTTTCCTCGTTTACGAAGCTGATATCTCCGTCAGTTTTTCCGCGTCTCTGCGATTAAAAGATGATTTATATCCGATCAAAATTAAAAGCTGCGACACGAAAGTCAACACATCGATTGACTGACGTGTATTAGATTGAAATGCGAATGAAACAGATAATCAAATGAATTAAGGTTTCTATCGCACGATCTACGATACCATCGAAGGAATGGCCAAGCAGTAAAGGACCGATGTTCGACCAAAGTTCGGCTGCGATGCATGTTGCGTTGGCAAAGCGTTTCGAATTTCCAGTTCCAGGAACAGGATGCAATCACCTACCTTGATTACTAAAGAGGTTCACACTATTCAAAATGAAAAATTACGCCGATGAAACGCTATAAATAAAAGTTGAAAAATACAGCATTTGTATAACGATAATCCGAGGCAAGTTAATTTATACAAAGAAGTCAGTTTGCATTACGATAAGTGGAAACATTGTATGCAAATCTGGGGATATTTGTGGCAAAGTACTATAAACAGGTAATGAGTTTCAAGGATCGTTTTACAGCGTAGAAATTCGTAGAAATTCGTAGAAATTCGTAGAAATTCGTAGAAATTCGTAGAAAATGAACTTGGATGGCAAAGAAATTTATATTCTAAAAAATGAATTGCGTAGCATTTCCATTTTTCGATATTGTCTCGTTTCAACGCAAACGTGTTCCGCGTTATCGTTCAGATCGACGACCGCTTCTTAAAAATCTCCAATTAGAAATTCCCCACTGCAGAATATTCCCACGCGTGGAAAATCGTCCAATTTCTTTCACTCGCGCGGGTATTCCGCGTGCAAAAGCAGATATCAAATGACGAGCGATAAAAATGCAAATGATACACCATGTGCGTCAAAAGGATCCCAGAATTCTGATGTCACAGGGTGTAAAAGAAAAGTAGCCGACTGGTGGTCCGAACGAGAGATCTTTTAATCGTTCCTTTTTCTCATGCCTGCGTTATGTATCCACGTTTAAACGACTCTTTTATAATCCACTTGGGAGAACTAGGATGCATCTATTTTACTCGAAATTATTAGCTTTGTAGACGTTTCAAAGGATAGAGTACGGTGAGAAACGTACAAGCGGTGAAACGATCGAATTATTCAATTTTCCATTGCTTCGACGTCGTTATTACGACCATAATAAATGACTCCACGAGTCAGGTTCAAATTTTGGAAAATTTCTCTGAATTTCGTAATTAATCGGTTAAAATTTTCCTTGGTCGTGGTACTTGGATCGAAGGACGAACGAAACATGCGCAAATATTCGCGCGTGTGTACGCGCACTTTCACTGCGCGCTTCAAGATGTAGGCCTGAATTCGTTGTTCGTAATTTTGACTCTTCGATATGTTTACCACGTATTTTAGATCGTTATCGCGCAAACGCATAATCTCAATCGATAAATCTTTCCTTCCACCATCTAGATCCGTTTACTACGTTCCATAGGAAACTAGCGGATGTCCCGATTGACTTGTGAACGAGAGTGTAAGCGGCACAAGCATAGACGGGTTTCTTTCGAGATCGCGCGTTTCTTTTCCTCGAAAGTTATTCATGTGCAATGTAAGTAGCCGGATCTCGTGACAACGCGATACGCGCGAGGTCCCGGTACGACGCGGTGCGTCGAGTAGTTTGCTCGTTTATTTCTCCCGTCTGCTCTATTTTCGTTGTGCACGCGGTCGCATCCTCTCTGGCTAGACCAGGATGTGCTCCGAGCTCACATCCGGATGCATGACACACGTAGCAGAGCAACGAACGACCACAGGCAACCACACGCAGCCTCTGCACTTGCCTCTGCACTTGCCCTTGCACGCGTTTTCGAGCACCGCTATTCTGTCCAACCCAAGTTCCGGTGTTTCGCCGAGCTCGACTTACGGCCAGCATTTCCTCCGTTGGATTATCACGATCTCTTCGTAGCAATGATCGATTCTTACGTTTCAAAGAAGAGTGAAAAATAGATTAATAACGATTAACGATATAAGATCATACTGAGAAAAGGAAACAGTTCTGCAACCTTAGTTGTCGTACGAGATATTTCTGATACTATTGCCGACATCGTAAAAGCGATAATTGCGAGTAAGTAGAATATAAAGCGATAACGAAAAACTTGTCCTTTCTTTTTCTTTTGATAATTTCCCAAGATTTCTAAACGACAGATATGACGATTTACAGCTCTGCTTTTCCGTAGTAATCAAAGAGAGAGAGAGAGAATAGAATATAAAAAATTCAATGAAAAATCGTCCTACTTGTGATACGATAAATGTTTGAAATATCGCTTCTAAACGCTTTTATTCTTTTGGTTCTTTTAATATCTTATACGTACGTACAGTTTGATAGAAGAAGAATTTAATATACAATTTTATAAAAATGCAATTTTTATTCATTCGGATACAGTAACGTATCGATGGAATAACATACGAAAACAAAGCGTATTTAACGTTCCACGATGAACGACGAATGTCGAGCGCGCATACGCGTGAATTTCTGCATCACTGTCCAACTGCCAGGTTGCAAAACTTTTACACGACACGCGAACCAACGAATAAAGAGCACAGCGTATACGCGTTGTCGTCGTACTAAATGCAAACTGATTGCATGTCACGTGTACGCTCATTACTCGTAATACGGCCATCTCGATATCGTTACAATTCCGAGCCGATAACGTGCCAGGCTAAATCAGAGCACTCGTTGTACGACTCTTTTAAAACGTTAACCGTTTCCCTATCAAACGTTCACCGAATAATTCGGCACGCGTGCTTCGTTCGTTTATTGCACATTGTACGTTCTATTTTATTATATTTTATTTCGCGTTTACAAACAGAACATTTTTCGTAAGAACTTGCAGTTTAGCAATAAGCGCAAACAACGACGATAAATAGCGAAATAACGACCTTGATAATAATTTTCATCTACCGATGATCGTTCAATTGTCAATATCTGTAAAATAACAACCTATAAAAATAATAATATTCCGCAAAGTATCAAAGAAGATTACAATCGATCTTTGCGTCAAAGCTTAACCCACATATTTCGTTTATCTATTTATTTATCTTTCTAATTTTCTCATTTACTTTAGAGACAATGTCTCTGACCATTAGAAAATTATGAGAGCGCAACTGATTGCTTTTACACGCATAACCGTATAAGCCTCGTGGAAACGTGGAAACGAATGGAAAAACAAAATTAAGTAGGATAAATAAAAGCGTAAAAGCGTAAAAGCGTAAATGATTGTGACTATAATTGTTTCGTCTTGTATCAACTTTAATCTTGATTATTATTCCTCCAACTAAATATACATGTCTACTTAATGACCATGAAAACTAACGGAATTTTTATATCTTTTCAAATAACTTTGTTTCAAGTCTTTCAAGTCAAGAGTGTTGCGCCTTTATTTGATATTTTACATTGACATCTAATTTCTTGAAAGTGCTGATAAATGCATTGAATTGAAAGAACGTAACGAATTATATATATTTCACATCGTCCTTTCACGTCCATTCGTAATTATTATATCTTACTACCACGCGTCACAAACAGATTGTCATATAGTTTCACAAATTTCCATCCGATTTGCAAAGTACTCTGTCACTTATCTGTCAAAGCACTCTAGCTTCGTATCATATCATAATATCATGCACAAGCAGGAAAAGACATCGTTCCGCCACCGAGCAACGTTTACGATAAATCAGATCAATCCATCGAGGGAACGAGCATGTTTTTACTTCAACGAGGATCGAGCTACCCGCGAGCGACAAAGGGTTCGCATTATCGAAAAATCCATCGTTGGATGGGGAAGTAGGTATTGAAACCTGGTAGATCTAAAACAGTAGGAATGAAATATCGAAGAAGCAGAAATGGAGAATGAACGTCGTTTACGACGGCACGAATTTTCAATGAAATGTTTTCAAAGACAGAATTTAGCTCGATGACGGGTCGATATCGACGAGAAACATGGTGCTGACGGAAGTCTTTCGCGGTATATTGACCAACGAAACGTCCACGCGGCGACGTAATACATCGTAAATAGTAAACAGCAAACAGCGAGCAACGAGCAGCAAGCAGTAAGCGTATATGTATAACGCAACGCGCACAATTTGAAGCCGACAACGCGATACGTCACAGTTATTTGCCGTCCATTGGACGGACAGGGTCCTCGTAGCGAGTACTTAAATTAGCACGCGGTCATGAGCCCCGAATTCTGGGCCAATAATGTCACGGCTTTCTCTCAATCCCATCACGTCTAGCGAAAATACCGCAAACAATTCGCATGCTAGCTCGCGAACATGAGCGGAATCGCTTTTGCATCGACCAACCTGTCCTCGTTCGTGAAAAAATATCGAAACGATACTGTGGAAGAAGAATAATATAATATACGAATAATAACTGACGCAACATCTTGATCTACGCGACGTTTCGAGGAAAAGAAGACGAGAGAAAACATAGGAAATCTATACGAAGCCTGTAGTTCTCCACTAAGCATCTGCTCCAAGATGCAGCAAGTTACTCCAAGAGAAAGTATATATGGTCCAGTGAGGTATTATACGTTTCTAACGTGATAACTTGAAGAAAGCTTCCATGCGATAAATCTTTCCTTATTTACTCGATGGAATCTGAAAAGCTCGTATCTTTCTTTGCTACGCGTATTTCTTGTCTTTTGCCGAAGAACATTATTCTTCGCGTTTGTTTAAAACAGATTCAATAGCGGTAAATACCTTTCTCCAATGCGTTTTCTCGATTTATTGTATTTAAAACGCACGCATGAGGTAAAAATCGACAATTTTATTCATTTTTTTTTTATTTCGACGTCGCTCATTTACGACTGGTGATTAGGATTGGACGAACTAGCTTGACGAAGGAATAACTTTTTAGATCCAAAGGTATATAAGGTATATAAAAATACGAATGTCACTACGCTATATAATAAATTGCTTATCATCTTCTTTCCCTTTGGTCTTCCCCCTGCTTTCTCAATCTGTTTACTTGTTGAAAGATTTGTCAATGTTAAGATTCAGCGCGCTTTGAAGTTTAAAAGAGTAGAAAATATATTAATATCGATCATACAACGTCCACATTTATGTTTATATAATAGAAGCTTAATAACATTTCAGTCTGCGTTCCATTCGATCCATATCGTTTTGCCATTCGATTTCACCAATTCGATGGAAAATTAACGAAAGCGGTCCTTTCGAAATACCATCGACGCAAAATACTAGAAATTCTCCAATTTTATAATATTTTCGTGCGTTAATTATCGCGATCGGTCTAAAGATCAACTTATATATCAAAATCGTTAGAGTCATTTAATTACGTATGAAGGAGAAAAACAGAAAGAAGAATTTACCGTAGTTTATAATGCAACTTTAATCTGTCGTAATAGCAACAACATGTCGTTCTAATGTTTCGATATACTGTAAAACCCACGAAAATTCTACTATTTTTTCTGCCCTTCAACGCGTGTCCGCACCCCGGGTATTCGCTTTGCATCGCGTTTATGCCGATCGTTGCTTTATTCACTTTCACTTAGCCTAGTTACCGTGCACCAGCATACGTGAATAACCTAGAGTAGTTTGCAGCAGCTCGGCGCTCAAGCATCGATTTTCTACACGAAACGACATTCGAAAACGATAAACAATATCTTGGTCTTTAAAAACAATCGAAAATGGGCGTTGTCCGATCGAACGAATGGCGATTTCATTCGCCACGGGGTTCGCAGAACAGTACTTTCGCTAAAGAAACTTTCCTTTAGTCGATAAACCGTGATACACCTAGTAATCCTTCGTGCTTGAACTTTCATTTATTCCAACGATCTTCTACGATTTCACGGTACTCGTTAATCGTTAAATAAAAGCGTTTGCACAATATTATCTTGCATTTTTGTACCTTCGTATATATATTGTTTGCTAATCGCAGGAAAATAATTCCAAGAAATATACTTCAAAGAACTCTTTAAACACGCAATGTCTTGAGGTATTAAGAATAATTTAACGAACGTATATATAGGTCCCTAGGTACTGCCGATGCCTTAATATGTATACATGCATGTACGTATGTATGCACACACGTGTACATGCGCAGGGGCCCCTAGCTGGCTCGAGTACCTTAAATATCCAACTCATTATCGAGCATATGAAAAAATGTCAGAGGAAGAGCATTATTTGACATGACATTCGATTAACGTCGCAAATACGATAGTAATCGTGAGATTATCCTCAAAGTCATATTTTTTGATATTTCAAGGTCGACGATGATTTTTTTAAGCCTTTAATCATCGTGCTTATGCTATGATAGGTATATAGGTATATAGGTTACATAGGTTATATAGGTATAGCCGAGGTTAGGACAAGTCCGTAATGAGATGATATTCACGTGATCTTCGGTAGCAAAATATTAGAAACGATATTCGATAGGCTGCGCGTTTGCCTCATCTTACAACTTTAAGTCTGTTTCCGAGGAGCGTAATCGAACAAACAGTTTATCATGATATTTCTACAACGTTTGAAAATATTCGAGAACGCGTTAAAACCGCATGTTACATGAATACCGCATCTCGCGGGTTGATCGTTCACGGAAACGCGGACGATCAAAGTGGATGATCATCGTTTCGAACGTTTGTTGAAATAAATTTTCCTTCCTCGATCTGCCTATCGTAGTCATCGAATTATTCGCAGCTATTATCAAACGTTTCCGAGTTCCTCGTATTCAACGTCACGTGGATATCACGGTACTACAAATAAATCTTTGAATTGGTCTTATCCTTGGCTACAATATAACGCCGTGACGATAAGACTATATGTATAGTCCGGTTTAAAAAAACATCGATGAGCTTGAAATCTCGAAACGCATGACTTTGAAAGATGTCACGTTCACCGTCATATTTACCCTTCTAGACCAAATTTTCCCTATTATCGATAATAAGAGACACGTATACATAGAGGGTAAGTCAATAAAAATGACCATTCGAGATATTTAAGGTACTTGAACAAAAGTTCTCCGACGTTGATATCCTGATATCTTCGAGTAAATTCCGATTACTATTATACGAACTGCGTCAGAAATACCGATTTCTTTACGGTCTTACGTATATGTACATTATCACAGGCATCGCGTCGTGCATGCAAATTCAGACACGTACAATGGAAAAATAATGAAAATTAAAACGATTCTAAGAACAAATATTATTTGTTCGTTTGTTCGTTCGTTTGTTCGTTCGTTTGTTCGTTCGTTACAACGATACACATATACGATATTGAAACAAATATTACGTTCTAAGATAATTCGGTTATATCGTTTACAATTGAGATATATACAAAGCACGATATGTAAAATCCAAGGTATTTATCATTTTCTTAAAAGAGACAAATAAAATAGAAATTAGTTGAAAGCGATCTATCTCGTCTTATGACAAAATAAAAACTACTTTCGGTGCGTTACCTTCGTAGCAGGAATATTCTATTTATAAACAACAATTTAATACAAAAAGAAGCGAGTTAAACGAATACAAAAACTAGTAAATTACGTAAAATGCAATTAAATTGTGCGGTAATATGTAATCGTAACTTCTCATGTATATATATATATATGTAATCGTAACTGAAAGCCACTAATTGACGCAACTATAAATAAACGAAAAACAAGAATAATCATATAACAAGCCCTCCAAAAGCCACGCGCTTTCCTATTCTTATCTCAATCTTTTTAAATCGAACAACTCACGGAACTCGCTTAGCCGAACCATAAACGAAACCCGCAGCCTTATCAAACTCTAAAACATCGAATGCCACCGGATAAGATCGGATACAAATCGTAATTACGTTGATACAAGCGAGCGGTCGAAAGCAATATGCCTGGACACGGGAGTCACGAGTTTGCACAAGAAGCATTCAATAAAATCGCCAAGCAAAATTCTCGCGGTAAACGCAAAATTATTCCGGTGGGAATTTCGCAATTCGCAACTTCCGCGATACGAAACGTTTCAAAACCGACGGAAATCCAGCGTGTCGAGACGTTGAAACGCATGCATCAACGCATGCATCAACGCATGCATTGTTTGGATAAACAAGGTTCGCGTGGTCGAACGGATCATTGAAAATCAAAGGTCAGTGGGCATCGCACCGGATACGAGGCGACGTTCTCTCACGTTGGGAAAGTCAACCGAGTTTCGCAACCCGGAGACACAAATCAGCCGAGCAAAAGAAGACTAGATACCGACCGTGTGTTCCCCTTCACCGATCGCTGACCACAGCTCGAGACGAGATCCGATTCGCATCTATCGCGAAACTCGTGAAATCTACTATCTAGTTGGGCAACATTTCAACCGACAAATCCGCTGCTAACTCTATTCTCTACTCTCTGGGAAAATATTTGATAGCAGAAATATTATTCTCTTCTGAAATGTGATGCACGCGTTCATCTACGGTAGCTCACGAAAGTATCGAAACGCTTGGCCACAGACAAACCTTCTACGAATGCACTAAATGCGGATAACTCCTATGGTTAGCTTATCTGAGACAGCGAGAAGATGTTATACAAGACAACTAGTGAAATAAAGAAGAAAACCACTTGGCGAAGTTTTAAGTAATACGCACGCGCTACTCAATTATAATAACAACAGCTGAGAATATTTTTTATTATTATTATTATTATTATTACCATTATCGTTGACGTTGTTCTTGTTCTTGTTCTTGTTATTATATTCATGATATATATATTATTATGACAAACTTGTTTGCGTTGGACGAGGAGAGGTCGTCGACGTTAAACGCAATCAGTTTCACCCTTTACTCTTTATAGTCAAAATCGGCCTACTCTTCAACTGCGTACACTTAAATAGTTTAAAATAAAGTTTCAAAAGTTGGTAAAGATTGAAACAAATTTCGAAATTTTATATACACATACACGTACTCATATGCAGAATCTACATTTGTAGTTGCGTACTTTAACGCAAGTGCTTCGTCGATCGTTTACTTCTATACTTTAAGAAACGTCAAACAGAGTAATCGAATAACTGGTAATTTGTAAATTTCCATCAGAATCTAGCTATTCTATCTGGTCAGGAAGAAGAGCCTATTACTATCGATGACTTGTAGAATTTCGCAAATATTATCACTTCGATGGTGCGGCAGGGCTTACGTGTATACCGCTTTCATGTATACGTTCCAAAGGTAACTTTAAATTCTAGATAAAAAATAAGAAGAATTTCGATCGTTCTAAAGACTAATTTTATCCATAGAATATACTTTCAAAGAAAAGAAGGAAAGAATTTCAAAAACGATTCATCGCAGATCGGTACAACGAATAGCAACATGAAAATTGGAAAAGATGGAAAACTACAGTTTCCGTGGCTGCGACAGTAACGAGACAGTTGCTTCACCAAGGAATCGGACTAAAAGTTTACGCTTCTTTAATCTCAAAGTAAATAAAAAAGTACTTTAATCTCATGTACATACAGGACTGTTGCGTACGCGCGGATTCCGTCACAGAAAGGCGTTCGAACAACACGTCCTAGATTCGTACGATCAGCCAACCCCAATTTTACCCATCCTACTCACCTCTGCGAGTAACGTCAGAAGCAGAAGAAGGTTGCCGCGAAGCCTGGAAATCGGTCGCGGAGAATCCACGGCCACGTCCTTCATCCTTAACGAAAACATCATAGAGCACAGTTGTGAAAATATATAGAATTACGCGCGATTCTCGATCTTCTGTTCGCAGTTCGAAGCTTTCTTCTTTCGATCGACGGTATTCTCCTCCTTTCTCTTCTTCTCTGGCCTACTTGCACGCGACGATCGATTCACCGAAACTCACGATATCACGCACACTGTCGGCAAACACTTTGGCCGTCACTAAGAATGCGCGCGAGGAACGCTCGTGTGGTGTCTGTCGATCGATCGGCGACGCACTGTGGATTGCCGCGATTCGCAAGCCGCGTACCTGCTATCACGAGGAATCGCGTATCCCAGCCTGGACAACACCTTGCGACGATAGCTGTTGGCTCGATTCGCGGGTATCACGATGCCGAGCGAGATGGAATCGTGGAAAAACAACCAGGGTAACGACAGCTGCCATATCCATCGGCAAGCTGACTCGAGTTTGGCTAACCGGAACGCTCCTCTCCTTCTGTCCTCACCCCTCTGTCGTTGTTCCGGCTAGCTCGCTGTACACGCTATACGTAGGAACGTTGCAAACGGTACACGATAACCACGTGTCGCCGTGTGTCACGAATGCGTGCCCCTCTTGGCTTTCTTGGCACTTGGCTCTTGGCTTTTGGCTTTTGGCTTTTGGCTTCGCTACTTCCCATACATTTTCTACCGTTCTCGCTTCACAACGATCGTTACGCGGTTAACCGAATCTTTTCTAATCAACATCCGGGGAAATTGTCTATTACGAGCAGATTGCTTCGTCTCTATGCGCTGTATAAGATAACTTAGGATTAACCAGCAACGATCTCTCTGTCCTTCCTACCTCGGCAAGTTGCAGGATTCGTTTACAAATCCAAGAGAATGGAACGTCAAGTTAGAAAACGATACGCCGTTTCGACGAAACGACCGATCGAATTAGCACGAACCACACGGATAAATGCGAACCAGATCGTGCACTATCATCTCTTCTCTTCGAGAAACGTGCAACGTGAAACAGTTCCAACTAGATAACACTCCGCCTCATCCTTCTTCTCGTCTTCCTCCTTCTCCTGCTCCTCCTCCTCCTCCTCCTCCTCCTCCTCCTCCTCCTCCTGCTCTTCCTCCTCTTCTTCTTCCTCGCCGCGCTCCTATTGCTTCTAGTTCCGAGCCCTTCAGCGCGTGCAATGGAATAACGACCCGGAGGGATGCTACCCTCTGCATCCGAGACAACGACAACGTAACGAACCGAACGTTACAAAATCTGAGGTGTCGCCGTTATTAATCGTGAGATTGTCTCGATATTCCCTAGCAATCTAGTTGCTCGAAACAAACGAATTTTCTCCGATATCCTGTAATTTCCTCTGATATTTTCCTTCCTCTCTTTCTCCTTTTTCTTTTCTTTTTCTTACAACAAAAAGTATTATTCGATTATGAATTTTTATTAAATCAGCATGTTTATTTTTACGCTTTCTTCTATCGAGTACTTTCTTTTAAAAGTAAATGGAATGTACGACGAGGTAATTTCACTTTGTGAAAAGAAAATGCTAACGATATGAAAATACGAATCGCTAAAATTATTTAGCTTGTTTCTGCTATCGCGTTTCCCTTCTCGTCTACCAAACAACTTGCGTTAACGTCGTACAATTATGTAAATAACGAACGTCACAGAACGCCGAATGAATTTGAATGGATCTTCGAGCCAATCCAGCGTGACTTCTCGTTTCTCTCCTTATCACGCACTTTTTCTATTTCGAATCGAATCGTATTTCCAAACGAAATTAATTAACTTAATTAACTTAAGACGTACGACAAATGGGAATTTTGTCGAAATTCGAAAGGAAACGTTCCCACGTATGCTGTTGCTGATGATCGAAGATACGATCGTTAGAACAACGAAAGAACGTGGTGCATCCAAAATCGTTTGGTTAATTTCATACGGTTGTCACTCTCGATTCCGGTCGATGATGAGAATATCAGCCGAAACGTGGCAGTACGTTCAATGTTTCAACGTCAAGGTGAAAGACGCCAGCTAGGGAACGGTGTCGAGTGGTTATCAAATGTGAAACTCGAAGAATGTTTTATACTTTCGTCCGATATAGGCGTGTCTGCTGATTGATATAAACGAGTTTTCATATTTTTTCCGATTCAACTGGATTCACGACGTGTCAAAGAACACGAGCGTACCGTACCAACAAAATCAATATGTCAATAACAACTACTGTTCGATATAGGTATCCAACGAATATCGTACGAAAACGAGAAAACCGCGATAACCATCGCACGTACGTCCTCTTTTCTTTGTCGGACAGGAACCTGTTGTCCTGCTTCACCAACTTGACGGGCGTCGATGTCAAAGGTAGACCAAAACATACGTGATCAATCCGTCGCGCACAACACGCACCACACACTGTTAAACGGTGATATTCTCTGCGATACGAGTATACACGGACTTAGGAATAACGAAATCGAATACGTTTCATCGTCGACCGACACACATCCGTCGCCGTATCCCGGATTCTTGCTGCGTGAAAACGAACTAGCAACCAGCAAAACGAGATTCCGCACTGTGAAACGAGACTATACGGAGCGAAGGGGACTCGTGACAGCCAGGAGCAGCAGGCCCACGAGTCGAATCCTTGCCACGAAAGCAGAAATCGAGAGGCAAGGTAGCTTCAACGACGACAAATACGCGATTTCGTCCGAGCTGAGGTGCACTCGGTCAACTGGCGCGCTTTCATGACGCCTCTCCCGTTGCAGGCACGGCCAACAGGACCTCGGCTACTCTCACGGCACTCCAACTCGTGGGCTCGCCGAACCAGCAGCAGCTAAATCGCTTGCCTTGCCTCGTCCCTGGCCTCTCCCACCGTCGCACGGCTAACCTGACTGCCTTTTCATTCCATCCGTTTTTCTCGCTCTCTCTCTCTCTTTCTCTCTCTCTCTCTCTCTCTCTCTCTCTCTTTCTCTCTCTTGCTCGTTCGTCTCACCGTCATTCGAATCACCGCCGACTACTGCCCCGGCCGGATACACGACGCAGCCGCCACCACCACCAACGTTTCCCCTCTCCCTCCCCCGCCCCATTCGCCGCTTTCCGTCGTTCCCTACCATCGAGTTAGAGCCCCCAACCTAGTACTCCCACCACCGCCACCTTTTGTATTCCCTGCTGCTACGAACCGCCGCGCCGCCATCGTCCCTGTCCATGTTCGCCGCTCCGAGTTTCCTCCCTCGCTCACTGTATGTTCCTCCAACTAGAGCTGCTTCGCTACCTATCCCAATAGAACGTTTCTCTGTTAGTTCGTCGTGTATGCGTGCACGCGTGTATGCGTATAGACTAGTAGCCAGGAACGTAGCTTGCCGAAGAGATACTTGGTTCTTCAACTGCGTGGGTTCGTTGACTTACTTCACGATCTTTCATTAAGTGCCTCCGTTCGTTTCCAGATTAGATTTCGTCTTTACCGAGGGAAGCAATTTTTTCCCCCGGCTCTTAGATTTTCGTTTCATTCTGATAACAAAAATGACGAGTTTAGGATTAAAAGTGTTTGTTGAGGATGATCAACATGTTCCTGTGAAACTGGACGGATGACTCGTATTTCAAATATCATGGAATAATCAAGTATTTACATAGTTACCGGTGAAATACGTTCGAAATTAGAAAGATGTAAATGTTTAAGAACCTTACAATTTTAGTAGACTTCTTCGAGTTATCGAATGTCGTTCATTTCATGGTACGTATTGGCACATTCTTGGAAATGAATCATTTATTACATTATAGAAATGGAACAATTCCTGTACAATTAATTTTAGGATAATTTTTGCTTACGATAATAATTTTTATCAAAATCTCTGAAAATAAATTATCTATACCGTTCGAATAAAAAATGTTTGCCGTTAAGGTAGAAAGGACAGAAAATATAAAGTCTCTATCGATACAAGTTACATTTAATTTTTTGTCTGTTTGCAACTCGGTTACTCTCGCTTCTTCTTAAAACTAAACCTTTCGTTCGCTATCTTTGAACTTAGAACCTACCTGATATTTACATAACCGAAGGATAAGACAAGTAAAACTCAGGGACGTAGTTAAAAGCCTCTACTTTCTAATACACTTCTCTGTGACAAGTAAAGCGACTAATGGCGATGAATTTGACGGAGATACGACAATATAAGGAAGTTAAAATTGACGATGATATTGTTGTATAAGGATGCGCGTATTGCGCAGGCGTAATATTTCTTCCCTAATAAAAGAATTCAAACGCTTCATCCGATTCCTTGATAAATAAATAGATTTAGTTAATTGTTTGTTCGCATATAACTCTGAAATCACATTTATCGTTGGATCGATTTTTAAGTGTAAAAGGTTTCAAGTATAAAGGCTTTAAATTTCTAAAGAATTGTACATTTTGTCGTTTTATTAAATTTCATATAACAAGATATTATTGAGTACATCGTATTATATCCTTATTTTAATGAAAGTTACTTTAACGGAGGTAAGCTACAACACGATATATTCTTAATGTTTAAATATGCCGTTTCATTACTGGCCTGTAACAAGATTATTAAATTTATTTGTACGTCATTAAATATAGGTCTAAGGAAATTGACTAACGGCACATTATTGAATCGCTTTTTAATAATATAAGCAATTGTTAACAGAATAACTCCATAACACTAACATAAATACTATTACCTGAATTTGTAATATTAATGCATGAAAGAAAAACGAGAAATTTTAATCTACCGATGAACAATTACATTCAAATTCACATGCATTTAATAATTGAACAGAAACTGATCTTTTTAGGTACAAAATAAGCAGACGTATAGTATAAATTCATGCAGCTGAATCGGTAAAGCTAAAAGTGAATGAAAAAGGTAGCTGTAAATGACAGCCCAACGTTATAGACAGAATATGCTTTCCTATGCGTATAAGGGTTGAACTCGCTTGGTTTCCAAGACATTGGCGAAAAACTACCGGTACCGCTACAGAGAACTCTGCTTATAGCTTTCCGTCTATGGTAATGTATTCGTTGATATTGGTTGCCGGCCACACTACGGTGGCCGAATAAAGTGACACCTGATTCAAAAAGTTATGTAAACTATAAACAAAAGATAAGAATTAGATTTGAGTTAGGAGATATTTTATCCGGTCGCCACACGGCGGCCGCAGCCAAATAGCGCTATACGTATACGATGTCATAGGCGCACAACTATAGAGACATATAGAGACAGTTCGCTGTAGTGGTACCGGCGGTTTTTCGCATATATATCTCGAAAACTATGCCTGTACAGCCTTTATACCTATAGGAAAAAGTTGCCCAAAATGTTAATTTCTACGATATATCCAAAAATCATGAAAATTGGAGGATAGTCGGTCTTTCTGCGGTTTCACCTGATAAAGAAATTAGGATTTTAGTATCAGTATCCTATTGCTCTTAATTTTAATATCTTATTCCAATGAATCACGAGGGTAAACGAGTAATCAGTTGCTTGCATTGTCATAAATGAAATAACATCGTTAACGACAAATTCGGGATCGCTACGTGTACGTATATGTAAGCATCAAGTATGCACACGCGCGAGCCTGCACGCGTGCGCGCGCGCGCGCACACACACACACACACACACATACACTCACAGCTTGCTTCGACCTGATCAGCCATATTGTGACGTCCGCTGGAATTATGCACGCAAAATCGAAATGGTCGTTGATCGTGGCGTGTGTTTATACAGTATAGTGACAGTGACAACCACACCTTTTTCCCCTCTTTTTCTTAGCACTTCGCTACATATATTTGCCCAGGCTCTCCGCTTCTCGAGTGAGAGTTACTGGAGAGACACACACACACTATCAGTCATGCCGTGTTAGCACTTGTATCAACAGAACTTTACCAATCGTTCCTTCTTTTCCACCTCCAGCCCCTGGTACGCTCCCCACCTTTGAGAGCAACCTTCCGCCAGCGCTGCGTTTGCCCTCTACGCTTCTACCCTTATTGCGAGCCCTGAACAGAGAAAACTATCTACATGCATATATGTACTTATTTTGCGCGTGTGCACAATATTTATCCGTTTGCAACCGTGTTCGGTGTCACACCCACACAAAGGAGCCAAACACAGGCATGCAATGCGAAAGACGCATACGTATCAAGAGAGAGGACAGGTTGTCTCTCGTAACTGTATTAGAAATTTAGATTCGTTTAAGACTGAGAGAAAGGGCATTCATTCAGAAATTAGTAGTACTTCGATGAAATTTATAAAATTATTTACTTTTTAATCGCGTATGTACGAGTGTGTACGTATGTATTTGGTTTTTACAGATATCTTATTTGCATATACAGTTGCGAATATATTAAAAATATCATGTGATAAAATATTTATTGGTAAAAGATTGGATTTGTTTCCGGGAAAGATATGAAAATTTCTAGTGAAGAAATTTCATCACAGCATGAAGATTGTTTTGCGATGATAATTAATTGAAATAAGTTAATTAACACGTACTTATATCTTCGTAAATTGTTTTAGATAGTTCTAAATTGTCTTAAATTATTTTTGGAGGTATCATAGTATTTAGAGTATAATAAGATATATTTAATATTTCCAATATCGACGCACTGAATAGTTTATGAGATTCGTCGTTACATGTACGACATAACAGAAATTTGATTAAAAAAATTGCGAATCTTTATTTCACGACTGTGTTGATATTATCGCTTCCTTTTATTCCTACAACCGATGAACTATACATACATTGATATTAGATGTTAAAACTATCGCTCATCGGTAGTTAAAACACATGCATATAAGATGCAGAATGATGGCTATCACCGTTGACTACCACATAAGGATATATACACTCGTGTGCGATACCGTATTTAAAATATATCTTCGACAATCGCAATCAAAGAACTAACACAAGAATGGAATAGAATAAAGATCAAATATATGTCAATTATTTCTACATAATAAAGAATTATTTTTCTAATTTCAGAAAAAATTCGGAATCGCCGATTTTATGCTCTTTTTATGGAAAAGCCACTGCACACTCTGTAAACTTTCTTTTGCACTTTATTAAGAATAAAATAACGAATCTGTTGATAAAGCTTTACCATCTAAGGAATATGAAGGAATCTTCCTTTATCACTTTCCTATAGTAGATTCATCGTTCGCTTTAATTATTTTAATATGTGCATATGTATGTACATTGTACTTTTTTTTACATATTCTTAACATATTTTATAATTCTCAATATATATATATATATATATATATATATATATATATAAACTAAATGATACTAAGAATTGTAAAAGAACTAGCTTTAAATTAGCAAAAAGTTTAATAAAATTTCATATAACCTTGAATATTGGGTACATTGGAGACTACATATACATGATAATGTTAATTATATTATAGGGCCAAAATATGAAAAATAAATGCAAATTTCGATTTAATTTTTTCTCACTTTTCTACTTAACACTTTCGTTCTTTAGCGTAACACCGTTCGAAGATATATGATTTCATTATAATTTGTCCGAGATAAACCTGGATAATTAATGAGGGAATTAATCGGTGTTTAGTTTGTGAAAGACATGTAGATTGGAGAACAATCAGATACCAATATCGAACATACATCATACGGATTCTACTTTAGCGGTTAAACAAGAATCATGAGTATGACATCATCAACAGGTTCGTTCTGTTTCGTCACTATGGACTTGTTATCCCGCATTCTTCTATTTATATATACATATACTCATTCGAATAATTCTTAAACGATTCCAAGATACAAGATTGCTCACGCTATTATTAATATTCTTTTATAATGATTCTTTGATACACACATATACCTATGTTTATGGTTTCGAATTCGCAATTATTAATTAACATATAACGAGAAAGGTGTGATTTTGTGACATCCATACATCGAACTAGAAAAAGCTTGTTAGATTCGATTGAAATGTTAATCGTACCTTGCGTTTTCGATATAATATCAAATATTGGTTAATGAAAACCGATAATGAGACAAACTAATAAATATTAAATTAATAATAAGCAAACAGATTTGCGATATCTCCTAAACACAACTTCTCTTATTAAAGTAATTAGAAAGCTATGATTAATCAACTGTCTCTTTTCAACCGATTAAAAAATTGTTCTCTTCGCGTTCTCACGTGCTTGTTAAATTCTCTGATAAAACGAAAACTTTAGTTAAACATTTCAAAATGATTATTTTACTCGTAGATTAGTCTAGTATACGACAGTAAGTAGAAAAATTATATCTAACAAAGGATTAATTGGATATCGCGCTGAATGTTACGTTATTTACTAAGAGTTGAATCATTATGAAATATTCAATCGTAAGCTATTTCTCCGTGTTACACGTATATACGTATAAAAGCGGTATCGGTTGGGTTTCTCGTACTACGTTATTACCATAAATAACGATTCTTAAGGTAGACGTGGATACCAGGGACTGCGGCACCGTGGGCGAAAGAAAAAAAGTACATACGTAGAGCACAGACAGGAACGTATTCCGTTGAACAATTTTTCTACACACGTAATAACATATAATTATATTTATAAGTGATGAATGCTACGCCTATAAAAATTTTAAACGAAATTTTTCAGCTAAATCTTCATTTACATTATATGGCAGTTTTCAACAAACTCAAACATGTATATTCAGCTTCGATTCTAACGTTTTGAAATAAACGGCTACCTATGCTCAAACGTTGTTAGAATTATTTAAACGAGATAGAGAAAGTCAATATCCTCGGTCGATTCTTGGCTAAATGAAAAGAAATCTTTGTTATAAAACCTTATTTTAGTTATTATTATGTTTCAAGTTATTAAAAACTTATAAAACCTTTCTTATATTACGATACGAATTACGATAAGAATTACAACGCTAAAATAAATCTTGATGTTTTACTTTATTTATCGATGACATCATCGCTGTAAAAGCTAACAAACTAAATCTATTTCCTATAATTTGCATGAAGCTAGTAAACAATTACGATGCTCTTAAACGACGCATTTAAATAACATATTCGTTTAATAATTAATGCTTATAGTAGATACTTAACAAAGACGCCAGAATTTGCCCGTCCCTGTGCGTAGGAGTAGTTGGACTTGCGCGAACCTACCGACCAGACAAACAACGCTCGCGCGTAATTTCGACAAAATAATTTGTACCACTTTTCGGCCATTATGAGCTGTTTGAACGCTTACCATATTTTTAGTTACTTCTATGAAATATGTAAAACGAAGGTAATTATCAGACGAAAATTTTGTAAAAAAAAGTTTCTTACCGATTTATATTTATACGATTCGCTCGCTCGAGAAACCGAACGACGAGAAACTAAAATTAAAAGTATTACAAGTAAACTGTTGTTGAAACTTTATGTTTCTACGAACGCGCATTGCTAATGTATCGAATATAGAGCGAGATGTTTGTTTCGCCTTCAAGTCTCAACCTACCGTGTATTATACCGATTCGCATATTACATTTCAACAAATCTATTTAAAAGAATAGGAAAAGCATTCGTTTTACTTCATTGACATAGAATTAGGTTAGGCGATCGGTGGAGGAAAAGTGGTGTCAGTGAATCGAAGAAAAAGTTTTTACACCGTCGCGTATTCGCTACTTTGAAATTGACGCGGTCAGCGAATCGAGCATCCGACTTGGAGAAGCTTGGTGCGCATGCGCGTACGCTAGTCCTGCGCTGCAACGCGCACTCGCGAGCGAAACGCAAAGTGGATCGAGTCAGTACTGGACAGGCTACCACTGTGTGGTGTCACGTGTCTCGTCTCGAGAGAATCACTCGACGATCGTTCCATTCGACGCGCGAAATTTCCCGACGAAACGAAAAACGAACAACCGAACGGTGAAACGGTCACATTTTATTACAAATATCGGATTACCCTTTCTCGCGAGGTAAGTTTCATAAGTATGTATTCGGATAGAGTTGAAATTCAGACACATTTCAAGCTGTGACACTCGCGTTTGACACTTCTCGCACTTTTTATACGTTCGAAGAAGGTCGAAGCGTAACGTATAGAATTACACTCGTATCCGTACATAATGCGTACGTATATGTATCAATTAGGTACGAAGATAGTCATATTCTTTGTACTCGCAAAATAAGTGCCGCCTTACGGTAATAACGTTTGCATACAATAACGAACGCGTTGCGCTCGCTTCGCGCTCAATTATTCAATCTATCTCAATATTTCATACTTTGTCGGCGCGTTATCGGCCTATGCGTTATTAAATACGCCATCGGAACTCGAAACGAATTCTTGAAAAGAATCTCTCGATGAGGGTAATTGCTATCGATTGGTCGGTAAAAAACTAGTATCGCGACTTAACTTTTACGCTGGGTAAATGTATTTATCGAGTTATTCTTGGGAAGTTATAATTTTATGGAAAACAAAACAAACAAACAAAAAACAACGATCTTGGTAGAACTAGAGCGATTCGTTCAAGCATAGAAAGTCTGAAATATCCGTTTGTCCGACTACGCATCCCTGTATAATCACATTGGCACTGTAGTACCGCCTTTCAACGTACATTTCTGATTCACGATTAACGGACTCGCGACCGATCGGCAAGAAGCATCTTAAACACGACGTTGAAGAGCACGGCGGCCAAGGAAACGTATACCATGAGTCACGGTTGCAAAATAGACGCGACGCATCTCTGACGTGCGAAATTCGCGGCATTCCCTTTTGTGTTTGGCCGCGTTTAAAGGGGACGAATGAAATTCAAATGGACGTTTTTGCCCACATCGAAACATCTGCCCACGAGTAAACGTGAAACGCGTTAACCATCGACGTGCACGCGAGGCATAACGACGATCACTGTTCGAGTTCAAGCCTCTCAAAGGCCCCGAGAGTTTTTCCACGCGACAAGATTAATTGCTGCACACCAACCCCGGAATATTGGCCGCTGTATTTGCGTTAATATTTATGTCAATGTAAATATTACGACGGGTGGTGCGTCGAATATACGTACGCGTGCCGATACATTTTTATCCACAATAGATTTACTTCAGATGCTTTTAAAAGTCAAATACAATAAATACGTACCGGTTAACTTCTCGAGGATCACCGACGTATGCATGCATACTGTGTATGTTTAGTTTCTATTCGATTCAAGCACGATCGAACCGTAGATATAAACATCGTGAACAAAGAGTTTCGATCGTGGAAAATCCTTTCGCAAATATTTCATTTCATTTCATTTCATTTCATTTCATTTCATTTCATTTCATTTCATTTCATTTCATTTCTTTTCGGGCAAATACAACATTCCGATCGTTTTGGGCTTAATAGAATCCTTCAAAGATCGAAGATACTTGATAAATGGCTATCGGCTTTTCTTAATCCTAAGTCGCAAGTATTTTCCTACTCTTTGGCGGGTTTACAACATTGACGCGTAATTTTCGAAATATTTACAAGCATAACGATGCTAGAACTACCGTAAGAAAGATCTTACCAAGTCGCGTACCAAAGGCGAAGATTCGAGAAAGGCAATGATTACCGAATCAGCGTGACAGACGAAAAGATCTCATTATCGTATTAACGAATACATCGAGTAACTGAAATTACTTTATTTTAAGAAATGTACAGTTTGATCGTGAAAGCGTAGAATCCCCTTTGCACGCCCAATATGTGCTACTTTGCAGGCTGACTCCGAGATAACATTATCCAACGCTACAACTAGCTTTATTTGTTGAAACGAGTTTCGGATATTTGTTTCTGTAATTATTACCATTATCATTAAAAACGCGTAAGCTGTTTCGACGATGTTTTCATTGAAATACAAACGTAATTTTATTGCTAAAGTAGTAATTCTGGCGAGGTAGAGATTTCAAGATCGCTTTCACTTTTGCAGCCAGTATCCGGCTCGAACAGCACTATCCATATTAACGTGTCAAATCTAATCCGATGTTCCAACGGTCGCCGTCTATAATAAGATTTTGTAACAACGTTTTTCCGATTAGAAGCTGTCGCCGTTATTGTTCGCCTCGCAATTAAGGTTCGCTTCTGTACGTGATATTTCACGGGAAATTGTTAATTATAGGCATGCTCGCGATCAGGCTACGTTTACTACGCGTTCTTCGCGGCGTACGTAACCCAGTAAGCAGATGATCGTTCTCGGTGGATGGGCGGAAGGTCAACTCCCACTTTTCGTCTTCGTGGATCTTTCATCCATGTAAGGTGTGTTTCAAGGACCGACCGTTCAGCGCGCGCATACGCTTTCATATTCGTTAATAACGATATTCACGTTGGTCGTTGTCGTAAATTTGCACCTAAACCTTGGAAATCAATTGTGTATTTAATCGCGCGACACGTGATTTTTGTCGTTTCTTAACTTGTCTTAACTTGTAAAAACTTGGTCGAATGGAACGGTCATCGGGAATGCTTGAACGCGACGAATTTTAAAAGGATGGAAACATTCTCGTCTCGGTGTTCTTCGCACTGTCGTACGATCGATACCCACTCGACAAACCGTTTTACGTAAGTGAAACAGTGGACAGACGCGAGCAAAAACGATAATTAACCTGTTCTTCTTTATGTCAATCGATGCGAGGTCGAGCCGCATCCAGACGTAGCGATATTAATTTTTCATCGATAAGTTGCTATTTACATAACCGCTGAAAATCGCATTGTCACGGAATGTACGTTTCCACGCAGACATCTTTCATTATCCCTCTACTTTGATACATTTCACGAGCTAATCTATGATTTCCCGTAATTTCCTGTAATTACTTCGTAAATAGTACGCTACCGTCTCGTTAAACGCCAATATAAACGCGACTATAAAATTTTCCGCCAACTTTCCTTTACGAATCTCCATCGATCGGATATACAGTGGTATCGATAGAATCACGTTACCATGCTTTCCACATTTACTTTTTACCACAACCTTTACATTTACGATTCATCGTTCCACGCAAAATTACACCACCTGCCCCGTTCAGTTTTTATTCTCGTGTTTAACGACTAATGCATTTTCCGTCAAATTGTCTCTTCCTCGACATCAAAGAGCGATATTTCCACGAAAAAATGTTTAATAGCGTGCAACGTAATTACAAGTTGCGCAGAAATTATTTCACACTCTCGTTATGTACTAATGTAAGACGCGATATAATAATGTAAAACGCGACATAGACTAAAATTTGTTTTCCAGCAGACGCGTAAAGAGTGGAGTTTAACCTCTGTGGTACGAGCGTTGACTATAGTCGACAGACAAGTCAATAAATATTCGCGGTCGGACCGAACAGGTTGACAACAAGCTAACAGGTAGAAAACAACAAACGGACGATACATGATCTTTCGATCATCCGGGAGAGTACGGTGGACAAGCAAAAACCGGCACGAAAGCGCATCGGTTTATAGTTTATAAAAGTAAACTTCCCGCCACCAAGCAAGCAGTGGGCCGAAAATAAACGTAGATTCGCCAATTTATTTTTCCTGTAGTCGCCGCGTTGCTTCCTGAGAAAAGTACGGTCGACGGATTTTCGATTCGATAGGTCGCAGACGGATGCGATTACCTCAGATTTATCGATGGGGAAAAATATAACGTCCACCGAAACGTTCTAGCCGGATCGTGCATAAATTTCTCAGTCACCTTTCTACGATATTTTTATACTCCATGTCGTTCGTATTCCGCTACGTTGTATTGAAAATATAATGCGATAATCGCGCGTTAATTTAACGACACAAGTGCGAATGACCGCGATCAAAGAACGTCTTTATCGCATCGTGTTAACAGCTGTACAAGTGAAAATAGAGAAAGACACGTTCGTTTGTTCGTCTTCTTTTAAATTGCCCAAATTACCCGACGTTACGACGAAAAATCTTTCGAATCTATAGTTAAAAGGAGGACTATCTATAGTTTTAAGTAGAAACTAATTTTTGCTGAAATTGGATGTATTTTTTCAATGTATCGGTATATTACTCTCCCTCCAGAAGACAAATTTAGCGTAACGCTCCGCCCGAATTTTCATGTTTCAGTGCTACTTTCGTTTCAGCGAGCAACCAGGCTTTTTAACGTTTTGAGAAAATCTTTATGCCTAAAATTGGAATATGCCGGTATAGATACACGTCGATGAGCATTTTTCCGTTTTATCTTGAAATTTAAAAAATTGTACAATCTTGTCGATAGAAAAATACGATTACGAAAGGAAATCATTTTGGCTCGTGCCAAACGTACGTTCCGAAACGTAGGATATCAGCACGAAAAATATGTTGCGACTAAATAAAGATTTCTCAGCAACAAGGACCGACTAAAGAATTCACACAGCGTTTTTCGTGGCTACACTTTTGCAAAAGTTGCTAGGTTATATTTACGGGTAAGAGTTAAACAAAGAACTGGCTGGATCAGATACAGAAGAAAAGAGGAAAAATAGAATGAAACTGTGAGCGCCAGTTGGCTGGACTATAGCCACTCACGTGATGTCAAACGTCGCTGTTAAATTTACGCCAGCCAAACTCTGCTTCCTCTCCGACTTTTTTCAACCGAAAAATTCACAAATCAAAAGGACATTATTTAAAAATATTCCTCTCTATTTCTAGACCATATCCAATTTCTTGTAAGATCAGCAATAAAATTAAAGCTTTTTTACATCGATTAAACCAACAAAATCCAATTATAATATTTTTAAATACGTTTTACGTGTAATTTTGTTAATTTCATCAAGATTTCGGTAATTTGTTATGGTGTACGGCAATTGTTCGATAACTCGGTCTTTGTTTTGCAAATTTTTGATTTCTCCCAACGTTATTTTATATCTGTCAGTTTTTACATCAGAATTTTTCCATTGCGGTAAAATTATAAATTACGTGTGTATATACGTACCGAGATAGCCTCCTCCACTTTCTCATTCAACTTATTCTCTTCGCTTGAAAAGCGAAATTACGTGAGAAATAGAAAACCGAAGAAAATGAAAGATCAAATGGGAAGAGAGCGTTTGTTTCATCTTTTGCTAATTCTAAAAATATTCCTTCTATTATTATTATCCGAACGTTCCTATTCGAACAATTTCTCAAGCAAGAAACAGCGAAATATTTCATCACTTTACACGTCTTTCTTTACCGTTCACGTAAAAGATACGCAACAGATGGAACATTTTCCGTCGTCAATGGATCGATTGGTTACCTTTCGATCGTGTCTGTCCGCTATTACGTTAGCAACCGATCGTTTCATTGACGCGAGTAACCGCATTCTGGCGAAGGCCATCGAACGTCGACAAGAACGCCGACAAGAACATCGAGCAAACTCGATGCGAGCGAATCATCAACGAAAATGTTGTCACTCGCTTTCGAGACTGCAATCGATGCGGCCAAGTTAAAATTAGACCAGAAAGATCAGATTATGCGAAGTTGGATCGTACAAAGAAACAGCATAAAGCCATTACTAAGCGATTATCGTCGTTGAAGGCTAAGCTAGAAATTTCCAACCTTTATACGGCTTAAACCTTACGGCTTTAAACCTTAAAACAGCTTAGAAAAGTATTCCAACATTTCCCATAGAAAACTTTTACATATATACATATATACATAAAAACGCCTTAGTAACGATACGATACGAAGAACGTTCTCAACAACGATAAAAGTTGACGCAACCAGCAACGAAGATTTAATCTGGTTTTGTACTTGGCATTTATAAAGTCGAGTCTGTAACGGCGAAATCGTTAAAATCGTGCAGCCATCTGTACAACCAGCTGTATAACTACACGTGTTTTATATTCGCTTAAATAAAGCATGCCCTTATTTATCAAATCGTTTCACGCGAAATACCACGAAATACCAATTGATTGGGGATAGCTTGCTTTGCAAGTTACGATACTCGTATCCAAATTAGACATAGTTAATCGAGCAATGGCGTATTTAGGTCATATCGCGAAAATGCTGCAGAATAAAAAGAATAAATCTTTCATTCGTGTAATTGGTCAAAATACGTATTATACTTTTACGATAGCTTTTTTTTTTATAAAATCCAGACTTTTACCAGCTTCCACGCTGAACTTGTACATTCGGTATAATAACGTACATGTAGTTATATAATTTTCAGCGAAACTACAACAATAAGAATTTTCGATTATATGCGTGGATTTATCTTCGAACCGATTGCTCGAATTACATCGAAACGAAAGACTGTTATTTCAGTTTTACAGAAATTTAGAAACTTAAAAACGAGAAGGAGAGAGAGAGAGAGTATATTATTAACGTGATAAAAATAAATACTACTTTGGTGAATCTTATCACGGGAGAATTAAAAATCCATTACGATAAGCTAGATCGTTAGAAGCTAATAAGAATGAATGGTCTGTGGTGACGTGATAATGAAAAAAAAATCTGCTAGCCTAAGCGAAAAATGTTTTATCCGTCAGACTGGTTAGAGGGATACAAATTCTAGAAACTGTTGAGGTTCGTGTTTCAAGGTTTCAGCGGGGATCATACGAGCGTGTCTCTCCTCCACGGACAATTCTTGGAAGAACTCCTTGGCCCCTTTGCCTCATTCGCATTGATGTCTCCGCCGGAATAAAACAACCGACCGTTTGGCGCTTCCCGTGGAAATACTTTTGCCGCTTACTATGGCGTCCCAGACGTGGTTTAAATAGAACCGTTTCATTTAAATAGAACGATTTAACAGGACGTTTGCATTACTTTTTCGATCGAATTGCAAATAAAAATGAGGCAAACATCTACCTTATCCGTACTTGTATGACTTGTATGTACTTGTGTATGTTGGTTAAGATAATTCACGCAGAATTCATACAGATACGCATCTCAATCTGCGTTCAATATATTATTCTTATGACTCTGTAATCGAGTATCTGTCTTATATAATATTGCAAACTTTGACACTTGCTTTCTCGTATGACGATTGTATTTACTATAGCATAAGCGAAAATTGCAAACTTTTATAGAAGATGTTGTTTACAGAAACTGTTTATAACGGAAGATGTTGGGAAATGAAATATTCTCAGGATAGTGATAAAAATATTACGCGCGCGGGAAGCATTTACCTAGTTGATATTGGATGAATATTTTTACGCGTTATCGCGATTAAGATACGATTAAGATCTTTCGACAACTATCGATAATAGAAATTCATTTTTCTTGCCGCAAGGAGAACACCGCGCCAGAAACAATGCACTAAAATTAGAAGCAGGTTTATCAACGACAAATATATTTCTCATTTAATTGATTCGTGCTTATGCGCAACATCAAGCACAAAAGGGTTAATCGTCTTCCTGAAACTCAAATACGATATAGTAAGCGATATAGTAGCTTGGAAAACGTAATATCAATAAGCAATAACTATTTATCGGTGTTATTAAAATCTCAACTTTGCCTTTCATCGCGCAAACGATTCCCATAAATCGATCCACAGAACGATCGTATTGCTCGTCCAATCGAAACTAAGTATCACGGATCAACCCACACTACGATCGTTATACCTCTTTTAATAGCGTGTTACAAAACTAGTTTTCGAAACTCCGTGCTCGACAGGCGTACGCATAAGTACGCGTACGACCGAGTATAAGGTATAAGAACGGTCGAAACAGAAATAAATCTTCGTTCGCAGGTTTGTATCGCGAACGCCGGCCATTACACGCGCCCACTTAATTCAAAATGCCACTGCTCTAACCTAGCTGGATATCGCAGCTGGATTTAACGTTAAACCGGCTTCAGGTGTTCACCGCGAAAGTTCCAGCGCCTCCGCCGATCCAGTTCTCCATCTATTCGAATCTCGCATATTTATAAACGTTCAACCTCTATAAATAGAAGTACTGTGGCGTTGGACGCGCGGAGGAGTACCAATAACAGGATTTCAGCGTTCGTTTATCTATCGTTTCGGCTATCAGAACGAAACGGACCTTTGCCACAGCAGACCAAAAACCCTATTTCTATTTCAATCATCATCGACGATATCTAGTCCAACTTTCTTACCTTTCCTTACCTTTCCAAATTTACTCCTAGTCACGACCCTAGTCACCAAGCATACGCAGTTTTAGGTTGCACAAGGTAATTGACGGTAGAAGCGACTGATCGAACAGATCCTATGGCTTGGATTACCTTTCTGGCAAACTATACCAACATACTTGTCGTATAATTAAACGCGTATTAAATTTATCATAATCCGATTTCGAACAGTCGCAGCTCCTGGTTCTCGCGAAACATCATCGGCCAATTATCGGCTTACGTAAGCTTCCAAGCTTCCAAGCTTCCAAGCTTCCAAGCTTCCGGGCTGAACGAGATTTTATCTGGGCTGCACTTATTTTCGTATCGCGTCACGTACCGTTTAATTGACGCAACGATCTTCGTTGGAAATAGTAATCTTACGGATGATAGTTCGCCTCGCTGTTCGTAGAAAATACGTTTCTTCGAATATACGAAGTCAATATATACTGTCGAATATACTGTGTCAATTAATTAAAGATCAAAGAAAATTAATTAAATACCGTTTGTATACTAAAGAGACGTTTAGGTATTGAACAATTTAAAAGCCGCTGTCGCTTTTATGTATTTCATTTACACCATTGTATGTAACTAAACCGCATTTTACACGTGTTACGATCAGCGGTATTAGAAGCACGCCAAGATCCAGCAATTTGAGAGAAGAGCAATTCGTCTTATAATTAGAAAATACCAAGATATTCTTGTTCTCGCTGATCGAGACGTCCTTTTAATAATCGGCGATCGTGACACACGAGAAGCTGTTTCAAATCAAAGTCGTACAACATCAAGATGTACGATTGTAATAATCAGATTTCCTCGGAATATTTCGTCTTTTTAGCGAGATACCGAGCAAGTCGCTGTACGCTTTTAAATGTAACATGTAACATTTGACCTTGTTATTCAAAATAGTATCGAACACAAAGTAAAAAAACTATCGAGGTCGAGTAATTTAAGCGATTCATCCGGTATATCCATCGATACGTTCATCATCTTATCGTTCTAACTTTTCGTACTGACTTTAGTATAACTATCCTAATTATAGTATAACTATATTATTAGACAGGAAGCTATTGTAATTTTACCATACGAAAGATCAAAGTTCTACCGAATTTCAAATAATTTGATCTGCAAAGAATTAAACAAAAATTAGTAAAAATAATAAAATAAATGATAAAATCACTATCACTCCAATTACATGCTAATAGCGTAGCGCCAGTGGTAGAGATATTCGGGAATTTCGCAACCACTTAACTTCATACATCGGAGCGACAACCAGCGCTCGTAATGCACGCGATTTACGATCGCCTTCGATATAATTTTCTCTTTAGCTTGTAATATTTTTAACTTCGCCGTAATTCTCGCTTCCTCCTTTCCTTCTTTTCCTCTTTTCTTTTCTCTTTATTCTTTCATCTCTCTTGTTTTTTTCATTTTTGTTTACATCGTTGTTCAGATCTCGTGAGGCAGGGAACTTGAGAAGAACGCAATGTCAACTGCAGTGAGGGAGAGAACAACAACGCACACCAGCAGAAAGATAGTGAGTCATGGTAGTCCTATATCGGGCCAGAGTCAGTCGACAACCACGGCCAACAGCCTCGAAAACAACTTAGGTAAACCTTTAATTGTAATCCTATCCTTGAATCATTCTTTTTCGACCTGCTTTTTACGCATCTCTCTTATGATTTCGTGAGTTTCAATAATTTTATATCGCACAGCTGCAAGACTGCTTCGATCGCAAAAACCGATTCTTTCTATTACCATAAAAAAAACTGATATTCCATTATTTTTCATTTAAACGATAATCTATGTTTCTCAATGTCTGTCGCATATATTACTATTCTCAGCTTAAAAGCGTAGAATCTAAAAGCGTAAAATAACGCTATGACGATGGTGACAAACCATCTTCGTACATTGGTCTCAGCCCGAAATTGCTTATTTCTGTAACTAACTTGATTAATTAAGTTCATCAAGTACATCGCTATTTTATAACTAAATTTCGTTTCATCATAATACTCATAATAATCTCTGGTCTGATCACAATATAATCACATTATAAACTTAATGTTTATGTCTTAATGTCACATAATTTTTAAGCGATTCTACAACTTGCACACCGCTACTGAAATGATATCAACGGCAAAAATAGCTTTGCTCGTTCAGAACGATAAACATCTATTTGCGTCGAAAAGCTCCAACCATGAATAAAATTTGTCACGATTGAATATACCAGAATCTCGTGATACGCTATAATACTTTCACTTGTGATAAGATATACGTCATTCGCACAAAAATTCTACGTTACTTCGTATTATCAAAATTAGGTTAACCGTAATTATTCGCCCGTGTATTCGTTCACAACGATAAACATTCGTTATTGGAAATACAAAAGCAGCGAAATACACATTTCATGGTTTCAGACGCTCTTCTCGAGGACTTGCAAACAAGTGTCTCAAGAAGTGCCACCCCGAGCCGAGGCGGCAGGACACTTTCGCCTCAAGTAGAGTATCGCGTAGCTGCAAATCCCACCAAGGTGGTTTCCGAAGGCAGGTTAGTAAACCTAAGAAATGTTAAAATCTACGGAATATAGCTTCCCTCTTCTCGATTGAAAGTTCGACTTGTCCTTAGAGCCATCTCACCCACTAGAACCATGACCACCACCACTGAAAAATATGTAAGCACTGGGCCGAGCGGTGCGCCGAGTGGTATACCCGACTTGAACTTCATCGACTCAGAATTGCAAAATGTAAGTTACATATATATATATATTCTTATATATACTTATTCGTCTCAGCTTTATTAATTTTTGTATGCATATATTTGTATCGAAAATAAAAATATTTCTATCTTAACAAACATTTCTTTTCATTAACTTGGATATTCGAATAATCCGTGAACCGTATCTCTGCTTGTTGCTCCATTAGCTAATATTGTGCGATAGTAATGACAAATTATTAGATAAAAGCTGTAATCCTTCAAAGTAACACGTTCTTCGGATAATCCAATTACCTTTATATGAGAGAAGAAGATCACCCATTTCCAACTATTTTAGAAATGTCGATATTCAAGAAGAAGAATACAAACTTTTGAATAAACTTTCGCTCGTTAACGAATTTCTCCGCCAAAAAGGAAAAAAGAACTTACGAATAAAAAACAAACGATAAAAGAGATGTCGCAACGTGTAGTTTCAATCGCATTACTCAACGCTTTGAACATTCGAATTTATGCTAAATCAACATTTATTATGCAATTATCGACATATATATGTTACGAAATTACCAAGACGCTTCGTGTTGCATAATGTTGCTATGAATTAAAAGATGGAGATTACTTGACGTGAAATTATATATATATATATATATATATACACATATATAATATATCCCAATATGCAGGCGATTCGTCGCATGCAAGTTAAATCGCATCAACGTCGTTATTTTGTCGTTACTTTGTTTTTTCTTTTCTTTTTCATTTTTTTTCTCTTTTTTGTATTATCAGGATATGACAGCCGACTTTGGTTTCTCGAAGCTTTTCAATGAAATTTCTAACATTCTTTCGTATTTATAATCGCGATGATATAATCAACGAGATATTCTCGAATTAATCATTTTGGAAAATGACATTTCGACTCTGTGTTAAAGATTGTCTGAAAAAAAGCGTGAAAAACGAAGCAGAACTAATGAAAAGGCACGCGAAATATTTCATTCATAACGTTATACTATTATATAAAGAGAAGGTTGCATCGCGAGATGCTTCATCCATACGTACGAAAGGAGTTCAAGAAAAGATCTTACTCCTGAAAGGTAATATAAAATCGATGCAATTACGCTGGCAAGAACGAACTTGTAAATTCCACTCAGCTCACAATAGCCACATGACCACACACGATAGCATCTGTGACCAAGAAATAAGACGGTTCGTTTCTTACGGAATGCGGTATCATAAATCTGACATCTTACCAGATACATCATACTTTAAAAGAGCATGAAAAAAAATGGAAAATTACTGTTACGCATACACGGCGCTCTAGAGTAATTGCAGCATTTGCTGGCTGGTCAGTTCGTAATCTAACGTACAATGAAAATGTAGATTGGTTACACGTGCAATTTATCGCGCGCATCTTACACGTTCGCCGGATGAACTTTCAGCCATCGAGTCCTTAAGGTACGTACAAACACCTCCTATTCTCATTTGCATAGGAAATAACAGCTTCGACCGTGAGACGCGAAATCTATGACAATTTATTGGCGTTTACACGTTCTAACTTACTTTTAATTGGACATTGACATATACATATACAGATACGTATACAGGTGCATAGAACACGCGCGCTAATAGGAAATGTTGCATTTACAAGCGCTATACGAAACGTAAAAATTATTATTATTAAGCGTTAAACGTAATTATGTTATATGTATATTACAATTATTAAGCGTTTGCCAGTGTTCTTAACTAAACGAATTGACGAAATGTGGATTTAAAAATGTGGATTTTACCTATTTACTTTCGACATATCGCTTTAATTACAGTCATCTATGTATTGACAATAATTGGTAATAAAGAGAATGAGCCGGTACTTAACTTAAAGGGCCTATAACAGTCATCGAGAGGAGCGAGAAATGTCTATCAACGTATCGTAAAGACAATCGTTTCGTAGACAGGCCTGTTTTTTTTATCTCCCTATAGATAGATCATGCATATATTCACGCGTTACAAATCGGTGGTTGCAATGTTTTATCTTAAGTAACCTAAATTTTAATTTAGCTACTTGTTTTTTTATTTGATCAGCCAAATCATGTTTTCCCAATCAATATCGAGAAAAAGTATCGAACGATATTTAAAGTGAGACCATGATTCTGTTTTAGGTACAGCCTGGTCAAAGCAAAACGGTCGCTTATAAACAGGTGTCGTATCAATATAACAAAAGTCTGGATGGAAAACCAATAGGTAAGTTTGCGCTAAAACGTATGTGCTTAACATGCCTACCATGCCTTTTTTATAGTTCGCTTCAGGCTCTATTCGACGAATTTTTTATATAAATAAATTACACAAAGGCATTTTGAAATTAGCGACAAATGTTCATACCCGAAGTGTATTATTTGTAGGAAGACGCGTAAATCTACCAAAAGTTCGACGGAAAATCACATATTCTTATATTATATGTTTTATTGCGTTGAAATAGAAAATGAATCGTTCAATATTGTAAGAAGATTTTAACGATTACGATAGGGAAGAGAGACCGCGATATACGAGAGAGAACCGTAAGAGGAAATGAGATTTTGGTAAAAAGCAGGAGGTTTGTGACGGAACGTCCGATATACCGCTACGAACCCTCGGGCGTGTTCGCGAGGAATCGCGCGCAAGCGCTGCCGCGTTTTAAACGATCACATAGAAGGAAGGGGAGAGCTGGTCACTCGTGTCGCTCCTTTTAAGGAGCGGAACGGCCTTGCAGGTATACGGTTAATTAACAATGAGAACGACAAAACGAGAGAAGTTGGTTCCTTGCCGCGAGATACTCGCCTAACACCTCCTTTTCGCTAATCCAACTCCATCCCTATCTGTTGTTAAATACCGCAACACCAACAGGGAAAATTAAATGCCTTTGTAAACAGGATTAAATGATAGTAAAATAAACGTGATACTGCTACGTTGTATTGTTAACAACAGGTTATAAGATATGAAGGATTATAATTTTGTTATGTCTATTATGCCACGTTTTCTAAACAACGTTAATCGCGTCTTGAACGATTTGCCGAATATGATTTCGTATTGGTCGTCTGTATCGTCTGCATCGAATAAGAAAAGAAAGGAAAGAAAAAAATAGAATAGAAAGCTATGGGGTGGAAAAAGCTAATTTTTCGAATTTTTGTCTGTCTATTTGTTTGTCTGTTTATATTCGCATCGAGTAAAAACTACGTAAACTTGCCGAACGGATATTGATGGAGCTTACTCTGTGGAACAGCTTAGTGTCCAGGAAAGAAAGTAGGGTGTGTCTCATCTCGATCCGTTTGCGAAAAGTTTAGAAATATCCTTCGTCGTTTTGTATACTGTAAATCGAGTATACAAAATTCACTGCTTATTAATACATTACTTATTTTATTGTTATTATTATTATTATTGCTTTATCCGTTTCTATATGGATAAGAGGTAGGCCGTATAACAAAAACGAAACGTACGAGGTTAGAAACCGTTGACATAAAGTACAGACGATTGGATAATTTTAAGGACGAATATCTTCCATGAAACGTTGTTTTTTTACATTTATGCATTATGCAAAAGAGAACATAGCGTCGTAGATTTGGTGAAATCCCGAGGTTCCCGGTAATAATCCGGTAATCGTAGACAACACGACAGCGCTATTATACGGAGAAGATTTCCGCGCTACCTGTCTCTCTATATGGAAGTGACGTTGCGATCAGAGCGTGCGTTCTTTGCGGTAACGCACGATACACAAGCGTAACCATATTAGGGTTGCGTATAACAGAAGATTGACCCGATTTCTCCCTTGTCCCTCTGCTGCACTTCAAACAGGGAGGAGAATAAAAGGCCGAAGAGAAGATACGGAAACTCTGATTCAAGCCGACAAATCGGCGTCATTGAGAATGCATTGGCTGACAAGAACGTACGACATTGTCGTTAAATTAGCATGGAGAAACTTCGACGAAAGTGTTCGAGTAATCTCGAATACTCGTTCGAATAATCGAAAGAGTAATAATAAGAGAAATTAAAAGATTATAACATATATTTTAGAATTGAACAATTTTCCAATCTACCGAGATAATCTTTTCTTTTCCTTTTCCTTTTCCTTTTTCGGATAAAGCTCTATTAAAAACTGCTCAAAATGAATTTTTACATTAGAAAATCTTGATTTTTAAATTAAATTGATTTTAAATTAAAGAATGAAAGAGTCGAAAGATTAAGTCGCAAGTTATACTACGTTTAAAACGCATAAAGCTAGAAACGAACTCGTTCTAGCTGGAAATCCGGATTCAGATATATCAAGGAACTAAACGGGACAAGTTTCGATAAAGTGATTTTTGAATTGACAAATAAAACGAACGTGAAATTTAGAAGAGTGCCCAGAGCATATTAATATTTTATTTGCCGTTATACATGTATATTAAGTATATTAAGTATATTAAGTATATTATACATGTATACAGTAATATAACATTATTATCTATTTTGACATAAAAAGGAACAACGTTATAGATATTACTATTACGTAAAATGATGTAATGATGTAATGGTGAAATCTGTTAAATTTCTTTTTCATATTACAGATTCGTGGGTAGCAGACAACTCATTAACCAACACCAGTTCGGCTTTGATGTACGTACTATCTTGTTTCAAAGCGAGAGCAAAATAGCAAAATAGCAAAATAGCAAAATAGCAAAATAGTAAAATAGCAAAATTATTTAATATATATAATAATTACTGCGATAATTGCTTTAATGAAGCCATGTATTTTCTAAATTATAATAGACTGTGTAATGTAAGATATATTTTACAGCGATGATATCCGAGAAAGGAGTTACGAAGAAAGCACAATACCCCGTGGCTTAGAACCGGTCAGCAAATCAGTCAACAGAGAACTAGTAAGTAGAGTTTGTCTCTTACGATATTTTAAATATAATAATGTAAATATAAATATAAAAAGTATAAAAGGCTATTCATATTGCAGGTGTACAACGATAGTTCTGTATCTCGTTCGAAGCAAACTTCGCCTTTACCAGCAGGTGCTCAGAGGGATGTGAAATATATTCATGAGTCTTCCAGTAAGTATATCTAAACAAGTTTATTGTACAACAAAGTTATTAAAGCGCTTCTACCGCTTTTACCGCTACTACCATTGAAACGTATTATTATTATTATTATTATTATTATTATTATTATTATTATTGTAAATGCAGCATTGTCTGGCTGTTACCGACAAAACTTATTTTTACGATTAAATAAATTCGTAGGCTACCAAACAGAACCAGCGCCAAACACGACGGTAACGACGACGGTGCACGCGAGTGCTGCGCAAGAATATGGAAACGTCGAGTACGTACCAGTGCCATCGCCAACAGCAGCGATACCGATCAATCTGGCACCGGGTCCGAACACCAAAGTAACCACCACCATTAAAACGTACACTTACGAGCTACCAGGACCGCCTGAAACCTATTTACCAGGTGGCAACGCGCCAGGCACTGTTGTGCTGCCAGGTGATCAAACTATCACGTACACGATACCGAAAGGAACTAGCTCCACGGACAAAACCATCACTTATCAAACCGTGACCGAGAACGTTCCATCTAGAACACCAGCCAGATACAGCAGTCCGCCGCCTCCTGTAACAGACGTGACAAAGAAATCCACCACGATCCATCAAGAGTCAAAGTTCTATCACGAAGAACACCACGATAGTCCGGCGAACGTGCAACCAACACACAGCAGCACAGTCTATCATCCTGGTTCACCACTCTTGGCAAATAAAACAACCATCACGCGAAATGAAAAATACTATCAGGTGGATGGAGGTTATCCAAACGGGCATACGACTGGCGATCGACCACCGGATCATCCGGCAACCACGGTGATCTATCAGAACCAACCACCCACTATAAACGAGACTCGCACAACGATAAATCGGATCGAGGAACATTATCCTAGTCGACCACCGTCCGGCGGACGACATCCGACACCCGATAAACCGGCAACACCGGTTAATTATTATACATCACCAGTACAGTCCACTTCCCCGCCGCAGTCTACCACAACAATATACAAATTTTCCAACACCACCACGTCGATACCTCCAAACAAGAATCCCGAAGACCACGAAGTTTTGTTACCTAAACCGTTCCCGACCGAGGCTGTTCAGCTTTATCCATCGACCAAGCCGGCTAACAACAACGTGCAAACTCCGCCCAAGAAGTTGGAGGATCTCATGGCATCGTTTTCTGACACAGAGGTAAGCAGCAAATATTTCTCTACTCTGATCTCCTCGACTATTTCTAGTCGTATGTAAGTGACAGGTGTGTCTAGTCAGGTGACAGGTGATAGGGAAGCTCGTACGGTCCCATTCCATGTGCCTTATCTCTCTGTGCCTTATCCATGCAAATTATCGTATATTTTCACCTTTACCTATGCTAAACCTTTATATCTATGTACGACGTTGTTTCACAACTTAATCATTTTTATCAATAGATCGATATTACTCGACGCTACTACCAAAACGGTACTATACATATAAATTATACATACAATACATTATATATTATACATACAAATATTTATATTTATTTCATCTAATTAAAATGTCGAATAGTATATTCGTTGTAACATTCACATTCAGTGGCTAAAACGGATCACCGCTTAAATTCTATTGCGTATATTTACGAAAACACGATGCATTTTTCCGTAAACATCGACACTCTGCAAATTACGTTTAATATTTTATTAAATTCGATGAATCGTTCATTTTTCACGCGATTTCTATCGTGAGAAACAAATAACAAATTACAAATTAATTAGGAAAAGTTGCTCGATTGCATACTACTAAATGGTAAACAATCTCTGCTTTCTGTCTAGCGCGAGGTCCTAGAAGACATTGAAAAAAGGGAAAAGGAACAACAGAAAGAGTCGCCAACGGTGAAAAAGGAGGTTGACTTTGTACCCCATACACCGCCCAAAGTAAAAAGTAAAAATGTTGCTGGACCTCCAGTTTATTATCCTCCCGGAGCAGCAGAATTCACTAAGAAAGAAGAGGCTAGTGCAGCTATGTCACAGTCTGGTGGTGTAAGTACGCTATGCACTTTACAAAAAGTATTCTAATCTTTTCCAAATTGTTTCCAAAAATGATATTTCTTACTCGTCCGTTTCAAAATATTTTCTATCTATAAATTAATCGCGAAACAACAAGTGTAAAGAATCGTCCCTTAGAGAATCCTTGCAATCGTGTATGTGTTACGTATAATATAAGATTATCAGCGCTTTTTTTTATTATAGGGAGGATGGCAAAAGGCTAAGGCGAAATACGAATACGAAGCGTCTGGTAAAAGTAAATCGAAATCGAGTAGCGGCAAAGCTGTTGTTCCTGTTTGTTTGCCACTTTGTTGCGCCTTGCCATGTGTAATTATGTAAATTATATCGATATTGATATTAATATTAATTAATATTAATATCAATATCGATATCGATATCAATATCAATATCAATATTAATACGTATTAATCTTGATTAAGTGACTTATTAGTCATGTTTTAAACGATCGCGCGTCAGAATCGATCAGTGTTCCGCCGCTTTCGCCACTTGCGCCACTTGCGTAGAATAAAATTTAGAGAGCAACTTTAACGTAAGAAACAGTGAACGATTTTAAAAAGCTACAAAATGATTACAAAATGATTCTTTTTTTTTTTTTTTTTTTTTTCGTTCCTTATTACAAAAATACTCTTTTATACTCCTGACAAGTTCTACGTTTCATCATATGCGGTACATTATATTTATGTATAAAGATATATCATTATATAAACTACGTATTTTGCACTTTTATTAAAAATTTTATAAAATTTTGTAAAATTCGAAATAGTTTCTTTTAATAATTCTTTTCTCAGGAATCGAAGATATTCGATCGAACATTACGATAGAAAGACGTTTTGCAGATATATTCATTAGTGTATATCCTTTTATATCGTTGTATTATTAAAGCAATATTTTATGATTGTCTTTTCACTTTTATTACTATCTATTACGATGAACAGTTACATATTTATGCGCTTACAGAATGTTGTCTGTATATGGATTTAACAATATGGATTTAATATGGATGAAAATATGAATTTAAATGCAACAAATTTCAAAAGGAATTTAGATAAAGTTGTTAAGACAAATAAGATATAAGACGATATATTTTTTGTCGTAGTTTAATATAATTTTAAAGTAACTAAATATAAGTAAAAGTCATAACTATATCATTCTTTTATCGTGTTTAAAAAATTCTTGTAATAGAATAATACCGTGAATTATGGTGCTATAATAATTTTAGTAAACAAAGACATGTAAATGTTATGCGCTCTCATTAAATTTTGAGTTTGTGTATTATTAGAATACATGGTTACAGATATGTTTAATATGCTACGAATATGTAAAAATTGTGCCATGAGACGATATATAGATGTAAAATGTGTGTTAATAATAGCTTCTATTTCAATAAAATCTCTACTCCATCTATGAGATCATCTTTTCTTATTCTTCTTCATCTTTCATTCGATTTTGTTCGTATCATCGTAGGATACCATAATCGATAAACTTCAAATACTTGGCGTATCGTAATCAAAGATATGTATAATAATGATGCGTATAAGCATTTTCTAATAAAAATACACGGCGTACACAGTGGCCACACAGAATATCGTATCCTGAAAAAATGTTATTATCTTTGTGCATCTATCTCTTTGCTATTAATTAATAATCGCTTTTTATAATAATCTCAAGAATTAAAAGCTATACACGTATATTAAATAATACATATCGTATCTTTGCAAGTACGTTTATTTTAAAATTGATGTAATCGAACGATATCCAATATTGTAACTCAATTTGTAAACTGTTTAGTATCGCTTGTTCTCAATCAAATACAGTACCGATATTTAACTAAATTAAGATACTAAAATTAACTGCGCGACTCTTACATTCAAGAAACTATCATACGCGTACGTATCTGCTTCTGCATCCCAAATACATCTTGTACCCATTTTCACCCCAGCACCGTGCTGCTCACCCAAAACCACATTTACAATATATTTGTAACGTTTGAACTTTAGCTCTAGAAATAAGTACGTAACAAATTATTTGAAATTTTTAATTATCTGTTTAAACTTGGCGTATTATTTACTCGACAACTAATTTATTTTAGAAAAGAGAATTTCACCTTTAACTTTCTCTCTAATTAAATCCGCTATATCTTTAGTCCATTGGGCTGCTTCCTGAGCATCGTAAGTTTTCGCAGAAAGCTGATCAAATAGCACATTATGTATAACTTCTTTAGCGTTTAACGGTTTAAACCTGTATCCAAATCATTTGTTCACCTTTTATATTATAGTTTACATAGTCAAAAGCGAAACGCTTTATTAAACTATCGTTATATATATAGCGAACTATTCCACCTACAATATTACTCGTTTTAATCATTCCTAATAATAATAATAAAAGTTATATTCCATGTAAAATGCATTTCAAACGTTATTTACAACGAGAGTGGTACTAGACTGCTCTGTATATAGTCTCTATATATGCAAATTATATACTTAAGATTATGTTAAAAGTATGAAATCATATCTTCAAAATGAAAAAAGTATTCCCCTTGATTGTAACAACAACAACAACAACAACAACAACAACAACAACAACATATTAGAAATAATTGAACAAGATAAAGATTGACAAACAAATCATGTCGTTAAAAATGAAATTCAATTAAAAACTCTCAAGCCAAAGGAATAGAGTTCAACTGTAGAAAATTTCGATACGATTAATAGGTACTTCTCGTGTAACTGCGGACGTATTTGATAAACTGGTTGTTCTAACGTCGCAGTTTCCGCGTCATCGAGCACCTCCACATTTAGCCTTGATTTTTCGTCTTTCCGAATAACCTTTCCTTCCTCTGCAACATCTTCTTGGCATTCTTCTGCTTCTACCTCTTCCGATGCGACAGTAGCTTTACTTTCAATATTGTCCGCCATCTATTTCAATTACGTTGCAATCTAATTACAAAGAACGTTAAATATTTCTCACACTGAACTTAGGTTATGAAACCTGTCGCCACGAATCACGGTCGTATCAGGCAGGTAATGAGAGTGCTCACGCTCACGAACCTGTTTGTTCTCTAGTTTGTTGACTAGTGCTGCACCACGCGGCCAAGCGCCGAGTTTAAACTGATCCTGGCATATACACGAACCTATAAAATTAGGGATCGTGCTCTATCGTGTTTTAGAAAATATAAAAAACGTCATTACGCAACAAACACCGACTCTAGCGTATTGCGCATTGCGCGCGGTCAGAGATATGTTCTGAAGAAAAGTTGTATTTGCAGGGAACGATAGGGAGAAGGAGTGGCTGATTTTCGAAATGTATACACTATATACCCGTTATTATTCATTTCTCGCCAACAAACAGCTATTACATATACATATTAAGAAAATGGGATATACGTATAATATTTCAAACAGCGTTTATGTATTGCAAGATATTTTCTAATATATCTCCCAATCTTTATTAATGTTTTCAAATATAATATCATTTCATCAGGAAAAATTCAATTCTGAATGTTCGTTATCAGAGTGTGAAATATGGTATTTGCTAATATATTGTGTTGCGCCTTATAAAGATTCGACGATGCTTCTAATAAATTAAACTTCCTTACATAAACATGTCCGAAGTGATTAGTGATTAGAGCGTATATTTGATCTTGCACAGAAACCTATTTCAACACGTCTTGTTCAGACCCTTTAATATACCGATAATAAATAATAATAAACCGATTTTCTCATTCGAATACATAAAAATATAATAATTTTGCAGCAGATTGTTTTCTAATAACAGTCAAATGATTCGTATAATTTTCTACATATTGACATACAAACATTAATCGCTTAATAAGTATATCCGTCTAATCTATACACCCGAAACAGTTTCAAAATTTGATTTCTTTAAGCGTTTTTCCTTCGCCTTAATATTTTCAACAAATTATGCGACTATTTATAAAATAATGTCATTATATACCAATCGTAAGTTGTATAGCAATTACGTAGCAAATATCGATCATCATTGATTCAATAAAAAGAGAGAATAATCGTCTACATACGTCTGCTTTGTTCTAATACCTCGATCATTATTAAATCCGCATGAGAAATCAACGACTCGATTATTAATCGCCTGTGACGTCTGTGATGTGATGAACCTCTATCCTTTCAGTCACCTGACCAGCCAATAATCTGCACAAAAGGAAAAACGACAATTTCAAATGAATGTATGACAAAATCAGTAATTAGCAATAACAGAACAAATTATAGCGAGATAAAGCGACGATAAAATTCAAAGTCTCCATCAAAAGTCGGTGGTAATGCGAATTATAGATAATTTCAACCATCAGAAATACAGTCAAGAATAAATGCATAATAAACCAATAATTTAAAGCAATGAAACTAATTATAGCGGAATAAAGTAATAATAGAACCCAAATTTTATCTTAAAGACCGGTAATATGATGACTGTAACCTGTCAAATACGCATTCAACGATGAAAGTAAAAGAAAATTTCGTTATACTACTTAAGTTTACTAAGATTATAATCAATAAGCGATTAAATACGAACGTACTATTTGAATGAAGCAGATAAAAGTGTAGAAATGTTGGTAAACTTGAAATGAAAGTACTAATAATGACAGGGTAACGCTCGACAGGATCAATTTTCGCTCCACGATTGTCAAGAGTACAACGTAATCCCACGGTACGTTTCTCCGCGAAACTACGACTTTCCAATATTTCGCACCAATAGGCGCGCTCGATTTGACTTTGACAATATTCTGCGCCAATAGACACCCTCGATTTCACTCCGCAATACATTGCGCCAATAAGAGCGCTCAATTTTTATATATATGGGCCCTATTGGCCAAGATTGTGACGGACTTCGGATCCATACTGCGCCAACTTCAGGCCAAAGAAGCACACCGCACCAACTTCAAGTTAAAGAGGTTACCTTCTTTATCAAACGACGGAGGGAACTATATTATCGATGTAACTATATTATGTATATATATATATTATCAATGACAACATCATCGACTAAAGATGAGATAGACCTCTAGTGCAATGTAAAAAAACGGTGTCCTACGAACCGGTGGGCTACGTCACAGACGAAATATACGACTAGATAAATCACTTTAAGAACCATCGTGGCCCAATGTGACTGCTATACCGACTAAGAAATTCGACACGATACGTTAAAATCAGTGACGTCCTCTGTTTATAAATGATGGCTACTTGATGAACTATTTACAGATTATTCATAATCGAAATAAAATTCTCGTTATCGATAATGATTACCGGTAGTAGCAAAGAAAATTTTTATCATTTATAATGATTATTTGTGACCAAAATTTTTTAATCGAAGACATTAACTCTTATACCATATAGTAACTTTAAAAATTTGTATTATAACAGTCATGACGTGTGGCACTAATAAGTTAAACTTAAAAGTTAGAAAATTCTGCTTTGGAGTTGGAAATTTTGCATTCTTTTATTTTACCATTGAAACGATTGAACATAATTAAATATCACTTATGTACAATTCAAACGCAAGTATCTGAAGATTAAGTAATAGAAACGGTATTAAGGTAGTTATTATGGTCATTGAATTTGTTTTTTTTTTTTTTCGTACTCTATAAGGATATGGAAAAATAAATATATACAGTTCTATTTAAAAAAAAAAAAAAAATGGTGATGACCACCACTTGTAATCTTGTAAGAAAAATGACCATGAAATAGAGCTGTTTTCACCGTTGTATGTGGCCCTTGAATTGTATTGAAAAGTTTTTTCATACGACAGTAATAAATAAGGCAAATGCTTAGGTGATCCCATTTATCTGGGTCACTCTACATATATGTATACACATATTATGGTAGCGCGCGCGCGCGTGTGTGTGTGTGTTAGTTAGTTAGTTAATCCATTATATTTAACAGCATTTTTTCTAATTATGATATTAATTTCATCGCTTATATTACTTACACTTTATGTAATATGGAGATAGTAATCTTAACCCTTATAATCAAAATAATCTATTTCTGGTTCTGATGTTTTTATGCTTAATGTTGTTTCTGGCTTTTGGATCTTCTTCGCAGGCAGTGATAATATTGTCCTAGAGAGAACAAATGGATAATTTGAAATTAATATTGGGTTGACAACTAAGTAATTGCGGATTTTGTCATTAGGTGGTATTGACAAAATCCGCAATCACTTAGTTGCCAACCCGATATACAAACCCGTTATTGATTTATTAAAACTACGCGACAGATTTTGGAAATGCTAAATTTACTTAATTTTACTTACTTCACGGACCCATCAGCTTTTGTAGTATTTAACATTGGACCTGGAACTTTTCTCTGACCGTTTTCCCGTTGTACAATCTCTAATAAACTATAACTAGGTAACCAACACTGTAATAAATTTCAACATAATAGCAGAAAATTAAATTACAAGTTCAATTCTGCTAGTTTGAACGTAAAATGTGCATTACCTTATCTTTTACAGCAGTCGCAACAACATTTCTTTTTGGCTCCTGATCATATGCCTGGCTTTCACAACCAAAATGTTCACAAGACTCGTGAATAAAATGACGTTTATCTTTGTTCATGCTATCAAAGGAATAACTGCGTGATTTTTGTTTAGAGGTTTTTGCTAATTGAACCAACTCTGTTAATTTGTCATGAACCATCTGACAAAAATGAGGATCCTTTTTGGCCCACTGTTTCATAAAATCACTGTATCTAGGCATTAATTTTCCACTTAAATCTGGATTTGCAATTTGCAAACCCAACGCCAATCTTCTATTTCGTTCTATTATTTTACATTCATCATTGCATTCTAAAGTCTTTAACTGATTCTGCTTCTTTGCTCCTTGACCAAATACTTCTTCCAAATTAATAGAATGACCTAATTGCATATCAGCCATTTTACTAGCTAATATGCTACTTGCTATTCTCTGATATTCTTTAGAATTTTCGGCGCAAACACGCGACATAGTCCTATGCCCACACTGACACGTCACCTACGTATAAAGAGATTTTTATTAGTAATTTAGAAAGCCAATATATTAATACAAACTTTAAACTTAATTACACAGAGATCTTATGTATCAACAAGCCGTGAATGTCATTTTGAAAACATATTTAATTAATTACCTTAACCATCTCCTTGCAAGGTGTGTCTGGACATTTACCCTCGTGACACGGTGCAGCACAGATGTGTCCACACAGTTCCCTTTGAACAGTACAAGGCTGAGAACATTGTTGTCCTGGTTTTTCACATGGTCCAGAATGACAAATAGTAATGCATTTATGTCGGCCACAGGATATGGGCTTGTTACATGACAAACCACATGAAATTTCGTTAACATAGCATGGTACAGCTTTTCGTAACTCATGTTTGCCATGACACCATCTTTGAGTAAGAACAGTACAAGGCGGACAGTTTAATTCACTATGGCAATTATGTAATATTTCATGGCCACAAGGGTGTTGTCGAGAGCAAGGTCTATCACATGTAGGTCTTCTTGTCCCACAAGGAACGGGAGGATATATCACAGAAGCCCCGCATTCACAGTATAATTCATCAAAACTACTTCGCCAACAAGGTTGACACCTTCCTATTTTAATATAATGTTTTATATTAATCTATTAATTTCGTTAACTCTTCTCCTTTTTTTTGGTACAAATCTTAGTTTCTTTTACTCTTTATTGTACAGTCTAATTTTTATGATTTTTACTTAATTTTTACGATTTAATTTCAAAATTAATATTAATATTATCATTAACGTAATTTAATACCTTTATGACAGCTTTGTTCACATTTATGCCTCCCACAGCTTAAAGTTTTAGAACATATTAATGGACAAATATGTTCTATCTCTATACAACACAGTTGGTTACATTTGTGCTTCCCACAAGACCTTTTTTTTATACACCTCTTTTCACACCGTGCATCATCAGCTTTTGATATCAAATCTTTACAAGCTATTTCCCTGTCCATGTTCCCACAGCGGCATCTAACATTGGTAATTAAGTCACAAACAGGACAATCTCCTACATGACACTTCACTTTACACTTATGAGGATTATCTGCAGACAATATATTATATCATAAATTTTTACTGTATTTTATCAAAAATCCCATGCACCCTCAATTTGGGATGAAATACTCACTAGGTTGCCCGCATTTCAAATTTTTCAAACATATTTTGTCACAGACTGGGATTGGATCTAAGCAAGTTTGTCTCTTATCTATTAATGGTGTTTGCCCACAGCAGCAAGTTGTAATTTTGTCAGGAGTTAAAGAACAGGATTCGCAAGCATCCGCATGACACAATTTTGTACAAGTGTGATTACCACATTCTAACAATTTACCGCAAATAGTTCCACAAGAATATGTAAACGAAATATTACTCTGGCAAGTTATTTCCTTTGTACTATTGCCGCAATAACACTCTGAAAATAAATACGCTATCAGAATGAAATTTAATACTTTAATTTAGATTGTCATATTTAAATTACGTACTTTGCGTTATTGTTTCTTCACAATTTGCACATTCTCCATGATGGCATTTACTTTGACATTTATGCCTGCCACATTTTAAATTTTTACCACATATAGACTCGCACAGCAATAATTTCTGAGTACTACACTGTACTGTTTGCTGAGTTTTACCGCAGCCACAATATTTTGTTACCATTGCTGTACATTGTGGACAAGATCCAGGATGGCATAGAAGAGTGCACTTATGTGGACAACTATTTTTGGATAATGTTCTAGCGCAAATTTCACCACAAGAATGCGCAACATCTCTACGATTCCATTCAGGCACTCTTGTTTTGCCACAAAAGCAAAAGTAATCTTCAGGAATCACTAAGTTAACATTTTGACATGCTGGACATCTCCAGCCATTTTCTATACAAATAGTATATAAGAATTATTTAGAAGAAAGTATACAATTTAATAATAACTTTTAATAAAAAAATTATCCGGCTTATAACTCTAATTATATTTACCAGATTGTGATGACTTTGCCCATCTTTTAATACATTTCAGATGCAACACATGATAGCAGTTAGAACATGACCAAACATAATCATTCTGTTTAATATATTCACAACATACTAAACATTCTAACTGTCCTCTATTCAACTGTTCTGCTAGTCTTTCTCTTTGACTTGCATCATCATCTGCACAATAAAATTATAAAACTGCATTATTATCATGTTAAAAATACAACACAGCGTAGGAAATACCAACTTACATACGTACCAACTGGTGACTTTCTATTTTGTCCCCGTTTCTGAATATTATTCCTTTCGCTAATTTCCCTTTTATTTCTCCAATGTTCATTTCCTTTCTCTTTATTTTCAGATACATAATATTTACCTTTATCTTTCTCTTTAAAGATTTCTAGTTTAGCTTCCTTATGATGTTCTTTAAATCCATTATATCCTTGATAGTTGTGCCTTTTCTCTTTTATCTCTTTTGCTTCTAATCCAGTTCTCTCGTTAAAACATTCTTTATATTCATTACATTCTCCATTACTGCACATTTCATTTCTTATTTTAAATTTATCTTCCTTATTATAATTTTCTCTACCATATCCTGGATAGTGATGTCGCTTTTCTTTATAAAAATTTTCTTCCCTGTTATATCTATCATTATACCGATATTTCCTTAAATTTCTATGATTATTGTAGGTCTGTTTGAAGCCAGGATTATAGTAAGTAAATTCCTTCATCGAATTTTTGGGCTGCTGTACGCTATCACCTTGTACATTATTATCACCAATGATAGTTCTTTTATCATTAACCTCATTCGACAAATTTTTATTTTTATTTGAACATACGTTCATACTTAATGATGATTCTCCTTTATTCAAATTTATTACAGGATCCTTTTTATTATTACAAGTAGCAATATTAGTCATTGAACATTGATCCAATGCATTTTCATTTATAACTTTTGAATTTACTTGTGATTTTCCTGCATAATGCTTATTAGTAAAGTATTTATTACCTTGAAGTTTATGAGAAGTTTTGACATTCTGTTGATAGGAATTTGTATATGCATTTTTTTTGTAGCACTGATCTTGCTGCCTTTCTTTGTGTTTATAATTAGAACATTTTTTCTTATTATATCTACCTTCATGCCTACTCTCATTACAAAAGAAGTATTTATCCGATATCTTGCCATTATCCTTGACACAATAATTTGCATCATTAGTAGATTTTGTATTCTCTGACTCTTTATTTTTACTTCTATCACCATATCCTCTATTATTTGGCACAAACTCTTCAGCCATGACATGTAATTTTGAGTGATTGACTATGCTGCCTGAAGATTCCTTAATTCTCTTTGTAGAGACATATTTATCTTCGTTCTTCGTTAGATTGTTATCATATTTCCAAGAGTCATCAGACACGTAGCCTTGTTGAGATTTGACAACAGTTGAAAAGTACTCCTCGCTGCTTAATACTTGTGTATTTCCTACTGGGTTTATTACATGCCCATGATAATTATTGGTTGTAGTCAACAAACTTGGCATAACATTCGTGTTCGAATGATAGAAAGCATTTGGACTATTCTGTTCAAATATAGGTTCATTTTGTACGTAGAACTCACGACTAGGTTGTAAATAATCGTTATTCATATTATCAGAAAATAATGTCCAATTTCCTGTTGCAGGCCCAGGTACGCTTTGATCAGAATACATTTGACAATAATTTTGGTCATCTGGTCCTGAATAAGAACCATCCCAAGTAGCCATAATTCTTGCAACTTTACTTTCTTCGTTGTAATTTGTTATACTAACAAGAACACAATTATATTTACAAGTCCCTTCCAATATTACGCTGAGCTGATGTACAATTAAACCTAAAATATGGTTAACGCAATCTTTTTAGAAATCCTTTATCGCAATACCAAATTTTCGTAATATACACCGTTGTATGTCTTTATTTTAAATTTTTTAATAATTTTTTATAAGTATATTAAATACCTGTTGTGGAGAAAATAAGATAAGATACGATTGATATTGCAATACAAAACTGAAAAGGTCCGAAGGCCCTTTTAAGTAAGTATGTAAGCACTTACTCGTGACTTATCAAGCATGAATCATGTAATCAAAACACGCTATCAAATTTTCATTGGAATTGTACATTTGAACAATTATTTGAAATTGTAATTGAAATAACATTCAGATGATATCTCGAATATTTTATAACAGAAATAATATAGTTTGTGTCATATATATCATCTAATATAAGATAAAGATTGATCGTCGTACTTACAAGAAGAGAGCTTTAGAACCTTCTTGGATGTTGAATGAAAGAGAGGATTAATTTCTATTTGTGAAATAGATGGCACTATGTTCAATTTAATTTCACTTTATTTCCTAACCTTTATGCTCATTATGATGTAAATAAGCGTCGAGCCTCGTATCTTACATACAAATATAAGTGTTATATCTGTTTTATGAATCTTTTCTCTAGTTTTATGACATTTAATTATATCAAAGATATACAATAGTAGTATTGTTTACTATTAACAGTCTAAATGTATTGACAATTTATACATTTACAGGGTCATTGATGCGGTGTAAGTTTACGATGCATCCCTTACTTACATATCTTCATTTCAAAAGCTAATCATTTTCTTATTTTATATAAAGCCGAAAATTATTTCCTTTCGCCCTTTTATTTAGGAAAAGTATGACAACTGAAGAAGGAAATCGTAACTCAATTTTACAGTCGCTAGATGAAACTGGTCAATGTGTAACTAGTACATCACAGCATGCAGGAAATAGTAGAGAATCAAATACTGTCAGACCACAGGAACAGAGCAGCCGACAAAATAATTTACAAAGAATACAACAAAGGAAACAACAGATGTTAAATTTACCACAGATGAAAAAAATATTAAAAATTGCAACATATAGCGCGTGTAAAATTGAAGATTGCAAATGCATTGGATGGAAGAATTCTCAATTACTAACTAAATCTTCTAAAAATGATACGCAACAACCCGTTATAAATTTTTTTGACCCTTGTAAAAGTTGCAAGCATGTTCTAGAAAATCATGTTTCACATTTGACTAATCAATCGGAAGAAGAGATCAATAAATTATTATGCATGGTTATAGACGCCGACAATATTTTTCTAGGTTTACAGAAAGAAGAAGATCCTGACACAAAGAAAGTTTATTTCTACTTGTACAAGCTTTTAAGAAAATGTATACAATCTATGACTAAACCTATGATAGAAGGCCCTTTAGGACAACCACCTTTTGAACGACCTAGTATAGCAAAAGCAGTAATGAATTTTGTTGCTTATAAATACGGTCACTTGCCGCAAAGAGACATGCAAGCTATGTGCGATATGGCTAAGATGTTTCTGCATTGTTTGAACCATTGGAACTTTGATCCACTTAGTGCTAGAAGAGGCACAATCAGTGCAGAAGAAGCTCCTGCGTATAAAATTAATCATACTCGTTGGCTTGTATTTTGTCATATACCAGCATTTTGTGATTCATTACCTCATTACGATACGTCTCTAGTTTTCGGACGAACGTTTGTCCAAGCTGTTTTTAAGCCAGTTTCCAGGCAATTGCTGGATAAATGTCACAGTGAACGAGATAAGTTAGCACCAGAGAAAAGAGTAATAGTCTTAACGCATTTTCCAAAGTATGTAAAAATTTCTGTTTTTATTTTATTTGTGTTACTTCATTAGTCGATGAGATATACAACGTATATGCAATATGTAATGTATTTATTAAATTTGAGGTTCCTATCAATGTTAGAAGCAGAGATTTATTCGGATAATTCTCCGATCTGGGATCCTGACTTTAAACAAGTACCGCCTACTTATTTACAATCTGCATTGGAATCAAAGGCAAGTCAAGGAAGAAGAACCGGTGAATTTGAAAAAGTCACAGTTCCACCAAATGATAAAGATAACTATACAACAATTAACATAAGTCCTGGCATGAAGAAACTTCATGAAAAAAGATCACATTCCGAAGGCCGCTCAGACGTAAAAAGAAGAAAGAATGAAGAAATTTTTGAAGATTTATCAGAAGAAACAGTTGCTGAAATTATTGCGACTATTAACGATCCTAATTACATGTGCGGGCCTGACGCAGTATTTCCTCCAAATGTTCCACGAGACGAAACTGCTAAGATTGAGGAAAGCAGAAAGATTATAGAATTTCACGTGGTTGGGAACAGTTTAACGCAGCCAGTTTCTAAACAAACAATGCTATGGTTAATTGGATTACATAACGTATTTAGCCATCAATTACCTAGAATGCCAAAGGAATACATATCTCAATTAGTTTTTGATCCGTAGGTAACCTAGATAATAAAATAGATATATTTCTCGCGATTTATAATATTTTCTTTATTTATAGGAAGCATAAAACGCTAGCTCTAATAAAAGATGGTCGACCAATTGGTGGTATCTGTTTTCGAATGTTTCCTACTCAGGGCTTTACGGAAATAGTATTCTGTGCTGTTACAAGTCAAGAGCAAGTTAAAGGCTATGGTACACACTTAATGAATATGCTTAAAGACTATCATATAAAAAATAATATATTACATTTCCTTACATTCGCCGATGAATTTGCAATCGGATATTTCAAAAAGCAGGGCTTTAGTAAAGATATAAAATTACCTCGGTCAATGTATCAAGGATATATTAAGGATTATGAAGGAGCAACATTAATGCATTGCGAATTGAATGCGAAAATTGTGTATACTGAATTTACGGCTGTGATACGAAAACAGAAAGAAATTATTAAAAAGTTGATTCATCAAAGGCAACAAGAGATACAAAAGGTTCACCCTGGTTTAACATGTTTCAAAGAAGGTGTTAGGGGAATTCCAGTTGAATCTATACCTGGTATTCGTGAAACTGGTTGGAAAAGTTATACTCAGACAAGAACAAGAGGAGTAGCTAAAGGAACTCAAGGGCCAGAACCAATGGAAGCATGCTTGGATATCACTGATTCTTTGTATAATGCGTTGAAAAATGTTTTAAATAGCGTAAAAAATCATAGTACAGCATGGCCATTTTTAAAGCCTGTGGATAAGAATGAAGTGCCAGATTATTACGATCATATTAAATATCCAATGGGTGAGTACAAGAATTTAGTACAAAAATTCAAAACATAATAAATCGTACAAAATGGGGAAAGAATGAAAAATTTTACTTTTCAGATCTCAAAACTATGACTGATCGATTGAAAGCTAGATATTACGTTACAAGAAGATTATTTATTGCAGACATGACACGAATTTTCACTAACTGTCGCTTGTATAATAGTCCCGATACCGAGTACTATCGATGTGCTAATGCTTTAGAAAAATATTTCCAAACAAGAATGAAAGAAATTGGTCTTTGGGATAAATAAAATTCATAAATTAAAAATATATGTGTTGATTATATTTTTTTATGGCTAATGTTTGTACATTCATCTGTAAATACAGAAATTAAAGACTAGTCAATGTAAAAAAGAACTTAGCTCTTAAGAGGATACGAAAAATGATGGAAAAGTAGTACTCCATGTAAAGCGTAGCCAAAAATATCTACACCTATATTCTATAATATGTAATAAATTTGATACTACGTTCTTTATCATTTTTCCACCCTAAAACACGATTGAAAATAGGATACACAGCAAATTAAAATCAAACTAGATACTTAATTTCACGGCCTAATTATAAACATTAGTCGAACAGTTAATTAAGGAATGTAATACACCGATTATAACGAGATTCTGTATAGTGGTCATTCTATGGAACAGTGAATCTCTAAAATGCGTTAATTCTGGAAGACTTAGTAAACTGAAATTTCTATTTTCTGTAAATAATTAACTGAAATGAAATAAAGCTAAAATAATAATAAACATTTGTAGAACACATACACACACACACATTTTTTAAAATACAATTATGAATATTTATTTGAGGACGAATTAAACGAAAATTCCTAGTAATTGCATGAAATTTTCTTTAACAGATGCTATGTATATAACTGTTTAATTGTAAACGAACTGCATTTTAAACTAGGGCATTCGCTAAATTAATGAAAAAGTAAAGATATATATATATGTGTGTGTGTGTGTGTGTGTGTGTGTGTGTATTTTAAATATGCAAATAATACCTCATATCATAGAAGACAAATTATTTGCAAGATACATATTTTGTTTCTATTATTAAAATTACTCACATTTGTACATCTATGTATTAGAAATGTTTCCATAAAGTTAGAATTTGAAATAAACTGGATATGCATATTTATAACAATAAAAATAACATATAGTTCTACTGTATAAGCTTTACCATTATTTAAGCTATCATTTTGTATATTCTATCAATTCGTTTGTATTTAATGGACTTATAAGTTGGTTTTCGCTTTCATTGATAAGTAGGATTTGCTTGTTCATAAATATAAATAGATTATGGATTATTACAATCCAAATTGTATTTGGTTAAGAAGTATTTAATATTGCCAAAGAGACACGATAATACCTTTTATGCTGTACTTTATATATAAACTCTATGAAAGTTTGGAAATAATCTCTTCGTTAGTATACGTATGTTTAAAACTAATTAAACATTCTCATTAAAAATATTCATTTCGGCAGTTCTGTTAAGTATAGGATTAATATTGTCATACAGATTTTAGAAATTCTTAAGAAACTAAAGATGTTAAACTCTTTTTTGGCTAACAATTTCTATCCTGTAAATATAACAAATGTAGAAAATAAAAAACTGGCATTTAGATTGAATAGAGAGATTAGATATCAATAGAGAGAATATTTGTTGGAAATTATAAAAATGTTAGAAACAAAAATTGCTTTATATTAACTTAAATTGTATTAGCTCACATTATGTTGGCTGAAATGTACACTAGTTCATTGACGTGCAAGAAACTGTTTAATATACAGGCATGAATGCATAGAGGTAGTAAAAGAGGGGGCATTAATATAAAGCAGCTCCATTCTTCAGCAGAAACAATATTAGAAGAGTCAATGCACTGTCGAGGTAGTGCAAAATCTAGTCAAACAAATAAGCTATTTGCTGTTTTTGGCAACCAAGATTAATATTTCCTTTTATACCTACAAAAATCAGAAGAGCGACATAAATACTTTTAGTTTAAAATGTGTGACGACGATGTAGCAGCCTTAGTAGTAGATAATGGATCGGGGATGTGCAAAGCAGGATTTGCAGGAGATGATGCTCCACGTGCTGTATTCCCTTCCATTGTTGGAAGACCTAGATATCAGGTAAAACTAACAATATCTTAAATATTATAAAACGTTAGCTAAATTTGTTTATACATACTGTCATGTACATTTATATTAGTATAAAATAATATTTGTTCTAACTTAATATCGTATTTTTAAAATTCAATACATTTACATTTGTAAAATCACGCTGTTTCAAAGTTTATAAGAAAGAATGGATACTTATCATATTATTTATTTGTTCTGAAAACAATAAAAAACGATATATAGGGAATCATGGTTGGTATGGGACAGAAGGACAGTTATGTGGGAGATGAAGCACAAAGTAAAAGGGGTGTTTTAACTGTTAAATATCCAATCGAGCACGGCATTGTAACAAACTGGGACGATATGGAGAAAATATGGCATCATACATTCTATAACGAACTAAGAATCGCTCCGGAAGAACATCCTGTTCTTTTGACCGAAGCTCCTCTGAATCCTAAAGCTAACCGAGAAAAGATGACACAAATTATGTTTGAAACTTTTAATTCTCCAGCAATGTATGTCGCTATACAAGCTGTTTTATCGCTTTACGCTTCAGGGCGCACTACAGGCATTGTTCTAGATAGCGGAGATGGAGTTTCACACACAGTACCGATTTACGAGGGTACGTGTCGTTATACATATACATGTATATTTATCATTTCGATCGATAGGATGATTATTTCTGCAAATTATATTATTTCGTTTATATTTCATTCTTTATTGAATATTATAAAAGCAAAACGGTTCATTTGATTTGTATATATAATATTTGTGTACAGGTAACATTAATTTAAAAAACACTGTTTCCTGAAAAAATTATACGATTTTACGTCATGATTTTTATCACGACAAAATAATACATACCTTCACGTATTAACTATTAATGAAAAATATAATTCGTTTAATCCGTTTATTTGTAAAATTTGTCTAAAAACTAAAATTTATCTAATTTATGCAACTTGTATAAAATACTTGAGAAGAGGGCATTCGTTTTATTGTATATGAATACATGGTTGCACGAATAACGGAAATTACTATCAAAATGAACACTTTTATTGGCATATATCGCGTGCAGTAATGTACGCAAATGTAGTGTTAGTTTTTAGTTTTAATAAAAGTTTATGACAATATCCTTCCAAATGGTTATAAGACCGAAAAGTGGAAGAATCCTGTATATATTAATTATAATTGCTGTTACGAATGAAGAATCCTATTTGATTCAGGATATGCGTTACCGCATGCAATTTTACGTATGGACTTGGCCGGCCGCGATTTAACAGATTACCTCATGAAGATTCTAACGGAAAGAGGATATTCTTTTACTACGACCGCGGAGCGTGAAATTGTTCGAGATATTAAAGAAAAATTGTGTTACGTTGCTTTGGACTTTCAACAGGAGATGGCTACGGCCGCTGGCTCAAGTGCCCTCGAAAAAAGCTATGAATTACCAGATGGTCAGGTAATTCAGACTTATATATAATGTTTAATTTTTTAACGATTTATGATTATTCAGGAACTGAGAGTTTGACAGCAAAATGTTTAAATTAACGAACTAATTGATGCTGTTTTTAGGTAATTACTATTGGAAATGAACGTTTCCGGTGTCCAGAGGCAATGTTTCAGCCGAGCTTCCTCGGCATGGAATCATGTGGAATACATGAAACCACCTACAATTCAATCATGAAATGTGACGTCGATATTCGTAAGGATTTATACGCTAATTCGGTCTTATCGGGCGGAACCACTATGTATCCAGGTATTGCGGACAGGATGCAAAAGGAAATAACGGCACTGGCTCCGTCTACAATGAAGATCAAGATAATCGCGCCTCCAGAAAGGAAATACTCGGTCTGGATCGGTGGCTCGATCTTGGCCAGTTTAAGCACCTTCCAACAAATGTGGATTTCTAAGCAAGAATACGACGAATCGGGTCCGTCTATTGTGCACAGAAAGTGTTTCTAATTCTCCTTTCAAAAACTTACTCTGTACGCAAAATTTTACATCGCAACGCGTCACTCAATATTTATTTGAAAACTTCGATTTATTTATAGGATAATTAATTTCTAACATTGATCAGAATGTTTTTGTAAGAAATAATTTTATTTATTTGACATTTCTTATTTCTAAATTATAATTTCTATTATATACAGGTCATTTCATAAGTTGCTAATAGACCGTACCTTTTTCTCTTCTTTATCTCTCTCTCTCTCTCTCTCTCTCTCTCTCCTTATTCTTATTATTTTATACATTATTTATTTTAATATCTTTTCATTTTGTTTAGAAACAAACAGATTCGCATACTAATATATGAAATATATTTAGAATGTAAATGCTCTTGTACCACTATGATAGCCGAAATATTCGACTGAAATTATATTACTAATACTATTGTGTATAATCTTAAGCAGTGATCCACTACTTATGGAACGACCTGTATGTAGAGCAATAATATGTGTACTATAATATATAATATTTATATATAGTACACAATATAATAAATATATTTTGTAAAACACGCATACAGTCATTCATTCCCTTATATATATGATTCATTTATTTTAATACCTTAATATTATACAAAAATAAAAAATGAAAAAAGTTGTCTAGTTCAAAGAAGAAATTTTTATCATCGCAATAAAGCTTTTATGACCACAGTTTATAAAATTTTAGTTGTTTTTCAAGTTGTGCTTGTTACGCATCGAAAGTAATTAATGAAGCGATAAAAAATATAAACTAAGTTAACTCATAACGATTCTTTTATCATTGAAAAGTATTCCCTATAATATGTTTTTAATTCATTAAAAAGACATAAGCATTGAAAACTGCGATCTTAAAAAATTGTTACGCTGAACTAAACAACCTTTTTTTTTTATAGTTCTCTTTGTCATTAAAAATGACGGAAATGTTTTGTATGATCAAAATAAATGAGCCACCCTATATATACATCGATCCAGTTAAAATCATATACATTTCTTTATAGTTGCACGCATACGACGGTATGTCAGCCATGTGCGTGCGTGCACGCACGCACGCACACGCGCGCGCGCGCACACAAAAAATAAAGTAAACGTATATACATGCTATACACATGACAATTACGTAGGCTGTCACAATCTCGTTAATTCGAAAGTCACAACAATATCACGAAATTCTGAAACAATTTATGTAATCGTTAAAACTTAACAGGAGGTACTTTATGCCTAACATTCATTTATGTTTTCAAAATTATATTTTAAACAATTCAAATAATGTTAATAGGACAAAAATTTATGTTGCTTCAAATAGTAATTATAACATTTATAAATGTTATGAGATTTTGTGAATCAAAATGTCATACACACACATGTATGTTTTATGAAATTATTAGTTCTAAAACAGAAAAGTATATGACATTATTTTACGTCTTTGGTATACTTGAAAAAGCTTTCAATGCGTAAAATCGAATTAACGAGAACAACGTAAATAATTCTATGCTATGTCTTAACATACCTAAAAGACGCTACTCGTTCTTATTCTGTTTATTGTAAACAAAATATAATCGTTTGATGTCTACTCATCAGTAGTGAGCGCTACTATAAATAAAGTAGTAAACAAAAACTTATATATAATTGGAAAGATGTTTCTTTTTATTTACAAGTTATAATCGCTATGTTCACCGTATTTTAACGTCGAGCATTTCAATTTACGAAATGCTGACCATCTCTTATGGACGGTTGAATTGAGTACCCCATTACTTGTCATGTATGATAAAATAGAATAATGCAATTAAAGTACATGCATAATAAATTAGTGCATTTTACTGAACAAATTTTCGACGATTGTAATTAAATTCTAGGGTAAAATTTAGAGAGAAATTACAAATGAGATAGAAAAAAATAGAAAAGAAGAAGACGGAACAAAGATATATCTTTAGTAATTGATGTTAAAACTGAAAAGAAATTTATTAAAGAAGTTTATTTCATTTTAATATTTTCAAGCGGACGTCGTACCCACTTTTCTCTTGCACTATCCATAGAAAAAAAAAAATTACATAAATAATTTGTAATTTTACTGAATCTTTGATATTAATCATGGAACATATTTGTTGACACCAATTAGTTTTACAGCCAAAATTAAAGAAAAGGGCTACGAAGAATTTCAAGTAAATTGCATTATTTGCATATAATATTAATTTTGTAATAGTTTATCACGGAGTATGTACATCTTCAACGCATTTGACCTTCTGCATGTTTAATTAAATTTACATTTCATCCAGTTAATTGCAAGAAAATACACTTAATCTGATTATTTATGTCCGTTGTAGTCTGTACAATTCCAAATAAGATTTTATAAGTATATTTAATAAATATTAATTAAAATTGAATAAATGAATAATATTTCTACAAAATTGCGACAATATCAAATTACAGTCGTACAAATAAAATGATTCTTATAGATTTGAAGAAACTATAAGAAATAAAAAGCATTGTGTTATAGGTACTCCTGTCAAGTATAGTCATCTTTCCTGAATTTTGTTTTAAAAAAAGGTAATAAAAATATCTTTGGTGCTCCTATTTCATGTAATAAAAAAGATATGATTTTAGAAAAAAGAAAAAAACAGATGTATATGAGGGAGCATATCTATAATAAGGATTAAAAATGATAAGACAAAAATAATCCTGTCCACTGTCGTAAAACGTTTATCTTCTAGTAGATTTTCTTCTACCTGTTGATCGTTTTGGACGACGACTGTTCGATCGTGACATATTTGACCAAGGCAAAGAAAATTCACTGCAATTATAAAACAAATGATATAAACAATACGAATCAGTACGAGTGTAGGACATCATAGTTATTAATACATTATTAATTTACCTTGGGGTGAAACTAGGAATAGGAGTACCAAATGCAGTAACAGGTAACTGGGGATCCACTTGAAGACTTTGTATTTGTTCTACATCAGGCCATAACGACGATACAGCTTCTTCTTCAACAGCAGACGGGCAAGGCCCGGTATGATTCGTATTGTAACATGTCGCTTGATGATTCTGCCTTTCTTGTCTTTGTTTTAATTTTTCAATATGTCTTTGTTCTCTAAAAAAGGAAATTCATCTGACTATTAAAATTTACTTAATAATCAACCAGCTGTATAAGCTTGATTGAAACGGTGAAACATTATGAAATGGTTGGAAGGAAATAAAATACAGTAACGATACTTTGCATTACTTTGGTAACACGATACAAACCTTATCCTTTGTACATCCCATCTTTTTCTCCTCCTTTCATCATTTTCTAACTTTAAATGTCTTTTGTTAAAAATTTCATCATCCAAATTTTCAGTTCCTTCCATCGTATAACAGCTTGTATATATCTTTACCCTCCAATTTGGAACTTCTAACGAGGTATTACTTTCTACTAAATTAGGTTCCTTCAAATTTAACGTATAATTGGGATCTCCAACAGCTGTATAATAATGTTCCTCTGTAGTAAGGAAGGATTCCTTTTTTGTTAATGGTTTCCCTTTCCTATCACCTTTCCTGTTGTTTTCTTGAGTTAATGGCTTATCTTGTACCATAGAGGATGTGTCGTTGCTAATCGTAGACGAACATGAAACACCCCTTTTCCTTTTGCTTCCACTGGATAACGACGCCGTGTCTGTTCTTCTTTTCTTCTTCTCTTCCCACTCTAATCTAATATCATTACCAGTTTCTATTTTTGTCTCGTGCTTAATTTGATTATCATTTGGTTCTTGTTTGACAGTAGTAATGCCACCACTGGTATTTAAACGTATCTTAAAGCTTTCATTGTATTGAGAATTGCTGTTCTCAGATTGAATATTCCTGTGAAGTTCGCTAGTCGATGGCACATTCACAGAATTAATAGTAGGAGACGAGCAGGCTCCTATGTGCTCTGATGCAATGGAATTTTCATTGTTTTCCGATTTGAGCTTTTGCAAATTTACACGCCTGTCCATACGCTCCAACCGCAGCTTAAGCTATAACACAGACACACATTTATAAGTAAGTTCCGTCAAAATAACACGTATATCTCTATACCATTAATGTTAATGAAAATTATAGTTCTGATATATTGAAATTGTACAGGTGTAAATCTAATCATTTAATCAATTAAATAGAAAATATAAAATCGAGATTTATTACTTAGATAATAATAAACACGACGAATATATTCTATACATTGCACGGAAAATGTAAATACAGCTAAATACAAAGAATTTCATGTAGGAAATGATTAGAATGAATTATTTTTTCTATTTTTTCATTCAGAAACACAAACATTCACAAATGATTAATCATAGAAATTACGCAGTATTCGTTTAAACAACTTTATTTACTGTCAACAAACGATAGGTCGGTCGAGTTTTGATTTCTTTCCGAATCCCAGGCATGATCATTCTCGCAATTGATCATATATACGTATAGATAACACAAAGTATTAGCGAGAGTGATATTATCGACAATAGTGTCGCGAAAATTGATCGATTCTTTCAGAAAATCCGTTTATTTAAAGATCTTTTATTTTCCATAGTGAGAGTAACGTCACCGGAAAGGTAGATTGCCCGCGAGAAACAAACAGAAGTTACATATGTATAACGTGCTTCTTGTTTCGAAGTTACGGTTCTATACAAAACAGCGCCATCATGCGGTAACGTTACGTCTGACCTTCACGTTCGAGTGACCAATGAAAGAAAGAGGAATAAGAACCGGGAAAGCAGAGTTGAAAGAATGGGAAGGGCAAAGATATTGACACACGGACATAAACGCGGGTACTTCGCAATGCATCCTATCGTAAGAAACATGCAGCTCGCGTGGTAATAGTAAATTAGTAGTAAAAGAAATGACAAAAAAGAGAGAATCCCAGGGGAAACGAAATAATTGTAAATTAAGACGAACATTCAGATACGCGTTAACATTGAGACGAGAAGATTAAAAGCAAAGGAAAGGAAGGTACCGTTTCATTTTCCTGTCGTAGAGCTGCTAAGAGCTTATCCTTCGTCACGATTTGTTCAGACTGTTGTTGAATCAAATCAAGATGAAGAAGCAAGAGTTCCTTAAGATGTTTGACTTCTGTGAGATCGTTCTGACGTGGTTCGTTACCTCGAAGAGGACTGACACCAAGAGTGGAGGTGGCAGTGGCTACTGCCGGAGCTCCGCTATCTGTCATGCTGGCGTACATGTGATCGAAATCACAGGGAAAACTGAGTATTCCAGCGGCTGGTTTACCATCCTCGTCGACGTTTTCGAATTCAGTACGGGAGCAACTATTGTTCTGGTTAACGACAGAGTTAACGGTGGTGCTGGTAGTCGAGACCGTGTTACTTCGAACGCCGCTGGTCGCCGACGTGGTAGACAAGTGTTCGTTCATCGCCGCGACCATGTTGTCGTCGTCCTCCTCGTTATCTTCTTCCTCGTCTTCTTCGTAACAAGGAGCAGAAACGGCCGTAGTCGCTCGATCGTCGTGCTCAATGATGGTGATGGTGGTGGTAGTGGTGGTGGTAGTGGTAGTGGTGGTGAGATTGACGATTGGCGTCTCGATGCACCTTCCGGTGTACGTCTCTTCAAATTCGATTTCACTGTATTCCGTTCTCGTGTTCACATCTTTTTCATTACGTATCGCTCCCTGATTCTCCGGTATCTTCAGATCGGAATTCACGTCACAAAACTCCACGCCGACGACGCCCTCGGCGGTCAAGCCGGTAACACAGACACCACTATTACTACCACTGTCACCGTTATCACTGCTGGTGGAACAACCACTACCACCACTACCACTACCGCTCTCACTAGTAGCACTAGAACCAGTAGTACCAGTACCAATACCAGCACCAGCACCAGCACCAGCACCAGCACTGACAATACCACCAGCAGCAACAGTAATAATAATAATAATAATAATAGTAGTAGTAGTAGTAGTAGTAGTAGTAGTACAAGTAGTAGTATTTGTAGTAGTATTAGTAGTAGCAGTAATAGTAGTAGTAGTAGTAATAGTAATAGTAGCAGCAGCAGCAGCAGCAGTAATACTAGTAGTAGTAGTAGTAGTAGTAGTAGTAGTGGTGGTGGTGGTGGTGGTGGTGGTTGTGGTGGTGGTAGTGGTGGTGGTGGTGGTGGTGGTGGTGGTGGTGGTGGTGATGGTGGTGGTGGTAATAGTAGTAGTAGTAGTAGTAAAAGAAGAAGTAGTAGTAGAAGTAGTGGTCGCAGTAGCAGTAGTAGTAGCGTTACTAGTATCACTAACTAAAGCAACTATGGAAAAGGCAGTGCTGCCAGCAGCGCCGCTCTCGTTTTCTTTCCTATTCCCGTACTCGTACCCGTGAACGTTCTCCTTCTTATTCTCACCGTTCACGAGTTTCGAGGCCGAGCCACTCGACATCTTCCCTCTCTACCACCCTCGCCGTCGCTTCCCACTTCTTCATTTGTGGCCGCCTCGAGCGTACCACGCGCCCGCACCGCGCACATTAAATGTCTTGACAATATGTACCTTCACCGATAATGCCCTCACCGCCGATCTCTATCCCCGTCACATATCGTCACCCTTCACCGATCTCTTACCACCATCCACTTTACAAACACTTCCTTTTAACAGATATTATTTTCCAATCTTTTCCTCTTTCAACACAACCTCCTCTCCGACTATCTGCCAGTGGCAGCGCGCGAGGTGTTTGCCGTCCAAAATCGTACTTGTGTGTTTACTCTGACGAACTATGCGAGCCGCGCGCGGAGTTTCTATGCTTCGTAGTATCCTAAACTCACGACATCTCGCGGTACCAACCACGAACCCTGTCGTTTCATTTGCTTTTCCCATCGATCATCCAGCACCCACCACATTCGACATCGACGAATCTCATTGAACGTAAGCACACCCGATGCAATCTTCTCCTTTCGTTCTTTATTCTCATGTACACACGGATATACCTCTGCGATATATGTACATGCCACTTATATTGGCGATAAAGAAAACAAGCGCATGCGTTCTATCATTATATTTCTCGCTGTGTCTTTTCTCGCAATGTAACGTATTTGAATAATATGTACAATGTACTTGCTTACACCGTACGATGGTTTTCACATTTTAGCGATATGATTAGAACGGAAATTTTATGTAAATTACTCTTACTAAATACAATTCCAATTATTGAAATTTCATTTAATTTATAAACTTGCATCGCGTTTAGTTGTTTTCATTTGCTTTATTACAATTGTTATACATGTATGTATACGTACATCGCACCTTCTATTCCTAATTTAATTTACCAATTTTAGAAAAGCCGTTGTCATTGCCGATTGTTATTTCTCATTCAAGATTTTAATGCTAAATTACTTTTCGATATGCATCGTTTTTTATTTGCCCGTTTATTAGTACAAACAGGCACTTTTAATGGATTTGCAGGCCTGGCAAGACATAAAGATTATCATAATAAGTATATTCAGTGACAATGCCATTTTCTGTCAAATTACTTGGCATTAGCTTTGCCAATTACGCGATAATTTTAGAAAACTTTCGATAACGTAGAGTTGCGTCATTGAAAACTATTTATTTTTGTATTATGTATACGTATATACATAATGTTGCATGCATTACCAGTATAGAAAGTTACACATATGAACGATAACTTTATAATCACTTTATAAATTTAGCAAAAAAGCAAATTTCGTTTCGTGAAAAACATTTTCAGCAAACAACTTAATTATGTTAAATGTCAAATAATGTTTAATCAATGTTTCTAGATTCATGAATTCGATGGTTTACGAGTGATCGATCGATACGATATACATATTCAGTTTCAATTAAATTGATTAATTTGCATTCCAGTAACTCAGTAATATTACATAGTTTTTATTATGGTGATTTGTATATTGGGATCGAAAGTTACAGTCTATAATGTGATACATGTCGTTACGACGTTTTACAATAAAATCTGAAGTTGATATGATGCAAGGATGATTTAAATAATCGTCATGATATTGTATTATGTTACATCTTACGGACATGTATGTTGTATCAATCCCATAAGAAGGAAAAAAAAAAAGAGAAAAGAAAGAAGTAAGAATCAAAAGAATGAATACATGTGTCAGGTATAAAAAGAGAATCTAACACTAAATGCTATATAATTGTACCACAAAGAGCTTACATGATATAGTTGGTGAATAAAAAAATTCTGCGATTCAATTATACAAATATTTGTATGTTGGGTTGTACTCATTGTCCACGTAATTCGGTGCTTTTATAACGCTAAACATACGTATGTGTAAAAGTTTGAATATAGAAGTTTTGATTTTTAACGTTATACATAATAATACATAATTTATTGCCTGTTGTAAATTTATTTTTAATTATATTAAAACCATAATTCATATACGTCAGATAAGGGAAAAATAACGCGTTTCGAGCGTTTAAACTTTTACATTTATGTTTATTTGTTCTTTTTATTGCTTATCTGACATTTATGAATATTTATTAAACTCCTTAAGGATTTACAGATATTATAACAGAATCCTTAATTTCCTATATTATAAATAGTAAAATAGATCCCTTATTAGGTAACTTAAGCCTCTGACAGACAAATAGTTGGATCGATCATCGTAAGTTAAACAAAGTAGTTTCCGGGTAAATTTAGTAAATAAAAATAATTATCTACTGCCCGTATGCATTATTATTCTGTCTATTTTCAATAAATTGTAGCTTAAGATATTGGTGTGCTTCGTGATTAGGAACTCATTTAATAACTGAATTGATGCTCAATAAGTCTTAGTCCATTTTACAATTATTTCAATTATTATTTCACTACCTCGATTACTGAATTGTAATTAATATCGTATAAGATATAGACTGAAACTTATGTGTTGTATAACAACGTCGTAGATATAATTTAAATTATGTAAATATAAAATACCTTTGTACGTTGAATTATTTTTCGAAAGTATTATTTATCTAATTAATTAATGCATTAGTTTTTAGATATATGCATGTAGGTCTGGTAATTTAGTGTAATTTAGAGCTATATATGTATTGCAATGTTTTTAGTTTCACCTACACAATTTCTGCATGTTTCAGCATTTAAAAAATGAAGAACCACTATTGGTTAATGAATCTGTTTGTTGGAGAGATAAACCGGCACACCGTGAAAACATGGGTCTCCTGATAAGTTTAGCATCAATGATACAACTATGCGTGAGTATTATTTGGATCTAAGAATGTACGCGGCAAAAACAAAACATTATACTGTCGGTTCATGATTTACAGCGAAACTAACGTTTTCTAAGCTATACGTTACGATATTTTAACATGATTTTTGGTTATCGTTTATATTACATTAATTAATTACCTAATAAAAATAACAACAACGGTATACAGATTTGAACGTTCACTAGTTACATGCATATACAAATACGATTCTCTTCTGTACGCTATACGGTAATATCCTACGTATATTCTCTATGTACAAGTAGTGTAACGGTACTCTTCATTTTTCTCATTTGGACAAAATTTCTATTTCTTGCGGCATAATGTGATAGAATTTATAAAAGTCTGTATAATTGTATACATGCAACCAAGAAAACTGTAAAAAATTTTAAAACGTACGTTTTACAATAGCAAAATTTTTGTAGAGAATGAATCTCACGAGTTCCAACAATTTTACGCTATATTTGCCTGATTTCAGATATACACACATTTATAAATACTTTGGAAACGTTTCATGTAAAACGCGAATTTCTATCGAGGATTTTAGAAACATTGAAATGTTCGTATATCGTATAAATCTCTATTTCAAAAAAAAAAAAGAAAAAAAAAAAGAAAAAAAAAGAAAAAAAAAATTTTCAACCATGCAGAATGTATACTGATTTTAGCAAGATTTTCCAAATGTAATTCCAATGCAAAAATATTGTATTTTTATGACTAGAGTAATAATATTTAGTATCAGTGTATAATTAAATAATATCGTTTCTTCACTCTTTTTGAAGATAGAACAACATCTAGTGCGAACAGTATGTGCAAAAGCGAAAATTGTCGTCTAATCCTCTCTATTATTCATAAGGAACTGCGAGTTAAAATATATATGTTTTTCATTTATGCGTCTCTTAAATCGCTAATTTCTCCATGTATTTGATCTTCGATATGAAAATATATATTAGAAAATAATAAAATATTCGTCTCTCTGAGGTTGAGCTTCGTTTAATCCTTTAAAACTATATTATCTTGATCATTGTAATATGTATTATTAATTTCATTCGAGGTTTGTGTGTAATAAAGATATAAAAAGAAACGAACAAATTTGTTAAGATTTGTACAATTCGGTAGTTTTTAACATTGTGTTTCACTGTGTGTAATTTGATACTGCTTTCGTATGTCACTATAAGTTTATTGTGCCGGTAATAATAGGAACTAAGTTTAAGTTTAATTGAAAGTCAAACTGCTTAAAAAATATGCGCGACTTGACAGCGTTTAGAATACACATTCAAAAGCAAGTACAGCTTTTTAATATTCTTCGAATTCGTCACAAAGTAAAAATACAATTTTCCGTGGTAATGATTCGCTAAAAAATGTTGCGCCTTCGATTCGTATGAAAACGTGAATAGCATGTTAAAAATAGATGCATTCGTTGTAGTCAAGTCACGGACTCTTTAAAGAAAGAAATTCGCATCTACGTTCGATTCATTCTTCTGTGAAAACCTTTCTTTAAGAATAGGTTTCTAATTAATTTCTTAAGCGCAATGACAATATGAAAGTTCTTACTGGTACGATATTTGTCGAAACATGCTACTAATCTCCTCCATCGTTTTGTTCTTTGTCTCGGGTACTTTTTTGTAAATGAAGAAAACGAAGAATGCTTGCAGTGCTGCGAAAATAATGAACACGTAGGCACCTAATGCCTCTTGTAGCGGTAGGAATCCGATACTGACGATGAAGTTGGCCGTCCAATTGACCGCGATAGCAACGGACGTCGCCGCAGGCCTCGCGGATTGATTAAACAACTCGGATACCAAGAACCAAGGGATGCTACCTGGTCCAGTTGCAAATAGGATTACGAACGTCATTACCAGTACAATGGAGAAATAAGCTGCTACACGAGATGTATCCTGAAAATAAAGAAAAAAAAAAAAAAAAATAGAAAAAAAGAAAACAGATGCATCCGTTTGTTTGTCCTTTAAAGCGATACCGCGATATTAAATTTATTCACGGTAGTATACTTACTGCGAAAGCAAGACAAACCGCGAGTAACGCGGTATCGATAAACATTCCGCTGAATCCGGCTAATAGCAACGTTTTTCTTCCAGCTTTTTCAACAAGTATCAAAGAAACAAAAGTCATAACAACGTTCATCGCTCCGACGGCCATCGTTGCATTTTGTGCTGCAGTCTTGTCCAACTGCGCCATGGTGAAGATCTTGGTCGAGAAGAACATGACGGCATTTATTCCGGACAATTGTTGAGCGAACATAACCATGATTGCGATCATCAATGGAATTCTAAGAGACGGATTTACAAATAATTCTTTCAATGTAACCTTCGGTACAAGTTTCACTGATTCGTATTCCGTCCTCATTTCCTCCATCTCATCGTGAACTTCGATCGTGCCACGCAACCAGGCCAAAGCTGCAACAACAAACAGTCGTTTCGTTATCGATAAACGTCTCGCTCCAATAATGCAATAGAATTCTATTCAATGAAAACAATGTACGCAAAACAAGCGACACAGCTTTGTATACTTTGCGGACGATACACAGCATTAGAAAAGTAATTAAGATTGAAAGACTGCGGGGGGAATGTACCTCTCTGAGCTTCCATGTCTTTTCCTTTGCTGAGCAACAGATATTTCGGACTTTCGGGGCACAATGGAAGGGTAACCACTTGGAAAATTGCAGGGACAATTGTCAGGCATAAAAGAAGCGGCCAGTGGTCGTCAGTGCCCAAAATTTGCTCTAAGCCAAGAATTTGCGATACCAGAATAGACATAGTGATAACTAGTTGATAAACTGTCCCAACGGCTCCTCGTAGATGAATTGGTGATATTTCAGATAGATACATGGGCGCTAAACCAGCGTTTAATCCTGCATTGATACCGATCAGAAATCTTCCGATAATTATCATTTCATAACTTTTCGCTGCTTTGGCACAGCCCTCGAAGATTACTGTGAGCAGGACCAGGATATTGTTCAGTAATAAACCACCCTTTCTACCAAAACGATCGGCTATCGAACCCACCAGGGAGCCACCGATCATTCCGCCTACGCAGAATATCGACACCGCTATTGCCCATATCATCGTTACTTCCGATTGTTTCGTTACTTGTCCAGTACGATTCATCTTCAGGTCACTGATCCAGTTTTCGATGAGCTGTAACACATCATCGATACCATCACATATCTTTATCATTGAATTTCATTTCTACGTTATACTTTATCCACTTACTCACTTACATTTCACATTCGAAAATTTAATTTTCAATTATAATTGATCAATATCAAAGAATCGCAACTTCAACTGTTTCATCTATTCGACGTTGAGCAATAGTGGCGCTTGCAAAAATGAATTAAACACGTAAAAATTACATGTAGATACATACAAAAACCTACGATAACTGGTAAAACGGTATTATGCATGTAACGTAAAAAGCCTCATTATTGATTCTAACAACTCGTATGATGTTTGTATGTATATATAACGGTAACATTAAGAATAAAAAAACGTTGAAAGTACTTAGGATAAATCCAGAGACTTTATTAAACGGAAACGACAAATTATTATTGGAACGCAAGCAAGCATCGACTATTAGCTGATTTAACAACAAACGATTATCCTAAATAAATAACAATTTTGCTTAATAATTGTGCGAATGAATATGATCGTAAAGTAGGCACATATCGACGGTGTGTACAAGAAAAATGCTGACAATGTGTCTTATGAAATACCTGCTGAGGTGCATTAACGACACCAGTGTTGTACCCATGTTGAAACGATGATCCAAGTGCAGCAGCCGCAATAGCAAATGCTAGTCGTCCATTTAGACCCTGCAATAAGGACAATTGTTTATTAGATCCGATCGCAAATCAAATCTATGAAATAGACGGCCGTCTAATAGTATCGTGAATATGTTTAACGTTACTAGAAAAGAAACTTACTACGAAAAAGTAAAAAGATAGCTTAATGTCTTTATCGAAAAAAATTAACAGATATTAACGAAGATCGCAATATCAAGTATTTATTATGTTTTGTCTAGTTGCTTTCTAATTGGATTATATATTATTATACGAAACAAATCTGATATTGGAAAGGGAAGCTTAAACATTAAAAATATTAGGCGTATAGGCAAAGTTTATAGCGACTAACGTTTGTTTGTATAGACGAAAAAGGTCATGAAAAATTCTGATTGTGGTTTACCAGCAAACATCTACCGAACCGAACACCTTATTTGCGATCTTACCGCTTTCCCAATGTAAGCGAATCCAACTGACTTCAGAGTCATCGAGAAGTTCTGATCGATTCACTGACGAATTAAACAGAACCAGAACCGATAACCAGATTAAACCACCGCAATTCGATCGTTTTATGCAAAATATCTATAAATATGGATGTATGTGTACTTTATATAGGTCTCCGGTGTTTCCAAGCACGTGTCAAAAACTACTGTGTAGGTCGGTACCCCTGCCACGCATTTTTATACCGCTCCTATCCATGGCACACAACCACGTTAAACACACTATTATACATGATACGCACACGTGTCCGAGAGAACTCTACCAGCCAGTGTCTCTCAAATCAAACGAAGCACGAATATAATATCCAATTTAATTACAAATTAATTCCTACAATCCATTATACTCCGAAGGTGTTGGCAACAGGCAACATATATACGTACTATTATTATTATTATCATTATCATTATTATTATTATTATTATCATTATCATTATTATTATTATCATTATCATTATTATTATTATCATTATCATTATTATTATTATTATTATTGTCATTGTTGTTGTTATTATTATTATCGTACTTGGCTGTATTATATGTACATCATCTACATATGTTATTGTTAAAATAGCGTTTGCCCTTAACTTCACTTTCACTTTTATTTTCGCCCATTATTTTTATGTTAAACACAGAGATTACTTTATACGTACAATATATGTACTAACGTGCAAAACAACTGTTTGGAAGAAAGGGTAAGTTGAAAGGAAATATTTAATTGACACAAATGGGAGAATATCTGTCAGGTCGCTGATAAAAATACATATGTATCTCACGCGATTTATTATTTCTCATGAATATGCATATTAAGTACTGCGTTATAGACAAGCCTTGTCTCTATTATACATATATACGGAAGCATATTCCACGGCACGGTTCATTTTCATCGTTTTCTTTTACACCATCTTTAACCGATTACCGAACCAACTACTATGTATTCGGAATACAGCTAAGATTTTGAGGCGACCAATCCGGGAAGCAAAGCTTCGATAAAATAACAAAAGCACCGTTGTAGGCGTAAAAGGCAGCAGACCGAGAAAACCGTATTTTATATTTGTCCCTAATGTACGAGATTATTTTATTTCAAGTTATCAAAAATTTCTTTCGAGCTTGACTGCTCTTACCTCGATTCGTTAAATATTTGATCACGATGCGAAGCTGACTTATCTCTTTTATTTGATTCGATCGAATTCACTGAGACTCCGTTTCAAGAAAACGACACCATCAACAGCGATGCGAATGAAATTGTTTCGTAAGCATATTTCACACGGTAGTGTAACAGTGCCTTTATTTGTAATTTATATATGTTTGTTCGTGTAGGCGATACGCCAGCGTAGTTTTAAAGCAAGTACGTTCCATATATTTAAAAAACCATTGTTAGTTCCATTAACGATGACAAATACGTAGTAACAGTAACGAAATTCCATTTCATTATGAGTATGATGTCATGGTAGTAATTCTGGAACGAACGCGAACGAACGCGAACGAACTCATGAAGAAGCGAAAATTTCCTGTTCTTCGAACCTTCGTTGGCGATTGGTCGAAACAGAGGTGTGTCGTCACGAGCGGTGCCGATTGGCTGACGACGCCAAGCCTCTTTTACATCGGCCTCGTGGCACGCACAAGTTCGAGCATCCTAATTATAGCCACCACATGACACGAACGCAAACAATTTATTAAAACTTTCAAGCTGTCAATTAGTTCGACGATCCTCGATCGTACGATAAAAACTTTCACGACATTTCCAAACGACTACTTTATTGATTCAACTACGAACGAAGTATATATATACACACATGCGTAGGATCTATATACACGATGATATAACCAATCAACTATATGTATAATATTATTTCTCAGCGATCTGCAATTGTCATGAATAGAATTGTATTCTATCTTAAAGAATTATATTATATTATATTAATCTCTCGCTTATTGCTTATATATTTACGCATATATGAGACAAATTTTCTCGACCAAAGATAAAAAAAAAAAAAGAATAACGTTGTTTTCACGTTACTATTCTTAAACAGAAATAATTTTGGACGCCACCCCGGATACTTCGATTCTTAACCAGCTCGTTCAGTGAACGACTCTTTTCTTCATTTCGATCAATTTTAAACTAGATCTTATATCTCTTTATAAAATAAAGCTTAGAACTTGTTGGAACTTATTATAAAACCATAGGTATACATTATTATAAAAAAATATTCGCGTCTTCAAAATTCTTCATATAAACGTGTTAATCTTATTTACATATTTCTTTTTTTTTTCTTCTTCTTTTTTCTTTTTATTTACGTATTCGATGACCAGGTGTATGGTATTTAAGAAATCGCGATTTTGCATCAGTTACCGATTTGCGTCATTCGTTGTATGATGTAAGTTGTAAAGAATAGTTGTAAAGAATGTAATTCCGATTTAATTCAATAATTTACATGCTATAAATGCATAAATAACAAATGTTTCGGCGAATGAAATGAAATGCTAGAACAAAGTGCTAAGAAAAAGTTGTAATAATATTTGTAAGTATTCTACTAAGAGCACCTAACAATTTTACTTTCCATTTTCTGACACAAACATTGGTCTCATTCATCTCGAAACATTATCGTAGTAGATAATTATTACTGTTCAAGGTTTTCATACATAGAAATCATCATACATATTCGTCAGATTAATATAGACGAGTCTTATTATCTACGGACTGTACAGATGCTTCGGTAGTACTTACTCGTGATACACTTTGTTCACAAACTTGAACAAGAGATCATAATTCTAATAATGTAACCGGCGTATATTTTAACTTTATATACGGATGTAACTCCTAACATACAGTTTCCGATTAATTTCCTTCACTTTCGAGATATAGGTATTTCACTTGCAAACAATTTGCCAGGCAATATGCCTGGTATTATCCAACGAAAGGACAACTCGATCTTTTTAATAATCGACACGAATGTTTCCATTCTTTTACTTCACCTGTACTAGCCGGCACGCGCCGTATTGAAAAAAAAAAAAGAAAAAAGAAAAGAAAAGAAAAGAAAAGAAAGAAACCGAATATTAGAAAGCTTTGCGATATATGAACCGAATTAAATTATCAAAGTATAACGACAGTTTCGGAAAGACAATGAAATTTCTGTTGCGAAGCCTACGCAACGATCTCGTTCAACGATTATTCGTTAATCGTTATTTAAAAGCAATCTCGATAATGCAACTCTCGACCAAACTTGATTTAAATAAACATTTCTCTCTCCCTCCTTCTGTTTCTTTAAACTTAACGTAGAACGATAGTCAAATAATCTTATGCTCCTATAAATATAATCAGCTTAAAAAAAAAAAAAAAGAAAGAAATAAACGTGGTTAACAACACGTTCGAAGAGATAAAAGAGCCGAAATCTGTAAAAAAAAGTAGAATTCCCGAAACTAATCGACCACTTTGAATGTTCTGTTAGTTGTTTATTAAAATCAGACGATGGAAATAAACCTGAATCGTATTTTTTTGTAACCGAAAATAAGAAGCAATAAAATTCTGTACCTTGAATGCAATTAAGCGAATTATTATAATCTTACTTCTAATGGCACAAAGTGTAAACTTTTCCACGTTTTGAAAATCTATGGTACCACGAACGTTCAAATTGAATATTAATATTTTACCGCTAACAACATTTGCATACCATTCCACGATACTCGGAGCGAACACGACAGCAGATTGATTTCAAAGAATATTTCATCTGCTGCGAAATTGACACGATAACCAATAATGCGTTAGTACGATGTATTTGAGCAAAGATTGTGCGAAAAAGAAAAAAAGGAAAAATGCGGTTTTATAATAACGATTTATAATAACGTCTAGTTGTTAATTTAGCATTGTGGACAATTAACATTATACTTGTATGAAATATAGTTCTTTTACCTGTAGCGTGCAGCTCATGGTAAATCGATAAAATTTCGTAACCGTTATTACTAAATATTATACGTTATACTTTATCGGAGGAAGGTTTTACTGTCACTAACGCGTATACAAAATGCGAATCACACACAGATGCGGCAACAGTGAAGAGACAACGACCGAATCGTTCCGTGTCACGGTCGCGTATGAAAGCTACTGAGACCAGATTCGTGCTAACGGGTCGAAAGCCGATTTTCGAAACCAGTCGTATCTCCCTCTCCTCTTTGCTTCTCCCTCGAACTTGGGCCCCTCGAACGACCAATTGGACGACACCAAGTTACCTACTTACCTCTCTCACCGATCCAGCATTTCACCCGATGAAACTCACAGGAGAAGAAATTCACGTTAACGATCGTCTATACTTGTTTACGACGATTTTGCTCTTATTCCTTTCTTTCCTTGATAATTAACTCAATCACTTACTTTTCCAGCTCGGTATTCGTGACGTTGTTTCATTTACGGTACGATCAATTTTTGTCAACAAATTTTTTTTATCGAATGATGATGAGTAATTTCAAGTAATAACTGTACAAAGATACGATCGCTAACTACTTCCTGTTTAAAAATTTAATTCGTCAACGCGATATAAATTAGACAAAAATGTACGCTATTATAAATTAGATATAAATTAGATATAAATTAGACAAAAATCGCTTACGATTAACACGTAATTATAGCACAGTTGTATAGCCGAGCAGTTTTAAAACATTATAGTAACGCATTTGGATTTCTTACGTTTGTCCTTCTCGATTTCATCCGTCTTAAACCAAAGTTCTATCGAACGAGCTTATATTTCATCCGCCACGTATCAAATCAATATGTTTACGCGGTTGAGTATAACAGCAATATCTTATATCGTGATGTAAGGTTCATTTTATAAAGTTTTTCTTAGCGCGACAGTAACATAATGAGAAATTCGACGAGAAAGAGAATTTTGTGTTATTGCTAAGACACTAGAAAGATTAATATTACTATCATATTAAAATGGCTGTTTAAGAAAATTTAAATAGACACTACAAGATAGATAGATAGATAGATAGATGGATGGATGGATAGATAGATAGATAGATAGATAGATAGATAGATAGATAGATAAATAGATAGAGAGAGAGAGAGAGAGAAAATTTGAACAAAATCTTACTCTAGCTGGATCTATTATTTTGTTGTTACAAGCTCGTACCGTCTCAATGCAAAACCGGATGTAGCCTTTTAATGTAGCGCTCGCGTTGCCTGCACCAATTTTATAGTTAAGAATATTAAAGTCAGAGTGGTTGTCGTAATCAACGTAATCCGGAGAATACTTTAACGACGTATTACCTCTATTCTTTGGAATTCATCTTGGTCGATACTTTTGCGGATCAAGGTGATCAAATTTATTTGCGTTCGAAGCAAGAAGAAAAAGTTGGCCGCATAGACAAACATTTTCAACTATTTATTTCCCTTGGTTGCGCACTCTTTTACCCGGTTTTTCTCTGGTCTAACCATTCGCTTTGTTTAAACATTTAGAAAGTTTCACGAAAATAAATAAACATCGTTCCAAGCGGAATATTTCAAAGATATTAAACTACGGTTCGATAGACTTTGGCGGGTTCGTTATCATTAGACAAAACGGAAATCACGCAGACTGTGTAAACCGTAAACTCGTGTTCCGAGGAATTGGACGGTTCTACGTGTACAACGACACGACGTTTCGAAGATAAAGACCTAGAACGAAGTGGAGAAACAAATCTAAGGATATAGCTATTTGTTTGCAACATGACATTTTTAACGAATAAAAAATTGCTCGTCATGGGACGTCGACGAATCATCAAACAGATTACAGAATTAATCGCATTTCTAGAAAGTGAAATTTAAACGCCCGATTCAAATCAATTGCCCGATCATTTTTAACACAACCGCTTGGTATAAAAGCCTGTTCGTATGTATGTACATACTTAGTAAAATTGGAAATAAGCATTCAACAGAATATAAAGATGTGATGGATTTATAAACGACGTTTCAAAATATGTGAGAAATATAAGAATAAATGAGATAAAAAGGTAAAGTCAAGGAAACGACGATGTGACCTCCAGCCGTGGATATTCTTGTCTATCCGAAACTTATAATTTAATAGACAGGGCATAGAGAACGATTATATTATCGCCGGTGACATTCGACATGGCCAAAATTTGAACTTTACACGAGATTAGGTCTCTCTCGGTGCGCGCAACTTTACTCGTCGTCGGTTAACAGACAACGAAAAATGGCTTCGATATACGCGCTTACCTTCGTACACGAGGTAACATTCGAGATTCGTACAGGAAGAACGAAATCGAAATAAAACGGTTGCTCCAATAAACAATGATAAATAATTTCAATGACTAAACAAAGAGTTAACGAGTAAAAATACGAATTAAGATACTTCTCATATTGAAGATTATCGTTCACGTTCCATCGTATACTCACCCACCGCTTATCCTCCGTGGTAGGCTGCGTGCGAAAGAATAAACAAAGAAACAGGAAAGATAAGATTCGTTTTAACGCTATTTGTACTGAAATTTTGGAAAAAATTCTTTACCTTTGGCGCTGGTGTTAAAGGCGATGGCGTTGTAGCCTGTTTCCCGATTTCATTGCTTGACTAAATCGAAATTTGTTAATTATGTACGCATATCGAAAATATTCAAATGTCTACAAATTTTATATTCATTTCTTTGTTGCTAATACCTTGTCATTTTCCATTGCCATTATAAAGCGGCTTGTAAAAAAGAATCGTAAATTATATATGTGTGTGTGTGTGTGTGTGTGTGTGTGTGTGTGTGTGTGTGTGTGTGTGTGTGTGTGTGTAAAAGATGTATGCATGTGTGCATACACATACATACATACATACATACATACATACATACATACATACATACATATGTCATATGTTATTATACGAAAACGTTCAGCGTAATATTAATGATAAAATGAATGATTTAATGTTTACAAGAGAAAGAAAAATGAATATACGTAGATAGTAAAATCATTGGAGTAAAATCTGGTCTTACGTAAGATTAAAACGTTTAAGATACTTCGAATCATTTAATGAGATTATGCGAAGTAATTTCAAGATAATTTAAAAATCAAATGGTTATAAATATATCCACTGTATGTATTTACGATGTATTTTATGAGGTGAAATATGAAATATACGATGAAGGAGTAGCAAACGATTGTTAATAGACATCTCGAGTTCACATCGTGATCGTAAGGATTATAGATGATAGCACATGATACAATCAACAATACGACAACCAAAAAAGTTCAACAGCATTGTACATCTTACAGAATTCGTATCGTACGTGGTTGCCTTTCTTGCGTGTTATTTTTTTCTTTCTTTATCGCGCTGTGATACCCGCTGATGAGACAACTTCAGCAAACCCCCACACTGAAGGTCATCCAAGGTCAAATGTGCTAGCAAAATAAACATTCTTACGTTATAGACAATATTTCAATTGGTGACCATTTACGTGAACGCAAAGTTGCAATTCTCGTATCGCTATACATCTCGTAGCCGTGTCTTTAGCGACAATCGTTCTTACATGTAACCAAATTACCGGTTTCTTTTAATTTTCTGCACAATCTTCGAAACGTTCGATGCAAATGATATATACGGATATCGTTGGATATCGTTCAGCATAGAAGGCTTAAAATCCCTATCGAATTTTATTCATTTCTCCATAATTGACAATCGTATCTAATTGCTCTTCCAGTGAGAACTTCATTTTGATAATAATCGTACCGATCGATAGTCATATATTTGATTTAGCATTCACGCTAATTCACGCTAATCTTACAAACTGCCGCGATGTTTACATTCTTAGCTACACGCCGTGTATTAGTAGAACATAAACAATATTTTGAAGCTATTCATTTACATAAAAATACGGGTCTAGATCTAGCGACGATGAGATTTTTGGATCCGCGCTGATCCATAACTCAAAAGAAATAATACATAATAATCGTTCTGCCATCTTTGATGACCTTGGATGACCTCCAGCGATAGTTTGCTGAAGTCGTCTCAATACCGACTGTCGCACTGCGATGAAATGAGCACAGCATTTCATTGAAAAAACTGGGAACGACCTTGAAATCTCCTCTATGCTTTCATCTACATAAAAATGTCTGTGTCACAGCATACCCCTCTCTATACCGTGCAACTTTTGTATATAACATTTTTTCATGTTACTACGAATGACGGAAATATTCAAGTTGGGTATAATTATTGCCCCGCTTTGTATGTATACGATTCTAGACGATTTCATTGATTCAAAGGAAAGACAATTTTACTTTCATTCAGCAACAAAGAATCACACACACACACACACACACACACACACACACACACACACACACACACACACACACACACACACACACACACACACACACACACACACACACACACACACACACACACACACACACACACACACACACACACACACACACACAATTAATACTCATCACCCCAAATGTTTCTATTAATGTAATATAGCATAACAAATAATATTCTTTTCGTTATATATTGCTGTTATTATGTTTATATATAATATACATATAGCGCGCGCGTGTGTGTGTATATACATAGCATGCTTTATATTACAGCATCCCGTTTCATTTAATGATACTTTAATGACTATAATGTTATAATCATTATTATAGATAAAAAATAGATATCACTAAGACAACGTCGTAATGGGGTCATCGAAAGGGACCCTAGCTTGCTTCTATATAAATTGTATGTACGTAAATAATCAATCTTCGTTTCCATCAATATAAACAAAATATGTAATATCCAGGGGCGGCTACTCAATACGCGCTATCGTGCTGCAACATTCTAAAAAATATTTCAAAAATCGCTGATATTATAATTTTTGTTTTATGCTATTATTTATTCGTGACTCGTTGTCACAGTGAGTTGATTTCTTGCATAAACGACGCGTGCGTCAGTGACTGTAGCAGGCTCACAGCAGGCTCGCAGCAGTCACGGATCGCCTTCTAGTTCTACTCGTCAGGCAGACACAACGGTTGAAAATCGCTTCTAGACTAAACAATAGTCTATCGCTGTCCATTGTATCGATATCAATATAGCCGTTAATATCTTTCCTCACAGTCTCACACTTTCTCTTCGTTCAACATGTTCCGTTCCTTGCCGCAGTCAGTGTCACACGTTCTCTAGTTACTGTGAATATTTAAAAGTTTCCCTTTTCATTGTGTTGATCTAATTCGAATCTTAATTTAATACGCGAGTGTATCAGTCCTTGAAAGTTAATTTCGTGGATTCTTTGACTTGTTTGCACTTACGCGATCTTTTGAAGAAAAAATTCAAATTAGTAAGCTGGGAAGAGCTACTCCTGATTTGACTTATCGTTCCGGCAACCAAGGGGAGAGATGATTGTTCCATATACAACGCCAGAGGTTAGTGACATGTTCGCGGTCAAGAAAAATCGTCCAGCCGATTTAATTATTCGAGACTGTTTATCGTGTAATGAACATTTACGTGTAATCACACGTGCATGTAGCACGCAGCACGCTACATGTAAAATCTACGAGCCGCCACTGGTAATACCATTAAAATACGTAGAAGGTCGTAACAAGCCCATGATAATTTCGTGTGCGAAGAAATGGAGTGGATGAACTTTTAACGAAACAGTCTGTGTCAAACATTTTTTAACTAACATATCCTGTCTATATGTATATATGGATTTTGTATTTCTTCATACATCATGTAATATGGTATCGTTACATCGCGCAACTTTCTTTGAAATTCATAATCTCTGTTTAAATTAGTTCCTTTCTCACATCTACATACATATCAAAACATTTTAAGTCAAAGTCTAACTGAAGAGACAATTCTAATCAAATTACCTTTACCTTCTTGCCATTCACAACTGTTGTAATTAATAAATACAAATAACGTAATCAACGCTGATCATTATTATTTTATCGTAAGAATCAAAACATTTCTTTGCATCGAATTGAATTAATTTTAGGATCATTATTGATATCAGTATAATGAATTACCTCTTACGAACGATATATACATATATTTACATTACTAAAGTGCATTATATACACACCTACAATCTCAGAAGAGTCAGAAAGAAACTTCCTATTTGTACCCTACCCTCGATAATACATGTCTACTTGCAACTTGTGATTGTAAGTTTGCCTCTATCTACTTTAGATTTACATTGAATTTACAAAAAGCAAACGTAGAATTCGTTTAATGAATTTTCATAGGAGAAATAGCGGCTGTTGCCGCGCAAGTGGAAAGCGCAACACAAATGAATCACGTATGCCAGTATGTATGCGTACTTACTTACTGTTGATGACGTAGTCAAAGGGAACGCGGGTTCGACTATTCCAAGCGAGTTCACGTTCGATCCTCGTATGCCTATATTCCCTGGGTAAACGAATAACCGACCAAGAAGTCTCACTGTATTTTTGTGCGCACGCGCGAAAATTTTCATTGCAATTCCAAATCTAGCATTGCTTAATTTTTGTTCCATTTCGAAAATTATCTCTAGTCTAAGTCATTCGATCAGAGAAAACAATAACTATATATCCAGATAGCAAAAATATATTTACTCTCTTACTCTATTGTCTTTCCTTTGTCCTTTCCTTTGTTATTGTTGTTGTTGTTGTTGTTGTTGTTGTTGTTGTTGATTATAGACTACAAATATTTTAAATTTATTTTAACTCTATAGTTTAGTTATCTAAGTCAAGTGACTTTTTTCTAATAAATTTTCTAGTAAATTTTCTAGTAAATTTTCTAATAAATTTTCTAAAATAATATTACTTAATATAACACAAAGAAATTAAAGGTTATATATGTAAATTATCTAAAGAATTTAATATTTATTCGAAATATTAATATATCACTTTAGAAAAATTAGAAAATTTCACTTTTACTATTCGCGTTTACTATTGCATAACGGTTTTGTTCATTCCTTATATCTTCCTACATTTCACATTAAAAGCCATTACGTACGTATTATGAACTATATTGATTTACAACTTGCATAATGCGAAAAACAATTGACCTCGAATATTATTAGTTATAACATCTTTTCAGATTTACACCGATTTTACTTTGTATTCGATTAAGCATTCGGATATATCATCACATATATATTTTTTGAACACACCGTTCTTATCACAATTTCAATGTATATTTTCATACACAACCATATAATGTTCTTACACGAGTAAAACTAACGGAATTTTTAAACGACCATTAGGCCAACAATCTGTTAAATAGCGTTCTTTAGCTTGTAACATACGTATTCGCGTAAGGTATGAGGTATACTGACTTCCATTTCTGGCTGTTTTTGTCGAGCCTGCGCCACCACGGACGCCTATGTGGGCCAAATGTTTACCGGCAGATCGATATATTTTGAAACATGTAACTTTGGTTAAGGGGAAGTACATCATAATTCTCGTAATTTAGAATAGAAAACTTATTATGTTGACACATATGGAGATTACTGATTGCAAATATCATAAATGACTGTAGATTAAACAAGAAATTTAAAGCGAAGTGCGTGCATGCGTTCGTTTGTGTATGCGCATGTACGTAATAATTGTATAAATTTAATATTTCGTTATTTTATGTTAAGTAAAATAAACATTTATCTAAAATGCGACATTGTTATCTTTGTATAACTAATTTTTTAAATATAACGTATATGTGTAAACATATTCTAACCTCTTCTGAAGTATACAGATATGGTATGGAAGTAAGAAATGACTATACTTTTGATCGTAGAACATTTATCAAATTATTGATATGAATAAAAGGAGATGCAATGAGAGTATGCGGATATGTAATAAAACGTACTTAGTTATCTTATCTCAGGTAAAAATGAACGATACCATCGCGTGGGCGATAAACGACGGCTACACATTCGATGCAACTGCAAGCTACACGCTCGCTAAGCGACGTCATTACTCGGTAGATGGCGAGCCCCCAAGAATCATTCTCTCTCTCTCCCTCCCTCCCTCCCTCCCTCTCTCTCTCTCCCACTTCCTGTCTTCTTCCAGCTCTTTGCTACATAACCTTCCAAATTTTACACATATGTTTACAATCCTCTTATTACTTTGCATTTTTGTAAGAAATTTGAAACAAAATCTTTGAATATTATATATACGCCTATATTATATATAGGCGAATATTATATATAGGCGCGACGCCTCTAGTTACCTGGCCGCCAAGGTCTGCACTCCTATTCAGACCGCCAATAAACCTAAGGATTCACCATAAACTTAGGCTTTTAGTTTACATTTTGTCTTGATATTCATAGCTAATTCCTATCAACCTTGCAGGAAGCATTGTTCCTGTAAGTGTTTTCGGTTTATGGATGGCCCCTGAAACAGTCCTTAGGTTTATTATGCGTTCGCACTAATTACGGAGAAAGCGAATATTTCCCTAACGGGAAAGCTGGGTTTTCCAGCTGGGTTTTATCAGAAACTACGTCATCCACAAGCCACGGGGGTAGGAGGCTTCTTCCTCCTATCTTCAATTATTAACGTAGGCAATAACCAATGGGCATCGCGGATCGTTACCCTCACTTTCCTAACGAAAAGTGTGAAGAACGAATCCGCGTGTTTAGTTCAACAGGAACATCCATACCGAGCTTTCTTTCGTAAGTACTACGAGAACGCACTTCACTGTTTTGACGATACTCGTACAGTCAACACATGACTTGCTCTCAACACAAGAGAGCAGTCACTACAATCAGTTTAAGTTCAGTCTCATGTTTAGTCAGTCGAATTAGCTTCATCGAATCACTCTGTATCCTACATAACGTTTATCCATATTGTAAATCGTTGTTGAAAATATATATTTTAACGTGTTAACCGCAGTGTTATACAAAATCAACCACCCCTATTATCCTAACCGAAATACGGGGATCGATCAACTCGTGGTGTCGATTAGTAGAATCGTAACGGGAATTTACGACTCCCGTTGACGTGATATCTCGCGAACACGTCTGTCCACGACTTGGTCGGAACACATACGTAATATTAAAAACTTAAATTATTGTAAAATATTCTGATATTAATATATTATATTTATAAGGGGAATTCATATAAAAGAAATTTAAAGTCATTTCCTTTAGCAAGTTGATGTCGTAAAACAAGTATGCATTAGCATTTCAAATTATGTTCCACAATTATGCATCCACTTTCAAGCTATTACATAGGTACGTACGTTCATCGAATCCAAAGTTTTAAAACAATTATTGATAATTTAATTATAATTTAGAAATATATAGTGCAATCATAAAGAGAACTAGAGGATTTTTATATATTTTTGTCAAGAAAAGATAAAAAATCTGAGAAATGCACATTCATGTTTCAAATGAATAATGCTTTTGAGAAATTGCGTACATACATACATACATATATACATATATACATGAGTATATGAAATGTGCCACACATTATAGGCTCATAATACAAAGGACAAATACATATGTAATGTGAAAGAAACGCAATGTATGAAGCGAATTTCATAACTGATACATTAATCGAATGGTTATCGTATATTACAACGATGAAGAAAAAGTTATAAATAAATAACAATTTTCAATAATTGTATATCGTTTAAAAATTGTTTCATGACAAACATAAAAATTGAGATTCTTATGAAACGAACATTACTGCTTATATTTTTTATTTAATAATAAATAAAGGAACATAATTCGGTAATTTTTAGAATGTCGATGCGTTCTCAGTTTCTATGGTTTTTAAGTATATATGTTGAAGAAATGAACGTTTTGAACCGACAGATTTTTGCGAATATCTGGAAAACTAAGAGAGTCCGGCGATTGCACGTACAGGGAGAAAGTTGTTCAAAATGTTGATTTCTACGACATATTTCAAAATCGTCGAAATCAAGAACGCGTGGACTTTCTAAATTCTGAATAATTCCCTATAAAATTCCCCATAATTTCACTTATTTACTCATAATTACGCGCAATTCGTATAGCATTAATATAAATTTAATATATTTTTACTCATCGTAAATTGCATGTTGCGTTTATGTAACATTCATATGCGATTGCGTCAGATAGTATACATATCTCGAGGAATTAAAGAACACCGACAGACGACAGGTGACGTGCCTTGTACACACCCACCGAATCGACCAATCAGGAGCTAGGTTATCAAGCGTTCTCAAATCATTTCCTACACACAACTTATCTATAACTATTTTTCAAGAAAACAATATTCGCTGTAAAACATATACTGCTTTGAAACAAAAAAAAGATAACTAAGATAAATTTAGGGAAACAAGATACGTTTAACATTATTAACATTAGATACTGTTATGATAGAACCGCGGTATGTTAACCACTGTTTGTGTCAATACATCGTCCTTAGACTGGTAACTCGGAACGGAAAACCGAATGAAAGGGAAAATTCACCTGTTGATGAGAGTATAAAATTCTAATCTTTTGTACAACATAAAATCGAACATTGGAACAATAGTTATTTTGAATAACTATATATAATAATATAAGAACAAGAGTTTGAAACGACTTTGATTGAAAATTTTGTTCCAGATATTCCCATCACACGTTATTGCTAGTTTTTAAAATTGTTTGATAGAAAAATATATTTTAAGAGATAAACGAATCATATTTGTGTCGCAATTGCTGAGAAATGTGATTTGTAGCATTTACGTGATTATTAAAAAAAAAAAAAAAAAAAAAAAAAAAAAAAGAATTCACTAAAATAAGATTTTATAAAATCCATAATTATAGAATATTGATATAGTATCGTTTGTGATAAGTATCGTTTAATTATCCGATAGGTACTAAGGGCATATTAATTGAATGCTTAGAATTCTATTAACTAGGGTCAAATGCGTATCTACGTACAGTAGTTTAGAGCTCATCTTACGTCATTCGAAGAAACCACAGATCGTTTGTGACCAAGAAAGCATTACTAAAGACTAACGATATTTGCTGCAAACTCTAGAGAATCGATCAATGATCTGTAATGCGTAAGGTCAAGAATTCCGTCAATCGTTTATGTGTTCTATTGATTATAATTATCGTAAAGCAACATCGATTCAAAATATTATTTCATTTCTACTCTATAATCGATATCGTTATGGAATTTCTAAGATCGCAAGTATTGTACATCGTTCTTGAATATCGAAATCTAAATGTCATTTTAACCATTTAATTATTTTTGATTGTTTGTTGCTATATATTATTACAGGGGAAATTCCTCTCTGATAGTGTATATTTTCTATTAAACGATATTCATTTTAGAGAGTGTAGTTATTCAATAGGTAACCTTAAACGTAAATACAATTAGTTTCTCTTCAAATAAATAATCTTCTTTCCGTGCTTCCCTTCTTACGTGTGTACATGCACGTAGAAAGCATTTTTGTTTATATGCATATATGAATCGTTAAGTCGTTTACTAATGAAAGTTCCGCGGATCATTCGTAAGTTGTGGTAGCTTACGCACTGATGATATTTTACTAACTTACTAATATTATTAACTTACTTATATTTATGTTTATAGATTGTCAAAAATTTCGATCAAATGGGAAATTTGGTCGATACGTATGTTTCCCTCAAACAACCAGCATTATTTGGATGAAAATATTACAGTAAAAAATCTGCAGAGCTTAGTTAACGACTTATTATTAACGCCTCGGACTTTCGTTACTTCATTGTCTGATAACATTCGTATCTATATAAATTTCTATCTAAATTCAATCTAAATACATCAAATCAGCTATTACTTTTATATAGTTATTTTATACATTTCATGTTTGTGTTCTTAATATCAGTAGTCAGTGTCATGTTGTGTGTATTTAATATCAGCAATGGTTTATTGCAATTTTAGCAATAAAAAGTAAATTAGTACAACATACGATAAAAATACATTAGCAGAATATCAAGAGAAGATGTAAGAAAATAATACTAAATAAGACTAAAAGTAATTTCTTACATAAGCAATTTAAAGATATTTCGATAAATGATTTCAATATATGTATAAAAACAATCTACTCACTTTTCCAGCTGAGACAGGTACAGTGGTTTCTCTAGCATAAATCGGAACGTCCATATCACTAACACTGCTGCTGATACTAGGTGCTCTGGAATCTGGTCGACCATTAATAGGAACAGAAAGATGCGTTGGCCTAAGCGGATGAGATTCCGCGACAAAACCTTCTCCAAAGTCCTCATCATCTCGATCCATTCTTCCTTACAACACCGAAGAAAATATACATAAAGCGATAAACAAACGTATTTGTCACTTTTGGTAAATATTAATGAAAATATTAAACCTCGCCGATTTCGATCATTTTCTCTACATATTTATTTCCTTCATTTCCTTTTCATTTTCCATTTTATTTCCTTTTCCTCTACATATAATCGGTCGCCTGGTCTTAGTTTCCGAGATATCCGGGAAAAAGCTGTCGATATCACTACTGTGAATTTTGCCCATAATTGTCCGTCCGTGGCAGCGTATGCGTCAGTATTGATTACTGGCCGCTGTAAGACGGCCGGATAAAATGACGCTTAGTCTAAACCTAATTCTTATCTTTTGTTTGTAGTTTATATGCATATCTTCTTGTTAGATTTAGGTTACACGCTATTTTATCCGGCGGTCGCGTCCTAAGGTAGCCAGCCGGCAACCAATACTGACGCATACGCCAACAGCCTACGCGGACACCTACAAATATAGGCAGAATTCACGGTGTGGTACCGACAGTTTTTTTCCGAATATCTCGGAAACTAAGACCGGGCGGCGATTTTACGTATAGGAAAAAGTTGTTCGAAATGTTCACTTTTACAATATATACAAAAATCATCGAAATCGGTGAGGTGAGTGACATATCGATAATTAACATAATAAATTCACATTGAGCATTTACTACACTCTTCAAGCACGTTGGAAATGTACGGATTTCGTTTTTAGATTAATAATTATTACCGAAAAGAGAAGGGTGATATACAACTTTGTAATTGACTGAAATATTGCAGTTTCTGCATAAATTATTAAAAATAAAAATAGATATATCATTAGAATAATGACAATTGTCAATTATGCGTCGTAGATAATGTACGTAAAATTAGCGCGTGAATGTGACAACAGTACGCTTTCCCTATCAATTATTTGGCAAAGAATCAAGGCTAGTGGCTCGATGACACACTCCCCACTTCTATTGAAAATTTCGTCCTACGATCATTCAAGAAAATCATTAGAAATTAATATAACTTTTGTACTAATTACATATTTCGAAAACATCAACATAATTCACGCTGTTCGCTATTTAGGATTTCAAAGACACATAAATACACAAAATTTAGGAGCAAATAACGTATAACGTATAATTTGATTTAGAATTAAAATTAACATACTTTCTTTTTTTACTTGATGTCACGAGTTTTACCCTCTTAATTCCTTGTGTTAAAAATATGTATATTTGTAGTAGATTATTAATTACGTTTTAAATGAGCATGTTTCTCGCAAATCACTCGACATGAATTGGCAAGAATTCTTGAATATGCTATGCATATTTAACATTTATACGTTCGACCAATGAACCAACGTTTAAAGGTTTAACGTTTCGCACGTGAAAGGAAAAAAAAAATGATTCTTCCATATATGATTCGTTCTATATAAGATGAAATATATTAGTTCGCTCGAGCCAATACGCCGACCGTGAAAAATCAGGACATGGTCCATTGACGTCAACAAGGAGTCTGAAAGCTGTTATAAGAAAAGCATGACATTATTAATTACCTCGTGCTCAAGCGAAGTAGAAACGATAGAAAGAATAGAATGAAGAGAACAGTTCGGCAAGAGTCCGTTGTTTCTCAATGAGCGAACCTGCACCTCTTATAGCGCTGATTGTGAAAGGATCTGTTGAACGTGTTACCGATGAAATCGACGATAAAAGCACGAAAATACGGGAAGCAAAATATCGAAGATCAGAGCATCCGTCCACCCAGGGTGTGCTCTTGAGACTGAGCTAGAGGACGCATCAAGTCGCGACGTCGCCGTCGCCGTCGCCGTCGTCGTCGTCGTCGGCAAGACGTAGCCGTCGGCCTCCGGCTGGATTTAATTTTAACGCGTACGTCGTTAGACGAGCCTCCGGCTTCCTCTAACAACGAACACAACTACGTTAATGCATCGCCTCTTCTTCCCCCTCGATTCTTCTATTCTCCTATATTTCTACATCAATTAATTCTTGCTTCAATTGATTTCACTTGACCTGGTAGCATATCCTACCAACAGATTCTATCAGACTTCTAACTATTCCAATATCTTCCGAAGATATTCATATTTTTTCTTACTCTACCTTGCATTCTTACAATTAATCACAGTTAAAATCGTCTTTATTTGATAGAAATTAAAAAAAAAAATTGATATAAAACAAATGTAAACATTTACGTTTAGAAGGTATTTATATGTTTAATGTTTATTATTTCTACATTTGTTTCTTATAAGTCAACATCCTTTATATTCGTCATCATAGAAATTTCTTCGTCAATTGTATCTTACATATGTATCTATCTTACAATCAAACAAAAGATATCTATTAATCAATGTCAACTTTGTACAACAAATTATTGTCGCTATTTAATTCCAATTAATTTTCATCGTGTTTTCTAATAACATTGATTGCATAAAAAAGAACACTCGATTTTAAGACTAGCTATGTGTATCAAAGGTGGTTTACTTCAACTGATACCGATTTATAAAGTCACGTTTCTATACATAATTTTAATGACGCATTACTAGAAAAAGATATCGTACACTAAAGAGTATGTAATAACTAAAATATCATTCGACTATTTCTAACATAAAAAATTTGAAATCTAGTGAAATATCATTGAAATATAAAACTCTTTTCTTGTTAGAATATTGAAAACATAATTACGGTATTTGTATTTGATATTTTTTTAATCAATACTTTTTATTAAAAATATAATCAGGGATATAACTTAACACTTACTAAATCTTACAATATTGTTTCTCATAAACTTACCAGCGTCATCTGGTGAATTATTCAGTTACCGAGTGTTCATAGGGCCGTATTCATAGTTCGTTCTCAAGACAATGCTTAAATTTTTATAAAGTAATGCATCTTTAAAGTAAAGTCGATCTTATTTCCCTTAAGAAATCACGAATTTATAGTGATTGCTTAAGAAGGATCATCAGGAAGGAGCAAACGCTTATACGCAGAATCGTCTTATATTCACTTTCTTTCCTTTTTCTTTCTTTGCTTAAGATCACGATCGTATACCACAGGTCCGGAAACTCCTGTGGCGAGGGTGGTTCCAAATTTGAGGACAGAAAGTTTCTTGAATTGTCCACTACACACAGGACGCTGATGTCGAGTAGCTAAAACAATTTCAACAAAGTAATACGTGATACAAGTAATCAAGTCAACATTTTATAATTTTTGTAACGCTTTATAAGCAGTTATACGTTATTTATGCATAAACACTTCTATTTATGGTTAAACTTCGCTTTAGGGGACTACAAAATTATGATCTTGTATCCCCCCCCCCCTTTTTTCTTATTACTCAGCAGCAACGCCGCTGGTGGCGAATAGGAAAAACACAGGTCGTCGTATAATCGTGACATTCTCCGTCACAGAACCTGTTTCAGAACCTGTACATGAGACAATGGTACATATGCATACGTATATACTAGTATATATGTATGCTAACTTGGTAACTTGATTTGCGTTCGGAAACTTTCAGAATAATGATCTGTTAGAGCAACCAATGATAGAAGGACATTCCGTTCATCCCTTGGTGGGCGATGGAGTAGACTGCGCACGCATGTATGAATAATGGATCTGAGCGTCTTGAGGGGCATCTTTAGAATATTTATTACGGGCCGCATAAATTAACAATGTCTTATCCTCGACCCATGTCTTTCACTTCCTTAGAAATTTTGTTCACTTTCCGTCTTGCGCCATTTCCTTCTCGCCTTCCTCCTCATCGCCGCACACGTAGACACTTTTTTCCACGAAACACAACGCTCCCACTCCATTTATTCAGGAAGATGAGGCCCATTGAATCATCGGGCCAGAAACACCAGGACAGGTGACGACCCTGCACTAGAAAAGAAAGGATAGGTGACGAAGATTGAAAGCGAAGAAAGGGAGGTTTCTAATCTATTCCAGTTTTTTGATTCTTGAACGTGAACTTCTTTCTGTTGCAATCGAAAAATACAAATTAGAATAAACGATCGTTTAGAAACATCAAAGCCTTTTTGAATTCCCGCGCATTCCTGCGAGCAGACACTAACCCATGTACTTATTTCTTGAAAGAACCCAAGAAAAAACGTAACAGAATCAAAAGAATATGTCGTTGTTTTAAAATTACAATCGATTCTCGATTAATATTAACTGGTATAAGAAATCAGAGAATTCATTCATTCATGTTTTGCCCACATACATACGTATGCTGATAAATGCAAACGATGATAAAGCTATAACGTTTTGTTGCATATATTATAAGTTTCATATTTTCGCATAGTGATTTAAGGTTTAACGACAAAATTACAAAACGATAGCTATGGCTGACGGAAACTCAACAAACCAAACGGAAGATCAAGAATTAAACGATTTATTAGACAGTGAGTAATTATAACATTCTGGTGAATTTATAATAAACATAATTAAAAAATCCTAACCTCAAACCATATAAATATCTACCTTTATCTTCCTCTTTCTATTTAATACGTTTATTGCATACTTTTCTTACAACTTTATTTGGAAAAGTATAATTTAGTTAAAGTAAAGGAAGAAAGGGGAACAGGAAAAAAATATTTATATTGTTTTATAATGATAAATAATAATATGCCGATTATTTTATTACGTAATTAAGAGAAAAAGACCAACTAGAATAACTACCTAGCAATATTTGTTTGTTTTACACTAAACTTTGATAGAATTGACAGTTGTATAATCATTGACTCAGGTGCTTTGAAGGACTTCAACAGAGAACAAATATCAGATAAAGAGGATATGTGTAAAGCAGATACTTTAGAATCCACAACAGATAAGAACACAACTGATATATCGGAAGATGCTTGGACTACAGATTTTGTTAAACAAGCAGCAGAACAATTTGTAGAAAGCCTACGAAATTTCATTCAAAATGGTAATTGTTTATGAAAAACACAAAAAAGATATTATTAACAAATTTTCCCATTAGAAACAGATAGCGAATTAGGAGTTTCTTCTCAAAGGATGGCACAGACAGTTGCTAGTGCGATAAACAACGAAGAAACCTTTGATAAAGATAGTGTGAGTAGAGACTTTCAAACTGCCATTGCACAAGCATTAAACGACTTGTCTACAACGTCTGAAAATTTACAGGTAATTGTTTCAGAAATCATGAGGGTCTTTCTTTTATTTAATTCTTTGTATCCTGAAATATGTTTTTTTTCGTGAAAACATTGTAGAGCGAGGCTGATTTATCTGAAATGTTTGGACTAGCATCCTTGGAAGATGGGCCAGGTGCTATTCCACCATTCATGCAAGGAATGCTACAGCATTTATTGTCAAAAGAAATTTTGTATCCGTCACTAAAAGAATTAGTAGATAAGTATCCTGAATGGTTAGAAAAAAAGAAGACAGTGATATCATCGAGTGACCTTCAGAGGTTTAGAAAACAGCTTGAATTAATGCAGCAGGTGATTATCCAATAGGAATAATTATAGACAAAAGCCATTTTCACACAAACAACAATTATTTCCGCGTAGGATAACAAGTTATTTCAATCCTAATATAAAGTGTATAAAAGCATCCTTTCATTTTAGGTATGTATGGAACTCGATAAAGAGAAAGATGGCGATACAGAAGAAGTGAAAAAGAAACGTTTTGAAACAATAATATCATTTATGCAAGAAGTACAAGCTTGTGGTCAATTACCTGAAGAATTAATAGGAGAACAGACAACGCCTTTTCAAACTGATACTGAGGGCGATCCTGTGATTCCAGCGTTACTACGCAGTATGGAAACACCGCAGAATTGTTGCTTAATGTAAATCCATCCTAATAATTATTCTTCGACCTCTGCGTTTATAATAATACAAGAGGTTGTTGTTTAAAATAAAATATCGAGGTAAATAATGAATTGGGATGTTCAATCCATGGATCTTTTAGATGTGTTGTAATATACATATATAGCATATAATATACATGTATTACAATATACATATCTGCTATAAGGGATATATGGAAGACTATTTAACATAATTTATTATTCTCAATAATGATATTTATCAGTATATCATGTTTGTAAATAGTAATGTTCCTTGTATGTGAGTATATTATATATGCGTACGTATGTACGACTATATGTATTGCTGCAAACATTAGATATCTTTTGTATACGCTTGAAAATAATAGAACATCATTACATTTGTAAAGAGCGAAACTTGATTATTTTCAATGGAACTTCAACAATACACAAAATCCATGATAATTATTTGTCCTTTATTTTATTAATTTATTTATCCATATTTGTCCATTTTTGCATTTCCATCTTTACATACAATACATACATTTTTTGTACGATTATTCATGTTTGTATGCTATGCTATTATTTTCTCTCGCAAGCAAGTTATATGATATCAGAGATTGCGGCATTCTTATTGAACATCGTATGTCGTTTTTGATAGAAAAAATCGTCACACGGGGAAATAATAGCATGCAAAATTTAACAATTTCAACAATGATATTGGAACGTTACATCTAGTATATATGTAATTGTTTTTATACGATTATAAATACATTTTATGCTTTCTATATTCACGAATGCAGACGTATCTCACATGTGAAAGCAAAAAAAGGAATTTTCCAAACATAAATTATACCGATACGGTATAGATTACTAAGGTAATTTATACACAACGATAAATATCTTATTTTATTTTATTTCATTATGCTATGATGCTAGTTTGGTAATTAAAGAAAATTAACATCTTTTAAATGAAGATGCTAACCAAAATCTAAAGATGTAAATGACATCGAGCAGAGATTATAACGGAGAAAGGGCCGCAACTCCCGGCAAAATCTTTCCTTCAAGAAGTTCTAAACTTGCGCCACCACCGGTGCTCACATGGCTTACTTTATCTTCTGTTTTCCATTTGGCAGCGCAAGTGGCTGTATCACCACCACCGATTATGGTAATAGTACCACGTGACGTTGTCTCTACAACATTGTCCATTAAGCTCTTTGTACCTTTACTAAAGTTTTCAAATTCAAAGACACCTGCCGGGCCATTCCATACGATTGTTTTTGCTCTTTTAATAGGTTCTGTGCATTAAATTGAATAAAGTTATAAACAAATATTTTTACGATATTAATTTATCTGAAAATCTCAGATAAATGTCGATGACTGAGAATAAATGAATACTTTACCACTAAATAAGGTGTTTGATCTTGGTCCGTTGTCAAGTCCCATCCAACCGTCAGGTATACCATTTTCTACATCCGCAGCACCAACAGCTGCATTTTCTGCGAATTTGTCCGCGATAATGAAATCAACTGGCAGATGTATTTGAACTTTATTTCTCTCAGCTTTAGATAATAATTCATTAACGATTTTCGCACCCTCCTCGTCAAATAATGAATCACCAATCTGGAACACGAACATTATACTTTTAATTTAGATATTTCAAACAATAGTTTACCATGCTGTATTTACCTTCATGTTTTTCGATGTCTTTAGAAAGGTGTAAGCCATTCCACCAGCTATGATCATCTCGTTAACTTTATCCAGCAAATTATTAATCAACTGTATTTTATCTGCAACTTTGGCACCACCTAGTATAGCCAAAAATGGCCTTTCAGGATTATCCAGCGCTTTGGCAAAATATTCCAATTCTTTTTTCAGAAGAAAACCACTTGCTCTTGTTTCATATCCTTCACCAAGCATAGAGCTGTGAGCTCGATGGGCTGTACCAAAGGCATCATTAATATAAATGTCTCCTAATTTTCTCAATGATTTCCTAAATTCCTCTACTTTTTCCTTCTCTGCTTTTACCTAAAAAGAGAAAGAAAGAAAAAGAAAGGAAAATAAAAAACAGAAACAGTTTGTTGGTTTTACCTAGTCAAATCTATTATATAGCATGTAAACAATAGCATGTAATTTGGCTTACTTTGGTTCCATCTGCTCCTATTCCTTTACCTTCTTCTTCTATGTGAAATCTTAAGTTTTCAAGTAAGATAATAGTTCCGGGCGCTGGATTGGCACATGCAGTTTCAATCTCAGATCCGACACAGTCGTTCAAGAACAGAATCTCCCTTCCAAGTAAGGACTTTAGTTCTTCCGCAACAGGTTTAAGAGAGTACTTCATATCTCGTTTACCATCTGGACGTCCCAAGTGTGACATTAAAACAACAGATTTTGCTTTCTTTTCAAGAGCATATTTGATTGTATCCAAAGCAGCAACGATTCTCTGGTTATTGGTGATTTTACCATCCTTCAAAGGTACATTGAAATCTACCCTATAGCGGCAATGAAGTTAATGTTCACGAGTACCATAAGGTTAAATTTATTATTTAAATTATTTAACCTAAAACTTTGATATGTTACTTGGTAGAGTTACGCATTTTACGTAATAATCATTTTCTAGGTAAAAAAAATTTATACCGTATGAGAATGCGTTTATCCGTAAGATCCACTTTATCGATGCTGAGCTTGTTTAGCGCCATGCCTCTGAATTTTGAATATGTTTGAATATGTGAACTTGATACAGTATTACGTATAACAGGAAACGTGTTATTATCGCTTCTCGATTTTAATCCACTTCGTTTAGCGTTGTAACTACTGGCAAAACTCCCGATCACTTTCAAGTATCTCCTATCGTCGTGACGCTTTGGCTCAACAAAGTCAAAGAAAGGTCGACGAATACAGCGACCTCTGAAAATCTTTTGAACTGTTCGCATTAGAACAACCAGAGAAACCGTGACAATAAGGAGGATGTCAAAACGCTGCTGAACCTTGATTCGTTGCTTATCTTTGTGTTTGTAACATACTTACATGTCGCATAAATATTTCCAATGAAGTTATACGAATTATTTTGAATGGAAATTAATAGGACAAATTAACAAAAACAGGCGACAAGAAACAAAATACGAGAAATCGTATTAATACATATATATATATATATACATATATAACAATTACTTATAAAATATGTATTAAACTTATAATTAAACGAATATGAATTAGATTAATATGGCATCGGTAAGTTCGTACCGTTCGATAATCTTTGCAACAATTGTTGTAAAATGTGGAAAAGATAACAGTGACTCAATTTTAACCGATAAATATCATACTACATACGTGGAAGATAGATTAACATTCGCATATTATTTACGTATGTGTATGTATATATATATATATATACACACACACACACACACACACACACACATGTACATTATATGTATACATGTACATTATATGTATCTGACAATAGACGAGATGTGTGAATTATTACTTACGAAAAGTGTCAAGGAGTATGGAAAATATGAAATTTAATCAACTTTGTACTAACACAAAGATATAAAAATTATTTACAGTGATCACACGAATGCATTATTAACGTATATAAGTGAAACAATAAAAGTGGTTAATCGACTCGACGATTAGATATATTATCGTTGATACGAGCATGGACAGAACTACATATGTTCCATAAGCGGTGTTTAATCAACGTCTGGTATTCCGGTATTTCGTTCAACCGTTGCTATTCTCGATTCTGGCATAGTAGCACAGTCGCGCCCAGTTCATTTGTTTGATATAAAAGATATAACATAGAATAATTAAATTACGTAGAGAAACTGAAAATTAGCATTCCGTCATTCGCACACGTGTTTGTATGCGCGCGTGTAGTAATATGTTGCGCGGTATATATATACACTGGATTAATATCTTCCTTTTTCTTGCAGTTCTTTCGTCCGTCCCGGTTATGGGATTTCGATTTCGGTAATTGATCGTATTTCGATGAAAACAGAATTAAAAGTTGTTCTATACACGAAAGACGATGAAGTGAATCGGTTATCGTTGGCGACTATCTAGAAAAATTGGTTTTGATATTCGTTGAATATAAGAATCGTGTGAATCTCGTGTGAGCATGTTCTAACCGATGCTGTACCGAAATAACACAACGTTGCTAAATGCGAAGACGAAATACGCGAAATATAGCCGTGTATATTTTCTCACAAAGAATCTCGGCTAAAATCATTTAATTCGGCACAACGTCTGAAAAAAGTAGGAATACCGTCATGTATTATCATGTATTATGTATTATATTTACGCAAACATTTGTGTAATCGTTATACATTTCGCAGTAGCGTAATCCCATAGTAAGATATGTAGTACGAATAGTGCCGATCGACATGTCGAACCAATAATCTGTATGTATATATTGTATGCCTGTAATTCGCGGAATTATCGGATTGAATTATTGAAATCAGTTAAATCTTTACCGATTTTCTTTTTCCTTATCAAAAAACGAAATTTGCATTTCTCATCATCGTCGACCATTAAATATCAAATACATACATATTTGACATGAGATCACTAATAAGTGGACATATCATAAACTGATTAATCAACTAATCGATTAGATATTATATATGTAATTATATAATTATGTGTTATGAAATATAGAATAACATTGGAAGATTATGGAAGATTATGTAATTGTTAATTAAGCGTGAACAATAGAACAATAGGCTAGAATAGATACATGTTTGCAAGAAAGAAGAGAGAAAAACAGTTTGATAGATGTGTACCGAAAGCGTGTAGCTGGTATCAGATATACTTACGTACATATACATATGTAACAGTAACGTCCGCAATCGGTTCGGTTCAAGGCGTGCGGCTTCGTTGGCCACTACAGAGGGGGGACATATAGGTAGGGCACGGGGACCGGGGTGAACGGGTCGGATGGCAGGGAAGATCGAGGAGGGAAGAAGGCGGCGATGGAAGAAACGGAACATCACGCTGATCGTGTCTCGTGTCAGTGTGTGTCCAATGTCCAATGCCAGTGGAACGCGACGATTCGCTTTCTGGTTCTAACTCGCTCGTCGTCAGAGAACTTGGGCCACCGGTTCGTAAACGAACTCACGGTGTTATCTAGATCGCGGCGACGAATTGTATTCGTTCGCTGATTCGTGCCCTAGATGAGGAGGATCGTGATACCATTCACTAGAAATCGCGCTACGTTTATATCGATTCCATCCGAGTAACCGATCGAATTGTTCGTCCGTTTCTAGTGCCGAATCTCGCATCATCGATCGACGCATCGATATACTATTACTGTCGGCCTTTGCTACTGTTATCGTTGTTACCACCGTCCGCTACACGCAAACGTCATCGTAATTATTCTACTTGACGTCGTCGTCGTCGTCGTCGTCGTCGTCGTCGTCTTTGTGTAACCAACTTTCCACTTGGCACAATCTTTATGTGCTTTGTCTTTACTTGAAACTATGAAGTGGTATGTGATTATCTCTTTCGAGATATACCCTCAAATTTCGACTTCCTACTCAACTTCTTCTCCTTTCTATCCCTTTCCAGGAAAGAAACTTGTGTTCCTTTTCTATATGTTTCTATATCTTCTTTGCGTTCTCTAACCCGCCACTTGTTTTTACCTTTCTATATAAATACGTAAGTTTTACCGAAACGTCTGACAAATTGCGTATTTTGAACTTTAAAAAATTACATACACGAACGTGTCCGATTGTATCCATATAATATATACGTAATACATAATATATGTATAATTTTCAAGTTTTTATAACTTATACATGTCTATGGGAAAAAGAAGCAGAGATGAATGATCGCAACAAATATGCTTAACATTGACACTGACTAAAATTTACAAGCATCAAAGCTACTTAGAAAAATACCTTGGCGCGGAGAAAGATGTTACTTTACGTTTCATGACACGCACACACGCGCGCGCGCGCGCACACACACACACACACACAGAGTGGGGTCGTTTAAAAATAGACGTTTAAACTTAAATTATGCCCTCTGGCGAATGGAGTTAGTAATTTAAGCATTTCGAAATTTCATTACTCGATTTTTATTAAACATGTGCGAAAAGATGGTCGAACGCTGATCAAAAGAACAATTGCGCGTCCTCCTATTTAAAATCTTATTCGAAATCCAAAGAACCGTTGCGAACACTTTAATCATCCAGTAAAATATTTGTTCCTTTATCAACATAGGTCGCGAAGTTCTAAAATGAAAGTAATTGTATCGTTCGTTTGCACTCATAAAACAGCTTAAAATCATTCAAAATTTATAGAAACGGCTATTTACAATCGGCAATCAATAGTTCATCTTATTAACTCTAAATTAATTTTTCTATAAAAAAAGACGTTCAACTTTTTTATTTACGATTATTATCTTCTGCATACATATACATGTGTGTTGTTTTTTCTTTAACGATAAATAGAATCGACCCGAATAAAAGAACAATTCTTACCTTGAGCATGACATTCGTTCACGAACATGTGAGAAATGCACGGCTTCTGCGTGACTAACAATAAATTCGCACGCACGCACGCGATTCGGCCATGCCGTTGCTAGGTATGGTATCTGGACCAACTCTCAACTATATATCATGTCATTTACTTACATCGATCAATGTCACTAGCTGACTTAATTTGTGTCTAAACTTTCATAGATATAAAGATATCTCTTATTCCCATCTCATCCTCAAACACATAAAAACTTACAACTGCAAAGCTAAGAGAACCAGAATCTGTTTGAAATTAAAATCCTAGCCCCAACGGTTAAACATTGCCTTCGTTTACGTATTTCCGGAGGAGAAGTAACAACATTTGAATTAGTTGTTTCGAAAATAGGTGTTAACAAGTTCGAAGCAATTACTTACATATGTTGACCTTAAAACCGTTCACATTGGGATATACACACGCATAAGTAAGTAAATACATATATATAGGTATGGTTAGCGGAAGAAATACTTATATGGAAACTTGAAAAATACTTGGATACTTTCCGGAAAGCTAAAAAATACTCGAAGATCGGCGCAAGTGTAAATATACATTTACAGTTAATATGTAACAAGTTCGTAATGCCTTTCGGTTTTTAAAAAAATATACTCAATCTGTAATATCCTCTGCTCGTATCGCTTAAAATTATATTTTCATAGGTCCAAATCTCTTATACATAAAGTGCTTTCATTTCATTAAAATCATTCACAAAAATTATATACGATTTATGCTACAAAAATAGTAAAATAATAACGGTAATCGCAAAAGAATCGTAAGTACCACGAGCACGATTATAAATACGATACAGCGATCGATATGTCTTCTATGTAAGTAGATAGGTACTTGAATCGATTTTGCATCGTGGTACAAGACATGAGAATTCTTCGGATTCATTGATTCCTGTTTAAATGAAAAGGAGAAGCCTTTATCATCTATTATTGTGTACACATCTAAACGTGTTATCCTCCGTCTTACTCTTAATGACAATGAAAGAAATTAATCAAACAGGTGAATACGTCACTACACTATTCAAGGTAGTATAAAAAAAAATTTGACGATCTTCAGTAAAAATCATTTACAATTGGTAATGCGCGTATCCTATCTTATTATGTCGAACGTAATAAAATATATAACTATGTAACACCTACGTAACACCTAAAAAAGATGTACTTACAGATTTGAGTCGTTTCCTTCTCATTAGTTTCTTCTAAGCATGAATACTCTTTATAATATTTTTTTACTTTTGCGCATAGTCATGGTGTAGCCATTATTGAAGCTATTAATAAAACTGAAGACAGTTAAAATATAATAACAATTATGATACACACGTAAAGGAGCATAACATGCAGAACAATGGATGGATACGTGAAAATGTTAACGGTAATAACTTTTTGCGGTGGGCGCTGTTTTGTAACACAGTAATAAAAATAGAATGGAATAGAAGAGGAAACGCTGTGAAATACGCGGTGGATTTTTATGAAAGGAAAGAAGAAGGAAGGAAGGAAAGAAAGAAAGAAGAGAGAGAGAGAGAGAGAGAGAGAGAGATATGCGTACGGCACGGGAGGCCTAGAACGTTTAATTCCGAAATACTAATGATTGAATCGCGAAATGTTTGAAATCATAGAGGGAAAAGGTAGGACGGTGAAGATCGATCGAGCATTCAGGTCGCTATCTTGCGGCGTTTATAAGCATTACGAATGCCGTGGTACGAAATCGAAAAATGGCCGTTCCATCGGTGTTTGACGGGCATATCTACTAGAGCATTGTTGAACATATTTGATATGTTTGATCGGTGGTGAAAAAAGTGATCGTAAGAGTAGAAAGAACAGTGTAATAGAAATTCGGAGAAAATAAAATTAGGAAAGATCGAAGGACCGCGTTCGAGTGAGTGGAAGTTTGGAAGGATTGGTGGGGTAGGGTGGGGTATGGTAGGGTGAAAGTGTGGGAGGGTGAGCGAAGGAAAGGAGAGGAAGGAGGAATACGAAAGGGTGAGGTGAAGACAGAAACTAGTAGGAAGGGGAGGAAGTAGTGGTAGAAAGAATCGGGGAAAAGGGGGAAAACGAGGGAAAGAAAAGAGATGGAAACGGGAATCGTGCGGGATCGTGAAATAACATAAAGCACTGGCTGAGAAGAATTCGAATTGTGTAGAAACGTCATCAACGATTACCAAACGACATTGTTAGTGGAAATGAAGTACTAATCATATTTGGATTGGTTGGTGGATCGTGCGCGTTGAATTTAGGAAAAGCTAAATGATAATGCTATAGTACAATGAAAAGTTCTACGCGGTTAGAGTTTTTTTTTAGGACGAAGGAAGCAAAGCTATATATCTTTTCCTTAGCTGCGCTTCCCCTCTTGGTTTATAATCACTAAGCTCGGCCTTGTTCGGCTCTGTTCGTAATAATAGTTAATACAAGCTAGAGCAGATTAGAAGCTCGAACAAAAATTTCTTTGGCGAAAATTGCGTTGTTGCGGGTACGAACAGAGAAATTTTGCAAGCGATTCGGGGCAAGGATAGCAGAAGGAACCAAACGTGACACCAGGTGACGGGTCGAACGATTGAACGTGGTTGAACGATTGGTAGAGTAGACGATCGCCCCCTTCATGCCCGATGCACCCTTCGCTCGCGCGTAATCATGGCTGCCTAACACAGGGCGCTCAGTATCGACCAATTTCCTACTGTAATCGTACTATAATATGCTTTAGGTTAAAAACCTAACCTGTCACAACCGTACAGGGTGTGTCGTTTGTCTCACGTTGACAGCTGTAAAGTTCGCTGCGTCGGGTCAAGCTGTTTCGCATTCCACTTACCGCATTACGTCGCGATTCATTTTGATTCTTCTTCCATCTTTCTACTTATTCTTGCTTGCTCGCATCGTCGCTTGTCGCGTATCGGCCAGAGGCTAATACAAGACCGAAGACCTACACCAGCATGCGAATATTCTTTTTAATTTTTAACGAATCTCGTAATAGGGTTCGCTTGCGCATTCTAGGCATCCCGATCACTCTACAACATTGCAGCCAAGGAATGTAGGCGACGAAAGTACGGATCAGAATAATAATATAACTATGATGAGCGAGGATTTGCTGCAACCTGGCCATGTGGTCAAAGAACGCTGGAAAGTCGTGAGTCAATCTATATCTTCTTTTCTAAGTCTCCTTCTTTTTCTTTTCCTTCTCCAAACTACCAATCCCCAGAGTATCTTGTCTATTTTAGTTTACCCAGTAATTTCTTCTTTATGCAGGTCAGGAGAATAGGAGGAGGTGGGTTTGGTGAGATTTATGAAGGGTTAGACTTGATGACCAGAGAGCAAGTTGCATTGAAAGTTGAATCAGCACGTCAATCAAAGCAAGTTCTTAAGATGGAAGTAGCAGTATTGAAAAAACTTCAGGGTATGTTGTAATCTTATAATTATATGGAACTAAATTAGCGTAAAATCATGATTTATATACCATACATACATATAATACCCAAGGTAAATATCGCTTTTATCTTTGTTAATGAATGCTTGTCATTCCTTATTGCAGGCCGAGAACATGTGTGCAGGTTTATAGGTTGTGGCCGTAATGATCGATTCAATTATGTTGTAATGCAGTTGCAAGGAAAAAATTTAGCCGAGTTACGACGTGCTCAGCCTCGTGGTGCTTTTTCATTATCTACTACTCTCCGTTTAGGACTTCAAATTCTCAAAGCAATTGAAAGCATACATCAAGTAGGCTTTCTTCATAGAGATATCAAACCTGTAAGTTTATCTTAATTTATACAACATTCTTGGAATAGTGTTTAATTCCAAAAAAGTTCTTGCTATTTCTTCCTCGTTGTCCCTATTATCTTTCGAAACCAATTTCCAATTTGTATCATTGTAATGACTTCCATGTTCTTTTTCCATTAATGTACAATATTTTCTTCCAATTTCAGTCAGTCACCTTTACTGTTCGCATGCACTTATTTGTATCATATCAAAATTTATTATTATTATAAAATTTATGTTCAATCAAAATAAGATACACGTTCATTAATTAAAAGATGATATTGATACTTCATGAAAATGGTATTCGTTATTAATCGCTATAGCTAAAGTTGCAACTCGTTCTGTATAATTAATGTTATCTTTGCAGTCAAATTTTTCAATGGGACGACTTCCGCATACATCGAAGTTAGTTTATATGTTAGACTTTGGTTTGGCTCGTCAATTCACGACGGGTACTGGTGAAGTTAGACCACCTCGTAGCGCGGCAGGATTTAGGGGAACCGTCCGGTACGCATCGGTGAATGCGCACAAAAACAAAGAAATGGGCAGACACGACGATTTGTGGTCATTATTTTATATGTTGGTAGAGTTTGTTAATGGACAACTTCCATGGCGAAAAATAAAGGATAAAGAACAGGTATACCAATGTTATAAGTATTCTTGGCTTAATTGACCGATACGCGTCTTCTTCACCATAAAAAAAATGATCTCGCCTAAGCTTTAATGTATCGTTTCTCCTTTTCTCTCTCTCTCTCTCTCTCCGTCTCTAACTTTTTCTCTCCCTCCCACCTTCCTTCCCTTTCTCCCTTCCGCGCCTCATCCATCTTTCGTTTCTTCGTCTAGGTGGGTCTCATGAAAGAAAAGTACGATCATCGCTTACTTTTAAAACATCTTCCAGCGGATCTCCGTGTTTTTTTGGAACATATTCAGGTATGCGATCTTAATATTCTTTTACATGTTTCAAAAAACCAGCTATTTTTATTCAATATGGTTATGTGATATATAACACTTAATAGATAATGATAATATTATATCGTCTTCTAATTAGTGCATGTGATCGAGCAATGAATGGAATATCCTTTTTAGAGTTTGGGATACGCAGATAAACCAGATTATGCGATGCTGGCAGGTCTATTCGAACGTTGCTTGAAACGTAGAGGAGTGAAGGCTACTGATCCCTATGATTGGGAGAGGCCATTTATATCGAACGAAAGTTTACCGACTACCAGGTCTCTACCTAGTAACTACCAGGTTGCCATGCCTCCAGTACTGACCACAGCTACTACGATCAATCAAGCACCAACCACGCCGAACGTCGATACGAATAATCAAGAAAACGTCGAACCCGATAACAGGAAGGAATTAGACGTAAAGAGATTAAATAGAAACGTTTACTAGACATTACTGGTTGCGTATAAATTACAGTGGATATATTTCAGCATATCTTTTACAGGCACAAATGGATTATGAAAGTATATGTAGAAGAAATAAACAACGCGGAGTAGAAGGATCTTCGGTGCCGTTTACATCAGCTATCAGCAATCATGGCCGAGATAAAAATTGTAACGCCACAATACCTACAATGGATAACACTCATCAACAAGCTGGGCAACAGGCTCAAGGTTATTACCTTCAAAATAAGATTTCATTTATTAGAAAATATCTTAAGCAAGTGCTTAGCTTGATACCGTCATGTTTGTTCACTTGTACCTTTACCATTTCATTTCTACAGACTCGCCTAAAAAGAGGCGTGCAGTTTCGATGGCAGCAGAACCACAAACAGGCGTGGTAGACAACGAAGGAGACGCTTTAATGGCATCCGCTCGTTCTGCTTCAGAAGTTCCTCGCAATAAAATTGGAGTTAATGCTGCAGCACCATTAAGGAAATCCGCAAGTGGCGCAACATTTGCTCGATTACGAGTAACATCTGCGCCCGAGGCAACGCCTGGCGAACCTCCCAGTCCTCGTGTACAAACTGAAGTCGATGCCTCTTATTGTTCCTACGACGTTACCAATCCAAAATACGTTGGCAATCAGAGCCCCGTGTGTATAAAATCGTAAAAGCTATCTACTAAACTCAAACAATATGAAAGGTCGTTTGTTTTTAATTCATGTCTATCCCTTTTTGTATGTATATGCTGACAGGTTACGGAACAAAGAGAACCATTGAAAAGAGAACCGCGAAGAAGAACAGATGGACGTCAACAAACAAGAGCTAGTCGCGCCGCAATAAGGGACTGTTCCATAACTCAGTTCGCGCAGATAGACGACGACAATGTATCGGCGTTGCAGCAAGTAACTAAAGGTGGTGGTGGCCTGACCCTCGCTTCTCAGTGGAAATCACAATTTGACGATTCTGAAGAAACTGACAACGAATGGAAAGGGGAGAATTTACAGAGTCCCGAGCACAAAGGGACCAACATGCCAATTATGGTTCCGCAGGTAACTGTTTAAAATGATCATGTTATCATAAGTTACGTTACAGAAGTTACAATTTCGATAGTAAAGTTTTTGATTAAGTTTTACATACAAATAAAAAGTTTCCACGATCTGTTTTGACACGTATTATTGCGCATAATTAATTTGATTTTATCAAATTTCAATTTATAGTCGACAGTTGGTAGTGATGCTGTGACCATCGCAACTTCAGTACCTGCATCTATCGATGCGAAAACGACAGTGGTTCAATCAACCACGTCGATCGCACCGCAACATTCAATAATACCAACTGCCCTCTCACGAATAAGTGAAGATTCTACGAAGCCTGCGGCTCCTCATAGGTGCTTAAATATTGCTGGCATTGAGAAATATCCGGATCTTCAAAGCGCGCTTCCTCGCGCTTGGAGCGTTCCTGCGTTGGCGCCGCATGTTCGCGCGTACCTCGAAGCGCCGTTGGTCCGTAATCATTTTATATATATATTTGAAGTTTTATAGAGCTACGTATCGTTTTCCAATAACAGGTTCAACAAGCTGCATTCGATGATTTGTTGTACGAGGTTGATGTCATGAGAAATATAGCTACACGTTACGACGAACCGAGACAAAGCCCTCCACCACGAAGGGCGAGCGTACCAGCAGTTGCTTTTTCACCACCGAACACAATACCCAGCACACCTGGAGGAGAAGAAGAGGAGGAAGCAGTGGCTGGAAGGCTAGAAATTAGAGTAGTTGATGCAACAGGTGGTGCAACCGTTGTACAAACCACCGCGGATAGAGAGCCATTGCAAAGTAAATATAGAAACGCTTTAATTTACTATATTTTTACCCGATCTCGAAAGTTTTTAAAGATTTTGTTACTATGTTGCTATCGCAGTGCTGTTGCTGTTGCTGGCGGTCATATGTTTTTGTTGTGGCTATTATCGTATCATATCATATGTCGCTATTACCTTCGTGATTTTACATTCATTTAATACAATTTTATAGGAAAAATAACAAACGGTACAGTAGACAGTCCGGCTATCCTAGACAATCCTAATCCGGAAAGGGAAGAACCATCGATATACGACGATGCTATTGAAAATCGAGCGCCTATCGATGATACCGTGCACAAGGAGAACAACACTATCACTGCCTCGACCACTATACCGAACGTAGTACCACTTCGTGAATATAAGGACGATAAAGAAAAGGAGGTCTCTAATAGGACTTACAATACTGTCAGTAAAATTCCAATTCCGGTTAAAAGTCCAAGATGTTCATTATCGGAATCAACACCAGAAACGAATACGCAAAATACCAAAAGCATCATGGGAAATGAAGTAGAAATATCGTCCACACCTGCAGCTACAGCCAGAGAAAAAGATGCTAGTTAGTAAGACTTTTTTTTTTTTTTTAGCTTACACTGTAATTTTATGATCCTATCTTCCCGAACTCACATGCGTTACATGTTTTAATACTGTACAGATTCGATTGTACATCGACGCACAATACCCGACAGTCACTCCCTTATCGATTTCAATGTCCTTGAAATATGTTGTCAAAGTCATCGTTCTGAACAACTTTATTTTATAAATATCACGACTGCTCAGTCTTAGATTTCGAGTTATACACGCAAGTATGTTTGGTATTACATATGTCGCGTAAAACTGATTTTTAATATATCATATAAACCTTTTTCGATATCTTCATAGCAATATATAAACAATGGGAAGGAATAATAAAAATTCCAGTCACTGAATTCCAAATGGAAAGGAATAGGTGGGATTAGGCTATTGAAGTGGTAGCGAGCCGCGTGGAGTGGTATAAATGGGCGATTTAAATTCAATGACGTTAGAAAAAAGAGTACCAAACATAGTTTCGTGTATAACTCGAAAACTAACACGAGAGCACCCATTATTTTTACATATATATGAAGAAGTTGTTCAGAATGAATGATCTTGACAATATGTTAAAAAAAAGGAGGTATCGAAATCGATGAGGAGTCAGCTATTTGGCGTATTCAGCTACCTATATATATATATATATATATATATATATATATATATATATATATATATGTCGGATTCACGTTAAGATTAGGGTTGGGGTTAGGGGCGTGAAACGAATCTTCGTTGTGATTAGACATGGTCGTTTGCAATAGAGAAGATATTGACTAGTGCAAATATGATTACTGTAGATTTCGGCAAGTAACTGTGGTAATTAGATACTCGAGACGCTAACGATAATGATCCTAGGTTCAATAACGAATCATATTTGCACTAGTCGATATCTTCCCTATTGCATAACAACCATGTCTAATCACAACGAAGATTCGTTTCACGCCCCTAACCCCAACCCTAATCATAACGTGTACCCTATATATATATATATTAAAACTTCAGCAAAGAATCAATTCAGAAAAATTACAATGAAGAAGAGTACATTATAAGGAAAAATATTTATAATCGTTTGTTTGGAAAATTATAGTTTAAATTGTTTAGTTTCACTTTCTTTGTTTGCTTTTCTTTTACCTGCAAAGGTGCCCAGCCACAGAGATGCCACAGAGATGCCACAGAGATGCCACACAGTACTATTATCGTTTGAAAATTGTACATCTTTCCTTCGACTATTACTTATCCTTTTTTTATTATGACTGCAATGCGCTCATGCATGTGCGTATACATGCATGATAAATTATATATTGAAGATTCTAAGAACATATACTATTAAATCAAAAGGTTTTCAATTCTTGAGTAATTGAAAGGTGGGAAGGGAGGGGAAGGAAATAGAAAGTTGTATTTTTCGTATTTTGGACAGCAATTTATAACGATTGGGATTGGTTATAGCTTCTTAGCGATACTAATATTAATAAATTTTAGCTGTCAAGGGCAAACGCTTGACAGTGGAGGTATTACGACGCTGCTTGGCATTGCCCGATGAACCATCGATCTTTTCACCTTTAACGTCGGCTAATTCAACAGAAGATGAAAATTTAACTGGATGTACTCCTGCGTTACGTCGCCGAAGGCAAAGCGAAAAATATGTGACCGATGCCAGCCAATTAAATCTTCGATTTCAAAGACCGCAACGCAGAATCAGGTCCCATTCTGAAGTATTATCCAAGTTTTCTCCTAGAGGAGTACCTTCGCATCTTTTAGGAGAGACGGCTAAACGTACCGATGAGAGTAGCGACAATGACTCTGATAATAGTGGTCCACCGAATGCTCAACCTCCACCACCTCCTACATCTCTGCCTCCTCATATTGCAGAAAATAATGCTAGGTATTTATATGACTGTGGTATATATATGCTATAGTTTGGCTATGCGTGTTAATTGTCGAATGTTAATTCATTTAAATTACAGATGTCGCAGATTTCGACCTATATCAGATGGGACAATAATCAGTAAAGAATGGTGAGATACAGCATCATCTGCAGAGGCGAATTCAAGTATTTGTTTGTATCAACGATCGGCAGAAACCTTGCGATCTGCTCGTTCGAATGTCTGGAATCTTTCTTTCCGTATGAGAGAAAGCAAGAAAGTAATATTAATTTCACGATGATTTGATTCAAAGTGTCGCATAAAAGTTGTTAATTTTTCCGTGAAGGGAAAACATAAGAAATCGTATCACGTGAGAAACCATTGCTTTCTTAGGTAAAGCAATTTTGATTAAAACGCTAAACGTTAAAGCGAAAAGAATATGACTCGAAGAAATGCTATGAAATGTTTCGAGTTCCCCGCGTCAAATGAGTTAGAAATTCTTTTAGATCAAGTTGCAGATGCAGTTGTGTACTTCATTCAGCTGTAAGACCCTGTTGCAAAAATCATATGAATTGGTGGTGGTTCAAAGAATGTACTTCCTAGTCTACAAAGGTATGTGACGACAGGATATAGTTCATTAAATATTTATCAAGTACATACGTTAACAAAGACACAACTACAGTTCGAAACGAATTATTCCTTCAAAAAAAAAAAAAAAAACAAAAACAAAAAAAAAAGAAAAAGAAAAAACAAAAAAAGAAGAAGAAGAAGAAAGAAGAAAAAAAGAAGAAGAAAAAAAGAAAGGCATATCTCCTTCTCCTTTTTCTCTAGTCGTCGTCGTCGTCGTCGACGTCGCCACCACCGCCACCGCCACCGCCACCGCCATCGCCATCACCATCGCCATCGCCATCGCCATCGCCATCGCCATCGTCATCGCCATCGCCGTCGCCATCGCCGTCGCCATCGCCATCGTCATCGCCATCGTCATCGTCATCGTCATCGTCATCGTCATCGTCATCGTCATCGTCATCGCCATCGCCATCGCCATCGCCACCGATCCTGCCCGCTATCATTCACTGTTCTTTTATTCTTATCCCTTCCTTCCTTCCTTGTCCCCCCCTTCCTTGTCCTAATCGTCTTCCCATTTTTTATGCACCCCTGCTTTACGCGAAATTCTTTCTACAAAATACTAATTTTCTAAATATTGCAATCCCGTTATCTGCACTTTATAGGAAATTGCATTGCAAAATTTTAGTTGTTCACCGATGTAAGAAGAGACTGTACAACGTTATTCTTATTGATTATGCATTTAGTGAACAGAGAAATTTGAATGTAAGGGCAAATTGTAGGAAATAACCTTTACTAATTGAACAAAAATTTCCGTGATAGTTTTCATACAAAACTAATGTACGATGGATCACGATATAGATGGTCAAAATCGATATTGGATATACAAAATGACGCTAACTGTTGTACCGTATTTATTTTAAATACATAGTAGTTTTAAACGAATTTTCGCGAGTTATCAAGGTAACCGGTACTCTTTGAAAAACCACCATTACGTAATTAATAAAAGATAGCAAGAAAGGATCGTTAACGCTAAAATAACAGTTATATCCTCGAGCAAATGTATATCTCGTCCGAATTATCGTTTTATGGATGTGTAACGTATTAGCTAACTGCTTGTATTAAGGCTGCCACGAAAGATAGATGAATTCAATTACGAGATCACGATTAATCACTTGTCAATATAAGCAAGCCTTCTTCGATTGGTTGACAAATTTTTCGTCATCAAGATTTAAGCGATGAAAAAACTGTATTAATAAATAAGTACTCGAAGAGAATGTTATAGTTAGATTACATATAATCACGCGTATTTGTCTTGCACTTCCCGATAACGCGATTTTTCCAAACACTTACAAATCCGCAATCGAAACAAACATAGTGATGCATAAAACTAGTCAAGTAGAATCCTTTAGTATTCTATTAATGAAACCAAATTTGCGCATAGAGTTATAAATATTATACTTGTACAAAATAGTTTAGGATTTATTTTGTGCAATGATCGAAATAACGTTAAAGATACGATGAGATAGCTTTAAGTTAATGTCACGAGAATAATTTCGCAATATGAAAACAAGTGTGCAGTATGCGCGAGCAAAAACTACGGGATTATCGTAGACGAAATGAGGAACGGAGTGATACGCGAGTCTATCGAGTGCATATTAATCTGTGTACGTATACACACGAGTATGTATATCGTCATACTACATTTTTTCGTGCACTCGCGTTTCCAAACTTCATCTTTCAACTCATCCAAAATTTTTGGTGCGAACGTACGTAACTTTACAATGGAAAAGTGCCAGCGACGATGAATATACTGTGTGTAAATCGGTAATGAATCTGTAATTGAAGATAAAGTGTACGTTTGAATGTAAACAAATACGCATAATACAGCTCATTGGATGTATCTCTATAATCTAGTATATTTGAATGTATCTCTAATCTATAATAGAAAAGTATCGTAAGTTACTTATACCATTCACTTTGAAAGTTCGCACTCTGTTAAAAATAAAGAAACAGTGTGCGTTTTGTTTTCGAAACTACATAGAACTTGTCATTGATGCATCGTTTGAGCGAATACGAAATATTTTATTGAAAATTAAGGAACCGTAAGACGTATTGAAAAGATACAAATTCCGCGCGTAAATATTGCACACATCTATTCTATATGAAAACATACATATTTTCCATAAACGTCAATTCAGGTTAATTAATTTACTTTGAAACTTTTAATAGATTACAGAGAGAAATAAATGACTCGTAAAGCTACCAATGCATATATATATATATATATATATATATATGTATATGTGCGTAATTATGTTTTAAGGACTATCGCGTGTAATCACAAGGGATATGTTTACTCAACGATAATTGAAAGCAGATAATCTCGTGCAATATAAGTACAAATGAAATGGAAAACTACCAAATTTTTATTTTTAGTGATTGATAACTATATTTTTTTTTAATATCACAGTTAATATCGAAGTTTAATCCACGAAAAATGTTAAATATATTAAATAATAAATAATTGACGTACACTGACGACATGAAAAATCTAAAATCAGTTTCATTACATCATCATTCATTACATCGTATTGACTGAGTCTCTATCGTCTCCGTCGTCGTAAGTGCGTACGTACTGGCTTATACTTACTTATTAACCTACGATCATACATTTTGCACCCATATGTTGTCATATTCGTTTTCCCGCTTTCCAATACTGTTAACCAGTTTCTATTCATTTAATCGTTAAAAGATATCAATGAGTATCAGTCTACGCCGTTTCGCCGCGTCGATAATAATATGTCCTCTCTAAAGTTTACAAAAAATTATAGTTTGATACTTTAGAATTTAGAATCTCGTCACGTCTGATAGCATCATTATCATAGTGTTGTAATTTATTTTACGTAAACATTTACAGCAATTTGTGCAAGTGCGACAAGGACGTTTGTTTAAACGTTGTTAAACGTTCGATATCACAAAGTCAAGTCGATCGACTTATATACATACATGTACCTATGCGTATGATACTTAGTAAGTATACATATGTCAGGCAGGAACGTATAATATAACCTCTTTTCTCGAAGCTGTAAAAGGTAAGAAAAGTAAAAGCAAAATATCGAAATACAATGATCGACACCGTGTATCGATATGACCATTTCATTAAAATCGTTGTCACAAATTTCATTGTCACAGCCAACGAGATAATTTATAAATATAAAAGAATGGCGAAATGTATATTGAACGTGTGTTTTTATTTCAGATGATGATTCTTATTAATAGACTTATAAGTAGACTTTCCTTTACTCAAAAATTGCTATGTATCCCTATTGCTGCTATTGGATATTATTTAGAAGGGTTTATATCCTGTCGTTATACACCTCCAACTGCACCAGTAATAGAGCAACGCGAAGAAAGGTTATTAGCTAATATGAATTCTATGTCTGATGAAAAAAGGCATTCGCCGTTGGAAGTTAATCTTCCACCCTCCTTGTCTATATAATTATTTATATAATTTAAGTATGTATTAGGAGAGAATGTAATACATAACGTTCATTTATTCTAATTATTAGAACATAATAGTCAAAATACAATTGTATCATATACAGAGAATAAGTATGTATTTTCTATGCTATTACTCCAAACTTGTATATAACAGTATGACGATAAAGCTGTCCAGGTTCAAGTATGCTATTTGGAAAATTTTCCTGTAAGTATTAAAGCAAAGATATTAACTTGAAATGATATATTGAAGTGGAGATTTAGTTTGTTTATCATTTTTTAGTCATTTATAACTGAAAAATATCATTTAACCTTAAACCTTAATTCTCACACTTACTTGATTGACTGCATCCGGATAATTTTGTGTTTCTAAACAGAATGCACCGTGTTTGAAGTATGTGGTTCCGTTTTTCCCCCTAATACCCGGGGTCTCGCGTTCGGGTAAAAAGTTGGCTGTATAAAATTGCACTCCAGGCTGATTCGAAAAAACTTGTAAATATCTTCCAGAAGTAGGATGTAAAACTTTGGCAACAAGGTTTCTTTCGTTCGCGGTATCGTTTACTCTTAAACAAAAATTATAATCGTATCCACCACCTGGTACTTTGTCAATGACATCTCCGAGTATGGTCGAGTTTCTCAAGTCCATCACGGTACCGAGGACCGATCGTATTTCTCCAGTAGGAATGCTTTCTGTGTCGGTGACTGTCCAATGATCCGCATTTAAAGTAAACTGATGTTTGTATAGTTCGCTTGCGTTACCACCCTGAAATGTATCCAATTAAAGCTAATTACAATCAAAAAACAGAATGTACGAAGAGAAACAAATCTTGTCAACGAAGGCATAAAACATGATACATTTCTAAATTGATTGATTTACGAACATGACCAGCTAGATTGAAGTAACTATGATTAGTCAAGTTAATAGGAGTAGCTTTGGTGACGAAAACTTTCATCTCGATGCGTAACTCTCCATCGATGGTTAATTGAAAAGTGACCGAAGCTATTGCATCTCCAGGATAACCTTCGTCACCGTCCTCGCTTAGCAAAGAAAGTACGAGCTTGTTACGCTGAATAGCGGCATTCCATATTTTCGAACTCCACCCTTTAAAGCCACCGTGAAGACTATTTTGTCCTGCATTCTTAGCTAAATGATACTTTTTCCCGTTCAATGTGAATTCCCCATTTTTTATACGGTTCGCGACTCTTCCTATCGTCGCACCAAAATACGGTTTATAAACCGTGGACGAGTAATCTACAAAAGAAATCGCTCGAAAGGAAAAAGAAAAGAATGAAAGAATGAACAAATGTGTATGTATATTATTTGAAATCAAAGGTTGAAATTAAAATCCATTACGCGAATGAATCAAATGAGTATACAAACGCAAAAAATTGTCCTATACCTTCTACTTTATCGAAACCTAAAACGATGTCTGCTATTCTTCCATCTTTATCTGGAGTTCTAACAGATGTTATTGTTGCGCCGTACGTTACGATGTCCACCTCCTGACCCGCGTTATTTTTTAAAGTGTACTTCTCAATGCCTTGACCATCGACAGATCCCCATTTTGTACAAGATATTAATTGTTCACCATTCGAATCCATAATCGATCTAATCGGTACGGAAATTATGTGTACGAAACATCGATTGCAATATTTATATTTATATAATGCACGCACGCACGCACGCACGCACGCACGCACGCACGCACGCACGCACGCACGGAGGCTAAAGTTCGTTTTAACGGAAATAAAATTATTGCCATTTTTGTTTTCTACCAGTGATAATTCTAATCATTCTCTGATTTGAATATTTATCTAAATTACCATAGAAAAGAACATTGCCAAGGCATAAACCGCCCACTCTACTGTACGATAAGCTCTGATGGGAACAATTATTATTGATATTAGTTAATAATAATTGTTCCTATTAGATCATAAACAAATTGCGTTTGTTACGTAAAAACCGAAGACCTAAATAGACCGAAAGAAGACAGAAAAAACAAAATTGTAAAGCTAATTCCGACGTCCGGACGCTATTCTAAAAACGTGAAAATCATAACAGATTAAAGATTTCTCGATCTGTAATTAGTTTATTAAAACATAGTTATTTGTTTCAAGATTAATTCATTCAAGTGCATGTTTCTTTCTGTATTCTTTCTAAATCATTCGTTAATTATTCAAGTTTGTTTAATCCAAAACTCATGAACAGTGGCAGAGTACTTTAGCACTCCACGGGCAACGATCCAGTCTGAAATTCCCCAAGTCTCTGAACGGCCACGCAACACTATTTGATAGCTTTCAGTGCGTGGAATCCGAAAACACAACTCTTAACTTTAGGAATTCAGTGAACGTTTTTAAAGTATTTGACAGCTTGCTTTGACGCTAACGAGACCAAGCAGTAAACGTAAACAAAATTTTGATTACCGCGACTGCAACCGTTTACATCTACTGCCATGTCTCGTTGGACAGGCTATATACATATGTACTACCTGGTATTACATATTTACATATATGTATAGTTAATGCACGCTCTTTAGAAAGAGAATGCGATTCAACATTATACAAATTATTTATAGTTTTCATATTCTTATCTTTAAAGTTAAAGGCAATTGTAATCTTACTTAAATAACAAACAAACTGTTATTGCCACACAACGAGAAAATTGCATGATGACAGCAGTACGACAGCACTGTAACCAACTTATTCAACAAAGCACTAAAAATCTCTCTCTAAATGTCTCTCGTCACAATGTTCATATAAGTACACGTCCCGCGTACCTCCTATCTTTTTGTCATTGGATGATTATATTTTCTTTCATTGAGACTAAAAACAATGAAGATAAAATAAATGATCATTTTTATCTCTCAACTGGAAAAAGATATAATTGTTATAGCTATAAAGCATTGTTTCGACGCGACATACATACGTAGCTTATATGATTGTGAAAAAATGAAAAAAAGAAGAATCAGAAAAAGAATTTATCTAATCTGTTTTGATTATGTGGTAAAACCGACCGTTCATAGTATATCTGCGATATCTTAACGTAAGAATTTTCTCTATCTACATGTTAAGATTCTGAAATCTTTTTAGTAAATAATGTAAATTTCCTTCGAGTATTCTCATTGCGTTCGTCATATTCGTCGAAATGGGGAAATAAAATCGAAATTTTTCGGATAGCCTGTAGCCTGGATGGAGAAAAATTTACGTATCTTCTCGATATATCGAGTAACTTAATTGTGTGTTGCTATCATCGTTTGTTTTCGATGGCCTCGTCAAAAATAAATTGTTATTTGAGATAACATGTGTTTTGCTTTCTACATATTGAAATTGCAATTACAGGACAAAACAGCGAAACGAGACAGAAAGGAGTTCTGTTCTCAAAAAAAGTTCACTTTTGAACTGAATTATTATTATATATATATGCACAGATATACACAGATAGAGTTCGTTTTTGTTTTGATTTTGTTTCTTTGTGTTTCATGTGATAAATACATATGTATGTATAACAGAAACACTAATATATACCTTTTGGCTGTATACGATGCAGCGTGCTGACAATAACGTTTCGAAATTTCGAAATTATATTAATTCAAAAACAGAAGAGCGGAACGGAGGATCTTGCCAAATGTCGTCCAAGCTTACTTGCGCTGACAACTGATGATTATTTCTGTTTCTCGTAGTGTTCACAGTTTTGGTCCCTGTACTCGAATTCTTCGTATTATTTCACCAACAAGTCGAAATTGTTCCTCAAGACAAAATAAAATGTTACAGCTGAGTTCGTAGAAGGCAAATTCAGCTTAGGCACGAATGGTGTAAACAAGTGCTCTCGTATATATGATACTTCCTGTGTGGATAATGAAATTGTATGCCGCAATGGCGCTACCATCGTTCAAACGTAAAAGAGAAGTAGGAACGTAGGAGAAATCTAGATACTATTGGTCATCTATAATGTGTATATTACGTGTCGAAGCTTTTTCCTTGAATTGTGTCGCATATTTGTGTCAATTTGTGCACGAGTTCGAGTTATATGCGCGAACGAGTCATTTGTTCTTTGTTTTGTAAATGCGTTCTAGTGTATTTGGAACAAGAGTCACGTAAAAAGAATAAATACGTGAACAGAGTACGCCTGTTTGTCTGTAGCCGATTTGTCAACGTCTATAAAATTGTAAATCTTCTTTTATATAGTTTTATATACAATAGGAATAAACATATTTTTACATTGCCAGTGTAATCATTGTCGATTACGATTTTTTTCAAATATTAATAAAATATAAGTAAATCGAGTCGATCGATCATCGTCCGAAGTTTTGTACGTGGCAGTGTAAGCGAGACGGAGATTCAACCAATCATCGAAATCGAAATCAAAGGAAAAGCAGTGTTGGAAGCGGCAGAGAATTTCTACCAACACAGTACCTAGAATTTTTGTTTTTCTTAAACGCACATCTCTCTCTTTTTCTACCTTTGCCCCCTCCTGTTTTCCCTCCCCCTTGTTTTGATGGTACCCGTGCTCCGTATCTGATAGCGTGCCACGATTAGTTTTAACATCAGTTTCGTTCTACGTTCATGAAACATTAAACACCAAGTGCTAAATAGCTAAGTGTCAACGTTCAAGCAGAATTAAGCCGTTAAAAAAGACGTGCGTAGAAGTAGTGGGAGTTGACCATTTATGCAAGATTTATCGACGCTGCAAATTTTTCGAGTAACAACAATTGATAAGATGGGTCTGGGAAACAAGGTGTGTATATAATATCTACAATTCTAACAATTATGCTTGTGCCAAGATGTGATTTTTAGTGTTCTCTTTGCTGTTGTTTTACACAATGTTCGAATTCGATGCTATAAAGTACTAGATAACCTTTACATATAGCCAAAAGCAACATTTCATACAATTACAAACTCTTTTTCCCTTTCACAAACCTTTTTTATCGCGTCAAATTTTTTCACGTATCCATTGCATCAGCATTTGTCGAAATTCAATGACACACAGGACCGGTTTTATCTTTATCGTAGATTGTAGATAAATATAATCGCAGCAATGTGAATACATTATGCACATCGAGATATATGTAGTTAATAATTGAATTTTTCAATAAATGTATAACGAATAGGGAAACTATAGGAACTAACTAGGAAAGCTTGAGATAAAATACGAAACTTTAAGAAACAAAGCGGTGACATTATGTATTTTAGACTGTAGATCGTGGACATATCAGCGATGTATCATTAAGGAGGTAAAACAGGTATTTAATCGATTTTGTAAGCGACTAAATAACTCGTAGACATCGTGCTTTTCTTTATCGATCGTGTCCATATATCGTCATTGAATTGAAAACGGTGATCATTATAGTACAAATTTCGTATGTAAGCATCCTGTCGATTAATTATACAGCTGTTCGCAGTATAGATGCGGGTATGTAATAAGTCTAGCGTAATTAACGTTTCTTTGCGAGGTGATGGCTATGACGGTCGTGAAGCGAGTGAGGAACGTTATGTCGAATTCTGGCGATTGGTGTTACCAACGGGAAATAACATTTTAGCAATCGTTCACCATTGTGATCACTCGATCTATTGATAAAGACGGTATGACTGTGATACGTTCTAATTATTTGTTGTCAATGCGTTTTATTATAAAGGTGCTTGAAATTATCTTTGAGAAGAAGGGGCTGAGAAGATTATCGCGATTGACCGTATTTAAAGAAAGAGATGGAAATACATGTGACAATTTGTTTCCGTAGATAAAGAAACGTGCGATCGAATTTAGTATTCGGCTTTCTACTATTTTCCTTCTCCTTTTTTTCTTGCACATTTTTCTTCTCCGCCTTACTATACAACAGCTGGTCAGTTATATCGTAACATGGTATGATCGTTCAAGTTAAGTGGGATGGATCAGTAATCATTTCTGTTCGACACATTGCATTGGGTGATTCGCGAATTTCGAAGCGTTTTAGAATTTTACATTTGATCCCTAAATCTAGTACGATTGTCTACTATCACTTATCTAGTATCACTATCAGGGTCACTGTGGTGCTTCTAACGAACAATAATTCCTTTTATCTTGAACCTTAACAGCTCACTGATTGCGTTCAATGATTATATAATCGAAAGGTGCTAATTGTAAGAAAAGTTTCCGAAAGCATTTCTATCTGGCAATTAAGCTGATTAAATTTACGTCGATACGAGACACAATGCTGGCAACGATCATAATTATCGTTATTATTATATTATTATAGTCGAGTACATTTTTTATTTGTAAAGGGAAATGAAAATAAAGGTATCTCTAGATGGCAAGACCGCAAACGACAGATAACTATAACGCAGTAATAAACCTGTATTTAATTTCCGTTAAGCTGAGACTTTTCGCGAAGTTTAACGTGTCTCTAAAATTGGTCGTGCTATTTGTCCCCTGTCCTACTACGCGCACGAAATGATCAAATATTTCCACGCAGATAGGTATTTCCGTTATCCATACACGGGTACACTTGTTTGTTTAACATGAAAAAAAGATTAGTCGGGGAAATTACAATGATTTGCCTATCTGTAGATCTGATATCGAATGTAATATTTACTATGCTAACAATGAATAATTATTTAAAATACGAAGCAAGCCGATTCAGACTTGGAAGTTGGAAATTGGAAACTGAAATTGAAACGTTTGTTGTGTAACAATTGCTCGGTGGATAAAATTTAGGATGCCGCATGGCGCCGTTTCGCGTCCCGTCCATCGATGAACTCGTAAAACAAGCTATTTAACATCATCGAATAACCCGTCTGCCAATATATATTGTACGTATAAATGAAAAGATGGAACGGTCGCGTAAAATATAGTATCTGTTTATCGATCCTGTTTCTTTTCCGCCTCACGTGTTTAATACCTGATGTATGTATCTCGTATGTTGTGTCGGTGGCAGTGCAGCAGGAAGAAATGATCGCGTATCAAGTACATAAGTACATACTCGTACGTAGGACGAAATATCGATCGTTATTTTCGCGCAAGTCTCGCAACGACCTGCACACCGTCGGTGATGGCAGTAATGATGCGATACACTCGCTCGATGCGTTTGCACATCCAGTTTTGTATCGCGACGATAGGAACGGATCCATCTGTTTCAGAATCGTGTCGCGCCTGCTGTATCCCATCGAAACGGCGCGTTTCGCGAATTTAGATCTTCGAGGGGCGTGTTCCACCTTGGAAGGAGAACAACGGGAGAAAAAAGGAAAAGGACGATCCTTGTTGTGGGTACGGTGCAGTGATACGAGAAGAAATGACGTTAGAACGATTAGTAGATTCGTTCGGTCTTTGATTTTCGTATTTAATGGCTAACGTTCGGTCGATCATGCCAGAGCATTTATTCAAGGATAAACGAGATAAAGCGCAAAAGAACAGAGTTCCTCTAAACATACATTTTACATAGTAGGTGCATCGTTAATTGGTTGGTCAGTCCCCGTGAAATACCATTTATTAGACTTATTTCGAAATCGTTATTGTTAAGCATTCGTTGCACCGACTATCGATGATGATTCAGCTTTGTCCTGTCTCTTTTACGTCAGATGTCCGAAGAGAATCCAGAGATGCGGGAAATGGCAGCGCGCATATGCCGCGATTACCTCCACGGAGTTTGGAAACACGTTACCGCGGAGAACATGACATTGAAACGTATCAGGTTAGTATTGACGTTGAATATATTACATTTCACAGTATTTCACAGTATCACTTTTGACGACTGATGATACTCTTTTCATTCGCGTTTACTTTTCATTTCGCATTCTTTGATATCGACTTCTTAGTTCCTCTGGTGTTTGCACGATTTCCTGTTGTAATCTACTCGCATGTACGATTCAAAGGGGAAAATCGAGACTCTGACCGATCGTAAAGTAAAGTGTCAAGCAGATAATACGCTGTGCCGCAATCGTAAGCCAGACGAAACGTCGATCAACCGTTTTTCAAATCGAAACTGTGTTGCAGTTGCATATGTAGAATATGCATCTTTCCACAATACTACATAAGTATTACGCACAATATGTATATTGTATACGTGTATACATGTACGTAATATAAATATACATATTGAAATATATATATATATATATATATATATATATATATTACGTGATAGTGCGCTAGTAACCTGTATTGTATGTGCTTGTGAGAAAATGTGTTAATCAGTGGTAAGAATGATTGTCGGAACATGCGCATGATCCGAATATTCTAATTACGAGGATATTATTCGATATTTTACAGCGGCGGATTAAGCAATTGGTTGTACAATGTCCAGTTACCCGATGGAACTGTTCCGATTCGAGGCGAACCACGGCAAGTCTTATTGCGACTGTACGGTCAGATACACGGGGAAAGAGCTTTGGAAGGGCTGATCACCGAATCGGTCATATTCACGTTACTGTCAGAAAGACGACTCGGACCCAAGTTACACGGTATATTTCCCGGTGGTCGAATAGAAGAATATATACCGGCGAGACCGTTGCTTACCGATGAATTGGCGGATCCGATTTTAAGCTGCATGATTGCCGAAAAAATGGCCCAGATACATAGTATGCAGGTTCCGATAAGCAAAGAACCAACTTGGCTTTGGGATACCATGACCAAATGGTTGGACACGACCACCGACATATTAGAAAATATTGAGGATGTCGATGTTCGACATTTGAAAAACGTCAACGCGATACGAGCGATCGACCTAGATCACGAGATCAAGTGGTTCAGGTGAGAAAACGGGGGAAGGGGAGGCTGCGGAATCGACGAAACGTAGTAGCAATTTAGTACACAGTAGTCTGTATTAACGGTAAGGGGCCTATTTTTCAGATCTCTCGCAACCCGACATAAATATCCAGTTGTTTTTTGTCACAACGATATGCAAGAGGGTAATATATTGCTACGGCAAAATACACGGAAACCAGAACTAGTTCTTATCGACTTTGAATATTGCTCTTATAATTATCGAGCATTCGACATAGCAAATCATTTCGTGGAATGGCAGTACGATTATACAGCAGCGGAATATCCTTTCTTTCATGAACGCGCAGCATCTGGTCCTACAAAAGAGCAAAAGGTAAATGTTGGAGTATTTCATCTTTCGAAACATTTACAAAGAAAGAATCATGGTAAGATCGTCGCGTTTTCTTATCCTTCGTTCCGTCGTTCAACTTGTCTTGCGCCCTCATGGAGACGAACAAACGAATTACATACATACAAAATCCCCCCAGGGATCCCCCGTTACCGTTACCCCGCACTTGTTACATGATCACAATTTTACTCCATCGGTCGATACATTTTTTAATCGATTACATATACATACATATATATATATATATATCGATAGCGATACCTTGGAACTGCGTCCATTTCAACGATGACACGTACATACTTAACGCATTTCAAAAAACAAACAGAAACAGAGAAATGTATTCATTCGAAATTCTACGTCGACTTTGAACAATGATCGAATCAAATCATAAAATACTAGTATGCATTGCGAAAGAAAGGATCGGTTCCATTTATAATTTTATAATTTTTTCCTCGCACCGCCGAGAAATAACTAGAGTGAAAATAGAAGGCAATTGTGTTTTGTCAACCAAAGTTGAGATTGACATAGACAAATAAAATTCCCTTTGTCCCATATGACTTCGCCGCCGTCGCTGTAATTTTCACCGTTACCGTCAAAGTCACTGCCACTGCCACTGCCACCTGCCACTGCCACTGCCACTGCCACTGCCACTGCCACTGCCACTGCCACTGCCACTGCCACTGCCACTGCTACTGCCGCTGCCACTGTCATCTACCACTGTCATCTACCACTGTCATCTACCACTGTCATCTACCACTGTCATCTACCACTGTCATCTACCACTGTCATCTACCACTGTCATCTACCACTGTCATCTGCCACTGTCATCTGCCACTGTCATCTGCCACTGTCATCTGCCACTGTCATCTGCCACTGTCATCTGCCACTGTCATCTGCCACTGACACTGACACTGACACTGACATTGACACTGCCATTATCACCATTGTTGTCGCCGCTGTCGCCGTCGTTCCACCCAATTCCCTTATTAACTTGTTTCTTCTTCTCTATCTTTTTCCCGCTTTTCCTTCATTGTCTTTGAGGTTGACAAATTAAAAGCGCAAGACCAAGTTCGATCGTATGCGATGCATACGTATACCTATATCTACTCGGTCAAGCGAGTTCAAGAGTTATCGAGAGCAGATCGAGGAGCTGCTTGGCGTGTGTTGCGTGTGTATATATTAGTTTCACAGGACCACGATTCGGTGAGACAAGGCTGATGCCTGCCTGATCGGCTAATCGGAAATCGGAATAACGGGGATGGCAATATCGATCTGTGCCACTGCTATGCTATGGATCCCGTCTCGCACCGTACGTTGTGGAACCAGAACGACCGGTGCCATCACCCACCTTTGCAACATCAGTCCCGTACCTGCGCATCTACGACTCTAGAGTACTTCTACACGCACTCTCGATAGTCGATCCATAATCTACATTACTCGATAAATGTACAGTGTCTTATGGGTGGTAAAATCGCGTTATTTCCAATTAAGACACTTCTCTCACCGCATTTAAATATCCGTCTACCGTATTCAATTAGAGTGTCCCTATGAACGCATGTTTATTCCGATTGCAATTGACTCGATTTCTCAAACCGTTTAAATCTACGTACCACTTTCGAGCTACTTTTCACTGTAGATGTTTTCTCTTTACAGAAAAGCTTTTATAGTTTATCCTGTATTTCGGACATACATACATATATAAATGTATATATGTATACATATTTACATACGTATAGGTATATTTTTGGCTCGCGTATGTATATATGTCTATATATACATATATGTATACCACCTTCTATCTGTTCAAATTCATCTTTCAATTACTTTCGATAAACGATCGTATTGTACGTTTAGCAATTTTATATTCTTTGACAGCTCAACTTTATAAGAAGTTACTTAAGAACAGTCGGCAAAGAAGGATCATCGGAAGAGGAACGAATCATGATGGAAATCAAAATATTTTCTTTGGCTAGTCACTTATTTTGGGGTCTTTGGAGTATCGTCAACGCCAAATTATCAGAAATTCCATTTGGCTATTGGGTATGCTTACGACACCGTGTATCCGTATTTTATGCTTTTCTCTCGTTACTTTTATTCCGAACTTTGTCTACATACACTTATTTACGTGCTCATGCTCGTTTACCTTTGCTCTTTTGCCTATCTTTTCCAATCATTTCGTTCTATTCCCATTGTTGCAGGATTATGCAGTTTCTAGATTAAAAAATTACCAGTATTTAAAAGAGAAGATTATGGCTTCTGGTGGATCGCCGACGATAGACAACGATGATACTGCTGAAAAAATAACCGTAGATTGAACAAATCGAGCGCATGATCGTTACGGCGAAGACTGTTTCCTTTCTGCAACGTAACGTGACAAATAAAAGTTTACCTACCATATTTTCATGCGCTCGTAATTACGTATCTTGTCAGAATCACGATTTACCGTTGTTTCGTGATACATGTTTGCGGTTTTCAACAAAAAGAAGAAAAGAGAAAAGAAGAGCGAAAAGAAAAAGCCGGAACAAAGCAAGATGTGAAAGCCAACGTGTAGACAAGTGGAAGAATGACGAGCAACGCATTGAACGCATGCACGCAAGTGGCCGAGACAGAGGCAACGCGAGAGAAGGAGAGAGAGAGAGAGAGAGAGAGAGAGAGAGAGAAAGAGAGAGAGAGAGGGAGAGAGAGGGGTGGAAGAGAGGGTGAGCACGAGGGAATAGGAATGAAGGGAAGGGGTTAGGCTGTTAAGAAACACGAAAAGAGAAAAAAGGAGAGAGGAAGGAAAGAAACGAGACGATGTCTTACTACTACGATAGACTTGTCTACGCGAACTATCACGTACAATTTCGTTTCGTTTCGTGTCGTTTTCATTCTCGATGGATACCATCGCGACTACTATGCGGATACCATCGCGACTACTATGTGGATACCATGGCGACGTGTGATTAATTAATATGACCGAAAGAATCGTCTCCCAGTTTTTCATAATGTACTCCCTTCGCCCTATAAAAACGGTATGGGACTACGTAAATAGAAAAGGATCTCTCCCGTGGATAATCCTGGCTTACGAATTACAAATGTGATATAAGATAAGAAATGTGTATGATATCGTCCTGATATGTTAAACTTTTCAGGGAAATGCTGCTCAACTTTCAAGTCAGCTATCGATATTTTTAGCCGGATACTGGAAATCAAAAGGATCGAGTATTCCTACCGTTTATAATTACATTATACATATATACACATATACGTGCATATACGCATACATACGTACGTGTACATGTATAAGTATGTACGCATGTATGTATGTACGTAGATGATTTGTACATAACTACGATTTTGTTGTACCTGGGACGAATCATTATTAGAATTGAAATAGAAAATTAGAATTGAAATAGGAAACTTTGTACGCTTAACGTGTTAAACAGCCAAATCGTACTTTCGATCGCGTCTCGTGTATATATGTATATATATATATATATCTATATATCTATATATATACACACACTTAATTGCGTTTGTATCGGATTTTTTTTGCACGAGCTAAGAACATTCATGCTAAGAAACGAAAGCATACATAGTAATTAAACTGATCATCATTATTGAATAAGTGCTGATATCAAGATATTATTGTTCATCGGTATTTCTCTTCGTGATTATCCAATGATATTTGCGTTTTATTTCTAATTCTTCCACACCGTGATATCGCGTATTTTTCATTAGTGCGACATGTTTCTCGGTTCAACAAAGAACAATATTTTAATAAAGTTGAAAGAAACTATTTTCATTCTTTTCGTTCTTACCGTCCTTTTCCTCTCAAATACTAATAAATAATTCTGCAGAAAAACGAATGTTTGTAATTTCTTTTAATGAAAATAGAGTTTATAATTATATCGTGATATACATACCTGCATGCATTTCATATTATATTAAATATATCGTATTTCATTTTCTTTTATCTCCGTAAGATGGCAATCATTGTATACAATGACATTTTCATGACTCACGCATGCAGCGTACACCTCGAGTTTTTAGTTAATACGTATATAAGGTTAGTTGAAGTTATTGTATTTACAGTCTGTTGAGGTTATATAAATGAACGTTGACGTTAATTGGTGTCGGTTTAAAAGTTAATTGAAAGAAGTTTTAATTTGTTCCCGGAAACTGACAACTTTCTACAACGTTTAATATTGGCCTCCTATTTCTTTCTTACGAACGATAAAAACTATGGAAACTACGTCACACAACCTTATGCCCAACATTCATTTTAACAATGATGAAAGAAATATACAAGCTGAAGTAAACAATGAAGAAATACTGCCCACTGCTAAAATCTCTAATTCTTCCGATACATCGGAAAATAGCATAGAGCTTGCAGCATCGACAAAAGAATATTCAACAAATGACTTGTCTAAAGATCTCAATGATGTTGATAATATTGCAACTTTCAAGAAACCGAATGTATTAATTGGTCCAAAACGTTCTTGTCCGATATATAAAAGTTCCAAAAGCCCAGAGCGTGATATAAAATCTCAAAAACATTCGCAAGATCAATCTTTCCCATATGTAGAACCATCTTGGGGAGGAAAGCCGGAAGGGAATTATATGATGGAAGTACTCAAGTCCGGAATGATCATCGAGACAATTTCACTCAACGAACAAAATTTCTATCTTGTTGGGCGTTTACCTTTGTGCCATTTATCTCTTGTTCATCCTACTATTTCAAGATATCATGCAGTTTTACAATACAGATCTGAACAAGACAAAGAAAACGATAAAGGTTTCTATGTATATGATCTAGGAAGTACTCATGGTACTTTTTGGAATGGAAACCGCATAAAACCTAATGTTTACGTAAGGATACACGGAGGTCATATGCTGAGATTTGGTTGCAGCCAGAGAAAGTACATTCTACAAGCTCCACCGGGAGACCAAGAAGAAGAATCTCCATATAGCTTAACAGAGTTAAAGGTATTCTTTCTTTTATCCAAACATTGTTCCTTTCATATGCAGCTAATGCAATTATTTTTCAAGCAAATATAAAATGAAACGAAAATATTCTAGGGAATGAGAGCGTCCCAGTTGGAAAAACGGTGCATGGAAGGCAAAGGTAAAGCAATCATCGAAGAAAAGGAAAGTGAAGGCATTGATTGGGGAATGGGAGAAGATGCAGACGAAGAAACAGATCTTCAAGAAAATCCCTATGCTTCTATTACGGATGACGATTTAGTTTTAGAAGATCCCAAGAAAACTCTTAGAGGATGGTTTGAAAGAGAAGGATATGATCTCCGTTATCAAACAGAAGAAAAAGGATTTGGACAATTTTTGTGTTGGGTAGAGTAAGTATTTTCATACATATGAAAACAATATGAAAGAAATATATGATACGATTAACTTAATCTCGTGAAAAATTTAGTCTCCCCACTGAAGATATCGTCGGACATTCGACGAGAGCAGAAGCCCTTGTAAAAGGTAAAAAGAAAGAAGCAGTTGTACAATGCGCGTTGGAAGCTTGCAAAATTTTAGATAAATATGGATTGTTAAGGCAAGCAAATCACGGTAAGAATAACATTTATAAAATTCTTTATAATAAACTTTAACTTTTGTTTTCATATCTATGCTTAATACTGTTGTACACGACATTGTTCGGGGCTTTTGGGCAGAAACCTTCGACCTTTCGCCAGCAATGCAATTAGCTTTTTCAGCATCTAAAAACGCATTGAAGCTGATGTTTGTGGTGGTGGTGGTCCCTCTATATAACAAGATACCTGCATTCATGTACTGGAACGGTGATGATGTTCATGTTCCAGTTCATCGGTGTTGCTGAATTAGCCGGCGCTATTAATTGTTAAGCTGATTAATTAAAAAAATGTGAGAACCGCGTTCTAGATTGTGTTCACGTGAAAACCGGACAAAGTCCAAACAATATGAACAAGGACATCGGTTTCCGCCTGAACCCAATCTAAAACACGCTCCTCGCATCTTTTAAATTAGATGAGTAATTAATAGTGTCGGCTAATTCAGCAACACCGATGAACCGGAACATCAACACTACCGTTCTGGTATTTGAACACAGATGCCTCTTTACTAATTAACTTTATCTTCTTGTAAAAATAAACCGTTTTGTTTAACGGTCGGTTATCGTAAATGAGAATTTTATTTTATTTTTTTATTTATTTAGAATTTATTTATACATGTATGTACAGAAGCAAGAAAAAGGAAAACGAGGAATTGGGAAGCAGAAGATTATTATGACTCGGACGAAGACAATTTTTTGGATAGAACAGGCTCTATAGAAAGGAAGCGTGAACAGAGAATGAGATTAGCTGGAAAATTGGAAGAAAAAGCAGAAACGTATGATTCCTTGGTGAGTTGAAGCAAGTACTTCACTAATTTCGTAACTTTCAATCAACATTTCAATAAAAATGTTGTTGGTATTATTATTTTAGCTCGAAAAACATAAGGAAGTTACAAAACGAATATCACAGTTGTCAGCTTCGATTGAAAATTGGCAGAGTGCGAGTAGCGCGAAGAATGATACGGCCGAAGAAGATGCGTTAGACGCTTTTATGTCAAGTCTAAGTTCGTTTGCTTTAACTAAAAGTGACATTGCTAAGATGAAATTGGAATTACAAAATCTTCGAAAAGAAGAGGCAAGTTTGATTAAACTGTTAAACTTGACACAGCCTGCAAATTTACCAGCTCTTTCTTACCACGATACTATGGATCAAACTATTAGTCAGGCTAAAGCAGCCGCGCATTTTATGCAAAACGCACCAGTAGAACGAAAGAAAATTTATAACTCCTTACTTTGCGGCAAAAAGGTGAGTAAATATTTACTTTGTCCGCATTTAATCTGCCCACAATACTCTATTACCTTAACGGAATGTTTATGTAGGTGAAACAAATAAAGCAGTATGTAACTACCAATACTGAATTACCTGAATCAAATGCAAATTCCGACACTGCGATAGAGGCAGCAGCTGTAGAAGAAGTGGATAGTGACGACGATGATGAATCAATTTCAAATCCATCCCATGAATCATTATGTAAGGAAAATTTTAAATTGCAACTCTCTAATACCACTATTAAAAACGAATCTTCCGAGAAACACGAGGAGCAGCAAAAGCATAACATACAAATGACGAAAAAACATCGACGGGAACAAAGAAAAATGTACTGCGATCAAGACATACATGCAGATAATTATTCCATGTGGATTCCGCCATCGGATCAAGCAGGTGATGGAAAGACAAGTCTTAACGAGAAATATGGTTATTAAGGAAAAGCTGTTCCACCAATATTTATATGTAATTATATGTATTAATTGTCTAATATATGTGTTGTAAAATTTTTGAATTCTTTTATACGTTATTACCGTGTAATTTATGATATTGTAAATACTATACTGTACAATATTTATTGCCAAGTTACTATATGATGATTATTAAATACGGTATTATATTATGATTTATTACATACGTGTGCTTTTGTAATTAATATCATGTATACATATATGTGTAGTATCAGAGGTACTATCTATATACAAATTAACATGAATGTGGTTACATTTCAATGTATCGATCGATTGTTTGTACCGACTACTTGTACCGTTTACGTTTCTAGCGATATTTGGAATATTTTGGACATTTTCGATCGTGATCACGGACAGGTGTTGTGAATGAATAAGCGGATTCAAAAACAGGTAAAATAGAAGAATAAAGAAAATAGTTATAACTGTTTGTGTTTCTTCTATTCTGATATTTGTGGAAATTTTGAAAATTAACCTTTTCTTTATATCGAAACAATACATGTACATTTAGCACATCAAGTTAAATATACGTGAAATTATAAACAACAATAGCCGTTTTACCATGTTTTATTAGATAAAATCTATATGAACATAAGATATAACGGGACAGTGATTGCCATGTTCTCATATTATAAACCAATAGATTGCATATTCGCTTTATTTTAATATTTATCAAATATATTTGTGGTTTGTGATTTGTTAACATTAACAGTTTTTAAAATCATAGGTGTCACATTATTTAGAAGAGGCAGAAAATGGATTATTTTGTTGGGGAAATATTTGAAATTCCTTATTTTAAAACAGGTACGTATATTTGTTAAATAGATATGAAACATAACCTAGACCAACAAGTCCAAATTTCACTTCTTACAATGTACATATTCTTACAAAGTAAGCCGAACAAGTTATATATTTTCGTTTAATTGAAAATGACAATGATTTTTTATCGAAATGTAATATCTCTTATTATGCTATATCATTGAGATGTATCAAATTATTAATCAAAATTGATAATTACTAACTAGATAGCATTGTCTTTTAAGATGTCATTGCACGAATTCCTTTTAAGATATTGAAACATTGAAAAATATTTAATCCAAAGTAATTTAATTTAATTTAATTCAATTACATCTTGACAATCGATACAGTATGGAGTACTATCGCATCCGTTGGATGGTATATAATTGGAATTACAATCTGCATTTGGTGGGCATCTCCGTACATTTTGGAAAAATATGCGAATTGGAAGTTGAGAAAGAATGAACAGGAATATGCAGCAAAATATCATAAGAGTAAATATCATAAGATGGCTATGTCACATTCGTCAAAAGTACTTGCCTAATTTTATTGTGTCTAGATCCAGATCTGTTGCGAGAAAGGCTCTCAGGTTTAGAAGCATCACGACAAAGAATGCAAGAAGAATATTATCAGAAATGTATGTTAGCAGAACAGGAAAGGACAGAGGTAAATTGCGAATCTTAATTTGAAACGCACCAACATGGATTTAGAATATATGTGTATTATTCTGTTTTTCAGCAGAAAGGAAATGCAAAAGGAATACCAAAATTAATCTTAGACAATAATGTCATAGGCGATAGACTAGGAAAGAAGAACAACGATTCACCACCTTTTACAGAGAAGAAAAACAAATCTATAAGGGAGGGTAAATAAACACATGGAAAATAATGATTTTAAAATAATGATATCGATCGATAGCGTTAATTCTGACATTCTCCGACCATTACAGAATACAACCCATTAATGGGCGACGGTTCTAGAGGATATCGACCCCCTAAGCGCACTTGTTGCGGAAAGGGTAGTTGCGGGTAATTACATGTAAGCGTAAAAACTAATAAAATTTTATTTTCCTATTCATAATTCTCAATAAGAATGCTTGAAAAAAGAAAATCGTTTGTTTACGAACGAAATTTTGTAAATAATTATCGATCGTTGTCTTCTGTTACAATAAAACTAGAAATTTCTAAATATATCCGATATAATGTTTAAATTACCTGAAGCTCTAAGATTATTTTGGACTCTTATATATTATTTCGTTTAACTTGAGCCGTAGCTTGTTAAATGTAAAGGGAAATAGGGTAAGAGGAAGTAAATGTTTGTTTTTTCCTTTAAATCTTCATGAATTACTTTTAGAACGTAAAAAGTTTGGAAAATACTCGTATGTTCAACATCACTTTTTCTTTGTTTTTATTAATAATCGTTACTCGTATATTGCGTAACGCTTTTGTATATCGCTTTATATGCATATGTAGTACTTGACAATAATAATTATTACTTTTTAATTATCTACATTTGTGCGCGTCTTGTGTTTGTCTGTACGCGTATGACACTAGTCTGTATCGACCAATTTTATTAGTATCATAATTTTCTTTTCAATAACATGTTCAAAGTGGACAATCACTTGCATTTGTTTTATAATAAATAAGTTATTGCCTACGAAAACGCTTACGAACGAACGAACGAACAATTTCTGTTTCTTTTATGCGCTTTATTTACAAAACGTAAAGAATATTTAAGCTAAATCACTTATCAACCTTCGCGATTTAATTTAGACCTAGCGGCTAAAAGATGCAAGTAAAATTGAAACTTATCGAATCGTAGTGTTCGGAACGTTTTTTATCGTTATTAGATCTTTCGATCCGAATGTTAATGATATGACGATTAGCGCGTTGTGACTATAAAATATATATATATATATATCGTTATTCTACCGTGTCGACAATTTTTGTCAGTCGGTCAACAAAGCGTCCAATCTTCGCAAAAGACTATTCAGCTATTGGCAGTGATTGATAATAAATCACTTACGAAACTTTCGTGAAACTTTCCCTCGCTCGGGACAAAGTTGGTTTAATCGATTTCAACGAAGACGATTTAGTTTGGATTGCATTCAATTTGCTTACTTTTCACTTTTCACTTTTCACAAACGGAAGAACACATCGACATGTGTTTCACGTCATATTCCGTTCCCCGTTTTAATTCTCGGCAGGTGGTCGGTAGAGTAAATGGAGAATTAATGGAGATGCGACGAGCGCAAGAACAAGCGCATAAGCGTAAGAGCAATTCAAGATAGACAGGACAACTCAAATTACGGGCCAATAGACGACACGAGAAATGAGAATGAAAGAATTAAAGATGCACGGGATTGAGGAGGGGAGGGGGTGGGGCGGGGGTTGCGCAGTAAGCCCGCGATAGTGGGGATATGAATAAAAGCGAGTTTAAGGAAAAAAGAATTTGGTGTGTTCGTGCGTGTACATGCATGCGCGCGCGTGCACGCGCGCGTGTGTGTGTGTGTGTGTCGTCACGATCCGTACGCGATCTTCTATTTTCGTTCAACGTTGAAGGTGTTACGCGTAATATGATACATACAAACAGTTTGAACCATCGTAACAATCGTGCAAATATGAGAAACTATAAAAATAACGTCATTACTTTTTTCGCTTCGCAAATTGATAGGATGGTTCGGTATAACTGGTTCAAGAATCGTTCACTCTGCCGCATAATCTGTGACAAAAGTATCACGAGTTCTCGATCTTGAACTCGAAATATTTTCGGTATCTAAATAAGTAACTACTATCGATCGAACTGCTCCCATATTGTGGAAGAGTTCGAGTGCGAATTTATGTACAGATTTGGAGGTGTTTGTTCGTTTGTTTGTTTCTTCTACATTTGTTTCTTCAAAAAGAATCTACATACATATGTGCCTATAGAAAAGGACCATTTACCACCAGTCAATAGGGCCCGTAAAGACGAAGTTTGGCAAACTCAGTGTACAGTCTAAACAGACTATCAGAGATAATGTTTGAATATTGTTACGGTGAATACTTAAAATATAAGTTCTACGTAGCTACGTTTCTCTCTTTCTCTAACTCTTGTTCGAAATTTATCATTTATTTAAACATTCTACGAAAACGAACGCTCTCCTTCTTTTAATTTAATTCGTTACTAATAGCTTTTTTCTCTTTTATTCTTGTTTCTCACCTTTCTGGATGGATTATACTTGTATGTTTTTATATGCGATCTACGGATTTACCAATTTCATTTGCGAATCGTTACTCGCGCGGATAATTTTATATACTTATGTTACACATTGAATCGTATCTCCACACCCGATCCTACGTAGTCTTCCGGAATTGTGATATTCGGCAGTGCGTTCAGCGTCTGTTATTTCTCTTTGACGCTTGTTAACGTCTGTTAACACGTTGAGCGCGGCGCCGAAATTGATATCTTTTCCGTTTAGCCGGCAGCGAGCGAGCGCTCAAGTGATACGATGATACAGGGTGATGCAGGGCGACTTCAAAGCACGCGACTTCACGCACTGGGTAGGGCTTATCTGCTATTGAATCTGTGGATCGAAATGAATGGTTTGATCCAAAAGGCAATCAGCCAAATATCCAAGTTGAAGAAAGAATTGTTCATAAATTACACAAAAAGAAAGGAGACGTGCATAAAGTGCGAAGATATTGTTCGAGATGTTATGATAACAATTCAAAACTACTTGGACGCAAGATAGCCAAAAATTTGACCAAACAAGTTGTCACGTTTTGCAATATGTGTAAATCCAAGCCACATTTTTGTTTAGAGTGTTTTAATAAATTTCATTGAGATGACTACATTTATTTTTAACTTTAATACTGTCGGCCCCAGGAACCGACGTCGGCCAAACGAAAAGTTCATTGCCGGTCCCTAGGGACCGACGCCGCGCTCAACGTATTAATAAACCCATTCATTAGAACGGTATAATATAGTTCGACGATCGCCGACCTACAATCAGTCAATTCTTTAATAATATTTACTCTTTGTTTCCTCACGCGAAAGAACAAACTAATTACAACGAATTTGAGCGATTATTACACAACGAGTGTCCTCTACTCGACTACTTCAATTTACATTAAGATTCGTTCCAATTCCGGAGCCTCGACGAACTCTCACGCAACATACACTGAGATTAGAAGGAACCAAGAGATGCAGTTTGTAAATATGCCCGGATCAACAACGCCCGATTAGATCCAATTTAGAATATTATAATGGCCGTTTCAACACTGTTGGTCGTCGTCCTCGTAGCTTGTCACTTATTCGCATTTTCTTTGTCTGCCTCTTCTTAATCTTCACTGGTATTCATAAGCCATTACCGACGAATCAATTCGTCAATGTTACGTGGCAATTGTTTTTTCCCTTTCGATCGATGCAACGAATAGAGTACAGACGATAGCTGCTCGTTTCCGATTCGCATTGGAGATTTACGACGAAAGACATCGGTCGATAGCTATTTTCCATTGTTTCAACTGCTCATAGAAGAAAGAAGCTTCTGCACACAGACAGGCGCGCGCGTGTACACACACACGCACGCACGCACGCACACACATACACACACACGCACACGCATACGTACATACACAAGAAAACTGTTCGATATGATGTAATACTTGTTGCACGACAGTCGATCATTCTTTGCTGCACGTACCCTTAAAAGTTGTGCATACATATGTATGTCGTTTAAGAAGTATCACGTGGCAACACGTTCGTATCCGTACGACAAAGTTAAAGAATCATTTTTAACCATTTAGGAACGTTACTTCGGAAAATAATAGAACCGTGCGGAACTCTGAGCGGCGAAAATTTAAAATTTCTGGAAAGTACACAAGTGCCACATTGATCTGGCGCACAGAACTGCCATGTACGCATACGCGTAACAATATATTGCGTGTTAATATCGTTTGCAATGTCGAAGTCGACGTTGAAATCGTAAATTATCGTTACTCACGAACAAAGAGTATGAAACTAAATCTATTCGATCTATAACACTTCCTTTTCGTCGTGTCCATCATCTCGCATCCTGTTCACTGTTCACTGTTCACTGTCCACTGTCCGCTGTCCACTGTTCACTGCCCACTGTTCACTGTTCACTTTTCACTGTCAACCATATCGTCCATCATCCATTTTCATTACTCAATGGCAGTGGTTGGTATATATTGAGCAAAAAACGAAGAAACGTAACAACTCGGTTAGGTAATTATGAAAAGTATCGAAGCTACGAGACGAACGCATTCTTCGCACTACTTGCTTAAACAGGGCTAATGGAGACGAGGTTAAACCCATCTATTAGGAGAATATTAATGAATATGAATGAAAGAGTTTCGCGCGGCAGAGGGTGGAAGGAAGAAAAGTGAGAGGAATAAAGGAATATCACGGTTAATACGAGTAAGTATTAAGGTTTGGAGATATCGACGAGGACGAGCTTAGCCCGGAAAAGGTACTTCGAGAATGTTGGCGATATTGTCGCGCGAGACGGCTACGATTCGTTGCGATCCAAGTAATTCGTTTGAGGTTGAAACAGCGGTTCGTATCACCAACGGTCGATTCTATCGGTCGGTCTTGATCCTCCGAGAATCCTTGTGACATTAGCCATCGCGAAGGTCGGCCGGCCGACTGCACTCTATAGGAGCATTTGAATTCCCGCCACCTACGAAAACATTGTTCAGCTTGTTGTATCTTTGACTTCCAGAACTGCTGACTGTGTTCGAGGCCGAGGAATTGTGCTGAGGATAGCCGCCGATTCTCGAAAAGCTAGGCACTTTATCTGAAAGAGAACGAAATATGTTGTATGTTGTACGTACATAAAGATCATACTGTTTTACGGTGATTTTTATCAAATCGACCGCAATGAAAAACAAAGAAAGAAAAGAAGATAAGAAAAATAGATGGGTGATATGCGAACCTTTGCCACGGTTATGCCTCGTCCTTTCTTGCGAGCTAATGTTTCCAGATTGCCTTGGAGGGATACAAGAATAATTACTGTCACCGCTACTATAGGTCGGTGAAGCAGTTCTAGTATTTCTTCTACGTGGACTTTTGCCATTTCTATTTCGGGAACCTGTTTTACCATGCAGGCAATTGGCCGATGTCGGAGCGAATTGATCGTTGTATTCGAGGGTGTTCCCATAGAGGCAACTGGATTCCGAACAGGAACAACAAATATCCGAGTGTGCATTCGAATCGCAGGACTTTCTATCCCATTCGTCGTTCTCAGCTTGATAAAGGTTCTCCGTTGTATAGATATCTTGATCGTTTCGTCGGTAGATATCCTCGTTCGCTATTGATCGTTCTGATCGTGAATCCGCACGATTTACATGACTGTACGCAGAATCGTAGTCTTCCGATGGCGAATCATTTCGTTGACCGTACAAAAGAGAGCCGCTCTCGTATTCGTTTTCGTGATTACCTTTGTACGAATCGTAACAGTCGAACGATTGTGGAAATACGGGCAGTGCCGGTGGATTCGTTTGCGGAGGCAAACTCGTGTATCTACCTTGCTGATGGACGTTATTTTGCGGGATAGAATTGTCGAATGGTTGAGTCTGCTGACCCGAATCGTTCCAAATTGTATTCGAACCCCCTAAATTGTTAATTATTCTGGTCGGCGGACTCGGTGGACTTTGCGAATTTCTCGATCCCGAGCCTGAACCGGAGCCACCTCCTCCACCACCACCGCTACCAGTGCCTCCACCACCGCCGCCGCTTCCACCTGCAGAACCCGAACCAGAACCGGAACCTGAATTCGAACTCGAGCTTAAACCCAGTCCCAACGCTAGTCCTGCACTCGTGATCAAGTCCAAATCGTTTTGCCTTTCGATACTTCTCTTGCCTAGGTGGGGGCTAAAGGCGGTTTGATGTTGGTACTGTTGTTGCTGTTGTTGTTGCTGTTGTTGTTGCTGCTGCTGCTGCTGCTGCTGCTGTTGATAATGGTGTTGATGTTGATACTGATGCTGCATTTGATGCGGATGATGATGATGATGATATTGATACTGATGTTGGTGTTGGTGTTGGTGTTGATGCGTATGCGAATGCGATCTGGTAGAACCGAGAGATCCCTCGAACGAGGGCGGATGTTCCGGCGGAGGTGGTAGCATATCGCACCAATTCGGTGGTTGATTTTCATTTGGCAGCGGCATTCTGTATTGATGAGCTCTTCTTTGCGCTTCCGTATTATCTTCTGCGTTATAAACGCTACTGGCATTGTCGCTGCTCGGAGACACGGTTGATTTGTTTCGATCCAAGTTCGAATCTAAACTCGAATAGTCCGGCTTGAGGCAAGAATCGCTGGAATTCGACTTTCGACCGGCGGTTTCTATCGAATCCGGGCTACGAGCAGGCATGCACAGTGTCGTTGTAGCGTATGGTTCTGGCGGAGCTTGCAACTGTTTTCGAGCATTATAAAATGTCGTTAGATTAACTTCAGCGTATTCCGAGCCAGCCATTCCAACGATTCCAGGTGGGAGGCCGATTTGATTCTGATTGCTTAATAGCTTCGTTTCGCAGTCCTTATCGGTGGTGGAAGCCTGGAGTGTGTTACTCGGCCTCCAACCACGCTCTAACCACAGAGTATCCTTGTTTAATTGACAAATGTCATTAGCCGTGCCGACAGGAACATTCAAATGGCCGAGTTGTTTACTCATCGCTTGTCTTCGACGAACGTAAACAGCACCCAATAACGCGGCGATAATGGTCAATACGACCGTTATCACGAGAATCAAAAACCAAGTTTCACTCACGACAGAGGCATTTCTTTGACTCGGATCGGTTCGTGGCGGCAACTGCGTCAATTGTCCTGGATCCATGTTCAAAACGGTTGGATTGGAAAATGGTCCAAGACCTACACGAGTTAACCCGGCAACGCGAGCCGTGTAAAGACCACCTGTCGTTAGGCTGTTGATAATCACCGACGTTGTCGACGCATTTAAAGACATCTGGCCCAAAATCTTGTTGCTGCTATTGCTCTTGATTTGAATCTAGCGAAGGAATAAAAGAGAAACGAACTTGACTCGATTCTCACTTTTCACAGGAAAACTAGCTTTTAGATCGTGTTGTTACACGCGTATTTACCTTATATCCTATTAATTGTCCATTTTGTGTGGTTTTCGGCGGTGGAGACCAACGGACGAATGCCGAGGTCACATTTATCATGCCGACATGAACATTTTCAGGTGCCCCGGAAGGTACGTCTTCCAGCGTGATCGCTAATTTCACGTTGCTCGGTCTCCCTTCGATAGTCTTGAAAAAAGGAACTAGGAAGAACTCGTAACGCGTGTACTTGTTTAAATTGGTCAAAACGTAGCTGGTTGCTCCGGCATTCAGTACCGTGACCATTCGATATTCCGGCTTCTCGGAAACTTGACGATATCTTATATACAAGCCCTCGACCAAATCGGCAGCTCCCAGTATCTAGAGACAAACAGTACAGGGAAAAAACAGGGAAACAGGGAAAAGTGAAACAACAAATAATTCTTAACTATTATACATAATTGGATTCGATCGAAGGATTTATATTTTTATAACAAACGCGTTGTTTGTTGTATAGCGTCCCTGCTACTTACGTCCCATACGATCTTTACGCTGGTACTGCTCAAAGGTTGAACATCCTTCAAGTAAAGAATTTCACTGTTGAGACGATCTCTTGCTCGAATTAGTTCAGTTTGAGGAATCGCGTGTTGATCGATATTAGTCGTGCGCGCCACATCGGAAAACGGTCCAGGAACGGAAAGACCCTGACTGTTTCGAGCACGAACAAGGAACACGTAACTCGTATCTGGCTTGAGATTTGTTACCTGTGAGACGAGAAGGGCAGCGATTAGGATTGCATCGTCAATTAACGTTGTTCATGGATAAAGGCAGACAGAATACGTCTATGCGCATATGTACATGTCTACTTGTGTCTTATGCTCTTGCATTCGAATTTGGCCTGATCGTGTACACATATGTACATGTACTTACGGTATAAACGTCATCTATTATTCTCGTTCCGGCAACGATCCAGCTAGTCTTTGGATTCGTGGCAAAATACTCGACCGTGTAATCGATTATTTTGTTAACGCCTTCGTGTCCCGGGCTCCAGGTGAGCGTGACCGTGTTGCTAGTGGTATTCACTATTCTTGGTTTGCTCGGACTTTCAGGAAGTAGCGATATATCTGGCACGGCGACGCCGTGATAACTCGCTGCTTGGCTAATCGTTAAACTAGCCGACCATGATGTATTCCCGGACTCGGAGGATGCAACACACTTGTATATTCCCGTGTCGCTCGATTGAAGATTTTTTAGAGAAAGAGTGCCGTTACCAGCGATCGCAAATCGATCATCGCCATCGATTCGTACAAGTTGGTCGTTCTTGTACCAGCGGATTTTTGGGCTAGGTCTTCCGAATGCACGGCACGGCAAAGAAATTTCACTTTTCGGAGGCAACGTTTGATTCGTTGCTCCAATTTCGATGACAGGCGGCGGAACCTCCTCGACCGATGTAACCTAACGGAGAAATATAAGAATCGACCTGTCGGTATTCAACCAAGTACAGTTACCCTTCGTTCGTATCCTTGTACGGTTTGCAATTTCACGAGCAACATCGAAAAGAGAAAAGAGAAAATCAAGGATCGCAGATGGCCGATCGATACGCAATCCAATACCTGAAGAAAGACTGTAGCTGTGCTCGCACCAGCCTGACTGATCGCGCTGCAAACGTAGTGTCCTTCGTCTTTTCCAAGTACGCTCTTGATACGTAAACTCCCATCCTCTGTGATTTTGTAACGTCCTTGGTATTCGTTTCCAGGGAACATTAATTCTTGAGAACCTTCGCGTGTCCAAAAGATAGAAGGCTGCGGTGCGCCACGAGCCGCGCAGGAAAACGAAACGTTCGATCCGACGCTGACTATCTCGTCTTTTGGAAAACTGCTGAATATTGGCCTCGCTGACGGAACCAAACAAGAGAGAACAACGTCACGCATCGTTGCTAGCATCGATTCGTCAATACGGATACGCATTCCGTTTTTCGCTTACTTACAATGCACTGTCAAAGTTGCAGTCGCAGATATGGCACCGACACCGTTCTCAACATCGCAAATGTACGTCCCTTGATCTTGCGACGTCACTCTTTCGATTCGCAAGCTTTTGTCGTCCAAAATATGCGCCCGCCCGATCGGCATTTTCCCATCATTTCGTCGCCAAAGGATCTCAGGTGGAGGATCGCCGCCTACACGGCAGGCGAACTCAGCCGTTTGGTCAGCTAGGATCGTTTGATTCGCAGGAGTCGACAAGAAGAATGGCTTCACTAACAAGGAAACACGAATGCAAAAGTTGAAACTTTTTCATCGTCTATGTTGCATCGTATCGCGATAATGTTAGTTTGTTCGATTCATGGACATTACTCACCGTGAACTGTCAAAGTTGCCACTGCAGATTCTTTCACGCCCACCATGTTCTCGGCGACGCATTGATATTTTCCCTGATCGGTTTGCCTAACATCCGAAATCATCAAATTTCCTCCGTCTACCAAAGTGATACTGCAACAGACAATTTTCGCTAAATGTAAGTGATTAGTTTCGAAATTAATCGAAATCGATATATCACATGTACTTATGAAATGCCAATTAACAGTTAACCGTTAACAATGCTACGCGATTAAACGAGAGGCACGCAGACGAAAGCAAGCAGATTACCGTTTAGTAGCATCCAAATCTATCTCGTGACCATTCTTTTTCCAATGCAGCGTTGGTTCTGGATGACCTCGGGGTGGTCCGCACTCTAACAGAGCAGTCTCTCCAGCTGCGACTCTTGTATTTTGTGGTTCGACACGAAACTCATCCCTCAACACTGAAACAAAGAATATAGAAGGTCGGATGAATCGGTCGTTTCATTTTAGTAGCAATTATTTAGTTTAGTGTATGTACGTTTCTTGAAACATTCTACTATTTACAATATAATTAATTAAAAATTAAAAAGAGGCGACGAGCTATAAGATCACAAATACCGAACTTCTAAACTCATCCTAAGTCCTTTCTCTTTGATCGTTTCGGTCTCTAGTCGAACGATGAGTCACGCGATATAGCCGGTGTATCGGCTAAGCCGTTCCGCTCTGTTTGTTCATCGTTAGCGCCGTACAAACAGACCTACACTCGTGCGGTACAGTTTGAACAGCTTTTCATCTACTTTTTAACGCTTCTCTCTCCTCTCTCCTCTCTCCTCTCTTCTCTCTCGCTCACTCGCTTTCGCCGCAGCTTACACGCAACCCTGTCCATCTCCCATCTCGAAATAATATTTCGAATCATCTATCATTACGATTCATATCTTTCACCTTTCGAGCTGTCAAAGAATCCAAATTTTCTCTCTCTTCAATAAATCCAGACAAACGTGAGAAAATACAGTAGTAACAGCGATAAACTTTGCACCAACTTTCAAGAAGATAGAGTAAGAAAGGAAGAAGGACAAAAGGGGAGTAGGAATCTGGAGAGGAAGAACGGAAAAGAGAGAAGAAAGAGAAGAGAGAGAAGAGAGAGAAGAGAGAGAAGAGAGAGAAGAGAGAGAAGAGGGTGAAGTTGGTGCGTAGTCAAACAACCTCCAATTAACGGACGCTAGATCTGGAGCGAAAGAATTGAAGGGTTCTTGCATCTCCCGTCTCACCCCCGCCGTCTTTTTTCCTATTCTCACCCCTGTACCGGTCATATAACCCCTCAGGCTTTTTCGCGTGCCGCAGGAACCAACTAATGAGAGCAGCAGGCGCGTTCCCTTCGTGCTACGCGTGTACGAACGAGACAAACGACTATGCCTGTTAGACCGTGCGGGAGTAGCACCATCTGCGCGAGACGACTACTTGAAAATCGGGCTAGCTCTCGTTACAAGATGGATGGAACGACGGTATATGCAAACGGCCAGAACGATCGCAACAATCTGCCAACATTCTTCGTTAAAGCGAGAACGTTCGTTTCGTTTCGTTAACCGTAGCAAATTCATCGAGAACTAACCAACTAAATTGATTTCCGCATATTCATTTATAACACGCGATCGTCTGTAACACGTATATGCGCGATCTTAGCGGTCGAAAAACTTTGATTATCTTTCCAGTTACCAGTGATTTCGCCTTTACAGACAATGACGCGTAAACGGCCGAGCAAATTACTATATCTATCTGTATATACTTGACACATCCGTACCTATTGTATATTTGTTACCAACGAATGAAAGATAAATTTCGCGATAACACATGTTAATAATATCGGTGCAAAGAATAAGAAGACAGTATCTTGCTCTTGCTCGATATAGGGGCAACTTTTGCATCGGTATTTTTCACTACCGTATTCGATATAATTAAAGAGCATAAATAAACACAATGGTACAAGGACCGGTTAGAAAGGGCAAAAAGCAGTGGTAGCGATGGCATTGCTTACGTAGAAGCTCGGATATTCGCTCGGTAGGTAAGAGCGTATTCAATGCAAATGGCCACAGGACTATCTCCGTATGGGTATACGTTAGTATGCTTGCATGTTGCATGCTTGGCTGCTCGATGCTTTACCGAGAGTTTCAGCCGAGTCTCGAAAGGTGACCGCTGCGCCTCTACTCAACCTCTACATGCAGTATACAGATATACCAACGGCATATCCGTATACGGATAGTTGATCGCCAATCTATACATATACATGCATAGAGTAGGCGTAAGTAGGTGCGTCTACTTGGTCAACTACTCATCGGGTGGTTCTCCGATTTTCTATCAAACCAATACTCGGGTCGTACCTCTTATCCCGGTTATGCTGTTTTCCACAGACTTTGAAACTCTTATCTCAAGTTTAATCGATACCATTCAAATAGTACTTTTATTTTATTTATTTCCATGAAAACGGACGATGCATTCATTGTTCATGTATCTAGAGGCACGTTCATCTTTACTTAAATATTACCATCTTCACCTGTATCAAATTTCTGTATGAACGCAAATACGATTACTTTGTTTCGTGTTTCTTCGTTGCATGCACGTATATGTACAGTGTTGTACAGCGATTCACAAAAGCACTCGAACGTTTTTCAAAACAGGACCTTTTAAAAATTGGACCAAAAGACTTGAGATTTTACGACCAGTTGTAATAAGAATCAGTTTACTGGATGACGCGTAAACAACATTTTGGAAGAATCGCAATCGTAAAGAAAATAGCGCAGATCACGTTTCACGATTCTTTTATCCGAACCTGTAATGAAAATTTAGAAAATACTTATTCTGGATTTATGTCAGCTATACTATACAAGGTGAAAATTTCATCGAAATCGATCGATGCAGAAGCAAGCGACAGGCATCGAAAGGCGTACGTATCTTTAGATTTATTACAGTTATAATTTTTAATCGTTTGGAACTCGTAACAACGTTAACCGATTTCGATATAACAGATACATCGTACTTGACAAAATTGTTAAAATCGAACGTGATGTACAATATAAATCATAGCGGGATAAGAAATTCGACAATGCCTTCATGTACGTAATAGTTATTTGGTTCACTCGTTCTATAAATCAAATTTTACAGATACGATTTTGCGATCGATCTGAAAATTTGATACTTGTATTTATATTTTTAATCTTAACACACCAGTGAATTTGAACAAATTGATCTCTCTCTCTCTCTCTCTCTCTCTCACTATATATATATTCACAACACACACACACACCTTCTCTATTCTCTATTCTTAAGTGTTCTTAATTGGAGAAACCAAGTGATAATAAGTGATAACCAATTAAGAACACTTAAGAATAGAGAATAGAGAAGGTGTATGAAATTATCTCTGACAAAGCAATTATCAATGCGTATATTACGATAGTTTAATACATTCTTTTTTTCACTGTCAGTGTTATTATTTTTGTTATTGTTAGAGAATGTAGTACAGTGGCAATGATTTTACGATGGCAATGCAGATACACCGATAAATATCCATTTCTTTAAAGAAGCGTAATGTGCTCTCTGCGTGACAATTTTTATGATTTTTGAGTCAAAGATGTGATAGAGGTTTATCCAAAATTCGAAACGTTTAAGACTGGCCATGTTGACGGAGGAATTGTCGGCACAGCAGTTGCTCGCGACGCGACGCGCCAGTCTGGTCCGGTATGCCCACGGATTCGATATAAATAGACACGAGTGTGCAGCCGTTCGTGTCCTCGTGTGACTATTCGATAGACAACACACAACTATCGAACTACAGACAAAGTTGTCGCTTTCTAGTCGAAGAAACGAATACATATTTATCTACATACGTAAGAGACGAATCCTTGTTTACGTATCATATACTATACGTACACATGTATCTACGATAATCTTGTTTCTAAGCTTTTCTATACTTAGAGCCTAAAGACCGACGCGGTACTTGGTATTTTCCCTTCGAAGGCCAGTCCTTCGTTCGACGTTAAGATCTCCATATCCGTAGATGCGTCTTGCCTACGGTTCTCCGCCCTCTGTTACGGTTCTCCGTGTACATAAAGTTAACGTCTTTGACACGAACAATTTTGAAAGCGAAAAGGAAGAGCGGAGGAAGTTTATACGGCGGCAGATTCGATTTAACCATCGCGTTTGAATTCACGAAATCCCGTTAACACGCACACTCTATCTCGGTAAAATACGCATTACGTATGGTACCTGGCTATACGATACCGTGACCGTTCGCTTAACATTTAAATTGCATCGTTTCTGTCTGGTTCCTGTCACATCGAGTCCCTGATTTCCCTAAGCCGGACGAGCGATATAATTCACGTCACACGCCACTCGATCTTACTATTTGTGTACTTTATATCTTAGTACTTGTTACGATTTTTCACGAATTCTACCTGAAATATTAATACGTTTGGACGTTCGTTTGATATTTCCTTGCTCCTGTACGTAATCACGTTACACCAAATACGAGTACGTGCGTTTCTAACGGGCTGTGATTAACGTACTCGTCGTTACGCGCTATTCTAAAAAAGAAGAGATTTTTGTCGTTGTTTCTTGCCAAATTTTGCAATTCTTTAATTTTGTAATCCTTGCCAAATAAAGCGACGGAAGGGGGGGGGCGAGACCGAGAGAAGGGATGGCAGTGTACAAGAGGACGGATAGTAAAGGGGGGGAGAGGGGATACAGTCGAAAGTGACTCTCCTCCTCCTCCTCTTCTTCCTCTGGTTCAGGCTACGTCGCGAGGGTACTCGATTACTCAATTAAACCGTAGTGTCGGTAGGCGTGGCAGTTGGACGTACTCACGCACATATATCACAGAGGTACATCGCATACTGGGTAGGTATGGGATTTGTACGTGCATACAAGAACGAAGGAATATGCCCCATTACTATCCCTATGACGCTCACATAGTTACGAAAGAGTATCAAGAAGAACGCGGAATACTACATTCATATAATCCTATCTACTCTTAATCGTATCATTGCATAAAATACATAAAATGTTTAAGAAGAAACAGCGGGGGGGGGGGAATAAGAGTTCATACGACGAAAACAGCGAATCAAAGAATAGTTTCACAGGCAGATAAAAGATATATAAAAGCACGAATGAAAGTGAAAGCTTCGTAAATCGGATATCAAAACCATCAGATCGGATAGAGAGTTAGAGACGCAAATGTAAACGTAAACGGAAAAGCAAATGTGAACATGACTGTGAGTGGTAGCTGTTCGATATTTATCGGTGTTCGTAGATTATATCTTGCGATAAGCTTTTGTATGCACCGCAACTCTCAAACTGTACATTGCAAACTTAGCTGTCCACGCCGGAAATACCTACTATAGGTACGGTTCGAACTGAATGGAGTCGTTGTTTCAACAGCGTTTACTCTTTACCACTTGTAACATACAAATCTATAGGAAGATCTGTACGGGTTTGGAAGAAAAAAATAACCGTACTGTGTGTGTCGTGTTATTATAATTTGATTACATGTACGATAGACGATAAGAGAATGCGACTGTATATGATGGGAACTTTCTTAACTTTGTTTTGTTAAAAAAAAGTGAGGATGGTATTGGCCAGCTCTCATATTTATTACCTTATTTCAACTACACGAAACGTTTGTACATGTATGTATGATATAATCTAATATACACGTACGTATTGACGTATATACAAATACATATATACAGCAAAAGAACGTTAAATTTCTCATTATTTTTCCGTATTCTTTGCATCCTGCTTCTACAAAGTACGGCATATTATTCTTGGAGTAAATTTTCTTATGGTTCGTGACCTTCCAGGCAAGACTTTTACTGCACTTATGCTGCAGGCTATGAAAGAATGAGAACGGAAGTTAGGCTACCCTCGTAAGTACGACATGAAAAAAGGTCTCGTTCTTTTGAATTTAACGCGAGCAAGAGACACTTGAATTTTATCATGTGCAATGTGCAACCAGCGACTACCAACGAACAATATAAATCGAATATCATTGATAAAAATCTCTTTCTCTTTCTCTCCTCTCCTCTCCTCCTCCTCCTTTTCCTCGCCCTTCCTACTTCCTTCTACACGTGGTAACAAGATACCACATGTTAATTAGATAGATACGTGTGCCAAACGCTTAATTTCGTAAAATACCGATTGATGAACGAATCACGTCTTCCAAACAGTTCCAAGCAAAAAAACATCAACATTTTGGAAGCAAAAGTGAAAAGATAGTATTAGAGTAATAGTATTATTACGTAAAAATAATACGATTGCCTCGACGATATATATATATACGTATACATATATAGGTCACAGTTAGAGAAAAATGATACAAGAGGAATGTATATAATAATAATTTGTCCTTAATAATGAAAACAAGTCTGGTGCATACGTGTCATATGTACACGTATTATAGACATATAAATTGATAAATTGGTTGGAGTAAGGAGCTTATCCGTTGATTTCTCTTTCGACTTTGGAGAAACCGAGTAAGCGAATAGGTTATATACTGTCGGTACTTTGTATCAACGAATCCGTCGATATAGAACGTCGTCCTCCTTTGGGATTAAAAGCTGTAACACCTCTTCGCTATCCTCTCCATTCCCCTCACCCTTCCCCATTTTCTACCCCCTCTTTCGCTATATCTTTCTTTTTCTACGCGTCTCTTACTCTCTTTGCTCGTCCAACCCTCCGACTCTCATTTTCTTCTCCTCTTTTCCCCTAAAAGCCGCGCGAAGTAACCCTGGCACAGCACAGCCAGCACAGCGGTACTATGCCGTCCGGCTAATCGATACGCGTTGGATAGAGAGAACGAGGGTCTCGAATGGGGTTCCCCGGACATCGGAGGGTTGCAAGCAAACGGATGGATAGGTGTTATTTCACCGAGGCGAGAATCGAAGAAAATCCGGAAAGCTAAAGTCGATTCAACGTTTTCGTTGACTTTATCTTGTCAAGTTGATATCAGTTTGATAAACTAACTACACACGTGTACGTACATATAACTAATAAAATGTCGTCGATCGACGATCGATTCGATATTCAATCACCAAGGCTACACTGTTCTTATTTATCCATTTCTTCGTTCTAAATAGATGGTTCTTTAAAGCTATTTGTCTCGTACCAAAAGCTTTTCTCTGTTCGTCTATTACGTACGCAATTACGTTGTCGCCTATCCCTACGAATTTCTTTCCTTTCGTGTTAAATATTCAGCAAAACGAGCAATTCGATCTTTTCTTTTTCTTTTATTGGTTCGACGCATTACCAATATTTCTTCAATCGTCGACCGGTCAGGGCAGTCCCGCGTTAGATCATCGTGACTGCAGATCTTTTTATCCTTTCCTTTTATTCGTATTTTCTCTTATCTGCTCTCTATTCTTCCTTTACAATTTTTTCCTTGTCTTTCTCTCTTTTTTTTTTCATTCCCGACCAGTATATTTCGGTGCGAGTCGGTCGAACAGTATACTCGCAGTACAAAGCCTTATTCATAGTCGTCGGCCATAACTGCCGTTTGCGTCTACAGTCTACAGTCTGCAGTATACAGTCTACGGCCATTGCGATCACCATCTTTATCGGCGCGGCGTCGAATATCGAGTTCGTGTGACAAAATTTCTACATACATACATACATACATACATACATACATACATACATACATACATACATAACGGCAAAATAAAGAATATTCGGTAATAACGATATTCTCTAAGGAAAGTCACGAAATTAGGAAAGGGCGCATGAAAACGGTAAAGCAATCGTGGGTACGAGTCTTGAAATAGGTACACGAAACGCGAGAAAATGTACTCCATCTCTTTTCTTGTCGTTCTTTCCATGAATATATATGTTAGGATAAAGAAGAAGAAAAAAATATGACGAGGAAGGAGATACTTGTTAAGTAAAAATACAGATATGAATTAATGTGAGTAAAGACACACGAGATACACGAGACATAAAGGCGTTATGATGTGTGAAAATAGATTTGCGGTGCCTACGTAATTAGAGGAACGAAAACCAAGTGGAAATTATACAGTTGAATATTCCGCTCACGCGACAATTCTCAATCAGTAAAATACAAGTGTAATGGTTTTCAATTGACATGACAATAAGATTGAAAATCTGTCTTGACAAACGGCAAAGGTTCAAAGAAATTTTCCAAAATAAAATGATTTATTTGATTTGAAAATCGTGTTAATGCGAATATATACATTGCATGCAACACACTACCACCTATTCATGACAAACTATGCTGCATCACGTCGCACAACACGGCACTCTGTTGGTCGAGCATACGCTCGCTGTAGATACAGCTCCGTATCGATTTCTATTCTCCTTCTCTTTTCTCCTTCATCCCCACCGTTTCTCTCACTCTTTCTTTATTCGCACATGCATGCGTAATGCGCATATATATGCGTATGCAGAAATGTGTATGTTCAATCTTCGATTGTACGCATAATATGCAGCAATTTCTTCGTAACCGACAATTTTTATTCGTATCCTCGTTTTCAAATTGTTTTCGTTTCGTTTCGTTTCTACTCTATTTTTATTATTCACCTACACTCTCCATTTTTTCTGTCCTACAATTTCTTGACAAATCTACTTATTTTCCGCATTATTTATTATCCTCATCCTTAATGCAATATACACGTATTTCGTTTATGTGTAAGTATGTACTAGTATGTATGTCCGAAAAGTGTCTTTCTTTCGCAAACGTGTTTTTCACAACAGTGCACCTTCATATAAATATGAAACCAAGTCTGTGAGATGTCGCGGTGTTTATCTCAACATAACAAAATGGATCGTACATAATTCGATAAAATAATATAAAACAAAAAACGTTGCGCGTCTATTATTTCCTCATAAAATGTAAGAAACTTTTCGGCCAACCTAATACAAGCAACGGTGCGTGTGAAACACGATGGAATAGATTCAAATGAATTAAAGGGAGAGAAAGTGATAAAGAAATATATGAAAAATAAATCCCGTAATATCGAATATATCAACGCTGAATCGTTAAACATGATACATTCGAAACAAAACTCATTTCCTCTACACATAATACAACGTCGCACATACGTACATATATCTTTTTGGCCCCTTTCTAAGGAGTTAAGTTAAGGAGACTGCATAACGAATACTGATTTTGAAGAAAGAGAAGCAACCATCTGTTCTAATATAAATTATTCCTGTGTTTCTTTTACACTCCACATTATTATCGTTTTTTAACACACTATGGATTTATGAGAGTGTAAACAGTTTTAATAAATAAAATTTGTCTTTCGAATTCGATATATCGCGTATCTACCATTCGGTGCGTATATATTCATTAATATTTGCTAATTGAACTTAGTCGATTGCTGTAATCACAATTGCACTGTTTACGCGAATTTGGTGTTCCCTACTGTTTTGCGATTATTATATGTACAAGTGTAACAAAATTGCAGGCAATTTAGCGATCGCAAAATGCGAATAAAGAGATGGGTTCTATTCGATGTGGAAGGGTTGCTGTCTGCTCTCTCTTCCTACCCCCTTCTCCTTTCGCCTGAATATCGATCTGCCTTAAACAAACTCGACTTCGTCCTCCGTTTATTCGAACGTAATCGACTCGTTCTTTGTTTTGTACAAATACACAGATCAACCTTACTCTAATTTCTTTCGTTCTTCGCATTGCGCATACACAACACACGTACACCCAATAAGAGCATATACACGTGTATGCGACACTACGTCTTTTCGCGACTATACGGCGCGAAATACGCGATGCATTATACATATTATTGTACTTTTCACGTTATCAAGAAATTTGCGACTGGTTGTGCATGATTGTCGAAACGATTTCATCTTGGATAATGTAACTAAAGATGATCTCGGATAGACTCACCTGCGACAGTTAGCGTTGCGTTTCGACTTGGAACAGAGCCTGCTTGATTTCTTGCAACGCACCAATACACTCCTCCGTCTTGTTCTTTTTTCCCGTGCATTACTCTCAAGAAGAAAAGAGATCCCGTAGGAAGAAGAACACGATGTGATTTTGCATCTCCGGGTGATGTTTGAACCAGTTCACCGTCCTTATACCACTCAATCACGGGCTGAGGTTTACCTTCCGCCTTGCAATTCAATGTTACCGGTTCATTCTTGGCCACTATTATATCCGAAGGATGTTCCGTTATACGCGGTGATCTCAATTGCCCTGGAACCAGAATATTTTGATATATTATGATTGATTCGCATTAAAGACAATTGTAAAGTCACAGCCAAAAATATTCATATTGATGTTTTACACGAATTTCCATCTTTCCTATTCATCGTTACATCGTTATATTTCTCATTCTAATTCTATATGTATTAATTAAATCCACGTAGCTATATTGAATTTCATATCATTTGGTAATACGTATACGCTTTCATACGATAAAAAAATGTTATAATATCTACAATGAAACGTGTTACCTGATAAAAAGAACACTTCATCGGAAAATAAGGATATGTACGAATATTTTTTGTAGTTACTGTACGTACCTAAGTACGTAAGTCTCCGTCGTTTCGCTATTGTGTCGAATTTTACTTGTATTCGATGTGTGTGTGTACGTGTGCATGTGCGTGTATGTGTTAGATATGTAATAAGTACATATCTTGTACGCCAACAAGCGCGCTCTTATTTAGGTCGGTTGTAATTCGACAATGTATAACATAGCCTCTAAATTGTTGGTTGTACGATGAAGATAGACACGCTTACGTTACCTGCTTCAAACTCCATGCTTGAACAAAGCTATTTCAACTATCCCGATATAGCTAGAGGGATTCTAAAATATTCTTGGAACGCACAGGGTACAGATACAACCTATAGACCACAAGTAGTTTACAATCGCTTCGTGCAGTCTGCAAATTCTACTCGAACGTGAACGTCTAAAGCAAAATCAGCCGAGAAATGTTGCACATCTGTAAGAACGTTCATTTAAATTCCGAGATGTGCGAGCGTTCTTTGCCGTCATTAAGAAATGCTTCGTTTTTAAAAGTTCATCCCTAGTGTTCTTTCCTATAGCGAACGAAGCAATTTCGTCGGTGGATGATTATAATATTGACACGTATTGAAATGTGGCAACAGGAAAGAAGAATGCAGAGAATAAGAACGCAATAAGTTTATAAGATATATGTGTGTACACGTGCACGTGTTTTTATATAATAATATTATAGGGAGCACATTTTATGATTTTAGCGTAACATGACATACACGTATTGCGTATACTTGCAACAGACAAGTGAACGTACGTAGGGATATAGGCGCGACGAAATGTATATGTACACGAGGAGGTCGACGAATAGGTGGTACTACGTATTTCAATTTTTTCAACAGATATCCTTGAATATATTTCGAAAACATATCTTTGCGTTATGAGAATTTTTGACACTTTTTAGGCGCGCACTTGCTTGTATGACAGAATAAGATATAGATAGACAATTGGGGAAAAAGGAGGAAAGAAAATGAATGCTTTGGTAATTATAACTATATATACAGAGGAGGTATGTCTCAGCGCTTTCCGTGATTTTCAAATTTATTGACGAGGTCTTTGCCATTCTGCTGAAAGACTCTTTTCTACGCATACATACATACGTACACACACACGCACACGCACACACACAAAATGTTGGCTTTATGTGCGGACATGATGCTATTATATGTATGTCCGTGGTCGTGATTCACGCACAGTTAAGGTGAGTTGAGTTTCTTTCTTATCCTTTCTGTGCCTAAAAATTGATACGCAAGATCTATGAACGCATCCTATAATGCCATCATGACCGTACATAAAGTCAATCCGATCCTAATCCACCTCAAGACAAAAAGTAGCAAAAATATTTTTATGAATATGTATGTTGGAAATTAATGTCGAGCGGTAGTTAAAAAGTTACTCAGAATATTGACCTTAACGATACATTTGAAAATCATTAAAATCAATCAGGTGTATACCCCCTTCAATATAATTACCAATTCTTTTTACTCTATTTTTACTTTAGTTGCATGTTAAAGAAACATTCAAATAAAGACGGATTTATATAATCAAAGAATAATGGACAAGTTTTTAAAGAGTGACTGGGTTTTATTACTTTGGCAGATGCCTTTATTTATCTACGCTTGGATACACAATCTTTATCGTACTCTATAAATGTCTTTGACGGTGTTCATTTGTATATGTACCACAAACATGTATGCACTATGCATGTATAGACATTTGCGCATTTCTCTTTTGTCCTCTCGCTTCAGTATTCGGAAACAATAGACATTGTGGCTAAATTAAAATCGCCTCCGGAGTTTTCATATTTCGCTGTTGAACAGAGTCGTGAGCGCACGTGAACCAACTCCCAGTTCTTATGCTCGGTAGGCCCGAGGCATCTCGTTTCATTTCAGTCCTAACCTTCTCCGAATCAAGCTATCTCGGCAACCTGCCTTGCCAACCCGCTGTCACTCTCTTATTTCTTTCCTATTTTATCACATCCACCCCCGCCCTCTCTTTCTCTCTCTCTTTCTGTTTCTTCGTCTTTCTTCATTTTTTGTCATATTATATTTTACTTCTCCTTCTCTTCTCCTCTCCCCCCTTTCTCCTTTTCCTACAAATATTGGGTTGGCAATTAAGTGATTGCGGATTTTGTCATTAGGTCATTATTGACAAAATCCGCAATCACTTAGTTGCCAACCCAATATAATCTCCAAAGCCTGCTAATTTCGATCAACATTTACAAATATGTCAAATATGTATATTCAATTTTCCGTCGCAATAGTTACAGCACTTGACAAAATCTGCCAAAGATATTGTAAAATAACAAACATAAATGAACTTCTCGAATAGGAATCGAGAGAGACGTAAAATTGCTTGAAGCGTTCGACAATTCCAAAGTTTCGAAACAGTCGGATATTTGCTTCTATGCATAATACTTTTCGCCAACATATAAATACATATTATATGTATGTATGCACCATGTATGTATTATTAATCCAACGATACGTCCAACGAGTTTAAATATCCGAATTTTTGTACAAAAATTCTGCCAATAAGATCACCGACAGACACGAGAACTAATTTCGACGATTATGAAGATAATCTTACAGAGATTAAAGTACAGAATTCTTGCACACACGATGACTTGGCTTATAGCTTCGCAACTGCAACGTGAGTATTGATTTGCCGCTGTTGCGCTTCAGCTCTTGTAGGTTCTACTCGTTTCGCCGTCTTCGGAGGCTCTGCCAGCTGTGCCGGATCCTGTTCTTTTCCCCTATCATAGATTTCTTTTCTTTCTGTAAATCGTTTATCGTTTTCTTATCGCATGTACAACGTTTTACTCGACTTTCTCTTTCTCCCAATTTACTTATGTTTTTCTACTCTGTCCTCGTTTCCCCTGAATCTCAATGTCTCCATCAGTTCCTCTTTTTTCCTATTTCACTCCTTTCCTTTCTTTTCATATTACATATACGTACATGTGTACATATATCGTACATCCATATGTTTCATCAGAATAGTATATCGTCATTCGATTAGTCACTATTTCTCGTTTCTTTGTTCATATTAATCCCTTCCTCCATTTTATATTTGATTTTTCAATCGAATTCTCTATATTCAAAGTATACGGAGACGACGCAAATTACGCTCTTTGAAAATATCTTAATCAACATGTTACAAATAATCTCTTCCTATCTTGTATAAGGAAATGCAAGTGGATGTAGGTATTCCTAAAATTGAGAGTGAAATATATTATACAAGATTATATAAGAATATAAGATTCCATGGAAACAGAAGTAGACGAAGAGGAACAAGAAGAAAGGGCAGAAGGTAGGTTGAAAAGTACATAGTACAATGTACCGCAGTACATTTGGCGAGTATCCAATGGTATGTATATCACGATAAACCGACAAAACGTTTCGAAAGAATCATTTTATATATTCTGAAATCGTTGTCATTTTTCACATTGTTATTTTTATTATTCCATTATCTTTTTATACTTCTTGAACATTATCTCACGCGAACAGCATTTGCAACTAATAGGTTGTTGTCGTGATTTTTCAAGTGATTCGTATGTGCATGTGTGTTTGAGCTTGTACGTCAGAGAAAAGGCAATCGAAAGAAATAACGCAGAAAGAAAGGAAGCAGAGAAACAAGGAAGAAAGGAAGAGAAAGGGAAAGGGGAAAAAAGGAAGAAACAGTTTCATTACTTTCGATCCCTAAGAAGGATATTCTTGTAAGAGGGGAAGGTAGAAGACGAAACGGGAATAACCATTGAATTCCTTGAGACGCGAGGGAAACCTAAGACGTACGGAACCTTCGAAGAGGGTTCGGCCGACACACCCTACTCGAGTTCTTTCAGAGCAGGGCTGTCCAAAGTTGTGGAAAAAATAGCAGCTTTCTATTATTCGAAGAGAATCGATGATAGCTTTCTATTTCTATTTTAACTAATATTCCATTTGTTCCTGTTCAAAGTACGCCTTTGTCTTTGTATGTCAAAGTTATGCGACGAGATTAAGCGGCATTGCCGCTAAAACAACAATCTAACGATCATTGTTAAATAATAACCATAATAACATTTTATATTTTTATCCATATATTCTTGCTGTCAAACGCACGGATATGCTTGAATGTTACCTAATATAGGTACACTCGCATACTCGTATATCGCAAAAGTGTATGAAATACGTATAGTGCATGTATAGTGTTCTCTTCTTCTTGCGTATTTCACAATTAATGGTGAATATGCTTCAGATTTTCAGATCTAAATGACTTATTTTAATCTGATATTCAATAAATTAAACAACAGTACTCACTTATTAGCTTGTATTATTATGAAAATAAGGAGAATATATACTTCTAAAAGGTGTAGAAAGTTTAAAATATTGGCGTAACATTTAAATAACCGTCTGATATCGTTATCGTCTTACATCTATTTTTTAAATATATTTTTCGTTTTACAACGTCACAGCTTTTATTGCATGAAACGAGTACATGCATATTTTACTTTTCTACTCTCTTCCATTGAACAAGATAGCTATGTACGAACGTGTATTGCTAATACATATTACGTATACTAATATTTCTTGTTTGTAGCGCATTTTGTATTTATTAAATTTGCATATCAGAATGTAAAACTTAAAATTAATATTCGATCATCGACATCTGTCACCTTTTTATAGGTAACGAGCATTAAAATAAAAAAAAATCGTTTGCTTTGGTGTCATTATCTTGAGACTTTTAAAATGCACCGTTGTATCTAACATGTATAATGTAACATTTTTATTCATTTACTGTAGTTCAAGATTTTGTAAATTACGCTTATTTCAAAATAATTGAATTATTAGAAATGAGAATAACTATATCAATTGAACGAAAACAATATGAGGCCATAATAATAAGGACGAAGACTGTAACATTTTAATTTTTGCTCTTTTTCTTTTTCTCCTTTTTTCTCCTTTTCCTTTTTTTTTTTCAAGCGTTACTACTGCTTTGAGAAGTATAAACATTAAGCATATTGCATAAGCGTTGATCGTTAGAAGCAGAACGATCGCTCTATTCCATTATACAAAAATGCTTCAAACAAAATTTTCCAATGTAGCATCGAGAAAGTTTTTTCTAAATTTGATCCCTAGATTCCATAATCGATAACGCAAGTATTCAATTTTTCCTATTTTTGCAAAGAATTGCAAATGTTATTTTTACAGCCATTGCACGTAAAATTATATTTGCTGTGGTTTCCTTATTTATTGTTTTCTAAACGTCTGATATGTTTGAAATTCAACAGTATGTTTTTCAAGATTTTTAGCTGTTAAAATAATTGCCAATTTTTCTAGAGAACGTAGAATGTGGAAACAATCTTTGCGAATAAGAAACATAAATATCGTGAGTGTCATCGTTCTCGAGTCTTAAATCTTCGACGGCCCAATGTCAGACATGGATATGTGAGAATTAAAAACATCCATTGGAAGAGGACTAACGAAGTTGAAGCAAATTAAATTGTTGTAATGGCACCCATACGAGTCGTTTAATAAAATGAGTTTACGCCATCCCATGATACGCATATAGGTCAATTTCAGCAAAAATTTACCCTTTTAATCAAAAATGATTTTGTATTATTTCGAACAATTTTTACGTAATCTTGTAATCGATATTATTAGGTTATACACAGATCTGTATGGTATTCTTTATTCTGTAGGTATGCTTTAACTTAGTCGACAGATATTGTAAATGTAGATGTATTGGTTATTCATAAGGTTCACAGACAGCCAGATGGACAGATTCGCTTCGTACGAATCGCTGGTGGTTCGTTTCTATCCTGTGAAGTGTCGCGCATAACCTAATAGTTTCGTTTCACATCGGTGATACTCGGCTACCTTCGCCAGACTTTCCATCCACAAAAATAGACCAGCCAATGTCTATCATCCAATACCGTGTCTTTTTACTAGAGCGTAATCAACGCAAAATCATTCCTAAGCTGTATTGTCTGTTAGTGATTTATAATTTCATGCATTATCGAGTACAGTATTAAACGAAATAAATCTTTGTATCGTATTTCGTCTTTTCATCGTTCATTATCGTTCATTATCGTTATTATGTATCAACTTAATGGAGAGAACAATATCACCGATACTCAGAGACAAGCAATATTTATTTAAGTCCACTATATGATATGTTACCGAAATGTTAAGTACTAAAGAAAAGAAAATATTATACCCATATTTGGATATCAATTTCTTTCTTGCAAGTTTGGAAATTCTCTTTAACAGCTTAGATCGAGATCAAATTAATTAGGAAAAACAATATTTGTAAATACAGTCTCACGTATACATATACCCATGCAGATATATATACATTTAACACGTTAAAGTAATTTTACGACACATTTCGATATTAAAGGCTTTTGCATTTTCATTTGAAAGAGAAAGTGTTTCATATCACAAATATAATTTTACATATATATCAGCTTAAAATTTCTCAATGAGATCGATAGCATTATTCTTTACGGAGAATAAAAGTTCTCCCATTGAAAAAGTAACTTCCTAATTCCACCGTATAGGTGAAGGAAGGTGGAAGGACATAGAAACTGAGGAATATGGTTAAAGAACGTTTTGAATATGACCTTCTTCAAACTATTTGTCTTCTATATATATTAATTCCACATATATAGCGTATATCTAACGTAATAATAATTTACTCAAGACGATTATGTCAAACTATTTATTTCATGTTTGAAATATATATAATGGATATAAAATTTTATTAACATTATGGCGTTGCACTACTTATAATTAGTATAGTAAGAACTTTGTGTTCATTTTTACAGTGGATATTTCATTGATCAATTTTTTACTGTTTTGATACATTTATAAACTAAATTCGCTTGCATGATTACACAAGCTCGAGATCAAATCTATCTATGCATGTATAATATAATCGCGTTCTGATTGTTCTTTGAGTTTGCAAAGGAAACAAAAGATATTTATTTCCGCACTTGTAATCATCATATACTACATACACATATACGTGTACATATACATATTAGACAGAATACTGAGACTTTTATCGACAAAAGCTGTATATGGAATCGTATTATAGGCATTGATTTATGGGTATTCTACCATACAACCTATATGTCGTTGCCTTTATTTAGATATCAAGTTCGCTAATTGTAAATTGTAACATAATAGATTGCGTTCCCTTTTATTTCAAACGGAAGCTGTATAACGACTTAAAAAAGTAATTGAATTAGTTGTACAGAAATCATAATTATTTACTCTTTGTCACTGATCATGCTCGAATAATTTCTGTTAAGTATCTGTTAAAAGCAACCATTTTCAAGCACGTGATTCCTCGTTGTCAGTGATATATTATCACCCCAATTTCACTTGACTTTTGTTTTTAACGTCGATTCAATGAGACCAACTTCACAAGAACAAAAGATTTATCTTCAAGGAACATTACCATTTGTGTCAGTCTCTTTTCTCATTTGTTATCGCACGTCTGAGAACAAGAGGTCGTAAAAGAAGAAATATGTATCTCTGCTTGAACTCCTTTTTATTAAACTATAAACTTAACGGTTCGTTGTATTAAATTAAACAAAAAATTTCCAATTTATTGTGATTGATATTACGGTATTATTGGTAATTGGTATTATTACGTAGAAGAGTGAAAAAACTATTTTCTAAAATTATTCATTTCATTATGAACAATGGTTAGGCGTCAAGAAATAATGACGGTGATGATAAATAATTGATTATATTTTCTTTCCTCTTACGCTAGTTAAATTTACATACGACGTAGATGTGAAGGTCTGGCGTTGCGTTAAAAAGCGAAAAAAGATATAAATCTCCGAAATGTATAGGTACATAGAGAACAGGAGAGACAGAAAGAGAGAGAGAGAGAGAGAGAGAGAGAAAGAGAGAGAGAGAGAGAGTGTACGAGGAACGTCAAAGAAAAGTTAACAGATTTAGGAATAGAGAGATTTAGAAAGGAAGGGGGACTTACCATGTACCATAAGGGCGAAAATTGCTGTCGCGAACAAGTTTCTTAGCCACTCGTTGCGCATTTTTCTTTCGGATATCCAAAGATTCTGAAGAAGGTCGTGAATGACGAACGAGACCCTTTACAATCGTTGTAACTTGATGTTAATACATGTTGATGAAAATTCAATGGAAAATTACAGATGTATCCGAAAACCGGATAAATGGAATCAAAGGCCAGAAGGAACACACGCACGATGTCGACGAGGTTAAACCGGTAAGAGCGGCCACTCGCGAGAGGATTCTCCTTTCGAGTTTAGAGCACAAAGTAGCTTTCCAGGCGAGAGGCGTATCTTTCGGCGTGACACTCGCGCGCGCCTCATTTCCATGCCATTACACGTTACCACAAAATACGCGTACGTACGAACGTCCATACGTACGAACAACGCACACCCACACCCACATTATATTCGATACCCACCTACGCACACGCACTAACTATATCCCCATGTATTTGTATACCAGCTACGTATACATGTGTCACTCATCTATATTCACCAATATGCATACTATGTTTGCAGTAGCGTCAAGTAATGTTATGTTACGTTAAACCACTAACCGTCGGTCGATCACCGGCAGCCCCATTCTTATCGAACAAAACCGACAATTGCTTTCATGCGATGAACTTCTGACATCGCCGGAGCTCGCGCGCGCGCGCGCGCATGCACACGCACAGGCGCATACACGTATATATTAGAAATAACGCACATACGTGTTCGTAACACACGTTATACACGAAATACGTAAAGGAAAAGGAAATCACGACCAATGCACTCGATGTCACGTTTTTTTCTAGCACACTTTCATTCTCTTCCGAAGGAAGGGAGGGAGGGAGGGAGAGATGGGAAATAAGGGGAAAGAGATGAAAGAGGGAGAGAGAGAAAGAGAGAGAGAGAGAGAGAGAAAGAGGGAGAGAGAAAGAACTATTCTAATTCTTTGATCGATCCAAACCGCGCGTCCTCATTGCCACTTATAAACGTACAATCACTGATTCGATGCGTTTCGTATTAGGTATCCATTTATTCGGTCTTCTACTCTCTAAGGTTAGCATACGATCGATTGGTTCCGTATTTTCGAAGAACGGCGTTCCTTTCAAAATCGATCGCTTCGTGACCGACTGTCAAGCTACGTTCCGTTTCTCTGTTCCTTGAACAATTATTCTCACTTGTAATTATATTTGCCATTTTTCGACAAAAGAATTAGCGTTGATTATCGAAAGAAATATGAAAATTGTGCGCACAATTATAATAATATATAAAAATTCCACCAATTTTAGGATAACGATAGTTTATAAATAACTACAGTCGACTCACCGCGACGATCGAGTCACGACTGAGGGCGCAGCAATTCTTTTCGTGTACCACGCGGCACTTCGGTTGCTTTCGAGTATCCTCGTTCATTCTCGTAACCTCTTTGGTTCTCGCCGTTCTCGGCCCTTGGTTCTCATCGTCAGTTGACGCTTCTCAGCAACAAAACATGTATCACGAACGTATACAAGAACGTACGTACATAAGAATACGTCTTACACACATATGTAACTATGTACTTCAATGTTTCTGTTCGAAATCTTATTATGGTAATCGATATAAGTAACAAACTTTTTCTGACTTGGTTGTAGTAGCTAACCATTAATTTCTTCCTAATTATCCTATTTATCGAAATTATGGGTGTGACAGTGTGTGACCAAGAAAATACCCAAACAACGTTATTAATAATTTCTACGTAAATAACTGTAAATGATTGTAAAAATTTCACATTTCATATGTTTAACGCTTTTCTTCATATCTAACACATAGATATGATTATCAAGTTTTAATCAAATTTTATTTATATAAATGAATATGGTCGACATGCGTGTATCTACTATTACATGTGACCATAACCTTTTTCATCGTTATATAATTGTTTAGTTAATCTATATGTTGTGCAACATGCGATAAGCCTTGATAAATAAGATAAACCTCCGCGATAATTGTATGTTGCGTACCCAGAATGATATGTACATGGCAGATGCGCGCGTGCGCGTTCATACGCATCATGCACAATGCACAGTATTGCACAGTCAACAGCATACATCCGCTGCCTGCATACCTGGAGCTTTATTTTTATGCAATTACACATAAACAAAAATTTGTTGTTGCGCAATCGAGCGCTGTAATAGAGTTACGGGTTAGTCATAGAATGACGACACGTAGAAATTGTAAGTAATGAAAGAAACGATGGTCATAAATTTCGGGCAGACTGATCAAAGATCGAGATGTCAAAGAACAGTCGCAACCAAAGTAGAAAGTTGCAATTGTTACAAACGTTACAGCAAATAATAATTTATAACGAACGGTTAATGATCGAGAAATGCTAATCAACGGCGTAATTCCAAGTAAGTATGTAGTCGTCGATGCCGGAAACTCACTGACTGGTCAGTACTCATTGAACGCTAATAGCGATCGCAAGTTTCCCTTCCCTGTAAATAACCGGAAATTTCACAAAAGTATATTGTGTGCCAACTATCGTTGTTAGCAATTTAATTAACTTGCAAATAGTTGAAATCAATATTCACAATCAGACATACGTAGAATCGAATTGACACTGAATGAGTTAGAAACGTAATAGGGACAGACACAATTAATAATGTATAAAGTAGGTTTTCAACAACTTGACGATTATTTGATTTAATTATACTTGTAACACAAAGATGTTGAAAAATAATGCATACAAAACAACGAGCTACGCAATGTAAAGCAATGTTTTTTCTAGAACGATTAACGATCGATTTGGTAGGTTATCTAAAAGATTCGATTTGTAAATGTATTCTTATAGATAGAAGATATCTTATAGATAGCAGATGCTCCCGGATATAGCAACGGCTCAAATAAAATTCTTTCCGATATAAAAAGGCAAAATATAAAATAAACAAAAGTTAATCGACAATTATGTTATACGTTATCTATAGTCAGCAGGATGCACGTATTGCTCGTCAGGACTTGAAATTTCAGTATCATCCACTTGAACGGCTGTTAATGCTTGACATTCGTTTTCAAACGTGAATTGTTGATCAGTATGCAGAAAGTACTCTAGAAGATCTACAACTATCTGATGACGTGGTCTGTTGAAAAAGTCACCTATATTTTCATGAACATTCATCGGGCATCGTGAGTGCAATACGTATCTACATATGTATGGAAAATAACTTGCAATGTTGAGACGAAGCTGTTGCGTTTTCTAATATGTATATATATTTTTATGGTTTTGCGTAAGAGTGACAAAATTGGAAAGAAATTAGTTTACCTAAGTAAAATCGAAACGAATCCTTTGATTTCTGGATGTGTTCTCAAATAAATTTCATTTTTCCTTCTCTCGATACATTTTCTTGAATTTAAATTACATTTCTGACGTCTGTTAAGAGCTCCAATATCATAATTTAGCGTGCCATGAGCCGGATCTTTTGGATGGAAGGCATGAATATTTCTCGGCAACCGATCCATAAAACGTACTTATCACTAAACAGAAGACAATATTTAGGCTTAGGCTGCTCCGGTACAGGAGGGTGCAAGAAAACGTTTTAATTTTGAAAAGAGAAATTCGACGATTAACAACATGTCCCTTATTATGCATTCGATTAGTTGCTAAGCAACGAATCAAACAAACCTTTCGTCTACATAGAAGTATACGATTCCTATTGTCTGTATTGCAAGATTGAAAGAGGATACCGATGTAGCGAGACGGATCACTTATGTGACGGACACAACCAAAAAGGTGGATCATGTGTTATGATCAAACTATTAAAAGTTAATCAAGCAAAATACAGAGGTAAGTATTTCGTTATTTATGATATCTATATGTACAATCAATACATATGTATGGTTGCGTTGGAGTATATGTACTATGTATGCCAATTAAAAGGTACAAATATTGGATTGGTAAATAAGTGATTGCGGATTTTGTCAATACCACCTATTACAATGCAACTTTTACAATACAATGAAACTTTTGTCGGAGCGCTGAAACGTAGACGTGTACCTATCACATGTTATCGCTACAAGTTGAGACCATTTCAGCCACTACTTCCGGTGAAATTCTTTACAGAAATTTTTCTTTGTTTCTTCACCGGTTTCAATATCGTATACATATATTATATATGTATATATGTATACATGTATAAGTGCGATGTAGCTAATAGCGGTCATGTCCATGCATGGTGCAGGAAGAGGTTTTCCTTTGTAGGGAATTCCAGTGAGCGAGAAATGATTACGTAACGATTATATTACGAGCTTATCACAAAGCTGTGTTATGGTATAACATTACGCAAATTATCTTGAATGGAATTTTGATCGCCATTGGCACGTGCATGCTGTCTCGTGTTTCCATACATTCTAATGTTTATATCATTCTGGGTTTGGTACTGATGTTTCTTACTATATCCTCGGCCTTTTATTACGCGACTTCGTTTAACATTACCGACTAGAGCGAATCAGCAGCGAGAAAGAAAGAAATTTTTAACGTACGCCAGTTGAACCTGGGGAAGTTTGTTACTACCAACAATTTTAGCTTGTGTCGTAGAACTGACTCCGTTATTTCCAAAATCGTCTCTTGTCAGACCAAATTTCAATGAAAAGGATGGTACTAACTTGACTGTAATTCTTTATATTGCTACATTTCTGGCCATAACTTGTCTCGCGAACACCATTCTATTTTGCTACGCATCGTACAGAATGATCTTAATACAAAAGTCAACAACACTCGCGGACAACAACACGTACAGAATTAATACGGCTAAAAAACGATACTTTCTTCTTCTTAGGCTGTACCCTTCGATGGACGCACCCTGGGTGACCAACACCCTGCTTCTTACTGCTGTTGCTTTTACCGACTTATGGCTATTAAAATTCTCACGAATGATTCAACCGATTCTCATATTGTTAGCCATTTTACCGCCGCGGACGATATCGTAGGCTTTTCTGTACTTTAAGTCGAATCGAAGATTCCCTAACAAACGATCGAAATCGTTGTCCTTTCTCTCTGCCGTCTCTTTCTTCGATAGCAGTACAATGCAAAGCAATGTATAACGTACAACGTCTCATGTTTTACATAATATCCCATTTTCTGCTCTTTCTTTCTTTTTCATTCCTTTCCCTAATCTATATTTTAATATCGGTCTTTAGTTTACCGCGTTGGTATTTTTTAAAGCTCCTTTCGCCGTTTGCCTGCTCTCCGCATAACGATCAAAGATTCGTAAAAACATTTTGCGAAAGAAGAATGCATAGCAGGTGGTTAGGGGTATACTTTTATGTGCCAGAAGATGCAAGTGATGAAACCTGCACAAACATTAATACTCGTTGTAGATACAATTACTAATTGCATCGGCATGTGATCCAATTACAAATTGTGTAGCAAACAGTATACTTTTATATAATTGGAAAACTTATCAAACCGTTACGATTATTAAACCGTTATTGTTATTAAACCGTAGGGTTGATCATTGTGATTCTTGAAATTGTGGATTGGATTTTTCTTTTTTTGATAGTGTATAACGAAGTAACGCCTTCCGAAGTATTTTCAACAAGTATAACATTCTATGCTGTGTTCACAAATTTTATAGAATAACTTGCTCTATACTTTATTTGTAATTTCTTGCAAGACTTTAGTTTTAAATCAAACCATTGTTCGCAGCCATCAAATCGATGATGTCGCATGTGATATGAAAATGGTAAGAGAATCAGAGGGCCCTCACAATGTGGCTGAATGTAAGTAAAACGAAGTAGCTGATGCTCTTTTATACCCACATCTACCAGAGAAAATCCCTACTTCTGATTGACCAAAAGACAGTTTATCGCTCTTGAACCACTCTGTTGGTAATCGAAGGAACGCGTTACCACAAACGTGGATCTATATCTCGTAGGTGGCGTTATTTGCACTCGTTCAAATGCACGTATAACACATGACTACGTGTGGGTGCTCGCGCGCGCGCGCGCGTGCGTGCGTGCGTGCGTGCGTGCGTGCACAGATTTATGCAACGTGTATCGAACTATTATTGGTCGTACTTGTACGCTGTACTTATACATATTATAGATGAATAAATATATACGTACCACATTAGATCGAGATAGATGCTATACAGTTACGCAAATTGAGAGCTCGATGTCACGCGGCTCCTTGAAGCGCTCCTAGAGTTACGTGACCCATATGAACGAAACGCGTGAACAGTATACTGTCTACGCGATCCATCTCCTCTGCGATCACCGCTTACCACGACTCCAAGATCTCGTAGCTCAATGTCGCAACGATACCAATTATTAGCTCACATTAGTATCAACTAACCAGTGATATTGTGCTTACAAAGTATACCGAATGTATTGTATTTCTTCTTCGGCAATCTAGTTGACTGGATAGTCATCTTACCATAATTAGGACAATATAATGTGATATTTTATCAGAAACTATAATTCTCATCGTCTTTTAATCGATGCTCAACGGCTGGATCAATATCAAATATCGTAATTTTTTGATCAAATTCAAATTACATCATAAGTTACCATCCACATGCCGTTGACGTAGGTATAAATACATATTATAGGTACAAAAATTGATTTTTTAAAATAGGAAGAAACGAATAACGATATCGAAGATGGTAATTCCTATTTTTATCAAATTCGTTACGTCATAAGATCATAAGTTAAGGTCCACGTACAACTGATCCATGGATATTTGCGAAATTTACTCCTTTAAAATAAGATAGACTGCATAATATATACATACGTAATAACAATTACGGTTAATGCGTAACAATGGTTCAAGAAAACTTTCAGGCTTTCAATAGCCATACCCGCACTATGTAAGCACTTGTTTCTACACATATCGAAATAAAAATTAATTTTAAATGAAATGTCGCATAAGTGATTCAATCGTGCTTCCTTGCGAGCGTCGAAGCATTTTGTAGAACAAGTTTTAATATAGAAAAATAAATTGAAACAGACAGAGTGAACGAGTTGATCGTAAACGTTTAATTAGATGTCTGATTGAAAAGTTCGTAGGAAACAGCAACTTTACTCTCAACTATGACAAAGACAACTTGATCTATTACATTCACCGAAGAATAAATTCGACGCAGTGGGGTAAAGTGCCTGCGAAGAAAAGTTGAGGGCGGGGTCTATCGATGGCAAAGAGTATAAAATCCTCGCTAGCGAAAAGCTACGGTATTCAGTTATTACAGAGGTCTCAGAACGTCGTTGGCTTTTTCATCATCATGGATTGTAAGGTAATCGTTTGTTTTTGCGTTCTTTCTGTCGTTTTATATATATACGGGTATATGTAGATAAAAAGTTGGCATTCTAGTCTTGTATCTCATTCAAATTTCAGTTTATCTCTTGGAGACAAACAAAGATTATATATTATTGTTCGTTATAGAACCATCGCGTGAACGCTTCCATAATGAAAAATGTTACATCGGTATTACGATACACGAATCGCCTCTGGTGAAAGAGATTTTAGACCTCATACAGATTTGTGTATACATGCAAGAACATTGTTTGATCAATTTGTTTTTCATATACAGATCATTGGATACTTGGCTACGGTCCTAACTGTCGTTCATGCGGGAATAATCGGCCCGAGCGCAGGAATAATTGCTCCCACCGGGGCCACAGTGGCAGCAGCACTTCCACAAGCTGCGGCTGCTGTCGTCAGAACCGAAAATTTTGATCCAAATCCGCAATATAGCTTCAGTTACAGCGTAGCCGATGGTCTTACGGGTATTTATTTGCCTTATCGTGAAAGCTGATTCGAAGTCAGCCGTTAGATACCATGTCAAGTATATAAAATATCGAAAAAGATAAACAACGAAAAGGAAATAGGATATAATAATCTTGAAAATTTTGTTTTCTTCTTCGTTCGCGAATAAGCTTAATAGAGAATAAGAGATTTTGTAAAAGAGATCGCGATACTATATCCTTGTAGGCATAAATGAGAAAAGCAAAGTATAGGGATACGCTAGTATCTCGTGAATAAATTGATAATAAATTAAATAATAAATTAAATTAATAAAATTTATAAAAGGTGACAACAAAGCGCAAGAGGAAACTCGTAATGGCGACGTGGTTCAAGGTAGTTATAGCTTAATAGAGCCAGATGGTTCGCGTCGAGTGGTCTCGTATGCTGCCGATCCTGTCAACGGTTTCAACGCTGTTGTTCAAAAAGATCCTAGCATCACGGTCAAGACAGCGGTCGCTGCAGCCCCAGCCGCGCGGCCTGTTGTCGCATCTCCCTTGCTGGCACGACCAACATCGGTTATCGCTGCAGCCGCACCCGCTATAGCCGTTCGTCCACAGGTTCGTTCCGTGCAATCTCTCTTTTTCCTTTAACCTGAACCCCTGCTTACTTACATTAAATTCCGTATACTCCCTGCACTGTCCTATATTATACCGATTATACGATTCGTTAAGTTAAGATTATGTGTTTATTTCGCAGGCTACGCTGTTAGGTGCCCCCATATTGAGACAATCGTTGTTAGCAGGGCCGACGGTAGCTGCCACAAACGTACTCACCGCGAATGCGGGTTTATTAGGTCTTGGCGTAGGTCTCGGTCTAAGACCAGGAGGTTCTCTCTACGGTACGCAGTCGCTTCTTGCGGGTGCTTATGGTACCGGAGGCATCGTTAAAGTTCATTAAATACCGCAACGGGATGCAACGCAATTCGGCTCGGCTCGATTCGATTCGACATGACATTTTATCTCCTTCTCCTCAGTTTTGCTTCACTTTGCTCGAATGCGAATTCTGAAAATTTTTTGCTTTGAAAACGTTGGATATCTAACCACGTGTACTTGAAAATGTTACTGATGGCATTCAGCGACCTTGATGCATTTCTATTTGTCATCTCCACTCATTGTTATCCATCTTTTCTTTCTTTTCCCTTATTATCAATTACTGGCAAACATATCCCAAATTTATAATATTTACAAAATCCATATCTTGCTGTTTTACGTCGAAGACAAAATCTTATTTAAGAGTATCGGTCTAATGATTTAGAATTTTCATTCCAACATCTCTATCACTATAACGATATAGAAATAGCTACAATACGGTTAATCTGCCATGCTGCATTTATGACGAACGGTCTTTTTCTTTTTCTTTTCCTTTTCTTTTCTTTTCTCTGCTTTCTTGGTTCTGTTCAAGATTTCATAACCAAGTCATCAAATACTTGCAGTGATTTTTATGGAACACTTTGACTTGTTCAAAGAGCAAAGTCGAAAGGATAAAAATATTTATTTACATGCATTCTGTGACACGAGCAGACAGATCACGAGCCTCGTTGACGAAAGAAAGGAACTGAGTGGAATACGAGGCAAATCTTTGTATTTTTTACTATAACTATTAATCGTCGCACTTATAAATCTCCAAAGATGAAAAGTATATACTAGATAATTAGATTTCAAGATCTAGACATAATTAAAACGGCGTTTGCGTTTCTATCCAAGTGAAGTCCTTCCGTATTAAAGACGTACTGTTACTGGATACAATATCGCATACAAAATAAATATATTATTTAGCAAACGAGCAGTATGGTTTAAATTTATAATAACCTTGCGAAGCCTTGCGAGAGATTGGTTTTGGATTCATTTCAAGTGAGTTTGATAAGCAATAGAAAAAGAAAAAAAGAACGGAAGAAAGCAAAATGTCTATTGCCCATTGGTATTGGCCAAAGATAAACGAAACTTGTATTGAAAAAATGAACAGAAGAACCAATTTATGATCGTCTCCTTCATCCCGGATTAATATTTTCATCTCAAGCGCGTAAAATTGTATATCGTACTGTCATACATACTTCAAAACTATGAATAAATATCTCTACAACTCGATAGCGGCTCTTTGGAAGTATTGCGAACAAAATTTAAACATCGCAAAACATCTGTTTTGCACAGCACCACTGTTTTCGACATATTGCATTGGCGCGAGAACTACAACGTTATTAGCGTCATATATAAATTAATGTAAGGAAATTACAGCAAAAGCAAGTTTTTTTGTCAATATATCTACATACGATGTACACGAAAATAAGTAATAGTAATTAATAAATATTAATTAAAAGATAGTAATAAGTAATAGGGGGCAGGGAAGAAACATCTTGTTTTTCATTATAGAAAAGGCACGAAATTATTCCAATGAATCTTCTCCTCAGTTTCATTGAAAGTAGAGTTGTTCAATTACAACATATTTTTCAATAGTATCGTCGATCGGCCTTAGTCTCTGAGATATTGGCGGAAAACTGCCGGTACCATTACAGTATAGTTTTGCCTACAATTATGCGTCTGCGCCAGCGTATACATCAGTATTCGTTACCTTACTCTATCTTCTGTCTACAAACGGGGGTCGGGCGAGCTGAAAGGCTCCGTGTACAACGTGCATTTGCGAGGCTGCAAAGGATGTCTATTATAAATTATAATTCATTTAAAAACGAATATTATCATCGCGTTTGGGGGTTGGGTTTGCACTTTCAATCCGGCGGCCGACGACGCTTGTGTTAAACACATACGAATAATTGATATTTGTATATTGGACTTGTAGAAAAGCTAGTTCCTTTCCGATTTCGATGATCTTTGGGTATGTTGGACATTTCAAATATTGGATATTTTGAACAACTTTCCCCTGTATGCGTGTGTAACCAGCGCTCAGCCCTAATTCCCAAGATTCTCGCAAAAAAGAAAAAAAAAAAAAAAAGAAAAATAACCCGACCTAATATCGATACTACTTCAGTGAATTCTGTCTGTATGTTGCATGGTGAGTTCGTGTGACGTATTTTGGTCAGTATTTTGGTCATCTTGCGGCAGCGAAAACGTATACATAAAGGCCGCGCGTTGTCTTTCTTTGTCTATTCATACGATAACCTATAGGAGATTAAAGCTGCAATACCTTTTAAATTAATCATTTTTCAACTCAAGCTCGTACATTTATCGAACGGTGTAGAAAAAAATATGCAGTACCATTGAACCAAATGATCCATTTGCATTGAAATCTCTTTAAAAAAGGACGTAGCAAGAAATGGAAATATCCCCTCGTGAAGTCAAATAACTTTCATCGGAAACTGTATTTGTGAAATTGGAAATTGAGGCATTGGGTGCTTAACGTTAATTTATGTTTTAATACATAAATACATGCTGTAAAACAATAAATATATATTTATCAATAATAAGAAAAGTATGACGAAAATTATTTATTTATCTACAATAATGATAATAAGAGCAATTTAATGGTCTTATTTAAATGACAGGGTATGCGCGCTTTAAATTGCTGAATTTGTGCAGGATCTGCTGCCTTTCTGTGCTTCCTTCCTGTGCTGCCTCTCTGTCTTCTGATTATGCTGTGCACAGTCTGTTACGTTCTGCTGCCAATCTGCACTCAAATGGTTATTAGTATAGTTATTACACTAATGTTTTAATGGACAATGTGATAACGAATACAAAATATTGAATTACAAGAATATTAAATATCGCAGACAGTGATGTAGGCGTTATTCAAGAAAAAAGAACATTTCATCTTGTAATTAACACGAGTAAATGAACGAACATCGATAATATAATTAAATGCTTAATATGAATTTTATCTGTCTGATTCTTTACTACCTTAACTTATTTCACAGTAACGTCATCGACTGCCGTTAGGATTTTTCCCCCTTTTGTTCAAACTAATTGATAGTCGAAAACTAGTATTAAAGAAGTAAGAATTTAGTCTCAGCTTGTAGAAACTATTAAAATGATAAAAATGGATATCGTATTAAATCGTTGAATTCGCCAATTTACGATAAAAATTAAGAAATTG